>OX387435.1:25093894-26508243 GCA_947563755.1 Lochmaea crataegi
ATCAAGAGCACAAAAAGGATAAAGGATGATGTGTCGAGGACTCGAAACCTTCACAATTAATCAATCAAAAAGCTTCGAGATAACTATTTATGCCAAGGGGGTCTTGTGGGTAGGTGCAAATAGATGAAGGCATAAACTTTTTTCCTTAAAAAAAATTTGCCTGCACGGCCATGGTTTTATTTTAAAAATTGCTCAAGTTTCTGATTAACGGTAGATACTGTACTTAATTATCCGATAAGAAAAGAACAATATTATCATCAATTGCTATTTTCATTACTTAATCTTTTCTGCTCTCTTATTCCATCCCAATTTATTTTGTTTTGTTTAGTATCACTTTTCAGTCAGATTAAAAATACTCGAATAGTTTTATCCGTGCGTGTACCTATAATGATTCCAGGTTGGATGGTTAATGTGATTAACGCTAGACCTGAGTAACTCTTAACGTGTTCGTAAAAATTGGCATGAATAATTCAAGAGGTACGTTAAAGTTCTGACTTAATTTTTTTTTGTCTGCGATGCCAATACCCGATTATACATAGCTGGATAATAAATAACGTCTCGTAAAAAATGGAGCTAGAAATCTTATTAAAAATACGTGAAAAGGATCGATAATCATCTATTTTAATGTATTTCAAATGTTATTTAACGTCCGATTAGAGTATAATGGATAAAAGTGACGATATACGAGGTGCACTCAATTTTAATATCTACCAGTTCCGTTATCATTGAATAATTGAAGAGTCAAAGATCAAAAGGCGTTTTATACAAAGAGACTGAAGACGAAAAAGAAACTAATATAAAGCAAAAGACGGTTCTATAAAAGAAGGCTTTTATTTCATATGAAACTCTTGTAGAAATGTGAATTTAAGGAATAAGAAAAAGGAAAACATTCAAGTTTATTTTCAACAGAATCATTTCAAGGACATACATATTATTCATATTTTAGTTTATTCCAATTCATACATTCTGAATTCATAAACAGATTCTTTAGAAGGGGGGGAGGAATGGGTGGCAGGATTCGAGAAGTCCAGGATACTAGGAGGGTAGGGAAAATGAGGAGGATAAGTCCGGTAGAGAAGTGGGAAGTAGTGGAGGGAGGGGGGGAAACATTAAAGTAAGGAAAGCCCCAGGGATAGATGGTCTGAGGGGTGATATGTTGAAGAGGCTGTTGGATGACAATGGGGAGTACTGGGAGCTATTCGGAAGGATGGAAGAGAACATGGTTGGGGGGAGAGAACGAATCGATATGGCATGAGAGGTAGGAGTGATAGTAGGGAGAAGACGACGGTGTGAGCGGAGAGTGTGCGAGGGACCGCCGCCTGTCTCGAAGTATGCTAGGGTAGGGTAGTGATTCCGAGACGGGGGCAACGGCGAGTTTGATGTGGGTTGGATTGGTAAGCATCCCCTTGGGGATGAGTCCAACACTGTTTGGGTCCTGGACCCATTCGAACATTAATTTCCCATCTCGACCCGAAAAAAAAATATGTAGAAAACAGTAGGAAAAATAGAGGAAGCAAGAAAACTAGAATAATGACAGAATTTTTTTCATAATTTTTGGGTAGGAAAACCAATTTTTGTAAAACATAAAGCTCCACTTTTGGGCGCCAATTTGTAACTAATGCATTCCTGGATTAGAGCACTCCAACTCAGGGAGTGGAATTCGACACCAATTAAACGATCTTATCACTGGGTGGGATGGGGTGTGCAATTAATATTAAATTGGACACCACCAGCTTTTATTCAGCTGGAAACATTAACGTTAAGCAGCTTACAAAGATACCAATTTTAACTAGCTATCCCCGAACTCGTTAATCCAATTTAATAATGAATACAATTGAAAATATTAAATATTTATTGAATTATCCAATAATTCACATAAATTGAATATTCCAAAAAACCAAACCTGTTACAATAATCAACAAGCCAAATTCAATTCTTACACATGCTAAAGATAAGACCAAGGAAACCAACTTACGAAAACAGTAACGGGAACGAGCCTTATAGTGTTTGCCTACAAATTTACCTATCTAAAGACAAAATTAGAAGAGGAATTCGATAAAAATGAAAGTTTTGTTTCGAAGTGGCTATCGCGACAAGAAAACGGCATATTAAGAAATTTAGGAGCCACTAAAATTAACCAAATAAAACAAAAAATGTAAGAAGCTGAACGGCATGTTACATTTTTCTTATATGAAATAATTTCCGTTCAAAAACTGTTATTTCTACAAACATAAAACAATTAAACGCCGTATTCTCTCATATAAATAAAATTTTACGTAACCACTTTCAAAGAAAGGGGAAAACGTTCCAGAGCTACGTTGCCACATCAAAAGAATTACGGAAGGATCGAAACAAAGAGAGTCTAATATAAGAAGCGTCTTGCTACTAACTAGGGATGCGCGATACTATTCGATATTCCAGTGTATCGATACTTTTACTTCCGATACTCGATATTTTGTATCGATACTATGCTTTTCGATGCATTCCAAGTATCGATAAATTTGTAGTGTATCGATACCTTGCGATACGGGATTTTTAGTGGTAGCGGCAATTGGCGTTATCTATAGTGATGAGCGATATCCTGATTTTTTAATCACGTTGTGAAATGATGTCGTGCTTTTTTTAACGAAACAAAAAATAAAAAACGAAAAATGTGCAGTTTTTTGCGTTTTTCGAGCTAATTTTGAGGTTATGTGAAAAAGTCACTGATGAAAAAGTTGTAGATTTTCACCAGATCTACAACTTTTATAATCAACTTTTAATTCTAAGAACTCAACTTTGGCCGGAAATTGCAATGATGTCTTTTTCCACCCCCCAAAAAAAGTGTGTTTTACCGAAAAAACGTTATAACTCGAAAAATTTCCAATATTTCAATTTGAAATTTTTTTTCATGGTTTGTGACTATCAAAGCTACCTTCTACTAAATTTTCATCAAAATCGAACATTTTTAAAGGAAACTAATAATAAAAAACAAAAAAGGCAGCTTTTTGCGTTTTTCGAGCTAAATTTGAGGTTATGTGAAAAAGTCAAAAAAGTTGTAGATTTTTCCAAGATCTACAACTTTTATGTTCAACTTTTTTTTCTAGAACCAAAACTTTGGACGGAAATCGCAATGTCTTTTTCCACCCCCAAAAAAAGTTACAACTCGAAAAATTTTCAATATTTTAATTTGAAATTTTTTTCCATAGTTTGTGACTATCAAAGCTACCTTTTACCGAATTTTCATCGAAATCGATCATTTTTTGCAGAAACTAAAAATAAAAAACGAAAAATGCAGTTTTTGGCGTTTTTCGAGCTAATTTTGAAGTTATGTGAAAAAGTCACTAATTAAAAAGTTGTAGATTTTCTCAAGATCTACAACTTTTATCATCAACTTTTTATTCTAGGACTTCAACTTTAGCCGGAAATCACAATAATATTAGTCTTTTTCCACCCACCCAAAAAAAGTGTTTTTTACCGAAAAAACGACATAACTCGAAAAATTGCCAATATTTCAATTTGAAATTTTTTTAACTTTTTTCAAGGTTTGTGACCATCAAAGCTACCTTCTACTAAATTTTCATCAAAATCGAACATTTTTTAACGAAACCAAAAATAGAAAACGAAAAATGCAGTTTTTTGCGTTTTTCGAGCTAATTTTGAGGTTATGTAAAAAAGTCACTGATTGAAAAGTTGTAGATTTTCACAAAATCTACAACTTTTATAATCAACTTTTTTCTCTAGAACCTCAACTTTGGCCGGAAATCACAATAATGTCTTTTTCCATCCCAAATTCCAAATCCCAAATTATGAAAATCTCGGGTCGTTAACGTATCGATACTTCGAGTATCGATAAATTCATATTCGATATTCTACTGTATCGATACTTTACGTTCCGATCCGTATCGATACCTAATATCGATACTTTCTAGTGTATCGCGCAACCCTACTACTAACAGTACAAAATAATAGGTTTGTTCGTAGAACGATCACAAACGGTTAAAAACCGGACGAATCATGCGCAGAGCCTCTCTTATGATCGGTTATCCAGTTTCCATCCGTTTGTGTTCGCTCTACGAACAATCCTAATGTTAACAACAAAATATGAGCGACTGTATCTCAGAAGGTATTTGCTGTTGTATATAACAAAATCCAGCATGGGAAACATTGGAAATAATTTTAAGTTCTCTAATTTTACCGCAAGGTGGAGTAACTAGCGATGCTAGCAAATCAGTTTTCTATACAAAATGATAGGCAAAAGTATGATAAAAATAATTGCTAGGGGAGAATGGGAATGTCAATTTAAACGTAGTTTCATTTGAAAGGTAATTAAGTATTTCGTAAAATATTATTTATCCGTTGTGATCTACAGGGCCGGACCGCGACCTTTGGGGGCCCTGGGCTAGCGATATCCAGAGGACCCAAGAAATAATTAAAATATTTGCCATTTTCCTAAAAAATAGGATTATGCGGGAAAATTAATCATATATTTTTTATTTGTATTTTTTTTACTGGTTTATTATTTTATAATTCGGGGCCTATGGAACCCGGAGGCCCTGGGCTGGAGCCCATTTAAGCCCATACGTAGATCCGGCCCTGGTGATCTAGAATATGCATTCTCTGTAAGTATTGGTCAGACTTAATGTTACATCATAAATGAGATGAAAAGTTCTAGAATTCTAGACATCTAAAACATTATGACAATCTGAATAATGTTGTAGGGATCATGTTATGAATTATTATAAACTTATGATTCCTTTTTAATGATGGTAAAAGTATTTTTTTAGTAATTCCCCGTAATGCGGAATCGAGTTTAGAGTTGGCAACGCCGACTGTTCGTCGTAACCAACGAATAGAAAACGTGGGAACTTTTACGTATTGATTAGAGAAGAGGCGAACGTGAATCGAAAGAGAAGGAGATATGCAGGACGCGTCGAAGTACTTGAAAACTTGAAATTCGCCTCGTCGTCGTTTCGACGAAAAACTTCCTCGACAACTTTTGAATTTTATGGAAAAGGATCGTTTCTGTTTCTAAAACTTGATATTAGGTTTATTTTATGAGCAAATCGTAGAGAATATTTTTAGATTTTTAGAATTTCTAGTTGTTGATAAGTTTTTAAATCTAGTTGTTTTAAAATTTAGAATTTTCTTCTGAATAATGTCCGAGCTATACGAAGCTAGGATGGCAGGCTAGTGTTAGTAAGCTAGCAATTCAGTAACTCCGTCTACTAGCTTCTGTTCTAAGCTAGTAAGCCAGCGTCTCTAGCTAGGATAGTCTTTTTGGGCTAGTAGCGCCTCTCACCACTGTTTTTACTATCCTGTCTTGGGTACTAGCTTCATGTGGTCGTCGAAGCTAGTTAGCTAGTATTCGGTATACATTTGGATATGGAACTTCTCGAAACCCGATAAAAGTGACTGAGCCTCCCGTAACAAATGCCGGACGAAAGAAAATCTAAAGTGATCTCCAATTTTATTTTCGCCGGTCCCATAATTGTATCCATTCGTCATATTTTTGGCGTCACGAGACTCAACAGAATATCAAACATGTCGGGCGTCATTCGCAAAACACTCTTGTACTCGACTAGATATCCATTAAGAGAAAACCAGATGATCCACGTTCATTCCTTCTTGTTGTTCTTGGTCTTCTACTAATAATTCGTCTAGTACGAATTGGCATAGTTTCAGTCGACCAATTTTTTTTACGAATGAACTTCATTTTCCTAATGGACATGTGGTTGCCTTTGACACTGCAATCCTACTGGCATAAAATTGTAACGCATCATGTAGGCAGCACTAGCATGTTCCAAGCCAGGACGGTCAATCAAGACAGTCACCAAGTATCTAGCTTGCTATCCTAGCTTCGTGTAGCTTGGGCATAATGCCTAGACGTTAGCTAGGTGCGGATGAAGCTAGTATAGGGCTATTGGTATGATTGAGGTGGATCGTCTTCACAGAGAAGTTGCGGAAGTTAGTGAAAGAGTCATTTCGCGGCGACTTCTTCGTAGATATCGAGCAACTGGAAACGTGAGAGAAAGACCTAGAAGTGGACGACCAAGGGTTGGGTTACCACCCCCGCAAAAGAACGTTATCTGACTGTGGATACCCGTAGAGATCCTCTGAAAACGTTGGGGATGGTACTTTCTTATAGCCTCCAAACAACTTTTCCAGAGGTATTATCATAGTACAGCCAGCTCTGACTCTATAAGGACGAAAGCTATGGAAACCCTAAAGCTCATTTATACTTTTATAATTTCAAAATTTTAATTTTCCATATTCCAGCTAGACAGTATCACATATACATATAGCAAATGACATTATGACATTAAAATGTTACATCGATTTTATCTCTCGACCATCATCACCCACTTGTACGAAGGGCGCTAATGTCGCTATATCATTGATCCGAACTCGTCGTATAATTTCCAATACAACCACATATTAATTATTGACTAGAGTTAATTACAATAATTGACCTTACTAATTGATTGATTCGAAATTATCATAGACATACGTTCGTGTATATGTTAGGTTTATTAGCACGTACCTATACCGACATTTGATACCATAATAATATCGAAGGGAGGTTGAAAGTGCTATTTTAATTGGTTAAATAACCGCAGAAAGTGAAATCGAGGCACCCAAAAACGATATCAGTGGTGTAGTAGTGTAGTAACTTTTTTTCAACATTTGCTGATACCTAAAAGATCTATTCCGCTTCTAGGAAAGCCTCAGAACTTTAACCATAATCTTTGAAGAAGTTCTAGGATATCCGCAGGGCTCAATTTAGGAAAGTCTTCCTCTTCTATCCAGTAATCTTCCACGTGTTTCGACCTGGGACTTTGTATAGTCTACATTCTTCCTTCTCTACTATCTACAGATACCTCTCCAGGAGGATCCTGTCAAACTCTTCCTGCAGTCCCAAGCCGAATTTGGACATAGTTGTATAACGTTGAACTGAACAATCCAACGTTGTAGTGACCACGCCACGACCCAAATTTGCACCTAAATGGGGAATAGAAATTGAAGTACCTACGACGTCGGTACTGACTTTCTATGTTTTAAGGTCAGTCAACACCAAGAAACTCAAGAGGCAAATTTTGTTGTAGGTTGTGGTAATCTGTACCATAGCAACAAAGCTCATTTTGGTCACAGAAACAAGAAACTGTTAAAAAATCTATCAGTTTGTGTGAGGATGTTTCACAGGATTTTCCTGATTGATAGGCGTGTTGGTTTAATAAGAAAGTTTTTCCTAACATGCATATCAATAAGTTTCTCCATATTATCCAGTTACCAGAGATGCTCGAAGGGTTTGTCAAGGACCAAAATTAGATGTATTTTCGCCTGCTTCGGAGGTGATGTAATTATGCCAGCTGGTATAGGAGCTTTAAGGCTTTATTAGATGTGTTCCATTCCACTTTTCTCTCGCGAACTAGACGAGTTTAAGGACTGACGGTATGATCCGTTTCTAGCTCAACGGAATTTGATAGGTGTGCCTGCAATAGAATCTACAGGTTCTCGGTACCAGTTCCAGTACTAATATAACTTTCAGTTAAACAGCTTGCGAGTTATTAGTTTTAGTGTGGTTTGCTTTTAACGCCACCAGGTTAGTTTATTCTCATCTGGTTATAGTTTCTCTCGAGTTTTTTCATTGTATTAGCCCTATTAGATCTTTCCAATGGTCAAACCTGATACCGCAAAAGTGTTATGGTATCCAAATGTTCTTGTCTAGTTCATTAAGTTTTGCTATTCATTCCTATGCTACTTCAGTAGCTACATGGAGACTAAATCCACGGATAGTTGCCTGGTTGTACACAACTGTGGTGAGAACCATGGTTACCTATGGAGCCCTAGTTTGGTGGCCAAAAACAGATCAGAAGAAAGCCGAACTGGAGCTAAAAAAACTTCATAGGCTTGCCTGTCTGTGCATAACAGGTGCGATGAGAAGCGGCATTGGAAGCTATTCTCAATCTTCCGCCTCTTGCTCTGCATGTTAAGGCGGAAGCGAGAATTGATGCATACAGGCTGGAATACAATGGGAATTGGCACGAAGGAACCAACTCCCATAGTCATTCCATAATCACAGATGTTATCACAAACTCGCTTCTTGAAATGAGAAGTGATAACATGTTGGCCACAATTAACGACAACCAACCTTACCATATCCAGCTAAACAGGAGCTGGAGTCCACGGTGCCAGATCCAGGTGCAATGTCCACGCATCGTTGGTGAAGTTTGCATCTGTATTCCAGGCAGAAATCTACGCTATCGACACGTGTTTGCAAATGAACATCGAAAGGTGGTATATAGGCCGAAATATCCTCATACTCTCAGATAGTCAGGCAGCAGATAAGCACCAGATCAGATCTAAACTGATCTGGGACTGCCTTCAAAAACTTTTAACCCTGGTAAACCACAATAGAGTAACACTCAAGTGGGTCCCGGGGCACAAGGGTATTGTAGGCAATAAAAAGGCAGACACCCTAATAAAGCTAGGGTCTGAAACTGCATTCACTGGTCATGAACCAGTATTTAGAATATCAAAATCTGCTGCACGTGGTTGTACATCTCGGTGGATTCAAACGAAACATCAGACGTACTGATGACACGTGCCAAAACAGGAACACTGCAAACTCTTGGTCAAAACACCCTCAGAGTCGCTGACTAACGAAATACTAAACCTCAGCAGGGGCCAGATAAGGAAAAATACGGGATTACTCACCGGTCACTGTACCTTAAGGAAGGATAGGGAGGAACCTATCTGTCGGTTGTGCATGGAAGAGGAGGAAAAAGCCTCTCACATTATCTTCGAATGTGAAGCACTGTCTCATTGGAGATATAGACTCCTAGGACTAGAGAATCCAAGGGAAGATTTTTCCAGGAAGGACCTAGTGAAAAGACTGTTGAACCTGATAAGGGCTACTGGTCTCTTCACATTAACGGTATAACCAAGAGCACAAAAAGCCTAAAGACTGATGTGCCGAAGTCTCTAAGCCTCTGAATCAATCAATCAGCTCAGCGCTTTGATGGTTGCTTTGATTATGTTAAATTGTGAAGAAATCTTCAAAAAAAGCATTCCTGTTATTAATATAGTAACTACTAGTTATTTACTGGCATCGACTATGATGTTATTACATTATATTTGATACATTCTCTTCGGTTATACCGAAAAAAATGTAATATCCACTACCCAGAGAATCCCCAGCTACTATTTATTATTCTGTAAAATTTTTTCCAATGCAATTCATTTCCCCAGGAAAAGCTCGTTGATGTTGAGTCATAAATCAATCACCTACGTCATATATGCAAGAGACCGGATGATATTCCATGCAGAAGAGAGATTTATTGGTAATTTTTTTTAGACTTTTCCGTATTGTTCACTTCCACCTACTGAAATCTCTACGATGGATTTAATTAGGCGCATGAGTGAGAGCGTCCTGGGCTTTAAATTCGCGGTGATGTATCGTTCAATTTGCTTGAAAAGGAAAAATATACAAAGTGAGTTTCAAGTATGGAAGTACGTGATCCATTTGAAATAACAAAGTTAGATAATTGTGGCATTCCATACTTAAAACTCACTCTGTATAATATACAAATTTACGAGGAAGTAGACATCTGACTGAATTTTTGATAATATTTGTAAATGTACTCACTTTAAATTCGGTTTGGCTTTGTTGATGATGACTTCACAAATGGGACAGTAGCTGTTGTCCTGCAGGAACTTGATAATGCAGCTCCTACAAACTGAAACAAAGAAAAATATTCAATTAATAATGTTGCGAGGTCACCAACTCAAAGCCGGCCATGTCTCTCGACTGTAAATTTTGGTGGCTGCGCTCCTTTCGAGAACATTCTAGAATAAGGTTTTGTTTACGCATACGACGAGCGTAGAAAACTGTAGAATTTTCGAGAGTTGATAAAGACTGTAGAGTGAGTTAACAGTTAGTGAAACGAAGACAAAGAGTTAATGTACAGACAGTTTTCAGAAGATCTTAGTAATCAGCTAAGAGACTAAGTGAGCTGAAAGTGACGGAATTGAAAGCAGAATTGGAAAATCGCGATTTGTAAACCTCCGGAAAAAAGAGTTAGTCGAAAGATTGAAAATAGCACTGGAAATTGACGGCTTGGATCCGGAAACATTTTTATTCAACGACGAGGCTTCCACCCTAATATCGTCAATTTCTACTATGAATTACGAGATTTCTACTATGAAGAACGATAATTCTACTAATATGGACGAGAAGATTTCCGCTATGGACGAGAAGATTTCCACTATGGACGAGAAGATTTCTACTAACATTTCTGCTAATATGGATGAGAAAATTTCTACTATGAAGAACGATATTTCTGCTTACATCTTATCAATGAAAAATGATATTGCCGCTGAAGTCGAAAATAAAATTTCGCCTCTAAAATCAGATATTGAGAAAATAGAGAATAAGATAACAACATTGGATGAGAAAATCCATGAGTTAGAGAGAAAAATGGCAGATTTAAGAACACAAGGCACGCCAGCAGAAGAAAAGAAGATCGAACAAATAAAACCATGCAAGCCAGAAGCAAACCCTAAGACAGAAGATATTGGCAGTCAACCAGTTTGAAACAGCCGCTAGAGCGAATAATTGGTCCGATAAGGAGAAGGCAGTGAACTTAACCATCGTGCTTCGGGGAGACGCCTTAGATGTGCTTCAGACGATACCCCTTGAAGAAACGGATGACTTCGAGCAGCTGAAGAAGAGGTTGGACATGCGATATGGTCACGTCCATCTAGAACACTTGTACCAATCCCAGCTGAAGAACCGAAGACAGAATCGTGACGAAACTCTTCAAGAATATCGCCCGACTAGTTCGATTTGCTTATCCATCAGCACCGAAGAACATGATGGAATGTATGGGCCTTTATTGATGGCTTGCGTGACCCTGATATGCAGAGGACGCTTCGTTTAGCCCATCCCAAAACGTTGGTCGATGCATTAACTGCTGCTCTTGAATACGAAGCAGCCACGAATGCTTTTGGGTACAACAAAGTTAGGACCATTCAAGAAGAAGGTGACGAAGATAGATTTGTCCAGATCGTCAACTTGATAAAAAGGATGGTAGACAAGATTAGATGTTGGAATTGTGGCGAGCTAGGGCATGAGCGCAGTTCATGTAAGCGCCATAGACTCCAGCAAAGTGTGTATAATGTTATCCCACCGTTGAACACTATTTAAATAAATAACAAAAACATTACAATAATATAAAAGTTCATTTCTCGTTCGTAGGCCACAATAATAATGACCATTCAATGTTGGAGAAGGTAGATATATTATTATATAAAGGCTAGGGTTGCTAACTATCAGCTTTTCCAAAACAAAATGTATTTCCTGGAAAATAGTTATTTTTTAGTGTTCCAGAATATTTCAATAATTTTTAACAAAATAACGTACTGATTCTCTTGCTTAAGCTTATAGACATTTTTTTATTACTTCAAGTGGACTGCAGCTAGTATAGAATAACAAGAAGGAATGGGATCCCACACCATTACCAAACTTGGAAAGAATGGTATACAGAAGGATCTGAAGCAAGAAACCGGTATAGTAGAGTGTACGGGATAGGAACCAAACACTCTGGAAGCTTATGAGAAACCCCAAGTAATTTACACCATATGAAATGGCGCCCAGTTTAATATTGATAAAAGATATAGAAGGCATTATGTCGGATAGTTAATCAGCAATTAAAGTACTGGGTTCCTCTAAAATGATATGGGAATGCTTAGAAAATTCAGTGAACTAGGCTAGAACAGCATCGTCACTTTTTACTGTGAGTTCCAGAACACACTGGAATAGAAAGGAATTAAGAACTAGCTAAAAGAGGAACTGCAACACCAATTTGGATGGATGTATAAAGGAGGGATATTTACCATGTTTTACATTCCTCCAGGAAATAGGAATAAACGAACCTCTGAGTCTCTGAGACTTTTCTCGGGAACTAAGTAGAAGGAATGGGACACAATAGTTTTTTTAGGTCTTAGTGAATGTCACCCAAATATACATACATACATAGTATCCACTGGAAGAAAAGATGGTAGATAAAAGCAAAGAGGAGAACTGAAGGTACAGACAAGAAATACGGAGTGAACTTGAACTACGTTAAAAATCCTAGGACAAATCTGTCATCTCCAAGTCTATAACGAGCAAGTCTTAATGGTTGGGTTATGAATACCACCAGGATCTTTTTTGTTGCCATTTCGAACAATTTAGACCCTAGAAAATTGGAAAAATGAACATGAATTCCTTTACAAAAAAGAAACAATAATTTATAGAATACAGGGTGTTTGGTGGTCCGATGAAAGGCTAAACTGCTGGATCTCCAGATTTTATCCTTGACGACATGAAAAAGTAAAATTTTTTCTGCAATCACGGAAGTAGCAAGTACATTAAAAAAATACAGCATATAACATGAACATTCGGTTAGAAAAAGTTTTGTATTGTTCTCACGATATATCAAATACCACAATCGTTTTTTTTTGGTTAGCGAACAAAAACAAATTATTTATTATCGTTCGATAGCAACGAACTGACTCTATTCTATTTTTAAATAAGCAATTTCATTTAGGTATTCGATTTGAAACATAAACCGAAATAATTTCAGCAAAACAAATCGTAACGTATGGTTGGTTGAATGTTTATTCGTCCAAAAAGAACAAACAAAAGAGTAGTTTTTTCCAACAAAATAAACATTATTTCATCATGATTACATAAATTTTTTTTCCTACGACCACCAAGCAAAACACTATTTTGCATATTGGTTATAATACGCAAAATTAACAATTTCTCATAGCAACAAAAGTTGTGGGAAAAGTGGCATAAGGCATACCCAAAATAAATACCTAGAGCAAATTGTTTGATTTCTGGATGTGGTCGTTTTGGATGGTGGTCGTAGGAAAAATACAGTGTGCAACACATGCGCAAATGCAAATATTTTGCATGTATAGCTAGTCCAAAATCAAATGGAGAAGCGATGTAGCACTCTTTTATCAGCATAAGCCGAACAGATGTTCGTCGCTTCTGCAATTGATTTTGGACAAATTTTACCAACTGTCTCAACAAAAAATTGAAATATGGAAAAAAATGCTTTCCAATACCCTCAACTTCCTTCGGTGACTCCGAAAGCTCCGAAAGCCACATAAAAGAAAAATTGGGTAACAAAAAATTGAAGAACACTAAAAGAATAGTCCAGGATGAGCAAAGAAGAGAAGATTTTTTTGGACAATCAAGAACAACAAGGTGAAGTTAGCAACGAAAGCTGATTGTTTATTATCACGTATATATCATTTGCTTTGCTTACTTACAAATTGAATTTTATGAAGAACTAGAACGAGCTCGAAGTTTTAAAACTCTTTCCTGATTATGATGCTTACAAAGCTATAGAAGGTACTTGGTTAGGAGTGTATGGATCAGTTTGGCAAAAGCCCCAAATATATTTCAAGATAAAATCCCACCATGGGGATTTGTGCACAGTTCAATATTGATAAAAAATATAGAAGGCAAATTATTATTATGTCCAGAAGCCATTAAAGCGCCGAGTTCTAGTGTAAAATGATATGGGAAGACCTAGAAAAACTTTATGAACTAAGGAAGAACAACATCGTCACCCTACTGTGAGTTCCAGGACACCCTGGAACCGAAGGGAACGAAATAGCAGATAAAGTAACAAAGAGAGGAGCTGAAACATCCTTCTGGTGACCGGACCCAACACCATAGAATATTGAAAAAAATAGGTAAGCTCGAAGGAGCAAGCAGGATAGACCATTGGAAACATCTATTAGGACTTGACAACCAAAGATACTCCTAGTAAACTATGACCAGCTGGGATATGAAAGCAGAACTAGACATTACCGCCTGAATGGACAACTTAAGACACTACAGAACCACAAGGCACAATACCTGACCTTACAACATTTAAACGACAAGGTGGGTGGAGAAGCTTCGTTATAGCAGAAAGTTAGATCGATGATTCTATATCTAATTGGTGGGACGGTAGAGCAGAGTATGCTGTACGGTGCGGAGATGTGGGGTGAATGCGAGGGCTAGGCTACTCCTGCGGTTGCAGAGAGGGGTACAGGACAGTGGATGGACCAGCAAGGTCCTACCCATTGGACGTGATGGCTAGAGCCAGAAATAAACGCGGGAGGGGTGCGACCAGAGAGGAAGTACAGGAATGGATGGAGGAGGAAATGGAGAGAAGGTGGGAGGAGTATGAGGGCACGCTAAAAGGAGCGATTGGGAATAGGAGAGATTGGATGGACCGGAAATTCGGGAAGGTGAACTACTTCTTGCCACAGGTGCACACTGGACATGGGTACCTGCACAAGATTGGGAAAATAGAGACTGGAGTGTGCGAGAGGTGTGAAGTGGAGCACGATGTGTGGAGGAACGAGAAAGTGCTGAAGAAGTTGGAGAGGAAACTAGGGAAGGCGGTGTATTGGGAGAACATGGTGGAGATAATGTAGAGGGGGGGAGGAGGAATGGATGGAGGTGGGAGGCGTAGTAGAGAGCATGGTTAGGGGGAGAGAAGGACTCGATGTGGCATGAGAGGCATAAGTGATGGTAGGTAGAAGACGACGGTGTGAGCGGAGAGTATGTGAGGGACCGCCGCCCGTCTCGAAGTATGCTAGGGTAGTGATTCCGAGGCGGGGGTAACGGCGAGTTTGGAGTAGGCATCCCCTTGGGGATGAGTCCAACACTGTTTGGGTCCTCGAAAAAAAAATCTAATAAGCTTGATATCATAAGGAAGATCCAAGGTATCCTTGGTACTAGTCGTTCCTTACAAGGGGAGCCATCCACTGTTTGTACAGATTTATCAAAAACGTTGACAAGCACTATGCGTTCTGAAGCCGATGACAACTAGAAGCTTGTTATTAATGGAAACGAAGTGATATATGATAAAGCAAAAAAGGAAATGCTTATTAATATAAATGTTAATGTTAATACTAAAAATAAATAACTAAAATGTAATTGATTTAAGATTGTATCTTTCATTATTCCACTAGTGGATAAAATGGTACTTTATATGCTTCATAAGTGTGGATATATGATTGTGGATAAACACTTTTATTATATTGTTTATATGCTTAAAACTAATGAATCTGAAATATTTTTTCAATTTCTAAATATACTTACACGAATGTAAACACTCAGATATCGTCGTTGCGTCTATTAAATATCCCTTACAGAGATAACACGTCAGATAAGGGTTTATCTCTGTCAGCTTTATCTTCTCCAGTCGTTTTATCTGCTGCTGCTCCATGTCGTTCTGATAATACCTGGAAACAATACACATTGTGCTATATAAAAATGAACAAAATAATGATATATATGAAGTGTATAATTTACGATTTGTCAAATGCTGATTATAAAATTCAAAAACTTTACTGGTTATACTTTTATCCCAAGATTTTCTTCTATATAAATTTCTGCCCATTTTAGACCGTAATCGAGTTGTGTTTTATGTTTTTATTCACGAGTAAAAATAGATAGTAATTTTTTACTGGAAGAAAATAAATACATAAAATGTTTACGAAAATAAACGAGTAAATGTAACACACATTTTATTTAAATATAATTTTGAATAACTCAAATTTTGTTTTTGTAATAGTCCTTTCAATAATTCCACTTCACCTTTTTAAAACGTTATGACGAAGGTGGTGATGGTTTGTGGAAAAGGTGAAGTCCCGCAAAAAAAAATTAAAGAAGTTATAAACCATTTTATATAAAAAGAGGGGGTTTTGTTTTTTGCAAATATCTCCTAAACTGTATCAGATATCCAAAATTGTAAAAAAGATTGCTCGAGAGCAGGAAATTTCATAAAAAAAAAGTCATACCTTCAGGAACTTTACGACCAACATTTATAATGTTAATTTGGTAGTAAAAATAGGATTAAAACTGGTGAAGACGAAGATATTAAATATGAAGATTAAGTAAAAATGAAATTCAGGTACTTTTAGAATAAATACATAAATGGACAAATTTTTTTTCGCTCCTTTTCTTCCTCTTGTATCCTTAAATTAATTTCTTTATCATCTCATCTAGTGGACATTACTTTTGTTTTCTGCATGTTCTTTAGTTCATTTTCCCATATCTATAGATTTTTCTGCAATTTCTCTTCGCTGGGTGCACAAATCATTAGGTCATCTGAAAACGCACACTCAGTTAGGGTGATTGGTTTAAACCTGTTGTAACCTATATGTATCTTTTTAGTGTACGTAATTATAAACAATTAGTCTAACTCTAAGTCCATCTTTGACTCTGAATGTCTTCTGACGTAGCTGTGATTGTGGTTGTAAAGTCTCCTTATTCGTGTGGTTAGACTTTTTGGAACCGATCTTTGGTCTAGGCTACTCTAAACTGTTTTTTGTGCTAAACTATCGAAAGCTTTTTCAAGGTCCAAGAAAGCCATCTTAAACTTCCTTTGTTTGTGTTTTTTCTATCATTTGTTTTATCGTGAAAATGTGATCTTGGGTACCTACTGTGCTCTTTCCTAGATCCGCTTTGTGAACCATTCCAAAATTGCAATGCTAGTACCATTTAAAATGATCAGCCTGTATAAAAATTTTTATTTTTTACTGATCATAGCCCGTTCAGTACAAAAACCGTTGCACGTCATCAAAGTGTCGAAAAAGAGACGTTCGTTTATATCATGTCATTCGATTGCTGCTGTCAATCCTCTGTCAATCACTATGTTAAGCCTCTCTAAACTCAATAAATATTGAAATTTGTAGGTTGCATTGTATTAAAGAATATAAATATATTTTTAAAGAAAGGTTTCGTAATTAATTTCATATCAAATACAGCTCGTAGGTTAATTAAATATTAAACTCAAACTAACGTCAGTCTTAATAAAAACTTTTTATGTTGGCAAAAATGCGCGCTGTTGCCGCGATTAAAATGGTTTATTTCAGGTTCAGTTGGCGTCTTGACATTTTTGGGGTTATGTTGTGACAAAAACTGCAAAGAACTGTGAGTAATTTTTCACAAGCAGTAATGAGTTATCAAAGTTAAAGTCACATCCAAAAAAACGTATAAATGAAACTTAATAATACTGCAATAGTTGATACATTTACTCCTGATACTATTTACAGCGTTTATGAAGCAAATATGTATAAGTTCAATATTATACCCAATCAACTGTATTTATTATATTCTGTTACATTATTCTTAATACTTGGCAATTATACATGGACATTTTTTTATAGATAATCATGTCACTTTAGGAATGTCACTGCAGTAATTGGAGGAAGAACAATAATTATTCAATGTAGAATGTTCCTGAGTAGTTTACTAAAATATGATACACATCCACAAAGAGGACTTATGGAACTTTCAACAAAAATAAACCACTGTATACATTTGTTTTTATTAATGAATCCTGAATTTTCCAAAATGGTTTATGTCAAAAGGTATGTTACAATGATAATGTAAAATTTTAGAATGCAAAATTGTTTTTATTCTAGATATTTTGTATTACATGCTGAGAATGAAAATGGTTATATTGATGGAGCAGAAAGTATATTTTTATATGAATCTCAGTTGAGTTATTATCATGGGAAAATGAATGAAGAACATGTTTTTAAATGGTTTGAAAACCAATTATTTACTATTGAATCTTTCTGAACCTTTAATAAATTATGGACAATGCTTTTCGATAATATTAGGTTAATGACACAATAAAGAATTCAATCAACAAATGTTGAAGCTGAGCTTATTTATATTGAAGCCTAGTAAGTAGATACAAACTGTATTTGAACAGTGATATAGCAAATTATATGTTAGAATTCAGAAGACTACACAACTAGTTTAATACATTCAAAATTCTTACTTCAAATTATACCTAATAGACAATAAATGCTGTTTTACTTTTATTTTTACAAAAATAATAATATAGGTATATTTGAAAAGAAATGAATTGGTTATTTGAATGCTGCCCTTTCAATAAATGTTTTTTTCAGAAACAAACCCCCCAACAAAATACATTGTGGATATGATAGAACAGTATAGTCACAAAGTATTACCTACCATCTTTTTAAAAATCCTATTGAGTTAATACTGGCTACTGCCAAGCAAGCCGATAGATGCATTCCAGAAGTTGCGGGTTGGAATTGGTTTGACCGTGAACCTCTCAAATTTGAAAGATTTCTATTTGATAATTATTGTTCTACCTTATTTAAAAAAATAGTATTACAATCTTTTCGGTGTAGTAACTAATTTATAAATTTGCAATGTTTCTTTTTAATAAAACAATTCCATAAAAATTGGGGTGGCATTATTTATTATTTTATTTTAATCATGATATTCAAAATAAGTATTTCAGGCAGCATTTTCTAAAGGTACATGTGTATATCACAAAGTTTTATAAAAACTACAAAGAATTAATTTAATAGTTTTTATTGAATTGAGAGGTCTCATTCGATCAATCATTTATTAGCAATACTTTCAGTTGCGGTAGATGCTGGAGAGCTAAAACAAAATGGTAAATATAAATTTGGATTGATTAGAAGATGATGGAGTGATAAATAATTCACCAATATACTGATAATTATAATATGTATTGATTTCAGTGCTACGATTTAGTCAATCATTTGCATATACCTTCACTCGGAGAATAGAATGGATTTGCTCTCCTTTTCTGAGCTGTGGTGGTGCTTGCTGCACAATTTTCTTTTGCTATGATCATATATCTCAGGATGATTTTCCTTGTTGAAAATGACCTACAGACTAAAGCTTCACATCCCGGCTTTTCTAAAAAAAATTTAACATTTATTTCAACAAAATATAAAATAAAATTGCCTACCTTTAAAAAGGATGTAGATCCAGGTTATCAGAACTTTTTTATTTATAATTTGTCTGTAAACCTTACATCAATCTTTCATATTGTAGTGACAACATTTTAGAAGCCAACATGTACTTAGGTAATTGTAACCTAAAAATTATATTAGATAATATTTTTTCCTTGATACTATTTATACATACATGCATTTTAAATACTAGAATAGTTCCATAACTTCTAACTAATTAAGTGTGTGGTATAAACATACAAATAAAAGTGTTAACTATTCCATACATACCTTTTTAGTGCTAAAAATAATTCCATAGTTTTTAAAATAAAAATTTCTTAGTGCTGTTCGGTTAACATACAAATTAAAATTTTATATGTAACATCTCTGTATGTAACTGAAATAAGTCGAAGTTTCCTTGCACGCAATAACCATCAATAACTAAACCTAACCTAGAATATTTGATAAACTTCATTCGACATATACTAGATTCTCATATTATTTCAAGGGCTTGGCAACATAGTACAGTTATGACAGATGTGACGTGCAACGGTTTTAATACTGAACGGGCTATAATTCACTTATTCTTGTTATTTTTATTGATTTCTTTTAATTAATAGATTGTCACAGCAAAGTTTTATACAATATAATAATCAATAATTAATTAAAAATCGTCGACAGAATTGTAACAATTTTAATTATTATAGTCGAGCCATACTTTTATTAAAAATCATTGTCTAAAACCCGGTATGCAAATACGTAGTTGTCGCATTAGAACAAACAATGGCACGTTTTAAAATTCCCCCGACGATCATGTGTCGTCCATGTCCGTCTGCATTCCTATCGCGTTTCGTGCTTTTGCACTCGATATTCTCTGACGTTATTTAAATGTTACTCGTGCTCTTTAAGTACCTACAGCGAGTGTCTAATATATGGAATATTTACGAAAAATGGAAATCTTCACTTGCAAACGAATTCCACAAATCATTATATCACTTGGAGGACCTTTATAAATAATTTTCTAGGTAGCATAACAGTATTTTATGCAACGATCATGTAATGATAGCCATTAAGACACGAGCATGTTGTAGGATACGAAACGAGCCGCAGGCGAGTTTCGTATATAATATGCGAGTGTATTAATGGCCATTACATGAAAGTTGCATACAATATTTTTTCTACTCCGATTAATAAGAATTATTTAATTAATAATTATCATATATAGTTACTTTTGAAAATCAAAATTATTTGACAGCTGTCAAATTAAGTGTCACCTAATATAATTAATTTCAGAAATGTCAACCAGGTATCCATGGCTATATTAAATATTGTGCGAATGTCGCATTCCTATTGGCTTAAAAATCTGTATCATAATGAAAATTTGTATCATAATGAATATCATTATGATACAGATTTTAGTCTTTTATTAAGTATATTATAAAACAGGAATAGAAAAAAACTAGTATCAGTTAAACCGGTCAAAAGAGAATGGCAGGTTTAAAGCGAGTTTTCCTCAATTCTATCTTAAAGTGTATATTTTGACATCTTACATATTATTCAAAATAATTTTCTCTTTAAAGTAGAACAAGTGTATATTGTTATGAGTGTATTATTATTATTTTTATTTACTGAATTTGCGATTTTATTGTATTGTATAGTTGGGCGCCAATATTTATTTAAAAATAAAATAAATATGAACTATTGAATACAGTTAATGATCTTTTTATTTTTTTTTTATATAATTCCACCTATTAAAATTTTATTAAATTTACATGACCTTTCTTTCTCAGTACAACCCTGTAACTTACTCTGATAAAGCACGAAACTACCTATCTCAGTCGGATTCGTTAGTTGTGTTTGGAGTCGACGCTCTACGCACTCTTATTAATTATCTCCAAAATGGCTGTTCAATAATAGACAAGTTGTTGAATTAAACGAAGAAATATCATATTTTTTATTGAGAAACAAAATCTAACACAGTGGAAAATTATGTATGATGTATTACCATCCCTTCCACACTTGAAGAATAGTTAAATAATTGCTAAATTCAAGAAATCAGTTTGCAAGTGAGAAGTGTTTACAAAAACAATGTTTATCATATAAGTACAAAATTAATGATGAAAATTGCTTATCGACCAACAAGGTGAGTGGAAATTAATTTGAGTAACGTATTTATTCATAAAGGAAAACTAGAAACTTGTTTAGTCTATAAGCAAAAGAAAAAATAGATAGATGTTTACAATCTAATAATAATACATAAAAATATAAATACTACAGTAAATAATGAATATGTCAAATCTTCTTTAATTGCTTTTTTTTAGTTTAAATGCATTTATTGTTTTTGTTTGTCTTTTTTTATTATTATTATGGCCTTTAGGTCTCTATCTAGAGTTATTTTTTTTAGCTATAGCAAACCTGTTTAGAATATTATTGTTATTATTTAATAATTAACTTTCTTAAGAATTAGGTACCTTATTTTTTCTTGTTAGTCCTCATTCTTTAGATGCTCAGGGAAATAGCATCGGATTCCAATCTATTTTCTTTCCTTCTCACTTCAGGAAGAAAAATTTGTCATCCATAAACAAATTGGTGAGATTTTTAAAAGAAATCTTGTTGATTTCTCAGAACGTGAAAAAATTTAAATTTACCACACTTTTAAACTTCAAAATGTCCTGTCAAAAGTCAAGGTAAGTTGACTCCCTACTTTATCGATATTGGAACTACTTTTTCTTAGTCTTTATTGTGCAAGTGAAAAAACTGGAATGAACCATCCTCTTGGAGGTTTTACTTTTATTAAACACACAAGTAACAGGTCACTATGTTAAAATTTTTAATAAAATTTGTGTCAAAACTGATATACGAGGATGGTTAAAAGTTATTTTGGTATTTTTGATTTTCTTACACACACCTTTTTTACACATATACTTATAATCTACATAAAACATAATATTAAATGTACAAATCTTACATCTTAAAACCTCTTCTAGACATAGAAATCACACTTTAAAAATTTCTCAATGTCAAAATGATTTCTTTTAAATTTTCGAAAATTAAAGCATTTCGGTTGCTCAAAACCTTTTATAACATGTCCTTGAACCCTTTAGTTGCAGTTTATGTGTTTCTTTTTTATTTACAAGTGTTACTATAGTTTATTTTTCAGGTTCACAACTGAACTCTTGGTGGATAAGAATTTTCGATTCTAGAGTTGGAGGACTTTGAATTGTTTCAGTAATTTATGAGAAGAAACCAAATAATGAGTTTCCACCCTTTTTTCTTACTATTCTCATCAATTAATATTTTTAAAAAATATGAAAAGATAGTTTTGACAATTGTACCTAGTATAAACTGTAAGTATTATGAGTTACTTTATAATAAATCATACATAGGTATTTTACTATTATATTATTTCATGATAACAATCCTTAATGCTTATAATCATCAATACTTTTTATCAAATTCAGTTGCTGCTAAGTTTTTTAATAGATTTAAACTTTATTTTGAATGCTGTTGTATTTTCAATCCCTTACAATATTTTCAACTCTCCCACTCGATTTACTTCAAAGAGAAAATATTTTTTTTAATGCAATTAATTTTACTTCGAAAGTAAACCCTGTATATATATAAAAATACTATCAATTCAAGGAAACATGTCACCTTGAATGCACGTAATCTGAACCCTCTTATTCCAACCCCATAAAATATACTACCTCGTTAGAGAGGGTTCTTTAGATCAAGTTTACTAGGTATTGATTATTTTGTACGATATTTCGAAGTATTTTTATCGTTGATAGTTGTTAGTTTATCTTATAGTCTATTTTTATGTACGAGAAAGTAATAAAACCTAATTTCTAATGCAAATGCAGATTATTTTCAATAAGTACCCTATTTGCAAATAAAGGTTTGAAATTTTGTTTTATTTTAATTCCAAGAATCTCTTACAGTAATCGAATTATAAGTAGATAAATACCTTCCCAACAAATGTCACCGAAAATGCGATTGTAGAGGTTTTTCCATTTAGTAAGGAGGTCACAGTATACTAAAAGTCGATTACTTTGCAGTCCATTGTGAATTCTAGTGTGATTATGGAAAATTTGGAAGGGCCTCTTAAACGCCGAAAAATCGGCCCTTTAACAGTTAATGAAAAAACATTAATATTTAATTGTTTTAAATCATTTACAGACAAACATTTGTTAGTAGTACGCTTGGTGTTGGGAAATCTACGATTTACAGTTATTAAAGAAGAGAAATGTGGCAAGGTTCGAACAGCTCCAGGAAAACCAAAATGTCAAATAGAAAATCGTTTGAAAGAAAGACTTCGGAGGAAAGTTCTTGTCACGATTCGAGACAATAAGGATTACCCTGAAATGAGTGGAAAACTTTTAAAAGAAATAGTTTTTCGCTGGAAAAAGCATTCCAGAAAGTCTATTTTAATATTGTAGTATGGAGAAGAAATTACCTAAGGACTATACTATAGGGACATACACCAAATAAATTTTGGCAAGATGAAACTGATACAAGTCGAAGACAGGCTTTTTTCAATAATTTATCTACTGGTTTAAATCCACCATCAGGAAAGGGGCGCAGACTGATAATATTACACATTTTGAACATTTACTAAATTAATTTTAACATTATTGTAGTTCGACATTTAACACTTTATCATTTTGTTGTCAAATACATTTTTCCGCTTTATTGTTACACCCTGTATAATTATGACTTAGATCGTTGGAATGCATTTTCTACGGGCTTTTTAACGACGTATCACAAGTTGCCATCCATTTAAATTTTTGTAGGTGGAGTAGGTGGGGCATAGGGGGTTGATAGGGGTGCGTTCTCTCTCATTTCATTTTAGTTCCCCTAGAAACGGTTTTGAATTTTTGAAGCTTGCTTCTTATTGCACGACATGGGACTTTTGAGAAGGCTAGTGAACTCGTGAAACGTGTGATGTTACGAAAAAGCGTTCGTCACGCAATAACTCATTCAAGCGATTGTGCGCAATCTCTCTTGCCGCACTGAGCTCGCACACCTAAAGGTGTGAAAAATTGACAAAATTTTTAAATATGGTCAAAAATTGTCCAAAATTTGGAAAAATGATCAAAAATTGTCAAAATTTTGAAAAAATGGTTAATAATTGCCAAATATTTTCAAAAATTGTCAAAAACTGTCAAAAATTGTCAAAAACTGTCAAAAATGGTCAATAATTGTCAAAGACGGTCAATAATTGTCAAAACCAATCAACATTCGTCAAAAATTGTCAAAAATGGTCCAAAAGAATCAATAATTGTTAAAATTTTAAAAAATGGTCAAAAATTGTAAAAATTTTAAAAAATGGTCAAAAATTGTAAAATTTTTGAAAAAATGGTTAATAATTGCCAAATATGTTAAAAATAGTCAATAATTGTCAAAGACGGTCAATAATTGTCAAAATTCGTCAAAAACTGTCAAAAATGGTCAATAATTGTTAAAATTTTTGAAAACTTGTCAAAAAATTTTAAATATGGTCAAAAATTGTCAAGAATTTGGAACCATCGTCAAAAATTGTCAAAAACTGTCAAAATTTTGAGAATATGGTTAATAATTGCCAAATATTTTCAAAAATTGTAAAAGATTTGGAAAAATGGTCAATAATTGTCAAAATTTTTGAAAAATGGTCAAATTTTTCGAAAAATTATCAAAAATTGTCAAAATTTTGAAAAAATGGTCAATAATTATAAAAAAACTGTCAAAAATGGTCAATGTTTATTGAAAATTGTCAAATTTTTTGAAAAATGGTCAATAATTGTCAGAACCTGTCAAAAATGCTTAAAAATTGACAAAAATGGTCAATAATTGTCAGAACCTGTCAAAAATGGTCTAAAATGATCAACATTTTTGAAAAATTGTCAAAAATGATCAATAATTGTTAAAACTGTCAAAATTGATCAATAATTGTCTAAAATGGTCAATAAATATTAAAATTTGAAAAAATTGTCAAAATTTTGAAAAAATGGTCAATAATTGCCAAATATGTTAAAATTTTTGAAAAATTATCAAAAATTTTTAAATATGGCCAAATATTGTCAAGAATTTGGAACAATCGTCAAAAATTGTCAAAAACTGTCAAAATTTTGAAAAAATGGTTAATAATTGCCAAATATTTTCAAAAATTGTCAAAAATTTGGAAAAATGGTCAATAATTGTCAAAATTTTTGAAAAATGGTCAAATTTTTCGAAAAATTATCAAAAATGGTATAAATTGTCAATAATTATAAAAAACTGTCAAAAATGGTCAATAATTATTGAAAATTGTCAAATTTTTTGAAAAATGGTCAAAAATTTTGAAAAATTGTCAATAATTGTCAGAACCTGTCAAAAATGCTCAAAAATTGACAAAAATGGTCAATAATTGTCAGAACCTGTCAAAAATGCTCAAAAATTATTAAAATTTTGAAAAATAGTCTAAAATGGTCAAAATTTTTGAAAAATTGTCAAAAATGATCAATAATTGTCAAAACTGTCAAAATTGATCAATAATTGTCTAAAATGGTCAATAAATATTAAAATTTGAAAAAATATTAAAATTTGAAAAAATTGTCAAAATTTTTGAAAAAATGGTCAATAATTGCCAAATATGTTAAAATTTTTGAAAAATTGTCAAAAATGGTCAATAATTATCAAAGACAGTCAATAATTGTCAAAATTCGTCAAAAACTGTCAAAAATTGTCAAAATTTTTGAAAAATTGAGAAAAATTCACGAAAAATGGTCATTCTATTGTGCATAAGAAGCAAGCTTCTGTCGGCGGTCCGACGACCGCTCACCTTTTTCTTTGTTCGCGAGGTACAGCCCATTGTAAGTTTCAAAATTGACACCCTGTATATTAAGATATATCAAGGGTAAGTTACTTATTATTGAAAGGTTCATGAGAATATTTTCTTGTTTCATACTTTTTTCAGTAGTCCGGGTTTCAGTTTTTGTATCATTTTATTTCAATAAAAAATTTCATTACATTAAGGAATTTTATAAACTACGCATAAATAGTAAAAAAGATCGTCACATTTTACAATCTCTTCATGTCCTTAATGAAAAAATGTAAATATTTTTATCTCGCGCCCAGAATAATGCAGTCAGATCAGAGCATGGCGTTGCGTTAAAACGAGAATATAAAAAATTAAAGAGAAAATAACATTTATCTTTGTCAAAGAGTTGAAATATTTCCACAACGTCGACGTGAGGGTGTCGTAAAACAGAGCATAGAAATGACTATTTTCAAATACGAACAACCGAAGTATGACGAATATGGAAAAGCATATTTTTATAATCTCAGTTATAAATACATCAATCAATATTTTATACAGACACATTTTTCGTTTTTGTTAATCGACGAGTATATACAGGATGGTCTTATAGATTCTGCAATTGATTTTGGACAAATTTTGCAAGCAGATTGCTTATAAACATAATTTTATTTTTAACGTTAAACTATTTTTTGTTTTAAAAATTAAAAAAAAATTGGGCTCAACCGGGATTTGAACCCGGGACCTCTCGCACCCAAAGCGAGAATCATACCCCTAGACCATTGAGCCGCCATACTTACAAACAATCATAATCTCGAGAGAAACAAAATATTAATTAAGTACCTAATTAAAACAAATATACAAATTGATGATTATAGTAATTATTGTTATGGGCGGTGAAATTTGTAAACTATATTTTACTTGACATTTCAACATAGTTTTTATTATAATACTTGTGAAGTCAAAGAAAAAAAAATACAAAAAAATCTGTGGCTGAAGGATTTATTTCCAAGCCAGTTCCCCCCACAAAAAAAAGTCAAAGATTTCATCACTTTTTTACGAACCCTGTATACAAAAAACCAGTGAAAATGGACCGAGGATCAATAAAATTAGGATATGGAGTGGTGCAAGGGCGTCGCCAGACGGTAAGCTAGGGGGGGCACCATAAAAGAACTGAAGAGAAAAATCAAAAAAGAAAAGTTTCAATAAAAAAATTAAAAAACGAACAAAATATCTATAGGGAAAATCAGTTGAAACATAATCTTCTAGGGTTCTTTGCGAATTAGTTAGTCACTTTGTTGACGAAGTCGTTTTTTTTTAATATGTTATTGCGAGACCACTACTACTACTACTATCGATGGACTACTACTACTACTACTATCGATGGACTACTACTACTACTACTATCGATGGACTACTACTACTACTACTATCGATGGACTACTACTACTACTACTATCGATGGACTACTACTACTACTACTATCGATGGACTACTACTACTACTACTATCGATGGACTACTACTACTATCGATGGACTACTACTACTACTATCGATGGACTACTACTACTACTACTATCGATGGACTACTACTACTATCGATGGACTACTACTACTACTATCAGTGGACTACTACTACTACTATCGATGGACTACTACTACTACTACTATCGATGGACTACTACTACTACTGACTACTACTACTACTATCAATGGACTACTACTACTACTATCGATGGACTACTACTACTGTCGATGGACTACTACTACTACTACTATCGTTGGACTACTACTACTACTACTATCGATGGACTACTACTACTACTACTATCGATGGACTACTACTACTACTAGTATCGATGGACTACTACTACTACTACTATCGATGGACTACTACTACTACTATCGAGGGACTACTACTATTATCGATGGACTACTATTACTATCGATGGACCTGTTGATGGAAATTACAATACATATTTTATTTTTTTGATTGAATTCAAGCAATTTCATTCAATATATCTTTAAATTACAAAAATTCAGAATGGGAATAAATATGGCCTGGGTACCTAGGTGTTTTCAACAATTCTCCAGGTTTTTTTTTTCAGATGGCCCCAGTCAAGAAAACTCCGAAAAATGGGACTCAGTTTAGATCTACTGTAAAAAGGCAAATTTCAACTATGGTGAAGATGCATTGAAAAAATCCCTTGATGATATAAAGGAGCACGATATGGGTATTCGTGAAGCCTGTCGACTGAATGGTGTTCCTAGATCAACAATTCAAGATAGGATCCTTGGAAGAATCATAGAGAAAAAAAAAGGTGAGCGGTCGTCGGACCGCCGACAGAAGCTTGCTTTTTATGCACAATAGAATGCGAGGTTAGGAAAACCACTAATAAAAATACGCGCAATAGTATGCAAGAGCATCATTATCTTCACTTCTAAAAGGAATGTGCAACAAAACCATTTCTCGTCGATAGTCATTGAAGTTATTGGCCATATCGTAATTGCGATATCTTATGACCTTTTTTCAAATTTTAACAATTATATATTGACCGTTTTTGACTATATGCTATATGCCTCGACATACATTCTAAGTTAAACGGAGTTGGTATATCTGCAAGATAATTGAATAAACACTCTGTATTATCTTAAATATAGAAAAAGTATAAACTCTAATTCACAAAGTGTATTATAATTAAAGTAACGTACGACGTACAAATTGCGTAATTATCTTCAATTTCTCGTTCCCTTCGAGAGAGAATTCCCCACAATTTAACAGATTGTTTGCATAGGCACGACTCACCTAGTGTACTTTCAGCAAGTACATTTGCACTAATGAAGAATCCGCCGCCTGAAAAGGCGCATAGGGGCGAGTGAATTATGACGATTTAGTGGTGTGTGAAAAAGGAATTACGACTCTTCTTCTCTCTATCTTTCCTATTGCGCACCGGTGGGTTTATTACGCCTTCTCTCTTTCTCACGTATTCGTACTCTTGTTTTTGTTGCATTGTGTTGACCAACTACGCACATTTTCCCGGAAAACCACCATCTTGTGCGGTCAGACAGATAATTTATGCATGAAAGTTGATAACCGAGTTGGTTACGTAAAATTACCGATTTCCAATAAAAAAAATTGAAATAGACGTGAGGTTTCTGTAATTAAAAGAAATATAGACAGTGGCGTATCTAACAAGTGTTTCTATATTCGAAAGTAGGTATGTATTGGTATGACCCACTTAAGATCGCAACACTCAGTTATAGCTTTTAATTGACACTCGATGAACTAGGATATCTGCAGGCTTTAGTTTAGGTAAGTGTGAATTGCTGAGCAATCCGCAAGTATCTCTTCTTCCATACCACAGAATCTACATTCTTCTTCCTCCTCCATTCAGACGACAGTGTCCTGTTAGGACACCTGTTGAAACTCTTAGTGCAGTTCATTGAACGTATACGTTCGTGAACGAGTGAAGTCGAACGTATAGTACGAACGAAGTCAATTCTCGATAATGTTTTCACCTCCACTATTTCGAGCATTTTCAGGTGCCCATTCAGGCACTTCGTTAGGATAGGATGCCTGTTAAAACTCCTAGTGCAGTTTTACTCTGTATGTTTTTGATTGTCTAAGCCCTACTAGATCTTTCCAATAGTCAGACCTCTTTTTTTTCGGCTTTGCCTATTTCTTTCAGTATTACATTGGAGCTGATACCGCAAAAGGGTTCTGGTCCTCAAAAAGGGAACGTATAAAGGCCGAGTCCCACATAACCGCACCGTGCGGATCCGAGTGTTCACATATTAGCATTGTGTTATTCTTCCACCGAGTGATAAACAACGCTCTCTAGCGATCAAGTTAGAAAATTGAAAGTTATTTACAGAGATTTTCTCATACCACTTTTACTAAGAATTTTTTTAAAGCTATTAGATTAGATCTTATGCTACTGACCTATTCCAATGCGACCTTTTCAGATCTATTGTGGTCCTCTTTATCTATTTTGTCTCTCTTAATGAAATCCACCAGCTTTGAGACTAGATTAGATTAGAATTGGAGTGGCTCTTTGTCCTATCCCACTGCGACCTTTGCAGATCTATTGTGGTCCTCCGCCATATTTAGAGCTCGATATCTAGCTTTATTCTTTTTATTAGACCTATTAGCCTGGATACCGCCTCCCTTGCTTAGCTCTCTGCCCTCGGTTTTTCTTCTCCGAATAGGTGAAACCGCACCCTTGCTAGGCCTTCGCACTCGCAGAGTAAGTGCTCCGCGGTTTCGTCTTCTTCCTGGCATAACCTACATAGGCTGTCATCTGCTAGGCCAATTGTGTGCATATGCTTCCTTAGCCTACAATGCCCTGTCAGCATTCCCACCATCATCCTCGTCGTTTCTCGACTTTGACATAGTAGGTCGCGTGACAGTCTGACCGAAGGGCTTTTAAGGAATAGCTTAGCGTGCCTTTGCCCCGGAGTTTCATGCCACCAGCGCAACGCCTGGTTGTTTATCCATTGGTGGATGCTCTTCTTGGTGAGGCATTTAGCAATTCCGCAGGAAGGTTCTGGCCCTATCATGACCTCCGTCGCTCCCTGCTTGGCTAATTCATCGGCCTTTTCATTGCCTTTTATTCCTTGATGGCCTGGCACTCTATTATGACTACCTAGTCTGTTGAGGGCCTTGCGACACTCCCACACCAGATTTGACGTCGTCCGATATGAGCTTATCGCTTTTAGTGTTACTTGGCTTTCGGAGTAGATGACGATTCTTTGGCTATCTACCTCCCATCTCATCAACTCTTCTGCACAGCATTGCACCGCCATTACCTCTGCCTGAAAGACAGTGGCATGTTTCCCAAGGCTTAGAGAGATCGTGATCTTCTCTTGTACCCCAGCTTTGAGACTAATACTTTCATATAGTTCTTTCCTAGTCGCTTTTCTACATCTTCAAGTTGGATAAATGTTGATTTACATCTAAAAGACAGTACTTCACTCCATATCCTAATTTGAATGTTCCTCAGTCCATTTTAAGCATTCCAATTACCAAATATCTTGCTCCATAATTCGTCTACGTTGATTTGGACTTATTAACATATCAAGGAAATATTTGTACTATTTCATAATATTTCACTTCATCTCAAGAAGCAAGGGTTCCAGATTTTTCTGAATACTGATTGGGCTAGAAATACCTAGTGTTATTTTTGTGTCTTTTCTATTCAAATTTCCTAGTGTGAAGATTAAAATATATCCTTGATATTTGTATGCCATCTTACCACCTAAAAACATAGTTCCCTCATTAAAATACCCCATGTCGATTTTCCGAAAAACGGGTAAAAGTGATCATACTAATTATAACATCCGCAAAATGGGTTACCCTACTCACAACTCAGCCCTACTTAAACAACGTTCAGCCCTTTATACGTTCACGTTCATCTCCAATATCGGCGGAGTTTCCATTAGATTTCGGATGACTCATTGTGGGCTGTCAGTCGGTTTCATTCAATCGCCGTAGCCCATGAGACGTCCGACTTAAGAGCGAATATAGTAGAGATAGTGACGTCCAAATTTTGAAACAAGGGATCTCAATATAGTAAAATCACATTTTTATAGTTTTCTATCTATTTCTATCCTTATGACAATAGACCCTTTGCATCAATAAAAATTGTCTAGTATTGATGAATTATATTTCAGGTCTTAGCACCTTGCCAAACATCAGATACCTGATCCAGGCTGCATAGTTTTGCTATGCTGTTTTATCATCTTCCAGTGAAAGACTTAACATAGGATCTTCCAGCAGTCCAAGTCTTATATGATGATTCAGACGACTTTATTTGTATGGACCAATGCAAGAAGTCGAAAAATTTTAGATTGCAGATTCTGCCTTTTTCCTGCTATCCATACATAAATGGTCAAGGATGTAAACTAGAAACGCTTTGTTGAGTCTTCCTATTGAATTTGGCAGTTTGATACCAGCTTCGACGTTACATGGTAAGATCTAAGTGCTTCTAAGCCTGTCGGAGAAATTTTTTATTGTATCATGTGTGAGGAACAATCACTTTAGTTGACAAGCTCCAAGAACTTTCAAACTTTCTTCTTGTCTGTAACCATAACGTTCTTCAACAAATTACCTTTAGTATATTGAGTAAAGGTAGAACCAATACATCGATTGTCTAAACCTTGAACATCATTATTGGTATCCACCCTTCCCCTTTCCGTTTGGAAATCTCTTAATGGAAATGCTCACACCACGCCTCTCTACGTGTTCATTACACATCTGAAATTAGCGTGCCGAATGAGTAAAATTTCTACCATTTTTTTTTAATAATGTTCATTTCATTATTGATTGTGGGAATAATTGCATACGTGTCAGGTTTCCGTCCCGATTGCAGATACATTCCGTTGCCGGTATAGGTTGTCAGAACGTGAATAAATCACCAGATTGATTCGTGAGCCTACATAATTTCATCTAGAATTATCCAAATTCAATAGCGACGTGTACAGTAAGTTTGTTTAAATATAGACCGTATTAATCACACTTACTATTAGGAAACTCCACGAAAGAGAAAAGGAATTAAAAAAAATCCTACTCTATTTTCACCAAACAATAGCTATTCGTAAAAATACGTCATTTCACCCTACACATGCAGCTAAGCGACTAATACCACAGTACTGCTTCTCTAATTTGACGTATCTCCGTCGCTGACACCTTAAGCACAGATCTCTATAAAGACACATATGAGCAGCACAAAAGCGTATACGTTCCACATATGCATACAGGGGGCAATTCTCGAGATCGTTCGTTGGTTGAACGTATACGTTCGTGATGTCATGAGCGTAGATTTCTGGAATCTTCAATTCTCCGGGAACGAAGCCATGGACTAGTCTCGCTCGATCGACAAAGAATGCTCTATATTATACGCTCATGGAGTATACATTCCTCCTTCCTCCACTCTTTTGCGGTATCAGCTCCAATGTAATATTGGAAGAAATAGGCAATGTCGAAAAAAAAGAGAAGATCTGACCATCTAGTAGACAATCAAAGATATTTCTGAGAGACTACAACCTGTTGAGATCAAATGAATGCCTAAACTGCACTAAGAGTTTTGACAGGGATCCTAACTGAGTGTCTAAACGGGAACCTGAAAACGCTCAAAATAGTGGAGGTGAAACATGATCGAGAATTGACTTCGTTCGTACTATACGTTCGACTTCGCTCGTTTACGAACGTATACGTTCAAGGAACGAACGATCTCGAGAATTGACCCCCAGGTTAGCGATCGGCAACCAGTAACTGATGCACTGTATGTAATTCGGGGTCATTCGGATCAATGTTTTACTGACCAAAAGATTTTGGGCTGATAACCAGGAGTTTTTAGATTGGTTGTCTAGTAGAAAAATTCAGATGTAACACAATATCTTTCGCTGAACAAAAGAAGCATTCTTTCAGATAGCTAAAAAATTTCTTGTAATAAAGACAAAAGTTGAATAATGTCTAGAACAAGACCGTTTCCCCTCTACCGGAAATTGTGTCGAGAACATAAACGATGTTGACCCTCCGTTCGCCTATCTCGCTTCAGCAAATCCTTTAATCCATCGAAAGTTGTTAAGCACAGTGTTATATATAAATGCCATAAAGGATATTTCGTCCTTAGACCACCATCGCATTATAATTGCTAATAATTATATTAATAATATTCACATGAATGTAATTAATCAGTCGTAAAACAATTTTACCTCTTTCTTTAATTTTTCCACACACATGCGGGCATCACCTGCGTCTGGGGTCCCATTTCTGAATCAACCCTTGACGATGAATGGGGGTAGCGAATGATTTATATACCTGCGATTAAAGATTACGATCGGTGGCGTATATGTATATAACCACTGGCGTTCGCTCTATTTATTTTGAATAATCTCAATGGAAAAGAGAGGAATATATACATTATATTCGGGGGAATTTTATCCCTATTAGATCACATGAAGAAAGGAGTTTATGTTGATATAAATTTACATTTTTTATACAAATAAAAATATGTTTGTCCCTTGTGAAACTCACTGAGACCTAAAAGATCTATTCCTGAGGAAAGTCTCCTTTAGACCTATTTCTCGGAGGAATTTTAGGATGTCTGCTGGCTTTAGTTTAGGTAAGTGTCCCTTTTCTATCCAGTAGTCTCTTAGGTGTTGTGCCCTAGGATTCTGAATTCCTATGCATGTGGTTGGAGGTTTCTTCTTCCATTCAACAGAATCTACATTCTTCTTGATACACTTTTCCAGGTACCCATTACAGGCGACAGTGTCCCGTAGGAACACCTGTTAAAACTCTTAGTGCAGTTAGGCATTCATTTGTTCTGAACAGGTTGTAGTCACCCAGTAGTATCTTTGATTCTCGAAGACCTACTAGATATTTCCAATGGTCAGATCCCATCAGATCCCAAAAGGGTGTTTCAGCACCTCCCTTCTATTCCAGTGTGTCCTGGAATCCACAGTAATCTGTAGATATTGTTCTCCCTAGTTTATTTAGTTTGCCTAGGCATTCCCATACCATTACTGATTACACAAGAACTCAGTGCTTGACTATTTGACATTATGATAATCCTTTGCCTTCTATATCCTTTATCAATATTGAACTGGGCACACTTTCTTAAGGCGTGAATTTTCGCTTGAAAGATACTTGGGGTTTTTCCCAAGCTTTCAGGGTGTTTGGTTCCTTGTCCGTACCCAGTTCCTTCTACAGCTATTTAAATCTCGAATTCCACAACAAGAAATTAAAAATAATATTTATCTACTTGAAACTTGTCGCGAATTTTTCCTTCTTGGTTTTAAAAGGAAACTTTCTGTAAGGGTTAATCGGAATTTTCAAGGGTTGAAGTTGAGTTTGACTAGGTATTCACTTATCATTTTTGGAACTGATTACACTTTATTCAACACTTTCTTTACAGATGACCTCAAATTTTATTCCTAAATTTCCCCTACTACTCATCAATCGATATCAAATAAATTTGAAGGAATGTTAAAAAGTTAACAGACCATTATATTGAAATTAAAATGAATTTAATATCTCTCACTGTAGATAAATTTTGCATAATTAACGTCGATGTTGTTCTCCATACATATTTATAAAATGCAAATTTTATTCGCCTTAACTACTGCATTGGGGTTCATTCCGGCATACCTAATTATTGAGGTATTACAAATCCGTCTTTAATATTCAATGCATGTAATAGATTTGTATTCGGTTATTTTGTGGACTATTAATTTCATACGACCATATAAAATTAGTTTTTCTATGTTCGAAACACAATTTTTAATGTCGTGTTACCTAAAATGGTAGTGATAAGCAAATGCAAGACCGGGTTAGTCTTGGTCTTGCATATGTGGGTCTTGTTCCTGCAGCCTAATAAATGGTATTGGTCTTGATCTTACTTCAAGACTCTTGCAAGTCTTGCACTTTTTTGGCAGATTTTTACAAAGGAAATTTGAAAGAATGTTTTTCAAGAAGCTTAGATTAGGTTTGTGATATGTGGGTCTCTATTACGACTGGGGTGTCGCCAAGGAAGTTATCACATCACCGGCAATTGAATGGGCAATAAAATCATTTCAACCCTTCAAATCTCTCCAGCTCTGCTGCAAAACAAACTGGAATTACTTTTACCCATCCTCAATAAACTGTATAGAGCTATTCTGGCATGGAATTACATACCACCCAGTTGGTTGGCGGCTAGGGTGGTTTACATACCGAAAGTGTGCCGAACAGACCCACACCCTAAATCGGTTAGACCAATTAGCCTTACATCTTTCCTGCTTAAAGGACTGGATTGCTACATCAGGCGGGTAGATTTATATAACTTCCCCCTGAGCACCCACCAATACGCTTATTAAACTGGCAAATCAACAGATTTAGCGTTACACATCCTTGTTGTGTGTTGTGAAAATCACACAATCCCTTAAGAACAAGGAGATTGCGGTGGCCATCTTGACATCGAAGGAGCAATCGACAATGTACTACCGACCTCCATTGGTTCAGATTTGGCTAAAAAGGGCATTAAACCAACCATTACCGGCTGGATATATGCCATGCTCACTAATAGAACAGCCACTACTTCTCTTCAGGATGAGGCCATTAGCTTTAAGTTTTCCAGGGGCTGCTCACAAGGCGGAGTACTATCTCCCCTACAATGGTCACTCTTGATGGATGACTTTCTCAGCGCTCTCGAAAGAAGAGGGGTAGAACTGCAAGCGTATGCAGACGACCTTGTCATCCTGGCAAGGACCAAGTCAGGAAGAGTAGCATATAATATCCTCCAAAAGTCGTTGGACGATGTCCACAGTTGATGCCAGAGGGAACAGATGTCTGTTAACCCTGGTAAAACTGCAATAGTCCCCTTCACTAGGAAAAGGAAATTGGAGGATCTTCCACCACTTTCCTACAATGGTGAGCTTATTTCAATTGCAGCGGAAGTAAAATATTTGGGGTTAATCCTAGATACAAAATTTACATGGAACGCTCACTTGGAAAAAGTTATCTATAAGGCCAGACTATCCTTGTGGACATGTCGCAGGATGTGTGGAAAATCTTGGGGCTTGGGACCCAAACAAATCCATTGGATATATGTAATGATTGTTAGACCAATGATCACATATGGAGCTATTGCCTGGTTTTTGACCACCTTTACAGCGAACGGCCCAAGCAAAGCTATTTGGCATACAGAAACAGTCTTATCTTACTGGTGCCATCAGTACTACACCGTCAGCAGCCATGGAAATCCTTCTAGACCTACTTCCTCTCCGTATATTTCTGGAAAGGGAAGCTAGATGGACAGCATATAGAATTTCGTATATTTCTAAATGCACAAAACAGGCTTAAACAGAACAAAGCAGAATGCTAGTGGACGCTGAAAGTCGCAGTATTCTGGGAATGACCTCTGACATAATGCCTCCTACAGTAAACCACGACCTGCCTTATACCGTCCTAATTCCAAATAGAGACGAATGGGTCCTACGTAAGAATAATTTATTAAGAGCCGACAGCTGTTGGTATACCGATGGATCAAAAACACCCTTAAGCTCTGGTGCAGGTGTATACAAGCGCAGACCTAGGTCAGAAATTTCAACATCTCTAGAATCCTATGCAACCGTATTTCAGGCGGAAATTTACGCCATTGCTTCATGTGTGTAGAGATTGGAGCAAACCAATCTCACACATAAATCAATAAACATTTTCACGGACAGCCAAGCGGCTTTGAAAGCACTTAGCTCTTACTGTGTAACGTCGTAACTGGTTTTAGACCGCCAAAAAAGACTCTCCTCAATGGAGTATCGCTGGTCTGGATTCTGGCATGGATGGCAATGAGAAGGCGGACTGTCTTGCAAGGGAGGGTGCCGCACGAGTTTTTATCGGACCAGAACCTTCAATTGGCATCGCGTTAAGCTTTGCCAAACAAACACTAAATACCTGGACAGGAAGAAGAGCTTTAGACTTCTGGCATAATATTCCAGGATTGGTTCATTCAAAAGGTTTTATACATCCTTCGAAGAATGTCTCCAAACAAATGTTAGACTATAGCAGACATGTCCTACGTTGTCTAATAGGCCTTGTAAGAGGCCACTGTTATCTGAATAAGACTGTCGGAAGATCCGACTTGTCGTCTTTGTCTGGAAGATGATGAAACAGCAGAGCATATAATTTGTGCCTGTCCCGCCGCGGCTCGAATCAGGTATCTGAGGTTTGGCAGGATCTCTTTCACCCTCGGACCTGAAATATCATTCACCAAACAAACTAATCGGTTTTGTTAAGAAGCTGAATTTGTTTGGTGAAAACTGAATAGGTATGGGCCAAAATAGACTCTCACGGGTCGCAGTGGAGGGCCTTATAGACCCACTCACCACAGACCTAACCTAACCTCTATTGCGACACGCAAGAGACTTTTGTGGCTCACACCTGTTCATATTTCACACAACAAATTTATAACCGTTTGGAATTTAAGCATGCCTTTCGTAAGTTGTGCTTAACTTTAAGAAACACTTGATTGATTGATTAGTTCGGCACTACCAGTTAGAGGTTTAGAGACCTCAGCCTTTAGGCTTTTTGTGCTCTTAGTTATACCGTTTATGTGAAGAGACCAGTAGCCAATAGTCTTTTCTCTAGGTCCTTCTTGGAGAAATCCTCCCTTGTATACTCTAGTCCTAGGAGTCTGTATCTCTAAGACTAGTACGTAACTAAGTTATCCTTGTTAACCACCACCAAACATTGAATTACTCAAGTTTGTATAGTCTACTTCCTTCTTAGTGACACTTCCTTATTGGTAAGACTTGTGTAACAAACAGAAATTTGAAAAATAAACTGCCCAGAATTTAATTTTATTTATTTATTTATGAGATAATACAACAGCTAACAATATTAACGTTTCTTGAAAGTAATAGAACGTTCAGTTTTGTTTACATTTGAACTTGTTTTGCTTGATCACTGGTTAATTGTGCGAAAGCCAGGCAGGTGAAACAGGTGGAAGGTAACAATTTGGCGCCCAACGTGTGGCGAATTTGAGCTTTTTGTAGGGTCGGAAGCGATGATGGCTATTCTCAGGGTGAAATTGGGAACATACGATCCAACTGGGACAATACTAGATGTTCCCATATTTCAAATGAGTTTTGATAGCTTGACACTAGAGAACACTGAACGAATTAGGGAATAAGTAATGTAAAGCCTGTTCATAGATATAAGAAAGTGACTGACTGAATCCTATTAGGGAGTACCCCTTGATAAAGTATAGGATAAAGATTTTAAATGGGTACGGACCATAGCCTACCTGCTCTAAAACTACGAAAATCGGGTAATAAATTTCATGTCATTGTTAGTTAATAGCTACCCTTCAATAATCCGCTTAATTTACTTTCTTATAACTATGAACAGGCTTTACCAAGTTAATTCTGTAGACATCATCTGGTTCACCGATGGTTCTAAAACAAACCATGGTATTGGAGATGGTATAAGCGGACCTAGATATTTCAAGCATAAACGATTTTCTGTATTGATGAAAACATCAGGAAGTGGCTCGACAAATAGCACCAATTCAAAAAGAGGTTGACAGAAGATCACCTTCATACAAAGAGTTTACTGAACAAGGTAGACAAGGAAATCTCAACCAGGTTATTGTTAAGAGACATTTGAATTGAAGACAAAATCTATCTACATCTATACAAAATGGGAAAATTCATGTGTAGAAAATGTGAACTAAGGGAAGAAACATCTACTCACATACTCTGCTTCTGTGAGTACTTACAAGTACTTAGACGGAAGCTCTTTGGAGGGATTAGAACTACTTACATCTCCAAGTTAAACTTGTGGACTGGGACATGAAGCTTCTGAAAGTTCAATTCAAATGAATGAATATTCGGAGAATAAGATTTTTTTTTCGGTATAAGCCAATAGCAGAATAGCCCGCTTTTAATCTTAAGAAAATTTGTGGGATAGTAAATTAAAAAGTTGTAAAGACTTGCAGAGATTGCTACGAAATTGGGAACGGAAAAGTAAGTGGTGGAAAACAAAATTAAAAATCTGCCAGATCCAGTCTTTTTTTTCTCTCGGCTTCGTATTTTGCATCGTCTACGTCGTGCATGTTACAGGAATTTCTTCCTCAGTGTGAATGCCGTGGACGGGGCAAATCATTATTTAAACATAAACTTTGGTCGATGAAGATTCGATAAACAAAAATAAACAATAAGAAAGAATTTTTCAACAAAGAAAAAAAGTATTTTTTGAAAAGTCACGTACAAATTTTGCATCAATCCCCGCACAGTTCGGAAACCTTCCGTATAGAAAGCGAGATGATTTATATGGTTATTTACCCACACGCCGCGGTAGCTCAAAGTAACTATCAATCAGTTATTATAACATCAGGTTGAAAAATGCTCGAGGCCACCAACACTTTCAGCGTTAACTGCCTATATCTCTACGTACGTATAAGCAGAGTGAAAAATTGCGAAAAAAATAACGTTACCACAACTACACTGATGTCAATAAAACAACGGATCCCGTTATTGGCGTTAAGAGAACAATCTGCTCTCATAGTAGACCTGCTTTCTGTCTGGCTTAGTTTCCATAAGATAAGAACCTCTTTCTACACCGAGAAACAGAAATTTAAACTATTCAATTGCAATTATTATCACGAAACGCGGGGAACAAGTTAAAAGAGAGCGGAATAAACAAAAGGCGTGTCAGAATAGTATATTGTGCAACAAGTGGGGAAAGTTCAACTTTTCTCACGAGTGTGGAAGTTTGTGGCGCAAACACACGAGTGAGAAAAGTACTTTCCCCACATGTTGCACACTATACTTTTTCTACAACTGCACAAATTTAAAGAATAAAAGTAAAGTGACTTAATATTTATTTTTATGGTTAGTAAAACAAAAAGAAAAGGTGAGCAGTCGTCGGACCGCCGATAGAAGCTTGCTTCTTATGCACAATAGAATGACCATTTTTCAAATATTTTGTAAATTTTTGACAATTATTCAAAAATTTTGACCATTTCAGACCATTTTTCCAAATTTTAACAATTATTGACTATTTTTGACAATTTTTGACCATTTTTGACAGGTTTCTGACAATTATTGACAATTTTTCAAAAACTTTGACCATTTTTCAAAAAGTTTGACAATTTTTTACAATTATTGACCATTTTTGACAATTTTTTATAATTATTGACCATTTTTTCAAAATTTCGACAATTTTTGACAATTTTTCGAAAATTTTGACAATTATTGACCAATTTTGACAGTTTTGGCAATTATGGATCATTTTTGACAATTTTTCAAAAATTTTGACCATTTTAGACCATTTTTCCAAATTTTAACAATTATTGACCATTTTTGACAATATTTGAGCATTTTTGACAGGTTCTGACAATTATTGACCATTTTTGACAATTTTCAACAATTATTAACCATTTTTGACATTTTTTATAATTATTGACAATTTTTTCAAAATAATAACAATTTTCGACCATTTTTGACAACTTTCAAAAATTTTGACAGTTTTTGATCATTTTTCAAAATTTTAACAATTATTGACTATTTTTGACAGATTCTGAAAATTATTGACCATTTTTCAAAATTTTTCCAAATCTTTGACAATTTTTAACAATTATTGACCATTTTGACAGTCTTTTATAATTATTGACCATTTTTTCAAAATTTTGACAGTTTTTGACAATAATTAATTATTTTTCCAAATTTTTGACAATTTTTGAAAATATTTGGCAATCATTAACCATTTTTTCAAAACTTTGACAGTTTTTGACAATTATTGACCATTTTTCCAAATTTTTGACAGTTTTTGACCATATTTCAAAATTTTTGACAATTTTTTAAAATTTTTAACATATTTTCTAATATAATCTGACAGTTTTGTGACAACTAAGTAGGTATTTAAAGATGACAGTAGCTTACTAAGTTTTTGTCGATTTTATTTGATTCTCCATATAAATATATGTGGCGTGGGCAAAGTGCCGTGAGAAATATTATTTCTCACAGTATGAGCAATATTTGGTTTTGAAATCAAGTAAGGTATGAGAAATACGTCACTTTTCATAGCAGTTGTAGAAAAAATTAATTTACATTTGCATAGTTCTATGGTTATTTATGCAACAAGTACATAAAGTGGTGCTTATTTTCACGAATAGAAAAATTCCAGGAGTCAAAAAAAGACACTTTATGCATATGTTGCATACACTATTTTTCCTACAATCAAACAAAAACCAAAAAATGTGTTATTTAGGTTGCTCTAAATGGACTAAAAATGGCGTCGATTTGAATGTTTATGACTTTCTTTTTTGCACTAGTCTTTTCCACTAAATAGAGTTCAATAAAGTTTTGTTTTTTGCATGAAGGTAGAAAAAAGTTTTTTTAAACTCTAACGGTGATTGATTGTTGTTAATCAAACGTGTAGAAAAAACGATAAGTATGCCTTTAATCCTTATTATCTTTAAAAAAAAATAGATATACAAGACCACATTCGACAAAACAAGGAGAGGACGAAAATAACACATATGTCATCACCGGTAGTGTCAACGGTATATAAAGACGCGGGATTACTATTATGAAGAAGTTGTGAAACACCAGATGGCTCGGGGTGCAATTAAGACACCAATAAACTACAAAGTGTACCAACATAAACATAAAAAATATTTCTTATTGAATAGGAGCTCAAGAAAGGGTCGATATGAATCCTTAACCATTGTGCCGAATTTTACGAACCTATTGTATTTGAGGCGATTTAATTTTGGTAAAACCGACCTGTTTTATCGTTTTATTCCACATAGAAAAAAAAACCAATCTATATTTATAGTAGTTTTGAATAATGAGGCACTTTACTCCTACGGAAAAAGAAATATAGTATAGCACATTCAATTTGCGAGAATTGGATGAAAAGATCTAGGATTCCCCCACGAGCAAAAACCAAATGAGTGAAGTGCTAGGGATCTAGCTTAGATCCAACAATTGCATAGGTCTAAGGAAAAGACAGAAACACGCCACTATTGCCAGGTTAAATATCTAGCAAACGAAAGAAAATAGTACAAAAACGCATAAGTGGACTCCAAGGGGGATAGATAGTCCCAGACGGCAGCCTACAAGACAAGGTATGGCATATCCATAAGGTGCGTGACGGCAGCACCCCCAAATTCGAATTTTGCAAAAAACCTTATGCCGTTGGATTGCCCAACGTTAGCCCACATTTGCCCAACCAATAAATTATTTTGCCCACCCTCCAAAAAAAAGTTATAGGCAAAACTAATTTTTCTAAAAAAATTAGTTCCAGCACCCCCGTCTTTGAATTTGGCAAAAAGCTTTATGCAGTTGGATTGCCCAAGTTTTGCCCCCATTTGCCCATCCAATAAATTTTTTTGCCCACCACCCCAAAAAAAGTTATGAACAAAACAAATTTTTCGAAAAAATTTTTTTTTTCGAATTCCACAGAAAACTGCACGCAGTTGGATTGCCCAATGTTAGTCCATATTTGCCCAACCAAAAAATTATTTTTCCCACCCTCCGAAAATAAGTTATGGGCAAAACTAATTTTCCTAAAAAATTATAAAGAAAAAAAAAGAAACTTTTTACGTAATTTTTCCTCTTTTTTCTTCCTCTTCTTCTTCTTCTTCTTCTTCTTCCTCTTCTTTTTCTTTTTCTTCCTCCTCTTCTTCTTCTTCATCTTCTTCTTTTCGAGTTTCTCGGGGAAGGAGTTTTCCTTTTCGGGAACTGATTGCATTTTCGGAATGGCCGTACCCGAAAATCCCTTTATGCAAAGTAAATAAATCTAACCTAACAAAACCTAACCCCAACCCTAGTTAGATTTGAAAAAGTTGGGCAATCCAACTGCGTATAATTTTCCGTAAAATTAAAATTTGATGGCGTACCAAGAAAAATCCAATTCTGAAAAATTTATTTTGCCCATAACTTCTTTCTTGGAGGGTGTGCAAAAAAAGTTATTTGTTGGCAAATATGGACTAACATTGGGCAATCCAACTGCGTGCAGTTTTCTGTGAAATTCGGAAAAATTTTTTTTTTTCGAAAAATTTGTTTTGTTCATAACTTTTTTTGGGGGGGTGGGCAAAAAAATTTATTGGATGGGCAAATGGGGGCAAAACTTGGGCAAAGACGGGGGTGCTGGAACTAATTTTTTTAGAAAAATTAGTTTTGCCTATAACTTTTTTTTGGAGGGTGGGCAAAATAATTTATTGGTTGGGCAAATGTGGGCTAACGTTGGGCAATCCAACGGCATAAGGTTTTTTGCAAAATTCGAATTTGGGGGTGCTGCCGTCACGCAGCAATATCCATAGAAAAATGAAACAGCCCTAGTCGAACAAATAAATTCCCTAAAGATTAAGCAGTGGGTTAAAGAGGTAGATGACGGCCTTAAGGTTCCATTAGGTCAGTTGCAAGATTTTTGAAATGTCCTTTCCTGCCTCAAATTATACTTACATTTCGCCAAAAAAAATCCTTACTCACTGATTCATGCCATTCATAAATTTATTATCTAATTTATCATTTTTTTCAGTATACACGTTTCTGTCCGTGTCGCTCTCTCTATCTCTGTCTAAACGATCAGAATTTAGGGGGCAGGCGATGTCGGAGACCGAGTCACAAACAGACAAGAACGGATATAAAGAGAGAGAAAGATGAAATATTAGAGAGAACCAAACAACCGACCACTTTTAAGGGCTCTCTTTGCCAGCTATACATATATACATACAGCGGGCCTTATGTATATAATTGCATTTCGCTTTATTTATATTGCACTTATACGGGTGAGGACCCTAGCTAGTGTAGCTAGGTGGGAGGTTGAAAATTATTATTTTATTAACATTTATTTATAAAAGGAATATCGATTCTTTGATGTTCTCCACATTTTTTTTACATTGTTGTCAGATAAACTTTTTGGTGTGTCCATATTCCTTCAATGTCCTGGAGATGTCGGGAGTACGAGATAATAGAAAGGTTAGATAAGAATAGGCAAAAAATGTCGAAGCTTTGGTAAAAATATTTATTAATAAAAAATCAGTTGGGGGAGCAAAAAAAATATCATGGGAAAAATTTGGAGAAGAAAATGAATAACAACCTTAAACTGTGAAAATTTTGTATGGGCATTTTCGTAATCTATGGGGTCAAATTAGTGGATTTCCATATATAAAAGTGTCGGAGAAAACTTCAGATTTTGAAAATTTTTAATAAAGTGTTATTATGTAATAGTCGAAAGTACACGCGCATAGTAAAAATATCATAGAGTCCGTAATATTGGGAATTTTTTGCTGAAATTTTAGATACACCTTCTCAAATAATGAAAGAGCATAAAAAAAATCATCGACATCGTATCTACGTCAGTTTGTATTCTAGGGTATGCAAAATTGAAAGGTACGAAAATTCGAAAAAAATAAATTTTATTAATGGGTTTTAGAAAAATTTTATGGGCATTTTCGTAATCACAAAGTTAAATTGGTGGATTTCCATATATAAAAGTGAGAGAAAACTTAATTCAGTTCATAAAGTCCGTAATAATGGGACTATGAGTAACATTAAGGATAAAAATGGAATAGTGATGATGACTCATTAAGATGGAGGGAGTATTTCCAAGAATAATCCAAAACAAAGAAATTACCAAAAGAGGGAAAGGGGGAGGATCCATTAAATATAGGAGGTCAGTTAAAGATAGAAGAAGAATTATTGGAAGTAATGAGAAATTTAAAAATAGGAAAATCCCCGAAATTAACGATAAACCGGAAGAAATGATAAAATCTAGAAGAGGAAGAAAAGGGGAACTAAGAAATATAAGCATTAAAAACAAAAAGATTGGAAATCGGCTATATACAAAAAGGAAGACAAAAACCTGCAGGAATAAAAGGTCTTTTCAGGAAATCGAAAAGTGTACAAGATCTGATTTTTGTAATAAAGCACATAAATGAAATAATGATAGAAAAGATCAAAAATGAACATACTTTTTATAGAGATCTTTAAAAAGCCTTTGACAGAATTAAGAATGAAGATTAGGTTAGGTTAGGTGGGAGAGCAGTTGCATACCTATTGTTATGTTGGGATGTTTAAAAAATAATCGATTATTATTTTCTTATAATCGATTTTCATAGAAATATTAATCGATTTTTATAGTAATATTAATCGATTTTTATAGTAATATTAATTGATTTTTAGTAAATTGATTTTATAAATTACGTATTTAAATCCATTTTCGGAAACGGCTCATATTAGTTATTGACCATTTCTCAAAATTTTGACAATTATTGACCATTTTTCAAAATTTTAACAATTATTGACTGTTTTTCAAAATTAGTGACCATTTTTCCAAATGATGACAATGTTTAACCATTTTTGACAATAATTGTCCATTTTTAACAGTTTTTAACACTAATTGATAGTTTTTGACCATTTTCGACAATTTTTCAAAATTATTGACCATTTTTGATAATTATTGACAATTGTGGACCATTTTTCCAAATGTTTGACCATTTTTGACAATTATTGACCATATTTCAAAATTTCTGACAATTTTTCAAAAACTTCAACAATTTTTGACAATTATCAACTATTTTTCAAAATTTTGACAATTTTTAAAAATAATTGTCCATTTTTGACAGTTTTTGACCATCTTTGACAGTTTTTGACAATCATTGGCCATTTTTCAAAATTTTTGACAATTTTTCAAAATTTTTGACAATTTTTCAAAAATTTTAACAATTTTTCAAGAATTTTAACAATTTTTGACCATTTTTCAAAATTATTGATTATTTTTGATAGTTTTTGACAATTATCGACCATTTTCCAAAATTTTAAATATTATTGACCATTTTTCAAGTTTTTTTTTTCAATTTTTGACAATTATCGACCATTTTTCAAAATTTTAACAATTATTGACCATTTTTGACAATTATTGACCATTTCGACTGTTTTTCAAAATTAGTGACCATTTTTCCAAATGATGACAATTTTTAACCATCTTTGACAATAATTGTCCATTTTTAACAGTTGATAGTTTTTGACCATTTTCGACAATTTTTCAAAATTATTGACCATTTTTGATAATTATTGACAATTGTGGACCATTTTTCCAAATGTTTGACCATTTTTGACAATTATTGACCATATTTCAAAATTTTGACAATTTTTAAAAATAATTGTCCATTTTTGATAGTTTTTGACCATCTTTGATAGTTTTTGACAATCATTAGCCATTTTTGAGAATTTTTCAAAATTTTTGACAATTTTTCAAAAAATTTAACAATTTTTCAAGAATTTTTACAATTTTTGACCATTTTTCAAAATTATTGATTATTTTTGATAGTTTTTGACAATTATCGACCATTTTTCAAAATTTTAAATATTATTGACCATTTTTGACAATTATTGACCATTTTGACTGTTTTTCAAAATTAGTGACCATTTTTCCAAATGATGACAATTTTTAACCATTTTTGACAATTTTTGATAATAATTGTCCATTTTCAACAGTTTTTAACACTAATTGATAGTTTTTGACCATTTTCGACAATTTTTCAAAATTATTGACCATTTTTGATAATTATTGACAATTGTGGACCATTTTTCCAAATGTTTGACCATTTTTGACAATTATTGACCATATTTCAAAATTTTTGACAATTTTTCAAAATAATTGTCCATTTTTGACAGTTTTTGACCATCTTTGATAGTTTTTGACAATCATTGGCCATTTTTGAAAATTTTTGACAATTTTTCAAGAATTTTAACAATTTTTGACCATTTTTGATAGATTTTGACAATTATCGACCATTTTCCAAAATTTTAACAATTATTGACCATTTTTCAAGTTTTTTTTTAAATTTTTGACAATTATTGACAATTTTCGACAGTTTTTGACAATTATTGACCATTTTTGACAAAATTTTTCCATTTTTAATAGTTTTCGACAATAATTGACCATTTTTGACCATATTTCAAAATTTTTGACAATTTTCATATAATTTTATTTGATTTTTAATCTAATAAATTGTTAATGAATGAATCTCTCAGGTTTATTATCGGAATATGAAAAGCATGTACTCTTTAAAATAATACAAAAAAAATTGATATTTGACAAATCGATTAATTTTGTATAAAGAAAAATAGATTTTTATTTAATCGATTCTTTTCCATTAATCTCACATCCCTATTGTTATGTCATATAGCAATGTGCAGACTGAATCTCGCCCAATACTAGTTTTACATATATGTATGGAACTGGAACGCCCATTTGGAAAGACTGATAAACAAAGCCAGACTATCTCTCTGGAATCTCAGAAGGGTATGAGGAAAATCTTGGGGCATGAACCCCAAACAGATTTACTGGATTTTCCAAGCAATGCTCAAGCCAATGGTCACGTATGGCTGGTGGACCAAAAGTCTGCAAAAGACAGCTGGAACAAAGCTGCAAGGCTTGCAGCGAACAGCATGCTTGGCCATTACCGGAGCAATGTCATCCACACCAACGGCAGCTATGGAAGCCTTCCTGCAACTAACTCCTCTCCACATTCATTTGGAAAAGGAAGCCAGGAGAGCAGCTCATGGAATGCTATCAGTGGAAAGGCAAATAAATGGAGCGACTCTGAGGGATCACTCGGGAATGCTGAGAGAAATACAAAATCATCACATTCTTGGGATGCCCTCGGATCTCTCTGTCACAAAACTTCAAGATCCTTTAAGATCCTCATTCCCACGAGAGACCAATGGGATAGCGAAGAAATCTTCTTCCTAGAAACGGCCTACGTGATTTACACCGACGGATCCAAAACCGGAAACGGGGCTGGATCGTCGGTCTTCAGCAGGAAACCAAGAGTTGAAATCACAGCCAACCTGGGTTATTATTGTTATACTGGATGAGAAATATGTAGTGACCAACGATATACCTACACCACCAAATTGAAAGTTGCAATTAAGATGTCTCGGACATGTATGACGTATAAGATAGTTTGGCCATGAAAATATATTGAGCAAGAGTACCAGGAATAAATAAAAGGTCAAGAAAAAACTTGAATGATGGAGTAAAAAGGGTGGCTAAAAGTCAAGGTATTAAATGGAATGGTGCAAAAGAAAAAACTAAGGATAGAAATAAGTGGAAAAAGCTCGAGAAAAAGTAAACTAACAATATAAGACCCAACCAAACCTGCCTTGCGACGAAAGTGGAAATATTTCTGATTAAAAAGAAGGAGTCTTCCTTTTGGTTTCTTGGTTCCTCATAGATTTGATAAGAAAAATAGTTTTCTTCAAGAAAAAACTGGAAAAGGATACTAGAAATTATTATTAGACAATAAATTGATTTGAACTTCTTACAAATGAGCCAACAATGCCACGTCTGACTCACCCTATACAAAGATCCGTCTAAAGAGCAGCCCCCGTTGACACACAATATCCAACTCGAACAAGATAAAGAGGCCGAACATGCCGAAGAGAGAAAACAACACATCAGGAAGGGTCCTAAACAATGGTTAAAAATAGAAAAAGGACCACCTGATGTTACAGAAAAAGATAGAAGTCCAGTAAATAAGAAAGAATAAAATTTCCCGAAATTGAAACACACACAAGTGCGGAAATTAACGAAAACTCGTTTTCGATATCGGAATGGTCGTTTCAAGTGCGGGGTTCGTAATTTGAAATTGATATATTTGAAGGTCTTTAGATCGAGATAAGTCCTCTCTGAATAGGACCCGAATTTGGACAACCGAATCCATCTTATCCCTCTTGTCAATTTTAATGAGGAATAAAATTATCTTGACTCGTTCTTGTTTTAAAAGTTCATCCTATAGTAGCGGGGCTTCTGATAGTTTTTTCGAGTTTTTGTAAATTAAAACTATCTACTTATATATATGTAGCGTATAGTTCTGATTTAGCATCAAGTGCTTTTTTTAGAAAATTAATTCATGATAATAATTCAGTGTTGGATATTTCGATGTATATATACATAATATGACCAGAACAGCTAGGGTGTTGGATGTGCGCGAAGAAAGAGACTGAAATATAGAACATTAACGCGTTTGCTCTTGAATGTCATTGTAAATACTGTTCAAACACTAAACCTGATAATTAACTAAAAAGAATACCAAAAATGTAACTACGTCACTGCAAATTTGTCAAAGTGCGTTTTCTGACAAACTTTTACCGACTGAGCTCCGTCTTTGCTGACGCGCATACAATTCTCAACGCTCTAGCTGTTCTGGTCGATCTATAGTAGTAAATGATAAAAATAGTAAACAATCGTCCGTGCTAAACAATAAAACAAATTCTTTGAATTACTCAAACTCGCTAATGGATTAGAAAAGGACGAGTCAACGAAAAGATGTGAAGGTATCTATCTACTAGGCAATAGTTTATAGATTGGATCTCACTTTTATCGTTACTTTTTACTTCTACTAAGCTCTAACCCTCCGGGGAGGTATCCGAACGAATAGAAGAATAGCGATTGCAAAGCGAAGATACCTTCCCAGTATACCTACCAAGCTATAGTAATCACAATTACCCGAATGGACTTTTATATTTTTATTATTTCTCAAGAAAACAGTGAAGGGGACAAAATAAAAATTCTCAGACATAAAAATTACGTCTTCTTTTTCATCCATTTTGTTTATTGACCAATAGATGTGATTTTATGTCACGTTCATAAAAAAATTCCTACCCTTTGAAGATGACTATTGGATTTATGTCTTACTTACAACAAATGCTCATTATGTAGAAATGAAATAATCTTAATTTTTTCGTAAGATAAAACAGAACTGGTCGAAAAATTATTGCTTAAAAATATTGTCTTAAACGGTTCATTAGAGAATTGCAAGGTGGATATAGAGTCCTTTTCATCTTTTATTATTAGTAGCGGTGACTCAGCGAAATCGAAACACAAAAAGAAACCTCAAGTGGCTTCTGAAGTGTTTCGGGACACACAAAGAAATAGTTTGATCCGCATGCAAACGGACTGAAATATCTAGTTGGTGAAGACCACCGAAGTATTTCGATACTTATAGGAAAAGTAATTGTGATGTATTAGTTTTTAGAATAATAAACATAAATAAACAATGTTTATGGTGTCCCCTACTTATTTTTTTTCATAAAATAGTAAAATACGACCCATATTATACGTTGAAAAATTTTTGACCCTAAACCACTCAGTGCAGCGTAAAAAGTAGAGTAAAAATATCAGGATAGTAGGAGTAACGTCGAGGTATTCCTGTTAAGCCTAAAAAATGTTGAGGGAAAAACGTTAAATTAACTCCAATAAATATAATAAAAAATTGAATTTTTAAGTAAAAATGATTTAGGGTTAATCCTGTAAATAATGAGAATCATTGAACAATTCCTGCTATAATTGCAGATACTGCTCCTGTTGAAAGTACATAATGGAAATGAGCTACCACATAATAAATATCATGTAATACAATATCAAAAGAAGAGTTTGCTAAAACTACTCCTGTTAATTATCAAAAATTGTTAAAAATTTTGAAATATGGTCAAAAATGGTCAAAATTTTGAAAAATAGTCAATAATTGTCAAAAATGGTCAAAAATTTGAAAAATAGTCAATAATTGTCAAAAATGGTCAATGATTGTCAAAGTTTTGAAAAATTGTCAAAAATTATCAAAAATTATCAAAAATTGTTAAAAATTTTGAAACATGGTCAAAAATTGTCAAAAGTTGTCAAAATTTTGAAAAATGGTCAAAAATGGTCAATAATTATCGAAAGTTGTTAAACATTTTGAAATATGGTCAAAAATGGTCCAAATTTTGAAAAATAGTCAATAATTGTCAAAAATTTCCAAAAATGGTCAATAATTATCAAAAATTGTTAAAAATTTTGAAATATGGTCAAAAATTGTCAAAATTTTGAAAAATAGTCAAAAATTATGAATTTTTTTGAAATATGGTCAAAAATGGTCAAAATTTTGAAAAATAGTCAATAATTGTCAAAAATTTCCAAAAATGGTCAATAATTATCAAAAATTGTTAAACATTTTGAAATATGGTCAAAATTTTGAAAAATAGTCAATAATTGTCAAAAATTTTCAAAAATGGTCAATAATTATCAAAAATTGTTAAAAATTTTGAAATATGGTCAAAAATTGTCAAAATTTTGAAAAATAGTCAAAAATTATGAATTTTTTTGAAAAATTGTCAAAAATAGTCAAAAATTATCAATAAGTGTCAAAAATTTTCAAAATATGATCAAAAATGGTCAATAATTGTCAAAAGTAGTCATAATTTTTGGAAAAATAGTAAATCATACGAGCCGTTTCTGAAAATCGATTTAAACAAGTAAATTTTTACAATCAATTTACGAAAAATCGATTAATATTACTATAAAAATCGATTATAACAAAATAATAATCGATTATTTTTTAACATCCCTACAGCGAAGTAACTGATGATAGTTTGAGGCATTTACGTACTTTAGACCAAATAATGGTTTTATCTATTTCTGATGTTTTTTTATATTTGAAACACTCTGTATATATATACAACAGTCTCGTAAATCAAATATTAGAACAATAAATAATGCACGTACTTCCAACCTATTTCCATTTTTTAATAGAATTAAAGTCGATTTAAAATCGCATCTGTCAAAATAATTCTCGAATCACCTGGTAGGGGAAATTTAGAGAACCGCCTTTTCTCTATAATTACCATGTGATGTGATGACGCACAAATGGCCCGAGGTCTTGACGAAAAACATTCATTAGGAGAGTTTATCGTATCGAACATCGACAAATAGATCAGATTATTTTCAGGTCCGACGGTGTTAATTTTTGGATAACTATCAACATACTTACTTAATTCGTATTAATTATGGTGATTAATTATTTTTTTTTGAAAAGAATATTTTTCAAAATATAAATAAACAACGTAATAAAATTACAAAAGGGGAAAACGTTCATCAAAAATGTTCCCTAATATGTCAAAATTTGCAAAGCAGACGTTTTATTGCTTCTTCTTTTTTATATTTCAATGTTTATTCTTCTTGAGGTAGTCAATATACAGTCAATCAGGCCGCTTGACATTAGGGATGTTAAAAAATAATCGATTTTTATATAAATCGATTATTATTTTCTTAGAATCGATTTTTATAGCAATTTTAATCGATTTTATAAATTACGTGTTTAAATCGATTTTCGGAAACGGCTCGTATTATTTATTGACTATTTCTCAAAATTTTGACAACTTTTAACAATTATTGACCATTTTGACTGTTTTTCAAAATTTTCGACAAATTTTTAAAAATTTTAAAAATTTTTCAAAATTTTTGACCATTTTTTGATAGTTTTTGACAATTATCGATCATTTTTCAAAATTTTAACAATTATTGACCATTTTGACTGTTTTTCAAAATTTTCGACAAATTTATAAAAATTTTAACAATTTTTCAAAATTTTTGACCATTTTTGATAGTTTTTGACAATTATCGACCATTTTTCAAAATTTTAACAATTATTGTCCATTTTTGACCATTTTTGACCATTTTTGACCATTTTTGATATTTTTTGACAATTATTGACCATATTTCAAAATTTTGACAATTTTTTACAATAATTGTCCATTTTTAACAGTTTTTAACAATAATTGACAATTTTTAACCATTTATGATAGTTTTTGACCATTTTTGACAATTTTTAACCATTTTTCAAAATTATTGACCATTTTTGTTAATTATTGACAATTGTTGACAATTATTATGGACCATTTTTCCGAATTTTTGACCATTTTTGACAATTTTTCAAAAACTTTAACAATTTTTGACAATTATCAACTATTTTTCAAAATTTTGACAATTTTTAACAATAATTGTCCATTTTTGACAGTTTTTGACCATTTTTGATAGTTTTTGACCATTTTTGATAATTTTTCAAAATTGTTGACCATTTTGGACAATTTTTCAAAATTTTTGACCATTTTTCCGAATTTTTGACCATTTTTCCAAATTATTGACCATTTTTCAAAATTTTAACAATTATTGACCAATTTTGACAATAATTGTCCATTTTTGACAATTTTTGATAGTTTTTGGCAATTATTGACCATTTTTGAAAATTTCTCAAAATTTTTAAAAATTTTTGACTATCGACCATTTTTCAAAATTTTAAAAATTATCAACAATTTTTGACAGTTTTTGACAATTTTTAACAGTTTTTGACATTAATTGACAATTTTTGACAATTTTCATATAATATTATTTGATTTTTAATCTGATAAATTGTTAATGAATGAATCTTTTAGGTTTAATATCGGAATATGAAAAGCATGTACTTTTTAAAATAATACCAAAAAAAATCGATTTTTCGCAGAAATCGATTCTTTTTGTATTAAAATCGAATTTTGACAAATCGATTAATTTTGAATAAAGAAAAATCGATTTTTATTGAATCGATTCTTTTCCATTAATCTCACATCCCTACTTGACATGGTGCTATACAACCTGCAATGCTATGCAAGACACAAGATTTCTTGCTGAGGGCCTAAACTCGGCCTCTTTACTCTACAGATACAGAGATACAGATAATTTGTTAATGATGTAAAGGGTTACATAAAAATTTGGACCAGTTTTGAGCTGTAGCCCTCTGGTTACCCCACATTTTTTACATATCTCGAGTTTTCTTTCATATTTACTTGGTATATATATATCATCATCTCTAGGTTTTCTTTCAATTTTCAGATCGAAATGTTACCAACACAATAGCTTTGTTAAAAAACAAAAATATCTAAATTCACATAAACAATGGAGGCGAGTGTGTAGGATCTCAAAGTTTTAAGCCCTATTTGTATACCGTCTAAACTCCAAACATACCCTTAAAACAAACAGACCTTGTCCCCTTATTCAAGGGCGTACGAAGAGAGAAACATAAAAGGAGATTAAATCCTAAATATTCTTATGAAGAATTTTGTATAATTCTAGTTGGATATTTTGTAAAAGCGACTCGCGCTAAACAAAAGTGTAAATAAGTAGATAAAGTAAGTACATAGTCATTAAAAAACCATTTCCTGTGCTCCAGTATATATTTATTGTATTAGGTATGTGAACCGAAAGGGGGAATAAACCCAAGGGGTTAATTTCATCAATATTTTATTTCGTTTGATAAAATTTGAAGTAAAAACGATAAAATCAAAAATATTTTTAAAAAACTGCAATTATAGAACAAAATTAACAGAAAAAAAAGTAAATTATATTTTTTAAGTAATTAGTTAGGGTAATTAAAAGGTTCGATCGTATTTTGTTTGTTAATGAGTAAAAGGAATGAAGTGGAAGAATAAATCGAGTTTTAAAATTCACCCAAAAGAGAAGCGGCTGTAGATAGACCGTTAATCAAGTTCGAAAGCGTGACTGCTACTATATTAAATTTCCCCGAATTTTTTTGTCACGTACGAAATTTTTCCGCGTCCAAAACCGTTAGTTAAAGCCACAGGAGTTTTTTCAAATATAAGACAAATATCAATAATCTATTCTTTCAATAGCCAGCGAATCTCCATCTGTTTATTATTGTAAATTCCATATATATAAAGTATGTAAATTCGAAAGATTTTTTGGAAGCGAAATAACTCTCTCTTTACATACCAAGCAATGTTACCAAGAATAAACGAAAATTTGAAAAATAACCTATAGTCTGTTTGAAATAGACAGAAAGCAATACAATCTAATTTAACATGCAAAACCCTCACCGGGTGGTCAACTAAAACTCCAGAATTTTAAAAGGATTTACATTATAAGACATCTTTATTCTTTTATTTGCCTTCCTAACCCTGTACAACGCCGGTATACAATAGAAATCCCATAGTCTTCAAAAACATCAGCATTCAAGATTGTCACGATAAATGGTTAACTACAATAAAAGTTTATGTTCATTGCAGACCGGATTTTAACTATTTTCTAGGTATAAATAGATCTATAAGTCTATAAATGAAAAGATAGTAAGCAACGGCTCTCTAATGGCGAAACCCAAATAAGCTATTATTGAGTCAGAACCATTTTTCGTGAAAATAATTTTAGGATATTGCTTAAATATAAAATTCACAATTATTGAGATTTTTAGAATCACAAGCAGGTACTTCCTTGGAGTGGTCATTTTTCAAGGGTTTATTACTCTCTGTCTTTTTCAAATAGAGTATAGGCAAGATACTTGGATAGAATTCAAACACTTTGAAAGCTATTTAAGCTTTGAGTTCTTGTGCAATCAGTTCTAAAATGGTAAGTATGGCTTAGAAAAACTTCATGAACAAAGCTAGGATATCCAACCCTATTGTCAGTTCCAGGACACACTGGAATAGAAAGAAGGAGAAGGTGTAAAAAGAGGGGATTATTAACAATTTAAAATTGGGAAAAAATAGGAAATCATTTAAAAATCCAGTAGGAGGAAGACGATCAAAATATACTCCTAGGAAATGACAATCAAGTGAGATGAATAGATTGCTAACAACACTCTGCCTCCTAAATGGTCAGGAATGAATGGAGAAGGAAGAATGTAAATTTAGTGAATTGGAAGAAGAAATCTCTATTCACATACTTGTGGAATGAACAAAGCTAGGATATCATGCCAACCCTATTGTGAGTTCCAGGACACGCTGGAATAGAAAGAAGGAGAAGGTGTAAAAAGAGGGGATTATTAACAATATAAAATTGGGAAAAAATAGGGAATCATTTAAAAATCTAGTAAGAGGAAGACAATCAAAATATACTCCTAGGAAATGACAACCAAGTGAGATCAATAGATTGCTAACAACACTCTGCCTCCTAAATGGTCAGGAATGAATGGAGAAGGAAGAATGTAAATTTAGTGAATTGGAAGAAGAAATCTCTATTCACATACTTGTGGAATGAACAAAGATAGGATATCATGCCAACCCTATTGTGAGTTCCAGGACACGCTGGAATAGAAAGAAGGAGAAGGTGTAAAAAGAGGGGATTATTAACAATATAAAATTGGGAAAAAATAGGGAATCATTTAAAAATCTAGTAAGAGGAAGACAATCAAAATATACTCCTAGGAAATGACAACCAAGTGAGATCAATAGATTGCTAACAACACTCTGCCTCCTAAATGGTCAGGAATGAATGGAGAAGGAAGAATGTAAATTTAGTGAATTGGAAGAAGAAATCTCTATTCACATACTTGTGGAATGAACAAAGATAGGATATCATGTCAACCCTATTGTGAGTTCCAGGACACACTGGAATAGAAAGAAGGAGAAGGTGTAAAAAGAGGGGATTATTAACAATATAAAATTGGGAAAAAATAGGGAATCATTTAAAAATCTAATAAGAGGAAGACAATCAAAATATACTCCTAGGAAATGACAACCAAGTGAGATCAATAGATTGCTAACAACACTCTGCCTCCTAAATGGTCAGGAATGAATGGAGAAGGAAGAATGTAAATTATGTGAGTTGGAAGAAGAAATCTCTATTCACATACTTGCGGAATGAACAAAGCTAGGATATCATGCCAACCCTATTGTGAGTTCCAGGACACGCTGGAATAGAAAGAAGGAGAAGGTGTAAAAAGAGGGGATTATTAACAATATAAAATTGGGAAAAAATAGGGAATCATTTAAAAATCTAGTAAGAGGAAGACAATCAAAATATACTCCTAGGAAATGACAACCAAGTGAGATCAATAGATTGCTAACAACACTCTGCCTCCTAAATGGTCAGGAATGAATGGAGAAGGAAGAATGTAAATTTAGTGAATTGGAAGAAGAAATCTCTATTCACATACTTGCGGAATGAACAAAGCTAGGATATCATGCCAACCCTATTGTGAGTTCCAGGACACGCTGGAATAGAAAGAAGGAGAAGGTGTAAAAAGAGGGGATTATTAACAATATAAAATTGGGAAAAATAGAGAATCATTTAAAAATCTAGTAAGAGGAAGACCATCAAAATATACTCCTAGGAAATGACAACCAAGTGAGATCAATAGATTGCTAACAACACTCTGCCTCCTAAATGGTCAGGAATGAATGGAGAAGGAAGAATGTAAATTATGTGAATTGGAAGAAGAAATCTCTATTCACATACTTGCGGAATGAACAAAGCTAGGATATCATGCCAACCCTATTGTGAGTTCCAGGACACGCTGGAATAGAAAGAAGGAGAAGGTGTAAAAAGAGGGGATTATTAACAATTTAAAATTGGGAAAAATAGGGAATCATTTAAAAATCTAGTAAGAGGAAGACAATCAAAATATACTCCTAGGAAATGACAACCAAGTGAGATCAATAGATTGCTAACAACACTCTGCCTCCTAAATGGTCAGGAATGAATGGAGAAGGAAGAATGTAAATTATGTGAATTGGAAGAAGAAATCTCTATTCACATACTTGCGGAATGAACAAAGCTAGGATATCATGCCAACCCTATTGTGAGTTCCAGGACACGCTGGAATAGAAAGAAGGAGAAGGTGTAAAAAGAGGGGATTATTAACAATATAAAATTGGGAAAAAATAGGGAATCATTTAAAAATCTAGTAAGAGGAAGACAATCAAAATATACTCCTAGGAAATGACAACCAAGTGAGATCAATAGATTGCTAACAACACTCTGCCTCCTAAATGGTCAGGAATGAATGGAGAAGGAAGAATGTAAATTATGTGAATTGGAAGAAGAAATCTCTATTCACATACTTGCGGAATGAACAAAGCTAGGATATCATGCCAACCCTATTGTGAGTTCCAGGACACGCTGGAATAGAAAGAAGGAGAAGGTGTAAAAAGAGGGGATTATTAACAATTTAAAATTGGGAAAAATAGGGAATCATTTAAAAATCTAGTAAGAGGAAGACAATCAAAATATACTCCTAGGAAATGACAACCAAGTGAGATCAATAGATTGCTAACAACACTCTGCCTCCTAAATGGTCAGGAATGAACGGAGAAGGAAGAATGTATATTATGTGAATTGGAAGAAGAAATCTCCATTCACATACATGCGGAATGTGTGGCACTACACAATCTCGGGATAAAAGACCTGGGATACTACTAAATAGAAGAGTAAGACTTGCTAAATATAAGCCTACGGATATCCTGAAGTTCCTTAAAGGAATAGGTCTAGAGGAACTACTACTACTCCCTCAGGTTGGAGTAAAATAATATATAAGACTGTATAAATATTGGGGTAAAATTCTCTGAGACCTTTAGACCTATTTCCCGGATGAATTTAGGTAAGTGTCCCTCTTCTATCCAGTAGACTCCTAGGTGTATGTGCCTCTACATTCCGCTTGCTCCACTATTTTGAGCTTCTAAAGGTGCCCATTCAAACTCTTAGTGCAGTTTTACTCTGGCTTAGGCATTCATTTGTTCTCTCCTGGTAATAGTCTTCCAGAAGTATCTTTGATTATGTACAATGTACATACTTCTACACTCAAAAATACTGACGTGATTTAAAGTATACCGTTATCATAATGCCACGATAAATGCTTGAACGGTGGTGGGAAAACGGCGAACAGTTCGACAGTCGAAATAATTTACTATAGGTTAATTTCAAATCTTTTAATTTATAGTGTGTTTTCTATTGTTGTGCGCATTGGGCTTGGGAAAAAACAATTTGAAGATCCAGTATGGGTAACAAAATTAGCATTTCTTACGAATTTTATGGGCCATTAAAACTCGCTTAATTTGCAATTACAAGAAAAAATATGATTGCTTCTTACTTCACAGTTATAAAGACGAAATTATCAATATTTTCTATCCTAAGTATTTAGCAAAAAACATTTCTCAATTTATTTCATTCTATTTTGGAGAATTCTAAAACGAGGGTATTTTGGGGGCGTCCATTAATTGCGTGAGGTGTTCAGGGGGGAGGGGATCGAGCCGAATCTTACAAAATCTCACTTGGGGGAGAGGGGGGGTCTTGGCAAATTTTTTTTAGGAGAAAACGATATAAAATTGCGTCAAAGTTAAGTTACATTCAAATAAAAAACGTGTATAAATTTTATCACTGTGATTTTAGATTATGGTAATTTTCCCAAATACTAGTCTTTGCTAGTCTTAAATGAAAGTAATCAAGCAAATTGTTTTTTACACCCAAAAAAAATTTTGAAAAATCTCACGTAGGATTAGGGGAGGGGGTTGAGAAAAATCAAAAAACATCTCACCAAAGAGGGGGGGGGTCATAAAATCGTCATTAATGCCTCACGTAATTAATGGACGCCCCCTTTATTAAATCTAGTTCATATTTACAACTGAATTCATCGGATCTCTAAACCTCGTTTTTGATTTGAATTTAAGTTGGCATTTCTGCTGGCTTCTGATTGGTCAGATTGCCGCCGGTTTTACACAGCTTTTTTGAAGTACCTACATTTCAAAAAATAGTAAATACGATGTATTTAATATGTTATTATCAATAAAGATTAAATTTTGATTTTTTTTATAATTTAACCTACTTTTCGAAACCGATTACTCATAAATAAGGAACATGATTGTCATACCTTCCAGTACAATATAAGGTTTGTCCACCCCTGTTCTACAAGGTCATATAACCACAATAAGATATACACAGTAAGTAGAACTTGTAGTTTGGAGATAGAGAGGCAAGTTCAACAAATATTTCGTCAGTTTTCATCGATTTTCTTCTAGAAAACCTCTCGGAAATTATTAAATTTAGGGTAAACTAAGTTTATTAGTTGCGTTTGAAAAAGGTGTATAGAAAGCATCACTTACGTAACAGGGGTTCCCAACCTTTTTGCACCTGCGTACCACTTGACTTTTTGAGAAATTTTGGCGTACCACCAGTCCTAAATATTTTAATAAACGTATAATATTTACTCTTCTAAAACTGTTCCAAAGGCTTTTTGAATTAAATTCCTGAGAAAACTTCATATTTAATGGTTAGATATTTATTTATTTATAACAGCAAAAAATTAATACACTTTTATAGTCTTTAGTGTGAAACTTGTTGTTGTTTGCCCGTGATTAAAATATCAACATTAGGAGTAATGGAACTTAAGTCCTCTCCAGAAGTTAATTAAAGATTTCTCTTTAAAATAATATTTCATGGAACTATCTTCTGTAAGATCGATAAAACTTTCTTTTAGTTCCAATTCATTTGGTGAGATTTCCGAAAAAGGATTCCTGATCCAGTCCATTTTTGAATAATCTTCAGGGAAATACTTATTAAAGCTTTTTTGGTGGCTTTCCAAGTGAACAATGATATATGCAACCACATCTGGCATTGGAGATATTTCATTTTCTTCAAAAAATGATGATAGAGTGGGAAATGCAGATAAATTCTCCTCCTGTATTTGTGAACAAAACAGGACCAGCTTTCTCTTGAAGGAGTTTATTTTGTCACTGGCTGTTGTGTTTGATCCCTGAAGTCCCAAGTTCAGTGTGCTGAGTTTGTAAAAAACCATTCTTAATCAGCAAACAATTTTTTCATGTCATGATTTTTTTCACTTAAAAACATAAAAACTTCTGATCTCAATTCAAAGAGAAGATTCAAAGTTTACCTTGAAGTTGATTAACTTTTAAATTAAGATGTAAGGAATCTTATTATCTTTAAATTGTCAAGTACCTATCGAAATTAACGGGATTTTTGAAGATTTATAGGTTTATTCTGTGCACCTCTGTAAGATAATCTGTAACTTTATAGGGTAATTGCTATTCTGCATACAACTGTATCTTACAGGAATCTTTAAAATAGTTACAGATTTGGTAAATATTTAAGTGTGTATCGACTGATGTCGTATGTCATTACAGGAATCAGTTTATTTATTTTTTTGATAAAAATTTAACAAAAATGAACAATCAAATTGCAATATTTATTGGAATTCTAATAGAAGAACACTATAATTGGTCAAATATATTCATTTTATTATAATAAGTTGGTAATTGGGTATTTATAGGAACTTTATGAGAATTCAAAGAAAACGTCTCAGAGATCAAATGGATCCCTTTGTTATGCCAAATACAGCATTTATTCAAATGTTTAGGATTCATAAACAATGTGCAATAAATTTAATAAATAGTTTACAGCCACACATTAGAATTGGAAATATAATCTCTATTTCACTTGTGAAAAAGTAAGTAGGACTTTAAGATTTTATTTCAACAGGTGCTTCTTACCCTCCATTTTTTAAGTGTAGGGTATTATCAAAATTCAATAGGAACAAATGCTTGGTTGTCTGCAAGTCAACCTACTGTTAGAAGATCAATTAGCGAGATTTGTTCAGCAATTGTTCAAGAATTATTACCAATCTGGGTAAAATTTCAAATGTCAAACAAGAGTAGCCAATAATTAGATAGTTTTAATATATTAAATGAAAAAATATTTTTAGATTTTTTAGAAAATATGGTTTTCGAGGTACGTTGGGGGCTGTTGTGCTGTTGATGGTACTCATGAAGAAACTCTTGCTCCCTCAGTAACTTTTATAAATCATCCACCTTTTCTCTATAAATAGAAAGGGAAAACATTCTATAAATGTAATGCTTGTAACAGATGCCCACAATAAATTTATAGATTTCCTGGTTCCGTGCATGATGCTGCAATGTGGCAAGTTAGTGCTAGAAGAAATCATTTGCAAATTAGGTATCAGAATGGCGACCATACTAGGCATTTAATAGGAGATAGTGATTATCCTTTAGAACCTTAGTTATTTACACCTTGCTTAAATCCACAGAACCAACAAGAGGAAGCATTTAACAACACTCTGACATCTGCACGTGATGTTGTTGAAAGAACCAATGGCATTTTGAAAGGAAGATTTCGCTGTTTGTCCAGACATCGAACACTTGTATATCATCCTGTGAGAGCAGCCAATATTATTTATACATGATGTGTGTTACATAATATGACCCTAAATGCAGGTTTGAATTGAATTATTATAATTGATTTGAGGAAAATCTTATGTGCATATCCAATTTCTGGTTATTATAGAGGGCACCATATAAGTTGCGGTACCAAAAAATCTGACGGCAGCCAATCATAAAACTCGAGTTCATGTTGTTTTATTGGTTGCTAGCTACTTTGACAGTTCACGGTTCACGTGTGAGGTAAGTAAGATTAGGTCACAGAATTGGAAAATATAATGAATAAGAAATCCGTCTTTTGTCCTCGTTTTCAAAAATATCGAAAATTGTAATCGTTTGGTGGTAAAATAATTAGTTCCACTCTGTGCTTCTGAATGTATTTATGTTTTTACGTGATGAAAAATATGAATATATCTACTATCATGTCTTCTCTTTAGTATGGAATTTTAAAACACACTTAAAGGTCCAGCACAGTTAGAATGAGTATAAATCTTTAAAAGAGAAATTTGAAGAATAAAGAAGACAAGTGCAAGTAAGTATATTCTAGATAGAACCAAGTTCACAAATTGGATTGCCCAATTATAAAAAATAAATTGAAGATGAAAAAAGAGATAGATATTATGTTTACATTATGTATAAAGTTTTTCAGAATCTGGCTTCCTAAATAGTAAAATATTAGCTACACAAAAATAAGAAAAAAGGAAAAATCACTTGAAATGCTTGGAGGAAATATGCCACTTCAAAAGTACTTTATTAAATGGCCTTCGGATAATTGAGAATTGAAGCATCATATTTTGCAACTAGAAGAAATACAATTTGAAAATATAGAAGGTATGTATAGATAAATAGCCAGTAGTCATAAGCTCTAATAACACACAAATTTGGTCCTATAAATAAGAAGAAATAAAACAATAACAGAATTGATAATATCTGATATTTTAGGTTATTTATCCATGAAATGAACGAAAAGATGATTGCTTCCAAACTGGTCAAGCCTTTACAAGAAGAAATTATGAAAATATTGAATATATAGAGAGTTGCACGAGAAGTAATTTACTACACTATGTAACTTCTTTCACCTAAATATAAAGTGTACAATCCTTCGATCATTGAACATTATACAATCAGTATTTTGTCTCCAACTTGATACCTACCTATCCTATGGCCTGTTATACTTATCTAGCTTAGGTACTATGGGAGTGTTAAAGTTAAAATAGGGTAAGTAATTAGGATATCTAATATTTACTGCTCGATTTAGCAATAGGCTTTGTAGGATTACAGGTGAATTTTGTCTATTCTGGCAAAAAAATTTGAAAACATATAAATTATTACAGAAATATATCAGAAAATACATACATATCTTGATAATAGATTGGTTTTAGAGAAAATGCTCAACTATACATTCATACATTCACTATCGAACCTGACATCAAATATACAATCCTTTACACTATGATGAAAACATAGTGATGCTATTTTTCTAGGCATTACTAAAGCGTTTGAACTGTGGTACGTTCCACAAACTATAAGAAATGATGTGTCCTAAATACTTGCTATTAATCTTTAAAACTACCTTAGTGATAGAACACCACAAGTAAAAGTGATATTATTTAAATATATTTTATATTGAAAACCTGTGCATGAACTAATGTCATTAGTAAGTTGTGCCTATTGATTAAAAATATATTGTATTTTTTATTGTTATTGAACAGATTGGAGATTATGCATTCAGTTTTAAGGCTTTGGGCTTCATCCTACACATGTTAAACCATTTCACTTTTCTTTTATAAGTTTTTGTAGCCCATTCACTGTTATTTTGAGATTATTATGACTGATCAAAATGATGTTATCTACATACCTCAATAAGTATGTTTGCAAATTTAAATGTTCTGTTGCTAATTCATAATTGTAACAATACAAATAGATTGTAGAGTAAATAGGACAGTGAGGAGCATCGAAGAAGTTTGGCATAAAACTGTAATTCACTTGTACTTGTGGTGTTTTATCACTAGGGTAGTTTTAAATACGAATAGCAAGTATTTAGAACACATCATATCATATAGGTAGTTTGTAGAACATACCACAGTTCCAAATACTATCGAACGTTTCAGTAATGCCTAGAAAAATAGCAGCACTATGTTTTCATCATAGACTAGAGGTTTGCATATTTGATGTCAGGTTCGATAGTGTATGCATAGTTAAGCAGTTTCTCTAAAACCAATCTGGTATCAAGATATATATGTATTTTCTGATATCTTTCAGTTAAAATTTACTCGTAATCCTGTAAAGCCTATTGGTAAATTGAGCAGTAAATATGAAGTATCCTAATTATCTTATTTTAACTTCAACAGTTCACTTATCACTCATAGTACCTAAGCTAGATAAGTATAACAGGCAATAGGATAGGTAGGTATCAAGTTAGAGACAAAATACTAATTGTATCTTTGAACAATGTTTAATTATCGAAGGATTGTACACTTTATATTTAGGTAAAATAAGTTACATAGTGTGTAGTAAATTACTTCTCGAGCAACTCTCTGTATATTCAATATTTTCATAATTTCTTCTTGTAAAGGCTTGACCAGTTCAGAAGAAATCATCTTTTCGTTAATTTCATGGAAAATAACCTAAAATATTAGATTTTATTAATTCTGTAATTGTTTTATTGCTTCTTATTAATAGGACCAAATTTGTGTGTTATTAGAGCTTATGACTACTGGCTATTTATCTATACATATCTTCTATATTTTCAAACTGTATTTCTTCTGGTTGCAAAATATGATGTTTCAATTCTCAATTATTCGAAGGCCATTTAATAAAGTGCATTTGAAGTGGCACATTTCCTCCAAGCATTTCAAGTGATTTTTCCTCTTTTTATTCATCTTCAATTTATTTTTTATAATTGGACAGTCCAACTTGTGAACTTGTTTCTAGAATATACTTACTTACTTTATTCTTCAAATTTCTCTTTTAAAGATTTATAATCATTCTAACTGTGCTGGACCTTTAAGTGTGTTCTAAAATTCCATACTGAAGAGAAGACATGATAGTAGATATATTCATATTTTTCATCACGTAAAAACATAAATACATTCAGCAGCACAGAGTGGAACTAATTATTTTACCACCAAACGACCACAATTTTCGATATTTTTCAAAAAGAGTATAAAAAAACGGATTTCTCATTCACAATATTTTCCATTTCTGTGACCTAACCTCACTTATCTCACACGTAAACAGCGAACTGTCAAAGAAGCTAGCAACCAATAAAACATCATGAATTCGAGTTTTATGATTGGCCGCCGTCAGATTTTTTGGTACCCCAACTTATGTGGCGCCCTCTATAATGACCAGAAATTGGAATACATGGAGTTCGATCTCCTTGTATAGCCTTCTATGTTCATGACACTGTTTATAACAATTGCTATTTTTTAATTTTTTTTACAAAGTGATTAAAAAAACCATGGAGGCTATACAAACCTGTCCTCAAAATCGTCTATCTAAGCAGTTTGTTTTTTCACCGCGGCGTCGCGCATTGTACCTAAGATACCATTTTAAAACTGTCACGACAATAACCTTACTTTTTATATTTTACCAATTTGACAGTAGGCAAATAGTAAACATTACTTGTGAATTATAAAAACTAGAAAATTAAAATTGTTAAAAATTGATAATGTTGTTGAAATTTATTGCAATAGTGGTTGGTAGTGCAGATTATTTAAAAGGAAGACGTGAATTGAATTTAATTTGAGTAAACCAGAGTTTTTTCAGTTACCAAAAATAATAAGAAATATTCAAAGACAAAAATAAAGTAGGAAAGGAAATATTTATTATGATAGACTTAAATTATATACCTTACTTGTGAGAAGTCTAGAAAAAGCATAATTGCACACAAAATACTTTACTTTTGCTGAAGACATTATTATGTTCTTACAAGTACACAATTTAAGAGAACTGGAAGAAAAAAGGTGAACAAAGATTTGAAGAAAAACCAGAGATGGTTGATAAGGAATAAGCTGTAATACTAATTTGAAAATATTACTGGCATGTTCTTTATACAAAAAAATATGAATTCAGTTGATAGTCAGATAAAAATAGGAAATGAAAATATAAATAAGGTGAGAACATACATTGAAGCAAATATATACATCAAATAGAATAAAACGTATGTTTGCCAATTATTGGTGCACTTTACCAATGTAGGGATTACTAAAACCATAAGACATTGAAACTAATCGGTGACGCTTATTTCTTACCAATCTTCAGCCACCTAATTCCAGTGTGGCAGACTTGTGGGAAAACATTCATAGATAAAAACACAGAGGATTCAAAATAGTGTAGTGAATGTTTTGTGCAAGTTCAGTTACAGAACGTCCACAGTTATATATTTTGTGTACGTACTTATGTATTTTACTAATTGTGACTTTCCACTGTGTTTGCTTCATTAAGAAATAAACTTTTGTAAATTGCAATTTTTGTATTTTTAAAATAAAGTACTTAAAAAAATTATTTTCATGTATGATATGGAATTATTTAAATATATTTTATATTGAAAATCTGTGCATGAATTAGTCATTCGTAAGTTGTACCTATTGATTGAAAATATATTGTATTTTTCATTGTTATTGAACAGATTGAAGATTATGCATTGAGTTTTAAGACTTCGGGCTTCATCCTACAGATGTTAAACCATTTCAGTATTCTGTTATAAGTTTTTGTAGCTTATTTACTGTTATTTTGAGATTATTATGACTGATTAAAGCGATGTCATCTATATACTGCAATATGTATGCAAATTTAAATGTTCTGTTGCTAAATCATAGTTGTAACAAGATAGATAGATTGTAGAGCAAATAGGACAGTGAGGAACACTGGAGAAATCCTTAAATGTTTTGAATAAAACTGTAATTCACTTTTACTTGTGGTGTTCTATCACTAAGGTAGTTTTCAAGATTAAAAGCAAGTATTTAGAACACATCATTTCATATAGTTTGTAGAATATACCACAGTTCCAAACACCATCAAACGCTTCAGTAATGCCTAGAAAAATAGCAGCACTATGTTTTCATCATAGACTAGAGGTTTGTATATTTGATGACAGGTTCGATAGTGTGCATAGTTGAGCATCTGGTATCAAGATATAGATGTATTTTCTGATATCCTTCAGTTAAATTTTTTTGCAAGAGTACTCGTAATCCTATAAAGCCTATCGGTAAATTGAGCAGTAAATATGAAGTATTCTAATTACCTTATTTTAACTTCAACAGTTCACTTATTACTCATAATACCTAAGCTGGATAAGTATAACAGGCCATAGGATAGGTAGGTATCAAGTTAGAGACAAAATACTGATTGTATCTTTGAACAATGTTTAATGATCGAAGGATTGTACACTTTATATTTAGGTAAAAGAAGTTAAATAGTGTGTATAGTAAATTACTTCTCGTGCAACTCTCTGTATATTCAATATTTTCATAATTTCTTCTTGTAAAGGCTTGACCTGTTCGGAAGCAATCATCTTTTCGTTCATTTCATGGAAAATAACCTAAAATATTAGATATTAATTCTGTAATTGTTTTATTACTTCTTATTAATAGGACCAAATTTGTGTGTTATTAGAGCTTATGACTACTGGATATTTATCTATACACACCTTCTATGTTTTCAAACTGTATTTCTTCTAGTTGCAATTTTCAATTATTCGAAGGCCATTTAATATAGTACATTTGAAGTGGCAGATTTCCTCCAAGCATTTCAAGTGATTTTTCCTTTTTTTTCCACCGCTTTTTCATGTTTGTGTGTAGCTAATATTTTTTTACTATTTAGGAAGCCAGATTCTGAAAAACTTTATACATAAGGATTGTAAACATATCTCTTTATTCATCTTCAATTTATTTTTTATAATTGGGCAATCCAACTTGTAAACTAGGTTCTAGAATATACTTACTTGCACTTAGAGTGTCTTCTTTATTCTTCAAATTTCTCTTTTAAAGACTTACACTCATTCTAACTGTGCTGGACCTTTAAGTGTGTTCTAAAATTCCATACTGAAGAGAAGACGTGATATTCATATTTTTCATCGCGTAAAAACATAAATACATTCAGCACCATTTCTGTGACCTAACCTCACTTATCTCACACGTAAACAGCGAACTGTCAAAGAAGCTAGCAACCAATAAAACATCATGAAATCGAGTTTTATGATTGGCTGTCGTCAGATTTTTTGGTGCCCTAGCATATGTGGCGCCCTCTATAATGACCAGAAATTGGAATACATGGAGTTCGATCTCCTTATCTAGCCTCCATGAGAAAAACAATAAAATATGTTTTTTAATATTATACTTGAACGTAAATCCCACTCAATAATACTCTAGTAAAGTATAACTGAGAAAAATTACATTTCTCTAGTTGAGCAGGATTAAATAATAACGTATTAATTTGAACTAGACCGACAATATTATATAAAACGTCTAGAAAGAACTAGAATGTAAATTTACTAATACTGGCAGATGTGCGATTAATAAATAGATTACTTAGGCTTGTAAGGAAGAATTTTATGTTATTCCCTCAAGAATATCTTTCAATACCTCATACAAATACTTACTAAATTCAGTAGGTACGAACAATAATTATGTTAAGAATTGCTATTAGAATGTAGGTAATTACCTACCTTTGTTAAAAATATTGATCATTAACAGGTAAAATCTACCTAAGCTTCTACCTACTTTTGAAGCATTCATTATTTCTGTGATTTAACAGCAATTACCTACTGAAAATTTGTGAGTTTAAATAAATATTAATAATAAAATTAAAGTGTAAATAAAAGAAATGTGAAATGCTATCAAAAATTTGAAACTACAGCTTTTAGCATTTGACATATCGTGAAGTAGATCAGTTGTAACAAACAATAGGTGTAATTATAGCATTCGTTACTTGGGATAATTGAAAGTAATAATTAAAGTATAATAAGGTGAATAAGTTACCTTAAACTGTATTCAGATACTCCAAAATAAACTCATGGTAGGTAGGTATTCCAAGACACTGTAATCCAAAAGAATTCACTAATACAAGCACATTATTTTGTTTGCACTGACAATTAAACGGCACAGCTCACTGACAATTTTCATCGTAATAATACGTATTAGAATATTTGAAAAATGAAAACGTTTTCGCGAATTGTAAACAAACCGTTTGTAAACAAACACTCGATTTATCACTTATGCAACCGATACATTTCACGAAGAAAAATACTTTCGACACAAGAACCCAAGCAAATAAAATAAAATGATGCCAAGTTATAAAACTCTCCCATCGTCAAAAACGCACAACAATCGCCCTTATAGACAAACATAACCTATATAGCGCCACATTTTGCCGGTTTTAACGCACTTTTTACAATAATTTTTTAAAATTTATAACAAATATAAGCTACGACGTGAACACTTTTACGGAAACTGATGTACCTAACCCTAATTATCATCGTGATTTGTGAAAATAAACGACTTTTTCGCAGGAGAAACGTTAATCTAAAAGCACTCTACGATCTCACTCGGCAGACTGATGCGTTTTGTTCACAGCTGTGCAAGAGAGAGAGAGGGAGATGGTATATAAGAGTTATATATTTATTTTCCCCTTATGTACTCGATGTATATAAACCGTTCTACCGCTGGTTCTCGTATTCTGCCAGCTTTTGTCGGATAACTAACGAGAACGTGTACTTTGCTGCTGAAAATTCCTTATATTTCTTGCCTAAACCTCAAAACGTCTGTTTTGATAACTTCTATATAGGTACCTACTTTATTGTTAGGTACACTAGATTTATTTATTATTTATGATTTAGTAGAAAGTAGAGAGTTTTATTTAGTCATATTCATTATTGATTTTAAAATAATTTGAAAAAATACTTTTAAATATACAGGGTACGTATGATAAGTAGCTTCGGGTCATTGTGCAGAACACGTGCTTCTCGATTTTGACAATAGCTATTTGTATAACAAGGGAGGAAAGTGCTACTTTTCCTCCCGAATCTTTCAAGGGAGGAAAAGGCACTTTACTCCCATGTTATACATATGATTTTTCCGCCTCCCTCAAATAACAAGTCATTTTTAAATAATTTATTTATGAAAGAATTAAGAAAAAAAACTGTCCTCGCCGGAATAGCGTAACTGTTGAAATAATGCAATCAGCGACCTATTTAGGTTCGCGAAAAACTGCCTTTAGCAGATTGTCATTAAGTTGGCTAGATTGTAAGTTTTAAGAAAGAAGAAGAAAGTAGTTGATTCTAAACATACATATAGAATGGCCACGTTTATTTTAAGTTACGTTTTGATTGTTTTTCTTTGATGATAAGAAATAAAAAGAGTTAAGTAAAAAGTGTCTATAATTATAAAATTAAAAAACAACAGTAACACACTTTGAAACTGTCAATCTGTCAATCGACCATAGCATGTTATACCTAATATTTCTCTGTCCTAAATTCGAAAACCGGATGAATCTATGAATTGAAACCAAATTATTAATGTAAAAATCATTAAATTAAAGTAACAATTTACTGATTTCTACCATTTTGCAAAATACAGGGTGTTCTTTAATTAAACGGTAAAATTTATACTTATATAATAGAATATAGTTTAGGTCGACAATGCCGTATAAGTTATTTCATTGATGACGTACCATAACCTCACTTTTACTTTTCCTCCCTAGGGAGGAAAAGTACGACTTTGCTCCCTACAATGAGGCCTGGAAATGTATACTTTGGATAGAGGTAGGCGGAAATAGCTATTTGTATAACAAGGGAGGAAAAGGCACTTTACTCCCATGTTATTACTTAGTTACTTCTTGAAAATGTCTTACCTTCATTAATCCTCGTAGATTCCGAAAATCAGCATAAAAACTCAATCAAACTTCAAAAAATAATAGTTCAATACTATTAAACGCTTTAAAAAATTAGAAAAATTAATTTCCAAAGAGCAGACCGTCCACTAAGAAGCAACAACTACTTCTCGGGCTATATGCCCCGACAGACATTGAATTACACTTCTAAAGTAAACGGGGTTGGTATATCTGTTAAGATAGAACCAACCATTCTGGTTTGCGATCAGAAGGAATAACATCACTTGTGGACCGGTTTCGGCGTTTTTGCGCCTCATCAGCACAAGGTAGATGCCACTCGTCCAAGAGCTCTGAGAGCATAATCCTGGACTAAAGACTACGTTGATACCACACTAATACATTAGCCTTAGTAAAGGAAATGTTAAGAGTGCGATATCGGCGACATCTCTACATCTAATCACAAACCAAAATTCTGCTCTTTGGAAATTAATTTTTCTAATTTTGTAAAGCGTTTAATAGTATTGAACTATTATTTTTTGACGTCTTTAGATCACGCTTTACTTATATGACAATTATTTACAGGTAACTGTAATTAAGTAAATCAATCAAACTTGTATATTAGAAGTTACAGGTATAGAATCAGGGATATTGACATGCCTCCATTATTTTGCTTATAACCTTGAAATACTGTTTTTCGTATTTTTCATTAGATTTTAGGGGTAATAGAGATTGTACTGTTTCATTACCTTGTTCCAAAATATCCGATGGTGTATTATTTATATCTTCAAATTCGCTTGAATCACTCATTTGTTAAATATTATTTTATATTTTGTAGATAAATTATAGCGTAACTGTTGAAATAAAGTAATCAGCGACCTATTTAGGTTCGCGAAAAACTGCCTTTAGCAGATTGTCATTAAGTTGGCTAGATTGTAAGTTTTAAGAAAGAAGAAGAAAGTAGCTGATTCGAAACATACATATAGAACGGCCACGTTTATTTTAAGTAACGTTTTCATTGTTTTTCTTTGATGATAATGGAATAAAAAGAGTTAAGTAAAAAGTGTCTATAATTATAAAACTAAAAAACAACAGTAACACACTTTGAAACTGTTAATCTGTCAATCGACCATAGCATGCTATACCCACCTAATATTTCTCTGTCCTAAATTCGAAAACCGGATGAATCTATGAATTGAAACCAAATTATTAATGTAAAAATCATTAAATTAAAATAACAATTTACTGATTTCTACCATTTTGCAATGCAATCTTTAATTAAACGGTAAACTTTATACTTATATAATAGAATATAGTTTAGGTCGTCAATGCCGAATAAGTTATTTCATAACCTCACTTTTACTTTTCCTCCCTAGGGAGGAAAAGTACTCCCTACAATGAGGCCAGGAAACGTATACTCTGGATAGAGGTAGGCGGAAAATTTTTTTGTGACAATCTATAGGAATTGCTTCTTGTGTATAAAGTAAAATTTGCCGGAAAGTCGTATTTTACGGGATAGGGAGTGAACAGGGGTGCTGGGTGGGGTAAAAAAAAGGAAAAAAACAAGTCTTAAAAAGCCCAAAATCATAGATTTCCAAATACAAATTCCAGCCATAAATGTTATATTTACAGTGTTGTCAGATTTCTGAATAATCCACTGATCCAATGAAATTAAAAAAAGGATGCAAAAGCTATTCTACGAAAAACGTTAATAGGTAATATAATTTGCAATAAATTTGATTGGTGTATTTATAGTGGAGAGTTCTAAAACTTATTATTAACATTTATTTGAGAATTTCATTCCTTGCTATTTTTATAGTATCACTATTCAATTAGAATTGTTGTGATATAGTTTGATTTTGTTGGGTTAGGTTAGGTTTGGTTGGGTTAGGTTAGGTTAGGTTTGGTTGGGTTAGGTTTGGTTGGGTTAGGTTCATGGGCGTACGCAGCATTACATTTAGGGGAGGGGGGGCAGAAATGTAAAAAGTAAAAGTTAGAGAAATAAAATAGGCATAGTAAAATCGCAATCGGTGCCGGGTAATAAAACTGTCGGAACAGGTCATTTCAGAGGTGGGTACCTATTATTATTTTTAAGGTATAGAAACTGAAATATTTATTACGAATATTATTGAATGCCTATATTATCTTGGTGTATTCGGTTGTAATTTTTCTTATGAACATATAAACGATTTGCATATTATTATTGTTGAAACAATTTTCAAGAACTATTGCGAGTCTTAATGAACCCCAGGCATACGGGGTGGGATTATAATTTCAGATATAATTCCCCTACCTGACTATGGAATTTGTGTATTTTTGTTTCAAAGGTAGTTGCAGTCTTACTGTCAGCAATTATTCATTTAGTGAATTTAGAAAGAACTTGCTCGCTTGATAAATTTTATAAAGTAATTATTAGTTTCGGTTAATAGTGATAATGGCAGGATATTTGCAGTACGGATCCGGGTTTACACAATGTTTATAATTACTTAAGAACTGAAAATCCTTCAGGTTCAGTTGATGACATTGTTGCAAAGACAAGTAATATGACAGGCGTAAGCAAATCAACAATATACAAAATTATTAAATCCACAAAGAAAAATGCAGACGGTAAAAAGAAAGTTGAATTCGCAGAAGAAATTAAAAACGCAATAAGAAGAAAAGTGCACGAATTTTATTTTAGGAAAGAAATCCCAACACTAGCTAAAATTTCGGATGAAATGAATAAAGATCCATATTTCCCTAAAATGGGCCGAACGAAACTACGGGAAACGCTACAGGAATTAAAATTTAAATGGGCAAAATATGATAGAAAAGCGATTCTAATTGATACTGACGAAATTATTTGTTGGAGACGGAGATATCTAAGAACAATTTCTAAATTACGTGCAGAGGGCAAACCAATATTTTACTTGGATGAAACCTGGATGAATGAAGACCACACTGTCAGTAAAATGTGGCAGGATGGTTCATTCAATCTTCACGACAGGCTTTTTTGGAAGGATTATCTACAGGATTGAAGAGTGCATCCGGTAAGGGACGACGTCCAATCATAACTCATATTGGCAGTGATAATAAGTTTTTAGATGGTGGCTCTTTAATAAAAAAACTGGAGACTACCATGAAGATATGAAGGAATATTTTGAGCAGATGATTGACCTAATACCAAAAGGTTCAGTCATAGTAATAGATAACGCTAGTTACCATTCTCGTCACATTGAGAAGGTGCCAAACACATCATGGAGAACACAAGAGATCATTGAATGGCTAACAGACAAAAATATTAATTTTCCTCAAAAATCAGTCAAATTCAGGTAGTTTTGCATGTTTTGGGAAGCTGTTATAGGGTCTTCGTCTACTGAAAGAATCGCCACATCGTCAACAAAGGAAGCAATTGTGGTATTATTGGTTTCAGGTATGTCAGACGTTTAGAGTAGACACTACCTTGAGGGACGGCAGATTTTATGGGACATATGCTGCTCCTCACATAAACTTTGCTTTTAACACATTTCCAGTCTACAATTAGGTTGGTTGGCTTATAACAATTGTTACTGTCAAATAAGCTCCATTGATTGATTGATTCGGCACCTCAGCCTTTAGGCTTTTTGTTGCCTTTATTATACCGTTTATGTAAAGAGAACAGTAAGTCCTTATCAGGCTCAACAGTCTTTTCACTAGGTCCTTCTTGGAGAAATCCTCCCTTGGATACTCTGGTCCTAGGAGTCTATATCTCCAATGAGACAGTGCTTCACATTCGAAAATAATGTGAGCTTAAGTCTCTGTATGTGCTTCCTTTACCGGTTAGTCATTCCTTATCTGGCTTCTGCTGAGGTTTAATATTCCGTTAGTCAGCGACTCCGACGGTTTTTTGACCAGGAGTTTGCTGTGTTCCTGTTTTGGCACGTGTCTCCAGTACATCTGATGTTTAGTTTGAATCCACCGAGATGTACAACCACGTACAGCAGATTTTGATATTCCAAATATTGGTTCAGGTCCAGTGAATGCAGTTTAAGACCTTTTGCTAGGGTGTCTGTCTACAGTACCCTTGTGCCTCGGGACCCATTTATGAGTTATTCTATTATGGTTTGACAGGGTTAAAAGTTTTTGTAGGCAGTCCCAGACTAGTCTAGATCTGATCTTTGGACATGCTAAAGATTTCAGAGTTCTAATAGCGAGTCCAGTTTAAAGGAAATTACTCTCTGAATAGTCATGACATGACATCCTGAGAGTAGACAAAAAAAGCATTCAATACTTTCATTAAATATTCAGTACTAAAATATGTAATTACACAAATAAATCAATTTCCTGCTTCAACTATCATTACAAAACCTTTGTTTAAAAAAAAGTATCTAATTTTCTCATTGTATCCGTTCAATAACTACACTCACACGCGTTAGTGCCTTACCCTACGAATCATTGGTTCGAGTGTACACTGTAAGCACCTAACCTCAATTAACTCATCCGTAGTTCTCTTACGTCGCCGACGATCACACAATCGAAGAATTTAACAGTGTAGTTGACTAGATTAATTCATTGGCCCAAGTCCACATCGCAGCAAGCTGCTATGTAACATAAAAGCATCGGCACAGCCTTGGGGCAACAAACTGACAAAGACAAACGGCTAGATCTACAAGCAGACAACAAAGACGGGAAACCGTAGTCCGTGAATAATTTTCTGTGTAGCTGTTACAAAGGTTGAAGTGAGACAGGAAGGGGGTTCCTGGAATTGGAAGCGTATTTTGATGGATTGAACAAGGACAGACGTATGTATTTACGAGTGACTGAGATGGAGAAAAAACTTTAGTTAGTGGATTGAGTGGAATTTTTAATGACATCAATACGGAGATGTTAATCTGATAGATTAGGGTGTAGAAAGAGTAACAGGGTATATAATCATAAAATTTTCACAAAAATATAACAATCCTTTAAGAAAAACATGTTCCAACATATCCCTCATATTCAATGGAGAAAATATATCAACTAATGTAATCAACCAGCATCGAGACCGAGCATCTCATATAGTTTCTTGTCGGTTGGTTCTTATCGCCTAGTATAAGAAACCGCACATTCACCAGGCAGTCGCACTGACATAGGAAGTGATTATCTATCAACCTCATTGGCTTAGCGTACCTTGTTAGCATACCTACAACGACTTTGACAACTCTATCTTTGCTCTAATGAACTTTTTCTGTCTTGGTGACATATCACATCTTTCTAGAGATTTCTGTGCCACCCACTTTCTGGTGGCCATTTTTATTGTCGATTTGGTATCGGGACCTGACAACCCTTGGACCATTTTTGCCAGTCCCTCCCGGGAAGATTCTTTTACCACCTTCATCACATCAGATGGCTGTAGGCTGGGTCCGAGCGATCTTCCCTTTCTCTGTGTAACAACGGCATATGTTTTGCACTGCCTTTGTAAGGAGTAAATCCTCAGCCAATCATCTCCAACTAAAGACGACCTTATAGAGTTGATACACTTGTTATAGCTGACCCTAGTTGAAATCACCTGTCTGTGAATGTGCCGGCCCTTCGCCTAGGTGAGTCCTCTCGAGATTTTATACCAAGTGACTTGAGGATGAGCTAACAGGTTTGTCTCTTTTTCGAGAATCTGTTGCTTCGTCAGTGTGGTCGTCGTCTTCTTGGTTGTCGCTTGGGAGTAGCTCAAATCCTGGGTTTTCTTGTCGTCCTGAATCTGAATCCTGCATCTGTCTGTGAATGTGCCGGCCATTTGCCTAGGTGGCTCTTCTTGAGTTATTCTACCAAGTGACTTGAGGATGAGCTAACAGTTTTGTCTCTTTTTCGAGAATCTGTTGTTTCGTCGGTGTGGTCGTCGTCTTCTTGGTTGTCGCTTGGGAGTAGCTCAACTCCTGGGTTTTCTTGTCGTCCTGAATCTGTCTGTGAATGTGCCGGTCCTTTGCCTAGGTGGCTCTTCTTGAGTTATTCTACCAAGTGACTTGAGGATGAGCTAACAGTTTTGTCTCTTTTTCGAGAATCTGTTGCTTCGTCGGTGTGGTCGTCGTCTTCTTGGTTGTCGCTTGGGAGTAGCTCAACTCCTGGGTTTCCTTGTCGTCCTGAATCTGAATCCTGAATCTGCCTCTGAATGTGCCGGCCCTTTGCCTAGGTGGGTCTTCTTGAGATTTTCTACCAAGAGACTTTACGGTGAGCTAAGAGTTTTGTCACTTTTTCGAGAATCTGCTGCTTCGTCGGTGTGGTCGTCGTCTTCTTGGTTGTCGCTTGGGAGTAGCTCAAATCCTGGGTTTCCTTTTCGTCCTGAATCTGAATCCTGAATCTGTCTGTGAATGTGCCGGCCCTTTGCCTAGGTGGGTCTTCTTGAGTTTTTCTACCAAGTGACTTGAGGATGAGCTAACAGGTTTGTCACTTTTTCGAGAATCTGTTGCTTCGTCGGTGTGGTCGTCGTCTTCTTGGTTGTCGTTTGGAGGTAGCTCAACTCCTGGGTTTCCTTGTCGTCCTAAATCTGAATCCTGAATCTGTCTGTGAATGTGTCGGCCCTTTGCCTAGGTGGGTCTTCTTGAGATTTTCTACCAAGAGACTTTACGATGAGCTAACAGTTTTGTCACTTTTTCGAGAACCTGTTGTTTCGTCGGTGTGGTCGTCGTCTTCTTGGTTGTCGCTTGGGAGTAGCTCAACTCCTGGGTTTCCTTGTCGTCCTGAATCTAAATTCTGAATCTGTCTGTGAATGTGCCGGCCATTTGCCTAGGTGAGTCTTCTTGAGATTTTCTACCAAGTGACTTGAGGATGAGCTAACAGTTTTGTCACTTTTTCGAGAATCTGTAGCTTCGTCGGTGTTATCGTCGTCGTCTTTTTGGTTGTCGCTTGGGAGTAGCTCAACTCCTGGGTTTCCTTGTCGTCCTGAATCTGAATCCAGAATCTGTCTGTGAATGTGCCGGCCCTTTGCCTAGGTGAATCTTCTTGAGATTTTCTACCAAGTGACTTTAGGATGAGCTAACAGTTTTGTTACTTTTTCGAGAATCTGTTGTTTCGTCGGTGGGGTCGTCGTCTTCTTGGTTTTCGCTTGTAAGTAGCTCAACTCCTGGGCTTCCTTGTCGTCTTGAATCTGAATCCAGAATCTGTCTGTGAATGCGCCGGTCCTTTTCCTAGGTGGGTTTTCTTGAGATTTTCTACCAAGTGACTTGAGGATGAGCTAACAGGTTTGTCACTTTTTCGAGAATCTGTTGTTTCGTCGGTGTGGTCGTCGTCTTCTTGGTTGTCGCTTGGGAGTAGCTCAACTCCTGGGTTTCCTTGTCGTCCTGAATCTGAATCCTGAATCTGTCTGTGAATGTGCCGACCCTTTGCCTAGGTGGGTCTTCTTGAGATTTTCTACCAAGAGACTTTACGATGAGCTAACAGTTTTGTCACTTTTTCGAGAATCTGTTGCTTCGTCGGTGTGGTCGTCGTCTTCTTGGTTGTCGCTTGTAGGTAGCTCAACTCCTGGGTTTCCTTGTCGTCTTGAATCTGAATCCTGAATCTGTCTCTGAATATGCCGGCCCTTTGCCTAGGTGAGTCTTCTCTAGATTTTCCGCCAAGTGACTTGAGGATGAGCTAACAGTATTGTCACTTTTTCGAGAATCTGTTGCTTCGTCAGTGTGGTCGTCGTCGTCTTCTTGGTTGTCGCTTGGGGGTAGCTCAACTCCTGGGTTTCCTTGTCGTCCTGAATCTGAATCCTGAATCTGTCTGTGACTGTGCCGGCCATTTGCCTAGGTGGGTCTTCTTGGGATTTTCTACCGAGTGACTTGAGGATGAGCTAACAGTTTTGTCACTTTTTCGAGAATCTGTTGCTTCGTCGGTGTGGTCGTCGTCGTCTTCTTGGTTGTCGCTTGGGAGTAGCTCAACTCCTGGGTTTCCTTATCGTACTGTTGTTTTGGGCATGTGGGCATCCCTTGTAGTTCGCTGGGTGTTCTCCCTGGCAGTTCGCACAGGTGGCTAGTGAGACTTTTACTGTGAATTTCTGCCCTCACTAAGTCGTTATAAGAAAAAGAATTTGCTTTTGCTTGCAGAAATCAAAGCATTTACTTCACATTTTATTCATAAAAAAAGAAGGAAAAGATTTAAGCTAGAGGCAAAAGAAAAATGTTTCACTTTTTTGGTACTGTATACTACAGCACCATATATGTTCCAGGTATTTTTATATTGTGTCAAATAAGGAAAATTATTATAAACATAGTCAGAGTGAGGATATGAGTAACTGTGTTACAAATGACATTTTTTCATAATCGAGTCATAGTTTGATAAGTACTAACAATCAAATTATATCGAGCTGAGGTGTTTTTTTTTGGTTGATTAAAAATAATGTTTTCCGGTTCAGATAAAATTATACAATAATTATTTACCTTCTTTTAGTTACTGCCTGGAAATTTGATGTTTTAATTTAATTTCATCCCGTTTTTAAATAAATCAATACCAATTTTGTGTAGACATAACATTTCAGCAGAAAATCTATTCAACTAAATCATTTCGGTTGAACAATTTTACCCCTCTTGAAATTTTCTCGCCACCTCTGAGCGTTTTCGCCGTTGCTTGGGGGTTATTTGATGCTTTCGATCCCTTCGCGTTGGGGTGTGTGCGTAATTAGATGAAATTCCTATCAGGGGAGACGTAGTGATTAAATGCCATTTTTACATGGGATTATTTCCTAGGCGATGTATGATGAGCATAAAACCGAAATATGCCCTGCTACTGATTTATTATTCTCCTGAACGGAAAGACGACTGAAAGCCATAAACAATTTGAAAGATAAAATTAACAGGAGGTTTTAAATACCTTTTAATTCTATAAAAATTATAGAACAGGAAAAATTGTTGTTTTGTTTTTTATACTATTGTCTTTTTTTCACTGAAACGATCTATTGTACTCTCTTCTTCCACTTAGTTCCTGAGGGAAGACTCAGTGACTAGTGGTTCCCTTAGTCCTATTCCCTGAAGGAATTTAAGAAACCTTTCTCTTCTATCCAGTAGTCTCCCAGGTGTTGTGCTCTGTGATTTTGTATGTTAACGGATTCTGCTTCCATTCCACATAATCTAAAAAAATGCACTCAGGATTTTGTTAATATTGTGCATTTATAGTATGCTTTTTGCCTTTGCTCATCTTATTATGATCAACGTATCTTTTAAAGGTATGTTAGCTTTTGAGTCCAACAAGCCAACAATATATTCCCACATGGATTCTGAACTTAACATGTACCTGTTATAACATAGAGGCTTAAGAAAGGACTTACCTCATTCCAGAGTTTTATGTCACTCTCTTTTAAGGCGAATAAGTTTGCTAGCTCGTTCTAGGTTTACACGTTTTTCTCTGTTTCCTTTCATAGGACAACCAAAGAGACAAATAATTTTCTAGCGAGTCTGAAGTGAGATCCCTAGGAATGGAGAACTATCGATAGTCCCGACTATCGATATTTATAGATAGTGCTATTCTTACTATCGATTATTATCGGTAACATCATTGAACGATTTTTGTCAAAATGTTAAAAATATATATATTTATTTCAAAACAACGTATCAACTTTGTCAAAAATTGTCAGAAGATTTTGAAAAATTGTCAAAAATTTTGAAAAATTGTCAAAAATGGTCAATAATTGTCCAGAACTGCCAAAAATGGTCAATAATTGTTAAAATTTTAAAAAATGGTAAATAATTGTCAAAAATTGTTATCTAATAATTGTCAAAAACTTTCAGAAATGGTCAATAATTTTGAAAAATTGTCAAAAATGGTCAATTATTGTCAAAAACTGTCAAAAATAGTCAATAATTGTCAAAAATGGTTCATAATTGTTAAAATTTTGAAAAATGGTCAATAATTGCCAAAATTTTGGAAATGGTCAATAATTGTCAAAACCTGTCAAAATTTGGAAAAATGGTCAATAATTTCCAAAAATTGTCAAAAAGGTCAATAATTTTCAAAAATTGTGAAAAAAGGTCAATAATTGTCAAAAATGGTCAATAATTGTTAAAATTTTGAAAAATGATCAATAATTGTCAAAAATGGTCACAAATAGTCAAACGTAGTCAAAATTTTGAAAAATTGTCAATAATTGTCAAAAATTGTTATCTAATAATTGTCAAGAACTGTCAGAAATGGTCAATAATTTTGAAAAATTGTCAAAAATGGTAAATAATTGTCAAAAATGGTCAATAATTGTCAAAAATGGTTAATAATTGTCAAAAACTGCCAAAAATGGTCAATAATTGTTAAAATTTTGAAAAATGGTAAATAATTGTCAAAAATTATTACCTAATAATTGTCAAAAACTGTCAAAAATGGTCAATAATTTTGAAAAATTGTCAAAAATGGTCAATAATTGTCAAAAACTGTCAAAAATAGTCAATAATTGCCAAAAATGGTTCATAATTGTTAAAATTTTGAAAAATGGTCAATAATTGCCAAAATTTTGGAAATGGTCAATAATTGTCAAAACCTGTCAAAAATGGTCAAAAATTGTCACAATTTGGAAAAATGGTCAATAATTTCCAAAAATTGTCAAAAAGGTCAATAATTTTCAAAGATTGTGTAAAAAGGTCAATAATTGTCAAAAATGGTCAATAATTGTTAAAATTTTGAAAAATGATCAATAATTGTCAAAAACGGTCACAAATAGTCAAACGTACTCAAAATTTTGAAAAATTGTCAATAATTGTCAAAAATTGTTATCTAATAATTGTCAAGAACTGTCAGAAATGGTCAATAATTTTGAAAAATTGTCAAAAATGGTAAATAATTGTCAAAAATGGTAAATAATTGTCAAAAATGGTTAATAATTGTCAAAAACTGCCAAAAATGGCCAATAATTGTTAAAATTTTGAAAAATGGTAAATAATTGTCAAAAATTGTTATCTAATATTTGTCAAAAACTGTCAGAAATGGTCAATAATTTTGAAAAATTGTCAAAAATGGTCAATAATTGTCAAAAACTGTCAAAAATAGTCAATAATTGCCAAAAATGGTTCATAATTGTTAAAATTTTGAAAAATGGTCAATAATTGCCAAAATTTTGGAAATGGTCAATAATTGTCAAAACCTGTCAAAAATGGTCAAAATTTGGAAAAATGGTCAATAATTTCCAAAAATTGTCAAAAAGGTCAATAATTTTCAAAAATTGTGAAAAAAGGTCAATAATTGTCAAAAATGGTCAATAATTGTTAAAATTTTGAAAAATGATCAATAATTGTCAAAAATGGTCACAAATAGTCAAACGTAGTCAAAATTTTGAAAAATTGTCAATAATTGTCAAAAATTGTTATCTAATAATTGTCAAGAACTGTCAGAAATGGTCAATAATTTTGAAAAATTGTTCATAGTTGTTAAAATTTTGAAAATTGGTCAATAGTCAAAAATGGTTCATAATTGTTAAAATTTTTAAAAATGGTCAAGAATTGCCAAAATTTTGGAAAATGGTCAATAATTGTCAAAACCTGTCAAAAATGGTCAAAATTTGGAAAAATGGTCAATAATTTCCAAAAATTGTCAAAAAGGTCAATAATTTTCGAAAATTGTCAAAAAAGGTCAATAATTGTCAAAAATGGTCAATAATTGTTAAAATTTTGAAAAATGGTCAATAATTGTCAAAAATTGTAAAAATTTTGAAAAGTGGACAATAATTGTTAAAAATTGTCAGAAATTGAAAAAAAAATGGCGGGTTTTTAGTACTTTTAATAGCAATTTTCTCTTCCAAAAGGGAATTTTTATCTTTTAACATGTTCTATGAGCAATGGGGGGCTTTCTAATAAGAAAGAAAAGCGTTACAAAATTCCGAGGGTCGCGAACCTTACCAAATCCGTCTTAGATGCTGACAGTTTAAAATAATGATTGTACTCACACGCAATACACTCTCTTTCTCTTCCTTCTCTCTCGCTTTCCCATCTCTCTCTCTCTCTTCTATATCTGTCTCTGCCATCTCTCTCCCTGTCTCTCATCTTTCTTTCTCTCTCCCATCTCTCTCTCTCTCTCCCATCTTTCTCTCCCATCTTTCTCTCTCCATCTCTCTCCCATCCCTCTACCTCCCCTCCCTCCCTCTTCCCCCCCTCGCCATCCCTTACTTGTCTCTGATACTTTCCTCAGGAACTGAGTAGAAGAAGGAGGCACGTTAGATCTCTTTGGTCTAAGTGAATGTCACCTCAATATACAGATCTGGCCACGTGGTAACGTGCTTAAATCTTTAAGTTATATTAACGCACATCGACCCGAACGGAAAGACACGAAGGAAATTAATGGTTCCAACACATCGCAATGTGTGTATTCGTCACGAAAATGTGATCGGAAGAAAAGTAACCAGATCTGTATAGAGGCTAGTCTTTTAATTCGAGAGAGGCTGTATCTCGTCGTGCTTCGTAAGTGATGATTGGTCTCACAATGGCTGTATACATCCATTCTTGGGTAACAAACTAATTAGAATGAAATTTTATTATTACATCCAATTGCTTATTAAAAATGGGCTTAAAAAGGCAATGATGCTAATTTGAGACAACTGCGAAGAGAACATGGGAAATCGTCAGTTGTGGAGATTTTTATGGAATATAACAAGTAAATTTGACATTTGCAAATTTGAGTGAGAGAACCTAACCTTCCTAACTTCTTAGGACCAGTGGGTTGACTGGCAGCAGCAGTGCTCGTAAGGTCCTACCCATTGGACGTGATGGCTAGAGCTAGGAACAAGCGCTGGAGGGTTGCGACCAGAGAGGAAGTACAAGAATGGATGGAGGAGGAAATTGAGAGAAGGTGGGAGGAGTATGAGGGCGCGCTAAAAGGAGCGATTGGGAATAGGAGAGATTGGATGGACCGGAAATTCGGGGAGGTGAACTACTTCTTGACACAGGTGATCACTGGACATGGGTCGAGAGTAGGGTACCTCCACAAGATTGGGAAAAGAGAGACTGGAGAGTGCGAGAGGTGTGAAGTGGAGGATGATGTGGGGCATGTGTTTAGATGCTGGAGGAACGAGTAAGTGCTGAAGAAGTTGGAGAGGAAATTAGGTGAGGCGGTGTACTGGGAGAACATGGTGGTGATAATGTTGAGGGGGGAGGAGGAATGGATGGAGGTGAGTGGAGTAGTAGAGAGCATGGTTAAGGGGAGAGAAGGACTCGATATGGCATTAGAGGTAGGAGTGGTAGTAGGGAGAAGACGACGGTGTGTGCGGAGAGTGTGCATGCGAGGGACCGCCGCCCGTCTCGAAGTATGCTAGGGTAGTGATTCCAAGGCGGGGGTAACGGCGAGTTTGAGGTGGGTTTGGTTGGTAGGCATCCCCTTGGGGATAAGTCCAATACTGTTTGGGTCCTGGACCCATTCGAACATGAGTTTCCCATCTTGACCCGAAAAAAAACTACCTAGGCCGAATCACAAAACAATTTTGTGGTGAATTTGGTGAATGAAGGAAAAAAAAAAAAAAAGATCACAATGTTTGAATGTTTCTTATTGTCCGGAACCTCCAGTAAATTCTAAATCAACGGAAAACAAATTTAAAAACCACCGACTTAGTTTGTATAATTTTGTTTTGTGAATTGTGGAAAAATGAAGCTACTGCATTGGCAGCACTGCTTATAGGTAAAAACATGAGTTAAAAGTGATCATCTCTGTAGCCAATTTGAAGTATTATTGGTTAAATTGAATTAGAATAAAATTGGACTAACACATCGGACGACAGTTTGTTTTCGTTCCCTTAATCCACATGGACTAATCCGATGTTGTAATTGATAAAATCGCTTAATAGGATGTAGTTGTGAATTAATTAATTGTTTGAATTTGTTTTGCGTTTAAAATGAGGCATCTGTTGAAAATAGTTATGGTTAAAATTAACCACGCTGGCATTGTGGTAAGTGTTAATAATTCCAGTAATGTGAGTGTAATTTTTGATATATAAGTAACTGTAGTGTTCATAAATATACTAGATCTGTGTTCCATATTGCAAGAGGAGTAACTCTGACAAAGAGAAGAAGAGCATAACCTAACAGAGAAGAACGCACAGAATAAAGTTGGAGCTTGATTAATAATCTTTATTGAACAAACGTAAATATTACATTTTGGCGACGAGTACCATATTGTGGTTGAGAGGAACAAAACAAGGCGAAAAGCAGTAAACATGTCAGGAGACAACATATTCGCAAACAGCGAACATAGTCACATTTAACATACATAATGGCATGGAAAACATTGGAGACCGATGGCAGAAATGGTTGAAAACGTTCGACAACTTTCTAATCTCCACTGGAATAACTGAAGAGAAAAGAAAAGATGCGATGCTGTTGCTTTGTGCAGGTGAGGAGGTTTTTGATATTTATTGCTCTCTTCCTAATCCTTCCCCTTCTACTCCCCCTCTTATATGCTATGAGACAGCCAAAGCAAAAATCAACACCCATTATGTGCCTAAAATTAGTTATTTGTTATATCACGCGAGGTCACGAACGTGACAGTGAAAGGCCAGAGAACTATCACGTAACTGGATAGTTGACCTAGGGTAGTACGTATATATGCTGATGAAGTAGATAAGCGAACAATTCAGAATAATTCATAATTCATAATAAACATTCAGAAACAGTCAGAGACCTTCCGATCTATTCATATACATTCAGATACATTTAGTTATGTTGAAATGTAGTTCATCGATATAAAATCTAAAACTATGTTATACCAGTAACATGATCATCTTAAGTAACACAAATGTAAAACTAGTGTAAATAGTTAAGTATACAATAAAGCTCATCCCAGTTTCTGTAAGTAGAGTATTCCATCAGGACCCGGGCTTCCACTGGTCCCTGTGGAACTCCGCATTACCGACATACAATACAAGCCCAAGTAAAGGCATATGAAATTGCAGAGACACAGGCTCAGCAGATGGAACCAAACACAGAACAAATTTCTAGAGTGAGTAACAAGTATAGAAGAACAAATGGAACAAAATTCAACCAACATAAACTCACTCGAACAGATATGAATTAACAGTTAATCGAACACAAATAACCACTGTAGAAATTGTGGAAATGAAGCTATTCTTGGAAAACTTTGGTATAAAACACTTGCGAGTAACTCCATATTGGCCTGAAGCCAATGGGTTGGCCACCTAAAAAATAAGAAATTCGATTCTCAGATTCAGCAATTTCTTCTAAATTACCGCAGCACAACAGAGAAAACGCCGTTCGAGCTTGTATTTCAAAAACATGTCAATAACATGTTGCCAATGCACAAAATACAGGAAAGGCAACAAAAATCACATCATAACATACAGCTCAAAAACAATAAAAATAAAAGAAAACAGAAAGAGTATTCTGACAAAAGAAGACATACAAAGACTCATACATTCCAAGAACCAATTTTATGCAAGCAGATTCGTAAAAATAGTCTCACACCAAATATTCATCCACATCCATACAGAATAAAGCAAATAAAAGGCACACAAGTCATTGCAGAAAGAGATGGAAAGAGAATAAAAAGAAATGCATCATTCTTTAAACATTTTTACTCCAATGTCACGAAAATACCATCCCCAAAACCTATTCATCTCAAACCACAACTAAAAACGCAACCCACTAAACCTTTTCCCTCGAGCACTTCGTGGAAGATTAACCTCACGCAGACACCCAACCTAGAGAATATATTGACCCCGATTAGTGACGACCCTCCCGACCACGAAGAAGATGAACAAGCATCTTCCTCTCGAGATGGACAGGTTCCCCACGACGACGATATGGACGAAGAAAGAGAAGATTCTACCACGTCTAGTTCAGATGCCAAAGCAGAACAGACATCCAATGAAGTTGAGTCCAGACCGCAACGCAATCCAAGGAAGCCTGGTTATCTAGATGACTTATGGACTTTGAATCCGACTAGTATTTCTGTTGAAAGTTTAATTTTTGTTGTGTTGCAAGACTTTTATTTCATTTAAAGTAGAGGAGAAAATGTAGTGTTCATAAATATACTAGATCTGTGTTCCATATTGCGAGAGGAGTAGACTCTGACAAAGAGAAGAAGAGCATAACCTAAAAGAGAAGAACGCGCGCAATAGTTTTGTACGATATTCAGAGAACAGAATGAAGTTGGAGTTAAAACAAAGCTTGATTAATAGTCTTTATTGGACAAACATAAAAATTACAGTAACTACAGGTAAAGAAGATTCGAGTCAATTAAATGCTAAAAGCTTAAACACATCAAGTGTGCTTAAATTTATACAAAAATCTACATAAATTGGAATACTGTTGGTGCAAGCAATTTCTGATTTAACAGAAAGCCCACTTTTAACTGTAAACAAAGTGAGGCGATGTGACAACAAAATTTCAATTTAAATTCAAAATCAATATTTCCAAACCTTGGAACAAAAACGAAGATAGCACGAAAAAAAATTATCCAGGAAAATACTGAACATCTAAAAACGCTGTTTTTTAATTAAATTGACATTTCACCTTTAATTAGTGTAATTAAATACAGGTTCAACTCAAAGAATCGTGTAAAAGAACCTAGAAAGAGAATTTTCTTTAGACTTGGCTAAAGCTATCAGTAATTCAACAACTAGGTCTAGACTGGTAAAAAACACCAAAGAATCCCTTAACAGGCTGGCAAGAGACAACAAAGTGTTTCTTATATGAACAGGTAATGAAATGGCGGACCAGTTAGCTAAAGAAGCTTCTTAAGGAGACTTCATAGGACCGGAACAGTTTTGTGGAATCACAAAAGATTGCATAAGAAGGGAAAATGGGGAACTGGCTAGATAGGGAACAACAACTCAAATGGAGGTTGACACAAGGGCACCACCATTCAAAGAGTTTACTGAACAAGGTAGACAAGGAACTCCCAACCAGGCTATTGAAACTGGGTAAGAGACATTTGAAGACAGTTACCGATCTGGTGGCACTTTGGAGAGGAATTAATACAACCATTACAACTACCTACTAAAAATCCCTCCAGTCAAACTAGTGGCTTTTATAGAAGACACGAAGCTTCTGGAATGGAAGTAGACAACATGAAAAATGGTATAAAGATGCAGTTCAAGTGCCTGGGCTGACCCACTGGACATGGGTCGAGAGTAGGGTACCTCCACAAGATTGGGAAACGAGAGTCTGGTGTGTGCGAGAGGTGTGAAGTGGAGGATGATGTGGGGCATGTGTTTAGATGCTGGAGGAACGAGCAAGTGCTGAAGAAGTTGGAGAGGAAACTAGGGGAGGAGGTGTACTGGGAAAACATGGTGGAGATAATGTTGAGGGGGAGGAGGAATGGATGGAGGTGAGTGGAGTAGTAGAGAGCATGGTAAGGGGGAGAGAACGACGCGATATGGCATGAGAGGCAGGAGTGATAGGAGGGAGAAGATGACGGTGTGAGCGGAGAGTGTGCGAGGGACCGCCGCCTGTCTCGAAGTATGCTAGGGTAGTGATTCAGAGGCTGGGGTAACAGCGAGTTTGAGGTGGGTTTGGTTGGTAGGCATTTCCTTGGGGATGAGTCCAACACTGTTTGGGTCCTGGACCCATTCGAACATGAGTTTCCCATCTCGGCCCGAAAAAAAAAAGTGCCTGGGCTGTTGAGCACAACCCAAACGAATGAATGAATGAAATGAATCGTGTAAAAACCACAAAACTGTGAATATTGAACAGACATTTCAGCAGACTCTTAAAATACCAGTGTACTAGGAAAAAAAACAACAAAACTATAGTCAGAAGAGTAGTGAAAACCATTCAAGTTCTAAAACCAAAACGAACTCATAACTCAAATAATTGAATGGTTACAACATGGTTATGGCTTCCAATTGATTCAGGGGAAAATTATACAAATATGTTGAATCAATATTTCGAAAATATAAGGAGAAAACGAAGACAATTCTAAATTCGCGAATTTTTGGGTAAAAGCCTATTAAGCGAGGTAACCGGCTGTATCTCGGAAAGTATTTGTCACGGGTTTTGGGGAAAAAATATTAATGGTAAAAGTGGCCAAGAGAAATTGCTGGAAATTATTTGCAACCTCAAAATTTCACCCCTAGGGGGTGTTACTGGTATGTTCGAATCTAAAATTATTATTATCTCAGAAAATCGCAGAATGAGCTATAACTTGGATATCATCATTTGAAAGCCCGTTAATACCAGATAAAATGCTATAGTGACATTTCTTTGTATCTGTCATAATATGCGAGAAGGAAGACCATCTATTTTTCAGTGTTTAAATTTAAAATTTCGTTAACTATTCAACCTATCCGACTGTTTCTGGACTCATATGAAAGAGAGTTGTGTGGATTTTGATATACCTTATCGATTACTTTGAAACAGATAAAATAGAGGTCACTTTAAACAGCGATTACTTATTTTTATGATTTTATTAAAGAAATTAAATGAAACGTTACTATTTTAGTAACATATACTGAAGCAGCTTTAAATTTCTTATATTTTAGTGAAAACCGCATCTTGACATCTCTATTCGTTTTTGACCTATCGTAAAAAATGTGAAAAACTAACATAATTAGCAAATTAGCTAAAAATAAGTAGGATTTGCATTTGGCAATACATTTTTGGAGTTCCTTCGTAATGAGTTACCAGTTTTGTTAGAAGATGTGCCCCTTCAAACCAGAGGAAACATGTTTGTATCCTGGCAGCTGTGCTGGGCAGCTGTCAAGCTGCCCAGCACATTTTTTGAGTTATTGTTAGGCAATATGAAACGTTAACTTTGTAGTCAACATTTCAGACAAAAATTTGAATCATAATTTCGCAAAGAAATATTAATTTTTGGTGGAATAGACAACACGTCTATACGGTTAATTTTTCAATCATGAAAATATTTAATTATTTCTTAAAGTTTTCATTTTGGTGGAATAGAGTAGTATACCAAAAATCAATAATTTTTAGTTACCTAACTTTAGAGCGAAATTTGAAATTTTTCAACTTTCCTCAAATACGAACGGAGAAGTTTCTGGCTTCTCTTCGGTGATTGTCTTTCAAGTAGAAAAGAGCAAAGCAGCTGTGCAGATAGATGAAATATAAGATTGAAATTATATATTAGTAGCTGTATTATCTTGGATTACTGGTATGATAAAAAAAATTTGGTTCAATTTAATATCTTTGTTGTTGGTTTAAAACTTAAGAATTAATAATGGCAGGCAAAATTCATTGAACAAAATGGCTACTCATTTTTGGGGAAGCCACATGGTTTTACTTTTTTACATTCTTTTAAATTCACATCTTCCCTTTATACTTTTTTCTTTTGCCTTTGATGTCTAATTGTATCATAAAATAGATGTTTGTCCAAAAATGAATCTTTAAGCTGTAACCAAAATTATTTAACTTTATATGTTTATCTGGTCAGATATTCCAAATATGTCACATTTTGAAGTTTTCTTTTGTTAATATTGTAGCACAGTTCCGGGAGGGCTAACTAAGTCCTTTGTACGCAAATTCCCATGGAAACAATAGTTGAAAAACAAATAAAGTTTCTGAAGGAGACAAGATCCAAATAGATTCTAAATAGATCTAGTACCTGATTTAATCAAGTCTAACAAAGAAACAAGTTCTTGTGCCAAATTGCTTCTGTTTAAATCTATTTCCTGACCATGAAATAAACAAAGATCTGGTCAACACCGGAAGAAGAAGAATTCAGGAGACAAGTCCATTTTAGGAAAGTAATTTACACTCTTGTCACTTGTTTAAATTTTGTAAACTCATTTTTTTTACTAACCCCTTTACAGCTAAATTGTAAATTTCAATTTCTAAGTAACGGTGATTATTGATTTTGAAAAAAGTAGGAAGAAGCGAATTTTTAGAAAAGATTGCCAGAAAAGGTATTTTTGTAAACGAAATATAATCTTCAATGAAAGAAAAGTATCAGAAAGTTGAAAACTCGAGATTGATCCATAAAATTGAGGAGGAAAAGTTAAAGTCAGGTTTTAAAAAGGTGAAGGAGGTACATACCTGAAGGAAGTCGTGGAGTTGGTCCGTTGTTCCAGGAGAATTTGAATTGGTAACATTCCTGTATAAATTGAAACCCAGAGATTTGAAAATACTTCATCAATTCAATGTTCCGTAGATAGTAAGGTTAGTGATATTTATTGGTACCAATAAAATTAATAGAGTGATAATTGATAAGATGTACATCTATAAGAGGGTTTAAATTATTAACAACTTTTATTTGTAATTAAATTCTAAATTTAACTCACCTCAAATTTATTTTAGGTTAAGTTACTTCTGTTCCATAATTTTTTTTGTTATTTGTCACGTTATTAATTGATATCCATGTAATTTTTCCTATAAATGCACTCATCATATTTTAGTAAATTGTTTAATTGAGATCCATTGCATTTTATTTAATATACATAGTGTTTTTTTTTATTTAAATAGACCATTTTATCTCTTCAAAATAAACTGTAGACAACTCACAACACAGATCATAGATATTAAAATTTGAAAATACTTGGTCAAGGTCAACGTTGATAAGGAATGCTTTCCATGGGCGTAACAAAATTTATTAACACTAATAAAATTGTTGTATCCATGAAATATAATTGATTCAAAGTTTAAAAAGAGAGTCAGAGTTCATGTTACCGAGTTATAGATGAGCTAGCTTAAAAAAGGGTAAGTTAATACAATAAAATAATACATTTAAAATATAAATAAAATAAATTAAATAAATATAATAATAAATCGTAACAATATTGTTATGAAATGTTAATGCTCCAAATACTCCACGTAGTACGTCAAATTGTAATGTTATATTGATGTTACATTATTATGCTCAGCTAAACTCAATCAAAACAAAATTCTCCATCAAAGGACGTGCGGTTTAATTCCTCACAGATGTATGTTTAACAAATCAAACTCCTAAGCCTTCTTGTTGAATTGATAAGATTTTATTAAACAATAACAAATAGAAAACAAAATTTTTACAAATCTAAATACAATATTAAATGTTATTAAATGTTAGTGTGACAACGCTGTTCACTGATCATGACGTTGACTGATGACAAGCTTCCTTGTTCAGTTTGACAAAATGGCTTACAGTTCACGCCACGATGTGCATATAATGAAATTATTCACAATTAAAAAAATCAATGGTATACATTATTATTATAAAATATTATGTCACGACTGAGATGTCGTCAACGAAGTTGGGAAAGTTTATCAAGAATGTAAGTATTATTACTAAGTTCTACTATTAGTCAAACAAATCAAGTATAGCTATTAATATTAGTTAATCACTAACCTTTGGGTCGCATTGAACCATCAATTTTCACTTTATTAAACATTAAGAGTTTAATTTTAATTTCTTTCAGCAAACATCAGCATGGAAATGTGCTTCAAAATAAAAACACACCTGGAGATAGTATTAAGGTTTTTTGGAATCTCCAAAAAGTTACTTTAAATTGGAAATATTTTTATTTTCTTCAATATTTTGTAAATTTTGTTATTTGATTGACTCTATTGTTTATAATTAAAGAGAAAGGTTTGTTAGAGCTTATTCTTACATCAAATTGTATAAGCTTTTTAGATAGTTATTCGAAGGACTAAACTCTTGTTCTTACATTTGAATTGTTATCAAATCAAATATTCTAGGTTTTTATAACTATGTAAAAGTGATAATAAGATAAGTTAGATAATTTAATTATATTTAACTGTTAACATACAGAGTATGTTCATATAGTATCACAATATTTTTGTAACTTCAGTAGTTTCTACCTTTCTTTCTCGTTGAGTTTTACATGATTACGTTTATCCTTTGTGAGGTTATTTATAACATCACAATATATATGTTTTTCTCTAGAAAGTTTAATTTATTGCACAGAAACTTTTACTACCGTATTTCTAGTTTTTCTTAGGAATTCTTTTTTTTTTATATAACAGCATTTAAGGGTTAGCTTATTTTCAGTTTTTATTTTTTTCTAATTTTTTTTAAGAAATAAAATTATTCACTGTACGTCATTAGACTTGAAGAAACACACGTAAAATGTAAACATTATCAAATAGTCGTGGACAAAGCACTTTATATACCTCGAGGGCTTTCTGCACATATTATGATTCTAAAAAAAAATAAGTGCAATACAAACATCATATATCCGTTTAAATACAAAATAAAATCAAGCTGTGTTTAAAAATATACCTACCCTCCTCTCTATTAATATATATATATATACAACTTCACACTTATTTTCAAATATTCCAAACGAATTTGTTCCATAAAATAAACATTTTTATCACATCAGGTCTAAAAATGTAGGTAAACATACGAAACAGAGACAAGCATAGTCCCGTTTTCACCCCATAATTTTGTTACAGGCCCGTAGTTCTAGTCTTGATAATAATATTCAATTGAAATGGTTTTAGAACAGAGTCGGACTCACCGAAATCATTAGGACTAGAAAGTGCTTGATAGGTGTTGAGCTCAGGTCGAAGCAGAATCTTAACAAAATGCAAATAATGAAAAGTAATATACAGAGTGAGTTCTATGTATGGAACGTCTCAATTATCTCGTTACTATTTGATGTCTATTGTTTAACTATATTTGTGTAAAACTGTTACGTGAATGCTGTGATCTGAAAGCGAAGTGCGGTTTTAGCTTTAAATGTAAATGTTGTAAATTCCCTATAAACATTATTTAGTGCATAATTTCCTGACTTTTCCACCGACCATTAACTATGTCCGTAATGGCGGTGTTCTTAATATTGAAACGTCTGTTTCGTACATTAATGTTGTCTTATTAATTTAGCAGAGTTTTTTCATCCAACAATTGGATTTTTCACTCGTTACATTTCTCTTCTTTTACGTACTATAGTAAATACTCTATTTAACTATTGACTTTTATTTGTTTCTTAATTTCATGTATAGGTTATCCCTCTACCTGTGGTACGGGTAACAAGCTCCTGCAGGTGGTCCTTCGTTTTTTCTCGAAGCTGCTAAGAGCTATTATGTGATGAGTAATTTTTGCATAGGGCAATTTCCGAAACCTGCGACATGATCTTCAATTTTTCTCTTCTGCTCCTACAGTAAGTATTTTGTATCAATAGTTAAAAACTAGAGATATGATTTTTTAAGTAGTAATTTGGCTGCGGAGGTTTGAGGTATCAGTTCATTTTGTAAAGGGATCTCTGGCCCAAAATAGTTTGGGAATCCCTGTCCTAACCGAAATCTCTCAACCAGATCTACCTTGAGTAAGTGGGTAAAAAACTAGTGTAGTAAAAGATTTATCCAAATACTTGATATTTCGAAAAAATCCATCCATTCAAAGTTGTCATTGTCACTGTAAATCAGAAGTTATTAAAAAACTAACAAAGGACTATGCTTCCATCTTATGGAAAATAAAAGACCACTCAAATGCGGATATTTTGATACCAACTTATTCGTCTTGAAAAATAGAACATTTGATAACATTGCGCCAATGTTGTAATTTAATTAATAAACCCACAAAATCAGTTCATTTGTCAGAAATTTTCGATTCGATTACAAAATCTAACCATTCAATAGGACTCCACCTGCTGCGGTGAAACAGAGTCGGACTTGTGAATATAGTTGTACATACGATGAATACCAGTTTTGTTGAAACAAAATAATAGGATTATATTTTTCAGTTGCATAAAGATATGATAGATTGCAATCAAATTATGTAAAAAAGGTACATCTCTCAATTGACAATCTAACATCTTTACATAAGTTTGTTATTTTGTAATAGCAGTTTATTATAACGTTTTCTATATTATAATAGTAAAATTATAATAGGTACATTTAATAGCTGACCGACATGTATTTCGTAAACAATTCCGGTACAAACGAATTCCCGTCAGGATTCTTAATGACTATAAAATACACATGAGTTCCCGTCCGACACTTGCAGGTATCTTAATCCCGCACTCGAATTGCCGTCCAGTTTATTTAATCCGCTTACAGGTAAACTAAATAGTTTTGAAAATTCCAGTAAATCGTAATACCTATTCGTAATCCTGAATTCTAATGAAAAAGTTGAATAACCTATTGGGGTGGCTAGGGGGTCTGTCAGTACTAATTGCTAGGAATATATTTTTCTATTATATTTTCTATTATATTAAGTTGTCATTTTCGAAACGGCAGTTTATTAATATACATATTTCCGAACGTTTGTTGTCGTACGCTATAGTGATACACAAAATGCTTGAAGTAATACTAAGTGAAATGGGTAAATCCTTTCTGGTTAGGTTATATGTTAGGTTAGGTTAGCTTCTTTACATGTATGTATTTATGACTCAGTTCAGTAGTAGTACGCAATAAAATTGTAGAATTAAAATTCCGTATTTTATTCCAATAATGATATCATATAAAATAATATCGTGTAATAGTGCCAAACATAAGACATTTATAACTATTTCTTATTTCATACATCTGAAAACGGACCTCCCTTAAAACTTTTACTGTTCACTTATTACAATTTGCAATAAATACATAGCTAGATATCAGATTATTCAGAGAATTTACCGTAATTACCATAAACACCTTTTAGACAGGTTAGTTTTCACCCTGACGGGAACTCGAGTGACGGCTTAACGTATCCTAATTATGGAACAGGTAGGCTGGTTGACTGTAGTTGACGCTGCTGATCGAACTATACCTAATCATGAAGAAATATAATGATGCAAATCAGATTTCAGTTAACAGTGCTTTTTATGTCACGCAAGGGAAAACACATCGCCATCAAAATATATATAACACAAAAACCGGCTTCGGCTATCAAAAAAATACAAAAATTAAACAAAATTCGGCTTCGGCTATCAAAAAAATACAAAAATTAAACAAAACCCGGCTTCGGTCATGAAAAAAATATAATAAAGCAAAAAGGCGACTTTAGCTACCAAAAAATATAAAAACCGGCTTAGGCCAATAAAAATTTTTTTTTCAGCTACACTTCGCGGATAGAAGGTAATGAGGTCCTCAGGCACTGCCTGTGGGGGGAAGGTGGAGCGCGTAAAAGGGGATACTCTAAGAATTATACATTATCTTTTAGTATCACCCTTTACGTCGGGTTCATTACCTACACACATTTCACAAGCATTTTTGTATTAACAGTTAATAGAAATTTAACATCTTGCATATAAAAAAATCTTTTCCGCATCCCTATCCTATTTTTTTTAAAGAGTTACCGATGCCAACAAATACACTACAAAATACTACAAAGAAAAAACAAAATATAAAAATTAACTGATAAAATTAGGTCAGTTCAACCCTGTCTGGTTTTATTTATTCATTTCTTATCACCGCTGATATCCTTACTTCGTGGAATCTGTAATACATGTCTATTTACGTATTTTCTCTTTGTCTTACTCATACAATCTTCGTAAGCGATTTTAAAAATAATATCATTAATTGTGAGTTAATTATAAAAGTCACAACATTGGCACAATGTTATCAAATGTTCTATTTTTCAAGACGAATAAGTTGGTATCAAAATATCCGCATTTGAGTGGTCTTTTATTTTCCATAAGATGGAAGCATAGTCCTTTAGCTCGGCTACCTTTTCCACGCCACTGAAGCATTCTTAACTGTTTATAGACCTAAAAAGCGAAATTTTGTATTGAGGACAGATCCGCCCCTGCGTGGGTGGTTTCAGACCACACAACAACTTATTACAATGTAAATAATACCATGCTTTTTTATTTTAGGGACCAGTCAATTTCACAATATTTCTTATCTAATTAAACAATAATAATTGAGACAATGATTTTCAATAATTTGTAACTATAATTACCATTTTAATGAAGCACTTTTCTTCGCCATCGATTTCATATTTATATAGATTGTTTGGAATTTACAGTTTTATACCTGAGAATTTGTAGTAAATAGAGCTTAAGACAGATCCAATCTCGTTGAAATAAAAGCCACTACATTATTTGAGTTTAATCCATTAATTCAGGTCAAATTGTACGAGAGAGAGGTAGATAGGCATGGCAGTTTCTGAATAACGCCTCCTTTGTGAGAACGCACAGTCGGGTACAAAAACTTTTTTTAATAATAAAAATAAGAATTTTCCAAAAGTACCTATCCATATTATATTGCTTAGAAGCAGTTCCACTATTTCATCCATTAACATTAGATGAGGAACATAAATTTACATAAAAAGGTCTTATGGTCCATTGGTCGAGAGTGAAACGAGACGTGAAAACACTCTGGGGATAATTTCTGACAAATTAGACCCAACCATCTAACCATTGTGCAAGCAGATGACGAAGATATTAATATCGTCTTCAGCGAAGGTGGAAGGAGTAAGCGATGAGGTGCAATTATCGATAAGAGAAGAGATAAAATAGTGGTCTCGGTGACTCGTATTGTCTATCGGTCTATCGAGACGAGACGAGAAAGCTCTCATGCCCGTGTGAAGACCTAGAGGTGATGATTTCTGACCAACAATCCAACCATAGTCCAAGCAGATGACGAAGAGATTGATATCATCTTTAGCGAGATTAAGGAGTGCAATAATTGACGAAAAGAGAAGAGATAAAATAATTTTTATATACATTTTAATTAAATTGATATATTTAGGGATGTAAAATGACGGTCATTTAAATATTGTGACATATGGCGGTCATATGACCTTCATTTATTATAATTCCGAGCCATTTTCCGCTTCTTGTTTTGGAAGATCACAAGGTGCATTTTAATAACTTTTGAAAGTATAGACCATTCGCCAATTCTACTCAGTTCCTCGTCCTTGAGAAGCTTAGAGAGCTGGTTCTGATGTTTGTGCGTACGTCTATCTCACTCGTTCGTGAACATTCCAAACTCCCTTCACTATCATATCATACCAAGGCCAAATGTAGACATTTCGTAGATCAAATGCCACCTGCAATGCGGACAGTGTCTTCTCTTAAATGTTCTATTATTCGATATTATAAACTACCACTAAGGCGTTAAAAATCAATCCGGTACTTATTTTTGGTCATATTGAAGGAGGTGAGACTCATGGTCACCTATGGAGAAACAGATCAAAAGAAATCCGAACTAGCTATTAAAACTTCAGAGGCTTTCCTGTCTGTGCTTAACGGGTGCAATGAGAAAGCAGCATTGGAAGCCATACTCAATATTCCGCCTTTTTTTCTGCACGTTTGGGAGAGAATGGCTGTATACAGTCTGGAATACAATGGGAATTGGCACGAAGGAACCAATACCCACTGAATCACAAACTCGCTTCTTGAAATGAGAAGTAACAACATGTTGGTCACAATTAACCACAACCAACCATACAATATCCAGCTTAACAGGAATGGGTTGGAGGCATGCATTCAGGAAGGAACGTTGGTGTGATACAATGACGGATCTGAAACTGATATAGGAACAGGATTTGGAGCCCACGGTGCAATGTCCACGCATCGTTGGGGAGGTTTGCATTTGTATTCCAGGCAGAAATCGAAAGGGGGTGAAGAGGCCAAAAGATCCATATACTCTCAGATAGTTAGGCAGCACATAAATATTTAGCATGTTCCCAGATGAGAGCTGGGATTGCCTTCAAATACTCTTAACCATGACAAACCACAATAGGGTGACAAGTTTGTCCCGGGGCACAAGGGCATACTGAATCAGTATTTGGGATGTCCAAATCTGCAGCACGTGGTTGTATATCTCGGTGGATTCAAATAAAACATCAGAGGAATACAGCAAACTCCTGGTCAAAAAACCCTATGAGTCGCTGACCAACGAAATATTATCAGCAGGGGCCAAATATTTTCTACCATTTTCTTCGTCATTTTCAGTATAACCAGCTCACACCACTAGATATATATCGATGGTGATATTTAATAGATGTGGCAATTATGCTTCTGAAATGATGTAAAGTCCTCTTTCACTAGAAGGTACCAAGCCTTCAGCTATGAACAAATTTAATAGCCTATGTCAAGGAGCAACAGAGAAAATCTGATATATGTCAAAACATTGAAAGAAAATCCTGAATTTCTACATACAATAATATGTAATAGTAAAATTAATTTTGACGTAAAAAAATAATAGTTCAATACTACTAAACGCTTTACAAGATTAGAAAAATTAATTTCCAAAGAGCAGACCGTCCACTAAGGAGCAACAACTACTTCTCGGGCTATATGCCCCGACAGACATTGGAATTACACTTCTAAAGTAAACGGGGTTGGTATATCTGTTAAGATAGAACCAACCATTCTGGTTTGCGATTAGAAGGAATAACATCACTTGTGGACCGGTTTCGGCGTATTGTGCCTCATCAGCACAAGGTAGATGCCATTCGTCCAGAAGCTCTGAGAGCATAATCCTGGACTAGAGACTACGTTGATACCACACCAATACATTACATCTAATCACAAACCAAAATTCTATATCGACAAAAAACTATTATTTTTTGACGTCTATATATCACGCTTTACTAATATGACAATTATTTACAGTTAACTGTAATTAAGTAAAATTAATTTTGAATTGAATTTCTCCGTTGCTTTCGCCGACACTGTGTCTCTGTACTGGCATCGTGGAGAGCCAGGCATAAATATAGAGAGTCAGCTGTCCTGTCGCCGTTGTCTTGTTTAATGCACCAACAAAAGGACATAAAGACACTCTGTTCATTAATAACATTTTTTAAAGGGAGTAGAATTTTAATTCACCACAAAGATATATATTGATATGGAAAAGTGGAATCATCCAATACATACTCCAAACAAGGGTTATTTCAGTATAAAATCTAAATAAAATATAAACAAATCACCTGACAAATATTTACAACCCAAACTTTAAACGGGAATCTTTATAAATTTTCTCTAATTTATTGAAATCCTATCACATAGTTTCAGAATTTTCAAAAGCTTTGCAAAATTTTCTTGGCTCATCATAAATCTAAAAAGAAAGAACCTGAAAATTTAAAATTATTAGTTAGGTTATAAAATCTGACACTGGTAAAAATAGAAAAAGTACACTTATGAACATATTTAACAAGGTGTGAATCTAGATTTGTCAACTCGAACGGAAGAAAGGATATGACAACTGAAATTAAAACAGATGTCAAATAATTTTAAAATTTTTTAACTAAAAGATAAAAATAATAATAAATTATTTGGAGACATTAAAAATAAACTTTCATATCAGAAAAAGATCAAATTATAAAATAATCAAGTAAAATAACAGAAATCAAAAATTATTAAATGAATTTGATTGGTCAGCAAATATAGAAAAACTTAAAAATAAAGAGACATATGGTTATTGAATATAAAAAAAATTGATACGTTGTTATTGATTAGAAACGGGTAGTTACGAAAAAATATACAGAATTGAAAGGTATAAGCTTTTTGATGATAAAAATTGATTTAAAATTAGGCTACGTTATGTTAAAAGGTGAAACTATAAAGTGAATTTGTGTTACTAACCTTCCCTACAAGTGCCTGTTAAAAACAGATGTTAAATAACCTCTGTAAATATTAAATTCCTCAAATAAATCATAAGTGAAAACTCCGAGAGGTAAGCAGAACTGAAAATCTTCCCAAGCCCACCCCGAAGCCATATCGAAGCTACTTCTACGAGGGATTCTAAGGCCCAGAAAGGTCCAAAACACAGAAAAGAAGTAATTATTCAATCTTCAAAAAGTAATACAAGATAAAAGGTATTCCATAAACTATAAATTAAATCATTAAACTTACGTGCGTGTGAATAAATCCAGAACATGATATTTATTCCTCTTCGTTACGATTATAATATCGTCCATTTTGTATATAAAATCTGTTAGAAACAGATGTTCTGTTTTGTCTTTGGTTTTTAGTAGTACATGTAAAAAGAGTTGCATAATTTGATATATTTATTAGATATAAAATCTCATTCGTGTGACTGTTTATTTTGAGTGAAAGATCAAAAAGCTACTTCGTAGAAGAAATCCGAAAATGGGAAAAGGAACTTGCAGCCAACTGGAAAAATACTCCAAGCCAAAGACAGGCAAAAAGGTTGGTACGACCTGCTACTCACTACGCTAAATTGCTATTAGAGCTTCAGAAATCTGATCTCAGAGTAATCACAGGAATCATCACTGGACACTGCTCACTCAGCTACCATCTCTGTAAGATAGTGGACAATTGCAGGATAATTATCCGCCAACGCTTTAAATGACTGGAACAAGTCTACTTAGAGCTCAGGTTACAGAGCTTCAAAAGGGATAATAGACTTTCTCAGAAGCATAGATCTCTTGGAACAAAATATATATGTAGGGAACAAAAGATCTTATAGGTCGCAGTGAGGTAAGGCCAATCGACCCCTTTGTAATCTAATCTAATCTCCTGTCACTACCCTTAAACTTCCGGCATCAAAACTTCTGCAGATGTGAAAAGAGGCTGTGGTGGTGCGTGTGGATGCAAGATAAGTGGGTTAAAATGTACAATAATAGGTCTGTTCCAAACGCAATCAGAAACGATCAGAGAATAGTCGACCATTGTAATCAGTGATAAGAATTACGCGAAAGTAAACTCGTTGTTTGCTCTGATCGTTTCTGGCAGTTTGCGGTTGGAACAGACCTATAGTGCCTCAAGTGCAGCAATACATTCCTTTATACTATGGATCAATAAATTTACTTTAAATGCGGGACTTGTAACGAGTTATTTTTTTGACAAGTTCATTTTTATTTTTCTCCGTAATGTATTTTATTTCCCCACTAGGTTTTATATAACTCGTTACTTACTTTCCGACCCTTTCTATTACGGTATTGATTTTTTCCCGTTATTACCGTTATAATATATTTTAGTAAAAATCCGAGATACGCAAATCCGAATTCTACCATGTACGATTTATTCATTTCCGATATTTAAATTTTCCAACTGAATGGACGCCCGGTATATACACTATTTTAATTAAAACCGAAGCCGTCCAGTATATGTAAAATTTTGTTGTTGCAAGTAAATAAATTTTGCGTTTAATTCCCTTACCACGACTAAGGTCGAAAAGTGTAGGTAGGAATTTAGATATAAATTGGTGAACATTTGATAGGACAGAGGTTCGTCAATCTGCTCTCGACTTTCTGCCGTTAGTGCCGCAATTGTGAAGTTAGTGATCAAAAATTTGTGTATTCCGGTGTTGAAGCCTTATTTAAGAAGGTAAATAAAGTGATTTCAACAAGACCTCTGGAATTTTCCGTAACCTCCATCTGAGGCTATCTGGGACTCCTGACGTTAAGGGTCAAGGGGCCGTGGAGCAAATTTTGCATCAAGGGTGTCCATAGTGACGTGTTCGTGTGGCAGGAGCCACGTGTAGGAAGAAAACGCGTTACAGACTTTGTTACAAATTATATTTTCAGGTTGACTGACCAATGTTTCTTTGCTTCAGTCTTTTATGGAGCCCACGGAAACACTTATGACTGATCTGCTAGTGGTGGCCAAAATGACATAGTTGAACCTGGGCCATCAGCAGCAGTTGAGCGGAGAAAAAATAATTTAAAGTTGTAGCTCAGATGTGTTGTATATTTATTAGTATTTCTTTTCTTTTGTCAAAAATTTCCATTCAGTAGTAATAAAACTATATTTTTTTAATATGTAGATGTGTTCTTAATTTTCATCTTACCTGAACATAAGCAGGAAAAGTTGAAACAAAAGATGGAGTCAGCGACCCAAGAAACATAAAGAAAGAAAATTAAGAAAAATATTGTATTTTTTAGTATGTCTAAAATTGAAAAAAAAATTGTTTTTATTTGAATCCAGTCAGCATCCGAAAAATTATTATTTTAGATCCTCACAAGATATTAGATAAGATCGCTGGAAGAAAACCTAAATATTGAAAGCCACATTACAACAGAAATCGCACTATTTTCTGCCTTTCTAAAATTTTAAGATAATTTATTCCCTATTCTCATTATTAGCGACTTGTATAGCTGAATTTTAAATAGAAACGATGTTCCGAAAGAAAATATTTTATTTTCATGCTCTATCGCCAATAAATAAACTCAATAAAAGCCAGGCTACAAATTTATAATAGTAACTAACATATTGATTGGTATTTGGAGGTGGCTCCAAAACCAACCGCATCAAAATTAGTGAAATATTTTACAAAAGCAAGTGATAAAATTTCTATGAATCAATTTTTAATATTTATTAGTTAACATTAAGATTCAGATTAATATGGAGCTAGTGTGTTTCTAGGTGCCTCCCAACTAACATCTATTGTGTAGGTTTCCCTTCATGTTATACTAGAGTTCCTTGTTCTTATTATTAAACCCCTTAGACCAAACCTCAGGTCTTTCATATATTGGGAGGGTTGTGGCAAAGAATACACCACTTAACAAGAAGCAAAGCTTCCGATCATTTTTTGTATGCGCATGTCTGAAAATCGCCATTTTTATAATAAGATACTTGTCATACTCCATTTTGTCGACCAATTATATCGCCGATATTTGAAAATTTTATCGTTTTCTCAGTGTATTTACTAAGTTATCTGTCAACGTCGGTCTCTCAAGGTCATAAATTTTGGTTACCAAAACATCAAAGAAAATGCGCCGGGCTTCGCTTCTTGTTAGCTGGTTGTGGTCGAAATTCTTAGTCAGGGCTTCACAGTAGGAGTAGCACAGTACGGGGTTTCTCCATCTTCTTGGCAAAACCTGTAAATGGTTGTGTCTCCAATCTGATGTTGTTAATGTATTTGTTTGCAGGAACCCAACCAGTGACCGGGTTCTTGACTAAGGGAGTATACTTCCCAAAAGAGCACATATTTCGTCTTTATCTTTCTTGTTTACTTCGACATTGCTGTGTCGAAGACAAAACATCTGTTCTTTCGGGAAGCTCTGCTCCCTCAGTCAAGAATCCGCTTCCTGGATCCTGATTGTTCGTCTATTCTGGCTTAGCAGATAAATTATTTGGCCTGCATCATATCCGACGCCTGGTGCCACTATTTCCTCTTGTTCATGTGAGCTACTGAACCTACAATAAGCTCCCATCTTCTTCATACGTCCAGTGTCATTTCCTCTTCCATTATCTCTTCAATATATTTTCATTTTACTCCATAGTTCTCTTATCACTTTTTATCAGGTTTATTTCGGTGTTCTTAGTATTTATCTTCTTTGATCCATGAAGGATTTTTCCTTTCTCTCATCCTTGGCGTCTCCAAAATCATGATGTGTCCTTTCAGAATGTTGTCTTTTTTCTATTTCTTTATCGTTTTGATCTCTTTTTGCCCATAAAGCATGGTTATAACAAAACCTCGGTGTTTTTATATTTTGTTCCTCCTAGATCTTCTAATTGTTTGTTTATCCATGCTTTCTTTATTCCAGGAACTTCACGGTATTTGTATATTCTCTGTTATCCTTATTTTCTTATAAATTTGGCGATTACCAAGCATCTTGCTGTTTCTTTTGGTATTAATATTTTGGTTGTTTCGTCCCACATCTTCAAAATATATATACGTAGTCCTAGATCTAAGCTTATCTTCTTTTTACCTTTCAGTTAATGCAACGGAAACTGACCATTAGATTAGATTAGAATTGGAGTGGCTCTTTGTCCTATCCCACTGCGACCTTTGCAGATCTATTGTGGTCCTCCCCCATATTTAGAGCTCGATATCTAGCTTTATTCTTTTTATTAGACCTATTAGCCTGGATACCGCCTCCTTTGCGTAGCTCTCTGCCCTCGGTTTTTCTTCTCCGAATAGGTGAAACCGCACCCTTGCTAGGCCTTCGCACTCACAGAGTAAGTGCTCCGCGGTTTCGTCTTCTTCCTGGCATAACCTACATAGGCTGTCATCTGCTAGGCCAATTGTGTGCATATGCTTCCTTAGCCTACAATGCCGTCAGCATTCCCACCATCATCCTCGTCGTTTCTCGACTTTGACATAGTAGGTCGCGTGATAGTCTGACCGAAGGGCTTTTAAGGAATAGCTTAGCGTGCCTTTGCCCCGGAGTTTCATGCCACCAGCGCAGCGCCTGGTTGTTTATCCATTGGTGGATGCTCTCCTTGGTGAGGCATTTAGCAATTCCGCAGGAAGGTTCTGGCCCTATCATGACCTCGTCGCTCCCTGCTTGGCTAATTCATCGGCCTTTTCATTGCCTTTTATTCCTTGATGGCCTGGCACCCAGGCTAGGGTCACTCTATTATGACTACCTAGTCTGTTGAGGGCCTTGCGACACTCCCACACCAGATTTGACGTTGTCCGATATGAGCTTATCGCTTTTAGTGCTGCTTGGCTATCGGAGTAGATGACGATTCTTTGGCTATCTACCTCCCGTCTCATCAACTCTTCTGCACAGCATTGCACCGCCATTACCTCTGCCTGAAAGACAGTGGCAAGTTTCCCAAGGCTTAGAGAGATCGTGATCTTCTCTTGTACCCCATATATTCCGGCTCCTACTCCAGAGTCTGTTTTAGAGCCATCAGTGTACCCGTTGAGATTCGCTATTATAGGAGGCCCTGTATCCCAGTCCTTTCTCTCTGGAATGATTACTGTGTATTCATTTTTAAAACTATATTGTGGGGCAATCTGATCCATTGGCATTCCCAGTATTGAATCTGCCTTTATTTCTTCATATAGCTTTTTGTAGACCTTACCTTGTCCTTGACTTATCGGAGGAGGCCCCTGTAATAATCTGTGACTTACAGATCTTGCATTTCCCTGAACGAAGATATGCAGTGGTGGCAGGTTCAGTATTACCTCCAGGGCTGCAGTCGGCGTCGTTCTCATGGCCCCTGTGATACTTAGGCAAGCTTGCCTTTGGATACCACTTAACTGCCTTTGCGCCCCAATCTGCAGTGTCCTGGGCCACCAGACTACTGATCCATAGGTTATCATTGGCCTCACGACCTGTGTATATAACCATTTGGTCATGTTGGGATTCAATCCCCAATTCTTCCCACACATCTGCCTACACCTTCCGAGAGCGATTCTGGCCTTGTGCGTGGTTTTTTCGATGTGAGAATTCCATGTAAGCTTCTGGTCATAGATTACCCCTAGGTACTTAACTTCTTTAGCAAATGGAATTTCCACTCCGTTAATTTGTGGCCTTTGTAGACCTTGCAAATTTCTCTTTTTTGTAAACGGTACCAGTGTAGTTTTGTGAGGGTTTACTGCCAGTTCCTCCTCCCTACACCAGCCACTTACTATATTAAGCGCCATTTGGGTGCGCTCTGATATCGTGTTTGGAAACCGTCCTCTTATGACGACAGCAAGATCGTCCGCATACCCTAGGCACTGAATACCTTCATCGGACAGCCGTACTAGAAGAGTATCTACAAGAATCGCCCACAAAAGGAACGATAACACGCCTCCCTGAGGGCAACCCCTTCCCACCCCCGCCGTGATGGTTGCCTCTCCCAAGGTGGATGTGATTATCCTATTCCCTAAATTGACTGCAAGCCACCTGCAGATGATGGGTTCGATCCCTCTTCTTTCCATACACCTGGTTATAGATATTGGAGACGCATTATTGAATGCTCCCTCTATATCCAGAAAAGTAGCTACTGCTATTTCCTTGTCATCGATCGACTTGGAAAGTAGCCTGTTTAAGTCATCCAGAGCCAAGTCTGTTAACTTGCCTTGTTGGTAGGCATACTGACGCTCGCTTAGAGGGCGAGTTGTCAGAGCGTTGTCCTTTATGTACCTATCTACTAGCTTTTCCAAAGTCTTAAGCAGGAAGGACGTTAGGCTAATTGGTCTATATGATTGGGGCTTTTGGTCTGATATTCTACCTACTTTCGGAAGGTAGATGACCTTCACCTTCCTCCATATTACCGGAGTATATTTCCAAGCTAGGCTAGCCTTGAAGATCTTACTTAGTTGCGGCACTAATGCCTCTTTACCCTTCTGCAGTAGGGCTGGATAGATTCCATCCTCTCCCGGTGATTTAAAGGGTTGGAATTCATCTATCGCCCATCTTATTTTATCTGGTCTTGTAATAGCAGTGGCAATTTGCCAGTCTTCCCGACTGGGTCTACCTACCTCTTGGAGATTTCTGGCTACCTCCTGCCGACCTAGACACATGATAGCTCCTGGGAAGTGTGCTCTTGTCAGCAACTCCAAGCTTTTCTGAGCCGTTTCTGCATAGTACCCGTCCGTTTTCTTCAGGAGACTCACCTTTTCATTGGAGCCTTCTTTGGCCAGAACTTTGGTCTGTGGTCTCTGTAATTTCCTCACAGAACCTTCTCCATGAGTCCCTTTTGGCCTTCCGGATCTCCTTATTATAGTGAGTAAGCTTACTCCTGTATAGGTCCCAGTTTTGGTTGAGCTTGGCTTTATTGAATAGCCTTCTTACCTCGGTTCTTAATCCCTCTAGGTAATTATTCCACCAAACTGTGTTCCCTTTGCGTTGCCTTGCTCGTTCTGGACAGTTCACTCGGTAGGCATTCAACATTGCCTCGTTAACCTGGTCAACTGCCACTTCTAGGCTTTCTTTCCCTTTAATAGTGACTGTCCCTTCCTTAAGTGACTCTCTGAGGGATTCATCATATCCTTCCCAGTTAGTCTCTCTTGGATTTCTGAACTTAGTCACTATTAGGGCTGATGACTTCAGCTCAAATCTGATATGCCTGTGGTCGGAACATGATGGTTCCTGCGATACCCGCCAAGCCACTATGTTATCACTTATTCTGTTGGTACTCAAAGTCAAGTCTAATACCTCTTTCCTAACCGCTGTGACAAAAGTAGGTTCTGTACCTCTATTGGCAATAACCATACAAACCAAAACTTAGATAGAAATCCTGCTAAAACCCCTCAAACAGAAAACCAGGAAATTTCTTCTACGTCAGCCTCAAGTTTAAACAGTATTGGATTAGAACCTCAACTAGAATGGTCGAATTCTGCCGATCATAAACTCCCGGGACACTGCTCGACAAATTTTCTCCTGTACCAAGCACATCATCAGCAGGCATTCAAAAAGTAAGAAAAATGGCAAAAAAAGTAGATGCTGTTTTAACATCTTCAAACCACATCGAAAAAAGAAAATCTGCTATGGCACGCAAGAAAGAAGAAGAACAAAAAAATGAATAAAGCGAAAGACCTTAATGATTAAAAAACAGGAAATCAACATCATCAACATCAAGGGATGATGATGATGATGATATAACAGATGAGTTAGTTGCTTATTCTGACAATAGTCCAGAGGAAGAGGATTCAACAGAATGCCTTGGTTGTGATGAAAATTTTAATGATACAAAAAAAATGATGATTGGATCCAATGCTTACACTGCCAGAAGTGGTTCCATGGAAGTTGTTCCAAGTATTTGAACCTCTGTGACTTTCTTGGCAAAATATTATAAAAAAAGGTGTTAGATTATGAAATTTGCCTTGGGCCAACTCACTCTATGCTTGAGCCCTTACTATACGGGAGAGATGACCCAATAGCCGTTTTTTCATTGTCCCTAAGGGTTTTACTTTTATGACGTTTAAAAAAAGGTGAGTCATCTACCCCGGAGTTGCCCTAATTGAAGAAAGTCAGCGCAATTTTTATTAAAAAAAAAACGAAAAAAAAGATACCCGTTTCGTCGATTGCGTAGCTACTGCCCTTCAATTATTTTCATTAGTCCATTCCCATGACGTGAATTGTGAACCAACCATATACAACGACCTACGCTATCCTGCACGTCATAGCTGTTGTCTCTGTTTATCTCAGTAGCTTCCAACTGAGGGTGTGGTATTTTTAATGACTTGCCAAGGCCGACGTGAATCGGAATAATTCGAACAGGACCGGCGTTACATATCGAATACAACATTTATTTTTCTTGGTCACATATACAGGTTGTCCAGAAATGCTCTTTAAAGAACAAAAGCTCATTTTATGTTCATTTTACATAAAACACCTTATACAAAAATACTTCAAAAGGGAGCTAGAGCTAGAGCTCTTTAAATATGGCTCACACACATGGTGCGTGAGTAAGCCCGTCCCACAAAGCATCCATCCCCGGGTTTTTAGGCCCGCGGGTTGATGCTAAGTAGAGCCTTCCACCACCCCCTGTCATTCCGACGCGTATCCCTTTCCTCCCTTTCTACTGTGGGGGGTGCCAGGGATGTCTCCTCTTTTTAAGGGGTAGCTCTGGTGGCTATGTTTCTTTGTCCTCTTAATTGTGTTGTGTCGATTCGGATGGCTCTAAACTACCACTTCTTTGGAACGAACATACATTTATGGGAAAAATGGCGTGTGGAACCCACAGGAAGTTAAGGAAATAAGAAGTGTTATTGTTTTGTTTGAGTGTATCAGTGAGAACTCGCTTTTGTTTGTTAATCTATTCATTTTTCTAATCACAATATCTAAGTATTACATAACAATTAAAATTTTATGTGTTGTTTATAAAATATAAATAAAAAACAAATTTCTATATGCAATTTTGGGGCTCTATAACTCAGTAACGAAGGCACGTAGGAAAAATTTTTATATGAAGAACTAACACATTCTTGGTCTCCCAATTTATAACATTCATTTCAGGGACACCTTGTCAAGTTAAAGAACTGGAATCAAGTAATAGGTATGTCACTGTTATCCCTTTTCATATAAAAAAATAATGAGATTTAACATCCTCAAAAACTAACGACAATTTTACTGCCTTCTCAATACTTTATTTCTATCAACTGATCTCCAGTTAATATTTTTTTATCTTAAAAATAGCTCCATATGCTTTATTTAACCCAGAATATCTCACCTATGACGTTTTATTTGGGAAGTTTATAGATTATGATGTTCCCAAATAATAATAGGGGTTGCTTCTCGTAAAACAAAATGACTCTCAGCCATGTGATGAAACTGGCATAAAATTTTATTAGATGCTGAGCATAAGATCGTTCATAAAGTTGGATATTGATTTTTTATGAGCACATTCTGCGAAAAAATGATACTGTGTATATGATGATGATACATTTGCTATCAGCTTTATATAAAATCAGTTCTTTTTAGATGTTTAAATGAATGTCTTTAATATTTAAATTTGCACTATTTTAATAATAGTTCAACAATTTGTATATTTATATTTTAGTTCCTTTGTATATTCATGTAGAGTTATATTTTAGTACTGCCTCCAAAACACTTCTACCTTAGTTCAAAATCGCGTTTTGTTTTCTTTTCCCTGGCGGCTGATCGGCGCCTTACAATATTTACTATTATGAATAGTGCTTTGAAAACCACAAAGGTAAGAGTAAGATCGTTCTAATAATTACTATTTCATACTGAAAGGCTTGTCTATATGCATCGTCCCATCTCTATGTATTTTCGACGTTAAAGTTTATTAAAGTTTATTGAATTGTTATCGAAATACAGTTATTATTTATGCGAGAGAACCAGTCATCCTATAAAATTCCAGTCCACTAAATCGAAGGCACAACATTTGTTGTCATTTCAACTGATGTGGCATCAACGGCCACATCAAATAGTCAATAATTGTTAAAAATTGTCAAAATTTTTGAAAAATTGTCAAAAATCGTCAATAATTGTCAGAAACTGTCAAAAATGGTCAATAATTCTTAAAATTTTGAAAAATGGTCAAAAATTGTCAAAATTTTGAAAAAATGGTGAATAATTATAAAAAACTGTCAAAAATGGTCAATAATTGTTAAAAATTGTCAAAAATGGTCAATAATTGACAGAACCTGTCAAAAATGCTCAAAAATTGTCAAGAATGGTCAATAATTGTTAAAATTTGGAAAAATGGTCTAATATGGTCAAATTTTTTGGAAAATTGTCAAAAATGATCAATAATTGTCAAAATTGGTCAATAATTGTCAAAAATGGTCAATAATTGTCAAAAATGGTCAATAATTGTTAAAATTTGAAAAAATGGTCAAAAATTGTCAAAAATTTTGAAAAAATGGTCAATAATTGTCAAAAATTGGCAACATTTTTGAAATATGGTCAAAATTTTCGAAAAATTTTCAAAAATGGTCGATGATTATAAAAAACTGTCAAAAATTGTCAATAATTGTTAAAAATTGTCAAAATTTTTGAAAAATTGTCAAAAATGGTCAATAATTAACAGAACCTGTTAAAAATGCTCAAAAATTGTCAAAAATGGTCAATAGTTGTTAAAATTTGGAAAAATGGTCAAAAATTTTGAAAAAATGGTCAATAATTGTCAAAAATTGGCAAAATTTTTGAAATATGGTCAAAATTTTCGAAAATTTTTTAAAAATGGTCAAAAATTGTCAAAATTTTGAAAAAATGGTCAATGATTATAAAAAACTGTCAAAAATGGTCAATAATTGTTAAAATTTGAAAAAATGGTCAAAACTTTTGAAAAAATGGTCAATAATTGTCAAAAATTGGCAAAATTTTTGAAATATGGTCAACATTTTCGAAAAATTTTGAAAAATGGTCAATGTATATAAAAAACTGTCACAAATTGTCAATAATTGTTAAAAGTTGTCAAAATTTTTGAAAAATTGTCAAAAATGGTCAATAATTATCAGAATCTGTCAAAAATGCTCAAAAATTGTCAAAAATGGTCAATAATTGTTAAAATTTGGAAAAATGGTCTAAAATGGTCAAAAATTTTGAAAAATTGTCAAAAATGATCAATAATTGTCATAACTGTCAAAATTGGTCAATAATTGTCAAAAATGGTCAATAATTGTAAAAATTTGAAAAAATTGTCAAAATTTTTGAAAAAATGGTCAATAATTGTCAAAAATTGGCAAAAATTTTGAAACATGGTCAAAATTCTCGAAAAATTTTGAAAAATTGTCAAAATTTTGAAAAATGGTCAATGATTATAAAAAACTGTCAAAAATTGTTAAAAATTGTCAATAATTATCAGAACCTGTCAAAAATTGTCAAAAATGGTCAATAATTGTTAAAATTTGGAAAAATGGTCAACATTTTCGAAAAATTGTCAAAAATGATCAATAATGGTCAAAATTGGTCAATAATTGTCAAAAATGGTCAATAATTGTTAAAATTTGAAAAAATAGTAAAAAATTGATACAAATTTTGAAAAAATGGTCAATAATTGTCAAAATTTTTGAAAAACGGTCAAAATTTTCGATAAACGGTCAAAAATGGTCATTCTATTGTGCATAAGAAGCAAGCTTCTGTCGGCGATCCGTCGACCGCTCACCTTTTTTTATACTTAGTGTCACTTGGTACCAGAATTGGAGCAAATCCCGTTCTTTTGATTCAGTTTTTATCATTTATGTCTAAATCTTCAAAAAAGTTTTTGTTTCCCAAGAAGAACTACATCAACCTAAAATCACTTGCATTATGATGGGTAGAATAACGCATACATATAAAACATCTAGACACATTTTAAATCTGGAGACAAAATAAATTGATTTCAGTATAAAGTTCCTGAAAATCTGCCACATGATGAAGATATTGTTGGTGCATAGGAGTGAATTTTGGATTAGGAGAAGGGGAAAGGCATTGAACTTTTAATAATTGGAAGTTGCATGAAGAAATCCAGAGAAGCACGCAAGAAGGAAGGATAGTTTTTCATTCTCCCCCCTCTCGAGGGGAGCGGGCTAGGCTTTCCGGAACCCCTTCAGCCAACATTGGAAGGAATAAAGGATTGTTTGGTACAGGGGATGGGAGGGGGGGGGGGGCGGTGGTAGGTGCCTGAGAGGTGTGTAGGTACTGCCTATTGCTACGAGAAAACCTCTGAAAAAACTCATAGTAGGTCAGACGGACCTGGGATTTGAACCCGAGTCCTTCCGAATGCAAGCCGAGAACGTAACCACTCCACCACTTGCTCGGTAGAGAGAAGCACGCAAATAACAGCTGTATTTAGCCTTTCCCTTCTACACCAAGGGCAGCAGCTGGAGTGATGACTAGATGAATCGTCTCAATAGGAAAACATATCTTTGTATTTCAGGCGGAGATTTATGCTATCCTAGAACGTGCCGGAATAAATACAGGGATTAGGGAAGCGGTTTTTATTATCTATAGGCGACGATTATAAATATCTATCGACTCTAACGGAATATCTCAATAAAAAATCTAATGTCACAGAAGGGAATGACGAAAAAGAATGGTTTCTGTAAAACGACAAAGAGCAGTAAAACTAAACAGGTTTTATCACTGTAATTACACGTCAATTCATTCCAAACAATTAACTGATTCATTAAAAGCGAGCGAAAGAGGAAGAAGTCAAAATAAAAACCACCGTGTACCGGTTAAAACAAGTCGTTTGTATGCCTACGTGAATGTGCAAAGCAAATTTACAGATAAGACCATTTTACGAATTCTTTTCGGAGTGACACCTGAATGCATAATCTACATCGAGTCGTATCAGTGTTTTCTGACTGTTTTCCAACAATGTCAGACGAACACAGCGACGTTGAAGTTTATAATATATACATAGTATAAAGGATGTCCTAGATTTTGATACCTAAATTTTTATGTTACTAATATTCTGGGGTAGGAAAATTTAAATTTGCAATTCATAAAACAGAGTGGAAAATATAAAGTTGAAGAGATAGTCTTAAAAAATCCCGTTTTTCAGTTACTTTATATGTAGGTACTCGCAGGGGTCGGCAACCTACGGCATGTGTGTCAGACCTGGCAGTATAAAATGACAAGATTTAATTTTAAGAATACTAATTGTAAATTCAAAATAATCTACGGAACTGTGCACAAGCTGGCAACGTAGCTCGTGTTGGCAGGCCAGGCTAGAACGACGCGACCGCGACGGGACGTTTCTAGAAAAGAGAAGACGCGATCAGGTGATTCTCGGTTTTTCGAACGCCCGGTGAGCGGCGTTGCCACGGTTATACGGAATTAGAATTAGGTTATTTTTGTTACAAAAAAATCAAGCTCAAGTCTACCCTGAACTAGATAATAAAGAATGGAAATGGATGATGTTCCTAACTGATATTACGAATCATCTCGGCGAACTAAACCTTAGGTTGCAAGGATCGGGTCAAACTATCAAACTAGGTTTGTATAATTCCTGGAAGTCTTTTAAAACGAAAATAGTATTTATTCCCATACATATAAATACTTTCCAAATCTAAAAACATACTCACCCAACTTTAATAATTGTCATAATGCTGCATTTAATGAGGCAATGTTAAACTACATGACTTCACTGAGAGAAGAATTTGCTGAAAGAGGTCAGAATTTTGATAAACATGGTCACATGTTCTCCTTCTTGATAAAACCAGACTTAATGGATGTTACTAGCATTCCTTTTAATGACTCTCTTTTCGAATGGATGGAAATTCAAGATTGTGAGCTTCAGCATATGGAATTTAGGAAGTTTGAGTTATGGAAGACAAAATTTGTGGAACTAAGAAGGGTTTTAGAAGGTGATCCTCAGGATAAATCAAACGAAATACTGAATTGTTGGGCTAGTTTGCCAGATACATTTAATTGCCTAATATAGTGGCATTTGCAATGCTTTCAGCCTACGGATCGTTCTATATGTGTGATCAAGTTTTTTCCCATACGAAAATCATTTTGAATCCATATCGAAGCCGGCTAACAACAGAAAATTCAGAGGCGTGTTTAATATTAAAAGTAACTAGACATGAACCAGAACTATAGTAAATTTTATACCCATTTAGAATAAGACCATCCTTATTTATTATTAATAAATCGGTTGAAACAAAAAATTACCAACAAAAATGAACGTCGTAACTAATTTATTAGATGTCACGTTTTTGAAGTTACGTCAAATTTTGATTTCATGTTAATGTCATAACGCAAAATAAGATATAAAAATGCGATATTCTGATGGATCCAAAAAACTTATGCTTAATGTAGTAAACTATTTTCAAAACGATTTAGGATCTCGATTTAAGGCAATTCAAAAAGCGTCCGAAGCACTAAAAGTTCCAGAAAGCACATTATATAATCTTGAAAAACCAAACAGAGCTACAGATTTCGAATTTAAAAGAAATATGTCTGCAAGCGCTTCCCGGAGCAAAACCCGAATTACAAAAAATACCCTGCATTGTTTGAGGGAAGTAATTTATAAAATGTATGCGCGAAAGGATAAAATCACAGTAGAAACTATTTTACGGCAATTTATCGAAGAGTATCCAGAAACTAAGATTTCCAAAGGTTCGTTATATTTGGGAATTAAAAAAATGGGTTTTCATTTCAAAAAACAGGATGGAAGAAAACATTTATTGGAAATGCCTGCAGTCAGATTAAAAAGAATATTATTTTTGAACAAATACCATGCTGCTAAAAGCGAAAAGCTCTTTACACCTGTTTTTCTGGATGAGACATGGGTTTTTAGTAAAAGCGGGGACAGAAGAATGTGGCAAGATGGTACTAAACACAGTGATTTAAAAATAACTGGAAGTGGGACACGATATGTAATTGTTCATGCCGGTAATAAAAAAGGTTTTGTGGCAAATGCATCGCTTATTTTTAAATGCAATAAAAAAACAGGCGATTACCATGATAACATGAACACCGAAAATTTTGAAAATTGGTTTAAACAGCAACTAATTGTAAACTTGGAAGAACCATCGTTAATTATAATGGATAACGCAACGTATCACAGTCACCTGGATGAAGAAATCCCAAGAAAAAGTTGGAGTAAAACACGCATGTTAGAATGGCTCAAAAAAAAGAATATTCCTTTTCCAGATTACATTTTAAAGGATGCTGTTTGGAATATAATTGAAAAGCAAGTTTTGCCAGAAAAAAATTATCATTTAGACAAATACGCTGCCGAGCATGGTCATTGTGTTCTCAGGCTACCACCCTATCATTGCCATTTTAATGCCATCGAAATGGTATGGTCAGAAACTAGAAGGCATTATGACCAAGCTATTACGAAAACTGCAAGGTCACCTACTGAAGTCTTAAAAGTATGGAATGACGTTGTAAAAAATGTACCGGAGCAACACTGGCAGAATTACATAAATCATACAGAGAAAATTATTTCTGAAGCATGGGAAGTAGAAAACAAACTGGACCTACTAAACATCGAACCTATGGTGATCTCTGTATCCAATGAATCCGATGATGAACTATCACTTTCCGAAAGTTATTCTGATTTAGAAACTAATTAAACTTTGCCTTGTCATTTTTTTAAAATCTAGAATTTGTACTTAATCGAACTCTGAATTGCCATATTTTTTTAAAAAAACTATGTATCTAGTTAATAAAACAATGTTTTTAAAATTAGTGCGCTTCTTTTATATTCTTTTATTATGTCAACATCTTTAGAATTTTATGAATTTCATAAAATTAATTTGTATTATTACAAACCGCCACTGATAATATGAAATTTCAAGTCACTACGCCAATGCAATAAGAAATATGTCAAGCATTTGACATGACAAAGGTCATAACCTAATTTTTTTCATGCGGGTTCAGATGGTTCAAGAAGCCGCATACGTTAAGTTACTAAAACGGCTGGTACCTCTAAATAGGTATTAATTTTACTATAGGAAAGCTTTCTGGAGAAACACAAGGTATGGATCGCACTGAAAACGTTTCAAATTTCAAACAAAATGTTGCCTTTGGTATATATACATAAGCGCTAAAGGCCTATCTGGCCCTCGGCTTCGAGATCTTTCACTCTCTCTTTCCATTTTTTCCTGTTCCTTGCCTCGTTTTCCCAGTCCCTTACTCCCACTGTTCTCAGGTCTCTCCTAACCTCCTCCAACCATTTTTTCCTTGGTCTTCCTCTTCTCTTTCTACCACCTTTTAGCACTCATTTTACCCATCTATGATCTGTCATTCTACCTATATGTCCCAAACATCTCGCTCTCTGTGCTTTAATTATATGGGTTATACTTGGGTGCTTATACAATTCTGATAGTTCTCTGTTTGTTCTTCTTCTGTACATTCCATCTTCTTTAATTCCACCATACATCTTTCTGAGCATTTTACGTTCCCATATTTCTAGTTTATTCTGCTCTTTTTTGTTCATTGTCCAAGTTTCACAAGCGTAGGTAACTGACGGTCTAATTCTTGATTCTTAAACTTTCAATACAATAATCTGTGTATTTCTTCTTTGTTTGATAAATATTGTAGTTTATCACACGCTTACATTACTTGTCAATTCGTTTTAAAATTTTCAGTCACCGATATTCAGGCAGACAAAAAGACTAAATAAATAAAAAATGGAAAGGTTCACACATGCTGGATATTTATTATTATTCTATAAACTGTAAGTTGGTGTAGAATTTCTCATTTTCTTATTTATTACTTCTATAAATTTAATTCGAAATCATACACCTTCTTCCGATTTACGCCTGATACCAAAAGCTGGCGACATCTGTGTCTATTCGAGATTAATCCTATTCTATTTCCATCCAATTTCTTTCGCCCTCGACGGTCCTCGAAGCCCTACATTTAGACATAAAAGGGTCGTTCCGAACTCAACTGTGAAGTATTTCGAGGGATGCCTACACACAGGCATCGGCTTAGGGTTGCCTACCTACCTATATAAATCCTATGAACACAGGGCTGCATATTTTCTCCCACAGGGACGGACCGACTTTTACTGATTTTAAATTATTGTTAATATAAATCCAAAAGTAATATATAGTTAGATCAATATGGAGCTTATAGAAGCCTCTCCATTACGACCTTTGCAGATTTATTGTGTGTGAGCTCATGTTATTGTTGCGAGGTCACCAACTCAAAGCCGGTCCTGTCTGTAGATTATAAATTTTGGTTAATGCGCTTTCGAGAACATTCTCGAGAAGACGCTTTGTTTGCGCATAGGACGAGCGCGGAAGGTACTGGAATTTGCGAGAGTTGAGAAGGACTATATATGAGTGAGTTGACAATTAGTGAAACGAAGTCAAAGAGTTAGTTCACAGACAATTTACAAAAGTTCTTAGTAATCGGACAGTGAATTAAATAGTGAAGATAAATAGTGTAATATTCAAGTGGTAAAAATAAATTAGAACTATTATACCGAGTGTAAATAAATAAGTAGACATTAAATAGAGTGTGTATATAAATTAAGTTTAATAAATAAATCATAGTAATTAGCCATAGCGTGTATAATTTTATTCCACCGGTAAAAACTATTTAAATAAATAACAAAAACATTACAATATATTGGAATGATTGTGGTTTTCCTCCCTTAACGTCAAAAACCTTGCCTAGTCAGAACTTACAATAACTGAGTATATGTGTGCTGAGATCTCCTCATCTTCTTAGCATGTATTTGTTGAGTCTACAGTGCCCTTTCAGAAGCCCAACCAAGATCTTGGGTGTTCGCCTATTTTGGTTTAGTAAGTAAGTACTCCGTTAATTTTGGAGATGAACTCTTTGGCCTGTCTCATTCCCGGTGTTATTTTCGATACTGCTTTTGTTCATGTAACTCTTCTATTCACTATTATTATCCAGGACTACTTTTCTTCATTAGACAATGTAAATATTGTAATCTATTTTGTTGTAGATTCGTTCAGTGTTACGTTCAGATCTATCGTGCCCCGTACTTCTACTTTAGTCTATTCCTATTTCCCGGAGGAATTTTAGGATATCTTCAGGCTTTAACTTAGGTAAATGTCCCTCTTATATCCAGCAATCTCCTAGGTGTTGTGCCCTAGGATTCTGAATTGCTGTGCAGTTCGCAAGTATGGGGATGGAGGTGTCTTCTTCCATGCCACAGAATGTTCATTCTTCTTCCTCCACTATTTTGAGCTTTTTCAGGTGCCTATTCAGGAGACAATGTCCCGTTAGGATCCCTGTTAAAACTCTGAGTGCAGTTTTACTTTGACTTATGCATTCATTTGATCTCAACAGGTTGTAATCTCCCAGAAGAATCTTTGATTGTCTAAGTACTACTACATCATTCCAATGGTCAGATCTTCTCTTTTTTTCGGCTTTGAGTATTTATTCCAATATTACATTGGAGCTAATACCGCGAAAGGGTTCCGGCCCCAAAAAGGGTCTTTCTGCCCCTCCTTGCTAGTTCATCTGCTGTTTCATTTCCTTCTATTCCAGTGTGTCCTGGAATCCACAGTATGGTGACTATTCTCGCCTAGTTCATTGAGTTTGATATATACTATAGGTTCTTACTGTTATAAATGGTTTTCTTCCTCATTTAACAGTAACCAAAATAGCGTCTTTGGTATGGTGAACAGCACGCCCATAACAGCACTAGAAGCCTTATTTAGCCTTGACCTACTACACTTCGTGATAATAGGAGAAACAAGGATGGGGTTATATAGGCTGCAAAACAACCTGACTAACAGAACAGATTAGGACACACATCCATTAATGGAGCCATTTTAGATATATCTTTTAGAACCGACTGGCAAGACCCAAGCAGGTGATAGGTATAAATTATAAATGATCAACAATTCATATCTAGAAATCTTAAACATACAAAATGTTTTGTTTCGACGAAAACATATATTCTCATATATATACTATTTATTTAAAACGAAAGTTGTAATTTTTAGTTCAGTCTTGCACTTTGGTCTTGGTCTTGCATTCTATGTCTTGGTTTTGGTCTTGTTCTTGTTCTTTCGGTCTTGGTTTTGGTCTTGCTAGAGTATGTATGATCTTGGTCTTGGTATTGCAAAATCGCAAGCCCAAGACGAATTTTGCTCATCACTAGTCCGTACCCACGCTTCCCTACATATTGAACAACATTATTAGGTATATAAATATGATTTTTCATTTATTTTTGTGAGACATAAAATGTTGGTTCCAAATTTGCCGCCCTTAAAATCTGCCGCCCTAGGCTCCAGCCTACTCAGCCTGGTGGTAAATCCGCCACTTCCTATAACTCGATGACATTTTGGAGCGGCACATTTGATGTATTTTTGTTAACTCAAATTAATTTTTCATAATTTTCTCGAAGAAAGTTATTGAACTTGCTTCTTATTGCACGACATAGGACTTTTGGGAAGGCTAGTAAACTCGTAAAACGTGTAACCGTTACGAAAAGTCCGTCACGCAACAGTGTTGCCATATTTCTGTAAAGGCTAGTGAACTCGTGAAACGTGTGATGTTACGAAAAAGCGTTCGTCACGCGATAACTCATTCAAGCGACTGTGTGCAATCTCTCTTGCCGCACTGAGCTAGCACACCTATAGGTGTGAAAAATTGTCAAAATTTTGGAAAAATGATTAATAATTGCCAAAAATTTGGAAAAATGATCAAAAATTGTCAAAAACTGTCAAAATTTTGAAAAAATGGTTAATAATTGCCAAATATTTTCAAAAATTGTCAAAAACTGTCGAAAGTGGTCAATAATTGTCAAAAATTTTGAAAAATGTTTAAAATTTCTGAAAAATTGAAAAAAATGGTCAATAATTGTCAAAGACGGTCAATAATTGTCAAAACCAATCAAAATTCGTCAAAAATTGTCAAAAATGGTCCAAAGGAATCAATAATTGTTAAAATTTTGAAAAATGGTCCAAAATTGTCAAAATTTTGAAAAAATGGTCAATAATTGCCAAATATGCTAAAATTTTTGAAAAATTGTCAAGAATGGTCAATAATTGTCAAAGACGGCCAATAATTGTCAAAATTTGTCAAAAAATGGTCAATAATTGTTAAAATTTTTGAAAAATTGTACAAAATTTTTAAATAAGGTCAAAAATTGTCAAGAATTTGGAAAAATCGTCAAAAACTGTCAAGAATTTGGAAAAATCGTCAAAAACTGTCAAAATTTTAAGAAAATGGTCCATAATTGCCAAATATTTACAATAAAAGGAAAAATGGTCAATAATTGTCAAAATTTTGAAAAAATGGTCAATAATTGCCAAATATGTTAAAATTTTTGAAAAATTGTCAAAAATGGTCAATAATTGTCAAAGACGGTCAATAATTGCCAAAATTCGTCAAAAACTGTCAAAAATGGTCAATAATTGTTAAAATTTTTGAAAAATTGTACAAAATTTTTAAATATGGTCAAAAATTGTCAAGAATTTGGAAAAATTGTCAAAAATCGTCAAAAACTGTCAAAATTTTGAAAAAATGGTTCATAATTGCCAAATATTTTCAAAAATTGTCAAAAATTTGGAAAAATGGTCAATAATTGTCAAATTTTTCGAAAAATTGTCAAAAATGGTCAAAAATTGTCAAAATTTTGAAAAAACAGTCAATAATTATAAAAAACTGTCAAAAATGGTCAATAATTATTAAAAATTGTCAAAAATGGCCAATAATTGTCAGAACCTGTCAAAAATGCTCAAAAATTATCAAAAATGGTCAATATTTGTTGAAATTTGGAAAAATGGTCTAAAATAGTCAAAATTTTCGAAAAATTGTGAAAAATGATCAATAATTGTCAAAACTGTCAAAATTAGTCAATAATTGTCAAAAATGGTCAATAATTATAAAAATTTGAGAAAATTGTCAAAATTTTGAAAAAGTGGTCAATAATTGCCAAATATGTTAAAATTTTTGAAAAATTGTCAAAAATGGTAAATAATTGTCAAATTTCGTCAAAAACTGTCAAAAATTTTTGAAAAATGGTGAAAAATTCACGAAAAATGGTCATTCTATTGTGCATAAGAAGCTTCTGTCGGAGGTCCGACCAGGGTATGGGCACTCTGAGCGCGCGATGGTACTGCCACCTGGAGAGCCAGAGCACTTCTAAAATTGCGGATTTAATGAGAACTGTAACGCCGTTAGTAGTGTCTCTGGTAGTAATTCCAGATTCTTCCACATATGTCACCACTAATAACTTAACCTAATAACAACCACGTTTACGACGATTAGTTTTATTTCTGGGTTAGTTCAGTTTTAAAAAATTGTTTTTCTTTAATATATATATATATATATTTTTTGTCCAGGTCGACAGGGTGTGTTTAGTTTATTGTTTAGTGTGGACTTTACAGACAATGTATAGTGAAGGACTGTAATGTGGGGTGTACCCGGTAAGCTTTATATTTTTATAAAATAAAACATGTTTCACTAACTAAAAAGTGACAAAATATTGAAGTAGTTATTCTTTTATACAGCCTTATACTTCCCAGCCTCGAAGAAGAACGTTCAGTTTGGCTGGAAAGAAGTGGAAACCAATCTTTGGATTTAACAAGGCGAAAACATTGGAGAATATGCCCTCGTCATTTTGGCCAGGCCGGCTTTTTAAAAGTAGAAGTAGTCGAAGGCAAACTATTGAAAAGGTTTTCTTTGCCATCCCTGTTTTTTCCTGGTATGTAATTCTTTTTGTACATATATATTTATTGAATGTTATTAAATGTGATTATGTTTTTTAGATTACAATCCAAAGGGGATTCCGATTTTTTGTTCCCCACTATGGTGCCCTCACAGGAAACAACTCCCGAGAAAATTAAAGATATTTATTTTCTAGAGTTTGAAAAAAATTTACTTATGTATAAAGATTCTGTAGATATGATGGAAATGCCCTCCACATCAGCAACTTATTCGCCAGTTGGGAAGGTGTAAACACCAACAAAAACTTATAAACGGAAATTAATTAATGGTGAGTTTTATGCAACTCGATAGCTATAATTTTGGCAATCGTACAGTGTACCTAAGAAAAAATAAACACCTAATTTTTATGTTATAGCTATTCCATTCACAAGCAAGGGGTTTGAGGAGGAAGGATTGAAGGGCATTAAGCCATTATCAGATAATGGTATGTATAAAATAAAATATCATCTGTCTGTTCCTTTTGTTATATTATTTGGTTTATTTAACTCCTAATTTTTATGTTATAGCTATTCAATCCACAAGTAAGGAGTTAGAGGTGGATGAATTGGAGAGTATCGAGCAATTATCAAATGATGGTATGTATAAAATAGTATATCTTCTGTATGTTCCTTTTGTTATATTATTTGGTTTGTTTAATTCCCATCAAAAACTAACTAAATTCCATATTTTATAGTATTATATTAGTAAATGAATAAATTGTCTACAGGTACTGAAAGGAACAAAAAAAGGATTTCCCGAAGAAACGTCCAAGCATTTTTCGAAGGTAAGCAGTTTCGAGAAACAAATGTGTAAATGTTTACAATCATATGTATTGTGTGTTTGAGCTAATTAAAAATATCCAAATGTAGCTACCTAATAAATTATATAGAAGTAATGATAGTTATAATCTTGTAAACTAAGTTTTTTAAATGGTGTGCACATTTTAGTTATCAGTGTTATTAGCAAACTGTAGAAATGTGCTTCATGTTTTTTTAATATAAGCTATTTTTTGATTTGTATGAAAAAATGTTATTCTTTATAAATATTTTTGAAATACATTTGTCAGTTTCCTCATATTACTATCTTTATTTGCAGAAGCCGGTGCAGCAAAGATTTTCATAAGACAGTGACTCTCATAAAAAATCTTAAAGGGGTTTTGAAAGGTCCATTTCAATTGGCCCATAATAAATATCTTAAACGCCGTAAGAGATCATTATGAGTTATTTTGAAATAGATCAGCTTGATGATTGGTCTTTTATCAACATCATACAAAACACATGTCAGTTTCTTTTTTATGTTCCTTGTATATTCATTATTTTGTTGGTATTTTTAGTTTAATTTTCCTTTTTAGCCCATTTTGTAATTATCTTCTCATATTTGTGTATTACTAAAAGTTATTTGTTTGAAAACAATTCTACCATCTCCTTGCTTTTTATTTTAGTATTTATTTTAATGATTATTGATTTTTATTAAATGTTTGTGTCTTTCTAACTTCACTATATTATATTTAATTATTTTTGCATTCCAGAATATGCTTCTTTTTCTGTTTTTCAATATTAAGGGTGAGAGGGCCACTGTTTCACTATTTGTTCTACTTTGCGTCATTGATCACTGTTATTAATTATTAACTTATTAAGACTTCTTACTTTAAAAAATCGTTTTACCTTACATCGCATGCTGAGATTTTTCAAAGTTATTTACTCAGTTTATTGCTTTGTTGTTAAACTCCTAACATTTATTGTTCTTCCCGTTTTTCATTCAAAGATTTTAAAAAACGTTTTATTTATTGTGTACTTTTTTATATTGAATAAAATATATAAACTCGATGATTATTGCTTTATTTTTTCCACTTCAGGCATTATATGGTCCATTTTTTGATATTTCATTTAATTTAACTTGACTATTTGATTGTTATTATTGTAATATCAATCAAATGTTGAGTTGATTTGAATGAAATATCAAAAAATGGACCATAAATGCCATTTTGCAATAAAAGTAAAATTACAGTAATTTTGAATATGCCGCCAAAAACTGTAAAATTACAGGAATCTTCTTTTTCTGCTGTTAGCGAAGATCACAACCATGTCAAAGGTGCTAGAGCTACTGCTCAGGCTCTCAAGGTGGCGCCACCCATACAATTAATTCGCCACATGAAGCGCCACGGGTCAGATGCCTATCTATAGGTAGGTGATCTGTGGGTCCGACGACCGTTCACCTTTTTTTTTTTGGATATTTTAGATTTAGGGTGAGTCCGACTCTGTAGACGGTATACAGTAAACTATTTATAAAGAGGGTTTGCAAAAGGTATGCAACCCAAAATTTGGGAGCGTGTCAGGAGTTGAAGTTCCTATCGATGTTAAATTTTAATTAAAAATTTAAAATGTTTTTGTACAAAAATTAAAATTTAAAAAAATAAACGTCCAGCACGAATAAAATATGTTTTTGTTTTCAAAAAAGTCACAGTCAGCAGAAATAGATAAATGTGATTTGAAAAAAAGTGATACCTAATATTTAAAAAGACGATGTCTTTGCCAAGTAAATATCTACCTACACAAACTAGTGGCAATTTGTTTATAGGTACCTAAAACAAGTTTCTTTCTAAAAATTCCAAAACATAAAAATCGAGCGATAAAACACTCAACCACACAAACGCCGGCATCCCACGAATCCAAAGTTATTTTAAAAGCCAGACTCACACCGACAAACCGCTGAAATAACTCTACGACAAAAAATACTAAAAATAAACCCTCATACCGCGTTTTCAAAGCAATGCAATGGGTCGAATATCGAAAATGACGTGAATAGAATGTTCAAATAACATTCCAATCGATCAAACGAATATTCAACAACGAAACCCCACCGAAATAACACAATTTTCTCAGCCTACAAGCAATTTTACAAAAAATTACTCAAAATATTGAGCATACCAGTCTCGACTTATAGTTTGACACGTTTTTTAACCCAAAATCTATTAACAAATAATAATAAATTGCTCTAGCATCACGAAACGTAATTATAGTGCAAAGCCGAATAAATAGCTGACCAACTGTTTTTACAAACAACTGACGATCGATACGATAAGAGTGTACGCATGCGTGCATTTGACGTGTCGACGGAGACAGGGTCACAGAAGGCCATGCGTTAGCGGTTGATTTTCAGCATCATCGTGATGATTTTGTAATCTACCTAAGTGAACCGTGAGGCACAGAGAGGATAAAAGAATTGGTGAATTTATGTTCTCCTGTTTTTTGGGTTGCATATATTTTGTTTTTGGGGTTTATACATTTTTTACACGAGGAAAAATTTGATGTTTCAAATAGAAATTTAAGATTTAGTGGTGCTAGTGGTCGCGCCAGTTCTATTTGCACGCCAGTAAAGGTTACACTATTGCTCAAAAACCAACATTAGTGGCACGCCATTTTTATTGTTAAAGTGTTTTTCACAGTGCGCACTATTAATTAATAAATGTAATTGTCCTGCCAAGGAACTTTGCCTTCTGGGGTGTTGAAATACGCTTTGAATTCATCTCTGATAGACTTTGGCCCTTCTGCAGATCTTCTAGGTAGTCTTTGAAGTGGCAGTGTACCAGAATCTTCCTGCGTAATGTTTCTCCATGTTCCAGGAATAACTGACCCATCCTGTCTTTCACAGTCACAGCTTCCTGGAGAAGCATATAGTTTTTTAGATTTGCTTCTTTTTCTCAAAAAATTATGTAAATAACAGCACGCTAGGTGACAATTTTAGCGTTTTCCACATTTAATAGCATTGGTTTTCTAAAGACCCGAAATACTGAACACATTAACCCAAAAGTATTTTCGATGGCACGACTAAGTCTATAATAGTATATCCTGGAATCTTTATCTAGTTGAAGGCCTGGAAATGGTTTCATCAGTGTTCGCTTAGGGCGAAAGCATCATCCCCCAAAATATCATATGGTTGCATCACTTGCCGTCCGGGCAGAGGCTCAGGAATTAGGTTAGGTTAGGTTAGGTTTATTCTTTTCCAGCTTTTTGAAAAAAGTTGTTTCCCGAAATTCACCTCCATCTGAAATTCTGCCCTGAATCCCTGCATCAGCGAATGTAAAGCAATAATTAGCTTCACCAACGGCCATTAGAACGATAATAAACATTCCTTTGTAATTAAGATACCCATTCCTAGCATTATTAGGGTTTTGCATTACGTTTTCCATCGACACATCTAATACAGTGAGGAAAATTCCCTGCTTACTTTCCTCCATCCATCATTTGTGCTTGGCATCTAAAACAATGAAAATGAAGAAAAGTTACTGTTTTTCTCTTTTAATAATTTTGATTTTCAGTATTAATTAATTTTTGTTTTTATTTATTTGTCAGACGGAGGATGAAGCTGATAAAGAAAGCGACAGGTCTGTATCTCCAGAACCCAGCACACGACGCAGCCCAGACCAGCACAAGCAACCCGCAGAAGAAAATTCCGCTCCCAAAAATAAAAAACGAAGGTATCAGAGCGAACATCAAGAAGCTGATCAAGAAAGCAAATTAGAGCCAAACAGACCTGCATCTGAAGTATCTGTAGGACCCAGCACACGACGCAACCCAGACAAGCACAAGCAACCTGCAGAAGAACAAAAATAAAAAATGGAGGTATCAGAGAGAACGACAAGAAGAAGCTGACCGAAGAGTAGATGAGGCTTATAAAATACTGCAAACAGCTTCACAACAGGATGAATTTTTTTATATACGGTCGGCAATGAGTTGCGTAAACTGAGCTCAGCCTCGTACCAAATTGCGAAAAATTCCATAAATAAAATTTTATTTGACGCTGCTATGAGAAAATGTAACTGTCTTCAAATGTCTCTTACCTAGTTTTAATAGCCTGGTTGAGAGTTCTTTGTCTACCTTGTTCAGTAATCTCTTTGCATGGAGGTGCCTTTGTATCAACCTCCATATGAGTTGGTGTTCCCTATCTAGCCAGTTCTCGATTTTCCCTCTTAAGCAATCTTTTGTGATTCCACAAAACGGTCCTATGAAGTCTCTTTTAGCTAACTGGTCCGCCATTTAATTATCTGCAATCCCTTCATGTGCCGGCACTCATACTAGAGGTTTATGCCAGTCTAAACCTTTTGTCAATGCCTGCATCAGAAATGATTAACTCGTATCTTTTCGACAAAAAACGAGATAGAATAATAAATATCTACAATAGGAAGACCTCCGATCTCTATTCCGTTCCTTCCGAACTTGCATAATAGCGAAAAAGTGCAATTCTTTGCCTTTTTAATAACTACTTACAGAGTTCTACCACCATAGTTTTCATTAGATAACGATATTTAAAACCATTTGTCACGACAAGAATAATATCTACCAATTTTTCCTTATATCTCTTCCTTCTTCATTTACAAAGTTTTTCTGAACATCTACTCACTGTGTCTACATCCATAGATATATTATTGCTTTTCATGGCACATACTTCTTCTCCCCTTTAGCAATATTGACGCTCTTGTACGCTCAAATTCATCTAAGATTTTTTTAGCTCCAAAACGGAATAAATTCAGCACCTCAATTATTGTAAATATCTATAAAAAATGCCGGGAATGAAATGTAGCAGGTTCTCTTCTGTAGGCTTTGAATATTCACTGTTTTATTTCCTCGATATCACTATAAGATGTTATTTCAAATAATTTGCTTACACACCTCCAATTTTTCCACCAAAAATTGAGACTTTTGTCAACTATCTTTAGTTCGGTCCTGGATTGTCAACCAAAATGTGCTATTCAAATACGTCATTTGGTTGATAAGCTTTTCTCGACACAACAAAATTTGTAGATAAACGCTGTTGGTTATTACTGAGCAGGAAGTTATAATGGAGAGAGAAGCAAAGAGAGAGAGAGAGAGAGAGAGAGTGGAACCCTCCAACTAAGGAACAATGCAGTCTCTGTAATGATAATGTATGTGGTGTGCGTAGAGAAATTATTATATTCACTTCATTGTTGATTTACTCGACTGTTTTAAATATACCAGAACTAGCCAAAAATTTTATACCAGGCTCTTTTTTGATTATTATTACACATCGTTGCAGACGTGGAAAAAAACATGATATTCTTAGGTATTTGTTATTACTATAACTATAACTATAACATTCGAGATTTTGCCGCAAGTTTACTTAAATTCCTGCCAGGTGGTAGCAAACAGTATTAGCATAAGAATGCTTGACGTCAAGCGGATCGTGAAATTACTCCAGCATAGAGTGTAGGATTAAAAATTTTTAATTTAAATAAATCACCGGTAGAGTACTGGAGAGTGCCCAAATTTTTTGAATGCTTCTTTTCTTTTATATAAAAAAAGGGAAGAGGAAGAGGAAGAGGAAGAGGAAGAGGAAGAGGAAGAGGAAGAGGAAGAGGAAGAGGAAGAGGAAGAGGAAGAGGAAGAGGAAGAGGAAGAGGAAGAGGAAGAGGAAGAGGAAGAGGAAGAGGAAGAGGAAGAGGAAGAGGAAGAGGAAGAGGAAGAGGAAGAGGAAGAGGAAGAGGAAGAGGAAGAGGAAGAGGAAGAGGAAGAGGAAGAGGAAGAGGAAGAGGAAGAGGAAGAGGAAGAGGAAGAGGAAGAGGAAGAGGAAGAGGAAGAGGAAGAGGAAGAGGAAGAGGAAGAGGAAGAGGAAGAGGAAGAGGAAGAGGAAGAGGAAGAGGAAGAGGAAGAGGAAGAGGAAGAGGAAGAGGAAGAGGAAGAGGAAGAGGAAGAGGAAGAGGAAGAGGAAGAGGAAGAGGAAGAGGAAGAGGAAGAGGAAGAGGAAGAGGAAGAGGAAGAGGAAGAGGAAGAGGAAGAGGAAGAGGAAGAGGAAGAGGAAGAGGAAGAGGAAGAGGAAGAGGAAGAGGAAGAGGAAGAGGAAGAGGAAGAGGAAGAGGAAGAGGAAGAGGAAGAGGAAGAGAAAGAGAAAGAGGAAGAGGAAGAGGAAGAGAAAGAGGAAGAGGAAGAGGAAGAGGAAGAGGAAGAGGAAGAGGAAGAGGAAGAGGAAGAGGAAGAGGAAGAGGAAGAGGAAGAGGAAGAGGAAGAGGAAGAGGAAGAGGAAGAGGAAGAGGAAGAGGAAGAGGAAGAGGAAGAGGAAGAGGAAGAGGAAGAGGAAGAGGAAGAGGAAGAGGAAGAGGAAGAGGAAGAGGAAGAGGAAGAGGAAGAGGAAGAGGAAGAGGAAGAGGAAGAGGAAGAGGAAGAGGAAGAGGAAGAGGAAGAGGAAGAGGAAGAGGAAGAGGAAGAGGAAGAGGAAGAGGAAGAGGAAGAGGAAGAGGAAGAGGAAGAGGAAGAGGAAGAGGAAGAGGAAGAGGAAGAGGAAGAGGAAGAGGAAGAGGAAGAGGAAGAGGAAGAGGAAGAGGAAGAGGAAGAGGAAGAGGAAGAGGAAGAGGAAGAGGAAGAGGAAGAGGAAGAGGAAGAGGAAGAGGAAGAGGAAGAGGAAGAGGAAGAGGAAGAGGAAGAGGAAGAGGAAGAGGAAGAGGAAGAGGAAGAGGAAGAGGAAGAGGAAGAGGAAGAGGAAGAGGAAGAGGAAGAGGAAGAGGAAGAGGAAGAGGAAGAGGAAGAGGAAGAGGAAGAGGAAGAGGAAGAGGAAGAGGAAGAGGAAGAGGAAGAGGAAGAGGAAGAGGAAGAGGAAGAGGAAGAGGAAGAGGAAGAGGAAGAGGAAGAGGAAGAGGAAGAGGAAGAGGAAGAGGAAGAGGAAGAGGAAGAGGAAGAGGAAGAGGAAGAGGAAGAGGAAGAGGAAGCAATAAAAAGATGAATAAATAGAAATAAAAAGAGGAAGAAATAGAAATAAAAGACGAAGAAAGAGACATAAAAAGGGAAAGAGCCAGATAAATAAAAATAGAAAGAGATAAAGAAAAATAGAAAAAGAGAGATAAAGAAAAAGAGGAATATCCTTTATTACCATACAAGAATTTTATTTACATACAATCTTCAAATTTTGAACACAATTAGTACTTAACCTATAAAGCAAGGAAAAACTAAAACATACTACAATTTCGGTCTGATGTTTTAGTTATACAGGGTGTTCAAGGCGAATTCCGCCAGGCTTTGGATCATTAACGATTAGATTAGATTTGATGAGATGGCTAATCGGCCTATTCGACTGCGACCTTTCCAGATCTATTGTGATCCTCTGAAACTAGATTACATTCTCCAGCCCAACTCATTTTAAAACGATTAGATATATTATTTGAATTTTGAATAGGACAAAAGCTAATCTATACCTACTATTTCGAACACACTTCAATCTGAATTTAAAAAAATAATCTAGTAAATATTTACCCCCTAGGTGACAACCCCTAATGTTAAATTTTTCAATAGCCATTACGTACCTTTGTAGAGGTTGGCGCTTGCGATGCAGAGAGACGACACTCGAGGGAGTCGATACAAAAAATAGTACCTGAAAAGAAAAAAACATATAAGAAAATGCAAGCCTCTCAACACAGTTCTACTTAAAAAATTTATCAGATATATGGTAAAGCCAATTGAAGACATAAGTGGATAAAGGTACAAATGTAACGTCTAATTCGACCCTGTCTTTAAATGTCCTGATAGTTGTGTGTGTGAGAAAAATGGCACGGAAATTACTCCACTTTCCACAGAATTTTGGAAATTGCTTTGCTCAATTTAGATAGTAACGTTGGACTCCTTCAAGAAAATTATCAATAAATCATAAATTATTGTATTCGCATTATTTAGGATGTGGCTAATATTTAGCGGAAGGTTATACTACTACTACTAGTCCTATTAGCGCATAAAGGTCTTCTGTCACATTTGTAGGACTTAGATATATAGAAGAATGTAAAGAGTCAAATGTGGATAGTGCCTTTCTATAGAAAGATTTTTGAAACAAAGTTCAATTTATCTCTTGGTTGTCCAAAATACGATACATGAAGTGCATGCGATGCTGGAGAGAACTTAGATCATAAAGACTGGGAATTTGCTTATTAGTCCCAAAAGTTTGATAGGCAAGTACCATCCGTTGATGCTACATAACGATGGATATTCAACAAACCATGCAGTTGCCGAAGTTATCTACATCAAACGCTTTTTATTCGAGACAGATGGTGCTGAACAATTATCCATTGCATTACAAATTCTGGACACAAATCCTATTTTTTACGTGAACCGAGAACATTGCGAATAAAGGTAGAGACTTTGGTCGGATTGAAAAAGTGCTTCGAAAGCATCAAAACTTTCACACATCGAGCAATTATCGTCTCTGCCAGTACTAAATATATCGTGTAAGATTATATGGAGCATTTATTTTTTCACTTTGAGGTATTGCCAGCCATGATTCATTTATTTAAGAAGGTGACTAAAACAATTTCCGGGGAAATAAATTTACGTGACAGCGTTAAGTGTTGAACGATTTGGGTACCATTTTTATAAACGCAGTTTAGATCCTAACACTCCATATTTAGTAGTGGACTTACATAAGAAAGGCACAAGAGAAGTTGAAATAGGAATGGTTACATTAGGACAGTTACTTAAATGTGGAGGTTTAACAACTGATAAAATGTCCAATTTACGAGAACAGCTCAAATGTATTGATCCCGACTATAGATGGTACTATCAAGACGTTTTAGATCAAAATGCGGACAATCCCAAAACAAAAAATAAAATTAGTGATGAGCAAAGCAAGTCCAATACCAAGACCTGGACAATCTTGGTTTTGGTCTTGCTGATCCAGTCTTGGTCTTGGTCTTGCTCAAATATGTCCAGTCTTGGTCTTGGTCCTGATCATTTTATCTGTCTTATTATTTTTTTTAAAGATGGTCATAATTATAAATTTAAAATAATTTACAAGACCTAGCATATATCGTCCCCTTTCTATGTAAACCTGTATCTAAAAAATTGCCATTTTCGGGAAATCATCAAAAACCTCTATTAGAAGTGTTGAGGAGTGTATTCACTATTAATCTCAATTCGAAAAAAATGTAGTTACGAGGTTTTCGTAGAAAGGGGACGATACGCTCTGAAGTGGGAATTTTTATTTCAGTCTTGTGTATTTGGTCTTGTTCTTGTTCATTCGGTCTTGGTCTTGGTCTTGCTAGTCTAATGATAATTTTCGTCTTGGTCTTAGTCTTGCTTTTTCGCTTTTTGATATGTAGTTATCAACAGTAGATACTCTATTGAAAACGTTCTATGTATTTTTTGGTACGACTACCTCTTTTGAAGTTATTGGCGTCGAACTCTCGAAACCTGGATATTCTATGAGCACTTGATAATTTTCTTCTTGTAGGCACTCTTAAATATATTCAATTGCTTTTTGGTGATATACATTTCTATTTGGTAAAAAAATCATGTCATATACCTGTACTTGTTTCCACACCACCTAGAGGTAAAGTACCCGGCACGCTCTTTTTAAAGTGGTCTCCCCAATAGGCCTAATCTATTATGCTTAGCTAAGTTTAAGTTTCTTCTGGGGTTGGAGGCTCATCAAAGTTTTTTCGCCTTTTTGATGTTACTTGTTGTTCAATATAACCCTCTATATCATCTCGAATCTCTTCATCATCTGTCTCATATTCCGGATCTGGTTCATAATGTGCAGAATATTCTATTGATTGGTCTAAATCTCTTTCTATATGGATAGGTAAATTATCCTCGTAGTCTTCGTTGTCTAATTCGAGTATTTGAACAAGATTTTCCCTGGCAAAATGCACACATTACTGAGCAATACAAACCTGCTTTGCGGCAGCTGCATTACAACCTTTAGCGCATTTACAAGAAATAAGTTTCAGTAATTCTTGGGGAGCTGCGTTTTGTAAAGTAGCAACGGGCATTAACCCATTCTTTGACTTTTTCCATCCCCAATCTAAAGCTGATTTTTCATTTCCATACCATAGCTGTACCTGATTGTAAGTGCGGAAGGAGTGCTAGCGAGCTGCGTCTTTGGTTGGCGGTAACGATGATAGGTTTGGTAAGCTTTTGGTAATAGATTGTAAGAAACACTAGTATCTGTATTTATTTAATGAGTCGCAATTTTTGGATCCATATATAGATGAAGAAGATGAAATTGTTCCCCAACTTTATCTATATCCTCTGGGGATGCGTTTGGATCTTTAAATATTTTTACAGCTTTCTGTAATTCTTCTTCTTTCTGTAAAATTTTAACGAATTCATCTTTCCCTGTCTGTATAATGCGGATGTAGTATCGCAGCCACTTAATGCGTGTAGAAATTAAATGTTGTCCATAATTATTGAAGCATCCAACTTCATATTATGGGGTTTATACATTCTACTTTCCGACTTTCCCTTGCCTGATATATTGGAGCGAGACCCATTTAAGGCGGTAAGAATTACCAGTAAATCGGTGTCTTCGCCGATTATAATTACCGTTTTATAGTGATTTGATTCTCCAATTGCAGTGTTGAGAATTAATATGTCAGCATCTTCATCAGCCTGCTTGAGTCTGAAACCTTCGTTCGTCAAACGATTACACATCATTGAGATTATTCGAGATTTATTCCTCTCATTTGACAAGAATTTTTCCTGAGACACAGTTGCTGTAATTTTTTCATCAAAATGAATTTCCACAGATGAACCAACCTTTAATCGGCGAAGCCGCTCAACAGGCTTAGTGCTTTGTGTTGCAGCATCTTCGTGGTATCCATAAAAACTATTACTGCATTTGCTGAGTAAAGTCTTTTTACATACTCAACGTGTTTATCCAAAATAACACAATATGATTCTCGTTGATGCCAGACAATTTTGTGGAGCAGAAATCCCCCGTCTATCACATGAAGGGTATTTTCAGAGTCTAGTTGGCTTTCAATGGGCACAAAAGGACAGATTTTTGGGTTTTGCGCATCCCTATCTCGTCGAAGAGTGAACGTGGGTAAGGAGCTAGTTCGTATTGGAAGTAACTTTTTAACTGTTCCCCAGATCTCTTGAGAAATGAAATTCTCTGGAAAAGCAAAGTGGGGTTAATTAGAATCGTTTTATTTTCTAGATTTACTCCTGAGTTCGTAGCTCTAATGGCCGATACTCTATTCTTACGTTTAAACTTGATACTACCAAAATTGTAGTCACAAAGATCTGTCATAGCAGATATGCCAATTTCATATGCATTTTGACAATTAACTTTATCATCTCCAATAGCTCCGGTACTGATAGACCTAATGTCATTGGTGGGTGGAAAAGGTGGATGCTCAGAGAACCATTCTGTGAACTTTTCCGTACCTGCGTTGTCTCTTGATACTCGCGTAGTTCTGCTATCTATGTGCTGCTCTGTGGTATGTAAAAAAATATTACAATAATTTTCAATTGCTTCCGAAACACACCCATAGAATGGGCATTGAGATAATCCATTTTGACAGGGTCGGGTCGCTGATGCCTCATCCATGAGTCCTCCACTGCTTTTCATAGATCGCATCAAAGTTTGCTCAATTGTCATGTCGGTCCAAATTCCTGCCCAAAACTTGTCCGAGTGAAATAGCCTTTTTCAACGAAGGCGGAATATTCATCGGGATTTAACTTTTCCTGCAAATCAAGTTTGTGTTGAAGGTAGAGGTGAGCTGATTTTGCGTACAAGAAATGGCCGCTTGCATGAAAAAATGGTATCATTTTTTTAATACTTTCTAAATGTAATTCCCATTTTCCAGAACGCTCGGCTTCAACAAATTGCTTTATTAAAGCATCCATTTCAAAATATTGAACTCATAACTGAGCAGTCGGGCTATTACCTAAGTTTATTTAAGCTGTCCATAAACTTGCGTAACAAGTCCTTCAGTAAGTCCTCTTCAGTTTCACCAAAGCTATCGGGATTTAGTAGATGGAGTTCCAGAAATGCGTGTTCGTCGGTATTCATATCTGTCTTACTCAAAAAAATTTTTGCTAAAGCCAGTCTCGAAAAGTTCTTTAAGTCCACTCCCGTTCATTATGTAGCCGATGGCCTCCATGAAAGACGTCAATAAATTGGAAGTCTCATTATTTAGATCAGAGCCTTCCATGCTAGATGCAACTATAAAATATCAATGATAGATGGGAAGATTTCTTTGTTTTTAAATATGCCTAGAATAAAGAAATTAATAAATGACTATAATATATCCAGCTTTTGATGACTATTTAACTTCGAAACAGGTAGTTGCACGGAAAAACAAATGAAACTTTTTTATAGACAATTTAATTTGCTTTAATTTTGGTAGCCACATATTTTGCTCTAAAATTTATAGGAATCAAGTTGTTGACAAATAATGAAAAAAAAACATTTTTTAGGCCCTTTTTTCAAGATGGCGTCCAAATCCGGGCTTTCTGGGGGGTGCAAATTTAATACGTGCTATTTAACACCAAATCAAATAAATTAAAATTATTTCCAGCTATTCTATACGATTTGCCGACTGGCCTATTAAGAGTTTAAAATAATGGATAATTTACATCGAGTATTCGTTAAAACACAAACACGTCATCATTTTTATTCTTAAGTGGTGTAACTGTGAATGCCTGTACCTCACAGGGCACCAGCTCGAAGGGCTCCGGCTAGACACTCCTCTCAAGGGTGATTCGACCCCAAGTTTATGTCACACAAGGATAACAGAAGGGTTGTAAAAATTGAGGGCGCCACTACCTTTTTGACGATAAAAATACTAAGAAAACTAAGGCGGAAAAGGTAGAAACGCCTTGTAAAATTTAAATTTACTGAAAGCTTTCCAACATTATATGTTCCATGTTAAAACAGTAAAAATAGCAATTATCGGCTGAATTAAAAAAATATACTAATGATCCGAAAGAAACTAATCATAGCAAAAAGTTATTTATTTAGTTATATGAAAAAATATCGTGGTTAGGAAATATATGGAACCGGCACTGGCGTTACGAAAGAATATTTTATAGGTTAATGGTTTATAAAAGTGTTATTTTATAATTAAAAGAGTTATTTCACAACTGAAAAAGCTTGAAAATGTTTGTATAAAAGTAAAACAGTGAATTATAAAAGAATATTTTGTTTAAAACTACCATATTAGTATAAAAGAACAGTTTATGACCACGTGTTGAATTTAATTTCGTCTATCTCTGTAAAAAAATAAAGAATGCATACGAAAATTATATCAGACACTACTTTAGAAGAAGCTTATTAATTATAAATTATGATTTTGAACTTACCACAGCAAAATTCATAAGATAGGTACTTAAGATATGAAAGATAGCGAAAGGTGATCTGTCCCTTTAGGCGGTCGATAACAGAAAGGGTCAATTGTGTAACGGTCGGGGTTGAAGAGTTTGGGATCACAGAACTATAATTGGATGTGGCTAGTGACGACGAGCGCTAATTAAAAGGATTTATTCTGTAAAATCGAAACAGGTCGATAGACATGTTACACTGGTATACACGTCATCTTGTAGTATTAGTGGTTTGGTTTAACCAAATAGGCATTAACCTGCCGTGAATTCTCACATTTATTTTATTTACTCAACCAGTTAACGCCGAGACACATTCTCTTCTCCGACACTGCAGCCAAAAAGATACTTAATTCTAAGACAAACAAGTCTCTGTAGCGCGTGACAATCAAAGTAAACTTGTTTGCTAATTAATCTTACTTTCCATCCATCTTTGTCTACTATACCAGTTTGCCGCGATTCGATTGCTTGCATCCTCGTCTTTAATGACGCCATTATAATTCAAACGTAATTAGTGGAATATATTTATACGCTTTCGCTCAGGTTCTACAGTTACGCTTCAGTTCATTTGAATTAGAAGTTAAAAAGCCTTAAACTATAATTTGTTGGTGGAATTCTCTTCTTGATAGTTTTTTTTATCGCATTGTTATTTATTGTTACTTGTTTGTGAGAACCGGATATTTATAAATAAATTAAATTGTTTAAATTTAGAGTTGTTTTTTTAGAATCTTTTGAAATATTTTGTTTTTTAAGGTTTTGTTTATTTGAATTTGACGTTATCAATCCTGAATAAACTGCTCGATAAAAGTTGAGGTTGTGTTTTAACAAATTTTTGGTCACCAAGTGTTTATATTATATGTCATGTTTTTTCTTTTATGTAAACGATCTTTCGAAAGCGGCATCTGTTACTTTACGCTCTAAATACACACATAATTTTTTCTACAGTCGCCCTTTTAATAATTAAAACAGTTTTTTATATTATCTTAGGTTATAATAGGAGTGCTAGAATAATCGTCATTTTCGCTATTCATCATGATTAACCTTAAAAGATCTACTGACAAGGGATGTTAAAAAAGAATCGATTTTTATAGTAATATTAATCGATTTTTAGTGAATCGATTTTATAAATTACGTGTTTAAATCGATTTTCGGAAACGGCTCGTATTATTTATTGACTATTTTTCAAAATGTTGACAACTTTTGACGATTATTGACCATTTCTCAAAATTTTGACAATTATTTACAATTTTTTCAAAATTTGAACAATTATTGACCATTTTTCAAAATTTTAACAATTATTGGCCATTTTTGACAATTACTGACCATTTTGACTGTTCTTCAAATTGGTGACAAAATTTAATGATGACAATTTTTAACCATTTTCGACAGTTTTTGGCAATAATTGTCCATTTTTAACAATAATTGACAATTTTTAACCATTATTTATAGTTTTTGACCGTTTTGACAATTTTTCCAAATTTTAGACCATTTTTGACAATTATTGACCTTATTTCAAAATTTTTGACAATTTTTTAGAAACTTCAACAATTTTTGACAATTATCAACTATTTTTCAAAATTTTGACAATTTTTAACAATAATTGTTCATTTTTGACAGTTTTTGACCATTTTTGATAGTTTTTGACAATTATTGGCAATTTTTGACAATTTTTCAAAATTATTGACCATTTTTGATAGTTTTTGAAAATTATCGACTATTTTTCAAAAAATTTACAATTATTTACCAATTTTGACAGTTTTTAAAAATAATTGACAATTTTTAACCATTTTTGATAGTTTTTGACCATTTTTGACAATTTTTCAAAACTTTTGAGAGTTTTTCAGAATTATTGACCATTTTTGATAATTATTGACAGTAATGGACCATTTTTCCTAATTTTTGACCATTTTTGACAATTATTGACCATTTTTGACCATATTTCAAAAACTTAAACAATTTTTGACAATTATCAACTATTTTTCAAAATTTTGACAATTTTTAACAATAATTGTCCTTTTTTGACAATTTTTCAAAATTTTTGATAATTTTTCAAAAATTTTAACAATTTTTCAAAATTTTTGACCATTTTTGATAGTTTTTGACAATTGTCGACCATTTTTCAAAATTTTTAATTTTTTTGACAATTATTGACCAATTTCGACAATAATTGTCCATTTTGACAGTTTTTGACCATTTTTGACAATATTTGAAAATTTTTGACCATTTTATCTACAAAATTAATTAAATTTTGGCAGAAAAGATAATTCGCTCTAAAAAACTTGGAAGAGATATATAAATATATACATCGAGAATATTATCGATTTTGTCTGAAAATTGGAAGAATTATCGTTACGATTCGGGGTGTCAGATTTGACATGATTGAATTGTTATAATTCTTCGAAATTGAAGTTTTTTGACGGTTGTCTAGGTTTTAATATATTTCGGGATGTGGTTGACATTGGTTCGACTGGGTTATCAGGTTTTTGTACCGTGTTATGCCTTTTGGCATAAAGTAAACTAAGAAATAAATTCCCTTGAAACTATTTTCAATAAATCATTTAACGTTAAAGAATGCATAAATAAAACCTACGAGGCCGATAGGTGTCGAGAGTCAAGTTCATCACGTAAATAAACATATAACATTAAATAGTAAATATCAGCCTGAACTTGAACCACAATATAAATATCATAGAAGCTGACGATAACATATTCATATTCGATTCAATTCATTTCTAATTCAGTTATATTGGATCCAAAGTCAGTGTAACGACAATAAAATAAAGCAATGCTGTCAGATATATTTTTTAGAATTGTTAGGCTCACTATACAAATGTTCTCCTTACTTCAGAAAACTGTTAGTTCGTGATGTTCTTAGAAAGCTAGTTTGGAAATATTTAAAAAAATATACTTAATATAAATTTATTAGTAAGCAATAAAATAAGTTGCTTAAAATTGCTGGAAAAAGAATAATTAATTAAAAATAAGTTTATATATGTTACTATATTTAAGAAAATTTTGAATAGCTGGCAACGTAGCAGCCTTGCTATGAAAAGCTAATACATCCAGTCCAGTATTTGGCATAATATAACGAAGTAACCGGACAGTTTTAACTCGGCCAACTGGGACATAAAAAACGTTCGAATATCTGGCCTGACCTGGGTTAGAACATCCAGGGGTGTGCGAGAATTGTGTTGTAGAGAAATATTATCAATAAAATATATATTTGTTGGTTGAGTGAGTTTAGTTCTTAGTTGTGGAAAAGTATAGTTAATCTAGGGTCAATAAATCATTGAACGTTAAAGAATGCATAAATAAAACCTACGAGGCCGATAGGTGTCGAGAGTCAAGTTCATCACGTAAATAAACATATAACATTAAATAGTAAATATCAGCCTGAACTTGAACCACAATATAAATATCTTAGAAGCAGACGATAACATATTCATATTCAATTCATATTCGATTCAATTCATTTCCAATTCAGTTATAGTGGATCCAAAGTCAGTGTAACGACAATAAAATAAAGCAATGTTGTCAGATATATTTTCTAAAATTGTTAGACTCACTATACAAATGTTCTCCTTACTTCAGAAAACTGTTAGTTCGTGATGTTCTTAGAAAGCTAGTTTGGAAATATTTTCAAAAAATATACTTAATATAAATTTATTAGTAAGCAATAAAATAAGTTGCTTAAAATTGCTGGAAAAAGAATAATTAATTAAAAATAAGTTTATATATGTTACTATATTTAAGATAATTTTGAATAGCTGGCAACGTAGCAGCCTTGCTATGAAAAGCTAATATATCCAGTCCAGTATTTCGCATAATATAACGAAGTAACCGGACAGTTTTAACTCGGCCAACTGAGACATAAAAAACGTTCGAACATCTGGCCTGACCTGGGTTAGAACATCCAGGGGTGTGCGTGAACTTCATATTCCTACTAACATACCCGACCCAATCCTTTTTCCTGATAAGAATAGCTCATACCTCCCCGTGGTTCTTGCTGGGCAGACAATTTTTTCAGATTGTCGGGCTAAATGAGCATTATTTACAGAAAATTATATTTCAAATTTTATGAGTTTTGTATGCAGGTTAATTTTAATCTACTATATTAATTTGAATGAAAAACATTATTTTACAGTTACACTATAATTGTAGTGTGTAATATTAAAGATGGTAATCAACATGACTTATCCCAGTGCAAGAAGTCGTAGTTGTATTAAGTCAGATGACCCTCCGAGTGACCTGAACGACCAAACTGAAGTGATTTTTCCAAAAATTTTAACGTCGTTTTATCCTACTGACTGCGCCAGTTAAATAAATTGATCGAAAATTTAAGCTTTTAAAATTCTTACAATTATAGATTGTGCAGAGACAACGACAGTAAAAAGAATGAGAAATAGAAATAAGATCAAGCTAGGCGTTGTCTTCGGTTATCTTGCAGCGTCGTCTAGTTTTTAAACAAGGTGTGCAAGTATGTTCATATAACTAGCTCGATGGGATTGAGGTCAAGCGATCGAAAGGTCAGTCCGAAATGCGGTATACCATGGAAGTCCAAAGCGTCTTCGACTACTCTTGCACCAAGTGGTCGAACATTATCGTCTAAAAAGAAAAAAGTTGATCCAATAGTAGCATGATACAAACGTACAACATTGTTAATAACTTGTACGTAAATCTGCGCAGTCATGTTTCCATCAAGCACTAACAATTCTGAACTGAACGGATGAACTTCCTGTACTGTTCTTCGATTTCTGGGCACTAGAGGAAGAGTCCGTACCTCGACTCATCTGTGAACAAAATGTGTAACGGTAAAAGTATGCTTTTAGCTGGGCGCCAATTTGTAACGGTAAAGGCTGTAACTCACAGAGCACCAGCTCGAAGGGCTCCGGCTAGAGACTCCTCTCAAGGGTGATTCGACCCCAAGTTTATGCTGCACAAGTGCTACAGGAAGGTTGTAAAAGTTGAGGGCGCCACTACCTTTTTAACGATGAAAACTACAAAAAACTAAGGCGGAAAAGGTAGAAACGCCTTGTAAAATTTAAATAAGTTAATAATTAAAGTGACCCCGGGCAGATCTCCCTCAACTTTTATAGTTGAGGATTTTAATAAAAAAAAGAATTAAAAACAAATTTTTAATTTATTCTGCCACAGGAAATGAATAACGGAATTTAATAGAGGAATTTGTACTTTTATAGGTACTTAGCTTAGATGAAGTGGTTTCCTGGAGAAGATGTCAGGTCTTGATCCGAACTGATGAGTTCTGTTCTAGGGCGGTAGTTTGAGCTAGGGCGTATCCTTGGCTATATTCTTGGGGTTATATTCTCCGGTTAAATTCTTCGGTTTATATCCTCGGCGTTATATTCTAGCCTAGGGTTATATTCTCGGCGTTAAATTCTTGGGTTATATCCTAGCCTAGGGTTATATTCTCGGGTTTTATCCTAGCCTAGGGTTATATTCTTGGCTTATATTCTCGCCTAGGGGCTGTGCTTACCACAGCAAAATTCCTAAGATAGATACTTAAGATATGAAAGATAGCGAAAGATGATCTGTCCCCTTAGGCGGAAGCGTCCGTTGGCAAACGTCAATTGTCTTACGTTCGGGGTAGAGGAGTTTGGGATCACAGAACTATAATTGAATGTGGCTAGTGACGACGAGCGCTAATTTAAAAGGATTTATTCTGTAAAATCGAAACAGGTCGATAGACATGTTACAAATGCTTACAAAGATGCATGGAAATCAGCATCATCTTCATAACAAAAGTAGAAGCTGCTGGATCATGAACACCCTCAACGAAGATTGGAGAAAAGATCAAACCATATGAGCTTTTGTAGTTCTTTTTTATAACAAGCAGACATAATAAAATAATAAAACCATTCAACACCCTGTATCTCATTAACGACAAGACTTATCACACATGTTTATAAGAAGTTTTCGTCTTAAAATGGATTGACGAAGCGCCCACTACAATATTTTAGATTACTTAGGAAACACCCTGTATATTAGATAAAAATAAACTTTTCAAATTTACGCGTTCACAAATTACCTCGCTTATAAATAAAATTGCATTTTCAAAAACAATAAGTGAAAATTTCCGCGATAAATAAAAGCATTTTGATTCCTAATGTAAACTAACAACCTACACGCAAGTCAATAAACTTCAAAGTGTTGGAATTGAACATGTGTAACTAAAAATAAACGTGGATGACTTCAAAGGACGAATGTGTGATTTGCGTTTCCAATTTACAGTCTGTTTAGCGTAATGAATGACGGTACACTTAATGACAGATTTATATGAAACGGTCCTCGGTGAAGACGTAACAATATCGCTTTTTATGCTTAAACGCAAATGGTTAATTTAAACTGATTTGCTTAGTGACGGTAAACAATATATTGTATGTTTTCTAGAAGGATATAACGAAGGAGACAGGATAAGCAACAGATATTAAATATGTTTATCCCAGCTAGCACACACTGAAAATTTTATTTTAAACACAAAAAAAAATAAACTCGTGGACAAAATTAACGCAACACTAAAAATTTTGCAATATTTAGGTACCGTAAATTCTAAACACCTTGTAGGGTAAACTGAAGGCTACAAAATTTTTCATTGCAAATGATTAGAAAGACTAGTTAATTCTCTTTATTTTGTTTTTTGGTTTTTAAAGAAAACTAGAATATTTTCGACGTAATTTTGTTCATGAGGGGGTTCTAGGACACATTGGCATATACCTCTTTTGGGGACCGGAACCCTCATAGTTATCAGCACCAATATAAGTTTGGAACAAATGGGAAAACATGAAAAATCGAACGATTGGAAAGATAATTATAGACAATCAAAAATAGTACTGGGATCTGGGACACTATGATCAAGTGGACGCAAATGAATGCGAAAATGTAAGAATGTAAGAATTTTGACAGATGTTCCATGGGGAATAAGGAAGAATGAAGAAAAAAACGAAAGAAGAAAGGGGGAGAAGGGAAATAGCAGAAAAAAAGGAAGGCGGAAGAAAGAAGGAAGGAAAGAAGATAGAAGGAAGGAATAATAAAGGACGAATGAAGATAGACGAAGGAAGATGAAAGCAGGAAGAAGGAAGGAGGTAGAAGGTAGAAAGAATAAGGAAGAAGGTGGAAGGTAGAAATAAGAAGGAAGAAGGAAGAAGGAAGCAGGAAGCAGGAAGAAGGAAGAAAAAAGAAGGAAGAAGGAAGAAGGAAGAAGGAAGAAGGAAGAAGGAAGAAGGAAGAAGGAAGAAGGAAGAAGGAAGAAGGAAGAAGGAAGAAGGAAGAAGGAAGAAGGAAGAAGGAAGAAGGAAGAAGGAAGAAGGAAGAAGGAAGAAGGAAGAAGGAAGAAGGAAGAAGGAAGAAGGAAGAAGGAAGAAGGAAGAAGGAAGAAGGAAGAAGGAAGAAGGAAGAAGGAAGAAGGAAGAAGGAAGCAGGAAGCAGGAAGCAGGAAGCAGGAAGCAGGAAGCAGGAAGCAGGAAGCAGGAAGCAGGAAGCAGGAAGCAGGAAGCAGGAAGAATGGAGAAGGAAGAAGGAAGCAGGAAGAAGGAAGCATGAAGAAAGAGGAAGGAAGAAGGAAGAACTAAAACCCAAAACGCAACTATCAAATATCGAAATTTTCAAGTCATATACGAGGTATATCAGAATGTAGGACTTTTATTTTTGACAAGATCAAAAATTGTTATAAAAAAACTAGCTCACTATTCTTGTCATTAAAATGTAAGAATTTTGACAGGTGTTCCATAGAGAATAATGGAGAAGGAAAGAGGAAGAAAAAACGTAAGAAGCAAGGGGGAGAGGGGAAATCTGAGAAAAAATGAAGAAAGAAGGCGGAAGAAAGACGAAAGAAGGAAGGAAGGAAGGAAGGAAGGAAGGAAGGAGGAAGAATAAAGGACGAATGAAGATAGACGAAGGAAGATGAAAGCTGGAAGCAGGAAGAAGGTAGAAGGTAGAAGGTAGAAGGTAGAAGGTAGAAGGTAGAAGGTAGAAGGTAGAAGGTAGAAGGTAGAAGGTAGAAGGTAGAAGGTAGAAGGTAGAAGGTAGAAGGTAGAAGGTAGAAGGTAGAAGGTAGAAGGTAGAAGGTAGAAGGTAGAAGGTAGAAGGTAGAAGGTAGAAGGTAGAAGGTAGAAGGTAGAAGGTAGAAGGTAGAAGGTAGAAGGTAGAAGGTAGAAGGTAGAAGGTAGAAGGTAGAAGGTAGAAGGTAGAAGGTAGAAGGTAGAAGGTAGAAGGTAGAAGGTAGAAGGTAGAAGGTAGAAGGTAGAAGGTAGAAGGTAGAAGGTAGAAGGTAGAAGGTAGAAGGTAGAAGGTAGAAGGTAGAAGGTAGAAGGTAGAAGGTAGAAGGTAGAAGGTAGAAGGTAGAAGGTAGAAGGTAGAAGGTAGAAGGTAGAAGGTAGAAGGTAGAAGGTAGAAGGTAGAAGGTAGAAGGTAGAAGGTAGAAGGTAGAAGGTAGAAGGTAGAAGGTAGAAGGTAGAAGGTAGAAGGTAGAAGGTAGAAGGTAGAAGGTAGAAGGTAGAAGGTAGAAGGTAGAAGGTAGAAGGTAGAAGGTAGAAGGTAGAAGGTAGAAGAATAGAGAAAGAAGAGTAGAGAAGGAATAAGGAAGCAGGAAGAACTAAAACCCAAAACGCAACTATCAAATATCGAAATTTTCAAGTCATATACGAGGTATATCAGAATGTAGGACTTTTATTTTTGACAAAATCGAAAATTGTTATAAAAGAAATAGCTCACTATTCTTGCCATTAAAATGTAAGAATTTTGACAGGTGTTCCATAGAGAATAAGGGAGAAGGAAAGAGGAAGAAAGAAAACGAAAGAAGAAAGGGCGAGAGGGCAAATCTGAGGAAAAAAATGAAGAAAGAAGGCGGAAGAAGAAAGGAAGGAAGATAGAAAGAAGGAAGATATTAGGAAGGAAGGAGGAAGAAAGTCGGAAGAAGAAAGGAATGAAGATAGAAAGAAGGAAGGTATAAGGAAAAAAGAAGGAAGGTATAAGGAAGGAAGGAGGAAGAATAAAGGACGAATGAAGATAGACGAAGGAAGATGAAAGCAGGAAGAAAGAAGCAGGTAGAAGGTAGAGGGTAGAAGGTGAAAGGAAGAAGGAAGAAGGAAGAAGGAAGAAGGAAGAAGGAAGAAGGAGAAGGAAGAAGGAAGAAGGAAGAAGGAAGAAGGAAGAAGGAAGAAGGAAGAAGGAAGAAGGAAGAAGGAAGAAGGAAGAAGGAAGAAGGAAGAAGGAAGAAGGAAGAAGGAAGAAGGAAGAAGGAAGAAGGAAGAAGGAAGAAGGAAGAAGGAAGAAGGAAGAAGGAAGAAGGAAGAAGGAAGAAGGAAGAAGGAAGAAGGAAGAAGGAAGAAGGAAGAAGGAAGAAGGAAGAAGGAAGAAGGAAGAAGGAAGAAGGAAGAAGGAAGAAGGAAGCAGGAAGCAGGAAGCAGGAAGCAGGAAGCAGGAAGCAGGAAGCAGGAAGCAGGAAGCAGGAAGCAGGAAGAAGGAAGAAGGAAGAAGGAAGAAGGAAGAAGGAAGAAGGAAGAAGGAAGAAGGAAGAAGGAAAAACTAAAACCCAAAATGCAACTATCAAATATCGAAATTTTCACGAGGTATATCAGAATATAGGACTTTTATTTTTGACAAAATCGAAAATTGTTATAGAAAGAAACTAGCTAACTATTCTCGCCATTAAATCTTTGATAACCTTCAAGTTTCGAAACTTCTGTGTTGCAGCATTCCGAAATCATTCAGATTATAACTGTTAGCACGATTAGAAAAGTTTGGATAATTTTGACGTTGACCGGAAAATTTTTTTGAAAAAGAAGGTGGGTATAGTTTGGTTCAAAATATATCCTTAACTTCTACGGGCAGATGTAAACTCGACTGCTTTAGGATTTATAAACTTCTCAATAAAAAGACGCCCCAAAATCCGGTATGTAATCTCAGCCGATCGTAAGTAGAGCCTAGTATTAGAAATAAGATTATCCTGACAATCTGATAACAGTGATAACATCGCAATTATAAATTGATTTTAAAAACGATCATTGGTTAATTTATCGAGAAGGGAAAGGAAGAAGATTGAAGAAGGAATACAGCGTAACTGTAGCTTTAAATGCCAATAAAGTGCCATGAAAACTTTCACTTTCCTGGAATTGAGGCGGCCGAGATTACATACTCACCTGATAAATCGGCCCGGTTTACAATCGCCGTTTTGAACATAAAGGTGCGTATTGACCAAAAAAGTGAGCACGAGCGAACAAGAGCGAGCGAGCATTCTGCATCAATAATCTTCTGGTGAGTAAAGGGCTAGCGAGCGAGCGAACGTTTGTTTGTTCGCGTTCAAAAAAGATCGAGAGGAAGGCGGTACATCAAAGAAAATACTTGTTCGAGCTCGTTCAGTGTAGACGCGATTTTAATCTTTAAAAGTGCCGCAATCCTGTTCTACCGTTAAATCTCGCAATAGACTACTGCCACTATAAATATGTCGGTTTTTAAATACAGTTGCTTGCCAAAATCGTTTCAACTTTTTTTTTCTTTTTCAATAAAGTCAATACAACGAAAGCAGCACTAGCTAACAATAATTTTTCATGGTCAGCCATGTTTACCGCGCTCGCACTGCTCGCACAAAGTTGATGGATCAACTCCGAACTTAAACATATTCGCTCTGGTGTGGACGAGGTATCAATATGTCGAGCAAACATACACGAATGTTCGCTCGTGCTCGCTTTTTTGGTGAATACGCACCTTTACACGTTGAAAGATTAGTGAATTAATGGAGAAACTATTACGTACTTTTTTTTGTAATTATTTTGAAAACTTATTACTAAATATATTAATAGGTTTGTTCCAACTGCCATTTAGGAACCGTCCTGGAATCGTGTCGAGTACTGTATAGAGCGCAAACTCGAGTTAGGGATGGTCACTTCAACTTTATCACCCCTTACAGAAGGTAGTTTTTATACCGTCCCAAAAACGATACTATAGTCATGTAACGGTAAATGTGTGCTTTTAGTTGGGCGCCAATTTGTAACTGTGAATGCCTGTACCTCAAGGGTGATTCGACCCCAAGTTTATGCTGCACAAGGATAACAGAAGGGTTGTAAAAGTTGAGGGCGCCACTACCTTTTTAACGATAAAAAGTACTAAAAACTAAGGCGGAAAAGGTAGAAACGCCTTGTAAAATTTGAATATAAGTTAAAAATAAAAAATTACCCCGGGCGGTATCTCCCTCAACTTTTATAGTTGAGGATTTCTAATAAAATAAAGAATTGAAAACAAATTTTTAATTTATTCTGCCACAGGAAATGAATAACGGAATTTGTACTTTTATAGGTACTTAGCTTAGATGAAGTGGTTTCCTGGAGAAGAAGTCAGGTCTTGATCTGAACTGATGTGTTCTGTTCTAGGGCGGTATTTTGATCTAGGGCTGTATCCTGGGGTTCTATCCTTGGCTATATTCTTGGGTTATATCCTAGCCTAGGGTTATATCCTCGGGTTGTATCCTAGCCTAGGGGCTGTGCTTACCTAGAAGTACAGGTGGATCAGGGATATGTAGGAACTTGAATGTAATGGCACATTATGTTGGTCAGCTTTTCAGGTTAAAGAAAAGGAAGGCAGTTATTTTAAAGTCAAAAAAATTGATTCAATTTACTGAAAGCTTTCCAACATTATATGTCCCATGTTAAAACAGTAAAAATAGCAATTATCGGCTAAATTAAAAAAATATACTAATGATCCGAAAGAAACTAATCATAGCAAAAAGTTATATATTTAGTTATATGAAAAAATATCGTGCTTAGGAAATATATGAAACCGGCACTGGCGTTACGAAAGAATATTTTATAGGTTTTAGTAATTTATAAAAATGTCATTTTATAATTAAAAGAGTTATTTCGCAACTGAAAAAGCTTGAAAATGTTTGTATAGAAGTAAAACAGTGAATTATAAAAGAATATTTGGCTTAAAACTACCATATTAGTATAAAAGAACAGTTTATGACCACGTGTTGAATTTAATTTCGTCTATCTCTGTAAAAAAATAAAGGATGCATACGAAAATTATATCAGACAGTACTTTAGAAGAAGCTTATTAATTATGAATTATGATTTTGAACTTACCACAGCAAAATTCATAAGATAGGTACTTAAGATATGAAAGATAGCGAAAGATGATCTGTCCCCTTAGGCAGTCGGTAACGGAAAGGGGTGTTTCACGTGGCATTGTGCAAAAAAATGGAAGCGTCCGTTGGCAGACGTCAATTGTCTTATGGTCAGGGTTGAAGAGTTTGGGATCACAGAACTATAATTGGATGTGGCTAGTGACGACGAGCGCTAATTAAAAGGATTTATTCTGTAAAATCGAAACAGGTCGATAGACATGTTACAGTCAGTTGGAACGCGAAAGAAATATAGAACGATAGAACGGTTCTATCGCCAGTTATTATAGCAGAACAGAAGTTGGTAAAAAACTTCAAAATTATCAAATTTTTGACTACAAAAAAGATAGCGGTTTAGTAGACACCAAACCAAAAAATACACCACTTAACAAAAAGCGAAGCTTTCGATCATTTTTTGTATGCGCATGACTGAAAATCGCCATTTTTATAATAAGATACTTGTCATACTTCACTTTGTCGACCAATTATAACGCCGATAATTAAAAATTTGATCATTTTCTCAGTGTATTTACTAAGTTAATTGTCAACGTCGGTCTCTCAAGGTCATTAATTTTGGTTACCGAAAACATCAAAGAAAATGCGTCGGGCTTCGCTTCTTGTTAGCTGGTGTATTCTTTGACCAAACCCTGCAGAATACTTTTTTTTCGTAAAATTAAAATTAAATCATATTCTTATTTTTTTAAATTCGTTCTCTCGATAATTCTTCAATTAATTCATAATTTAACCGCTAGTCGTATAGATTTCTAGCCAACAAACGAATCCACCGGATTATACTTCGCGCTTCTGTGTTTTATTGATCGACAGCCCGCCTACGCTTTCTCCCTAGTCGATCATCATCAAGCTGTGCTTGTGCTTTATCAACATTTTCCTCTACACACCGCTCACGCTCACATACAGACAAAACGCACATCACGATGACGCTTCGTATCCTTTATTCTAAGGATGTCTATTGTTATTTCGAGTTTTTCTGTTGATTATTCGACCATAACAGCAATCAGGAAGAAAACGGCGAATATATCAGTGGGCGAGAACTATCTATCGATCGATAAGTATTCAATTTGATATGATAATTATTGTAGTAGCTGCATTGAAAAAAATAAACAATGACCATTATTTTAATTAATCAAATGAAAATTTAAAGGAAAATTGAGCGCCATTTTAAAAAGTGCTAATTGTAAATAAAGAAATTAATTTAAGGATACCTACACGAGGAAGAAATCGAGCAGGTAGACGTATCTAAATACCTTGGTGTAAAGATAAATAAAAATGGCAATGAAGATATCGACATAAATGAAAGGATCACTAATGCATCAAAAGGAAATCAGTACCAAAACCAAAATTACAATCTATAAAACGGTGCTATGGAAATGAAATATTTGCGAAGAGTGAAGAATATAACACAAGAAACGAGGATGTAGAAAATAAACTGGAAGTAGAACCAGCACTCGAAGTATTGGATAACGAAAATCTTGAGTGGTTCGGACACTTAACAAGAATGAGCAGCAGACCAGTCTGGGATGAGTGGCAATCCGGAGTAAATACAAAAAGAAAGAGGAAGACCTAACCCAATAAACATTTTGGTTTATATAATAGTAACCGTAAAGTTGCCATCACTATTTTATAAAACTGTAATTTATATAAGCTGATCATAATAATATTTCTGTAACTCTTATAAACCCTTTACAACACTTAAATGGAGCAATTTATAAGAGTTGCGAACAACTTTATTTAGTAACGTTATAAAACCTGTAAGTCTATAACTAAAAGCAACAAAAATATTTCCGGTGCCTTTATAAAACTTTCTATAAAACTTCTTCTATGAAGAGGATGGAATGATATTTAGTTTTATTACTGACTTGGTTACTCTTATAACCTTTTCCTATAGAGTTGTTGGTAACCTCACCATTACTAAATTATTTCTTTGTCAAGCTGTCATCTGTCACATTTCCAATATGTGTTTTCTCTATTTAGCATACATTGGTTATTATATTATGTTTCTTCTTGTTAATTCCACAATTTTAAACATCTACTGCCTGTAATAATTCATTTTTGTCTCCATGTTTATATGATATTAAGATGGATGATGTGATATATTATGTGCACTTTAATAGGTACTTGTCACATAAGTTTAGACCAAAATTATATTGCCAATCATTTTTTAATGTAAATGTTACCAAGGCACTTCTGAAAAATTCATTGGCCTTTCAAATATGTATTATTAAAAAAACTATTATTAAATTTTAAAAAATAATTATTTTCATTTTTTTTAATTTGTTCATAAAACGGAATCAATCATATGTTCTTATAATATAATGTAAAATAAGAGTCCAATCTGAAGTTAGTTTTCCAAAATTATGTTAAATATTTAATTTTTTATTCCTGTTTATATCTGCGTTTTAGAAAATTATCATGGTGGATACAACCAACCAACCTTATAAAAATTAGTTACCACAAAATTACTATCGGTAACACTATAAAACTTAAAGTAACACTATAGATCAATAAATAGTGATTCTATAAAACTTTAAGACTACTATAAATTCTTAAGTGTTAGTTGAGTGTCACAGCACACCACAAGTGATGGTTAGAGAACTATTGGTGGTAATATTCAACGGTAAAGAAGAAAAAGAAGAAATTTGGACAAACTTAACCTCGAAAAACTCTACTACATACATTTTTGGGAAAAGACGGAACGTTATTTTGGTTCCCAACCAAGAAGAGGAGTCTACTTTCAAAACTAATTCGTGACGGAAATTCAAGACCTGGAGAAACTTTCCGTCAAAATGTACTGCTCTACTTGATTTTTTTCCAGCTATTAATCATAGTAAGTACATAGACAGTTAATAAAGTACGATTCAGACCACTCTTATTTTAGGTTAACTTTTTAATGAGAACACAAAGAGAAAACATCAGTTACCCAAAGTTTCATAACGTATTTATAAAAGAACTTGTTACTAAAAGTTTCATAACGTATTTATAAAAGAACTTGTTACTAAAAGTTTCATAACGTATTTATAAAAAAAACTTAAGTATCTCAAGTTTTAAAAAGGCAAACAACGATGCTATTATAAATCTCAGAAACCATTAGTTTTATTACAGAAGTAACGGCAAATCTTATATAAATTTGTTATATAAATTGAGGTAATGATTACTTCGAGTTTTATAACACAGTTATATAAATAGTTACAACACTTCATTATAAATCTAGAACTTACACTAATGGCATAAAACCCCAATAAACCTAATTTACTATAAGTGTCGCAATAAAACTTCAAAGCATTTCCCTATATAATTGTGCAACCTTTATAAATACTTTATAAAAATATCAGTTACTATAATTCACGAAAATTGTTTATTGGGAAGAAAACTCTCAGTACAGTTTTACCCTGGCTTAGGCATTCATTTGTTCTCAACTGGTTGTATTCTCCCATCTTTGATTGTCTAAGCCATACTAGATCTTTTCAAAAGTCGTTGCCTGTTTCTTCCCATATTACATTGGAGCTGATACCACAAAAGGGTTCCGGCCCCCAAAATGGTGTTTCAGCTCCTCTCTTTGCTAGTTCATCTGCTATTTCATTTCCTTCTATTCGAGTATTTTATGGATGCTGTTCTCTCCTAGTTCATTGAGTTTCCATACCATTTTAGAACTGATAACGCAAGAACTCAGTGCTTTAATGACACCTTGACTATCTGACATGATCATAATCCTTTGCCTTCTTATTTCATCAATATTGAACACTTTCCTATGGCGTGAATTTTTGCTTGTGGTTTTTCCCAAACTTTCGACTCCTATCCTATCCTATCCTATCCTAGTCCCTTTTTACATTTTACACTGTCGTTTAAGGTGTTAGTGGCTCCATCTGGTTGTTATATGTAAAAAGTTAAATAAGCGACCCTCGTAGTTGGAGTCTAAACTTACACGTCTATCGAAACGTACGAAAAGGATTGGTGAAAAAAAAATTAAACCCAAGAATCGTGTCGTCAAAAAGATCGAGTACATGCACATAATCGAAGATCTCGAGTTGACGTGAACGTGACTAGCGTTGAATAATAATAAGCAACATTAGGAAAAGTATATGGCAATAGACTGGTAGACAGAAACGCAACAATATATTATGTAAAAAGAGATATCCATTCTTGATTGCCGGCTATTTACGTAACGTTCGAAACTTTCGCACGGATTGGATTAAAATTCAAAATCAGAATTTAATAACGCTAATTGTTTGGGAGTGAATATTCATGGGTTCATGGGTCACAATATTTTTTTTATCTCGGTTGAATGGAGTCTTAACTATGGAAAATCTATCGAGTATATTCCTTAGGCAGAAGATACTAGTGTAACCTGGAGTAGCTCAGATAATATGTCAATTTTACATTTTAGCCTAAGCAAAGACCTCGTTACTATTAAGTCCTAGTTTGATTCGAGATTTTGTAAGCTTCCTTTGGTCAATGGAGTTTTCTCAACTACTTTTGCAGCACTGCTAAACAAATTCTTACACGAACCTTCAGGAGATTTTTCGTGTCCCTAAACCATTTTGTTTTAACTGAGGTTTGGTCAGTTTCCCACTACAATTTCCCACAAGTCTTGTTTTGAGAAGTTTATAGCTTTTGGTGAAACTGGCAGCCCATGGTATGTATTTGGTCTGTCTCCATGACTTAATCCACTCATACCTTCACAATAGTCACAATACCTTCCTTTACGCAAAATCTGCAAAAAGTTACATCTTCTGCTAGATGTATTACACACATCAACATCCTTAGCTAACAGTTTCCTATTCTCAATTGCTCTTTTTTGTCTTAACCACCCTAATTGGAATTCAGTGTGCTTCCAATTGTTAATGAAGGTTTTTATAACTGATTGATAGCCATACACGAGCCTTCCAGGGCTCTTTCAAGTCTCCTCCATCAGTTTATTTAATTAGAGTTTAGGTTAGATTTTTGGAGAGTGGGTATATTAGGAGGTCTACTGCGACTCGCAACTGTTGGAAGCATTAGGTCAGAGGTAATTCCAAGAAATCTGTAACTCTCAGTATCCACCAGCAATTTTCTACACTCCTTATAAGCCTGTTCTGTTCATTTGGAAATATGCACAGTTCTATATACTGCGCATCTAGTCTCTCTTTCCAGGAACATGTGGAGAGGAAGTAGATCCAGAACGATTTCCATGGCTGCTGACGGTGTGATACCAATTGTAGTACCGTAAAACTTTACAACTTTGCCCAGGACATTCTTGTTTTTGACTAATATCGTTTTGGGAGATTTTTATTTGCAAATTGCGTTTAAGCCAAAAGTTTTGTTTTAGCTTAACAAATCGTTAGCTACAGTGTTGTTTGACTAACTTCCGGGGAAGTACCCGAAACAAAAATAAAATGGTGATGGGCAAAGTTGTAAGCAAATATTTGCAACTTTGCCCACAGATAATGTTTTTAAAAAGGTTTCTGCATGTATGGGAATTGAAAAAACAAACAAATATGTTTAAAATAAATTTTTTATTACAAAAATGAAAAAAATGTCATGAAAACTTAATGCATTAAAAGGTTTTTTCATAAAAAAACTTAAAACTAGGTTACAGTTTCACTGTTGAAAAAAAACAAATTCCTACTTATAAAAAAATTTACAAAATAAAAATATTTTTCTTAGGTAATATTCAATCTAAAGTTTGAATCTTTCGAGGTTTTCATTAAAAAAATGTCGAGCTCTTTTTATCTCAGGCTCATTAAGTATAATTTCTATATCGAAAAAAGTTATCACAGACATTATCACAGTTGGGGTAAATATAGTAACTTTCGCTTTTTCTAAAAAAATGTATGGTGTAAGTGTCGTCAGCATCAGACAGCGACAAAATTTTGCCAATGAAGTGCTTCATGGTCTTTTTTGTTGCATAACGAACAACAACATATGTTCCTTCTTCTAGATCATATGGGCTAAATTCGTTATTAGGTTCAGGTACACATTTGCCTGCTTCTGCCTCTTCTTCGATTACTTCCATAGTGTCTTCTTCATCATCGTCTTGAATATTGGAGTTGGTTGATGTATGTTCTTGTGACTCCTCTTCGAACATTTCAATGTTTTCTTCTCCAATTCCATTTTCGTCTGTTTCATTTTCTTTATTCTCCAGATCCTTAAATCTGACCGATTCTCCAGGTTTTATTTTTAATGTTGTTTTCTTTCCTTTTCTTAAAGTTTCACCCTGATTACTTTTTCGTTCTTTGAGATAACACAATAAGGAAGTGTCGATCTCTACCGCAACGTGTTGTTCAAATATTTTGTTTGGCATCTTTTTTAAAACTTCGTGAGGATGGAATGGAAAAATTCCTGTCGCCTGGAAACCGCTTTGTATAATCTTTTTGACATTAGTTTGTACTTTTTCAATTAATTTCGATAGAAGTTGCGGGAAAATGCTTTTCTCAACACAATTAATTGTCGGCTGTTTTAATTTTATATCTGTTAATAAGGACCTCCAAGCTTGCTTCACTATGGCCTGAATAAACTAACATCCAACAGCTGGGTAATTTGCGTCGAATTCGGTGGGGCAGAAATACAAATCTGATGTTAGTCTTTGACAGGCTCAACATTGATGTGTGAAGATAAATTGTCTCCAATTACCACTTTTGGACAATTATTGTCTTGTTTTGCCCATGGGACAATTATTTTCTGGAACCAGTCTTCGAAAGTGCCTGAGTCAAACCACCCTGACTTGCTTCTATTGTAAACTGTTTGTGGTGGTCCTCCAGATACCCATCCATCTATCGTAAAGACGCTCTGACTTATACACAACTTATAAAGGTAAAAGTTCCCCGGTGGCTGTTGCAGAAAACATAAGAGAACCGACACTTTTGATGGAATTCATATACCTCTGAGGATATTTGGTTCCTCTACGAAAAATGCATTTCTGAGTGCCAGGATTGTCGCTTAAGTTTGTTTCATCGTAGTTGATTATATATTCAGGCGTAACTCCATCTACTGTAATCTTCCATTTCTACACGTTAGAAACAGTACTGAACAAAGAAGTAACTTGCTTACAAGCGTTCGCGACCGTTAGGACACTTCCATAGTATTGCCAAAGTTATATAAAAAATATAGTTTACGTTACGACCTTGCGTCTGGGCAAAGTTGTAAGGTTTTACGGTACCAGTACTTGCCAGACAAGCCTTTCTCTTTATACCAGAGAGCTTTGTTTGGACTGTTCGAAGCAATAGCTCCATATGTAATCATTGGTCTAACAATCACCACATGTATCCTCTTTGTTCATAATGTTTATAGTAAAATAAATAAGTTAAATTTTATAGTGTTTTTCCAATTAAATGGACTTTCATTTACGACAAACGGTAAAAGTCGCTGAACACGAAAATTAAAAAAGAAATCGGCGCTCTCTTACCAAAAACGAGTTATGAATTTTTGAAGATGAGGTCAGATCAGCACTGCACTGGTTTTATTGTCATATTATAACTGCTTTAAAATGATGCATTATAACTTGTACACAATATTAAATACACTATAATTGCTTTTTAAGATATTCCTCTCACATACACATTTAAAAAACAATGATATTGATATTCATTTTTTGTAAATTCTTTTTTTAATTCCACAATTATTATATATTTTGACATTTTCATGTAACATGACTGACATATAAGTTTTGGTCTGTTTCCTCTTAGTCGTACAGCCTGTACCTAATAGCATATTCAGCCATTAGATATTTAGCCACTTGAATTAATTGCTGAATATTTTCGATTTCATGATTGTGACATAAAAGATATAAACAAGATGAACATCATGAACATACACCTATTTTTCCGATAGCTGGCGCTGTATTTGGCTCAACTTTCGTTTAACTGAAATCAGTTATGGAAAAATTGAATGAACAGCTATCAACATACTGTGAAAAAGGCGCGCCGGATCGACGTTTCGCAATTCGCGCGAATTGCGAAACAACCGAACAACTGAGGAGGTAATTTTTTTAAAGAATTAATTGATGAGTGCAATTCAGAGAAAAAAAATTGTTCAGCATCCTCAATGATCAAATTGAATGGTTCATTATCCTTCAAATAAACGATAAATATCAACCAAACTTATCTCAAAACTAACCATCTTTCTAAAATCATCATCTCTCAAAATTTGAAAAAAAAATGTTTCAACTGTAATACAGCGCCAGCTATCGGAAAAATAGGTGTATGTTCATGATGTTCATCTTGTTTATATCTTCTATGTCACGATCATGAAATCGAAAATATTCAGCAACTAATTCAAGTGGCTAAATATCTCTAATGGCTGAATATGCTATTAGGTACAAGTTGTACGACTAAGAAGAAACAGACCAAAACTTATATGTCAGTCATGTTACATGAAAATGTCAAAATATATAATAATTGTGGAATTAAAAAAAGAATTTACAAGAAATGAATGTCAATATCAGTGTTTATTAAATGTGTGTGTGAGAGGAATATCTTAAAAAGTAATTATAGTGTATTAAATATTGAGTACAAGTTATAATGCATCATTTTAAAGCAGTTATAATATGACATTAAAACCAGTGCAGTGCTGATCTGACCTCATCTTCAAAAATTCATAACTCGTTTTTGGTAAGAGAGCGCCGATTTCTTTTTCATTTTCTCTAACGAGAAGCTATCGGAGACCTAACTTCTACTTTTTTTTAAGAAACGTTCAAATTATTACTAACAAATAAACATAAATAATTAATTACGAAAAAATCCTATTTTTTTAAATAAGAATTTTTGGTATGATCCTCGTAGATCAAAGTTTTTATACTGATTGATAGCTGAGGCGTAGGGGCCGTAGGGACACGATGTGTAGGAGCGATTTGGGTTTTATTTAGTCTCGGTCTCGAATGTCTGAGTGCAAGAAGAGTGAAGAGGGAAAAGCCAGACGTCCATTACGGATTCTTTATGACCTCCCCCCGATACCGTCACTCATGCGAACAGGAGGGCTTCGTTCGGTCAAATATTCAGTTTGTGTTTGTTGTTACCGATACAAGATAATATATTGAATAACACAAAATACATAGACATTAATTTAAGGTGTTTTTATTTATTAAAAGCGTCAAAAAATTTAAATTAAAAGATTAAATATAATTTCTTCCGATTTGAGTCATAAAGTTTTTTGATAGAGTAAAGAAACCGGCATTTGCAGACAACGTAAGTGAAAATAAAATATTTTATGTGTCGAAGTTAGCCTAATGATGTCTTATTAAAATTGGCTGTATTCTTTCATAACTAACCTAAAAATATTGTTGTCAATTTTTATAACGAGAATTCGTAATTTGAGATACCAAATGCTGCTGAATTTGAGACTATCTCAAATTAGGCACCCAATACATATATTTTGATGTTTTATTACAGATGCCTAAAAAACACAAGAAATGGGATCCTCGTGCTATGGTGAAAGCTGTGAAGGCTGTGCGTAATAAAGAGATGGGATATCTAAAAGCCTCAAAAGCTTTGGTGTACCCAAAGGCACTGTGGAAAGATACTCAAAGTCAGATAAAAGTCCAGAAGAACTTGTCAAACTGTCGATAGTTTTTTCTGAACAACTAGAAAACGAACTAGTTCAATATGCATTAGCCATGGAACAACGATTTTTTGGTCTGAGGTCGGGCGATATTAAACGAATGGCATTCCAACTGGCAATTAGGAATAAGTTGCCGCATCCATTTAATGGCGTTAGTAAATCTGCTGGGAAAAAATGGTTGGGGTTATTTTTGAAGAGGCATCCACAACTTTCGATGAGAACACCGCAAGGCATGTCTGCAGCTCGTATCAAATCTTTCTCAGCGTTTTTTGATCTCTATGAGCCAGAATATTCCAAGCTTCCAGATCCTTCCCAGAGGGTATTCAATTTCGACGAAACGGGTATTACCATCGTTCAACATAAGCATAGCAAGGTTTTATCGTTGAAGGGAAAACAACAGGTTTCCACATTAACCTCCGCAGAAAGAGGTAATCTAATCACCGTAATAACCTGTATGAATGCTGCAGGAGTTTATATGTACCGCCATTATTCATTTTTCCACGGAAAAATATGAAGGCCGAGCTAATGCTTGGTGCTCCAACTGGAGCCATAGCTGGGTGTCACATTTCTGGTTGGGTTCAATCAGATATTTTAAGATGGTTAAGTCATTTTATCAAATTCACAAAACCCACAGCTGCTGACCCTGTTCTACTTGTGTTGGATGGACACTACTCCCACACAAGAAACATTGTTCTCATAGATTATGTGACGATAATTTGTCTTCCGCCACATTCTACAAATAAAATGCAGCCTTTAGATGTTTCATTTATGTCTCCGTTAAAAACCTATTGAGCTCAGGAGATAGAAAATTGGCTTCGGGAGAACTATTTAAGTACTACGCAATTGCTAGTATTTTTGGCAAAGCCTACAATAGAGCTGCCACTATGGAAACATCGTGCAATGGTTTTGGAAAAACGGGACTAGTTCCTTTGAATAGAAACAACTTCAGAGACCATGATTTTGGCGTGAATAAAGTAATGGAAAACAAGAAGAACTCCTCTCCGAAAAATCAAATCATCAGGAAGATCATCTGACAGCCAAAATGAAAATGAAGCAATGTCTCTACCAACACCGGAAAGAAGTGAACGTACACCAAGTCCATCCTCAGCAAATAAGCCTCAGAGAGAATATTTTTCTCCCACGGATATTTGTCCTCTGCCTGAATACAAAACCAGAGAAACTAAGGTGAATGTTAGGGCTGGGAAAGCATCAATAATTACCTTAACTCCTTACAAAGATGAATTACAAGATAGTTTAGAAAAAAGAAAAGGGAAAAATATACCTAAAAAAAACATCAGTGAAGAACCAAAAGAAAAACAATCAAAGAAACTGGTAAAAAAGTCTACTGCAATTGAACGAAAACAGAAATCAGCAGTTTTAAAACAGGACCAACCTTCCACTTCGGGGTTAGAGCAGAAGAGAAAAAACGCCGGGTTTCTTCTAGTTCAAGCTCAGAAAGCGACAGCAGTATTATATTGGCTAAATCCTCTTCAGACGAATCCGAAGGAACTGATGCTGAATGTTTATTTTGTTCCGGGAGATTTTCCGAGGAAAAGCATGGCGAGCTATGGGCAAAATGATTTCACTGCGGCAGATGGGCCCATGAAGATTGTGGGGAAATTAAAGATGCTAATTTTATATGTTCTTTCTGCGAAGAAAAGGTTTTTTTTAGTAGTATCCCAAATTAGGAAATCTGTCTCAAATTGGGACATCAGAGTGTCTCAAATTAGGCAACCTATTATTTTATGGGAAAATTGACAAAAACAAACTTCAGTAGAGCTATTTTAATGTAGATTCTTTATTGCGATGTTTTGTTAATACACCAAGCAAGCGATTTTGTACAATAATAATAAAAATTTGTTCAATGATGTTTTTTTTTTCGAATTTACAAAAAAAGTGTCCCAAATTTGGGTCCCTTCCTCTAGACTTCGGAAACTATTTCCAGTTGCCAGATACCTGAAAAGAAGGATAATAAATGTAGGAGTAAATGCATTTTATAATTAAAACTACAATTTTTTGCACATCTAATATGTTTTTTCCAACTCCTTATATGTTTATCTATTTATCTCCATTCGCCACTGTCTTACTAATTTTACTTTTTCTTTTACAGAAAAGGAATTGCAAGGTAAATGGAGAAATTTACGAACATGTTTCCGAAGAGAACTTAAGAAACAAAAATATGGTTCATCCGGTCTTGTTACCCACATTGAATGATCGTGATAATGATGATAATGATGAAGATTTTGAAAATAATGGATCGATCGCAGCAAGGTGATATTGGTGCATCTCAGATTCTTATTGAAACTCGGCAACCTACAAATAAGCAAACTCAACAACCGAATGAAGCAAGCAAAGAAAACTGAAACTTATGAACAATCTTTATTAAACATTTTGAAAGAAAAGAAGGGAGAGCCATGTGATGAAGACAAATCTTTTCTACTCTCTTTAGTGCCAACGTTTAAAAAATTGAACGATTCTCAAAAACTTGACGCGAAAATGGAATTTTTGACAACATTAAAACGCTTGACACAACCAAGCCAACCACAACCATCAAACTATTTTTATCACATGCCTGTGGCTGTAGGTTATCCTAACTACAGGCAACAGAATTACAATAATTATAATGATCAAAATTGTCAACCAACAATGACGATACCACCCCCACATACAAGTGGAAGTTCACGAGAAAGTGGAAGCATGAGTTTGGATCCTCTGTCCCCCAACGAGTTCTCAGATTACCTTATTTTTCATTGGAGATAAATAAATACTTTTCTTTATTCTTTTTTATCTTACCTTATAGTCACTGTAAGTCGTTCAGCTGCATTAATGGCGGTATTTTTGTAAGTAATGTGAGATCGTATCAGCTCTAAAAGTTCGTCAACACTGGCCACACTCTTCCGGTAATATTTGAAAAAAATTTCCGGATGAACTCGCAAGTCATCATATAATTTTTGAAATTGCCCTTTGGTTGATCGTTGGATGCAGCCAGAACCTCTTTTTTCGTTGATTTCTCTTCCTTCTTCTTAATTCAAGCGCACATACCACTGCCACCTCATCGCAGTTCATTTTTTTTAACACGCTTATATCAGCTTCACCTGTATGTGAGTTTGTGAGCTTGTTTGTAACTCTCCTAGCAAGTGGCTTATATTATTACTGTTAGTATATCCAAACAATTTAAGTACGTTCGTTGGCCGATCGGGCTAAGGCGCGGTATGTAATATTTTGTAATTTTCTTGTTATTCTTTACTATGTAAATTCCTTTGTAAACTGCCAATAACACTAGTGGATGACGCAGTATATGTTAAATAAAAATAAATGTTATTAGGGTTCAAATTATGTTCCAATTTAATTTGGCCCACAGTGTATATGGACTCAATTCAGTGTCCTACATCATCCGTTTATGGTTTAATCAAAAATAAACTAATTTTATTTAATTTTATTATTCCACTAGTAGATAAAGTGGTACTTTATAAATGCTTCATAAGTGTGGATAGAGAAGAAAACAATTGTATTTTTCACATAAAACAATGAGGAATTTCGACAAACTGCTAACGGATATTTAACAAACATGTTTAAAAGTGCATTCTAAGTTGATGGAATGAGAGATTTTTTTTTAAATGATGGCAGTTCAACCGTGAACCCGACACCGAACAATAACGCTCAGCAGTCTAGACGGCAATTTAAATTGTTATTCAAAAATCCTTTGAAGTACAAACACATATCAATTTATTTATGATGAACGCTTATTTTGTATTCATACGGTCGATTATTCGAATTAACTGGCCGTGGAATATACGAGATGATATTAAAATAACCTTATTTTCATATCGTTTTTGGTCGTTTTTCGAAAGCGGCAATTTTACTCTACGCTCGAAAAACAAACATAATGTTTTCTACAGTCGCCCTTTTAATAATTAAAACCGTTTTTTATATTATCTTAGGTTATAATAGGAGTGCTAGAATAATCGTCGTTTTCGCTATTCATCATGATTAACCTTAAAAAGATCTACTGACTAGGGATGTTAAAAAATAATCGATTTTTATATAAATCGATTATTTTCTTATAATCGATTTTTAGTTATCGAATTTTATAGTAATATTAATCGATTTTTAGTGAATCGATTTTATGAATTTTGTGTTTAAATCGATTTTCGGAAACAGCTCGTATTATTTATTGACTATTTTTTAAAATTTTGACAATTATTCACCATTTTTGACAATTATTGACCATTTTGACTGTTTTTCAAATTAGTGACCATTTTTCCATATTTTTGATAATTTTTGACCATTTTGACTGTTTTTCAAATAAGTGACCATTTTTCCATATTTTTGATAATTTTTGACCATTTTGACTGTCCATATTTAACAGTTTTTAACAATAATTGACAATTTTTAACCATGTTTGACAATTTTTCAAAATTTTAGACCATTTTTCAAAATTATTGACCATTTTTCCAAAGGTTTTACCATTTTTGGCAATTATTGACCATTTTTGACCATATTTCAAAACTTTTGACAATTTTTCAGAAACGTATCCACTATTTTTCAAAATTTTGACAATTTTTAACAATAATTGTCCAGTTTTGACAGTTCCTCACAATTTTTAACAATAATTGTCCAGTTTCGACAGTTCTTGACAATTTTTAACCATTTTTGATAGTTTTTGACAATTATTGGCCATTAATGACCATTTTTGCCATTTTTTCAAAATTTTTGACAATTTTTCTAAAATTTTAACAATTTTTCAAAATATTTCACCATTTTTCAAAATTATTGACCATTTTTGATAGTTTTTGACAATTATCGACCATTTTTCAAAATTTTAACAATTTTTGACAATTATTGATCAATTTTGACAATAATTGTCCATTTTTGACAATTATTGATCAATTTTGACAATAATTGTCCATTTTTGACAGTTTTTAAAAATAATTGACAATTTTTAACCATTTTTGATAGTTTTTGTCAATTATTGGCCATTTTTGACTGTTTTTCAAATAAGTGACCATTTTTCCATATTTTTGATAATTTTTGACCATTTTGACTGTTCTTCAAATTAGTGACCATTTTTCCAGGTTTTTGAAAATTTTAGACCATTTTTCAAAATTATTGACCATTTTTCCAAAGTTTTTACCATTTTTGACAATTATTGACAATTATTGGCCATTTTTGACCATTTTTGACCATAATTCAAAACTTTTGACAATTTTTCAAAAACTTATCCACTATTTTTCAAAATTTTGACAATTTTTAACAATAATTGTTCAGTTTTGACAGTTCCTCACAATTTTTAACAATAATTGTCCAGTTTTGACAGTTCTTGACAATTTTTAACCATTTTTGATAGTTTTTGACAATTATTGGCCATTTTTGACAATTTTTGCCATTTTTTCAAAATTTTTGACAATTTTTCTAAAATTTTAACAATTTTTCAAAATATTTCACCATTTTTCAAAATTATTGACCATTTTTGATAGTTTTTGACAATTATCGACCATTTTTCAAAACTTTAACAATTATTGATCAATTTTGACAATAATTGTCCATTTTTGACAGTTTTTAAAAATAATTGACAATTTTTAACCATTTGTCAATTATTGGCCATTTTTGACAATTTTTCAAAATGATTGGCCAGTTTGGATAGTTTTTGACAATTATCAACCATTTTGCAAAATTTTAACAATTTTTGACAATTATTGACCAATTTTGACAATAATTGTCCATTTTTGACAGTTTTTAAAAATAATTGATAATTTTTAAACATTTTTGATAGTTTTTGACCATTTTTGACAGTTTTTAAAAATAATTGATAATTTTTAAACATTTTTGATAGTTTTTGACCATTTTTGAAAATTATTGACAGTCTTTGACAATTTTTGACAATTATTGACCATTTTCACAGTTTTTGACAAAACTTGTCCATTTTTAACAGTTTTTGATAATTTTTGACAATTATTGACCATTTTTGACCATATTTCAAAATTTTTGACAATTTTCATATAATTTGATTTAATTTTTAATCCGATAAATTGTTAATTATTCACCAATTGAGTTAATTCGGAGGGCGTGGTTTGATTAAATAAGCGAGCGAAAAAGATTCCTCCTCATGTAACCTTTTCTTAAATGCTTATTAATTATATTTCATCCAGTATTTAATATAAACTTAGTTTAAATTTTTAATTTGAATCATTTAAAAATTGTAAATATTTCTAAAAAACAAAAACAACAAAACTGTTTATTTCCTAATTTCACATTTCTAAGATTAAGTGTTTCATGGTACTTTCGGAACATTCCGTCGTAATTTATTGCATACATGATTCATTGACTTTATGTCATCTTGACAACTAACCTACAATTTTTTCTGACATTTCCAAACTAAATAATTAATGTTGAAATATAATGTTTACTAATAATTAATTCCCATTTCAGGTTTTGGCTTTCAAGATATTTATGGGACTTCTATTTATAAATTATTTAATATTGAAGATACTTGTATATAATTATGAAGTATTGAACAAATTAAGGTATATTCTCTTTTACTATTTACATTCTTGAACTCAAATAAATCATATTATTTCAATATAATACATCCCCTCCTATAAGTTAAGTTTTTCAGGTTTTTTTATTACCCGAGCAGATCTAGTTTTAACATCGTGATCTAAAACTTTTGGACTGGATAATGAAGATTTTGATGAAGCTCCCAGTGACGGGCTTGTATTTTTAAGCAGGCTGAACCAAAGGTTCAACACAATCATCGTCGTATACAGCTTGGTTACTTTTAAAACTCATGATCCTTCAACATATTTTTCAGTTTTTTTAGTGACACCCTCAATTTTAAAGTAAAAAGATGTTCATGAGAAAACCCAAATGCGTGAATGAACAAAGACAGGAACATTTTCTTTTTCATGTTTAGGCCCCCTAGAACTCCTTTACTAGTTATCAGTCAAAATCTCGAGTTCCAATATTTTTCGCCGATAGTCTAATCTTTCTCTCGAAAAAGAGTCGCTCGAAAATAATTAAATCGAGTAATTATTTTTCTTCTCATGTGCTATGAAATCGATCAATCAATCATGTGGTATGAAATAACTGCAATGTGTAAAACTCAATAAATTTTCAGATCTCAGTCGATTTTGGATGGACCACTAAGCAAAAAAAGAAGAATAGAAGATTTGATACCAATTAATAGTTTTTCTTTTATATTTTCGATATAAAACGACCTGTATTATACCAGTTGTTCAAAACGTATTGTAATTGCAAAAATGGTTTTTGTTTGTCGTTTTATAGATATAATAAATGTTCAAAAAAATTGATTTTTTATTCAATGCCTGTCCATTGACAATACTTCGAAAACAAAGTATTCGTTAAAATTCATTCGTTCTAATACATCTTTCCCGGAAAGCGCCTTTTTCAAAATAATTTTCCTTTGAATAAAGCTTCATGGAGCTAACTTATAAATAATTCCATCAACTTTTGAAAAATTTCTACATTGTACATAGTAATTGATTGGTATAAAGAAAATACAGATATATTTATATGTTTTCCTGGGAAGCCTTTAGTGGACTACATTAATTCACACCTATCAATTTATATCATTTTTTGTTCGTTTCGAAATTAGAAAATCAGTCCACCTTTTGCTTTCCTAATGAGATGAAGGAATATGGAAGTTACCACAAAAAAATCGTTATCGCGGAGCACTCCGATGGAGGGTGTCTTCTACGGGAAAAATGAATAGGAACCCCCAGGGTTATTTTTACCCAATACTAGAAAATTTGTGGCTCACATTCTTCAGGCAAGTATTTTATATTTTTAAACGAATTCTATCAATTCTCAATTTACCTAATCATTTGTTTGATTCAAATAACTATTCTCCATTTCATATTCTAAAACAATGCCACAAAAATATGTTTTTAAATCAAACAAAATATTTTTCCAATTAAAGAAATATTTGTTTCACTCTTCATTCAAGTATAATTTTAAATCAATTCCTAATTATACATTTGTTTCAAATAGCAATATTCTTGATTCAATACTACGGATTCTGAAATTAAATGATTATTTATACAAAATTAATAATTATTTTTTTTTATTTTAATAGTCTGGTATTTAACAAAACAATATGTATTCTAAAATTCAAGTAAATCTTTGTTTCATTTGAGTATTTAATATTCTTGAATATACAAAATTGTTTATTTGCTTCCATGGTGGAAGACATTCTCAGATGAAAATGAATTATTCTTGCATCAAATGAACCCGAAGAATTGAATGGAAGAAATATAACAATTGACTACATCATATGTTTTCTTGAATCAATCAAATATTGGTCTTGGAATCCAAATAAACTAGCGTTTTCTTTTAAATAATAGTTTTATTTCGCCATACTGAAACAACAAATTTGTTTGACTGAAATATATTTTGTTTGATTCAATATTCAATACTTTTTTTTATCTGTGTATCTACTCCTTCTTCTGTCAGTCCATTAGATTGTGTGTAATAAGGGATGCGCAAAGTAATTTCAAAGTAAATACAACCAAATAATATATAAACGTAAAATTATATATATTGTTAATAAAGAATAAGTTAATCGAAAATAGTTTTTTGCGCTTTAATGCCTGCGCTGGCCATAATGTCAAAGATTACAAAATATATATAAGATTGTTCACTCGTACGAATTCTATCGATCAAAGGATTCATACCGCTGGTTACTGTCTGGTGACTTAGCGGTTGGCGCCATGCTACAGTATGTCGCTAAATCCTTACTTGCATTTAATTTTGCATATTATACGGGTCGTCGCCTATCGAGCGCTGGTATTTTAGAATTCGTTGTTCGTGTTTATGTTTTATAGATATTTTAAATTTATTAATTAATTATTGCAATAGGGAAAAAATAATATTCATATTTTCCTCTTCAATAGCAAAACTTATAAAATACATATTTTGTGATATTTGTTAATAGTCTTAGTTGTATACATAATAAATCGTATAGTTTATCACTTTCCCACGAATTCTGAATGCAGTCTTGGTATTAAGTTCTTATAATGTAAACAAAGATAAAAATATAGAGAAGCAATTAAGGGCCAGAAATGTGCCTACAATCTCTAGAAACTTTGTAGAAGTATTTCATTTAGTTTTTCGGGAAACGTTCCGGAAGTAAAATTTCTTGTTCGCATTATTTTAACTCCTGTCTTCCAAAAGTAACATTAATAATATTATAATTGTGGTTTTAAAATGCCTGTGTGTTGTGCTGTGATGGGTTGTTCCAGCAAGGTGGGAAAACCAGAAATATCCTTTTATCGTTGTCCCAAAGACGTTGAGAGGTGGGTATTAAATTAGTTATTATCAAATACGGAATTCAACTTTTTTAAACTATTGTAACAAAGATATTTGATAATAATAAATTAGTTAGTTATTTAGTACTTATAGATACTGGGTATTCATAGAAATTTGAAAATTCACATATCTAATTTATTAATAAATATATCCTGCAGCTGCATAATATGTTTTTACTGTTTTAACCTTGTGAATCTAAAAAATACGGAGTGTCTAATTTAAAGATCAAAATTGTTTTAGTGGTCCTATTATACTGGTGGCCAATAAGTATGTATAATTTAATTTGTGATATTCTGTATAAATAACCGCTAGATCTTCAATAAGCATCACAAAATTACTAAAATGTTGAATAAAATCTGTCAATTGATTCATTTTAAAAATTTTAATATATTTTCTTACTTATACCTAAACTTTCCTTTTCAAATTCATATCCTGAACTTTTTTCGAAATAATTAACATTTAAAAACATTATATAGAAAAAACCTTTAATAAATCATCCTATTTAAATATATATTTCTCAAGTTACCCGTGTATAGCTTGGAATAAAATATACTTTTCTAATGCCCTGGTACCTAGCGGTGTCGTTATTTACAACAAAAGGGAGCCGTAAATATGATTTATGAGTGCGGCGATCGTTTAAAACACTAAGAAGAATCAGACCGCCTTCAAGTGAACTATCTTATATATATTTTGTAATCTTTGATAATGTGTACTTTAAGCCCGCACGAGCATAACGTAATCCATTATGTAGATGGTAACTAAGGTATTAAAACACAATAATGTACTGGTATGACTTAAAGTATTTTTCTATCTCTCTATTCTATATGAAAGCGTGTGTTTGTATCTTTCTAAACAATTATTTATTTATCAACAAACAGACTTAATTTGTTTACTAAACAACATTTTATTGGTAAATATATAAATAGGTATTTATCATAAACAGTTTCCCAACGAACAGCCAATAAAAAAAACCCACGTCTCATTCAAACCATCTAAAATGGCCAAATAAGACCGTTTCGTAGTCACATCTCCCTATCTTCATTATCATTCATTTCCTCCCACACTCGTTCTCCCTCGATTTCTTTTTGAATCGCATTCTTTTGTTTCCGAACAAACGTACATTCGTCGTCGACAGATCGAAGAATTGACAGCAATCAGATACGAGGATTAGTTATAATATCATACAAATTTTGAATATTTATAAATATCGAATGAAGGGTTTTTTAAGATCTAAGCTTAATTAATTTGTATCTTAAAAACAAGAGCTAATATAGACGAAATCTGTTGAAAATCATATAACAGCACAGTTGGCACCTGTCAACAAATATCAAATGTCAAAATTAAATTTCAGACTGAGTCGTTTCAGTCGAAAAATGGAATTCAACTGTATTGAATTACGAAGGATTACCTTTAAAATAAGGCTTTATTCTACAGAGAACAACTAACATAAAATTATTGACAACTTTGTAACATAACTGACAATGTCATGAATCTTATCAAAATGGCAATATCATGACATTCTTCCCGCCTTCTTATTTCTCGAGGAAGTCTTCTAAATATTGAGGACGCCTTCATGTCCTAACTGGCCTATCGATATTCAGTACTGCGTCTTGATTGTGTTGGTCTTGAATGAGATGGTCTTGATTTTCTTGAATGCTTTGGTCTTGATTTTGACTGACAGAATTTTCATCGCAATAAGTTAATGATGTGTCTCCTCGATGAGCTAAATGCCTAGTGGAAACTATCTTTTCTTCTCCATTTTCCAATCGGATATGGGCGTATTCCGAGTTGGCTTCTAGGAGTTGGACTTCATCAACTAAAGGTTCGTATTTATTCAAACGGACGAATCTCTTTAATAGCACTGGTCCTGGTGCAGCTAGCCATGTAGGAATCGATGATTCATAAGTTGAGCGCCTCACATGTGGGTCGAGTTGATAGCAGTGCATAAAAGAGATCTAATAGAGTGAAGAGAATCCACTAGAACCTGCTCCCACTGGTTGATTTTAAAATTTTGAGATTTTAAAGCCAACTGGATGGTTTGCCATATAATTCCATTAAATCGTTCGCACTGACCATTACCCTGAGGATTATAGGGAGTCGTGCGACTTGAAGCAATACCGTGGGTCTCTAAAAATGACTTAAGTTTACGAGACATAATGTCAGAATGTCAGAATGAACATATGCCGGAGTGCCAAATACAGAAAATATTTGACGCAAACATTGGATAACTGTAGAGGATGATATGTCGGAACATGGAAATGCGAATGGGAATCTGGAAAATTCATCAACAACGGTTAGTAAGTACTTATTTCTTGAAGATGAAGGCAAAGGACTTTTAAAATCCAAATTAAGACGTTCAAATGGTGAGGTGGCTTTGATTAACGTTCCTTCATTTTTGTGAGATTTTGGTTTAATTTCAGCACAAACAGGACATGAGGAGGTAACTTGACGGATGTCTTCCACAGAATAGGGGAGATTTTTGCAGCGTATCCAATGGAAAAAACGGGTAATACCAGACACAAAGAAGAATGTAAATTAAATAATTTCTTTTGATCAGCCGATGACATGGTTGCAGAAGTAATACGGGAAAATGCATCAGCTACCGTGTTTTGACTTCCCGGCCTGTAAACAATATCATACTTATAGCATGACAATTCCAAACGCCAACGTTGAATTTTCTCATTTTTGATTTTTGAAGAAGACTTGTTGTTAAACATAAATGCCACTGACTTCTGATCCGTAATGAGCTGAAAATGTCTGCAAATTAAAAAATGTCGCCACTTTTTCAGTGCTTCTACTATTGCGTACGCTTCTTTTTCAACTGACGAATGCTTTTGTTCCTGAGAGGACAAGGTTCTTGAGAAAAATGAGACTGGTCTTGCTAATTGGGATAATTGAGCAGCTATTGCAAACTCCGAGGCATCGGTTTCAACAGTTAACACAGCGACGTCATCAATTGAAGAAATCGAAGAGTTGGCTATGTCTTGTTTGAGCTGTCTAAATGCCGAAATTGCTTTCTCAGACAATGGAAAACTTGTGCTGTGTGCTAGCGGCTGAATTTTTTCGGAAAATTTAGGAACCCATTTAGAGTAGTGTGCAAACATTCCTAGAATTCTTCGAAGAGAAGCTGTAGTATCAGGTACTGGTAAATTCAAGAGAGGCTTAAGTCGTTCTGGGTCCGGCTTCATAGTTTTGTTGCATATTAAATACCCAAGAATGCAAATCGATTTGAGGGAAAATCTTGATTTTGTTTCATTAATTGTTAAACGGTACTTCTTAATGACATCTAAAAATTTTTGTAAATTTTGATCATGTTCTTCTTGTGAGTTACCGCAAACAGTGACGTCATCCAGATAAGTATAGACGCTTTTAAGATTTTCTTTCTTGATGATGCTGTCGACGGTTCGTTGGAAACAAGCGACTCCATTGGTAACACCAAACGGAATTCGAGTAAATTGGTACAAGTTTCCACAAGCTTCAAATGCAGTGTAGATCTTTTCTTCATCTTGTAACATGTCTATCGACCTGTTTCGATTTTACAGAATAAATCCTTTTAATTAGCGCTCGTCGTCACTAGCCACTTCCAATTATAGTTCTGTGATCCCAAACTCTTCAACCCTGACCGTAAGACAATTGACGTCTGCCAACGGACGTTTCCATTTTTTCCAACGCTGCGAGAAACACCCTTTTCTGTTATCGACCGCCTAAGGGGACAAATCATCTTTCGCTAACTTTCATATCTTAAGTACCTATCTTATGAATTTTGCTGTGGTAAGTTCAAAATCATAATTTATAATTAATAAGCTTCTTCTAAAGTACTGTCTGATATAATTTTCGTATGCATTCTTTATTTTTTTACAGAGATAGACGAAATTAAATTCAACACGTGGTCATAAACTGTTCTTTTATACTAATATGGTAGTTTTAAGCCAAATATTCTTTTATAATTCACTGTTTTACTTTTATACAAACATTTTCAAGCTTTTTCAGTTGCGAAATAACTCTTTTAATTATAAAACATTTTTATAAATTACTATTAACCTATAAAATATTCTTTTGTAACGCCAGTGCCGGCTCCATATATTTCCTAAGCACGATATTTTTTCATATAACTAAATCTAAATAAATAACTTTTTGCTATTATTAGTTTCTTTCGGATCATTAGTATATTTTTTTAATTTAGCCGATAATTGCTATTTTTACTGTTTTAACATGGAACATATAATGTTGGAAAGCTTTCAGTAAATTAAATAAATTTTTTGACTTTCAAATAACTGCCTTCCTTTTCTTTAACCTGAAAAGCTGACCAACATAATGTGCCATTACATTCAAGTTCCTACATATCCCTGATCCACCTGTACTTCTAGGTAAGCACAGCCCCTAGGCTAGGATATAACCCAAGAATTTAACCCGAGAATATAAACCCAAGAATATAACCCAAGGATACAACCCGAGGATATAAAGCCAAGGATAGAACCCCAAAATACCGCTCTAGAACAGAACACATCAGTTCAGATCAAGACCTGACTTTTTCTCCAGGAAACCACTTCATCTAAGCTAAGTACCTATAAAAGTACAAATTCCTCTATTAAATTCCGTTGTTCATTTCCTGTGGCAGAATAAATTTGTTTTAACTCGTATCTTTCATTTTTTTAAATCCTCAACTATAAAAGTTGAGGGAGATATCGCCCGGGGTGACTTTTAGTAACTTTTTTATTATTAACTTATTTAAATTTTACAAGGCGTTTCTACCTTTTCCGCCTTAGTTTTTTGTAGTTTTTATCGTTAAAAAGGTAGTGGCGCCCTCAACTTTTACAACCCTTCTGTTATCCTTGTGCAGCATAAACTTGGGGTCGAATCACCCTTGAGAGGAGTCTCTAGCCGGAGCCCTTCGAGCTGGTGCCCTGTGGGGTACAGGCATTTACCGTTACAAATTGGCGACCAACTAAAAGCACACATTTACCGTTACAATCTTTAATTGGAATTTGGTAATAGGCGCTACGGAGATCAATTGTACTAAAAACGGAATATTTCGAAATTTGGTTTACAATGTCTTCTATCCGTGGCAATGGGAATGCATCCAATAATGTATATTTATTTATGGTTTGAGAATAGTCAATACACATACGCTTCTTGTGGTTTTCACTTGAAGTTACCAGAGGTTGAGCTCGCCAGGGGGAGATACTGGGTTCTATGATCTTTTCTTTTAGAAGATGTTTGATTTCTTGTTCAATAAAGTTGAGGTCTGAAGTTGTAAATCGATGTGATTTTATTGCGATTGGTTTGCAATTAAACGTTAAATTTGAAAATAAACTGAATGGTTCAACATTTGCTACTGCTAAATTGCATATTGATAGGGTAGATCTGTCACCTCCAAAGAGAATTTCGAGTCAGGAATGTTGCTTCAGAATATCATGACCAATGATTGCTTCAGTGCAGAGTTCATCAAGGACTAAAAGCTTTACATTTGAATAAATGTTAACCAAAATTTGTAGGCGTACAATACAATATCCAAGAACTTGCGACGTGAGAGATGTTAAAGCCATTTTAACATTAATTCTTGATGGAATGACACAAATATTTCTACTGGCAACAATTTTGCTTGAAATATAGCTATCAGAACTCCCTGTATCGACTAGTGCATCTGTGATTATGTTGTTTATTTTAATTTGAATAATAGATAAACAACTGGGAGAAACAGCAGAAATCGTAGTCAGAATAGTAGCAGATGTTTTCTGAGTTCTTCTGGTGTTACTTGATCTACACACAGTTGAAAAATGACCTCTTTTATTGCAGGAATGGCAAATTGCATTTTTAGCAGGACAGTGTTCGCGCAGGTGTCTATCTCTACCACAAAAGAAACATTTCTGAAAAGATGCAGCAGCTGCTAACGGCCTGGTTGATGAATTTTCAGAATCTTGTGACGGTTCTGCGTTTTGTAAAACGTTGATGAATATGATTCAGCATGTTGCTTGGCTATTTCTAACGCTCTCGCAGTATCAAACGCTTGAGTTAAGCTCAAAGAAGAGTGCTCTAGAAGCCGCTGTCTAATTTGTAGTGAACTTAAACCACCTCGAATGAAATCATCTCTATTCTGTTCGGCCGTAACAGCTTTAAAGTTGAAGTATTTGCTCATTTGCTTCAAAATTTGTAAATATTGGTCAATTGACTCACCTACTAACTGTCTTCTTGATGAGAGAGAATGTCGAGAAAATATTTCATTTTTGGGCTTTACGTAGAGGCTTTCAAGGATTTTTATGGCATCTTCATACGTTGTACTCTCACTAATGGACTCAAAAACGACTGGACTCACGTAGTTTATTAGTAGATTCAGCTTCTTCTTATTGTCCTTCGCATCTGCCGCTTCCAGAAAGTTCACGAACGATCTGTACTAATGATTCCAAAGTTGACCTGCGTTTCCAAGTGTAACATCTATATCTAATCGATTGGGGCGAAGTAGCTTATCCATTTTATAGAATTCTCTTTAGAATAAATTGTAGTGAATTACGAAGGATTACCTTTAAAATAAGGCTTTATTCTACAGAGAACAACTAACATAAAATTATTGACAACTTTGTAACATAACTGACAATGTCATGAATCCTATCAAAATGGTAATATCATGACATAAGCCGAGAAAAATTTTTACCATTTTCAATGACAGTTGTCTCAACAAGAATGCCTTCCGAGTTGGTGTCTGTTTTCGGCGATAAAGCACCACATCAGTCGACAATTTCTCGTTGGGAATGGAGAATGTAAACGTGGACGGATTAGTCTTAGCAATGATCCAAGAACAGGTCCACCAACAACGCTAGTCATCCAGGAGAACGTCGATGCCTGTACGTAAGCTGATCCAAGAAGATCGACATGTCACATATCGTGAAATTGGGTATTTCAAAGATCACAAATCAAAATGAAGAATTTTCTGTAAAAATATCGTATCTGTTGACAGAAGAACAGAAAAAGCATTTAGACTCAATTGGTGTCAAAAAACTCTTAACCGGTTTAACTCAAAAAATATAACAGTATTGTCAGAGGTGATGAATCCTGGATTCACTGTTATGAACCTGAGAATAAACGTCAGTCGGGTATTCCAAGATGAACTAAAACCGACGAAAGTTATCCGTTCTCAAAATGTTTCCAATAAGATGGTGACCTCGAAAGTGGGTCATTTAGCAACAATTCCTCTGCAAGATCAAAGAACTGGTACTGCTGATTGGTACATATCGATTTGTTTGCTGGAAGTAATTGCTGAATTACGAAAAACCAACCCCCAACGACGAATGATCCTTCACCAAGACAATGCAAGTTCCCATACAGCTCGTAAAACAATTGAGTTTTTAAAGAATTGTGGGACCATCCTCTATACATTCCCGACCTAAGTCCTAACGACTTTTTTACTTTTCCAAAAATTAAGAATGAACTGCGTCAAGGCCTTCAAAAACTCTATTTTGAATCTACCAACAAGCGAGTGGAATAACTGCTTCAATAATTGGTTCAAAAGGATGGAAAAATGCCATTAGTGTTTAAAAGTTATTCACTGTTTTTTATTCTAGCTCTAAATATAAAAGATAATCCTCGTAGTTAAACCTACCTTTACATCGAAGATTACATCTATTTTCGATGTATAAACCTGTATTGACTAAAGTTGATCAATAAAAATACTGACTTGTCATTCCCTTTGAGCTTACTAATTAATAATGGGACATTTTATACTTATCAGGAGATATGATTTTGAATTAAAAAAAACTTGTTTTTTAAAAACAACGAACGCGGATGTTTCTACTTTTAGATTTGTTGTAATTAGTTAATAATTTTCAACATAAACAAGAAATGTTATTGAAGAAAGTGGTTTTCAAATAATGAATATTTAAACTGTGTCATAGACTAACAAGCACGGAGAATATTCAGAACTTACAATGGGCTGTACCTCGTCAACGAAAAGAGATTTCAAAAAAATTTCAAAACCTTTTCTAGGGTAGAGAGGGGGAACTAAAATGACATGAGAGAGAACGCACCCCCATGAACCCCCTATGCCCAACTACAAAAATTTAAATGGCAACCCCCTACTTGTGATACGTCGTTAGAAAGCCCGTAGAAAATGCTCTCCAACGGTCTAAGTCATAATTATACAGGGTGTAACAATAAAGCAGAAAAATTTATTTAACAACAAAATGAAAAAGTGTTAAATGTCGAACTACAAAAATGTTAATTAATTTAGTAAATGTTTAAAATGGTTTCCATTGTTTTGTAAACAATAGTACAACCGACTTAAGGTGACCCCACAGAAAAAAAATCAGGTGGCGGTAAGTCTGGTGACCTAGGTGGCCACTCAATGGCACCTCTCCTTCCAGGTACTGATTGCTCTTCATACATTTGATACACTGTTTTTCTCAATAAATAAAGTGAGTTCCATCAACAACCTGGTTTCCCTTAAAAAAACTGACCAATGACGAAACAGGCATTTCTTGTAGCATTTCAAGTCTAAGTTAAGATGGGTTTTAAATATCAAACAGTTAATGAACGGCAAATCATAATGGAATCTTAACGTTTTTAGGAATGGCGCCATATTTATTTATCAGCTGGAATGATTTTTCAACAAAATGCCAAACGAAAGCTCTTTCAAATAAGGGCAAAAGGAAAATAATAATACACGCAGGTTCAAAAAATGACTTTGTTTCGAACTGTCTGCTGCTTTTAGCGAAAAACATAGATTATTGTTTAGATCAGTGGTTCCCAACCTTTTTTCATTCACGACCCCTTTTGGATTTGCTTAAAAGCTGGCGACCCGCAATAATTAAATATTGATGTTTCATAGTTTAAAAAATATAAAAAAGACAATGTAGTAGTAGTATTTAGTATTATTTCTTTATTTTAATGCTAAAGTGACGACTGTGCTTGCATCTGCGTAACAAGTTTAGTCATCCTCATCACATTAAGTTTATTTTTGGCAAATTTGCAAAAGTGTTGAAAAACCACTTTCACAAACATAGGTGAAAGCAAATGGTATACTAGTACCCGGAGAGAAAACAAGTGAATATTGGGATAAGACCGATAAGCGACACACCAAAATTCAGTCAGAGTTTTTTCCTGGAATAGAGCACGAGCTGTAGAATCATTTTTAAGATCTAAAAATTCATCCTGCAATTCATCTGGAATTTCGGCAATATCTAAATGGGTATGGAATGGGTTCCTTACAACTGCGGTTTCTTCCTCAAACACATCAGGAAAGTAGAGGTGAATTTCATTTTCCAGAAATTGCAGGTGGTGATTAATTTCCAGTTTCAGATCCTCCCCAATTCCTGTTACAGAGGCTTCAACTATGCAGCTCAGGTTTTCAAACATTGAAATGTTTCCAAGCATTACTTTTGGTCTCCAATTTTCATCCTTACAAACAAATTCTTGAAGATTATCTCTAAAATACAGAATGTGCAAGTCCTTTCCCTGGAGTTTTAAATTTAGTTTGTTTAATTGGCCAAATACGTCCGATAAATAAGCTCTTTGGATCCAAGCTGGTTCAATAAGATGCTGCAAAAAATTCTGCTTTCCTTGCATTTTCAAAAAAACTTTCAATCCTTCTTTCAGCTCAAAGACACGTTTCCTTTTGACAACCAACGAACTGCAGTATAAAACAAAAAGTATCGTGATCTGAGTTGATGTCTTTACAGAGTTCTTTGAAAAGACGGGTATTGAGAGCACTAGATTTTATATAATTAACAATTTTAATGAATGCCTTAAGCACCTCTTGCCTTGCATTTGCCTCGGTAGAGTTTTAATAGCAAGAGCAAAACGGTGAATCCTGCAGTGCAGTCCATCAGTATACAAACTCCACACAAATTCCCCCATTTTAGTTCATTAATTTCGAAGAAAGATCCATCACATCTTCACTCTTGGTTGTGGTTTTTAAGGCTTTGCAAAACAAAAACTCTTCTTTAGTAGGTATTGTCCAAGTGAACATATCTTATGAATAAAATTAATTGGGAACACGAAGCAACATCGGCCGACTCGTCAAGTTGGATAGAAAACAGTCTTACTTCAGACAAAATTTGCTCCAATACGTCTGCTGACATATCCGAAATGCGTCTCTGAATTGTATTGTTTGACAAAGATATTTTCATTCCACTGCCGTCGTTGACAGAGCGGCAAAGTACCAAAATTCTTAAATAATAATTTTGCTGAGGCTTAAAATTAAGGAATAAAGAATGTTTACTAGAGAAATGTTTTATTTTTGGGAGCCTAATGGCGACCCTTCCAAATGTCTTCCGCGAACTCCAAGGGGGTCGCGACCCACCTGTTGGGAACCATTGGCTTAGATTATCACCAGGACACTGACACCCAACTATTTGAAGATTGTTTTGAACATCGACATTTAAAAAATTTGGAAATCCCTGCAAATTCCCGCTAAATTCAATTTTCAAACGCATGCGATTTTGTCGCTAGTTGCTAGTTGCTCTCCGAGCTCAAAGATAAAGCTATTCGATGCTTTTGAGCTCTTCGAGCTCAAAAGTCTTATCAAAGTTCGATGAAACATTATTTTTTTAATTTTCAAACTGCTATAACTTTTGAATGAATTAACCGATTTTCACGCGGTTGGCGGCGATCGATGTAGTTTTTTGAGCTCTATAAACAAAAAAATTGATCTGATGAAACATTTCGGAGTTATTACAAAAAAACACTTTTTTTCGATTATTTTCGACAACGATATCTCACGAACGCATCAATCGATTCTGACGCACTTGGTGGCGATCGATGCGGGTTTTCAAGGTTAAGAGCTGATTCGGTTTTGAGATCGATCGGTTCAGCCAATATTTTTTTTTCACTTTTTTTTTCACATTTTTTGCAATTTCTCGAGATCTACCGGTCCGAATTGGTTCCAACTTACAGGAAATCACACACACACACACACACACATATCAAGTCACACCTCATTTAAAAGGTCTGGTAAATCTCTATCCAATCATTTTGTTTTGCCTTTGATACCAGCCTTCTATTGTTATTTAATCGTTGTTTAAAATTGGCTCTTTTTCAACTTTTATTGCCTGAATGTTAACGGTGGTCACTTTGAACACATGATTAAATTGCAGTTTTTTCTTGTTAACAGTTGTATTTTTACTATTTGCAAATTTTTTATTCTTCAAAGAGTCTTTCTGTCATAACATAGCACGGGGGGATACGAAATGTTGAAAGAGAGCCAATTTTAAACAACGATTAAATAGCAATGGAAGGCTGATGGTATCAATGGCCAAACAATATGAGTCAATAGAGATTTACCAGACCTTTTGAATGAGGTATGACTTGATACTTAATGCCGTTTGAAAAAATGTAAGGGGAATCTCCAGTAGAGAGGGGGTGAATCTGACGTTTATGACATTAGCGCCAAAAAGTGTCCCCCTGAAGTTAAAAGTTGACGAGTTTCGGCATTTCTTTCTAAAATGTCCCATTTTTGAAATATTAAGGGTGGGTCCTTTTCAAATGAACACAGTGTATAGAGAGTGTAAACTCGACAGTTCGTATTATCTAAAACTGTTAATGAAGATGACATTCTTATAATATGGTCAGATCTCGATGTTTATGGTGTCGTTTAAAATATTGTTTCTTCTTGATTTATAATAACTTTATTTGCAATGCTGTACTAGATTTGGAATATTCATTAAACAGAAATTATCTGAGGCTAAGTACCAAGATCTTGATCCACGACAAACTGCTTCTACATAAATGAATCCAGTAAATAATCTGTGATAAGAGAATGTGAATGAATCCTTTGTATTTTCCTTGAAACTATTAATAAAATTATTTTAACGTTAAACTTTTGAGTAGGTACATTATTGTATCTCCTTGACTAATCATAACATTTTTCTAACAGCCCTGTATAAGTAGGTACTAATAAACAAACCAGTAACCAATGTTGATTATTCAAGGTGTGGTAGTTTTTTGACGACCTTCGATGACGAGAGAATTTAATTATGTCCTTTGTCAATTAACATTCCGACATCAGTAATTGTTACCTTGGAAAGACATTAAATTGATAGGCATCATTAATTTTATGCGATGAAAGAAAAATAAGTTAAGGATTGCTGAAATCTCGAACATGATTGGCTCTCGGCCAGGACTCTTTTAATGGATATACGTTTTGTATGTAGTTATTTTTAACGCACAATAATTGGTAAGTTAAATGTTTATGTACAAGGTGATATATGTAGGCTTTTTTATATCCAAGTTTTGATTGAAGTTATTTGCGTTTATTTTTTAGAAGGTACAGTGAAGAATTTAGAAATATTATACAATCTTCTGTATGTTCATGTGGTATATTCACTATCTGTCATTGTCTGCCATGTCGAACAGAAATCTCTAAAAACGCAAAGTCGATTAAAAAAAACAACGACGTCCTTTTCTCCAGCCATTCAGAACATCATCGACCCCCTTCTAACTTCGTTTTGAATGCTTAATGAAGGCTTAATATAACCAGTTATATTCCCAAATTACATTCAATTTGAATCTGTGGATCAAGTTCTTTGATTTTGTCACTCACACCGATCATAAAAATTCCATAGTTTATTCATAAATCCGATTTAAAATGTTTACAATTCATATTCATTCGAAACGTTTCAAACATTTATTCAATTTTCAGCCCACGTCACTGACTACCGAAATGACTTAATTTTTAATCGAAAATACCATAAACTCGACCTGATACGAGGTGAAGCTAACTCCCGACACATAAATAGAAAACGAGAATATTTTAATATTACTTGGATGGTTTATCCTGTATTAGTTTTGCAAAGGTCACGAAGATTTATTACTCCACCGCATTAGTGAATAAACTTTAAAGTATACTTCATTCCAAGATATTTCGTTTTTACTTTAATTTAATCAAGACCAAAACCCACGTGAATCCGATAACAATAGCACAGTATCGTACTCGTTTCTTCGAAAAGCGAAAAGATTATGTTTAAATAGTATGATTATTTTACAACTGAAATATTTGGCTGGTAAAATAATATTTAAGACTAATTTCTTAATTTATTTAATTATTCTATTATTTATTGGTGACCTGTACTGCACCCACCAACTTTATTTCCAATCCCCTTTTTATATTTACATAATGGGATTAAAATATTTATAGATAAAATAGAAAGTGGGGATTTCGGGATAATAATTTTTAATATTTTCTCAGGAATTTCAGTTTGTAATAAACATTTCACTCCGAAAGTAATCTTGTGTTTAAAACTAAGACCTAGGGCGCCCTAGGGCAAAAAAGTGCATTTATCGCCGGATGTGAAACGAATTGTGAAAAATGTTTGAATCATTGAAAAATCGAGGTTATAGTATAACCGATAAAGCAAAAGAAACATGTAAGTTGATTAAAACCCCAATATCCACAGTAAAAGACATTATCAATAAGTCAACACATAACCCAAAAATACGAAGTGACGCTAATAAAACCAAATATGTTAGCCTTAGATTGTATAAAGAGATGAAACAGGGAATTTTTTTATTTACTGCCAGGTTTTTTGTTTTATTTACAGTCACAGTTCATTACTCACTTTGTTCCTTTCCGATTCTATTCCAATTTCATATCAGTCATTATTTAAAAAATGTATTTATGATACATTTTACTGTTTTGCAGATACCCTGTATAGTACAAAATGTTTGAGTATCTAAATTTTACCCACTACGGATCTGTTACTGTTTACTATTCAATGATGGATGAAAGCACGAGCGTATAGCGAGTGCCTTTTTTCGCAACGAGTGAGCAAAAGTACTTCACGCATGAGTATCATACAATATTTTATCTACGACCACATTAAAAAATATTTTTCAAATTTTGATTGATAAAACACTGAATGTTAAGCTAAATAAACATGGAAGAAGAATCCGATTGCACTCCTCTTGAAATTGCAGAAATTGCGTGCAATGTAACTCAAATCCTGCTTCCGGAAAAGTCAAGAAAAATATACATGAAGTCATATGGCGATTTTTTGAATTGGTGTAACACTAAAAAAATCAAAAAATACACGGAAAATTTTCACAATTATTGTACATTTTTCAAAATATTTAACAATTTTTGACCATTTTTCAAAATTTTTACAATTATTGACTATTTTTGACAAGTTCTGACAATTTTTGACCATTTTTGACAATTTTTATCAATTTTTAACAATCATTGATCATTTTTGACAGTTTTTTATAATTATTGACCATTTTTCCAAAATGTTGACAATTTTTGACCATTTTTCAAAATTTTAACAATTTTTCAAAATTTTAACAATTATATACCATTTTTGACAATTTTTCAAAATTTTAACAATTATTTACCATTTTTGACAATTTTTCAAAATTTTAACAATTATTATTGACCATTTTTGACAATTTTTCAAAAATTTTGACAATCAAGGGCCATTTTTTCAGATATTTAACAATTTTTGACCATTTTTCAAAATTTTAACAATTATTTACCATTTTTCAAAAAATTTGACAATCATTGACCATTTTTTCAGATATTTATCATTTTTGACAATTTTTCAAAATTTTAACAATTATTATTGACCATTTTTGACAATTTTTCAAAAATTTTGACAATCAAAGGCCATTTTTTCAAATATTTAACAATTTTTGACAATTTTTCAAAATTTTAACAATTATTGACCATTTTTGACAATTTTTCAAAAATTTTGACAATCATTGACCATTTTTTTAGATATTTAACAATTTTGACAATCATTGACCATTTTTTCAGATATTTAACAATTTTTGACCATTTTTCAAAATTTTAACAATTATTGACCATTTTTGACGATTTTTCAAAATTTTAACAATTATTGACCATTTTTGACAATTTTTCAAAAATTTTGACAATCATTGACCATTTTTTCAGATATTTAACAATTTTTGACCATTTTTCAAAATTTTAACAATTATTTACCATTTTTGACAATTTTTCAAAATTTTAACAATTATTATTGACCATTTTTGACAATTTTTCAAAAAATTTGACAATCATTGACCATTTTTTCAGATATTTAACAATTTTTGAACATTTTTCAAAATTTTAACAATTATTTACAATTTTTGACAATTTTTCAAAATTTTAACAATTATTATTGACCATTTTTGACAATTTTTCAAAAATTTTGACAATCAAAGGCCATTTTTTCAGATATTTAACAATTTTTGACCATTTTTCAAAATTTTAACAATTATTGACCATTTTTGACAATTTTTCAAAAATTTTCAAAAATTTTGACAATCATTGACCATTTTTTCAGATATTTAACAATTTTTGACCATTTTTCAAAATTTTAACTATTATTGACCATTTTTGACAATTTTTCAAAAATTTTGACAATCATTGACCATTTTTTCGGATATTTAACAATTTCTGACCATTTTTCAAAATTTTAACAATTATTGACCATTTTTGACAATTTTTCAAAAATTTTGACAATCATTGACCATTTTTTCAGATATTTAACAATTTTTGACCATTTTTCAACATTTTAACAATTTTTGCTAGTTTTTGATAATTTTTGACGTTTTTTGATTGGTTTTGACAATTATTGACCGTCTTTGACAATTATTGACCATTTTTGACAATTTTTGTTTCACATCAAAAAGAGTGTTATTATTAATTATTATCCCTTTTAAAAAGCATTGTACTTTTTCGCACTCTTTTGGGTGTTATAATGAAACTTCCATTTAAAAAGCATTGTTCTTTTTCGCACGCTTCAGACGTATGTATAAAATGTAATTTTACTAACTTTTATTATTAAATCCTTAAAGCCAGATGCCGAGTCAACGAAATATTGTGAAATGTTCTTTACTTCTAGCAACCATACAAGCTTCAAATTTCGAACACAATTAGTGTTTATCGTATAGAGCAATGAAAAACCAAAACATACCACAATTTCAGTCCCGTTGTCTAGATTGATATACATATACAGAGTGTACCAAACTGATTCCGCCAGGCTCTATCTCATAAAAAAATAGAGATATTTGAATGAAACAAAAGCTACTCTAAGTTGTTTATTTAAAATAGTTTGTAAATAATGAGAATATTTTCTTGTTTCATACTTATTTGAGTAGACGAGTTTTAGTTTTTAATTTAATAAATCCGTTTATCGATTAAAACTTTTCGACGTGCTCACTTCTATATCTTCTCGAAACTTCGCCGACTCCGAAAACTTCCCGACTATAGTAAAACTTCGACGCCGACTCTCCTTTAAATCTAGATAATCCTACAGGAAATGTAAACTTTCCATTTCAAGCGAAAAGTAAACAACTTCAATTTAGAGAATTGCGTATATTTTCCATTTCCGAACTGGTGAGACGGAGTTGTTGTGGGAAAACTCCTTGGGGTGAAACTCGCAGTCGTCAAGGAAACGAACAAATTATCGCCCACTGCTGTTCGGCGTCGCGTGACTGAACAATATTTGTTCGAATGCTTCTTCCTACGAGATGACGATGGGAAGTTTTTTTATTATGTCGGTAGATTTGATGAATAAATTTTGTTGACATTGGAATTACCCTTCGATTTTTGAGGGCATTTTAATGCAAAATACGAGCATTTCAATGAAAACTATCCACATCGCATAATTCTGAAGGCGTTACTTTTATGAAAAAATGAAAAAACACGTCAAAAATCATATAATGGGAACGGGGGACGACTTTTTGCTCATATGAAGACGTCTGCTTTTCCGACGAATGTGCATTTGCATTAAATGGAGGAGAAAAACAGACAAAATTGTAGATATTGGCAGAAAATATCCACACGTAATGCGGGAGTTTCATAGTCAAACACCACAAAAATTTAACGTCTGGTGTGGCATTTTTGGTGACCATATTTTATTGAGGGAAACTTAAATGTTGAGTCTTATCTATAGCCCGTTCAGTACAAAAACCGTTGCACGTCATCAAAGTGTCGAAAAAGAGACGTTCGTTTATATCATGTCATTCGATTGCTGCTGTCAATCATCTGTCAATCACTCTGTTAAGCCTCTCTAAACTCAATAAATATTGAAATTTGTAGGTCGCATTGTATTAAAGAATATAAATATATGTTTAAAGAAAGGTTTCGTAATTAATTTCATATCAAATACAGCTCGTAGGTTAATTAAATATTAACGTCAGTCTTAATAAAAACTTTTTATGTTGGCAAAAATGCGCGCTGTTGCCGCGATTAAAATGGTTTATTTCAGGTTCAGTTGACGTCTTGACATTTTTGGGGTTATGTTGTGACAAAAACTGCAAAGAACTGTGAGTAATTTTTCACAAGCAGTAATGAGTTATCAAAGTTAAAGTCACATCCAAAAAAACGTATAAATGAAACTTAATAATACTGCAATAGTTGATGCATTTACTCCTGATACTATTTACAGCGTTTATGAAGCAAGTATGTATAAGTTTAATATTATACCCAATTAACTGTATTTATTATATTCTGTTACATTATTCTTAATACTTGGCAATTATACATGGACATTTTTTTTATAGATAATCATGTCACTTTAGGAATGCTACTGCAGTAATTGAAGGAGGAACAATAATTATTCAATGTAGAATGTTCCTGAGTAGTTTACTAAAATATGATACACATCCACAAAGAGGACTTATGGAACTTTCAACAAAAATAAACTACTGTACCTATAAATTTGTTTTTATTAATGGATCCTGAATTTTCCAGAATGGTGCTGTAGGCTGTTCATGTCAAAAGGTATGTTACAATGATTATGTAAAATTTTAGAATGCAAAATTGTTTTTATTCTAGATATTTTGTATTACATGCTGAGAATAAAGATGGTTGTATTGATGGAGCAGAAAGTATATTTTTATATGAATCTCAGATGAGTTATTATCATGGGAAAATGAATGAAGAACATGTTTTTAAATGGTTTGAAAACCAATTACTATTGAATCTTTCTGAACCTTTAATAAATTATGGACAATGCTTTTCGATAATATTAGGTTAATGACACAATATAGAATTCAATCAACAAATGTTGAAGCTGAGCTTATTCATATTGTAGCCTAGTAAGTAGATACTAACTGTATTTTAATAGTGATATAGCAAATTATATGTTAGAATTCAGAAGACTACACAACTAGTTTAATACATTTAAAATTCTTACTTCAAATTATACCTAATAGACAATAAATGCTGTTTTACTTTTATTTTCACAAAAATAATAATATAGGTATATTTGAAAAGAAATGAATTGGTTATTTGAATACTGCCCTTTCAATAAATGTTTTTTTCAGAAACAAGCCCCCCAACAAAATACATTGTGGATATGATAGAACAGTATAGTCACAAAGTATTACCTACCATCTTTTTAAAAATCCTATTGAGTTAATACTGGCTACTGCCAAGCAAGCCGATAGATGCATTCCAGAAGTTGCGGGTTGGAATTGGTTTGTCCGTGAACCTCTCAAATTTGAAAGATTTCTATTTGATAATTATTGTTCTACCTTATTTAAAAAAAATAGTATTACAAACTTTTCGGTGTAGTAACTAATTTATAAATTTGCAATGTTTCTTTTTAATAAAACAATTCCATAAAAATTGGGGTGGCATTATTTATTATTTTATTTTAATCATGATATTCAAAATAAGTAATTCAGGCAGCATTTTCTAAAGGTAAATGTGTATATCACAAAGTTTTATAAAAACTACAAAGAATTAATTTAATAGTTTTTATTGAATTGAAACGGCTCATTTGATCATTCATTTATTAGCAATACTTTCAGTTGCGGTAGATCATTTGCATATACCTTCACTCGGAGAATAGAATGGATTTGCTCTCCTTTTCTGAGCTGTGGTGGTGCTTGCTGCACAATTTTCTTTTGCTATGATCAATGATCATATATCTCAGGATGATTTTCCTTGTTGAGAATGACCTACACACTAAAGCTTCACATCCCGGCTTTTCTAAAAAAAATTTAAGATTTATTTCAACAAAATAAAAAATAAAATTGCCTACCTTTAAAAAGGAGGTAGATTCAGGTTATCAGAACATTTTTATTTATAATTTGTCTGTAAACCTTACATCAATCTTTCATATTGTAGTGACAACATTTTAGAAGCCAACATGTATTTAGGTAATTGTAACCTAAAAATTATATTAGATAATATTTTTTCCTTGATACTATTTATACATACATGCATTTTAAATACTAGAATAGTTCCATAACTTCTAACTAATTAAGTGTGTGGTATAAACATACAAATAAAAGTGTTAACTATTCCATACGTACCTTTTTAGTGCTAAAAATAATTCCATAGTTTTTAAAATAAGAACATACAAATTGCACGCAATAACCATCAATAACTAAACCTAACCTAGAATATTTGATAAACTTCATTTGACATATACTAGATTCTCATATTATTTCAAGGGCTTGGCAACATAGTCCAGTTATGACAGATGTGACGTGCAACGGATTTTGTACTGAACGGGCTATAGGTTCATTTATGATCGAAATTATTTATATCTTGCACTTGGGCCTGCTCAAAAACGTCCCAAAGTTCAAAAAGGCCAATGTGAAGGTCGTCCAAAAAAAAGGACCGCAGAAGAGCTCGTCAATTCGAAGAATACACAATTTTCATAAATTGTTTAGTTTCATGTACTGATTTCAAAATTTCCTCGTCTAGTATTCATTTGATTTTTCTTATTCGAGGCTCGTAGGGAACTAATAAGATTTTCGTTTAGGGAAAATTTGGAGGTAGGGTTTAATAGAAGATGACGATGAGTGTCCCGTTATCTTCATAAGTTGTTGGTCATTAACTCCCGCTTTGGCTAACTAATTTTATTATTTGTCATGTCGAGTCCAATTTTAGTTGCAGAATTTTTGGTCCAAGTAGAAATCGTATTAATACCCAGTGGAACATTTTTGTACTAACCTTTAGAAATTGTATTTTTCCAAAAGGGATTTGGAGTTAAAAAAGTAATTCAGATATTAACAATGAAACGGGACAACTACCTTTATCCATCTTATTTTTTGGTTATTTATTTGCTGTAAGTAATTACAAATATAAAATAGAAGGTCTAGAGCTTATAAATATATTGATTGATTTAAGAAATTGTAGAATTTTATCTAATCTGTCCGTAAGAGCTGTCTTCATATTATTTGGAACACTGCACAAATTACGCAGGTTATTACACAGAGGAATGGCTTCTTTGGACATCAGGTATTGATGGGTTATGCTGGTGTGTCCAATTCTAAGCCTAATTGTCTTCACTTGATCGGATTTTCTTCTTTTAAATGGTAAATTTTACAGTTTACAGCTTCTCCTCCTCTCCAAGCTAATTGATAGGAAGCTATATGAAAAAATCTTTTTTGTAATCCATCTGGTTCGTCTATATTCCACAATTTTGCCATTTTTGTATGTCTTTCTTGTTCAATGCTACAGAACATATTTTCCTTTTCTCTGTAACTTTTTCCGATTTCTATTTCTTGCATTGGGGCCTATTCTGTAGCTCTTCCTATAAAATATAGAGGCCGTTAAAATGAAATCGGTATTGGCTAACCACATTTCCGTTAAGATTTTAAAGGATTCCTTTAAAATAGATTGTTAAAACTATTATTTTTAAAGGGATGTTAAAGTGTGCCTTTAAATAATAACTGTAACAAAAATGGCGTATGTAGATGTTGTTGCTGGTGAAGCTTTGATTGAGGAAATAATTGTAAACCAAGAAAAGTAAGAAACATTTTTAGGTTATATTTGGAAAATAGTTTAAATTAACCATGTTTATTTATTATTCTAGGGCAGAGTTAAGATTATACCAAAGAAATATTAGGGACTTGAGTGATCCCTTTCAAATACCAAATAATTTATTTAAAAATATTTTTCCCTTTTCCAAGGAAGTGTCGAGAATGTTAATTGATATGATAGAACCACAAAAACCACAAAAATTGTTAAAGTTTTTGAAATATGGTGAAAAATGGTCAATAATTGTCAAATAGTGTCAAAAATGGTCAAAAATTTGGAAAAATGATCTAAAATTTTGAAAAATTGTCAAAAATGGTCAAAAATGGTCAAAAACTATCAAAAATCGCTAAAAATTGTCAATTATTTTTAAAAACTGTGAAAAATGGAGAATTATTGTTGAAATTGGTCAATAACTGTCGAAAATTGTTAAAATTTTGAAAAATGGTCGGTAGTTGTCAAAAACTATTGAAAATGGTCAAAAATTTTAAAAAATTGTCAACAATGGACAATTATTGTTAAAAAACGTCAAAAATGGACAATTATTGTTAAAAATTGTCAAAATTTTGAAAAATAGTTGATAATTGTCAAAAATTGTTAAAGTTTTTGAAATATGGTGAAAAATGGTCAATTATTGTCAAAAAGTGTCAAAAATGGTCAAAAATTTGGAAAAATTATCTAAAATTTTGAAAAATTGTCAAAAATGGTCAAAAACTATCAAAAATCGCCAAAAATTGTCAATTATTTTTAAAAACTGTAAAAAATTGAGAATTATTGTCAAAATTGGTCAATAACTGTCGAAAATTGTTAAAATTTTGAAAAATGGTCGGTAGTTGTCAAAAACTATTGAAAATGGTCAAAAATTTTGAAAAATGTCAACAATGGACAATTATTGTTAAAAATTGTCAAAATTTTGAAAAATAGTTGATAATTGTCAAAAATTGTTAAATTTTTTGAAATATGGTGAAAAATGGTCAATTATTGCCAAAAAGTGTCAAAAATGGTCAAAAATTTGGAAAAATTATCTAAAATTTTGAAAAATTGTCAAAAATGGTCGAAAACTATCAAAAATCGCTAAAAATTGTCAATTATTTTTAAAAACTGTAAAAAATGGAGAATTATTGTCAAAATTGGTCAATAACTGTCGAAAATTGTTAAAATTTTGAAAAATGGTCGATAGTTGTCAAAAACTATTGAAAATGGTCAAAAATTTTGAAAAAATGTCAAAAATGGACAATTATTGTTAAAAATTGTCAAAATTTTGAAAAATAGTTGATAATTGTCAAAAATTGTTAAAGTTTTTGAAATATGGTGAAAAATGGTCAATTATTGTCAAAAAGTGTCAAAAATGGTCAAAAATTTGGAAAAATTATCTAAAATTTTGAAAAATTGTCAAAAATGGTCAAAAACTATCAAAAATCGCCAAAAATTGTCAATTATTTTTAAAAACTGTAAAAAATTGAGAATTATTGTCAAAATTGGTCAATAACTGTCGAAAATTGTTAAAATTTTGAAAAATGGTCGGTAGTTGTCAAAAACTATTGAAAATGGTCAAAAATTTTGAAAAATGTCAACAATGGACAATTATTGTTAAAAATTGTCAAAATTTTGAAAAATAGTTGATAATTGTCAAAAATTGTTAAATTTTTTGAAATATGGTGAAAAATGGTCAATTATTGCCAAAAAGTGTCAAAAATGGTCAAAAATTTGGAAAAATTATCTAAAATTTTGAAAAATTGTCAAAAATGGTCGAAAACTATCAAAAATCGCTAAAAATTGTCAATTATTTTTAAAAACTGTAAAAAATGGAGAATTATTGTCAAAATTGGTCAATAACTGTCGAAAATTGTTAAAATTTTGAAAAATGGTCGATAGTTGTCAAAAACTATTGAAAATGGTCAAAAATTTTGAAAAAATGTCAAAAATGGACAATTATTGTTAAAAATTGTCAAAATTTTGAAAAATAGTTGATAATTGTCAAAAATTGTTAAAGTTTTTGAAATATGGTGAAAAATGGTCAATTATTGTCAAAAAGTGTCAAAAATGGTCAAAAATTTGGAAAAATTATCTAAAATTTTGAAAAATTGTCAAAAATGGTCAAAAACTATCAAAAATCGCCAAAAATTGTCAATTATTTTTAAAAACTGTAAAAAATTGAGAATTATTGTCAAAATTGGTCAATAACTGTCGAAAATTGTTAAAATTTTGAAAAATGGTCGGTAGTTGTCAAAAACTATTGAAAATGGTCAAAAATTTTGAAAAATGTCAACAATGGACAATTATTGTTAAAAATTGTCAAAATTTTGAAAAATAGTTGATAATTGTCAAAAATTGTTAAATTTTTTGAAATATGGTGAAAAATGGTCAATTATTGCCAAAAAGTGTCAAAAATGGTCAAAAATTTGGAAAAATTATCTAAAATTTTGAAAAATTGTCAAAAATGGTCGAAAACTATCAAAAATCGCTAAAAATTGTCAATTATTTTTAAAAACTGTAAAAAATGGAGAATTATTGTCAAAATTGGTCAATAACTGTCGAAAATTGTTAAAATTTTGAAAAATGGTCGATAGTTGTCAAAAACTATTGAAAATGGTCAAAAATTTTGAAAAAATGTCAAAAATGGACAATTATTGTTAAAAATTGTCAAAATTTTGAAAAATAGTTGATAATTGTCAAAAATTGTTAAAGTTTTTGAAATATGGTGAAAAATGGTCAATTATTGTCAAAAATGGTCAAAAATTTGGAAAATTTTTGAAAAATTGTCAAAAATGGTCAAAAACTATCAAAAATCGCTAAAAATTGTCAATTATTTTTAAAAACTGTGAAAAATGGAGAATTATTGTCAAAATTGGTCAATAACTGTCGAAAATTGTTAAAATTTTGAAAAATGGTCGGTAGTTGTCAAAAACTATTGAGAATGGTCAAAAATTTTGAAAAATTGTCAACAATGGACAATTATTGTTAAAAATTGTCAAAAATGGACAATTATTGTTAAAAATTGTCAAAATTTTGAAAAATAGTTGATAATTGTCAAAAATTGTTAAAGTTTTTGAAATATGGTGAAAAATGGTCAATTATTGTCAAAAAGTGTCAAATATGGTCAAAAATTTGGAAAAATTATCTAAAATTTTGAAAAATTGTCAAAAATGGTCAAAAACTATCAAAAATCGCTAAAAATTGTCAATTATTTTTAAAAACTGTAAAAAATGGAGAATTATTGTCAAAATTGGTCAATAACTGTCGAAAATTGTTAAAATTTTGAAAAATGGTCGATAGTTGTCAAAAACTATTGAAAATGGTCAAAATTTTGAAAAATTGTTAACAGTGGACAATTATTGTTAAAAATTGTCAAAATTTTGAAAAATAGTTGATAATTGTCGAATATTGTTTAAGTTTTTGAAATATGGTGAAAAATGGTCAATAATTGTCTACAAGAAGGACTCAGAATTACTGTCATACCAATACATTTAAAAATTCTTTTATGGTACAGGGGATACCGATCAAGTTCTGGACAGGGTCACACTTTTGCTATGAGTCAACCGAGCATGAGCAGATGCATTAATGAAATTGCTAATGTTATTTATAATCATCTATTACCTAACTGGATCGTATTTCCAAACACTGAAAACAGAAGAAGAAAGGTAATAAAAGTATAACTTTCCGAGGTGTTTGGGAGCCATATATTGCTCACATATTGCAATAATTATATCGCCCCCAGAGCAATATCCTGCGCTTCCGTGCTACAGCAGAAAAGGATATTACAGTATAAACTGTCAGATCATAGTAGATAGTGATTACAATATTTTAAACATGAATGCTAAATTTCCTGGATCTACTCACGATTCGGCAATTTGGCAGGCTTCAAATGTACGGGTTACTATGGAAAAATTATACCTGCAGGGATCTAATTTTTTCCTTATCAGCGATTCTGGATATCCACTTCAACCTTTCCTTTTAACTCCATTTGAAGATCCAGAAGAAGACACCCCAGAGAGTAATTATAATTACGATTTTGTAAGAGCTAGGAATACTGTTGAGAGAAGTAAATGGAATACTAAAGTAGAGATTTAGATGTTTATTGAAACACCGAGTTTTTAACTATGATCCCATAAAAGCAGGAAAAATAATTTATAATTTATAATAATCTGTTTCGAACAAGGTGCCACACCACCCCCCTTCTCATTTGAAATTTTTGAGGGGGTGCAAGAAAGGAGCAATATTTATATTTATACTTACTGTAAATTGTTAAATTGACAATAAAAATCGAGAGTTAATAATAATAATTAAGTTAGGTAATAATAATCAAATGTTACTTTTTTTTACAAATTGATAATCTATTTCATTCGCATTTAATTATCTAATAAATTAAAACAATAATTGTTTGAAAGGGGGACAGTTGCCCCCTCTTGCCCACCCTCCAGGATACGCCCTTACAAGGGACTATAAACATTACTTTCGGTCTTATTTTTAGGGTTGATATTTCCACATATATGATACACGAAATAGTAGGTATATTGTGTCACAAGGGCTGAAAATGAGCTTTAGCAGCCCGAGACTATTAGATGCATGAGCGAGCGTAGCGAAGGGCTGCTAAAGCGTTTCCTGCATGTGTGACACACAACTGTTTTTCGCCTACCGAATAAACCAAAAAATAGAAAAATATAACAAAAATGTTTGACACACACTTTGACGTTTAATTAAAAAATTTACGTGAAACGTCAAAGTACTCAAGTGACAAATATGGAAAAACTTCAAAAATCGTGGCGTTAAGAATTTTTCGCCCTTGGGCTACAAATCAATACTTTCGGTAATGTAGGCGAAAAAAAATATTTTATAATATTTTAAAACTAAGGATAGTGCTGGATACGTCAAAATCTGTATTAAAAAAAACTGTCAATATGATTTCTTAATTCATTCCTTTGCGGCAACTTCTGTTGATACGTGTTATGTTATTGAGGGATTAGAGAAAATCTGATTTATATTTTGCACGCACTTACAAATGATATTCGGAGAATAAAGCCATAAGAGAGGCAAAAATTTACGACATGGTCGACAACGTTGGGCCCTCTGGGTGGTCTCCGTTGATTTATTATTCGCCAATCGCCCACCTTTTACTCTTCTACATTTTATTATTGTTTTAGTTGGTTGTATAAAATGAAATTAATAAATAAAGTGTTATTAGACTGGATTTAAAATTTATATTTAAAATAATATTCACTAAAAGATGTCGTTGATCAATCAGTCAACCAGTTGGACTCTTTTCAAGGATTAAAATTATGTGTAGGTTTCATTTTAACTGTGGATATCTTACAGATTTGTCCGGTTCCACTTCTTCAATATTCTTCTTTTTTTTAGTCGTACCTATAAAAAATCTGCGTTTTTGTGTATATAAAGAAAGTCTTGATTTTGATTCTTTAAGAATTCCTTCTTACATGCAAATAATTTACTTTTCCTACGACCATCATCCAAAACACTATTTTGTACATTCGTTATAATACGCTAAAATTAACAATTTCTCATAAAGTTGTGGGAAAAGTGGTACTTATAAGGCATAGCCAAAGTGACATTAGGCAGTCCCAAAATAAATACCTGCATCAAATTGTCACTCTGCTTATCTGCTCCCTAAATTCTCATATTTGTACAGAATTCAAAGATAACCAAATTTATAAAACACAAACTTTCAAGGGGCATGTCTGTTCACTTTTTTTTTAGTTAGACATGTAAAACATTTAATTGTGAAAATTATTATTTCTTTGAATAGAAGTATTTCTGGGGTGTAGTCCAGTAAATGAAGGATGAAAAGTAGGCAAAGTGTACAAAAATCCTGCCGGTTCATTACACTAGTAATTGAACCTCCAGAAATTTCACACACCTCATCGCCATTTTGGGAGGGTATTCCCAGCCCCAATGTTCCAAAAATTGGTTTTCCGCCAATATTTCCTAAAATATGGCATTTAGAGAATTTTTATATAGGGGAAAAAATGAAGAGTAGTTCATTATCTACAAAAATGGTCCTCATGATTTTTTTCGCAACATTAATATTTTTCGCTAAAACCGATGTTAAAAAATCCAAAATTTTGAGGTCCAGAAAAAATAGCTGTTTCTTGCACAACCAAAAAGGAGAAATTCCCAGCTTTAAAATGACGCATCTTAGAAGACAATCCGGTGATCTACAAACTTTTAAACAGTGATTGTTCGTAAAATATTCCCAACCTCGAAAAACAGCAAAAATTTGGAAATGAAAACACCAACTGAAAAGTCAAGGGGCAAGAAAGATGGCCAATAAAAATTTCTGAGGTCAATTAAGTCCTTTAAAGGACCCGTAATTACAAAAAATCGAGAGTAAATGTCTATTATTAAGAAAAATATGAGTAATTTCCCGATCTTTGACCCCTTTTTAAAATTTGGTGGAAATATAAAAATGGGCCTTGAATCATCGGATATGATAGCTGTGGATTTCCCCTTTCAACTGAATTTTGAATCGTAAAAAAATTTGCATTTTTACCCGAGATATTGAATAATTTGTTCGCCCAAAGAACCCGCTCTTTCGACTCCGGAGCGGGAACTCAACATAAGGATCCCGCTTGAGGGCCATTATCTCGAAAATTATCGAGTTTTCGGCAAAAATCACAAGGACCATTTTTGTAGATAATGACCTGATCTTCATTTTTCCCCTATATAAAAATTGTCTAAATGCCATATTTTAGGAGATATTGACAATGGATTTTGATTCGCAAGTAATTCTAGAATTCTTATATAACATCACCAAGGTGAAAAATTTGCTATGTCAACAAGTAAATGCCTAAATTCAGTTTTTTTTTCCACAAATTATAATTTGTAAATACTTAACACTGTCTTCAAATTAATTATAAATAATATTTCATTCTTCAAAAGTAAAACATGTTCATTTTTATTTGAAGTCCTGAGTAGCAATCTTTAGAAACTAACACCGGAAATATTTATAAAATAAAATAAATTTAAAGGTTTTTCTTACTTATTGGATGTCGATTTGAACAAATTTATATGCATTATTGAAGAAATGACAGAAATTGGAGAAATTTGTGCCAAAATATTATGTTCGTCATTTGAATGTACGCAGTTTTTATTGATCGAAAAAATAGTGATTTTGAACGCAACCTGTAGATGTCTAATTGTCAATAAGTGGTAAGTAAGGCACCTTTCGATACATTATTTACAAAGTGGACATTGGTCATCATATGTGTTTATTTACTCGGAGTATTGGAAAAATACGTTTTATAGTGTTTAATAACGAAAAGTCACATCAAATATTTTACATTAACTAAACCAAACATGACGTCAAAGATGACTGCCGTCTAAAAAGGGTAAGTTCATTTGAAAAAGTCAATTCTGGAACGGTCATTTCGGGAACGTCTCCGGACGTTCTGGAAAAATGACGTTCCCGAGAAAAGTATTCAATTATCTCTTATAATATCACAAGAGCTTAAATTATTTCTGGATTTTTTCTTACGTGGTATTCGGTAATAAAATTTCACACCATAATTTGGAAAAAAAATTGGGAAAAAATCAAAAGCAAGTGTTTGGAAACAGTTTGTTGAATTTTGTGACGAAAAGTTGTAAAATTCTTATAGAAATTTTGCATTATTCACATGTATATATACATTATTTAATGGTTGTAGATCATATGTTTACCTTTTCAACTGTAAAAAAATTTCCAATTAAATATGGTGGCACCTCGAAAAAATTTAGTTGCCATGGTAACTAGTCAAAATTTAGGCATCTTATTGGTTAAAAAGTAGAGGTGTGAAATATTCAAAGAAATATCTGTTATAACTATTGCTTAATTAATTAAGTGTATGTAGTGCGAATATAGTTTTAAGAAATGTTTATTTTTTTTTAGCAATATGGAGTCTCATGATGCTGAAAAAACGTCCGAAAAGGCAGCTTCAAAAAAACAGCTTACTTGCGCCAACGACAAAAAGCTAATGCCAGAAAAAGGAAGTCTTTAGATAAGATGGCAGAGAAAGAGTGGGATATTATTATTTATCACTCATATTCTAAGCAGAGATAGCCGGTCCTCTTTTAACATACTCTTAAATTTCATCAAAGATCTCAAAACTGATATTTAGGTAAGATTATAACAAAATTGTGTGGCTAATGGACCTGCTTCCGAGCCATTTTCTTTCCACACACAACTTTGAACTTAGGTATTTAGAACTATCCAGAAATCATAGAAAGTAGTTTTGCTTTACAAAACACGTTTTTCTACACAAATTTTTATACGCAAAGCAAGCGTTTTCTTAATTTTTTCGATAACCGTTGGAAAAGTGATGCGAAAAGTAAACGCTATTGCACTTTTCCGCACCGTAATGTCAAAGGCAGCTATTACCTGTCAACTTTTTTTGACAACTCAACATATTTATTATAGTGAATTTCTGGGTGTACAAATTCAAAACCATTTATTTTAATTTATTAATTATAAAAAAATTAACCTATTAAGCATTATTTTAGGAATTATTAAGCAAGATCAAAATTTATCTTTTTAGTATTCCAATTAAAAACTTATGGAAAAGGCTCTAAATGCAACCGAAAATTTGTTACCTGAGGTTTCGAAAGAGAAATATCAAATACAATATAGCAAATTTATGAACTAGGAAAAAATAAACAACATTAAATCATTTTCAGATAAATTACTGTTTTTCTTCCATTAATAAATGTGGTTGTAGAAAAAATATTGAGAACAACTAGTACGCAAAGCACTTTTCCCACTCGCTAGATTTGCGTGACTCGCTTTACGGCTCGTGCCACAAACTTCTGCGCTCGTGGGAAAAGTGACGCTTTACGCACTTGCACAAAATTATCTACTATTATTTTATGGCTATAATTTTTTAAAATATCTTCTGTAGTTTCCATTCGAAAAATTGTGAAATAGTGAATAAACGTAAACAATGCCACTTGGCAGCAATGTTTGACAGTAAATTAATAAGCCGGCTATTTCATCGTCAAGGTAAAGTGCAATTCATTTAAAATGTATTTGATGATAAACGACAAATGCAGCTGTTGATTCAAACATTCCAAAAATTATCTATCATACCTACCTTTACAGAATTCAAGATAAAAAGTTTAAACCAGTTGATTTTTTACTTTAATTTACACAAAAATCACTAAACTAGTGTGCGTCATCCTTTTGGAATTATTGTCGGACAGAAAATGCATTAAATGATTCATGAAAATTGTAAAGAAGAACTTTTTTTCGGTCCGTGTTTGTACCTTTAGACTCTGGGAAACGGGATCAAAATATTTATTCATCATAAATATTAGCAGTTATAGGAATAACTCTCGACTGCTGGACTACCATAATACAAAGTTCGCGAGCTGCTCGTGAACAGCTCTCGAACCCGCCCGATTTAACCAATCAGCTCGCGAACACATACGTCCACACCAGAAGAGTTTCTTTTAACCCTCCCAACCGCGTACAGTTCGTCGAGTTCGCTAGAGTGTTCCAGATATTAAAAATAATTTTAAAAACATTCAAGAAATAGTTAACGTCCACATACTAAGCTCGCCACCTGTGCACGAACGAACCCTTTGATTTTACCGACTGTACTCGGAACCCACAACGAACTGCCGAGCTGTTCTAAAACTGTTCGCGAATTCGGAAAGCTCGGGAACTGTTCGAGAACAGCTCGCGAACTTGGTTTGTATCCCGCTTTAGGCCAGTTTTTACGAGAGCTTATTACTTACGTGGCCATTTTTTCGACACTGTATACCTTCTTCAATCATTTTCCTTTCTCTTCTCAATAAATGACGAGAGCTTCAGCTTCTAGTCCCACTTGCTAATGATATGTACGAAAATCCCTCTTTCGGGTAGTTTTGCGGAATTCCACCCTAGCCGATATACCAAGCCGATTCGTTCATGTTCACACCTAGAGCAGCAGCAAACAAACAATTTTTGTCTCCGCGACCACTATTTACGTTCCCAGATTTTTCTGAAGCTTTTTCCTTGTTTTGTGGACACTAATTTTTGTAGTGGCCTTTTTGTTTGCACCCCCAACACCATGGAGATTGCTTAAATTTTCTGATAGCTAGTGCACAATCACTTTATTGTCTACCATCTTGGTTTTCACAAAGTCTATGGTTATATCAATGAATTTCCAAGAGCTACGACCATAGGTTCCTACTCTTTAGTAAAACCCTGCGGCTTAAGAACCCCTACGAATTCATCATCTATCTAAGTAATTCTCCATATTGGCAAAATTTAACAACTTCATGGAGCACACATTCCTTAATGCCCTATTGCACCAGTTTAGCTTAAATGTAAGGCTTAAGTAAGTGCAGCTTACTGATCATTCCAATCTCTCATTGCACCATGTTTCGCTTAGTAAAGCCACGCTTACGTACAATACCGTATGTCTTCACTTGAATGGACAAAAACGGTAGAAAAGTGCATTAATGTCTCGGATCCTCGAAGCTTCGCTTCTCGGTCTTTAATGGACCTCGACAATAATACCTCACTTTTCTACCTTGGCGCATAATTACTATTTTATATCTGACAGTAGGTAAATAGTAAACATTAATTTAAAAACTAGAAAAGTGAAATTGTTATAATAAAAATTTGATGTTTATGTGGCGCCCTCTATCATGACCAGAAATTGGAATACATGGAGTTCGATCTCCTTGTATAGTCTCCATGCCGCGAACTATCAAAGAAGCTAGAAACCAATAAAACATCATGAACTCGAGTCTTATGATTGGCTGTTATTGTTCTGCCGTCAGATGTTTTGGTGCAAGATTTTAAGTGGCGTCCTCTATCATGACCAGAAATTGAAACACATGGAGTTCGATCTCCTTGTATAGTCTTCTCCATGCCGCGAACTGTCAAAGAAGCTAGCAACCAATAAAACATCATGAACTCGAGTTTTATGATTGGCTGTTATTGTTCTGCCGTCAGATGTTTTGGTGCAAGATTTTAAGTGGCGTCCTCTATCATGACCAGAAATTGAAACACATGGAGTTCGATCTCCTTGTATAGTCTCCTTGCCGCGAACTGTCAAAGAAGCTAGCAACCAATAAAAACATCATAAACTCGAGTTTATGATTGGCTGTTGTTGTTCTGCCGTCAGATGTTTTGGTGCAAGATTTTAAGTGGCGTCCTCTATCATGACCAGAAATTGAAACACATGGAGTTCGATCTCCTTGTATAGTCTCCATTCCGCGAACTGTCAAATAAGCTAGCAACCAATAAAACATCATGAACTCGAGTTTTATGATTGGCTGTTATTGTTCTGCCGTCAGATGTTTTGGTGCAAAATTTTAAGTGGCGTCCTCTATCATGACCAGAAATTGAAACACATGGAGTTCGATCTCCTTGTATAGTCTTCTCCATGCCGCGAACTGTCAAAGAAGCTAGCAACCAATAAAACATCATGAACTCGAGTTTTATGATTGGCTGTTATTGTTCTGCCGTCAGATGTTTTGGTGCAAGATTTTAAGTGGCGTCCTCTATCATGACCAGAAATTGAAACACATGGAGTTCGATCTCCTTGTATAGTCTCCATGTCGCGAACTGTCAAAGAAGCTAGCAACCAATAAAACATCATGAACTCGAGTTTTATGATTAGCTGTTATTATTCTGCCGTCAGATGTTTTGGTGCAAGATTTTATGTGGCGTCCTCTATCATGACCAGAAATTGAAGCACATGGAGTTCGATCTCCTTGTATAGTCTCCATGCCGCGAACTGTCAAAGAAGCTAGCAACCAATAAAACATCATGAACTCGAGTTTTATGATTGGCTGTTATTGTTCTGCCGTCAGATGTTTTGGTGCAAGATTTTAAGTGGCGTCCTCTATCATGACCAGAAATTGAAACACATGGAGTTCGATCTCCTTGTATAGTCTCCATGTCGCGAACTGTCAAAGAAGCTAGCAACCAATAAAACATCATGAACTCGAGTTTTATGATTAGCTGTTATTATTCTGCCGTCAGATGTTTTGGTGCAAGATTTTATGTGGCGTCCTCTATCATGACCAGAAATTGAAGCACATGGAGTTCGATCTCCTTGTATAGTCTCCATGCCGCGAACTGTCAAAGAAGCTAGCAACCAATAAAACATCATGAACTCGAGTTTTATGATTGGCTGTTATTGTTCTGCCGTCAGATGTTTTGGTGCAAGATTTTAAGTGGCGTCCTCTATCATGACCAGAAATTGAAACACATGGAGTTCGATCTCCTTGTATAGTCTTCTCCATGCCGCGAACTGTCAAAGAAGCTAGCAACCAATAAAACATCATGAACTCGAGTTTTATGATTGGCTGTTATTGTTCTGCCGTCAGATGTTTTGGTGCAAGATTTTAAGTGGCGTCCTCTATCATGACCAGAAATTGAAACACATGGAGTTCGATCTCCTTGTATAGTCTCCTTGCCGCGAACTGTCAAAGAAGCTAGCAACCAATAAAAACATCATAAACTCGAGTTTATGATTGGCTGTTGTTGTTCTGCCGTCAGATGTTTTGGTGCAAGATTTTAAGTGGCGTCCTCTATCATGACCAGAAATTGAAACACATGGAGTTCGATCTCCTTGTATAGTCTCCATTCCGCGAACTGTCAAATAAGCTAGCAACCAATAAAACATCATGAACTCGAGTTTTATGATTGGCTGTTATTGTTCTGCCGTCAGATGTTTTGGTGCAAAATTTTAAGTGGCGTCCTCTATCATGACCAGAAATTGAAACACATGGAGTTCGATCTCCTTGTATAGTCTTCTCCATGCCGCGAACTGTCAAAGAAGCTAGCAACCAATAAAACATCATGAACTCGAGTTTTATGATTGGCTGTTATTGTTCTGCCGTCAGATGTTTTGGTGCAAGATTTTAAGTGGCGTCCTCTATCATGACCAGAAATTGAAACACATGGAGTTCGATCTCCTTGTATAGTCTCCATGTCGCGAACTGTCAAAGAAGCTAGCAACCAATAAAACATCATGAACTCGAGTTTTATGATTAGCTGTTATTATTCTGCCGTCAGATGTTTTGGTGCAAGATTTTATGTGGCGTCCTCTATCATGACCAGAAATTGAAGCACATGGAGTTCGATCTCCTTGTATAGTCTCCATGCCGCGAACTGTCAAAGAAGCTAGCAACCAATAAAACATCATGAACTCGAGTTTTATGATTGGCTGTTATTGTTCTGCCGTCAGATGTTTTGGTGCAAGATTTTAAGTGGCGTCCTCTATCATGACCAGAAATTGAAACACATGGAGTTCGATCTCCTTGTATAGTCTCCATGCCGCGAACTGTCAAAGAAGCTAGCAACCAATAAAACATCATGAACTCGAGTTTTATGATTAGCTGTTATTATTCTGCCGTCAGATGTTTTGGTGCAAGATTTTATGTGGCGTCCTCTATCATGACCAGAAATTGAAGCACATGGAGTTCGATCTCCTTGTATAGTCTCCATGCCGCGAACTGTCAAAGAAGCTAGCAACCAATAAAACATCATGAACTCGAGTTTTATGATTTGCTGTTATTGTTCTGCCGTCAGATGTTTTGGTGCAAGATTTTAAGTGGCGTCCTCTATCATGACCAGAAATTGAAACACATGGAGTTCGATCTCCTTGTATAGTCTCCTTGCCGCGAACTGTCAAAGAAGCTAGCAACCAATAAAAACATCATAAACTCGAGTTTATGATTGGCTGTTATTGTTCTGCCGTCAGATGTTTTGGTGCAAGATTTTAAGTGGCGTCCTCTATCATGACCAGAAATTGAAACACATGGAGTTCGATCTCCTTGTATAGTCTCCATGCCGCGAACTGTCAAATAAGCTAGCAACCAATAAAACATCATGAACTCGAGTTTTATGATTGGCTGTTATTGTTCTGCCGTCAGATGTTTTGGTGCAAAATTTTAAGTGGCGTCCTCTATCATGACCAGAAATTGAAACACATGGAGTTCGATCTCCTTGTATAGTCTCCTTGCCGCGAACTGTCAAAGAAGCTAGCAACCAATAAAAAATCATAAACTCGAGTTTTATGATTGGCTGTTATTGTTCTGCCGTCAGATGTTTTGGTGCAAGGTTTTAAGTGGCGTCCTCTATCATGACCAGAAATTGAAACACATGGAGTTCGATCTCCTTGTATAGTCTCCATGTCGCGAACTGTCAAAGAAGCTAGCAACCAATAAAACATCATGAACTCGAGTTTTATGATTAGCTGTTATTATTCTGCCGTCAGATGTTTTGGTGCAAGATTTTATGTGGCGTCCTCTATCATGACCAGAAATTGAAACACATGGAGTTCGATCTCCTTGTATAGTCTCCATGCCGCGAACTGTCAAAGAAGCTAGCAACCAATAAAACATCATGAACTCGAGTCTTATGATTGGCTGTTATTGTTCTGCCGTCAGATGTTTTGGTGCAAGATTTTAAGTGGCGTCCTCTATCATGACCAGAAATTGAAACACATGGAGTTCGATCTCCTTGTATAGTCTTCTCCATGCCGCGAACTGTCAAAGAAGCTAGCAACCAATAAAACATCATGAACTCGAGTTTTATGATTGGCTGTTATTGTTCTGCCGTCAGATGTTTTGGTGCAAGATTTTAAGTGGCGTCCTCTATCATGACCAGAAATTGAAACACATGGAGTTCGATCTCCTTGTATAGTCTCCTTGCCGCGAACTGTCAAAGAAGCTAGCAACCAATAAAAACATCATAAACTCGAGTTTATGATTGGCTGTTGTTGTTCTGCCGTCAGATGTTTTGGTGCAAGATTTTAAGTGGCGTCCTCTATCATGACCAGAAATTGAAACACATGGAGTTCGATCTCCTTGTATAGTCTCCATTCCGCGAACTGTCAAATAAGCTAGCAACCAATAAAACATCATGAACTCGAGTTTTATGATTGGCTGTTATTGTTCTGCCGTCAGATGTTTTGGTGCAAAATTTTAAGTGGCGTCCTCTATCATGACCAGAAATTGAAACACATGGAGTTCGATCTCCTTGTATAGTCTTCTCCATGCCGCGAACTGTCAAAGAAGCTAGCAACCAATAAAACATCATGAACTCGAGTTTTATGATTGGCTGTTATTGTTCTGCCGTCAGATGTTTTGGTGCAAGATTTTAAGTGGCGTCCTCTATCATGACCAGAAATTGAAACACATGGAGTTCGATCTCCTTGTATAGTCTCCATGTCGCGAACTGTCAAAGAAGCTAGCAACCAATAAAACATCATGAACTCGAGTTTTATGATTAGCTGTTATTATTCTGCCGTCAGATGTTTTGGTGCAAGATTTTATGTGGCGTCCTCTATCATGACCAGAAATTGAAGCACATGGAGTTCGATCTCCTTGTATAGTCTCCATGCCGCGAACTGTCAAAGAAGCTAGCAACCAATAAAACATCATGAACTCGAGTTTTATGATTGGCTGTTATTGTTCTGCCGTCAGATGTTTTGGTGCAAGATTTTAAGTGGCGTCCTCTATCATGACCAGAAATTGAAACACATGGAGTTCGATCTCCTTGTATAGTCTCCATGCCGCGAACTGTCAAAGAAGCTAGCAACCAATAAAACATCATGAACTCGAGTTTTATGATTAGCTGTTATTATTCTGCCGTCAGATGTTTTGGTGCAAGATTTTATGTGGCGTCCTCTATCATGACCAGAAATTGAAGCACATGGAGTTCGATCTCCTTGTATAGTCTCCATGCCGCGAACTGTCAAAGAAGCTAGCAACCAATAAAACATCATGAACTCGAGTTTTATGATTTGCTGTTATTGTTCCGCCGTCAGATGTTTTGGTGCAAGATTTTAAGTGACGTCCTCTATCATGACCAGAAATTGAAACACATGGAGTTCGATCTCCTTGTATAGTCTCCTTGCCGCGAACTGTCAAAGAAGCTAGCAACCAATAAAAACATCATAAACTCGAGTTTATGATTGGCTGTTATTGTTCTGCCGTCAGATGTTTTGGTGCAAGATTTTAAGTGGCGTCCTCTATCATGACCAGAAATTGAAACACATGGAGTTCGATCTCCTTGTATAGTCTCCATGCCGCGAACTGTCAAATAAGCTAGCAACCAATAAAACATCATGAACTCGAGTTTTATGATTGGCTGTTATTGTTCTGCCGTCAGATGTTTTGGTGCAAAATTTTAAGTGGCGTCCTCTATCATGACCAGAAATTGAAACACATGGAGTTCGATCTCCTTGTATAGTCTCCTTGCCGCGAACTGTCAAAGAAGCTAGCAACCAATAAAAAATCATAAACTCGAGTTTTATGATTGGCTGTTATTGTTCTGCCGTCAGATGTTTTGGTGCAAGGTTTTAAGTGGCGTCCTCTATCATGACCAGAAATTGAAACACATGGAGTTCGATCTCCTTGTATAGTCTCCATGTCGCGAACTGTCAAAGAAGCTAGCAACCAATAAAACATCATGAACTCGAGTTTTATGATTAGCTGTTATTATTCTGCCGTCAGATGTTTTGGTGCAAGATTTTATGTGGCGTCCTCTATCATGACCAGAAATTGAAACACATGGAGTTCGATCTCCTTGTATAGTCTCCATGCCGCGAACTGTCAAAGAAGCTAGCAACCAATAAAACATCATGAACTCGAGTTTTATGATTGGCTGTTATTGTTCTGCCGTCAGATGTTTTGGTGCAAGATTTTAAGTGGCGTCCTCTATCATGACCAGAAATTGAAACACATGGAGTTCGATCTCCTTGTATAGTCTCCTTGCCGCGAACTGTCAAAGAAGCTAGCAACCAATAAAAACATCATAAACTCGAGTTTATGATTGGCTGTTATTGTTCTGCTGTCAGATGTTTTGGTGCAAGATTTTATGTGGCGTCCTCTATCATGACCAGAAATTGAAACACATGGAGTTCGATCTCCTTGTATAGTCTCCATGCCGCGAACTGTCAAAGAAGCTAGCAACCAATAAAACATCATGAACTCGAGTTTTATGATTGGCTGTTATTGTTCTGCTGTCAGATGTTTTGGTGCAAGATTTCAAGTGGCGTCCTCTATCATGACCAGAAATTGGAATACATGGAGTTCGATCTCCTTGTATAGTCTCCATAGACACTAGGTACATTGAACAGGGTGTGTGAGAAATCGCTTAACTAAACTGTTGATCTCGTTGGGTATCATTTGCGATTTGAACACATGGATTGAAGATGTATTAGAAAATGTAGGTAATCCAGATAAATAGAAATTCATGTTTAACGATTTTTTTTGTATTTCAAGTCTATCGGTACCTACTAGAATTTTCTTGTTCCAGTGACTCCTGTCTCATTGAAACTTCAGCTGAATTTCCTTCTTTTGTGTGCTAAGTAGGTAATAGGTACGTAAATTGCATTTAGGAATTCCTAAATCTGACTTACTTACCTAACTTTAGGAACTGGCTAGTGAAATCGGGCAAAAGAGTCAAACTATATAATATATATTTAAATTTAAAAAGTGTACGCACTTTAAGTGCTTTATTTGATTACGAAACTTGCTATTTTTAGGATCCTTCGGACATGTACTAAGGATATGTAGAGGTCCACATAGAAAAAGAAGAAGACATACATCTAGAATCATCTAGAACCGCAACGAAAAGTCTAGAACTATCTGGAACAGGTGAAAAGTATAAAAGGCGTGACAATTGACATTAGTTAGTTAGTTTTTGAAGTATTAGAGAGTTGAGTTCTGTATTCTGATATAGTGAGACGTTATTCTATTAGTTTTGAATTGTTATTAAAGTGAATGTTGTAGAAATAAAGAAAGTTAAGAAAGTTAAAGGAGAAACTTTGGAGACAGCGGTGGGATATAATAAATATTTGTCTCTGCTTATGGTAAATACTAGAACCATCGTATACGACAGAGACATGGATACTTCCGAACCCCCCAGCATGGTTTTTAATGATGGAATAAGAGAAAGAAAGACGTAGAAAGGAGGAAGAAAAAGAGAAGGGAAAACGTGAGGAAGAGAAAGAGAGTCGTAGAAAGGAAGAAGAAAAGGAGAAGGAGAAGGAAAAACGTATAGATAGGAGGAAGAAGCAGAGAAGAAAAGTAGAGTCGAAGAAAGGAGGAAGAAGAGAAGAAGGAAGGACGTAGAAAGGAGGAAGGAAATGAGAAGGAAAAACGTATAGAAAGGGGGAAGAAGCAGAAAAGGAAAGACGTGAGGAAGAGAAGAAGAGACGTAGGAAGGAGGAAGAAGAGGGGAAGGAAAGACGTATAGAAAGGTGGAAGAAGCAAAGAAGGAAAGACGTGAGGAAGAAAAGGAGAGGCGTAGAAAGGAGGAAGAAAAGAAGAAGGTAAAACGTATAGAAAGGAGGAAGAAGCAGAGAAGGAAAGACGTGAGGAAGAAATGGAGAGACGTTGAAAGGAGGAAGAAAAGGAGAAGGAAAGACGTATAGAAAGGAGGAAGAAGAGGAGAAGGAAAAACGTATATAAAGAAGGAAGATGCAGAGAAGGAAAGACATAAGGAAGGAAAGGATAGAAGGAAAGGAGAAAGAGGAGGAGAAGGAAAGACGTAGAAAGGAGAAAGAGGCAGAGAAGGAAAGACGTGAGGAAGAGAAGGAGAGACGTAGAAAGGAGGAAGAAGAGGATAAGGAAAAACGTAGAGGAGAAGGTGTAAATATGGAATATGCATGTAATATGGAATACCTCGGTTTTGACTAAACAAATGCCGCCCCCTATCGAAAACCGGCTAAACTTATGCAAGTTTGCCATCTTTATTGTAGGCGATCCACCACGCGCCGTTTTAGTATGGTTTCGTTCTTGAGGTGTGCTCATGTGAATTTCGCGTCCTGAAAAGTTTAACACCTAAGTGAATATGCAAGTCTAATTTTTTTATTTGCATGCTTTTATTTAAATATTTGTTACGATGCCACTGTATATAAACCAAAGTTTAAGATGACGTTGCATTTGTTTAGTTTTTTGTTATGATAGCCTAGATCTAACCTGAAATATTGGTGATATGGGTTGTTGGTAATATGGAATACCAGTATTCAATATTTACACCACGTTTTTATTTTTTTCAGGATGCCACGAAAAACTGAACGTCTGTCTTGCAATAATAAAAGAAAGCAATACAAGGGAGAGGACATGGCTAGGGCCATCCAGGCAGTGAGAGAAAAAAGAATGGGATATCTCAAGGCATCCAAAACCTATATTAGGGTTCCTCGTACAACGCTCTTTCGTCTGAGTCAAATTAACACAGTTCCACCAGATAAGGCTGCAGCAACCAAGCTTGGAAGAAAATGTGTTTTGGGACCAGAGCTAGAGAAGCTACTAGTTGATTACATTTTAAAAATGGAGTCCAAATTTTACGGGCTCACAATGACAGATCTGAAGCGCATGGCTTATCAGTTGGCCATAAGGAATAAAATCAAACACCCATTTTCTACATCTGGATTAGCAGGCAGAGCCTGGATTGATTTGTTTTTGAAGCGACATCCAAAATTGTCAATAAGGAAGCCAACCGGGACATCATTTGCAAGAGCTGCAGGTTTTTGTAAAGAAAGAGTTGCCGGCTTTTTTGATCTCCTTGAAAAGCAAATGCCCTATTCCCCGAACAACGTTTATAATGTAGACGAATCAGGGTTAACAATTGTCCAAAGTAAAGTATCGTCAGTAATAGGGCTGAAAGGCAAACGTCAAGTTGCTTCATTAACATCAGCATAGAGAGGGGCTCTGATTACAGTTATTTTTTATATGAGTGCGGCTGAAAACTTTGTCCCTCCCTTGGTTATTTTTCCTAGGAAAAATATGAACATTCAGCTGATGAAGGGAGCTCCTCCTGAGTCCGTAGGAGTTGCACATCCATCCGGTTGGCAGTCCCATATTTTCACCCAGTGGTTCCGTCACTTTATCCAGTACACTAAACCAACTGAAGAAACCCCCCTCCTGTTAATCCTTGACGGCCATTCGCAATATCGACGTTATTGACCTTGCAAGGGAAAACCATGTTAATATTTTATGTCTGCCTCCTCATTCGACACACAAGCTCCAGCATTTGGATAAGTCATTTATGGGGCCATTAAAAGTGTGTTATAGTGAAGAAATTCGTATTTGGATCCGTCAAAACGAACGGGCTCTTAGTCCTTTTGATACAATGGAGTTATTTGGTAGAGCTTACGAAAAAGTTCAGACATACACAATAGCGGCTAATGTTTTTCGCACCACTGGTATTTACCCTTTTAACAGGGATGTTTTTTCCGAAGCTGACTTCATTGCTGCGGAACAAGAAGCAGCGAAAAGAGGAATTACCATTAACATTCAAGAAGTCAAAACAACAAAAGCTTCTGCTACCCCTATCGATAAACCTTCATGCTCTAAAACGTCATGCGAAGACAATGCACCTGGCCGAATTCAAGCTGTTGACCAAGATGAAGATGAACAAGACCAAGATGAAGACGTAGATTCAACCCAGAAGTTTGTTTCACCTTTCGAAATATCTCCAGTCCCAATCACAATCCGCAAAAAAAAACCAACAGAGGACGCAAGACAATTGGATCTACTGTGATTACCTCGTCACCTTACAAAGACGAACTCATTGAGTCAATAAATAAAAAAACTGGAAAGGAGGCAAAAGCGCGTGGCGTTAAAAGAAACTTGTCTTCAGGAAAATCCTTGAAACAGAAAAAAAGATTATCAAAAACAGGAAAAGTCAAAGTACAAAATGAAACGTCAAAATAATGCAGTTTCTGCTGATGAATCTGAGGATTCAAGCGAAGATGTAATACTTGACGATTCTGACGACGATTTGGAAGATATGCCGGGACAACTGAAACCGAATGAGGACGATGCTCATTGCATGTTTTGCGATAGTGCGTTTTCTGCTGATAAGAAAGGAGAACTATGGGTCCAATGTTTAATGTGGGCTGATAATGAGTGTGGAGGCGCCGAAAAAGACGAATATATTTGTGACTGGTGCAAATAATATGTAGACATATAAGGTATTCCATATTTACCCCACCTTTTCTAAGGTGGGAATTTTGTAATTTTTTTTCCAACTTGTTTTTTGAAAAACTGTTTAAGTTCATTACACATTTCGCTTTTACATTTTGGTTGTCTAATTGTCTTAAGTACCTTTTCCCTAAATTTGGCTTAATTCTATTCACAAACAAAAAATTTTTCATATACCAAATAAAATGGTATTCCATATTTGCACCTTCTCCTCTATAGAAAGGTGGAATAAGCAAAGAAGAAAAGACGTGAGGAAGAGAAGGAGAGACATAGAAAGGAGGAAGAATCATAGAAATAAAGACGTGAGGAAGAAATGGAGAGACGTAGAAAGGAGAAATAAGAGGAGAAGGAATGACGTTGAAAGGTGGAAGAAGCAGAGAAGGAAAGACGCGAGAAAGAGACGTAGAAAGGAGGAAGAAGAGGAAAAGGAAAGACGTAGAAAGGAGGAAGAAGCAGAGAAGGAAAGACGCGAGGAAGAGATGTAGAAAAGAGGAAGAAGAGGAGAAGGAAAGACGTAGAAAGGAGGAAGAAGCAGAGAAGGAAAGACGCGAGGAAGAGATGTAGAAAAGAGGAAGAAGAGGAGAAGGAGAGACGTCGTAAGGAGGAAGAAGAGGAGAAAGAGGGGAGGCGTAGACAAGCAGATGTAGAAATTATGAATGGCCTAACACAAATCATTTTATCATTAAAAAGCTAGCATCTCATCTTAACTCATTAAATGTACCTACATGTAAAATTTATCTGGGCAAAGGCTTATGTAGGTATTAGAGGCAGTGAAAAAGCAGATTTTGAGGCCGAAAATGCTACAACAGGACATGTTATAAATTACCATTGACAATACTATGTATGACCTTATTACTTATTATAAAAATCAAATGAGGTCAGATTGGTCTAAAATATATCAGAAAATTGCAAGAAAATTTTTCTAATTTATTCTACATTGTCGAATAAAATCCCTCATTTTCAATTTTCTCATATGAGCAAAAGTTACTTTAGCACATTTTCTAGAATTGAATTATATCATGGCTGTTTACCAGCGCATCTTCACAGACTTATAGTTGCTTCACCATGCAATAATAAACAAAACTGTCGATCTAAATCATCTATTCTTTGAATAGGTACACTAACTATGTTTCGTCTATTAAACAATTTATAGTCGATTTAACAGGAAATGGATTCCAGCTACCGGCAAATGTCAACAAACAGCAAATTTATCTCGGACTCTGTAATAAGATACATAAAAAGAACCAATATTAAAATATAAATAAAAATTCCTTTTAAATTTCCTCCAAATTTAAAATAACAAATGGCGAAAGCTGATGCCATCCCTCCCAACACACACACAAATTCAGGAAACATTAAAACTAGAGGTAGGTTAGAACACAGAACTCAAATTTCTAATACTTCAAAAAATTAAAACTACCTAATGTCAAATTGTCCCGCCTTTTATACTTTTCACCTGCTCCAGACAGTTATACACTTTTTGATGACAGTTCTAGATGTATGTCTTCTTCTTTTTCTTTGTGGACCTTTACATTTCCTCAGTACAGGTACGACGTAACACTAAAACATTTACACATTAAAATTTGTTTGTAAATAAAAAAATTTCGTTTTGATGCACTATTTAGTATCTGAAAATTATGTAAAATCATTTCATATGTATCGTTGTAGATATAAAACGCAATACGATATGATTATTTTGCAAATTTTAATTTAGATTAGATAACATCAAATAATGCCCGGTCTTGTATAAATAATTTCAAAATGGATCGCATATCGTCCATACTTGTAAGCATAATAATAAACTTTACAACCATCATGGTGTTTCCGGCTGCTGCCCCGAACAGAACGACTCAGCAAAATTTTATAGCACCCATAAAAGGTAATAAAAAAATTATGCCCCCGATGCCGTAACGGCTTTCTCTCTCTCTCTCGGTGTTACCTAATCGTCGATCCACAGAAAGGAAGCTTGCTTGGAACGTCACAATTTCCAAAAATAAATTCAGAAAACATACAACCAAACAATCCATATAACAAAATGGAATGCACAAGCTCCCTACGCTGTGCATGTCGAGAATCGGAGAAGCTCGGTAAGAATCGTCTGACGTCAATAGCTTCGCTCAGGCACTATTGGCTAGGGGCGGAGCTTGTATCAGGCGGGTCGAAGAATTTCGAAGTAAAACAAGCTTGGCTAGTATACGTAAAAGTGTTAACGCGCCAACACGCTGTCGCCAAATCCGTAATTTCTATCTCAAAATTAACTTATTTTCAAAATTTAAAAGTGGTATCGTATGCGTATACGTTCAAAGTGTTTACTGTGAAATTTTCATTAAAATCCGTGTACGAGAAAGTCGCTAAAACGAATGTTAAATTACAGAATATTTTAACATATCTCTATGTAGGCGAAGCGATGTTGTCGGATGGATCCTAAAGCCACGTTGCCGGTATCGAGGTGGCTTTTAACAATGTGTTATGGAGCGGCTGTGACAGTTGAATGCGCAAGATAAAAAGGTAACGTGATTTTTTATGTCAACGTTCTGTTTTTATGCCGCTCGAACTTTTTCAATAAGTGTAACTGTATTTCAATTAATTAATTATTTTTGTTTTTATATTTAATAGTCATTTGAATGTTATTTTTTGTTAAGTATTTTCAGGTAAGTTATGTAAAAAAGGGATTTTTTTTTTAAAAACCGAACAACCTTGAATGTTTGAAGAAATATAAAACGAGTTTCATACAAAACGAAAGTAGACCTGCTTTTACCCAACGATATAAGGGTATGAAAACTTATTATCTACCAACAATAGATGGAAAAAAACGGTTTGAACTCGATTTTAAAGAATTGAGCCCTACCATAATATAAATGCACTTTTTTTATTAATATGTGGCAATAAATTCAATAAAAACAGTTGCTACCTACCTAATAAATTAGCAATTGCTGCAAAATAAAACATATCATCATTATTTACACGATAGCATTGCATCAAGATCGTCTACCTCTTTCTAACATTCGCTCAGTGAACGTTCAAGCTTTGTCGGATTCAACCGCTGACGTTTTTTTTTTTTTAATCGTGTGTAAAGTGTATCTCACTTAAATTATACGTTGTTCTCTTGTTTTAGCTCCGTCTCGTTCTCGCTAAAGATTTCGTTCGTAGCTTTTCTCTATTTTGCCGCGGTTATTGGTAACGTAGCCTATCTCTGTCTCGTTACGCTTTTCGGATATTCCGTCTCTGTTTAGTGAATATCCGTAGTATCTGAAGCACGGGCATAGGACTTGGAACATTTCAGTGATGTGCTGTTGGGGAATGTGTTTCGCTCGTACGCTTTGGTATTACATTCGCGTTCTCTTTGTTTAATCACGAAGGGGTGAAAACTAAAAAATATCGCCGAGGGAATCGTCGCTTGATGTTATGTCGACTGATGAATTCCAGAGCGAGGGGGGCATATTACCATAGTTAGGGGTTTCAACATTGGGATTAGATCGAATTCAACTTGTACAGTGAAATAAATAAATTGGATCACGTTTACAGCTTTTATTTATAAACAATAGACACTTTTAGCTTGTCATAAGTTTTTACACGTATCCGCATCCGTATTGGAGTTACGTTGACGTAAAGAAATTGTCAATAAAACCTTTTTAGCAGAAAACGTATCGTTTCGTTCTGTTTTTAATTGTATAACCTCAAAACTTTTTTAGTTTTCTTTTTATATTTTTGTTAAAACGTAATATGGTGGCGATATTAAATAATCCATTGCTGCTAGACGAGGACGAAGATGATTTGGACGACCTATTTTTTATGCATATTTCGCATGACCAAAATATATTGGGTTATATTAAACCAAACCAATATCAAAGAAAAAGAAGACCTGTAAAATAGCACTAATCGCACAGAATACTGATTTTGGTCGGGATACGGATACGTATACGGAGTAGGGGACGTAACAATACGTTCAACGCATCGTATCGGCTGAGACGTAACGGGTCTGCACATGCGCAGTTCGTTACGGATACGGATACGTGAGAAATTTAAGACAAGCTAAAAGTCTCTAATAATAATCGGCGATTGGACGATATTGTGAAAATCAGTCGTATGTTTATTATTATTATCTCTGCTGAATGCAGTTTCTTCTTTGACTCGAACGACTTATTATACAGGGTGGCGCATTAGAAACAGTCCACCTCAAATATTGTTGGCGGGGGTTTTTAGTAGAATTTTACGGGTACCCAGTTTTATTTTAGTGAAATTCCTTCATTCTCTAGTTCAAAGTAATACCTAATTATCATGGTTTACACCACTGCAGAGAAAACTGAAATTGTTGCAAACTATTTTAGAAACAACGAGTCTGCACGGGCAGCTGCAAGAGTTTTTAATGAACGTCATCCCGGTAAGAATGTAAGGCATCCCTACGTGATAAATTTAATATCTAAGTTCATGGAGACCGGAAACGTTTCTAACAGAAAATATGAAAGACAACATCCTGTTACTAACGAGGCTACACAGGTTGCACTTTTGGGACATCCCACTTCAAGCACGAGACAAATAGCAGCAGCTACAGGAATTCCACGTAGAAGCATTCAGAGCGTCTTGAAACATCACAAATTCCATCCCTATAAGATTCATCTCGTGCAAGAGCTCAACGAAGACGATCCAGATCGCCGTATCCAAATTTGTGAGGGGATGACTAGAAGACAGGTGGACAACCCCCACTTTTTATATTTGATATGCTTTTCTGACGAATGCACGATCTTTCTTAATGGTCACGTGAACAAACATAATTGCAGATACTGGAGTGATGAAAATCCTGCAATTATAAGAGAACAACATACACAGGCTCCACAAAAATTGAATGTGTGGGCTGGGGTTTTTGGAAATAATATTGTTGGTCCGTTTTTCCTACCTCATAACTTGACGGGTGAATCTTATCTTAATTTGCTCGAAGACCTCATCTACCCTCAAATTGTGGAGATAATGGAAAACGATGATCAGATCCCAGAAAATGATTTTTTTTTTCAACGGGATGGCGCTCCACCACACTATGCAGCTCCTGTACGTGACTTTTTAGATCAACATTTTCCCGCACCTTGGCTTGGTAGAAGAGGTTCCATTGAATGGCCCCCAAGATCGCCTGATCTATCACCGTTGGACTTTTTCTTAGGGGGTTATTTAAAAAGTGTTGTTTACAAAACGCAACAGAACTCTTTAGAAGATCTTCGCCACCGGATAACTGTGGCATGTGGTGAAATAACTCCTGTTATGTTACAAAATGTTCGGAACAGTGTTGAACAGAGGTTGTATTACTGTTTGGAAGTAAACGGATCACAATTTGAACACTTACTTTGATTAAAACTTTTCTGACAACTTTTTTTTTATTTCTTTCACTCACACTTCCAGCTGGTTTTTGTCATTAATTTCAACACTTAACACAAAAATGTTAGCATGTCTTTAAAGAGAATCGAAATACCTTCCAAATTATGTGTCACTCGACTCCCCATGCCATTAAAGATTCTAGAAGGGGTAGTCAACCCTTTTAGGGGGATGACCGTACAACCATAAGTTAACCATCAAAAGTTGTCCCCCTCGAAAACAAAATCGACGTGTCTCAGGGTTTGCCGCAAAAACCTCCCCCGCCAACAATATTTGAGGTGGACTGTTTCTAATGCGCCACCCTGTATACAGGCTACTTCACATTTTATAAGATGACATAATTGTATTGTACTTTTGTCAGCATTCACTGATATCTAAAAGATCTATTGTGTACTCTTCTTCTACTAAGTTGCTGAGGAAAGTCTCAGCGACTAGTAGCTCCTTTAGTCCCACCCCTTGAAGGAATTTCGATATATCCGTAGGCTTCAATTTGGGAAAGTTTTTCTCTTCTATCCACTAGCCTCCCTGTCTTGTATGTATGTATGTATCTAAATTGGGGTGACATTCACAGAGACCTAAAAAATCTATTGTGTCCCCTTACTTCTACTTAGTTCCAGAGGAAAGTCTCAGAGACTCCTTTAATCCTCCCTGTCTTGCACAGAATCTACATTCTTCCTTCTCCACTAGTTTAAGCTTTTTGATGTGTTTTTTCCAGACGGTAGTGTCCTGCTAAGACATCAGTCAAAACTCTTACTGTTGTCTTACTTTGGGTTATGTATTCTTGATCTAGACTAGATCTTTCCAGTAGTCCGATTTTCTCATTGTATTCCAGTTCCCAAAAGACTGTTTCAGTCCTTTACTTTGCTGGTTTATCTGCTATTTCGTTTCTTTCTATTCCAGTGCATGATCCACAGAAGGTTGCTGATATTGTTCTTGCCTAGCTCTATACATTTCATTTTTTTATTTTATACTGGTTTAGAAAAGATTCTTTGAAAGCTCTTTATTAGACCACAAAATGATTACCCAGTTTTCTGCTAGATATACACAGGGTTTTTAACAAGGAGTTTGCTGTGTTTTTGCTTAGACACGTACGTCTTGCTCTTATCAGACTTGACAATATTTTCCCAAGATCTTTCTTGTAGAAATCTTCTCTTTTTGCGTTCCATTCCAAGGAGTTTATACCTCCAGAGTGTCGGTGTCTCGTATTCCAGAAAAATGTGTTAGGCTTCCCTTCCAGATATAGGGGCTGATGAGTATTTCGGTCACTTCCTTCATGTGACCCCTTTTTAAGTTAGTAAGCGATTCCCAGGGTTTTTAACAAGGAGTTTGCTGTGTTTTTGCTTAGGTACGTAGATCCACCTCTTATCAGACTTGACATTATTTTCCCAAGATCTCTCTTGTAGAAATCTTCTCTTTTGCGTTCCATTCCAAGGAGTTTATACCTCCAGAGAGTCGGTGTCTCGTATTCCAGAAAAATGTGTTAGGCTTCCCCTTCCAGATGCAGGAGCTGCTGAGAATTTCGGTCACTTTCTTCATGTGACGACCCCTTTTTAAGTTTAGTGTGACCTTGGTAAGAGATTCCCAGGGTTTTTAACCAGGAGTTTGCTGTTTTTTTGCTTAGGCACGTGGCTCCAGAACGTCTTGCTCTTATCAGACTTAACAATATTTTCCCAAGAACTTTCTTGTAGAAATCTTCTCTTTGGCGTTCCATTCCAAGGAGTTTATACCTCCAGAGAGTCGGTGTCTCGTATTCCAGAAAAATGTGTTAGGCTTTCCCTTCCAGATGCAGGAGCTGATGAGTATTTCGGTCACTTTCTGTATGTGACCCCTTTTCAAGTTTAGTGTGTCCTTGGTAAGAGATTCCCAGGAGTTTGCTGTGTTTTTGCTTAGGCACGTGGCTCCAGCACGTCTTGCTCTTATCAGACTTGACATTATTTTCCCAAGATCTTTCTTGTAGACATCTTCTCTTTGGCGTTCCATTCCAAGGAGTTTATACCTCCAGAGAGTCTGTGTCTCGCATTCGAGAAAAATATGCTAGGCTTTCCCTTCCAGATGCAGGGCTGATGAGTATTTCGGTCACTTTCTTCATTTGAACCCTTTTCAATTTTAGTGTGACCTTGGTAAGAGATTCCCAGGAGTTTGCTGTGTTTTGCTTAGGCACGTGGCTCCAGTACGTCTTGCTCTTATCAGACTTGACATTATTTTCCCAAGATCTTTCTTGTAGAAATCTTCTCTTTTGCATTCCATTCCAAGGAGTTTATACCTCCAGAGAGTCGGTGTCTCGTATTCGAAAAAAATTTGTTAGGCTTCCCCTTCCAGATGCAGGGGCGGTCACATTCTTCATGTGACGACCCCTTTTTAAATTTAGTGTGACCTTGGTAAAAAATTCCCAGGGTTTTTAACCAGGAGTTTGCTGTGTTTTTGCTTAGGCACGTGGCTCCAGTACGTCTTGCTCTTATCAGACTTAACAATATTTTCCCAAGATCTTTCTTGTAGAAATCTTCTCTTTGGCGTTCCATTCCAAGGAGTTTATACCTCCAGAGAGGTATTCGAGAAAAATGTGTTAGGCTTCCCCTTCCAGGGGCTGATGAGTATTTCGGTCACTTTCTTCATGAGACCCCTTTTCAAATTTAGTGTGACCTTGGTAAGCGATTTCCAGGGTTTTTAACCAGGAGTTTGCTGAGTTTTGCTTAGGCACGTGGCTCCAGTACGTCTTGCTCTTATCAGACTTGACATTATTTTCCCAAGATCTTTCTTGTAGAAATCTTCTCTTTTGCATTCCATTCCAAGGAGTTTATACCTCCAGAGAGTCGGTGTCTCGTATTCGAAAAAAATTTGTTAGGCTTCCCCTTCCAGATGCAGGGGCGGTCACATTCTTCATGTGACGACCCCTTTTCAAATTTAGTGTGACCTTGGTAAAAGATTCCCAGGGTTTTTAACCAGGAGTTTGCTGTGTTTTTGCTTAGGCACGTGGCTCCAGTACGTCTTGCTCTTATCAGACTTAACAATATTTTCCCAAGATCTTTCTTGTAGAAATCTTCTCTTTTGCGTTCCATTCCAAGGAGTTTATACCTCCAGAGAGTCGGTGTCTCGCATTCGAGAAAAATGGGTGTACAATAATCAGGATTTGTGAGCACCAATTTCTTCTCTTTCTTGAAAAAAGATCATTAGATTAGATCACAAGGGGTCGATTGGCCCGGTTGGCCGTACCTACCACACTGCGACCTATAAGATCTTTTTTGTATACCGTACATTTGAAGTTAACCTGATCAGGCTCTAAGTACTTGAGGAGTTGGCGGACAATTACCCTGCAGTTACAGATAATATTAATAATATTAATAATATTCTGCCATCTCATCTGCATCATCACAAAATCTTCATGTTCCACTGCCCACTTTGCCTATCTTACAGAGTTGGTATCTGACTGAGCAGTGTCCAATGATAATTCCTGTGATTACTCAGAGATCAGATTTCTGAAGCTCCAAGAGGAATTAAGCGTAGTGAGAAGAAGGTCGTATTAACCTTTTCGCCTGTTTTTGGCATGATGTATTTTTCCAGTAGGCAACACTAAGTTTATTTTCCCATTTTCGGACTTATGGTTCGGGTCCGATAAAAGAAGTACAAGCTCCTTCCTTTACGAGACCATTTTCAATCTCATTTCCGACCATTCTTGTTTGCAGTTACAGACTGATTTTAGACTCATAAATTATAGACAAAAAAGAGAGCATAATCTACATTGCAATGTTTTTTATCTAAACTGATGCTCTTTAAGGGCTATACTAACTTCATTTAATCTATACGATCATCTTGCGAACTGACCTTGAAAACAAACAGTATGCAAATATTAACCAATGGTTTAAAACAGTTGTAAGATGTCCATGTTCATGCTTATTTCCGGAACTGCTTTTTCTGGTGGTGAGGACACTTATCAACGTTTAGATAAACAAACATAGATCCAGTGAACCTCGGATCATTCCTTTATGGAATGATCCCTTCAATTTCACTAGTTATGAAAGTTTGAGATGCATTTAATCTTGCCGAAGAGGCTGAATACAATCAGTATACGGTTGATAATATTTACTAATGTTACTGATTGTTTCAACGTTGCCCTCTATCCACTTTATAGCATCTTCCAAATATTTTAGAATGCCAGTTGTCGACAGCCTTTATGACCCAACTTATTATCACACCACAACCAACATGACAATCCAAATGAAAACTTTTCACATCTTTATAGAAATACCTTCCCTGTAATGCTGAAGAAGCATAAATGATAAGATACTTTCCATTCCGTTGTCCAGACTAACTCTTTCTGGGGGATGAATTTATACTCATGAAATTGCTAACTTTGTGCAGTGAATTCATATTTCATAGAATAAATGGGAAGAAAAAAGATCAACATTACAATAATTAAGTCATCAACAGCAAATCCTGATAATGACATCTGATCGTTGTGTCACAACTGTGTGCTAGAAGAAGCTAGAAGATATAAACATGAACAATGGGCTCAACGGTTCAAAGCACAAAACATGTTTACTAAGTTAGCTAAGACTGTTTGGCAGGGTCTTCCTCTCGCCCTCGGACCTGAAATATCATTCACGAAACAAACTAATCGGTTTTGTTAAGAAGCTGAGTTTGTTTGGTGAAATCTGAATAGGTATGAGCTACAATAGACTCTTGAGAGTCGCAGTGGAGGGCCTTATGGACCCACTCACCACAAACCTAACCTAGCTAAGACCTCGCTGCGTGAACAAAGCGTAAATAATTGTTGCTGCTTCTGATGCTCCAGAGTTGAGAGTCGGCAGAATGGCAGCTGAACGCAACCGCTAAGTTAGCAGCTCAACCGTTGAGCGTGTCTGAACGGGCCTAATATCTGATTCCACTGTTGTCAGATGAGTTTTAGATTTACCAATCTAGATCAACAAAAGTAACTAACATCTACTGAATAATTTGGCTATTTGATCTATAAATAATCAAAAACTATGGAATTATATGCAGGGGCGGATCTACGTATGGGCTTAGCCTAGAGCCCCCGGGTTCCAGGGGCCCTACTACCGAAGAAAAAAAAACAATACTTCCATCTGACCAGTATTATACGACTTAATTTTATAAAATAAATTTTTAATTTCATATTATTATGACATTAGTATAATTTATGCTATTGCTGCAATATGTTAATTAGCCTAATTTCATACATTTTGTGACTGCTTAAACGTGTTTGTTCGTTTAATTAAAATACAAAAATTTCCTTTGAATAAACATGACTTTTAAGTTAGGTTAAGTAACCATGACATCTATTTATATACATATATGCCAAATATACGAATTAAGTCTGTCTTCAAAAGATTGCTGTATAAGTGGTGAATTATGAGGGTCACACAAAACATGAATTGTCGACGTCTACTGTATAATACAATAATATTATATGCTATGAAAAATTCCAGGAGAATTCATTATTAATTCGGCAAAGACCCTATTATATTCCGTAGAAAATAGAACAAAAATATATCTAATAATAATAGATACCTTGATTATAATGGATAGCATAAAACAACAATGGTTCCCAACTAACATTAAAGCTACAAAAACTTAGCAGCCTTAGAAAAATGTTAGAATATATTTGGGTGTCCTCCCATATGGATACAACATATTCTGCAAATGTCACTGAATCCGGTGCAAACTATTCTTACCCGGTTGAGAATAGGACACACAAGATACACTCCTGGGTATCTACGGAAACCATCCTCCATTATGTGAAGTGTGCAGCAAATTCTAGTGTAGTAAGGTTTTTTGTATCTCTTAAGTCTTCTCTTCTGATTGTTGTTGTCGAGGAACTAGGCAGGCTCAACATTCACGTTTCGTGCTAATAGTCATACTAAGTGACTGAGTTCACTATTTCGGTAGTAGGTCCTAAGGAGCTTCGCTCAACCCCTGATTCTGTCTTGCTAGTCTACTCCTGCGAAACTACAACCAGGTGAGAACAAATGAATGCCTAAGCCAGGGTAAAACTGCACTAAAAGTTTTAACAGGTGTTAGACTGGACCTTGTCGCCTGAAAAAAGCTAAAAATAGTGGAGAAGAAGAAACCTCCATCAACCTACTTGCGGATTGCGTACCAACATAGAATCCTAGGGATACAACAACTAGGAGGCTACTGGATAGAAGAGGAAAGCTTGTGGATATTCTAAAATTCCTTCGGGAAATAGGTCTAAAGGAACTACTCAGGATTTTCCTCAGGAACTAACACAATATATCTCTTAGATCTCAGTGAATGTTTCCCCAATATACATACATGCATACATGTATGTATCTTACTCCATAACATTCTTTCCTTTCCTCTAATTTTGTTGTTTAGAGGCTTTCTTTCGACAACTTAGATTCTTTCCGAATGAGATCTCTTTCTTTTGTCAGACCATGGTGCTCCTGGCCTTTGAAAAGTATTCTTCTGGCCAACTTTTCAATGAAAAATCGTATGCTTGCGTGTGAAACGCCTGCTTCTGTTATCTACTGAATTTAAGTATTTTTTAATTGGTTCCATTTTTTCTTTAATGCGATTTTCATAAAATTTCACAATCTTTTGTTAACCTCGTCGACTCCATTCACCTCGACTCTCATTCACCCCAAAAACTAAATGCTGTCTTTTTTTTCATCTTTGTTAATAACAATTGCAATTTTTTATGTGCTAATACATACTTTCGATACATTTTTCTAGACTAGCCATCGCTCATATTTTTAGGAGCTTTATCAAGAATTAACACGTTGACTAGAGTAATTCCTTAGTCTTCCTTTGATTTCCATTACATATTCTTCCAATGTATTGTCTCAAGTATCTCCTTTGCTTTGCAAATATTCTTTCGCTTATCGGATCATCAATAAAGTTTATAGATGTGATTGGGCTTAGTCATTTCAGATAAACTCGTAACAAAAAATATTACAACTAGAAGGCTTCTTTCAAAGTGTACTTAATATACTCTTTTGTCGTCTGGCGTTATTAGATTATTTGATGTTTATTAACCGATTTTTCGACCATAACTAGTTAGTGGATTAAAAACAACTCTTGGATATAAACATTTCGGGGATCGGCAACCTCGTTTCATCCACGTTGCATTTTTTTTAATTATAATGGAATTGGATTTGTCATTGAACCAGATAAACACTAAATTATTATCGATTTCGTTATCCGTTAACGTCAATTAGTCTGGTGTTTTCATTGCTTGGAATTTATATATTTGTTTTTAAAAATATTTCTATAACTTTGTAAGGACGCCAAAGAACGCCAAACCGGCTGACGTCATTCAGTATGATTTTGTGCAGCACAATAATTTGTGCTGTGCTCTGTTCTTGTTTTGTTGCTGAAAACAACCACCCATTAATAAAACTCATATACACTCAAGGCCATTTTAAAGGTACACCTTCCTAATCGCATATGAGATCATACAGTATGACGTCACAAGCAATAGCAGAGTAGCTTGAAATAATCTGAATGTTTCGCTTTAGTGGCTGATTGTGTTTTTATAGCACATTTCTGCAAGTTTTCTATTCTTCTCAAGATTTTCCCTCGACTTGTACTTTGCAAAATGTTATAGTAACTCTATCAGAGTATCAATACAAATACCTAATCATTGAAGTTTAATTGTTTCCTTGATAACTACAAACAGGTCTATCCTGGTTGCCTATGAAGCAGTAGTTGTAGGTAGATTAGATTATGAAATGACTTCAACCTTTTGCCATACTAGCTTTGAAGATCTTAGTTACGTGTGGTATTAACACATCAATTCCCATTTGTAGTTGAATGGGATATATACCATCTGTCCCTGGGGATTTATTTATGGTCCATCTAATTTTATTTGGTCTTGTGACTTCAGTGGCTATTTTCCAATCCGTAGAACCTGCCTTCCTTCTCGTATGGTAGGCCTAACTGCATCGGTGGCCAGAATTGATGAGGCTGGAAAGTAGACGTTTATTAGTTCCTTTAAACTCTCCTCTCTGGTTTCTGTATAGGTGCCGTTAGCTTTTCTAATGAAACCTACTTCCTTTCTGGTTGTCCCATCCTTTGCCAGGACTTTGTGAATTCGGAAGCATGCGGGGGCATCCGAGATGTCCTCGCAAAATTTCCTCCATGAGCTCCTTTTGGCTGAGTTGTAGGTAACTCAAACAACTGTCAGCTGAGCACATTGGTCTTGGGATGTCCTGGAAAAAGTTTCCTTCTAAATCCTCTTTTAGCATAATAAAATATGTTGAATACATTTTCTTTGTAACGCAAACAAGTTCGGACAGGATAAAGGTAAACCAAAAATAGATTAACGTTTTTTTAATCAATATTCATTGGACACGTCAGGTCAAAAAATAGGGACCCCTGAATATTTACTCAACATCATGAAAGATTATCTCTCGGAAAGAAGCATAAAAATTACAAAAAATAGAATACAAAACATGTCCGGCGGTGTTCCACGAGGTTCAGTCCTCGGACCAACTTTGTGGAACGTATTATACAATGGCGTAATAGATAAGAAAAATAAGAAGGGGGTTAGACCGATCGCTTACGCGGACGATCTGGCCATATTGGTGGAAGACAATACAAACTGGGGTCTCATAAACAAGGTCAACAAATAAATTGGCGCAGTCTCTAGTTGGGTGCGAAATAATGACCTGGAATTGGCTTTCGGAAACCATACATTCGGTGATCCTATATGGGGCCTCAGTTTGGTATGGAGTTTAAGATGAAAGGAAGTACAGGGATATGTTGACCAGGGCCCAAAGGAAGCCACTGATAAAAGTGTGTAGCGCCTACAGGACTGCATCGACGATAGCGCTTCAGGCAATCGCCGGTGCAGTTCCTGTGGACATACAAGCAGAAGAGCGAGCCAGGCTATACAGGAGAGGAAATCGGGTGGATAAAATGGTCACAGAAGAGGAAAGGAGTTTAGTCGAAAGCCGCATGGACCCGGACTCTTATCCCTGACGTGGGGAAATGGTACGAGTGCGCCCATAGACGCACTAACTATTTCTTCACTGAGTTCCTTACGGGTCATGGATCGTTTAGGGCATATAATTTTGGAATAAGGAAGACCACGGACGAACTATGCTCTGTCTGCGGAGAGGTAGACGATGCGGAACATGCGGTTTTTCGGTTTGTCCAATATCATGATGAGAGGAGCCAAATGGAACTGGCCTTAGGTAAAAAATTAGGAAGACCAAGCTAACTATTCAAAGACATAATGCTCGATAAGAGGAACTTCGAAATATTTATAGAGTGGACGACGAAACTAATGAAAATAAAAGAAGCTAGGGAAAAAGCAAGAGAGCAAGAAGGATAGGCAGAATCGTATAAAAAAAGCTGGCGTCAGTCGACGATATGTTTGCAAAGAAGGGTTCCGGGACGCCAGTCGGAGAAAAGAGGTGGGTTTTAGCTGGTAGGTGGTCAAAGAGCGGCTCCCTAGTGGAGTGGATGGACCTTTGGTGAATGGGTTTTAAACGCGATTTGGCTGAATCCGCACACCTGGGACATCTTCCCAGGCTTCCCATCTCTCAGCTTGTGCTGTTCTTGTGTGTTGGATAGACCAATGTAATTAATTAGATCCTTCATCTAGTATTTAATTTTCATATTGAAATGAATAAGTTATTAACTCAACAAATCGTACTTCCTAAAAGTAGATTAGCTCTAAGTAATAACTATTGATTTTTTAGATGAAGTATTACAAAGTCCATTGGCGCCGATGAAAAGAGTTGACAGTCTTAGTCAACAATATTATTTAATGTCGCGAGGAAAATTAATATCTCCTTTCCTAGAAGAAAGAAGGCACTATTTACAATTTTAATACGGATTTTTCAAAGAAAATTGGACATGCAGATGATACTGCTGAACTTCCAAGTTTGAAGGAGGTCTCAGAAAAAAAAAGTTTACCAAAACGGCTCCCAGTAAAACTGTAATGTCTGTAGTGTCTCAGCGCAAAAGCCACTTTCGAGATGGTTACATACATCGAAAAACAACGCGATATCTTGGATTTGGCCGCTCAGAGGTCATTGCTCAAAAACCACTTCACAGTGCTTGAGTTACCATTTGGTGTTCTGTTTCTGGACATTAAATCATTGGTCCTTATTTTGTTAAAGACAAGGTGGAGCATTCAGTTGGTACAAAGACCAAATTATTCCTTTCGTGAGAGCCGAAATCTCATTATGCACAAGAACTGGTTCCAATAGGATGGCTACCCAGGCGCTACCTAGTCTTATATAAGGAACATTTTGGTAATATCCTTCTCATTTACCTGATTTGACGGTCTCTTTGTATCTGTAGAATCGTTATAAGGCTTGTGGTGCACATTTTGAAAATTTACTATACAATGAGTAAAGTGAATAAAACCCAGTTGATGCTACTACATTAAGGATTTGAAGTTAAGGTAATTGATTAAAAATAGTAGCAACTACTTATAGTTGAAGTAACTCGGTTTTTCCGGAAGGTGAAGCTATAAGTTGAAATTTGGTGTGAATAAAACGAAGATACTTCCTTTAGGACTTCAAAGGATCGGAGCATGGTAACGTGATACTTTATTCCTCATCATGGCTATGTTTATGAATGTTCGGGCACGAAAAACGTATGGCGAGAGGAGGCGTATACAGAAATGTAAAGAACTTTTACATTTTGAAAGTTTTTTGACAAGGAGTTTTTCCCGAAAATTGAGAAACTCGAGGTAGAGCTCTTATACAGCGAAATCGTATGGAGATAATGTTGCGTTTTTTCGGAGAACTTTGGAATTTATAGGTAGAACAATTAGTGTAGTTATGGAGCATATCCTAGCTAGAGGTCATTTATGGATACATTTTCCAAGTACAATTCGAGAAATAAACGAAGCCAAACTTCAATGGCAAACAAGATTCCACCTTCCTACAGTCATTGGCGTTCAAGATTGCACGCATGTGTAAATTAAGAAGCCACAGTTCGCACAAGCATTAACGTACCTGCGATGCGTCAGAATAATTTACTAGTATTAGTGCTGAATGGCCCGGCAGAGTGCATGATAGTAGAATTTGGAGACGAAGCGCTTGTTTTTTAGGTGACAGGCATTTCCCCATGGCTCATTACGCCATTGAATGACGATTTAATGTGGTCCAAGCATCGGAAAGAGTAATCGTGGAAAGGTCAACTCAAGCAAACTGCGACCGAGTATCAGCGGAACGTTTACCAAAAGTGATATGTTAGGCAATTTTACACAATGTAGCCAAATATTTGAAAGATGACCTTGTCTATAACAACAATTAATAATTGGGAGACGATGCAGGTCCTGGAGCTGCTGCGGTCAATGAGAATAACGCAACCAAACTTAGAGGTGAGCAAAAGCAAAGGGAGATGTTTTGTACTCCAGGTCTTACATAGGCGCTAGAGGATTTAGATATACTCGAATTAGCAGTGGAGTAATCGTCACGGGCATCTGTCTCATTATCCGACTGCTATTCTAATTGTTCGGGTACTTTCACTCCGAGGACTGTACTTCCTGAAATTTTTCGAAACACCGGATTTTCTGCCAGTTAAAAATTCCTTCTCCCACTCCTTAAGCCTGTCGTTAATTAAAATCGTTGGTGAGTGCCTTTGATTAATCGATATTTCTCTAGTTTATTTTTTTTTTGGTTGTAAAATTACTGGTTCACCTTTTGGAAATTCAACGGGCACGCCGCTCGGAAGTCCCCTAGTTAAAATGAGTGAGTGCGACAGGCATGAATTTTGTATATGCGAAAGAAGACAGCTGCAAAAATGTTTGTTAAGTTCGTAAAACGTGGTTTGAATCTGTCAACTTTCTAGGAATACTCCTTGTTGTTTTGTTGGTATCTTTATCTAATCTTGGAGTGTGTTTACATATTTTTTTTATCGAATTTTGAGTGTTCTTGATAGAATTTAATTTTCATCCCATAGGTATTAGTCATCGTAATATTTTTAGATAAAGATCGATCCAACTATATTTTGTTTATAGATAAATGTTATCTTCATTTTTATCTTATACCGAATTACTAATACTACTAAAGCGTGTAACAGCTGACTGTACATCTATTTTCATTAAAAATTAGTCGTAAACCAAAACGTTTAGAACATGTGAAATCTAATTTCTTACCAAAATGTCCCCTGTCAAGAAAAATAAGTGAGTGTATTACTTTATACATTAAAAATCCTTACCACCCTCTGACTTTAGGCAATTTGTAAAGATTAGAAAGGTCCTTTCTATTGTTGAGGTTTCTAAAAATTATGTTCTCGAAGGTCTGAACCCGTTTTGAAGTTTTACAATGCAATTGTTGTTAAAATGCACCATTTTGACGAAAATTCGCAACAGTATGCTCTGCTTAGAGAGATAGTTCGTTTTTAAAAAAATATAATTCAGATTTTGAAAAATAATAAATTGTTAATCTTCAAAAACCGCAAGTTCAAATACTAGTATGCTCAAATTATTGATTTCACCTTTATTAAACATATTAGGTGTCGCCCATGTATCTAATTATTCGTAATTATCGCATCAGAGGCGTTCCACTACAGAGCTAAATACAGTCAAGCAGAGTCGAGCGCGGTTAGTACTTGGATGGGTACCTCTGGGGAAACACCGTCAAAGAGCCCGTACAGCCTGCAGCGAAACACTCGGTGATTAGCCTCAGTTGCAGAAATTGCAAGCTACAGAAAAAATAATTATTCGTAATGTATAATCGCTTCTGCGACGCTTTATTTACTGGACTATGGAGTGGGAAAATCGTCTATTTACAAAGTAATACGTGAACAAAAAACAAATCAGGTTTTAAGCGAACCTGAGGAGAAACCAGGACGAAAAGTAAAGAAAACCAATGAATTTATAAACAACGCAATTGAAATAAAAAATTAAGTATTAACATTAAATAAAATATTAAAATTAATAAAAACTGATGCGGATTTGTCGCATATAAGTAAAACAACGTTGCGGCGCATTATGCATAAAAAATAGGTTTTAAATGTAACATCGGAGTAGGAATAGTTGTCTTGAAAAACGTGTAATCATTTTGTGGCGGGAAGATTACACCGGCACACTAAAAAAAGTGGAATGTGCATTTGACCGGACCGACCTAAGGGTACGTATTTCGACCCACTGAATCCGAATTCAAGGTCAGTTACCCTCAAAATATCGAGAAAACTTTAAAAAACCGAAGAAAATCGGCAGTTTTAGTGATATAAAATTTTTTGTTAAATTAAACCAAGCACGATTTTTATGTTTTTCGATCCACTGAATACTAATACAAAGTTTATTTAGACCATAATCCGTTTTAAATGTAACAAAATTGCACAAAACTCTTAAAAATTGAGAAAAAACGCAGTTTTTATTTCAGACATCGAATCGTGTTTAGTCAATTTTGTTTCTATTTATAATGGCAATTTCTTACAACTTTTTTGATTTTTTAAAGGGTTAATGAGCTAAAAAAATTAGGGTTCAAGATATCAAAATACATAGAAATCGTACTTGAATTTTTTTTTGTTAAGGATTTTATTTAGCAAATGATACAACAATATAACATAATAACAATATAACAATATACCTAACAATATAACAATACAACAATATAACAATATTACAATATAACAGTAATTAATTAAGAAATTGTTCGTCAAATAAATAATTTCTTAGAACAGTTTTAAATTTTCTCAAGTTTCTTTCATTTTTTATTGAAAATTTCAATTTGTTGAATTCAATTATTCCTTTATTAAATATAGATTTGTACGCTACTGATTTTAATGAATTGTTTATGTGAAAATTATTTTTGCCACGTGTATAATGATCATGAAATTCAAAATTTATCGAAATGTAATTTTTCAAATTGTTTTGAATTTTAGATAAAAAAATGTAAACATAATAAAAAATAAAGTTTTTTACATTTAACCACTTTAATTTTTTTAACATAAATTCAATTTTTGTATATTTATTTGCATTCAAAATTATTCTCATTGCCTTATTCTGTAAAACTTGTAATTTTTCAAAATGTTCTTCATTTGCTGTAAATAGAATGGTCGAGCAGTACAAAAAATGTGGTAAAATTATTGTATTAAAAATACACTTTTTGGAGAAAAAACTTAAGTGTTGACTTATCCTTCTTAAATAGTTGTTTTTTTTTAGATATTTTCAAAATTATATAATCATAATAATTTTGAAATTTCAATTTGCTATCTATAAATATTCCTAAATACTTAAATGAATCTACAAATTCTAAATCAATATTATTTATGTTTACAGTATATAAATTATCATAAATTTTTGAATTTATAAGCATGCATTTTGTTTTATCAACATTTAATTTTAGTCTATTTATATTCAACCATTTTATTACAATATTGAGTTTCATATTTATGTAATTAATAGCTTCTGATATTGATTTACATTTTATGTATATTAAAGTGTCATCAGCAAACATCTGAATTTTACATTTTTTCAGAACTTTAGGTAAATCATTTATATATAAAATAAACAGTAAAGGTCCCAACTTACTACCTTGTGGCACACCAATATTAATACATTTTTTTGATGAAAAATTATTTAAAATTTTAGTTTTTTGTGTTCTATTATCTAAGTAATTTTTAAGAAAATTTAAAACTTTTATCCCATATTTTTGAAGTTTTTGTAAAAGTCTGTTTCTATCAATTGTTTCGAACACTCTTTTAAAATCCAGAAAAACTGCAACTTCAATTTCATTATCATCAAAGCATCTTCTCCAACTTTCGGTAACATTTTGAATTGCAATTTCTGTTGAAAAATTTCTTCTAAATCATGCTTGCCATTTTACCAAAATTTTGTTTTCTTCAATAAAATCTATTAGCCGTTCATAAACCATTTCCTCAATTAATTTTTCTATATCCCACAATACATATACAGGTAGCATTTCATCAAACTTTTTACTATTCTTAATTTCGGGTACTGGAGTTATGTAAGAACATTTTAGACTCTTTGGCATTTCTCCATTTTTTAGACAAGTGTTAATTAAATTTAAAATTTGGTATCCCGTAGCATCAAAAGTTTCTTTTAAAACTGTCTTATTTAGTATTTCACTAGAGTTGTTGTTAGATTTTAATTTAGATATTTTATGTTTTAATTGATTTAGTGTTACTTCTTCAAAGTTTGTCAACAAATTTTCTAATTCTACCATATCAAAATCTTCTCTTGCATTTGGAATTGATTTAGTTATCTTCTCAATACTATCGATATAATAATCATTCATTCGTTCAGCTATTACTATTAGATCTGTTTCTTTCTTATCTTCAAATATTATACAACAACTTTCTTCCTTCCCTCTATTTGAATTAGGCTTTCTATACCTTACAATTACAAAAAATAAATAACAAATTCATACTTTTTAATAGGAAGTCTTGTTTTGCTATAATTCGCGCTTGAACATGAAACGCTGTGATTTTTACCCCTTTCATCTCCCCTACCACTACTTTTAATCTTAGAAGGGCAGATCTATTTTTCCCACATGAAATTTTCCATAGTCAAAACTCTGTTGAACATTTTCAACAATAATTTACCACGCGAAGTACAATCAGTGCTTTTTTTTGATAAGCTTGCCTTTTTCTGGGTCCAAACTTATCCTTCTTACTTATCTTCCTTTTATTTCCTATCAATTCTTCAATAAATCCTATACCATTTCGTAATATCCTATCATTAGTTAACAAATTAAATACCAATTTATATCAATGGATTAAAATTTCAGCCATAAACAATGACTGGCATTTACAGAGTGTATGTTATGTCGATTGGTCGATATTCTACCCCATAAGTTAATTGAAGGGGGAAACTTCCCGGCTTTCGTGCGATTAGACGAAGGGTTCTGAGGGCCACACCCACCTCTACCATCTTCCTACTACCCTGTTACCGAGCCCTTCCAAACCACGTGGATGCGACAGAAACAAGGTCATTGAAAGGACGACGACGAGCTTTGGGATTTGGGGTGGGGCGGAGTGGAGTGGTTTTGCCGGGTGGTAGTATAATATAGAAAAAAGGAAAGCAGGGTCGGTAGAAATATTCACAAATAGGTAAAAATCATTGAAAATATGGTAAAAAGAGGCTTTGAACATTTTAATAATTGTTAAATATGTACTTTTTATCTCATTGTTAATTATATGTGGCAACGTAGCAAAAGAGGTTAGGACATAACATGAAGATGTTCTTTTGAGTGACGCAATTAATGGTAAACATTACCTCTACATTTTTTTATTTTACGCCAAATATCTCTCTCACCTATTTACAATTTATACAATATTTACACTTATTACAAAGATTGGTAAATATAGTAGAGCTTCAGTTTTAGGTACAAAACCATAAGCTTGGAATTATAAAATTTTTTAACAATTAAGAATTTACTTTACTTCTAGGGATGTTAAAAAATAATCGATTTTTATCGCAATATTAATCGATTTTATAAATTACGTTTTTAAATCGATTTTCGGAAACGGCTCGTATTATTTATTGACTATTTTTCAAAATTTTGACAACTTTTGACAATTATTGACCATTTTGACTATTTTTCAAAATTAGTGACCATTTTTCCAAATTTTTTAACCATTTTTCAAAATGATGACAATTTTTAATTATTTTTACAGTTTTTGACAATAATTGTCAATTTTTAACAGATTTTAACAATAATTGACAATTTTTAACCATTTTTGATAGTTTTTGACAATTTTTCAAAATTTTAGACCATTTTTCAAAATTTTTGACCATTTTTCAAAATTATTGACCATTTTTGATAATTGTTGACAATTATGGACCATTTTTCCAAAATTTTGACCATTTTTGTTAATTATTGATCATATTTCAAAATTTTTGACAATTTTTTAAAAACTTTAACAATTTTTGACAATTATCAACTATTTTTCAAAATTTTGACAATTTTTAACAATAGTTGTCCTTTTTGACCATTTTTGATAGTTTTTGACAATTATTGGCGATTTTTGACAATTTTTCAAAATTTTCGACAAATTTTCAAAAAATTTCGACAAATTTTCAAAAATTTTGACCATTTTTAACAGTTTTTAACAATAATTGACAATTTTTAACCATTTTTGACAATTTTCCAAAATTTTAGACCATTTTTCTAAATATTAGGCCATTTTTCAAAATTATTGACCATTTTTCCAAATTTTTGACCATTTTTGACAATTATTGACCATATTTCAAAATTTTTGACAATTCTTCAAAAACTTTAACAATTTTTGACAATTATCAACTATTTTTCAAAATGTTGACAATTTTTAACAATAATTGTCCTTTTTGACCATTTTTGATAGTTTTTGACAATTATTGGCGATTTTTGACAATTTTTCAAAATTTTCGACAAATTTTCAAAAATTTTGGCCATTTTTGATAGTTTTTGACAATTATCGACCATTTTTCAAAATTTTAACAATTTTTGATCACTTTTTGACCATTTTTGATATTTTTTGACAATTATTGACCATTTTTGACAATTATTGACCATTTTTGACCATATTTCAACATTTTTGACAATTTTCAAAAACATTAACAATTTTCAAAAACATTAACAATTTTTGAAAAATATCAACTATTTTTCAAAATTTTGACAATTTTTAACAATAATTGTCCATTTTTCAAAATTTGGACAATTTTTAACAATAATTGTCCATTTTTAACAGTTTTTAACAATAATTGTCCATTTTTAACAGTTTTTAACAATAATTGACAATTTTTGATAGTTTTTGTCCATTTTTGACAATTTTTCAAAATTTTAGACAATTTTTCTAAATTATTGACCATTTTTGACAATTGTTGACAATTATTATGGACCATTTTTCCGAATTTTTGACCATTTTTGACAATCATTGGCCATTTTTGACCATATTTCAAAAATTTTGACAATTATCAATTATTTTTCCAAATTTTGACAATTCTTAACAATAGTTCTCCATTTTTGACAATTTTTGATAGTTTTTGACAATAATTGTCAATTTTGAACAGTTTTTGACCATTTTTGACAATTTTTCAAAATTTTAGACCATTTTTCAAAATTATTGACCTTTTTTGATAATTATTGACCATTTTTCAAAATTTTAACAATTTTTGACAATTATTGATCAATTTTGACCATAATTGTCCATTTTTGACAGTTTTTGACAATTTCTGATAGTTTTTGACCATTTTTCAAAATTTTAACAATCTTTGACAATTATTGACCAATTTTGACAATAATTGTCCATTTTTGTCAATTTTTGATAGTTTTTGACAATTATTGACCACTTTTGACCATTTTTGAAAATTTTTGACCATTTCTCAAAATTTTTTAAAATTTTTGACCATCGACCATTTTTCAAAATTTTAAAAATTATTAACAATTTTTGACAGTTTTTGACAATTGGAAAATTCTCGGCCTCAAAATATAAGATCTAACGCAACTTGCTTCTGTTGAATATTGATGATAAAAAACATTTGCTGAAATAAATAATTAGATAAGAATATTGCAGTCAATGTTTAAAATGCTATTATCTCTAAAACCGTGAAGTATTGGTACTAGTAACAAGTATACTTTTTTATGTTAAAATGGAGTGGCTTTCACATTCTTTCACAAAGTTAGCGCTAACTTGAACAGCAAAAGCAAAAAAGTTTGGCGCATATATATGCCACTAATGTGGCCTATGTAGCGCCCTAGAAAATATATCGAAACGAATATCATATTATGATTTTCCATATCTATCTTCAAAATCAAAATCTTTCAATTTACAAACATTTCTTACATTTCAACCTCACCACCCTCTATCCTTTTTATTATCAATCTCTTATTAAAGCAAGTTGCGTTAGATTGTAATATTTTGATAGATCAAGCATCTTCCATCCTCAGATTGGACTCTGTAGATCATAAAGGAAGGATAGTTTTTCATTCTTCCCCCTTTCGAGGGGAGTAAGCTGCTATAGGCTTTCCGGAGCCTCTTCAGCCAACATTTGAAGGAATAACGATGTTTGGTTCAGGGGATGGGAGTGAACCTCTGAAAAAACTCATAGCAGCTCAGACGGACCAGGAATTTGTACCCCGGTCCTTCCGAATGCAAGCCGAGATTAATTTTCAATTTTAACAACGTAAAACGTAAGCATATTGTTTCAATATGTAGCGACGTTTACTACCCCCATCGAATAATTCAATACTAAATCGCAGTTCGCACACACCTCGCACATGACTAACAAATTTTGGAAGGAGAAGAGGCTGGCCTTTTCACATTGATTCTGAATCCAGCGTTCTAGATCAATACTTGATATTCATTGAAGTGAACTTATAGAAATGTTTTGTTGGTGGACTATTTAGATCGGCGAATACACTAAATCCCTATGTTCCGTTTGTATTTGAATGTATCTGTATACTCTGACAGCGAAATTTACAACCGCTCGTGCTCATTGGTCAAATCAAATAGCGCGCTTCCTGTTACACACTTCCGTCCCATTTCACGAAATCACTGTCACAGATTGCAGAGAACCGAGCGGAAAAGTGTTGCACATCAACAAATATCAGAAGTGACTTTCCAGACATTTAATTATAAAAAAGAAGTGAGTTAAAAACATTTTGAAAATTTCTAAGAATCACGCGTATCTTAACTACTGAATCAAATTTGAAAAGACAGCCCTGAAGAATAAATTAACCTCATCCGACACACCTGTACGAACAAAATATCCGACCCATTCATTTTGTAATGTCGCTATCGCTCGATCCGCCCCTGCGCACAACTTGGGGCGGAGTGCCCGAAATGAGCCTAGGGAAGTAGAGGTAGAGAAAGGGAAAATACGCCCTAATGGCGAACGCTTAGGGATGACTTTTCCGTACTAAAATGGTATGAACTAGACTGTTCTAGGGCGAAGGTAATAATGAAAGGAAATGAGGCGAAGGGATCGAAATGTGCGGTATCAGCGCCCCTGCTGATGCGAAAGCTAATTTTAGGAGAGCCGTAGGGTCGGAAGTGAAAAGGGCTTACGTTAGCGTTGTTTGAAAAGTAAGATTTGTTCGTTGATTGTGTCGGTGAAGGATTTTTAGGTTCATTCACGTTGAACATTTTAATGAAAGAACTCGAGATTATTTGAATTTTAAAAAAGGAGTCTATTCAATGGAACGAGCGTTAAATGAAGGTTGTTTTATTTTTAAAAAGAAATGAAAATATTGTTTTTATTATGAGTCTTTCCTACAAAACCGTGATGACTTTTGTATTAATTTTGCAAACGTTTCTGAAAATTTATTGCAAATAGAAAAAAAATTATTTATGTAAGACGACAATGAGAAAATGATGGTGAAAACAGTTGAACAAAGCATCTTCCCATAAAAGTACCAGATTATCTAAAAAAATAAGAAACTTTGTAGTACCTATATGGTTTCCTCCCAAAAAATGCAAATGTTGTTAAACGTGTCGTTTTATCATGTGTCCATGCTGTGAAGTTTTCGAAAGTTATACAAGTTGCAATCGATGCTGAAATGCGATCTCAAACCAATAAAATGAAAAATATTTTGACGATAACGAAGATGGAAAGTGTGAAGAACAGAAGTTTAGAAGGCGCTTAGAAATAGAGTAAGACGAAGCTACCAGGAAAACATATAACCAGAGGATATGGGAGCAAAAAAATTTTATGTGAAACAGCTGGAACTCTGTATAAACAGTTATAAAAGTAAAAGATAAGTAGCAATGACAATAACACGAAAGCTGTCTAAACCTGGCAGTAATTTTTTATTGTTTGTTAGATAGATAGACCGGAACTCCTGTTGTCGGAGTATGGGCCACTCTTTGTTAGCTCTTTTGATCCCTTTTGTACGGTGGATCAATCTTCTGCTTACTATACAGCATGCGGTGTGAGTTCGCCATCGTTGTAATTGTTTTCCATTCCTTCCTATCCTCTATTCTCCTACCCCAGTCACGGATTCCTATTTTCTTTAGGTCATCAATCACTTGATCTTCCCATCTAAGTTTGGGACGTCCCCTGGATATGGGTTTGCAGGCTTCCAATCAGAGATTTTCCTTATTGGATCGTCCTTATTCCTTCTTCGAAGATACCCGTACCATCATGGTCTTAGTTACCATCATGTATTGACTTATTTCGTATACACTTCATTCGGGATCTGTTTTGTCCCTAGTATTTTCCGTATGACTTTCCTCTCTAGGACTCTGAAATTTTCTTCGTTTTCATCAGTTAGGCTCATAGTTTCACCGGCATAAGTTATTACTGGTCGTATAGCGGCTTTATAAATTTTAATTTTGGTTTTTTTACTGATGCATTTGTCCCTTAGTAGTTTCTGATAGGTACTTCCAATACACTTTGTTTCCGGCTATTATTCTTGCGTTTATCTTCGCACTTCTGTTGTTCTTCTCATCAATTACTATTCCCAGGTATCTGCAATGATTTACTGTTCTCTTGGTTTACTTTCGCGTTTACTTTCACTGATTGCAATTAGGTCGGGATTCGTCGGGACTCGGGATAACTCCCGACAAAATATCCCAACTTTTATAAACTTTAAATGGTTATTGAATATTTTTCGGTAGGAAGCGATGCTTCTAATATTGCAAACATTAAAACGTATCCGTGACTTGAAGAATTAAGGAAAATGGTGTCATTTGTTCTGTCCATTCCTGTAAGCAATGCTTATTGTGAAGGAGTCTTTAGCCTTCTCAATAGCTTGTTCATTCGAAAGAACGAAAGCTATCCGATTAATATTTGATCATAATTGCTTGAATTTTGAGTCATTTTTAGGCATACCACAAGGAACGAAATTTGTAATTAGTAGACTCTAAGTATATGTGGCAACATAAAAATAAGTAGATTTTTTTATTTATCCCGATAAAAACACCAAAATCCCGACATTTTGAAAATTTATCCAGAGATTTCAATTTTCTGATCTGGCAACCCTAATTGCAATGGTTGACTATTCTCTGATCGTTTCTGATTGCTGTTGGAACCAGTGGCGGCTCGTGAACTTTTTAAGAGAGGAGGCTGGACATTTTTATTGTTGAAAATTGTCAAAATTTTGAGAAAATGGTAAAAATTTTTGAAAAATTGTCAAAAACTTTCAAAAATGGACAATTATTGTCAAAATTCTGAAAAATAGTTGATAATTGTCAAAAATTGTTGAGTTTTTTGAAAAATTGTCAAAAATTTGGAAAAAATGGTCAAAAATTTGGAAAAATGGTCTATAATTGTCAACAATTGTCAATAATTGTCAAACATTTTGAAAAAATGGTCATAAATTGTTGGAAATTGTCAAAAATAGACATTTATTGTCAAAAACTGTCCAAAAAGGGTTAAAAATTGTCACTAATTTCGAAAAACAGTCAAAATGGTCAAGAATTGTTAAAATTTTGAAAAATGGTCAACTTTTTTTTAAAAATCGTTAAAAACTGTCAAAATATTTGAAAACTTGTCAAAAATGGTCAAAAATTCTCAAAATTGATCAATAATTGTCAAAAATGTTCAATAATTGTCAAAAAAAGGTCAATAATTTTCAAAACTTGAAAAAATTGTCAAAAATTTCGAAAAGTAGTCAATAATTGTCAAAAATCGTTAAAAACTGTCAAAATATTTGAAAATTGTCAAAAATTCTCAAACTTGATCAATAATTGTCAAATATGGTCAATAATTGTCGAAAAATGGTCATTAATTGACAAAAATCGTTAAAAACTGTCAAAATATTTGAAAAATTGTCAAAAATTCTCAAAATTGATCAATAATTGTCAAAAATGGTCAATAATTTTCAAAATTTTTAGAAAGATTGTCAAAAATTTCGAAAAATGGTCAATAATTGTCAAAAATCGTTAAAAACTGTCAAAATATTTGAAAAATTGTCAAAAATGTTCAAAAATTCTCAAAATTGATCAATAATTGTTAAAAATGGTCAATAATTGTCAAAAATGGTCAATAATTGCCAAAACTTTTAGAAAAATTGTCAAAAATTTCGAAAAATGGTCAATAATTGTCAAAAGTCGTTAAAAACTGTCAAAATATTTGAAAAATTGTCAAAAATTCTCAAAATTGATCAATAATTGTCAAAAATGGTCAATAATTCTCAAAATTGAGCAATAATTGTCACAAACGGTCGATAATTCTCAAAATTGAGCAATAATTGTCAAAAAAAGGCCAATAATTATCAAAACTTTTAGAAAAATTGTCAAAAATTTCGAAAAACGGTCGATAATTGTTAAAAATCGTTAAAAACTGTCAACATATTTGAAAAATTGTCAAAAATGTTCAAAAATTCTCAAAATTGATCAATAATTGTCAAAAATAGTCAATAATTGTAAAAAAACTGGTTAATAATTGTCAAAACTTTTAGAAAAATTGTCAAAAATTTCGAAAAATGGTCAATAATTGTCAAAAATCGTTAAAAACTCAAATATTTGAAAAAATGGTCAATAAATGTCAAAAATTATTAAAAAATTTTGAAATATGGTTAATAATTGTTAAAAACTGTCAGAATTTTGAAAAAATGGTTAATAATTGCCAAAATATTTTCAAAAATTGTCCAAATATTTGAAAAGTTGTCTAAATATTTGAAAAATTGTCTAAATACTTGAAAAATTGTCAAAAATTCTCAAAATTTTGAAAAAATGGTTAATAATTGCCAAATATTTTCAAAAATTGTCTAAATATTTGAAAAATTGTCAAAAATTCCTCAAAATTGATTAATAATTGTCAAAAATGGTCAATAATTGTCAAAATATGGCCAAAAAAATTCTCAAAATTGATTAATGATTGTCAAAAATGGTTAATAATTGTCAAAAATGGTCAATAATTGTCAAAACTTTTAGAAAAATTGTCAAAAATTTCGAAAAATGGTCAATAATTGTCAAAAATCGTTAAAAACTGTCAAAATATCTGAAAAATTGTCAAAAATGTTCAAAAATTCTCAAAATTGATTAATAATTGTCAAAAATGGTCAATAATTGTCAAAACTTTTAGAAAAATTGTCAAAAATTTCGAAAAATGGTCAAAAATCGTTAAAAACTGTCAAAATATTTGAAAAATTGTCAAAAATTTTCAAAATTGATCAATAATTGTCAAAAATGGTCAATAATTGTCGAAAAATGGTCATTAATTGACAAAAATCGTTAAAAACTCAAAATATTTAAAAAATTGTCAAAAATGTTCAAAAATTCTCAAAATTCTGAAAAATAGTTGATAATTGTCAAAAATTGTTAAGTTTTTTGAAAAAATTTCAAAAATTTTGAAAAAATGGTAAAAAAAAGCAAAAATTGTTAAAAATTGTCAATTATTGTTAAAAACTGTCCAAAAATGGGTAAAAATTGTCATTATTTTGAAAAATGGTCAAATATTGTCAATAATTTTGGGAAAATTGTCAAAATTGATCAATAATTGTCAAAATTGATCAGTAATTGCTATTTGCTGGATAAATTGGTGAGGAGGCCGAGCCTCCTTAGCCTCCTTCGAGGAGCCGCCTCTGATTGGAACAGACCTTATATCAATTAATAGCAAATGTCTAACATTGTCAACCTGAAATGTCTACATTTAACAGCAATGTTTCCATTGTAAAATTTAACAAATGTCATCTTCTTCCCGAAATTCTTCATTTTATTTTGTTACTCAATCTAAGAATCCCACCTCTTAACTCTCGAGGCATATCAAGCATCATCAATCACTCAAATGTGTCACGTGAACTCTCGGAACAAATGAATGCCTCTAAACATCCAAAGCCACCGTCGATGTTCACAATCCTTTCGTTCAGGGACACACCGAGGATTTTACCATCAAAACTAAGACACAAAATGTCTTAAAAATTTGGTATATAACATTTTTGCGATTTTCTTTGTTTGATAATGCTTCTTTTTGGAGGAATAAATGCTTTGAAAATTGGTCCAATTGGATGATGGATAATGTTTAATACTGTTTATACAGTCAAAAAAAGACTGCTAGTCCGCATCTGTTTAAGTGGTTTCGGGACCAGGTGTTATTTTACCGGTAGATATAATTGATTCAGTAGTTGGTGTCATGCTTGGCTAGCTCGGCAGAGAACGATGGGCCCCTCCCAACTTTACGCCCACTTCCTACTGACCCCTGCTATTTTGCTCTGCTCGTTTTCATGCCTCTTCGGTTCATGTACGTTCGTTTTCATTATGTTCTTCTGCTAATATACCGCGCAAAACACAATCATATTTAATTACTCCTCTTATGAAAGAAATCCTTTCTAACAAAACAAATATTTAAAATGCGAAAAATAGAAATATACTCTGATAATCAATCACCTACTCATATATTGGGTTCTTTTTTAATTATTATTACACATGACTTTTTCTATGTGTAATTGTTCGTAATAAAGTTAATCTTATTTAGAATCTTCTCTAAAAACTCAACAAAGACTCTACACCCTCGATGACTGCACAGACATGAAGACTTGTATAACACCTCAAGACATGGTATCAGCAATAAACCTCGAAACCTGAAGTTAATAAGAAAAACATAAACTGTCTCAAATTACACGAGGTCACACTGAAGAAAGAAAATCCTATTTATGAAAAACCATACTGCAGACCCAACATACACAAACTAGTCAATATTGAAAAGACAAGAAAGGGCCGAAAACCAGTTTTAAAATATTTAGATCTACCAAGGTGAAGCATTGTCTCTGGGAAAAATTGAAAATGTAGAAGAAATTCTTAAGCTGGTTCCGCAAGATGCAAAACCTTTTTATAATTTTTTAAAAACCGTAAAAGGGCAAGTTTTTCAAGAAGATATTGAAGGGATTGGTGCCGGTGTAGATTTTGAAATGAGTGATTTACGGGAGTCCTAAGGGGGCGTTCATAAATTACGTGAGGTGTTTAAGGGGGGCAGGGGGTCAAGTAAAATCTTTCCGAATCTCACTTGGGGTTGAGGGGGGTGGTGTTTTAACAAATATCACGTAATTTTTTTTCAATAAAAAACCACGTAAAATTGCGATAAAATAAAGTTAAATTAAAGTAAAAAATTTTCTAGAGTAAAAATATGGTTTATCAATATTTTTGACTGTCGAAAAAAATCGATAGTTTTCGGTACTATATCGATAGTTCAGATGTTTAGGTGAAGAATATAAATATATTTTGAAAGCTGATATGGAGTAAAAATGCGATCAAAAAATGGGACAGAGAGAGATGAGGGAGAGAAAGAAAGAGAGATAGATGGGAGAGAGAGAAAGAAAGATGAGAGAGAGAGAAAGAAAGATGGGAGAGAGAGAGAGATGAGAGAGGGAGAGGTAGTCGAGAGAGAAAGATAGTATTGCGTGTCGTTATTTTAAACTGTCAGAATCTACGACGGATTCCGTAAGGACCATTTTTGACAATTATTGAAAAATTTTGAGAATTTTTGACAATTTTCCCTAAACTATTGACAATATTTGACCATTTTTCAAAATAATGACAATTTTTAACCATTTTTGGACAGTTTTTAACAATAATTGACAATTTTTAACAATTTTTACTAATTTTTGACCATTTTTTCAAAATTTTTGACAATTATAGACCATTTTTCCAAAGTTTGGACCATTTTTTCAAAATTTTTGAAAATTTTTCAAAAAACTTAACAATTCTAGACAATTATTAACTATTTTTCAGAATTTTTGAACATTTTTGACAATTTTTCAAATATTTTTATTTTTGTCAATTATTGACCATTTTTCGACAATTATTAACCATTTTTGACAATTATTGATCAATTTTGAGAATTTTTGACAATTTTTCAAATATTTTGACAGTTTTTAACGATTTTTGACAATTATTGACCATTTTTCGAAGTTTTTGACAATTTTTCTAAAAGTTTTGGCAATTATTGACCATTTTTTGACAATTATTGACCATTTTTGACAATTATTAATCAATTTTGAGAACTTTTGACAATTTTTCAAATATTTAGACAATTTTTGAAAATATTTGGCAATTATTAACCATTTTTTCAAAATTTTGAGAATTTATGAACATTTTTGACAATTTTTCAAATATTTAGACAATTTTTGAAATTATTTTGGCAATTATTAACCATTTTTTCAAAATTTTGACAGTTTTTAACAATTATTAACCATATTTCAAAATTTTTTAATAATTTTTGACATTTATTGACCGTTTTTTCAAATATATGACAGTTTTTAACGATTTTTGACAATTATAGACCATTTTTCGTAATTTTTGACAATTTTTCTAAAATTTTTGACAATTATTGACCATTTTTGACAGTTATTGACTATTTTTGACAACTATTGACCTTTTTTGACAATTTTTGAAAATTATTGACCATTTTTCAAAAATTTTTACAATTATTGTCCATTGTTTTCATAATTTTGACTATTATTGACCTTTTTTGACAATTATTGATCATTTTTGACAATTATTGACCATTTTCGACAATCATTGACCATTTTTGACAATTATTGACCATTTTTTTCAATATTTTAACAGTTATTGACCTTTTTTGACAATTTTTGAAAATTATTGACCATTTTCCAAAAATTTTAACAATTATTTGACCATTTTTGACAATTATTGACCATTTTTCAAAAATTTTAACAATTATTGACCATGTTTTTCATAATTTTGGCTATTATTGACTATTTTTGACGGTTTTGACCATTTTTGACAATTATTGTCCATTTTACAGCCAAAACACATTTAAAAAAATCTCACGTGAGATTTGGGGAGGGGGGAGGGAGTAAAGGAAAATCTTACGAAATCTCACCAGGGGTGGCGGGGGAGTCGAAAAATCCTAAAAAATGTCTCACGCCATTTATGGACGCCCCATAATTAAAAAGGCGCAATCCTATTTTTGAGTTCAATGTTTTTTTTTTGTTTATTGCAAAACCAACAACAGTTTATATTGAATTTTGCATAACCCTCTTTGACATTGTTTTTTTCTGTCAAAAAATTACTTTTCTTATTTTGGGTTATAAATTTATTTTTTATATTTATTTGTGTAAAAGTAAAAATAAAAATAAAAAGCATTTCTAAACAATTATTTTTGTTTCATTTGTTTCATCTTTAATATCAAAAAAACAAAACTGTTGATTATACCATTGTTATTGTTGCATAACACCATCCAATTCCTGGTACGATTTGGTCTCGCAAATGATCTAGACATTTAATATTGTTACGTCGGACCTGTGACAAAGATTACCTTTGCCTGTGATGAACAATAATTGTCATTAGTTAGTTAGTTTTTGAAGTATAGAGGTTGAGTTCTATATTCTGACAGTGAGACGTTATTAGTATTGAATTGTTAAAGTTTTAGAAATGAAGAAAGTTGAGAAAGTAAAAGGAGTGACATTGGTGTTGTCAAAATTTGTCAATAATTGTCAAAAATTGTTAAAATTTTGAAAAATAGTCAATAATTTTGAAAAATGGTCAAAAATTCGGAAAAATGATCCATTATTGTCGATAATTATCAAAAATGATCCATTATTGTCAATAATTATCAAAAATTGTCAAAAACTGTCAAAAATGGACAATTATTGTCAAAATTGATCAATAATTGTCAGAAATTGTTAAAATTTTGAAAAATGGTCGATAATAGTCAAAAACTATCAAAAATGGTCAAAAATTCTTAAGATTTGTCAAAAATTTTGAAAAATCGCCAATAATTTTCAAAAACTATCAAAAATGGTCAAACATTGTCAAAAAAGGACAATTATTGTTAAAAATTTTGAAAAATAGTTGATAATTGTCAAAAATTGTCAATGATTGTCTAAAATGGTCAAAAATTCGGAAAAATGGTCCATAATAATTGGCAATAATTATCAAAAATGGTCAATAATTTAGAAAAATTGTCTAAAATTTAGAAAAATTGTCTAAAATTTAGAAAAATTGTCTAAAATTTAGAAAAATTGTCAAAAATGGACAAAAACTATCAAAAATTGTCAATTGTTGTTAAAAATGGACAATTATTGTTAAAAATTGTCAAAATTTTGAAAAATGGACAATTATTGTTAAAAATTGTCAAAATTTTGAAAAATAGTTGATAATTGTCGAAAATTGTTAAGTTTTTGAAAAATTGTCAAACATTTTGAAATATGGTCAATAATTGTCAAAAATGGTCAAAAATTTGGAAAAATTGTCCATAATTGTCAATAATTATCAAAAATGGTCAATAATTTTGAAAAATGGCCTAAAATTTTGAAAAATGGTCAAAAACTATCAAAAATGGTTAAAAATTGTCAATTATTGTTAAAAACTGTTAAAAATGGTTAAAAATTGTCATCATTTGGAAAAATGGTCAAAAATTTGGAAAAATGGTCACTAATTTTGAAAAACAGTCAAAATGGTCAATAATTGTCAAAAATTGTTAAAATTTTGAAAAATAGTCAAAAATTCGGAAAAATGATCCATTATTGTCAATAATTATCAAAAATGATCCATTATTGTCAATAATTATCAAAAATGATCCATTATTGTCAATAATTATCAAAAATTGTCAAAAACTGTCAAAAATGGACAATTATTGTCAAAATTGATCAATAATTGTCAGAAATTGTTAAAATTTTGAAAAATGGTCGATAATAGTCAAAAACTATCAAAAATGGTCAAAAATTGTCAAAAAAGGACAATTATTGTTAAAAATTTTGAAAAATAGTTGATAATTGTCAAAAATTGTTAAAGTTTTTGAAATATGGTCAATAATTGTCAAAAATGGTCAAAAATTTGGAAAAATTGTCCATGATTGTCAATAATTATCAAAAATGGTCAATAATTTTGAAAAATGGCCTAAAATTTTGAAAAATGGTCAAAAACTATCAAAAATGGTTAAAAATTGTCAATTATTGTTAAAAACTGTTAAAAATGGACAATTATTGTAAAAAACTGTCAAAAATGGTTAAAAATTGTCATCATTTTGAAAAATGGTCAAAAATTTGGAAAAATGGTCACTAATTTGGAAAAATGGTCACTAATTTTGAAAAATGGTCAATAATTGTTAAAATTTTGAAAAATGGTCAATAATTTTGAAAAATGGTCAATAATTGTTAAAATTTTGAAAAATGGTCAATAATTGTCAAAAGTTGTCAACATTTTGAAAAATAGACAATAAATAATACGAGCCGTTCCCGAAAATCGATTTAAACACGTAATTTATAAAATCGATTTACTAAAAATCGAATAATATTGCTATAAAAATCGATAACTAAATATCGATTACAAGAAAATAATAATCGATTTATGTAAAAATCGATTATTTTTTAACATCCGTAGGTCAGACTAGGTTAGTTTTATATATCGGCAACGTTGCAATTTTGTTCAGATCTGTCTGTCATAAATCTGTGATGAAGTTTTAATTTCAGTTTGTTTGGGGTTTATATATTCTATGGTTTGTTGTTTGTTACTATTTTTAGTGGATTCTTTAACTTCTTTTATGTTCTGAACCTTGAAAATGGGAGATCTCGAAATTCCCAACAAGTCAAAGCGAAAACGAGCGCCAAACTACACAAGTAGTGTGCTGAATGTAGGGGATGCCAAAAAGGAATTATATAGAACAGGAGGAGGAACTGCAAAAGTAATATGCACAGAAAATACGGACGATCTACTGCTATCCATAATAAATAGCAAAACAGTATTTGGAGTAGAAAATAAATTTCATTGTTAGCAGTGATAATCAGGTTAGCTCTGGCACCTCTCATACTTGGAAGCCAGAATATTACTTTTAATATACCACATGTCATTAGGGACTAGCTAGGGTCCCAAATTTCTACACCTAATTTAAGGAAAACCTAAAGCAAGAAGTGACGCAAGCGAAATCGTCACCGAAGGCTAATTTATTCCTTTCCTAGAGTTAGCTGTTCCCTAAAATAGTTGGTGCAAACGGTCATAAATAAATTTCAACCCGTTTATTAAAAGTGAAGTATTTTCCATTTGACTCGCATCAATATTAACAGCAGACAATCATCCATTGTCCACGTTATGGACATATTCTTAGTAACCATTGTGTTTGTGATATACCAAGCAACTATAAAAGGAAGTTGTTCTTTGGCTAACGACCCTTTTTTTTCAACCGGTTGCCTACTAGATATCAATTAAATTTATTCCTATAAATAAGGCAGAAATACCATACCATGTGAGTCTACTGACACATAAATTATTTATGTTTTGTTCTTTGTCACATTTATTGATAAATTATATCATGACTACGTTTTGTACATATTAATTAACAAACTTCCGAGGTCTTAAATAAAAATAATAAATTTTACGTCGCAATACGTTGCTCATAGAGTTTTTGAATATTTACGATGTTTAAAACGAAACAATCCAGCGAGACTAGATCTGGTATGCGTTGTGGCAGAGTATAAGTAACGTCCTAACCATTTTTCATTAAAAAAATTGTATTTCTATTCAACTAAAAGTACCGGGAGAGTTGGTCAATGAAACACAATAATTATTCATCCAAATTTATTCTGTCGCCTTCAAAGTAAACTTCTTACAAAATAGTACACTATCAAAACATTGTTTGAACGAAATGTCAGGAATTGAATTCTCTTTTATGTCTTCTATCGACTAAAAAGGTGTTTCGAAGCAGTGATTTGAGTTTTGGTAAGAGAAAAAGGAAAAGTGGCATAAGGCATAGCCAAAGTGACATAAAGCATAGCCAAAGTGACATTAGGCATACCCAAAGTGACATTAGGCATACCCAAAGTAAACAGCAAATTGTTTGATTTCTGGATGGTGGTCGTAGGAAAAATACAGTGTGAATCACTAATTCTCACACTAGTTACACAATATTCTATTATTTACTACCGGCGGGATTGAGGCAAATTTTCCACCACATCTCGTCCGCCTTTAAATACACTGTACAACTCATACACACGTGTTTTCGATAAAAGTAACATTTTCAGCGTAAGCCTTTTAAATTTGATCACTTCTCGATATTTTTTTGACAGATTGTGTATCACTTGGTTCTTTTATGATGAAAAATTTGTAAATATAAATCATGGCATTTTAAAATTGATGACAAATATTTTTTTTTCCAGATTTCTTAAAAATTGACATCGCAACAATGGCAGATATGGAGAAAAAAGGAACTGGAAAGATTCTCGTTAAAGATCTGAATAGCATCATTACGTGCAGACTTTGCGAGGGTTATCTGGTCGACGCTACGTCATTGACAGAGTGCATCCATGTGTGTAAGTAAATTATCAGTGCATTTTAAAAATTAAATTCATATAACTACCTATGGTTGATAGCACAGTGTGAGATAGAGTGATAGAGATGTGTCAACTCGAAAAAAACACGACTCCTGTCAATTCTCGTATGGAAAATGTCAGCAAAGGAGACTAAAGATCGAAACACACTTAACAGCACCTCATAGGAACAGCGACTGATCATCAACGGCAGATTTTATTTCTTATGAGTATTTTAATGTAAGCGCGCATACCTAACAACATCAGCACAGCACCGACATGGCACGTCGACGCCTCAACCACAACACATTTCTCAGAGAGAATATTTTGCGGACGGCGTGCCAATACAATATCTTTGACAATGTAAAGTGAAGCCTATAGTCGGGTATCGTGGCGGTGCGGATCCCGTGTCGATGCGTTAAGTGAACCCATACACAACCGTCAAGTTGACCACTCGACGGTGCTGTGACGATGCTTGTCAGGTGCTGTGCTGTTGAGTGAGTTTCGGCCTTAACACTAACTTTTAGTTCTGCAATTGGTTATGGACAAACTTTAGATAGCATAGAAGTCTTTAGGTACCAAATAATACCAGTCTAGCTTTGCGATGTGAATACTTGTGCTATCAACACCCAGCCCAAACCCGAGTTAGGAAGAATCCAACTCGAGTAAACTTGAGCTAGGAGCAACTCGAGTTCTTCAGTCGAGTTTATACATCACTAGTTTCTCCTTAGAGAATATTAGATTACAAAGGGGACGATTGACCCGGTTGACATTACCACACTAAGACCTACAAGATCTTTGGTGTTGAGATCTGTAACTTGCTCAGGCTCTAAATAGACATGTTCCAGTTAGTTAAGGCGTTTGTGGACAATCAGCCTGCAATTGCAGTTACATAATGTGTTCCACCGTCTGATCTGCCTCTCCACTGTCCACTTTGTCTATCTCACGGAGATGGTATCTAAGTGAGCGTTGACCAGTGAGATTTCTGAAGCTCCAAGCTTAGTGAGCAGAAGGTCGCAATAACCTTTGGTTTGGAGTCTTTCTTCAGTAGATCCCTTCTCCCATTTTCGAACTTGTTTTTGGGATACCACAAAATGATTCGGGACCGATAAAAGGAGTACAAGTTCTAAGACTATTCCTTCATTTCCACAACTTAATTCTACCTCAATCTTCTCATATATTGATATTTATTTCCAGTTTGCCGGGCTTGTATTTTACGACATTTTGAAAATACCAAAACCGGGTGTCCAACATGCAATACCGTGTACAAGAAAAAATCTCAAACGTGTTTCAGGTATGTTGGGAAATAATATTTAAAAATAAAAAAATTGTAACTACTATATTTTGTTTATATTCAACAGGGCCGATCCTCAAACGCAAGCTCTGGTGTACAAACTAGTCCCATCTCTATTCGCCAAGGAGTCTCAACGAAGAGAAGACTTCTACAGAAGCACCGGCGTCAGGGCGTCGAGTTCCTGCAGCGACGATAGCGTCATCGAAAGGGAAAGAGACATGATGAATGATCAGGAGGAGATAGTGAGTGATACGCACGATTATTATTTGTAGAGGGTTTCGAAGCTTTTATGCTCCATTATACTACTTAGAAGGGTCATTTATATAAGCGTCAGAATTTCATTTAATTGGAACAGGTTTTTTAACGCCAAAAAAAATAAAATATGTAATGATTAATATAATAGTTGATAATTTTTTTTTCAGATCTCAAACGTAATCAGTGGTAAAAGCCAGTTTCTTGGTCCTGAAGATCTAATCTCACTATCCTTGGAATACTACCAATCCCATCTGGATAACATGGACACGGAAGAACCGCTGAAACCGGTACTTAACGATACTGTTTCTAAAACGCCCGACGTTCGTGATAGTACTGAAAGTGTAAATAACGAAAAAGACAGTGAAAGTGTTAAATGTGACAAAGATTCTAGTAATATAGACGAAGATAACAACAAATGTGATAAAAGGTTTTTGCAATGTCCTGCTGCTGTTTCCATGAAGCATCTACAGAAGTTTATCAGGATGAAGTTCGGACTAACCGGAAACCATAGGGTATGCAGAGATATGTTATACAATTTCGCTCAATAGTAACTGAAATTTTAAATATTTTCTTGAAGACCACATACATATACAGATCTTAAATCTATGCAAATATGACAATTTTTACTTTTTTCCCTCCAAAATATGTTTTCAAGGAAACCATCGTAAATTTCAGCATATGCAATAATATTTGCCAATTAAAATCTTCATTCCCCCTTTACCCTTTTAAATATCTTCTTCTCTTCTCCTTCTACCTTTTCAGGTGTCGGAAGAGGATTCCGGTTCCTCTTGCACCTACTGCTTCCACTCTTTCCTGTCTCTTGCTAATCTTTTCTTTTCATCTAGAGTTTTTCCTTTCTTATACCCTATATTTGGTCTATCCACTTTCTTATCGGTCTATCCCTTCTTCTGTGAATCCAGCTTCCATTACCTTTCTTGTAATTCTATCTGTTTGCATTCTGACAATATGTCCCCAAACCAATTTAATTGTTTTCTCTTTATTTTTCTTATTATCAACCAACTAAAATCTTCTATTTTTTTATCCGCTTATTTGTCGTCTTTCTATTTCATTTGATGAGTCACTAAAACTTCACCCGTAGTAGCCACGTTGTTATGTATTTTAATAAATTCAATCAAACATTTTGTAAAAAATAAAAATATTCCAGACATCGTAAATGTAAAATTCCTTTTTGAAAATTAATCGCATAGACTGGAGAAATCTAATAGGAATCACTGCATTTGTAGGTATAAAAATGCTCTTTTCAATTGGATTAAAAGATTAAGGAACTAAGTAAGATATTTAGGTAATTAAATTAGAAAAAGAAAACAATATTAGTATCTATCAAGGTTATAATGTCCATTTAAGATTTTTTATGGATGTCCTTTGCTGACTTTGCCAGACAAGGATATTAGGAAGAAACAGGATGTCCAATATTTTTATGTACCAATTTTCTGTTTGGTAACGGAAAACAATGAAATGATTTAGGACATTATTAATGCGCTGAATCTTTAAATTCAATCAGATTTCGTCTATCTGCGCTATTCATTCATTCGTTCGTTTGGGTTGTGCTCAACAGCCCAGGCACTTTTGTACCATTTCCCATGTTATCTACTTCCATTCCAGAAGCTTCGTGTCTTCTATAAAGGCCTTTAGTTTGACTGGAGGGATTCCTCTCCAAACTGTTTCCGTCTAAGTTCTTGTGAGTTCTCGCAGAAGCAAAGTATGTGAGTAGGTGTTTCATCCTCAAGTTCACATTTTCTGCACATAGGTTCACCAACTTTCCCCATTTGGTGCATATGTTTCCTCAGGGTGCAGTGTCCAGTCACTGTCTTCAAATATCCCATAACCAGTTTCAATAGCCTGGTTGAGAGTTCCTTGTCTACCTTGTTCAGTAAACTCTTTGTATGGAGATGCCCTTGTGTCAACCTCCATATGAGTTGGTGTTCCGATTTCCCCTCTTATGCAATCTTTTGTGATTCCACAAGACGATTCCGGACCTATAAAGTCTCCTTTAGAGCCTTCTTTAGCTAACTGGTCCGCAATCATAAGTGCCGGCACCTATATTAGACACACCTTCTGCTCTAGTTTTTAAAATAATTAAATTTAGCCCTAATAAAACGCATACGTAAGAAAATAAAGGAATCTTTCGAGGTCAAAACAGAAATTTCATACTAAGAATTTAAAGTTAATTAGGCAGATATATCTGAGGTTGCCCATGATTCGTTCGGAATATGAAGCAGTAGTCCTGAAAAAAATTGAATATGAAAAACAGACAAGGGTCACAAATGTTTGGGTTGTAAATAAAGGAAGAAAAAACAAAATATTATGAAGATAGAAGGTGACCAGACAAGGCCACCTAAAAACTAAGTACAATTCTAGGACCAAATATCATACTAGATGGAGAAGGACGATGAAATTTAAAAAGATAGATTATGAGTCTGAAGAAGGAAATTTTATAGGATATACCTATAAGGAACAGAGGTTTCCATGGGACAAAAGTAATCAGGAAGATAACAGACTGGATCCCAAAAAACGAGACCAGCCAGGACAGACAGATCGTGAAACAAGAAAAGTAGGAGGACTGATCCACCGCAAATATTGGATCATTTTGATGGCTTGGCTTGGCCTTACCCATAATGTGCAAGGACTGAAGATACTGAAGAAAATAAATCGACAACTTGTGTTGATTTAACACTTCCTCCTTTGATGGCAAAATGGTTATACAAAATATCCTTGTTTGTATGTCTTTGGATGGACTTTGTTTTAATAACCTTTGCTGGGATTACTTGAGATAAACTAAAAGCTTCAAATAAGGCAGTCTATCTAAAACCTCCAATTTGCCACATTAAACAACCAAAAAGGCTGTCGGCATGTGTAATTTTCGTTAGTGAATGTAGAAAAAAATTTATATTATTATTATTCTATACAGTAAATAATTTCTTATGATACGCCACTGTATTTCTCAAATGTTATATAATAAATCGAACGTCTAAATTATAGAATTATTATCCGGTAGATGTTGACGTGAACATTTTCATTAATATATAATATTTACATCAGGCATCAAAGAAAAGAGCAATTAAGATTCATTTAACTGAAAAATATTCATTAATCTTTCAACTATTTTCTCCCTTTTCTACCAAATAGATGATCTGTAGTTAAAATTATCTAATTATGTATCAATACAGACGATAATAATCAATCATAAGTCATCAAGTCGAGCGTAAGTGTTAATTATCCCAGTTAGCTAAATCAAAAGTGGTACCTAATTGGATTTTTTGAAAATATAAATAATAAAGTCATCAAATTATATTCCTCCGAGTTATTTAACGAGCTTAAAATTATTATACGCTACCAAGTGAAGCAGACATTAAAATAATGAGTTTGCCGATTTACCGGAATCACAATTACAGATGCCAAAATGTAATTTTAAAGACGTGTCTCAGATAACAGTATTTTGTTAATAAAACCCCCGCCAATTAAAACGAATCTTAAATACCTCCCATTAATTTTGACCTTATAAAATCATGCGGTAAAGCAGAGTAACGTGTTTTGAATCAATAGTTTTCCAAAAACTCCCTTATTTAACTTCAAGGAAACTCTTCTGTAGATAATATTCATTCTCCTATAGTGTATTAGGATCATACCAATTAATATTTTTCATTCCTCGAGTGGACACAAATCTTCAGACAGTCCAAATCTTTTTATAAGATGACTCAGTTTACAAGAAACATAGAGATAATACCTATAAACCGTTATTTAGTAACATCCTTTGAAGGATATATAAATGTCATGGATTGGATGAATCTCTAAAACTCCTTGCAGTCCAGTGTTTTGGAAAACTTTAAGATATGCCAACGATAAATTCTGATCTATTGAATCCTCTTATGACACCTTCCTTTGCAAGGGAGTATCCCGTTTCATTACCTATCCAGAAATCCAAAGTGAGTGTTTCTATTCAAAAGACTCTTTTTGCTATTTTACACCAACTTAAACATTGCTCGATGAATCTTATCTTAAAACTGTTAAAAGTGTCAATCTTCTCCAGATAATATCACTTTCTGTAAGCTCCAGATATAATCTTCTTCATTTTCCAAGTATTCCAGTTGTGAACTTTGGAAAAATTTTTGTATCCTATATTCCAGGTTCAAATTTTGTTTACAGTGGAAGCAGTGAGTTCCAAAGATTGGATTAGATGCTATGAGGTGGCTACTGGTCTATTCCAGTCTTTTCAGTCATTCTTATCATTATCCATTACTTTGCCCAGCTCGACTTTCTCAATATAGTTCATCAGCTTTGAGACTGAATCTTAAATAAAATTCTTTGCCAGTGTCTTTTCGTCGCTTAGTGCTAAGAGCCGCACATTTGCCTATCAGCTTTAAGTACCTATTGAGCAGACTCATCATAGTTCGCTCATTGAGTCTGCCCTCAACTTTATTCTATTATGAACTGTGTCACTTGTCTTTTTCCTGGCGAGATTTTCCACCATTCCATGCGTTTGTGGTCTATCCACTTTTTTTGTAGCATTGCAGATAGGCTTGGTCAGCTTTTTCTAATGGTCCTTGTGACTTAAAACCGAAGCTACCGTAACCTTGTGCTAAGGACTCCCAGGACATTCAGAGCACGCGATTAATTCCATATGAGTTTAGTATTGACCTCTTTGGAATCGAGCGCTGCTTGGCTAAATACATCTTCTTTCCTGCCTATTCATTTCTATCGTACAATGGTGGATCGTGACATCCTTCGATAGTATTACTGCCATTCTTATGGCCCTCGTAACACACAGGCATGCTAGCCATTGTGTTACTTCACAGCGTTATTCCTGCTGCGTTTATAGGTTATCATTATATATAACCATCAGGTCATTTTGGGGTTTAGGCATCAGTGTATATCACACATTCTTCTGCATATCTGTCCAAGTACATAGATAATTTCTGTCTGGGTTTTTGTACGAGAGTGTTCCAGTGAACTATACTCCAAGGTGTTTCGTTTCTTTGCCCATTGGATTCTCTGTTCCTCCAATTGGTTTTAGGCCTGGCAGTGCTGTCTGTCTTGTAAAGTTGATGAGGATTGACTGTCAGTTTCTCTTGTTTACACCATCCTACATTATCCTAGCCAGAAAAGTCTGTCCTGAACAGTTTGTTGAAGAGGCCTCCTACTAATGTATAGTGACGTTCTCCACCTGCTTTTGCTTTGATTGTAGTTTGTCCTACAGAGGATATTATCATCCTATTTTCCAAGGCTGCCCATATCCATTAGAGCAACTGTATCTTGTCTACTCAACACATTTGCCAACGAGTCATTGAAAGTTACTTTGATTTATAGTACATTGAACATTTTATTCACCTTCCAAATATATTACGGTGGATTTTTCTTTATCGAAATATAAAAAATAACGTTTGGTCTTAACAGATATCAACGGGGCAATAAAGGCAGCCTCTCGAGGCCATAAATATAACCCCAATTTTACGTTTGAGCTGCTCATCCGTACTCTATCGATTTTAGTTTACTGTTGAGCGAAGTGTGTTTGGTATAAAATAAAAGATAATTGATTTAACTACATTACACTTGTCATTTTCAGGTTGATATTATATACAAAGGGGAGGTTTTGAAGAAGGATTTCAGTTTAATGGATGTAGCGTACACCTTCAATTGGAAAAGGGTAAGATTTTCCTTTATATCTTTATCTTCTATCAGTGCTGGGTTTACATTAGGGGATGGCGGCAAAATTCGGGAATTGAGAAAAAAATGGTTGCCTTATTGCTTCAGAAAGCATGCACTAGCAATATTTTCAAAAATCAATAGTACTCCCTTAATTATAAGGTTATTCCTAGAAAAAGTAGCGGTAATCCCAGGTTTTCCAGAGAGTATTTCAAAAAAATATACTCTACAGTTCTGCTGTAGAATGATTTTGTAAAAGTACCTAACGAAGGGATAACGTGTGACATATTTTTCATTTATCCACTATCTAATTAAATATTCCAAATTTTCCGTAATAAACATGAGTGTTCAACGAAATAATTCAGTATTTACCTTCGCGCAATTTTATGTTAAACAACCGACTATACACGACGCTAAAAATAGATTTTATATTCCGAGTTCGCCAATAATGCAATATTTTTATCAGTAAATATTTATAAGTTTATTATAATACTACGTTACATAAACTCTGTTTAATTTTCGGCGTTTTCCGTAAATTAGGTTAATTTCACGTTACGACTACCAAATTAAATTCCGTTTTACGGTAAAATTAAACTATAAACTAAACTAAGGTACACGGAAATGTAATTGCTGTTATTGAAGAAAATAATGATAGTGTTAACAGTAGAATCGTTGATAACGGACATTTTCAAGTATGTGCGTAGGATGAATGATTTAAATCAAGGAAAAACTGTAAAAATAACATGGAACTTTCATTTTGGAATCAATTGAATTGAAAAACGCTCAAAAATTGGTTGTAAAATACAATGAAATGAAATCAAAAGAAGTTTTTGAAAAGAGAACTGGCGAAAATATCAAAAGTTTACAATAATCGATAAATCAACTATATTGGTTGTTTCTTTGAGTGCATTGCCTCAATCCAACTTAGATTACCTGAAAGAGGTTCAATCTTGCCAAGAAAGTGTGCCAATCTGTGGAGAGATAAATCTATTTACATCTTCAGGGCACACAAACGCAGCTTCCAGGAACTGTATGTGTCTCGCCGATTCATCTTCTGCTAGTCAGAAACGACACTTGGTATTTTCCAACAGCCCTATTCTGCCCCAAGGATTCCAGTTACAGACCCGATCTCCCCTATGTTTAGCAAAGCTTCTGTTTTGAATGTCCTTTGATAAAGACCTTGGTTTGGCTTAAGCCTGGTATTTTATTCCAGTAGTCACTTGATTTGCGCTTTATCTGGTCGTAGTGTGACCCGGAATCCGGGAATACCAACCTTGTTCGTCTACGAGTAGTCTAATATTGCAAACCAAATTTTAAATTTACTGCATCCAGGTTGTCAAAAAATATTTCTATTGACTTGTTAGAGTAGCCTTTCTACAGCATCCACCCAATGCACAGATCAATGGCGAAAGTTCCGTTTGAAAAACTGTTGCATGCTATTTAAGGCTCTCTACAAGTTCAGTCTTCGGTCGACGGATCCAATTTGGACGTCCATGTTGAGTCCGTCTGAAAACCACCTCATGTCGGTCACAAGCAGGGAGCATTTATTCTGTGAGTGGTCTTTTAATAACCGTGCATTGCTTCAATCCAAATTAGATTACCTGAAAGAGGATCAATCTGTGAAGAGGTAAGTCTCTTTACATCTCCAGGGTACACAAACGTAGTTTCTAGGAACTGTAGACTGACCCGTTCATCAGCCACACAGTAGCATCCAACAGCCCTATTCTGCCCAAATGATAGTTTAGCCTGTTGTGCCTAGTAAGGATTCCAGTTACAGACCCAATCTCCCCCATGTTTAGCACAGCTAAACACCTTGGTTAGCCTTAAGCCTGGTTTCTTATTCCAGTTGATTTGCGGTTGATCTGGTCGTAGTGAATTTTAAATTCCAACTGTTGAAGCACAGTGCCGTTATTGCATCCTGGCTGTCAAAAAATGTATTTCTCCAGCATCTACCCAACGCACAGATCAATGGCGCGAAAGTTCCGTTTGAAAAAGTGATGCATGCTGTCTAAGGCTCTCAACAAGTTCAGTCTTCGGTCGACGGATTCAATTTGGAAGAGTCCGTCTGAGAACAAGCTCATGTCGGTCACAAGTATGGAGCATTTATTCCTCTCCCATTCTTCCATAGCTGGAAGAATGAACTTGAATGTTAGTTGCTGTGAATTTTTTGTGGGCAGGTGATCCAAGAGCTCCGTGGCGTTCAGCGTGGCCATTTGTCCATCATCACCCATTCGATGTTTTCTGTAGGTGGTCAGTTTCGCTAGCCTCTCAAGATGGAGTTGAAGGAGTCTTATGCTGTGAATGATTTCCTTCGTCTCCTTGGGGGTAGTGCGAATTGCACCCGTAATCGCAGCAGATTTTGTTGGTTCTTGATGTGCCAGACCATGAATACCAGTAGATCTGTTCATAATGCTAGACTCCCTTTGCTGTTTCCAAATGGCAGTTCTAGTTGGACGTTTTATCCAGCGTAACGCCTTAGATATTTCGCCTCCTCCACAAATGGAATACTGATACGATATTATCCGGATACGAGAATTGTAGATCCAGTGGTCGATCATAATGAGAATTTTTTGGTTACTTTCAAATCTGCCGAAGAAAAATTAAACTACATTCTTCAAGTTGTGTTGAAATCTGGGAAGGAATTTCATAGTATCAGGAATCGGATACGATAAGATTCTTGAAAAGTCGAATCATTTGATGTGTAACCAATCAATGGCCAATTCAGATCCAGCAAATTCTAACGATGTGGTTGCAGAAATATGTCTAGTTTATATCATTGAACCTAACATTAAATATGTACAGCATTTCATTGGTGGATCTGCAAGTTGTTCACTATAATGCTTTAACTCTTTAGATGCGCATACCTAGAGATACCTTCTGGGTCCAAGGAAGTATACAGTTTGTGTTATGAAACTAAAAATTCATTTTTGGAGCTAATTATGAGATCAACTAATAAATATGCAATATAGCATCGTTTTTCAAGCGGGGGGTTGAGTTTGTGTTTAAAGGGGGTCGCAGTCTGTTGAAAACTACATATAGGAACAAATTTAAGGAAAGGATAATGATATAAATCTATGACGTCAAAAAAATATGTATTTTTATACAAAAAAAAATTAATCTATTTCCAACAAAATAGTGACGGGGTCGCAAGATTTTTTACTCAACTTTTTAGCTTTTTCGTGGGTCAAATTTCACTTAATTTTGTCTCCTGTTGGCTAAAACAGTCTAGACAATATACTTTTGAGATGTTGAGTTTATTCCATCGTCAGTTTTAGTTTCCTTTTTTAAACTTTTTTCCACAAAAGCCTGTCGTGGATTGAAACGAGTACGCCTATGGTAACAGTTTCTATGAGATATGCGTGCGAATTGTCAGTTATGCTTCTTTGTGTTTCAGCAAGTTATAATTTCCACTCTGATTAACCCACCACAGTCGGTCAAACTATAGAAATTTTATAAATCGTATGATTGAAGACTACGTGCATATCAGATCCATATTTAAATAGTTTTTCTTCTTTTATTAATATTTCCGATACCAGTCACGACAAGCAGCATCGTAAATATTAACCACCGTTTATTCGATTAATAGGAAACGAATTATAATTTGATATTTAAAAAAAAACATGATACATTTTTGGAGTTTATATGGGACAAACTTTATATACACTGTGTTCATTTGAAAAGGACCCACCCTTAATATTTCAGAAATGGGACATATTAGAAGGAAATGCCGAAACACGTCAACTTTTAACTTGAGGGCGACACTTTTTGGCGCTAATGTCATAAACGTCAGATTCACCCCCTCCTTACTGGAGACACCCCTTACATTTTTTCAAATGGCATTAGGTATCAAGTCACACCTCATTTAAGAGGTCTGGTAAATCTCTATTCAATCATTTTGTTTTGCCTTTGATACCAGCCTTCCATTGTTATTTAATCGTTGTTTAAAATTGGCTCTCTTTCAATTTTTCGTGTGCCCCCGTATTGTGTTATGATAGAAAGACTCTTTAAATAATAAAAAAATTACAAATAGTAAAAAGACAACTGTTAACAAGAGATGCTTTTTAATCATGTGTCAAAGTGACCACCGTTAACATTCAGGCAATAAAAGTTGAAAAAGAGCCAATTTTAAACAACGATTAAATAACAATGGAAGGCTGGTATTATTTTGCAGAACAAAATGATTGAATAGAGATTTACCAGACCTTTTAAATGAGGTGTGACTTGATACCTAATACCATTTGAAAAAATGTAAGGGGTATCTCCAGTAGGGAAGGGGCGAATCTGACGTTTATGACATTAGCGCCAAAAAGTGTCCCCCTCAAGTTAAAAGTTGACGTGTTTCGGCATTTTCTTCCAATATGTCCCATTTTTGAAATATCAAGGGTGGGTCCTTTTCAAATGAACACAGTGTATATATATATATACAGGATGGTCCTTAAGTAATTGTGCATAGAAGTACAGTATAATCTTCACTTTAAAATATTGCGATTTAAACTTACTAACTTTAACAAAATGTTGATATTAAGAGAGATACAGGGTGTTAAACATGAAATTTTAATTTTTGTTTTTTAGAATAACTTTAACGCGTTTTGACGTGTATGCACAAAAATTTGACGGTGGGGATTTTTGGATATGAGAAATCATAATTTTGTAGGTTGAACTTTTTTGCTGTTTAAATTAGCGCTACTTTAGTAAAAAACATTAGATTTGTTAGTATCCCCAAATCTTAACGGTTTTAGAGATAATCACATTTTAGTGATTAACAACATGATTGATTATTTAATTAAATTTTGTTCGAAAAATGTAGTTGTGTGTAAGATGCGGCAAAGTAAAAGAGTACTCTTTAAAGGTATTCTTAGCTTTCGGAAATCTTTATTTCCATCATCAGGAAAACTTCAAAAATTATATAGTATAATTGACAATTTGTAAAACTTAAATGATTCTACTTACAACTTTGATGATAATGTTCAAAAAATTTATTGAAGGACGCATAGTTAATGATTGATGTAAAACAAATTAAAATTGTTAAAAAAATGAAAATTATTATTGTTTATTAACGATAAAAAGACGATGACGTCATTTTTAGTTACTTTCCTGCTTATCAGAATAAATATAAATTTACCAACCGTAAATAGGTACAATTCATACTTAATGGATAGGGCAATTTACAGTCTACTGGTTGGCAAAACTTCAAAACTTTGTCAGATCAATTGGTAAAATTATTTAGTTTAGTTTGACATTTATTGACATTCGATCATCCTCTTAGTATTTACAAGTTTTTTTGGTGCTTTGGCTTGTAGACCCAGGGCAGATAGTTTCCTCCATTCTTAGCTTTCTCCTTCCGATTTCGTATTTTCGGTTTATTTATATCAGACACCACACTTTCGAACCCTCTTTTTCTCGGCCATCCTCTTCTTCTTTTCCCACTTAGAGTCCTACTGAGTGCCATATTCATCATTCTTTCTTTGCCTATTCTTTCTACGTTTCCCAACCACCTTAACCTCTCCATAAATGTTTACCTCCTCATTTGTTCTCCTTCTCCACCCTTCAGGTATCTTTATGTCGCAGAAGATTGCTCCAAGCATTTTACGCTCCAGCATCTCTTCCTGTTTTTTTGTTACGGTCCATGTTTCACTTTCGTACGTCTTTTAATGGTATTTATAGATTTTTATCTTCATCAGCATTTTAATTTCATCAGTGACTGAAGCATTCCGAATTTTCTGTTGTCTTTCGTAAATCTTGTTTTTCATGGGCATTGCTAGTTATTAGTACTTCTGGATAAACAAATTCGTTTACTCTTTGGAAAGTGTACTCGTTTTCGTTTAACGTTTTTTCTACCGGACTTTTTCCGATACCTAGGATCATATATTTTGTTTTTTCTTGATTGATTTTTTTCAGACCTAGAATTTCCGCTGCTTGCTCTGCGAGATTTTTTGTAACTTTTCAATACCTAAATTTTATTTCGTTTGATTTCAATAAATTTCAGTTTATCGATACCGTGAATTTGTAAATTTTTTTTCATTCCATCACGTGTACCTCCGTGTACAGTATTTTTTTTTAAACGCTAAAAGACGGAATTTTCTTTTAATCATACACCAATTTGATATTTATAATTTTTTTTCACTATCAATAAAATATTTTATTTCAAAATAATGTTAAAATAGAACCTTGCTGAGAATTAATTTGGTTACAAACATCTAGTCAGATAAATTTCAAGGCTGGTGTTTTGCATGGAAGATAAGGTGTTAACATGTCAATATTCGTGTTTACCGGGGAGCTTTCAAAAATAGTCAGTATTTTCAAACTATTAAAGGAAACTATTACTGTTTTTTATCTGCCTCCTGTATATATATTTCAGCATAAATTTACTGATATTTAATAAATTTTATTACCAATAAACTTGGTAAACCTTTGTTCTACAATGAAATAATAAAAAAAATACATAAGTGTTTTATCAGTTATTACGCTTATCTCACTTGGTTAAATAATGATAACACTTTTTTATGGTCAAAATATTATTTATATATTTCATAAAATTTTCAAAGTCTTAATTGTTCCCATATTAACTAATTAACCGCCATTAAAAATATTATTAATTATAATAATTATTCCTTCTAACGATGGAGATTTTTATCTACCAAAGAATTTTTTCACAAGTTTTTAATCAGTAGATATGGCCACCGAGAAAACACTTACTACCACATGGTGAGAGATACCACTGGTATTGATGGTATCTTCTTCTTTCTACGGATTCACCTACTTATTTTTATCGTAATATCTGAATATATTGTGATGATTTAAAAATTGGTAGGTCCAATTGTAGGTGAATAACCCGAAATTAAAAAAAGATTTGTTTAATAAAACAATTATTATTAGTTAGTAACAGAATATCTAAACACCCTGTATTGAAATTATTTTAGAAAGAATCAAATAAAATTAATAAATGAATCAAATAAAAACAGAAATAAAGTCAAATAATAAAAACACAGAATTATATTTATAAACCTTAATAAATAATGTTAGAATTGACACACTATTTGTACATAGTGTAAAAATGTTATAATCCAAACAGATTTATGTCAATTATTTAAAATTTTGTTAAGTGACAGAGAATAATCGAGTCTAGAATCAACCGATTAAAAAAGAGTGTAGTTCATAGAGGACATGGTATTAAACATGTGAAAGTACCTTTAACATCAATAGAAATCGATAAAAATAACTCAAAAACAATTTATCAGAACGGAAAGTCGTCTGGTAAAAGATAAACAAGAAAAAATTGAATGTTGTTGATTTTGGAACGAGGAAGGAGGAAGTACAAGAATTTTGATGGTGAAGATAAAAATTAAAATTCTGAAAAATCAAACCAGAGAAGTGGAAAAGTTGAGAATTACTAACCTTGTAAGAGATAACATCCATTTATTATCAACCAGAAAGCGGTAAGCTTAATTTCACATTTCGACTGGAGATAGCGTCCCAGGTATTCGAAGGAAACCAGACACAATTTGTTCCAGAGAAAGTTTAAATTACTTTCTACAATAGTGTATATGACATCAGCGTGCAGATTTGATGTTATTTTATTAATATTATTTCACACGTTGTTCCTAAAAAGAAATAACCTATAAATATTTCACATCGTAAAAACATTTATTTACGAATTGCGTATTTCTTATTTGATAGTTAGCTAAGATTGTTGATATTTGTAGTTATAAATTACCTTATCAAAATAAATAATCCGAAGCCACTCAATTATACTCCTTTTCGAGAGATACTTGTCAGTCATTTTAGTTCAATTGAATCATTTACGGTGTTTATGCGCATGACACAAAGTTAAAGCGATTCCTCCGATTCTTGTTTGTCTTACGAGGGGAATGCGACAACTAATTATTAGAAATTTAAACTAGAAACTACCAGAATAAATTTATTAATTATAATACAAAAAAAAGGAAGAAAACGGAGAGTATTTAATTGCAGCGGAATATAAAAAAAATTAGTAAAGAGGCTAAAATTTCAATTAAAATTCTTTTTCATGTTCTTATTGTAAATTCAAACATTCATCATATTAAAATTTCAAAAAGAATTATTCTTCATTGTAAAATTAATTAGAGGGAACCGCAAACTGAGATAAAGAGTCGAAACCCTTTTTCAATAGCTAGCCGGATATACAAATTAAAGAATAAAGTTAGTATAAAAGGGGTTTCTTAAAATTAAAAAGGTGAACAAACTAATAATAATAATAATAACATAAAATAAAATAAAAAAATAAAAAAAACACCTCACGAAAATCTTAACAATATTTTCACTTTATATAGTAATTCTTTGAAAGGATTATTTTGTTCAAATCCTTTCGTCAAATGAGCAATATTTTGTATACAAATCACTACATTTATTTTTACTAAATAGGCCTTCTCCAGAGTATCATTTTTTCATTACGAGCTTTCTTCCTTTGGTCAGACCAGCTTTTCTCCTGGGAACTGGAACCTTTGACCACGCAGTTCATTCTTAATTTTTGGAAAAGTAAAAAAGTCATAAGGACTTAGGTCGGGACTGTAAGGAGAATGGTCCAACAATTCGATGTGTTCTTTCTTTAAAAACTCAATTGTTTGAACTTGTATTGTCTTGGTGGAGGATCATTCGTCGTTGGGATTGGTTTTTCGAAACTCAGCAATTACTTCCGGCAAAAAAATGGATATTAAAGTAACACCGTCGTGATGTAACTATTTACAATAAAGTTCATCCTTTAATTTATTAAGTGTTGGCATTATTACAAATTATAAATATCCACACCCATGATCGACTTTTTTGCTGGTTCAATTTGCTGTAGATCGGTCGGTAGTGTAAATACTTTTAGATAGTCACATTATTTTACATCACTAAAAACCCGTTTTTATTTTATACATTCGTTAAAGCAAACAATACATTATTTACCGTATTTTTCGATTTGTATAACATTAAAATCATGTTATTAACGCTATAAGTAATTCTCAATACAGTTTCAACAATAAATTAATTACTCATATATAGATATATAATTGATTCAACTAATTATACAGTTAGGTATGTATATTTTGTTAATAATCGACCCGGAATATTTAAATTGAAAGTAACGGCATAAAATTGATAAAGTTCACCGAGAATTATGTGGGTTGAAATTTAACAGTATCGATTTTATGAATATTCTGTTTACAGGTTGCCCTAAACAATTTGTTAAAATTCGTATTCAAATATTTTCTATAATGGAAAAAACGGGATTTCACTTCGGAGTCTGGACATTTGACACAATTGACAATTAATGTCATCTCATCAAAAACCTCTGTATATCGATGGTAAAAAGTCGTTGCTGAATTTCGTTCACGGAGGAATATCGTGAAGGTTGTCCAAAAGTGTTCGTTGTGTCAAGAAGCATTGAATTGATATACAGGGTGGCCGGACGAAAACGAAACAGAGCTATTATCAGGAACTGCGTCAACGTTTAAAAAAAAACGCTGAAAACAGTTGATTTGTGCAAAGCGGGCCCAATAATTTCAAAATTTAAATTATGTACTTGTTTAGTTTTTAATAAGAGTTTTTTAAATTGAAGTTTTTTCCATTTTTGTCAAAATAGTGAAAATGGTCGTTGAGTACGTCAATGGTTTACATGTTGCTTTGCATTGTTTTGTAAAATAAATGGATACGATACGGACACACCAAGATCGTGAAGTTAGTGGATTCGTATATCGAAGCGAAGTTTTTGATTAATTGTATTTTTGAATATTAAATACCATGGTTTAATCCATTGCGGATTGTAGCAAAAAGATGGGGAGCTGTGCCTTCTTTTCTCCGGAATGGATTGATGCTCTTTTCATTTAGAATTTCTCGCTTTCTTTTCCTCCTTTCCTATCATATTCATTGTTGTACTTTCCCATAAGTATTTTTGAGGTAGCGTTCCATACAGTTTTATATGTGCTTTCTTTGTAGTCTTGGCCATCCATTTTCCGCCCAATCTTTGAGCATATCTGCTAGATACTCATCTGTAGCTTGACTCTTTAAATTGTACTTTTGCTCATTACAAAAGTTAGTAAACTAACCCCCGATGCATGCTTTGGACCTTTTTATATTTTCCGGGGTGCTGTAGGGTCTGTAATCTGACTAGTTCAGCAGCCACACCGTATCAAAGAAGGTATTCCGCCGATCCATTTTCTTCTTTGTAGAGCTGACACTTGACCAGCCCTATTCTGCCCGGATGAATAGTTTAGCCAGCAGTGTCCAATAAGAACTCCGGTTATGGACCTGATCTCATCCCTGTCCATGTCCAACAAGAATTCTGCTTTCCAGTGGCGGCTCGTGTTTTTTTTAAGAGAGGACATAAAAATTGTTGAAAATTGTCAAAATTTTGAGAAAATTGTCAAAATTTTGAGAAAATGGTCTATAATTATAAAAAAACTGTCAAAAATGGTCAAAATTTTTGACAAATTATCAAAAACTCAAAGGTTTTAGAAAATTGTCAAATATGGTCAATAATTATCAAAAATTGTCGAAAATTTTGGTAGAAAATTGTTAATAATTGTCAAAAATGGTCAATAATTGTCAAAACTTTTAGAAAAATGTCAAAAATTATTAAAAATTAGTCAATGATTGTCAAAAATGGCCAATTAAAAATTTTGAAATATGGTCAGTAATTGTTGAAAACTGTTAAAATTTTGAAAAAATGGTTAATAATTGTTGAATATTTTCAAAACCTGTCAAAATATTTGAAAAATTGTCAAAATTTTGAAAAAATGGTCAAAAATTGTAAAAGTTTTGAAAAAATGGTCAATAATTGTCAAAATTTTTGAAAAATGTTAAAAAATTGTCCAATTTTTGTAAAAATAGTCAATTGTCAAAATTTTGAAAAAATGGTCAAAATTTTTGAAAAATTGTCAAAAACTGGACAATTATTGCCAAAATCCTGAAAAATAGTTGATAATTGTCAAAAATTGTTGTTTTTTGAAAAATTGTCAAAATTTTTGAAAAAATGGTCAAAAATTTGGAAAAATGGTCTATAATTGTCAAAAATTATCAAAAATTGTTAGAAATTGTCAATTATTGTTAAAAACTGTCAAAAATAGACATTTATTGTCAAAAACTGTCCAAAAAGGCTTAAAGATTGTCACTAAATTTGGAAAACAGTCAAAATGGTCAATCATTGTCAAAACTTTTAAAAAAATTTGTCAAACATTTCGAAAAATGGTCGATAATTGTCAAAAATCGTTAAAAACTATCATAATATTTGAAAAATTGTAAAAAATGTTGAAAAATTCTCAAAATTGATCAAGAATGATCAATAATTGTCAATAATTGTAAAAAAAATGGCCAATAATTGTCAAAACTCTTAGAAAAATTGTCAAAAATTTAGAAAAATGGTAAATTATTGTCAAAAATCGTTAAAAACTGTCAAAATATTTAAAAAATTGTCAAAAATTCTTAAAATTGATCAATAATTGTCAAAAATGTTCAATAATTGTCAAAAATGGTCAATAATTGTCAAAACTTTTAGGAAAATTGTCAAAAATCTCTAAAAATGGTCAATAATTGTCAAAAATCGTTAAAAACAGTCAAAATATTTGAAAAATTGTCAAAAATTCTCAAAATTGATCAATAATTGTCAAAAATGGTCAATAATTGTCAAAAAATGGTCAATAATTGTCAAAACTTTTAGAAAAATTGTCAAAAATTTCGAAAAATGGTCAATAATTGTCAAAAATCGTTAAAAACTGTCAAAATATTTGAAAACTTGTCAAAAATGCTTAAAATTGATCAATAATTGTCAAAAATGTTCTAACATTGTCAAAAAATGGTCAATAATTGTCAAAACTTTTAGAAAAATTGTCAAAAATCTCTAAAAATGGGCAATCATTGTCAAAAATCGTTAAAAACTGTCAAAATATTTGAAAAATTGTAAAAAATTCCCAAAATGTATCAATAATTTTCAAAAAATGGTCAATAATTGTCAAAAATCGTTAAAAACTGTCAAAATATTTGAAAACCTGTCAAAAATGTTCAAAAATTCTCAAAATTGATCAATAATTGTCAAAAATCGTTAAAAACTGTCAAAATATTTGGAAACTTGTCAAAAATTCTCAAAATTGATCAATAATTGTCAAAAATGGTCAATAATTCTCAAAAAAAAGGCCAATAATTGTCAAAACATTTAGAAAAATTGTCAAAATTTTCGAAAAATGGTCAATTATTGTCAAAAATCGTTAAAAACTGTCAAAATATTTGAAAAATTGTCAAAAATTCTTGAAATTGATCAATAATTGTCAAAAATGTTCAAACATTGTCAAAAAATGGTCAATAATTGTCAAAACTTTTAGAAAAATTGTCAAAAATCTCTAAAAATGGGCAATCATTGTCAAAAATCGTTAAAAACTGTCAAAATATTTGAAAAATTGTCAAAAATTCTCAAAATGGATCAATAATTTTCAAAAAATGGTCATTAATTGTCAAAACTTTTAGAAAAATTGTCAAAAATCTCTAAAAATGGGCAATCATTGTCAAAAATCGTTAAAAACTGTCAAAATATTTGAAAAATTGTCAAAAATTCTGAAAAAGGATCAATAATTTTCAAAAAATGGTCAATAATTGTCAAAACTTTTAGAAAAATTGTCAAAAATTTCGAAAAATGGTCAATAATTGCCAAAAATGATCAAAAATTGTCAAAATTGATCAGTAATTGCCATTTGCTGGGGAAATTGGTGAGGAGGCTGAGCCTCCTTAGCCTCCTCCGAGGAGCCGCCACTGCTGCTTTCAGGCTTGAAAGTCCTAAAAAGGTTTACACCAGAAAACTTTTTAAAGCAAAATACTGGAAAAGTAATCCTTCCATCTGTAGAAAATAACAGAAATTGTGAATACAAACAAAGAAAAATTATAACGTTCGTATTATCGACTATAAAAAACTCATAAATGTAATTCTGTCGTCTAAATAATTGATTATTTATTGACATTTTACTCGCTCAAATGTTGTATATACAACAAACTAAACAAGATCGTAACTACGTCGAAAAGTTTGCTCGTTAAAGAATCCATAGGTGGTAAAGTAACGCAACTTTCTCTCGTTCATACATTAAAATGTTTTGAAAACGAATTAGGAAAACGGTACGCACCACCAGTCAACACACGATTAATTTTCACGTGCACGTACTTCTATCATAGGCGTACCAAAACAACTAAAAGTCGGACAAAATTTGGATACTGTAATATATTTATAAAAAGTGGAAGAAAATTGGTTGAAATTTGTTAAAATGGTTCAGAAAATTGACATAAACAAGTTTTTTGGAGAAAAGTGCATGAAGGCTGTTCTGTTCATTCAGTTCTTACATGACGTTGTACGGAATTTTTCTATGGAATATGAATGAGGTTACTAAGTACTATAAGTACAGTTAGAATTCAGGATTACGCAAAATTAAAGTATAAATCCAATTTTTCAACATTCCAAAAAATTATTCAAACTGGGATTTAAAACATACGACAGTCAAAGAGTACATTCCACCTGGAATACATAAGGAAGCTTCCCCAAGGCTGCGTAAACAGTACACCAAGAACTCCAGCTCCTGTTTTGAATACGTCGGTATACCTCACTAATGCGTCATCCTGACTGTAAGTTTCCGTCCCATTCCAGTTTAGCTGGATGTTGTTTCGTTGTTTTTCATTGATTTTGGCCAGCATGTTGTCACTACTCATTCAGGAAGCGAGTTTGTGTGTGCTGGTACCTTATTCTTGGCCGTTCCCATTGCATTCCAGCCTGTATGCAGTCCTTCTCGCATAGACCTTGACATGCACTGACAGATGGAAAATTGCATTGCATTGTAGTTTTTATAGATCCAGTTCAGCTACTTTCTGAACTGATTTTGGACATTAGACTAAGGTACCGTAGGTAACCATGGGTTGTATACAACCAAGGTACGTTTTGTGGATCTAGTCCCCATATATCATCTATCGCCCGTTTGTGGAGCAGATGTGAATTCCAGATTTGTTTTGCATCCAGATTAATTCCCAGATACTTGACCTCCTGGCTTTGACTCTGGTTCCATTTGAAGCGACTTGATTTCAAAAGCTTCCTTTTTCTAGTGAAGGAAATGAGCGCAGTTTTTGCAGGATTTACCATTCGAAATTCTTTCCTACCCTACTCCATTTCTCCACTGTCTGCATTAGCACTGATATAAGATTGGGGTGTTTCCCTGACTGTTTACATGTTTAAGGAGTTCATTTATGACTGGTTCTCACAGCAGTGGGACATTCTTTTTAGTAACTTACCTAGAATAACCACATTTATGGGCAATAATTGTCAAAAAATGGTCAATAATTGTCAAAACTTTTAGAAAAATTGTCAAAAATTTCGAAAAATGGTCAATAATTGTCAAAAATCGTTAAAAACTATCAAAATATTTGAAAAATTGTAAAAAATTCTGAAAAAGGATCAATAATTTTCAAAAAATGGTCAATAATTGTCAAAACTTTTAGAAAAATTGTCAAAAATTTCGAAAAATGGTCAATAATTGTCAAAAATCGTTAAAAACTGTCAAAATATTTGAAAACTTGTCAAAAATGTTCAAAAATTCTCAAAATTGATCAATAATTGTCAAAAATGGTCAATAATTGTCAAAAAAAAAGGTCAATAATTGTCAAAACTTTTAGAAAAATTGTCAAAAATTTCGAAAGATGGTCAATTATTGTCAAACATCGTTAAAAACTGTCAAAATATTTAAAAATTTAACTGACAATATTTGACATCTCCGTCAACAATTTTTATGATTTGACAAACATTTCCAACCAAATCATCTTATTAAACGACAGATTACTTCGCAGATGATCTTCAGGACTTTTCTAATGATCCATTGACAGATCGAAACTATGAAATTTATAAGCTGTTGAAAAATTAATGGTGAGAAAAAAAAACAACAAGAAAGTTTTCTGTTTACACAAAATAATGAGTGGGTATTTGAGGATTTTTTCTCTCTTTATTCAGTACTAGCTAAAACCCGGCCACTCATTGCTGTGGCTCAGTCATACATGTTTTGTTGAGTTCAGATTGTCTTTGCGTCAAATTTTTTGACGAAGCGATCAGAATGGTTATACTGATATAACTTACGTAGATCAGCATCAATAATAATGATAAAAATATTATTTCTCCATTTAGAATGGCTATTCATTAACGGAAAGAAAAATTAGCGGTTGCACTAACATTGATTGGCATCGATGGTAATAATTTTATATTGCGTTATTCGATTCTGCTGCGCAAACGCGCGAATAAGCCTTCCCGTACTCCAGTGACGCCAACATCGCATACAGTATTCGCCAGCTAACTTGATGTCCCAAAAATTACCAACTAAGAGACAGAGTAATAATGCCCTGCCTACTCGGCTGCTGTTGGTGGTAAAATTTTGACAAACACCAATTGCATCGAACCTTATCAGGTGTTAAGATTTTCAGTAGCGTAGCGTCACACAGTTATTGTTTCTGCTTTGTACAATAAAGTGTGTTTTATGACGTCAACCCTCTTGTGATTACTCTAGATGAAAGTGATTCCAGTAGCGGCAGTGAGTCAGATTCTTCGTTAAGATAAAAACTGTTTATACCTATTCTTAGAAATATACCTAGCTTAAAAATAATTTCCCATTATCTTGTGATTCTTTTATTCTCATTACTACCTGGAAGAAATTATTTACTTTCTAACAAATTTTAATTATAGTCCGTCCGGAAATATAAGATCCTAACTTCATAATCTTCAATTAGATAAATAACATGTTATTGTAATGGGTACCTTATTGTTAAAATATTATTTATGTACTCAGAATTCAGGTATAAAGCAGATCCGTTTCTATTAAAATCAATATACCGATAATTATAACAAAGAATTAAATATTATTTATTAAGTTAGGATCATATATTTCCGGACGGACTTTACTTTATTAATTGTACAAGTTGTGTTAATTTGTAACAGAAAGCGTATCCATAGATACTTTTTACAGTTATCCGATGGGCGACTTCAATAGCTCCCTAGAAAGCATTTAGGACATCAAGTTAGCTGGCGAATACTGTATTATGGTGCTGCCTAGCTAGCCGATCGGGGTGAGCGGCGACAACTCGACTTCTTATTTTTAAACTCGTGATATCTTTCGATTGGAATGTCCGAATTGAATAATTCAAAAAGTTATATAAATGTATTGAAGCAGTCTTGAATATGAAGTAATCATATACATAACTATAATAGCTGTCGAGACACTTTTTGTAGATAATGATGTGCTCTGCAAAGTCGTAGTACATTATTTTGTTCTATCATCAATCATTTCCGCAGCGCACGCGACGTAAGGAATTTTTTAGGTCAATTTTTTACACCTCGGGGTACATTATTTCAGTTTTGGTAAGGATCCCTAATTTTTTTTTAAATATAATGTTACGCGAGCTACTGCATTAATATGCTCACTTAGTGCCCCCAGTGAAATCCCCATATGAGACGACTATGGCTCCTCCGCCCAATTTTCGAGAATACCCACCGCATCCAGTGCATCCGCCAGAACGTCGAGCGAATTCTAGAAATACGACGCGCGAGTATAAATAGGTCACGAGCATCGCTGCAGGCAATTTAGTCAATTAGTCAGTGTTGATACCGAAGGAAAGTAATCGCGCCTCGATAAAGTGTTTATTAAGTGACTCTCATATAAATTATAATTAGTGTGTTTAGTGTATTAGATAAATTATTAAATAAGGACTGAATTACATATAAATCTGTAAATATAAATTAATTGTAAATATAAATTAGAATAAACGTTACAATAATGTGGGGGACAGTGTAGCTTTCCAGCGTTGGAATAATTTTTTAAATCGGTCCAGTAGTCAATAAATCAATATAATATTAGTATAGATAGACCGAAGAATATAAAATATTTTATTTATGCCTTTTCGAGATACGTCAATGACGAAGTAGCAGCGCCTACTGATCCGTTTATCTTTCGTCTGTTCGAAAAAAAAAATACCTCTGCTCAAGAACTCATTGAAATTCAAATGAGAGTGTTTATGACAATTATCGCCTTACAAATAGGCTGACATGACCTTATCCCATGCGCGTTTCAGCTATTTTAGTACTATTTTTAGAATACGTTGCAATTCTCGGTACTCGAAGACGGGACGGTGGAGTATTTGTAACCGATGCCGATCTGTAACTTCCAAGCTTTTAATAGATCATCAATACCGATGAGAAATTGCAGTTGGTCGAGTTTTTATTCACATTTTCTCCGTTTTACATTTACATATACACTTTATTATGTCTTTATAAATCACACGGTGTGTATTAAAAGAAGTTTGATTAACAATTTCGCTTTTTTCAAATTCTATCTTTGGTCAGTGGAGTATACTTTTTGTTAAGGCTATGCCTATTTAACCTACGAGTGTATTTTTATGTATTCACTGGAACCTAAAAGATCTATTGTGCCCCTGAGGGAAGTCTCAGAGACTAGTAGCTCCTTTAGTCCTATTTCCCGGAGGAATTTTAGGATATCTGCAGGCTTTAACTTAAATGTCCCTCTTCTATCCAGTAATCTCCTAGGTGTTGTGCCCTAGGATTCTGAATTGCTGTGAAATTCTTTTGATCTCAACAGGTTGTAGTCACCCAGAAGAATCTTTGATTGTCTAAGTCCTACTAGATCTTTCCAATGATCAGATCTTCTCTTTTTTTCGGCTTTGCCTATTTCTTCCAATATTACATTGGAGCTGATACTGGGAAAGGGTTCCGGCCCCCAAAAGGGTGTTCCAGTCCACCTCTTTGCTATCTCATCTGCTATTTCATTTCCTTCTATCACAGTATGTCCTGGAATCCACATTAAGGTGATTATGTCGTTCTCGCCTAGTTCATTGAGTTTGGCTAGGCATTCCCACACTATTTTGGAACTGATTACACAAGAGCTCACTGCCTTAATGGCTGCTTGACTATCCGACATTATGATAATCCTTATCCTTTATCAATATTGAACTGGGCACACTTTCTTATGGCGTGAATTTCCGCTTGAAAGATACTCGGGGTTTTTCCCAAGCTTTCAGAGTGTTTGGTTCCTGGTCCGTACACTTCTATCCCAGTTCCTTCTAAGGCTTTTGAGCCGTCTGTGTACCATTGAATGGCATTCTTTCCAAGTCTGGTAATGGTATTTGGATCCCATTCCTTCTTGTCCTTATCCTTTATCAATATTGAACTGGGCACACTTTCTTATGGCGTGAATTTCCGCTTGAAATATACTCGGGGTTTTTCCCAAGCTTTCAGAGTGTTTGGTTCCTGGCTCGTACACTCTCCTATCCCAGTTCCTTCTAAGGCTTTTGAGCCGTCTGTGTACCATTGAATGGCATTCTATCCAAGTCTGGTAATGGTATTTGGATCCCATTCCTTCTTGTCGCTTAATTCCGTAACGAATTTCTTTGAAAAGTTCTACTTTTTCATCATACCATCTTGTGGCTACGAGTGTATTTAGATTCATTCCAGTTTTAATGTTGAGTGCCAGTTTTTTGGCAAATATGTTTCTCCCTTTCCGCTAAAGTTGTTTGTATATTTCTATAGCTTCTGAATACATTCCTGGCCAAAAAATGTCTTGACCAGTTCTGTATATTCAAACGAAATATTGTAATTCTCCTCTGATAACTTATGTTCCAATTTTTCCTTTTGTCCTAGCCTAGACGACAACTTCGTTCGTGTTCAACTGTCCTTGTACCAACGATTCTCTTTGTTTGTCCGATATATACTTTACCGCAAGTGCATAGAATCCTATAAACAGATGCTCTGGGATCTTCTGCAGATCTTATACTCTTATTTTCCTTGTTGCTTTATAAACAGTACAATCCGGTCAGTAACACCCTTTGCATATGGTAAGTAAACTGTTCCTTGGATTTGCTTCTCATTTAGAGTCGTTTTGTTTGCCTTCTTTGGTTTTGTAGCCCAAATTACGTATTTTGTTGTTTGCTTGTAATGCCGTGATCTTCACCAAGGTATTGGTGCGCTTCTGTTTTGGATAATGGTTTGATCCGTTCTGTAGATATCGATCTATATGTGTCATCTTTCCATATAGGTAGGTAGGTAGGTTTGTGGTGAGTGGGTCTATAAGGCCCTCCACTGCGACTCGCAAAAGTCTATTGTGGCTCATACCTATTCAGATTTCACCAAACAAATTCAGCTTCTTAACAAAACCGATTAGTTTGTTTGGTGAATGATATTTCAGGTCCGAGGGCGAGATAGAGACTCTGCCAAACATCGAGCCGCGGAGAGGAAGGCACAAATTATATGCTCTGCTGATTCATCATCTTCCAGGCAAAGACGGCAGGTCGGATCTTCCGACAATCCAAGTCTTAGCATATGAAGATTCTGATGACAGTGGCCTGTTAAAAGACCTATTAGACATCGTAGGTCATGCCTGCTACAGTCTAACATTTGTTTGGGGACATTCTTCGAAGGATGTATAAAAGCCTTTGAATGAACCAATCCTGGTATGTTATGCCAGAAGTCTAAAGCTTTTCTTGCTGTCCGATAAAAACGCGTGCGTCTCCATTCCTTGCAAGAGAGTCCGCCTTCTCATTGCCATCCCTGCCATAATGGCCAGGGATCCAGACCAGCGATACTCTATTGAGCTTTCCTATTGAGGAGAGTCTAATACCAATTTCGACATTACACGGTAAGAGCTAAGTGCTTTCAAAGCCGCTTGGCTGTCCGAGAAAAATTTTATTGATTTATGTGTGAGATTGGTTTGCTCCAATCTCTCCACACATGAAGCAATGGCGTGAATTTCCTCCTGAAATACGGTTGCGTAGGATCCTAGAGAGGTTGAAGGTGTTTTTGATCTATCTGTGTACCAACAGCTGTCCACTCTTAATAGTAGGAGGACCTATACGTCTCTATTTGGAATTTTCTTTCCATGGTTTTATGACTTACGGTTTTGTTTCTTCGTATGACTAATATAATCTAAAAAAGAAAGTTGTCTCCATGGTGAACTGAATTTTTGGATGCAAATTGTTCAAATGTATTAAGAAATTCTTCTTCTTTGCCGTAACCCCAGAATACGAAAGTTGTAGCCGAAAAGTTTGGAAGAGAAATCTGGAGAAGTTACGACAGAACAGCCTGGAAAACATCAAACACATTAAAGACTAATTACTCCAAGAGTGTAGGTATCCATACCTCAAATGTGGGTAGAATTCAAAAACACTAGTCAATCTAGAATATTATTATATTCATCCTAAATAAGACTATTTCTATTTTTAATCTGCCTTCGTATTATTATCTGCAAAGGACTATGCTTCCAGCTTATGGAAAATAAAAGACCACTCAAATGCGGATATTTTGATACCAACTTATTCGTTTTGAAAATTAGAACATTTGATAACATTGCGCCAATGTTGTAATTTAATTAATAAACCCACAATTAATGATGTTATTTTTAAAATCGCTTACGGAGATTGTATGAGTAAGACAGAGAGAAAATACGTAAATAGACGTGTATTACAGATTCCACGAAGTAAGGATATCAGCGGTGATAAGAAATGAATAAATAAAACCAGACAGGGTTGAACTGACCTAATTTTATCAGTTAATTTTTATATTTTGTTTTTTCTTTGTAGTATTTTGTAGTGTATTTGTTGGCATCGGTAACTCTTCAAAAAAAAATAGGATAGGGATGCGGAAAAGATTTTTTTATATGGAAGATGTTAAATGTCTATCAACTGTTAATACAAAAATGCTTGTGAAATGTGTATAGGTAATGAACCCGACGTAAAGGGTGATACTAAAAGATAATGTATAATTCTTAAAGTATCCCCTTTTACGCGCTCCACCTTCCCCCCACAGGCAGTGCCTGAGGACCACATTACCTTCTATCCGCGAAGTGTAGCTGAAAAAAAAAATTTTATTGACCTAAGCCGGTTTTTATATTTTTTTGGTAGCTAAAGTCGCCTTTTTGCTTTATTAAATTTTTTTGATGGCCGAAGCCGGGTTTTGTTTAATTTTTGTATTTTTTTGATAGCCGAAGCCGGGTTTTGTTTAATTTTTGTATTTTTTTGATAGCCGAAGCCGGTTTTTGTGTTATATATATTTTGATGGCGATGAGTGTTTTCCCTTGCGTGACATAAAAAGCACTGTTAACTGAAATCTAATTTGCATCATTATATTTCTTCTTGATTAGGTATAGTTCGATCAGCAGCGTCAACTACAGTCAACCACTCTACCTGTTCCATAATTAGGATACGTTAAGCCGTCACTCGAGTTCCCGTCAGGGTGTAAACTGACCTGTCTAAAAGGCGTTTATGGTAATTACGGAAAATTCTCTGAATCATCTGATATCTAGCTATGTATTTATTGCATATTGTAATAAGTGAACAGTAAAAGTTTTAAGGGAGGTCCGTTTTCAGATGTATGAAATAAGAAATAGTTATAAATGTCTTATGTTTGGCACTATTAAACGATATTATTTTATATGATATCATTATTGGAATAAAATACGGAATTTTAATTCTACAATTTTATTGCGTACTACTACTGAACTGAGTCATAAATACATACATGTGAAGAAGCTAACCTAACCTAACATATAACCTAACCAGGGTTTACCCTTTTCACTTAGCATTACTTCAAGCATTTTGTGTATCACTATAGCGAACGACAACAAACGTTCGGAAATATGTATATTAATAAACTGCCGTTTCGAAAATGACAACTTAATATAATAGAAAAATATATTCATAGCAATTAGTACTGACAGACCCCCTAGCCACCCCAATAGGCTATTCAACTTTTTCATTAGAATTCAGGATTACGAATAGGTATTACGATTTACTGGAATTTTCCAAACTATTTAGTTTACCTGTAAGCGGATTAAATAAACTGGACGGCAATTCGAGTGCGGGATTAAGATACCTGCAAGTGTCGGACGGGAACTCATGTGTATTTTATAGTCATTAAGAATCCTGACGGGAATTCGTTTGTACCGGAATTGTTTACGAAATACGTGTCGGTCAGTGTTATTAAATGTACCTATTATAATTTTACTATTATAATATAGAAAACGTTATAATAAACTGCTATTACAAAATAACAAACTTATGTAAAGATGTTAGATTGTCAATTGAGAGATGTGCCTTTTTTACATAATTTGATTGCAATCTATCATATCTTTATACAACTGAAAAATATAATCCTATTATTTTGTTTCAACGAAACTGGTATTCATCGTATGTACAACTAACTATATATTCACAAGTCCGACTCTGTTTCACCGCAGCAGGTGGAGTCCTATTGAATGGTTAGATTTTGTAATCGAATCGAAAATTTCTGACAAATGAACTGATTTTGTGGGTTTATTAATTAAATTACAACATTGGAGCAATGTTATCAAATGTTCTATTTTTTAAGACGAATAAGTTGGTATCAAAATATCCGCATTTGAGTGGTCTTTTATTTTCCATAAGATGGAAGCATAGTCCTTTGTTGTGTTTCTGAATGTTCTTCGATGTCCAAAAACATAACTAACTTTTCAGTATTTTGGAAAAAAATTAAAAGAAATTAATGTTGGGAAAAATACTTTGATAGGTACCACTAGATGACGTAGTTTTTCATTAGCAACGTTAAAAAAAATTTTTTTAACAAAACATACACTCAACGACACATTGTTTTTCCTCAGAAAAGGCTGTAATATTTAAAGAATTATTACAGTTTCCTGAAAAATTGTCATATTTAGTAAAGCGTGTTACCAATAGATATCAACGACAAATACGACAATTTTACAGGAAACTGTAATAATTCTTTATGTTTCAAGCTAACGGGCTTGTTGTCAAATTCGAATTTTGGTTTGTGATTTGGAGGTGAAGATGTCGCAACTTTTACATTTCCGTAACTGGAAGGTATGTATAGTTGGTGATTATAGAGTACTGATGAGGCGCAAATACTCCGAAACCGGTCTGTAAGTTATGTTGTCCCTTCAAGTTACAAACCAGAATGGTTGGTTTAAATCTTGTAGATTTACCAACCCCGTTTGACTTAGAAGTGTAATTCAATGTCTGTCGGGGCATGTAGCCCGGGAAGTAGTTGTTTCTTCTTCGTTGAACGGTCACTGTTTTTGAAAAATATTTTTCAAAACGTAGAATAATATAATTTATTCTTTGATATCTAGATGTAATATTTATTTTTAAATATTTTCGTCTATTTAAACTTTATGGATAAAACTAGTTTGAATTCAAAGTTGTTTTGTGATTATAAAGACCTAATTACAACCATAACAAACACTGTAAAAGGCTTGGCTTCTGACTGAAACTTACAACCGCGCCACTAACAGGCTAAATAATGATTGCCATAATTCTTAGAGTGAATATTGCTCGATAAATCTGCTGACTGGCTGTGGCTGGTTCACTTGCTCTGTGCGTAAATGGATCGACTTCTTTTTCTTGGCCGCGGGCGATGATAGTTAATTTTAAACAGAGAATTAATGTCTAGTTTAATTTAGGTCATTATAGGTGAGTTTGCGATTTGTTTTATTGATATAGCCCCGTTTTTGCTTCTAATAAAACTATTTTTGATAGATTGTACTACTTAGTTGCATTTGTACAAGCCACGAGCCTATACTACACATTGGAATCTTTTCGCACGATTTTCATGAAAATATGGATTACAAGTTATGGAAACTTAGTTATTTTAAATCGAACACCCTGTATATTAGGGTGGGTCGAAAATACCGACAATTTTTTTTTACTTTTTACTCTGAAAAAACTGTTGATAGACATTCAGAAAATTCTTACCAAATATGAGCTCTTAATTTTGATAGAAAGGTTCTCTGTTTCCATTTTTTCCTCGGTATAAGAAACGAAAATTAATCTCTCTATCAACTGTTCGTTAAAAAGTATCTCTCATATTCCTTTAGTAAATTGAACGCTCTACAAAAAAGGTCTCTTAGAATTTTTTCGTTTAAAAGATATCAAAGGTTGAAGTATGATTATTTTAAGACAAATTTCTGAATTTTATAACTCGTTAACAAAAAAATTTTATGAAATGCGCAATTCATAGTTTTGTAGGAAATTAACTGCTCTACAAAAATGGTATCTTATGATTTGTCGATTAAATTAAGCGTTTAAAAGATATTCATCATCAAACTTCAATACACGCCAATTTTAACAGTTTTTGATTAATAATTCGGAAAATTTCAATTCGGTCTATGAGTTTCAGGGAAATTTATAAAAATTTGAGTTTCTATGAACAGAGAAATGTTTTAAACTATTTTTCTATTTATTTTTAAGGCGTAAGCTTGTTTAGTTACATCTAAAAAAAATCTCTGTTTTACAGTTTTCCATTTTTTCCTCAGTATTAGAAACGAAAATTCATCTCTCTATCAATTGTTCGTTGAAAAAGATCTCTCATATTCTTTTAGTAAATTGAACGCTCTACAAAAAAGGTCTCTTAGAATTTTTTCGTTTCAAAGATATCAAAGGTTGAAGTATGATTATTTTAAGACAAATTTCTGTTTTGCTTATGAATTTTATAACTCGTTAACAAAATATTTTTATGAAATGCGCAATTCATAGTTTTGTAGGAAATTAACTGCTCTACAAAAATGGTCTCTTATGATTTGTCGATTAAATTAAGCGTTTAAAAGATATTCATCGTCAAACTTCAATGCGCGCCAATTTTAACAGTTTTTGATTAATAATTCGGAAAATTTCAATTCGATATATGAGTTTCAGGGAATTTTATACAAATTTGAGTTTCTATAAACAGAGAAATGTTTTAAACTATTTTTCTATTTATTTTTTAGCCGTAAGCTTGTTTAGCTACATCTAAAAAAAATCTCTGTTTTACAGTTTTCCATTTTTTCCTCAGTATTAGAAACGAGAATTCATCTCTCAAACAACTCTTCGTTAATAAACATCTCTCATATTCTTGTAGTAAATTTAACGCTCTACAAAAAAGGGCTCTTAGAATTTTTTCGTGAATCTCACCGTTCAAAATATATCAAAGGTTGAAGTTGGATTATTTTAAGACAATTTTCTGTTTTGCTTATGAATTTTATAACTCGTTAACAAAATATTTTTATGAAATGCGCAGTTCATAGTTTTGTAGGAAATTAACTGCTCTACAAAAATGGTCTCTTATGATTTGTCGATTAAATTAAGCGTTTAAAAGATATTCATCGTCAAACTTCAATGCGCGCCAATTTTAACAATTTTTGATTAATAATTCGGAAAATTTCAATTCGATATATGAGTTTCAGGGAATTTTATACAAATTTGAGTTTCTATGAACAGAGAAATGTTTTAAACTATTTTTCTATTTATTTTTTAGTCGTAAGCTTGTTTAGTTACATCTAAAAAAAATCTCTGTTTTCAAGTTCGGTGAACATGCAGGTCAGTCTAAAATTGTGACACCTTCCGCTTCAAGAAGCGAACCACTCTGCTAGTATGAGGAGGTGCATTATCTTGCATAAAGATGAAATTGTCCCCAACTGCACCTCTCCAAAGCCTAACTACCGGCTCTAACACCAAATCAACATACCTCCGACCGGTTAAAGTTTGCTGGAGAGGTAGCAAAGGAGTTTTTGCTCCCCTCGTAATACCTCCCCAAAACATTACGGTTCCTCCTTTATATTTTGGGATCGATCTAGCAGCCTGGAGTCTAGCTTGTCTTCCTGGAGCTCTGAGAACCCGAATTCGACGATCATCTGATCTAAGGCCAATTCTGGTCTCATCTGAAAAGAGAACATTTTTCCAATTCTCAATTGTCCAGTTTTGGTGTTGAAGGCACCAATTTAGCCGGTCAGTTTTGTTTTGCCTGGACAACTCTGGAACCCGTAACTGTCTCCTGCTGTACAACCCTCGAGCACGAAGTCTTTTTCGTATAGTTTCAACTGAAAAATTTACACCTGTAGATTCTAGAAGTTGTCGTTTCAGCTCTGGATGAGAAACATTCGGATTTCTTTTAGCAATTTGGCACACGAAGCGGTCTTGTTGTTCAGTTGTAACTCTTTGACGACTTTGTCTAGGCCTATTCTTGAGAGTTCCTAATTGATACAACACCCTGGGTAACGCCTACTACCTCTGTTACGTCTCTTTGGGCCATTATTTGAATTCATTTACGCAAAAAATTGTTTCTAAAAAGTGTTTGAATCTCTTTAAAATTTTTGATCTACCGTATGATTTCTTGATATAGACATTGTATTATGGCCTACTAATGACAGTTTTAATGAAAATAAAGAATACTTTACTCACTTAATAATTAAATAAGAAAACTTTTTGAAGCCTTCAAACACAACCTCAACAATAATAAAATAGCTGTCGGCATGGAACATCGTTTGTAACGCCAATGGCGTTAAACAAGACCGATTTTGGTTTCTGCGCAAGACAGTTGGCAAACTTCACGTGGCTTCTTCTTATGTGAAACGGAGCCTTTTTGAACATTTTTTCTCTTTAACGTATATTATCATATTTTGGAGTTCTACATAAAATTTTACACTTCACTTTGTGTAGAATACCCTCCTATACCAAAATGTATACTCTTCAAGTTATTAATTTTTAACTCACCCTGTATGATAGATTATTGTTTCAAAAAAATATCGTATAGATGGTTGTCGTAAATATATTTCGCAGATAGAAAATAAAAGTACATACTTTATAGTTTTTAAAAATATACTCTACTTTTGCCAACTTTCCGCCTCCTACCCACGCCACTGTTAAACGATTAAAATTGAATATCATCGTTACATCTCACATTCCACTTTTTATTACTCAAATTATTTGGGTCACACCAGATAAAACAATCGTAATTAGAAAAAGAAAATACAATCGCATAAATTATTCAATACTTTTTCTATTTTCTCTCTTTATTTTTAACAAATTATGCTTTATACGACATTGCTACGGAAGCATAACAACAAATGTTTTCGGTTCAATAACCTACCAAGTTTAAACCTTCATAGAAAATTGCATTACCACGAAATTGTAGATATTAAAACGTACAATTACTAACATAGCTAATTGTATAGGAAATCTTTTTTTATGTTCACTGAATCTCTACTAAGATTATTGCAGAAAATATGCGACGTAAACCGTGAATATTTATAACGACGAAATTACTGGGAGAAAAAAACAGTGATTTTTGAATTTCCCGCGCAGTACGTCATCGTGACGAATTTCTGTCACCGGACAACCTTACACTAAATTCTTATATAACCTCAAAACGCATACCGAATAATAGACTTCGTTTCACGTAAGAAGAAGCCACTTGAAGTTGCAGTCGTATGCGCGAACTTGTTGTCAAAACCAACGCAATATTGTAAAATTGACATTCGACTTCAAATCAGTAGCGTAACGTTTTCACATTTTGTAGGTTAACAAGAAATTAGAATAATGTGGATAATTTTTAATTTAGCACCAACAAGTTTTTTTAGGAGGCATGATTTTAGACCAAATAAAACACACAACACTCACAGATAAACTAGCTAAACTTCTTAAAATATTCGACAGTAAATGATTGCTTCAAACACAATCTCAACAATAATAAAATAGCTGTCGGCATGTAATATCGTTTGTAACGCCAATGGCATTAAACAAGACCGATTTTGGTTTCTGCGCAAGACAGTTGGCAAACTTCACGTGGCTTCTTCTTATGTGAAACGGAGCCTGCGACATTGTGTACTGGGAGAACATGGTGGAGATAATGTTGAGGGGAGGAGGAATGGATGGAGTAGTAGAGAGCATGGTTAGAGGGAGAGAAGGACTCGATATGGCATGAGAGGTAGGAGTGATAGTAGGGAGAAGACGACGGTGTGAGCGGAGAGTGTGTGAGGGACCGCCGCCCGTCTCGAAGTATGCTAGGGTAGTGATTCCGAGGTGGGGGTGACGGTAAGTTTGAGGTGGGTTTGGTTGGTTGGGGATGAGTCCAACACTGTTTGGGTCCTGGACCCATTCGAACATGAGTTTCCCATCTCGACCCAAAAAAAAGACATAAAAACTATGGAGACAAGGCACCAAGGTCGATGGAATGTGAATATGATGGCTGATTACTGTTGGTCACTGAAAAGTGATATTACTGAAGATACTCACAAGAAAATTACACCTAGACGTAATTTTGTCACCAAACGTAAAAGATGTCACTCTAAATAGTTCTGTAGCAATGTTTACACTTGATGTTTTCTTTGTAAATGTTTAAATAAATGTATTTGTAATATAATTATTAATTTTTTCTGAAAATTCTGAAAAAAACGTTTTTTCTTTTTTTTGTAAAAAAACCTGATGTGATAGGGAAAATATGTACGTATTTTTGTGTTTAGAATACTATAAATTGGTGATATTTTTCACTCGAATGAAAACAACGTTCAAAAAATTTTCATTTGTCGGCAGGCGAACGCGAATATTTATCTCCAATATTCGCGAATGCGAATGTTGACTTTCTAATAAAGCGCGCGCAAAATATCATACGGGTTTGACATTTCGTATCAGCCATGTTTATATGTTTGAGCCGAACATAGCCGAGGTTAACCGTTACAAGTTGAACGAATGAAGCTAGTCAGATTAAGTTGATTCGAAAGTATTCGTTGTGATTAGAGGATAGTTTATTATTATTGTATTGTTTGTCAAATTTAAGTGATATGAAAACGTTAGCGAAGTTTGGACTTATTTCACAATTTGTGATGCTGAAAATGTTATGTTCTCGATTTATATTTAAATCAGTAAAAAATGCTATTTCCATCCATCTTTCTGAAAGTTGACCTTGATCAGCTGACAACATGGCACGGAATGACGTCACTTGGAAACGCTCTATAGCTTATAATGCAAGTCTGCTTTCGTCAACTGCAATTTACTCTCAAATGTTGAGCCAGCTGCCTCATTTAGTTTGTGTTTGACAACCATGGAAAGCAGACAGCCTTGTGAATTTTAACTAAAAGCGAAAAGCGAATTTCAATCAAAATCTTCCATTCTCCGATTGTTTAATATCATTTCATGGATTTTTCGACGATTTCTGAATATTCGACGTCACTTGTACCAGGTGTCTGATTCGCTGTATCTCAAAAACTATTCATCGTACAGCTTAGAGAAAAAAATCTGTATTACAAACTCGCATACGAGAAACTGCTGGAAATTATTTTCAAGTTTCCTACTCCACCGCAAGAGGGTGTGGTTCACAATAATAACACAAAAACATCATTTTTCTATAATAAATGTACCGTTATAGTATCACAAAATTTAAATATTCCTAATCATCAGATCATTTTACGTAAGTTTGCTCCAGTAATTTTTCCTCTAGTAAAATAACTGGTAGGGGTGAGTGGGAGAGCTGACTCAATAAAACTGTTATAACTTTTGTTCAGCTTTATGGATTTTGACAAACTTAGTATCATTTGAAAGGAAATTCAATGCCTAATAAAATATTATACCATCGTTTTATTCCAGTGGTTTCAACGGTCGCTAGGTGGCGGTGATTAAACAATTGTTATGTTTTCAACTTTTTTTGGGAATCTTCAAATGCGACTCTAAATTTTTTAATAATTTACTTGGAAGAGGATGAAATTTAAAAAAAAATAGATATACTAAGGGATCGAGTTTTATACTTATATCTGCATCGAAAAATATGGAAAGCATTTTCAGCAGTATGTTTAGGTTACTTTACTATGTCAATGTAGTTTATTTTTGCTATTTTTGTTACATAATTAATTGGTTATTGTTACAATGATACTTTGTCAAAATCCTATATTTATGTATACTTATTTTTTCTCTTATCTTCGTCTCTTGAAGCCGATAAGTCGATGTCTCCTCAATAGATTCCAGATTGCTCCTCTCAGTTACTTCTAGAACGTAACACCCTCTATGTTTTTTTTTAAGGAGCCGTCCCTTCGCCGGCGCCACCTCAGCCTCCTGGGCTTATTGTGGATACTCCTAGTATTCTGACTACAGCCTATTCAGCAAATCCGTTCCCTGTATTAGCTCATACAGGTTCTTTGCTGGTTGGTTGTAGAAGTCTCCTGGAGTCATTTTGGGTCTACCATACAGTTTCTGCCTCCTGTGGTCCAGCGTCTCACAGTTGCATAGTATATGCAGAGCTGTTTCGGTATCCTTTTTGCATCTTCTGCCTGTAAGGTCTCCGTTATACAGCCCTATTTTATTCAGGTGCTCCTTTGTGGGAAAATGTCCCGTAAGTAGCCCCGTTATGGTGCGTAGTTTGTTCCTGCTCATTGAGACCAGTTCTTTCGCTACTTTTTCTGATGGTGCTTTTATGAATTTCTTCCCATGTATTTGCCTGGGCGTATTCTTCCAGTGTTTATTGTGTTGTTCTTTTACCCACTCTTTTAACTATGACCTAGTTGAGCATCTGGGAATGCCCACAGCTGGTTCGGGTCCGTTCATCAGGGTTGACGATCCTGCTCTTGCGAGTTCGTCAGCCTTTTCATTGCCAGCGATTCCTTTGTGACCTGGGACCCACTCCAGTGTTACACTGTTCCGAGTCGCCAGTCTTCTAAGTTCTTCGCCGCATTCCCATACCAGCCGAGATGTTGCCTTAGAGCTCTGAAGTGCTTTAAGGGCAGCTTGACTGTCACTGTAGATTCTGATCTGCCTGTTGTTGTAGGCTCTCATGTCATTTGCCCTTGCACATGCAAGTATTGCGTAGACCTCTGCTTGAAATACCGAGGCGTATTTTCCAAGCGAGACGATTTCTTCATATTTGCTCGACTTGCTGTATATGCCCGCTCCGGTGCCGAGCTCATTCTTTGATCCGTCTGTGTACCAGATCAGTTCATTTGCTCTATATACTGAGTGGTGGTGCATTCTCTTCCTCAAGCTCCTTTCGATCTTTGATGACAATCTCGAAGTTCTTGCGAAAGATATATCTGGTGGTCATGTGGTCTGTTGGCATTTTAAAGATGTCGTCATCCACATGCCTTATTTCTGTGTATCCTCTCCCATGTGCCACGTCATGGTCTGATGCTTTCTCCAGTCGGGTTAGAGCTGCCCTTGCTTCGCACATTATGACACAATGTAGTGGAGGAAGGTCTAGCATTGTCTCCAGCGCCGCTGTAGGAGTAGTCCTCATTGCCCCTGTAATGCCAATGCATGCAAGTCTTTGGACCTTGCTTAGTTTTAGCATTGCAGATGTTTGTCTGATCTTTGGCCACCAGACCAGAGATGCATATGTAATCCTGGGGATGACAACCATTGTGTACCATGCTTGGTCTAAGTCCCCATTTAGTGCCGTAAGTGCGTCTGAAAACCATGAAGGTTACCTCTGCCTTCTTGACCACGTGCTGCAGGTGTCGGTTCCAAGTTAAACCTGGGTCTAGGATAACCCCAAGATATTTTACTTCATCCGACAATCGTATTGGTTCACCTTGAAGCGTCAGAGGGCCAAGTCCTTCCCTTTTCCTTCTTCTGGTAAACGCAATTATCTGTGTTTTTGAGGGACTTATGCGTAGCCCTTCTTCTACAGTCCAGCCTGTTACTACATTTAAAGCCATCTGGAGTCTGTCTCTGGTTGTACTGTTGAATTTACCTTGGCATAGAATTACCAGGTCATCTGCATATCCTATGGTGTTAAATCCTTCTCTGTGTATGGTTCTAATGAGCCCGTCCATAACCAGGTTCCACAACAGCGGGGAAAGTACTCCCCCCTGTGGACAGCTCCTGGCTGCACGCACGGCCATTGTCTCCCCCATAAGAGTTGTTTCTATTATCCTGCTTCTGGGCATGCAGTCTATCCATTTGCAGCTCGTGGCATCGATCCCACTTTTCCTCGTTGCCTTGGCTATGGATTCGTAGGAGGTGTTGTCAAAAGCTCTTTCTATATCTAGAAAGGCTGCGAGCATCACCTCTTTATTTTCCAGCACGTATTCAGCCCTTTTGACGAGTTGATGTAATGCTGTTTCAGTTGATTTTCCCTCTCTGTATGCATATTGATCTTGGTGTAGTGGTCTTGTAGCCAGTATAACGTCTCTGATATGTCTATCAAGAAGTTTTTCAATAGTCTTAAGCATAAATGACATCAGACTGATTGGTCTCAGAGCTTTAGCCGTGTCCTGTCCAGATTTTCCAGGTTTTGGTATAAATGTAGCTCTCACACCCTCTATGTTACTAAATGTTGAAGATCAACAAACTTATTACCAGATTAAGTCATTGTTTAGTGGTAAATTTGAACATTCACAGTAAATTTTCTTTAGTTTGTTTTTCTTTAGAGAATACGTTTATTCTAGGGTTCGGAATTTTTAAAATGTATGTATTCGATTAGGGCATTTTATTCGAATAGTCGAATTTTCGAATACATTTCCAAGCCCTAGACGGAAGCACTATGGAAAGGAATTAATACAACCATTAGCACTACTGAAAATCCCTCCAGTCAAACTAGTGGCCTTTATAGAAGACACGAAGCTTCTGGAATGGAAGTAGATAACAAGGGAAATGGTACAAAGATTCAGTTCAAGTGCCTAGGCTGTTGAGCACACCCCAAACGAATGAATGAATGAACCCTAGTTTATTCCCTGACGTAACAAACTACGTATGGTGCGTGCCTCGATGCTGAATACATTCGTTGTTGATTCAATGTTAATTGTTTTAAAACTAATTAATAAACAATGAAGTAATCTAAGTGTATTTACTGATTAACACTAAACACAAGGATATACCAATATTTATAATCATAATATTAGACAATGTTTTCACTGGTTGTTATTTAATCGTTTAAGTGATAATTAATTTAATTTTCTATTTTATGTAATAATTTGTCTACGTTAATTGTAGTTTTTATTGGTCTCGGAACAATATTCGAATAAAAATTCACCATTTTTTTTAACATTAAAGATATTCAGAGTTTTCATTATTTCTAGAGCCGGCTCTTATCCAACGCTCTCTTCATTGTCCTTCATTCACGCATCAGAGCACAAACAGGTATAATAGGCAAAAGCAAAAAAGAGACAGACATATAAAACGTTTGACTTCAAGAACGTAGCTTTGAGAAGGATTAGGGAAACTAATATTTTAATTGCAATGTTTGTGTACAACTATAAACCTTTTTATAATAAAATTTATTGTCCCTTTCTCAATGGACGTTGCCTACCAATAGTCTTTCCCGCTTATGCAGTCTTAAAAGTATTCTAAACCTTTTCAGCATATCAATCTAGTTACTTTTTTCCTTCAGCTCTCCCTTCTCTATTCTTCGTTGCTGTTTACATCTTCTTTCGTTTTAGTTTTAATTTCTCATTAATCAACACCATATAATATAGCAAGCCGTTTTATTCTCCTCCTCCTCCTCCTGTCTTTGTGTGAAACTTGATAAAATCCAGGAACTTGTTGGGTCACCAAAGTCTCCTACCGGCTCTTAAGTAATCTAGTAATCTTTCAGTTTTCTCTTTTACAATTCACAGTTTAATAAAATGTGAGGAGAAACAGGCAGGTATTGCACACAGGAGGATCTTCCATAACCATTAAGTACCCAAGAGTTGAGTGAAAGGGTAAGATTCGCATTCTTCTTAAAACTATTTTGTACTTTCTTGGCATGGGTGGAAGAATGGGGCATTTATGGTTTGCCGAATTTTTATTCCTGTGGAAATGCTAGCTGCTCAGTCGGCTACCTTGTTGCCAGGTGTACCCACATTTGATGGGACCCAAATTAGAGTAACCAAAGCACCTTGTGATGCAAGTCAGATAACAGCATCATGTATCTTATTATAGATGAAAGGAGGCTTGGTGAATATTTTCTTTATAGAGAGAATAGAAGAAAGAGAGTCAGAGCTTTCTTCTTTGAAGGTGCTAGCGAGTTCAGAACTTGAAGAATATCAAAGGGCTCTTCGCAGTGATAACTGGAAGTAGATGGTGGAAGGAATAACTTGATTGGAGGTGGCGTCTGCACAACCCATCCCACGAACTGTTTTAGAGGCATCACCTTAAAGTACATTTGTTATTAAAAAAAGCTATATAGGTATCGAGCTAGTCAATCATGGTTTAATAAATTACTGTGTTGTGTGACATAGCTTTATCCCAAGAAAGCGTGGAGGAAGTTGAAATTGGTAGGATAATTGATGTAATAGGAGAGCTTTGCGTCTTCTATGGTCAATGTGAACTTCGTTGTGCATTATTTATCAACGTGTGGACTGAATTCAAAAGAACTCTTGTCGAATGTGTTGGAAGGAATTTCTGACCTTAGAAGAGGTTCATTATTTTCGCAATATAAGGTACTTACGGGACTAAAACTCAATTCACGTAGAGATATTCTTAATAATACGTCATTTTCGACCATAAATGGAATGGTTAGCGGAATCCAGATAATATAAATTTGGCACCTAACAAAAATTAATTGTCTACGGCATTGGATCATTGAAAATATTTAAAGGGTCTCCTTTCCATTTACTGTTTGAATGAGATTTAGACGTTTCAGTGAAAACCGCTTGTAAAGAAAATGTTATTAAAGAAACAAAAGGGATTGTTAAAACCAATGCAAATTGAGCTATAAAGAATGAAAGATTGCTCGTAATTGGGGAAGTCGAAGTTGAAGATGATTTGAATACTTTTTTTTTCAACTATAAAATGTAAATAAATGTACGAGAATTACTATAAATTTTATTGATTTTCAAAATATTCTACTTTACTTTTTTGAGTGATATTTAAATGGTTTTTCTTTTGTTGCAGGAGAAGCCGATGAGGTTCTTCTACAGAATATTTACTCCTTTGAAGATAAGACCTATAAAGATCGTAAATACGACTTTACAGGGCGGTGGTAAACAACTACAAATAGTACCTGTCAAATCAACGTCGGAAACTCAACGTTCACCAATTCCGAAAGAAGAAAAAGAGAAGATGGAGAAGCCTGAGATGAAAACGACCTTTTTAGAAGAAACGGAGGATCAGAAAAATCACAAAGAAAGGCTTTTTGCTCACTTACAATTAAAAAGTAAAACTCAAGCTGAAAAAGAAAGTAAAAAAGTACCTGAAAAACCTCAACCAAAAGACTGCGTTTTTGAATACGAAGAACCCGACCAAGAAGAAATAAAGAGGTTTGCTGAGATAAGAGATAGAGAATGGGCGAAGAAGTTGGACGAAGAAAGGCGAAAAAGGGAAGCAGACGATTATCCTGCTCATCATTTCAGTAAGAAACGAAAAAAGAGCAAGCATTCTAAAAATGAATTTAACAGTCATAAAAAGAGAAAATTACACGCTGAGATTGCTTCGAATCAAGAAGATTTAAAACTAAAAGTCAAAATTACTAACAACGGTCACAAACACAAACACCACAAAAGCTCAGTTCAAGAAAAATCCAACACTGAAATGAGCTCAAAAGAAAAACTCCTTCAAATGAGACAAGTTAGACATAAACACATCACCAGTGAAGATAAAAACATTCAAACAGTGCCCAGCTTGATATTATCCAAAGATTCAGGTACAAGTGCAGAAACTGTTAAAATGGAAGAAGATAAAGTAGAAATTAAAAAGGAAGAACAGAAAAATAAAATAACTGAAGACGTAAAGAAACTGAAAATAAAAGTAACCCAACCTTCCAGCAAAGTATCAGAATCAGCTACTCTTCCAAAACAACCGAGCGAACCTACAAGTATCAGTCCTAAAGTTGGTACTTTCTTAGAATCCAGCAGTCCTAAAACTGGATTCACCATGAAAAATCCAGCAGAAAAAGAATGGGGAAAGAAAGTACCCACTGTTCATTTAGAAAGAAACGAACAAACCGAAAAGCAGGCATTTCTTAAGGCTTTTCATGCTTATGCCGAAAAATACCAAAATGAGAAGAATCAACAGAACAAATTAAACAACGCCAAAAAATTAAACATGGAAAAATTATCACAAGTCAAGACTGAGAGCAATAAAATCACCACCAACAATAAATCGTTAAATTTTAAACTTGCTAATTTACAGCAAAGATGTACTATTGAACCGAAAAAACCCGAAAAAATTGAGAAAAAGAATATTTTCAGCAACGAGAAAAATAAATTAGTGACTCATTACCCACCAGGTTTTACGGTGAGTAAAATAGAACAAGGTGTTAAGAGAAAAACCGAAGAAGCTGATATTAACGATAAAAGACCTAGTTTGGAGATAACGCTTATTAATCCCACTAGTGGAAGCCCGATTCAAATAACCCCAAAACCCGTAGATAAACTTTCAGTAAAAAGACCTCCACCTGCTACAATTCCTTTGGAAAAAATAAAAAAATCAGTGGGTCTAAAGTCTGGTATAAGTATAATACCGAAGATGCCCGAGAGATTGGATAATAATTGTCCACTAGATCTTTCTAATAAATCTCCCGAACCATCTCCAAGAAATTCTCCGAAAATTGAAACCACTAATGGTTTAACCATTACCACAAATCGACAACTAAACGCTTTAACCAGACCTGGTGATAAAAATAACGTTGCTTTGTCCAACCTCCAAATGCTATCCAAAGTAGCTACTGAGCAACCTAATATCAACAACAAACCCCAGAACAACACACTGAACAAACCAAGACCTCAAATGCCTAATTTGCAAACCTTAAAGATACCGATTCTTCAAAATTCTATTCAAATGAAAACCCCAAATCTTCAAAAGCTACCCAAGTTGAACGAAATACAAAAATATCGACCAACCGGACAAATTAGAAGCGTGAGACCAAATCAAAATCAAAACATTAGAAACATACCGAATCCGAGTCTTCTAATAAATAGACAGCAAAATCAAAACAGACTGGGAGTTCCCAATGCAATCGATACACCAAAAACAGTCAACGGTTCAACGACAACCACTTCAACAACAACTTTGGTGAAACCCTTAGACAATAAAATACAAGAAAAAAAGGAGATATCAGTGTGAATGAATTTCAGTAGTTGTCAATTTGTGATATATTTAGTTTGACATAAAATTGTGATACTCTCCCGATAGACAATATTAGAAATTGCAAGATGAATATCCAATTACTCATCTAATAATCATCCACAAGGCATTTGGTTTTATCTCGTCAGTATTAACTTTCCAAAGGTACACAATGTTTTATCTACATCTACAAAAAAGTTTTTTGCTGCTTCTGTAGAGTTTTGGCTAAAGCAACTTCCAGTCGTTTCTTACAACAATCTTCTTCAATAAAATAAACTAAATCTACATCACATTACTTTTTTCAGTAATTTTTTGGTTATAATCCTTTCATTGGTGAAGAAGTTTTAGAAAATAGAATTTTCTATAGCAGTACTTTCTTTGTTTGTAATGGATAGTAACTAAGAAAGGTTTGCTTAGACTGGTACTGATTTAAATATTTTTGGGGTATGTTTAATGGGTCCCATTTCATTAAGGAGTTGAAATGTTTTTCTGAAGATCATACCCTTCCCATGATATGAAATTGTCAAGTTTAACGCCATGGTACACCTGACTTAGGATAGCACCATAGGAAGACTGTTAGAGGGTCCAGTACTACCAATTTTTTGGGGAATTTGTAGAAATCAAATCGACAGGGTCCATCCTAAAGAGACAATTTTGGGTTTTATTAACTTTTCCAAATTTCCAGTATTTTCCATTTGCTTGAATGACTTTGCCTGGGAAAAATCCTTACCTGGTTTGGGAATAAAGACGATTCGGGCTCTTTCCCAAGCAATTGGAATGTATTCAGTTGCTAGTGATGCTCTGAAGAGTTTACAAAGTATTCCATCTGGTCCAGGAGCTTTGTACGGCTCAACCGAGTTAATAGCCCAGTTTAATTTGCGCTGGGTTACTACTTTATTAGCCGCACTCCAATCCTTTTTCCTCGCACGAGCCAGGGGAGTTGGATAGCTCCGTTCCTATTTCTACAGAGTCTGGTAGATGTGCCTGCCAGTTTCCGTGTATGATCCATTAGGTTTTAAAATATTGCCTATGGGATTGATAGGATCTTTGGCAATGATTTTCTGGAGTCGAGCCGTTTATGAGGTTGTTTCCACCTCACCACAGAATTTCCTCCAAGACTCCCTTTTTGCCTTCCTGATCTGTTTGTTGTAAGCAGTCAGAGTGGAATAATATACCCTCACATTAGTTTTTCCAGTGATTTTTTGGTTATAATCCTTTCGTTGGCGAAGAAGGATTAGAATATAGAATTTTCTATAGCAGTAGTTTCTTTGTATGTAATGGATAGTGGCTGAGACTGGTACTGATTTAAATATTAAGGAGTTGAAATGTTTTTCTGAAGCTCATACCCTTCCTATGATATGAGATTGTCAAGTTTAATGCCATGGTACACCTGAGTTTTGAGTTAGGTTAGCACCGAAGGAAGACTGTTAAGAGGGTCCAGTACAACCATTTTTTGGGGGGAGTTTGGGGACCAATCCTATAAAGAGACATTTTTGGGTTTTATTAACTTTTCCAAATCTCCTGTATAGTTAATTTTTGTTAATTTCGAAAAAAAATCTTCACAAGATTGAATCGTTAGTTGATGATAGTGATACGTGCGTAACACTTTGTTTTCGAGGTTTGTATACCACGCTATTCTGAAAATGGTTAGTAGAAATTAAATTGAAACCTCAAGTAGTTGTTCGTTTCGTGTTAATGTTTATTTTATACATTGACTCGGGACGTTAAGGCATCTTTTTTTATAGTTAACTAAGTTGCAAATTTGCGTCGTCACGGTTCCACTGAAAAAATTGTTAATTGATGACAAAAATGATTAAATTCAATATGGTGATTATTTTCAGTTTGTGAAAACATTTTTTCAACAATAAAGATTAATATACATTCTATGCTTGTGTAGTGATAACATCTTTTTTAAAACGTATTTCATTACAAATGTCACATTCAATGTTTACATTTACAAAGGATATTGAGGATATATGAAAAGAGAGGAACGTAAAAGGTCCCGTTTTAAAGTAGATCACCTGCTAAATAATACCAATCGATAAATGGGATTACTCCCTGTGTTCATACATAATAGAAACTAATTTTGTAGGTTATGTTTTATGTAAATTTGACGTTATTATTATTATTGTGGTATTATTTGTGATTGTTTAAAATGTGTATCAATTCACATTGATTAGTTTGTTGACGTGAGTTGAGAAAGAAAAGGGAAAAGCAATTGAAAAAAAAAATGCTTTTAATTGTTTTTAAAAAAAATTCAATTTTTTCTGCAATTTTTTAATGTGTATTTTGATAATTCTTTTTGGTTGTAATTATATCTAAATATTTTCTGTTTTAATAGACAATTTTTATACTCGAATACTATATTGTTCATATACAGGTCCTATCATAATATTTTTAATTTATTCTTTGAAGATAATTAATTCATATATATTTCTTTGTAAATTAATTAAGACAAATCACCCTGTATAAAAATTCAAAAGAATACTATTGATAATTGCAAAAAAATCTTGGAATTCTTCAATCCTACACTATAAGAGGGAGAATCGAAAAATTCATAGATACAAGACACTGTCACTAAAAAAAATTTTAATTCCTGATATATTAGTCGTTTAAAAACTAATTTTTTCAATTATAGTCCCCATACCCCAACAAATATTATTAAAACAGAAAATATTTTAAATCGCCCCCCTTTTATTTTATATTTTAATCAATCTTATTAAGTTTATTAATTTATATAATAAGTTCCTTATTTTGAAGTGTTACTAAGTAAATTAGTAATAACCACTTTGCCTCAAGACTTATACTATTTGAGTTTTTCAAATTTTATTATGTATTCATTTTCATTGTTGTTGTTATGTTTATTTTCAAACATGTACATAACAATTTGTATATAGATATATTTTAATGTGTTTTAAGAAGATTTTATTGAAAATAGATTAAAATTTTATGTAGATATATGTATGTAGTAAGGATAAAAATAAGGAAACAGCTTTAAACATAATAATTTTTGTATATATACGCATACCTGGAACTTATTCTATATAACGTACAAATTGGCGACTCAAACTTTTACATCTATTTATTTACGATTTTTTCTGCCTTTAAAAAAGGATTTAGAGTTTCTAATTTAAATCGAGGCTGTTTTCTTGTTTTATCCAATCAGCTTTGCAAAGTCTTACAGTATGGTCAAATGAAAACGATTGTTTAATTTTATTAAATGTGGAATTGACCAAAAAAAAATTGTTATTAAATATATAAAAATTCAAGTTTCTTGTTTTAGTATCAAAAGCTCAATGAAAAATAAAATTGCTTGTAAATTTCTCACAATTCCGTACCAGAACAATAATTTGTAGAAAACCTTTTTTTTATTCTTTTTTGGTCAATTTTGAAATACTGGATTTTGTACTGTGTACATTAGTACTTTTCTCTCCCCACTTTACTATCAGTTACTTAAAATTTCAAAAAAATTACTATTTCGTAGTGAAATCAATCAGCTAATAGTAAAAGTACAATTTTTACACTAGTTTTCCTATAAATATGTGTACTATATTCCACTTTTTGTGTAGAGTACCTAAATGTATATGTATTGAAATATATTAATATTCTCAATCTGAATATGATTTTATTTTCCCTGCAATTCCTTAAACGCATTATCCCTACTAAGAAGGGTCGAGGACCCTGCTTAGTTCCCAAGTCTACATAAACTTTATGTTTATATTATAATGCTTCACACTGATCTTGATTAATGGTACTACATCCTTTGGTTGGAAAAATAAACACCACCTTCATATTTCTCATCTGCACACTCAACATAAGATCGGGAAATATTTTTGGGAATCACAGAGATAAACTAGTAATAAGTGCTATACCTGTTGATTTAGTATACAGTGGTTGTCAAGATTGTTTTTTAATATAAGAGCAGAGTTTTCCAAGACAATTCATAATAAACTCTCATGTTTTTACTTGACTTCGTGATATGAAAAAAATCTATTTAAATAAAATTACTGGAATTAAATCAAGCAATGTCAACATTTGCCTTGTGACGTAGAGTTGGTTGTTTTCAATCTTTTTATCCGATTAAGCAAACAAAATACCGAAAACAGCACGCTGCGATAAGCCATGCTGCTACCTCCGGAAATAAAACAAAAATACAGAACGATTTACAGGCAACTACTTGGCAACATGGCAAATGATAACGTTGCGTGACTTGAAACAGGTTCTCTTTGTGCTGCTATCAAGTGTAGAGACTTACCAGTCGTGTGATTTCGGAACGGTATTTTTTTACAGCAAAACATCTAAAAAGGTACGTGACGAAAATTATAATATATAAAATGGAAAAAATGTGAAAAATAAGACTGGACAATTTTTAGCAAATTCGAGCGTCCATACGAAACTACGGCTACAATTGAACGTCGAAACAAATATATTTAACAATAAAGTAAATATAATTTGAAAAATAATAGAAAAAGGTTTCACGGAGCCTTTGAAATGGTGGGAAATTGCACCAGGTCATGAATGAGACACTATTAATGTCAGAACAAAAATTGGAAAACTGCATAACAGATCCTATGCCAGTAGTGTGTATTAGGCTACATAAAATGAGTTGGACTGGAGAATGTAATCTAGACTCGAATTAGCACAATATATCTTAAAAGGTCGCAGTTGAAAAAGTCACAAGAATTAACAATGTTTTTAACAAACTTTATCTGCATTTCTCTGAATTTACAGCCTGACCATTCGATCATTGAACAGACTAGATGAATAACCCGCTATACTGAAAACACACTTTGTTTACAACCAACATATAAATCGATTCTCTCATTCCAAAACAAGGATAGCTATACAAACAGCAAAGGTTACAGATTCCAACAACAGTGCCGTGCTGTGCAAGGATTTAAATTTAATAGAACTATTTATATTAGATTTATTTATTACTGTTAATAATATAAATTTGTATTCTCATTAGAACGGTTAAATGGTATTTATATATCAAATAATAGGACACTGGTAATTTCAGAACTGTAAAACTGTTCAGAACTTACTGTGGAAAGGATGTATTGTTAACATCACTTATACTTTCTTTTTTTGCATAGTACACAACGATTCACCATCTTAACTAATAAATAAAGTATCCCTAATTAAAATTTCTTAACAATATCTTCCACAGTTGATTACAACAGACATAATATATTTAGTGAAAATCAAAACAAACAGCTGTCATAAAATGTAAACATTCAATATAAGCGGTTTTGTCACATTTACTTTTGTTCTCGCTTTATATTTAAATCAGTAAAAAATGCTATTTCCGTCCATCTTTCTGAAGGTTGTCCGTGATCAGCTGACAACATGGCGCGGGATGACGTCATTTGGAAACGCTCTGTTACAGAAACCTTCAAAATAACATCCTGTTTATAAACATTCACTCACGTATTAATGAAATTTTGCATATTGTCAAAGATCAAATAAATCGCTTTTTATACATTTATCTTAATTATATAATAAGTATTAAAGGACATAAGGAACCACAAAAAAATTGAAGTCATTATGGATGATTATAACATTTAAATAATACGACATGGAATCCAGCAAAATAAATAAATAAATAAACTTTGACATTGTTTATGTTGGCATCATATGTTTACTCTTCTCGTATGTTCATTGTTTGGAGGCCTGATCATTGGTTATGAAATAAATTTCGTTCCATAGAAACAAGTTTTCAAACAATCTACTTTTTCGGACAATTTATTTATAGTCTATTTCAGAAAGGTATAGAGTAATAAAATGGGGAATTCCGTCCAGTTCGGCTCAATTTCGGTGTCGGCCATAGGCGTAGGTCTTGAAATAGTATTGTTTGTAATATTAAAATTTCATGTAATTGCGTAAGAGAATTAGGAAAAGTATGTTTTCTGGCCTGAGGTGTCAATATCGAAATATTGTGTAGGGATTACTTAGGTAGTAGATTATACAGTTACGTTTTGCGTTTAACAGGTCAAGAGGAGATGACAGTTCCTCAGATGACGAAGAATATTATGATTTTTTATAATTTAATTTCTGTATAATGTATTTTTTGTGTAATGTTCAATAAAAAATAAGTGTACCTAATACTATGTACATAATGCCTAAATTTTATTCTGTTAAAATGAAATTCTTTCCTTTTTACGAGTATCCTACCGGCACGCGTTTGGCACACTATTTTCAGTGTTTGTGAATGAATAACAATAGGCTAAACCCACAATATTGACCCCAACCCGGGTGGTACTACCTGCACTTGATAAAAAGATAGAATTTTGCAATGAAATCAATGCCAAACTATGAAAGTGGCTTAAATTTTCGTTGGGACACTATGTGCTCCCTTTGCATACCTAATGAGGTTTTATTACTCTATACCTTTCTGAAATAAACTATAACAATATCTTATACAATAATTGACTTAAGAATATAGTAGCACCATTACCTATGCGTTATCAACGCTAATGTAATATTGAAAGAAATAGATAACACCGGAAAAAATGAGAGTTCGGACCATTGGAAAGATCTAGTGGAGCTAAATCAATCACAGATATTCCTGGGAAACTACACCCAAGTGAGATCAATACAATGCCTTAGCAAGAGAAATACTGCACTAATAGTATTGATAGGTGTCTTAACAGGTCACTGCGCGGTCGAAATGGGCACCTCAAGAAGCTCAAACTAGAGGAATAAGAAGAATGTAGTTTCTGTGGAATGGAAAAAGAAATCTCCATTCAAATAGGCACTACAGTCTCCCAGGGGCAGGAAGCTTGACTGAGGTAGTAGGGCTTCCCGAGAGAGCACATATTTTGTTTTTATCTTTCTTGTTTACATATTTCAATGACGAAAACAAAGTATCTCTTCTCTCGGGAAGAAGCTTCCTGTCAAGAATCCGGCCCCTGGGGGACTTTTGGATATACAAGAAATACTTACTTAAACTGTAGCCTGCAGATTTCTCGAAATTTCCCCAAGAATAGGGTTAAAGGAATTACTAGTCTCTGAGACTTTTCTCAAGAACTAAATAGATCTTCAATGTCTCATAGATTGTCACCTCAATACACAGGGTGTTTTTTTGGACCGGCTATAACTCTTAAACGACTGAAGATATCATAACTTGGCAAATCTCTCATAATGTCAGGACAATATTAAATGTGAGGGGGGTTGTGAGTAAAGGTCTTTTTATTCTGAATTCAACCATGTATCACACTTAGGTAGTACTTACGTAAAGTTAAATAATTTGGTATCTTCGATCAAAAGGAATTTAACAAAATAATTGAGAGAAATAAACAAATTTAATCAAACAAAAAGCCCTTCTTCAGCTTCAATACAAGCAAATATGTAGTCAGTATTAAGGATTTAAAAACGACTACCAGCATGTTTATGCTTATAAAACAAACTTTAGACACTAAGTGTGTTACATGGTTGCATCCAGAATAAAAAGGCCTTTACTATGAGCTGTCGTACGACCTACTGGCCTCCTTGGCATTTGATAATGACAGACGTCATAGCTGTGCCAATGTCATCACTGAAATTATGAAAAAACCGCGGTATTGGAAAGACTGTCCAATTGCTGCAAACCAAATCAGTCAGAGTACCCAGTATAGGTACAATACTTTATATTAGCACTAATTTTAACCAACAACAACAGGATATGTCTATAGTATTTTTCGTGTTCATTTTTTGGCAAATTAGGTATCTTCTTTCCATGTCCTGCAAGAAGAGGTCTTAAGTACTCTATTTTGTTAAAAGATCGAGGCATTAAGTATGAATATTGCTTTGACTTTTTCAATTAAATTCTTCCTTTCGCTGCACCATATACTTGTCAAGATAAAATGGTCGAAAAATCTTTAAATTGTCGTGCCTGATGTTATAATTTTTCAGTCCAAACATTTAGCCAATTTATAATTTGTCGTAGCCAAAACATAATGTTACATTGAAAACGTTTTTGGTGGAAAAACATTGACTGTCTCTCACTGAATTTTCCTTGTGTAGCTTCTTCCAAAAAAATGAATATAACCTACGTTCTTTCATTTGACATGTTCTAGTTATTCCTCCTTATCAGTAAATCTGAGTACGTTATTAGTGGGTACTTTTCGAAAAATGTAGATAATAATCGCTTTATCCTATCAAGCGATATGTCATTAAACCAACAAATCATAGAATTATCTTTCGTAAAGCCAATCAGCTTATTTACAATATCATCAAAGCAAAAATATTCTTTCATTTTATTGTATATTTGCCATCGTATCATTCGTAACTTTTAGCTTTTCAGCTCCATCTCTAGCTCTCAATGCTGTTATTACGATAGGAAAGAGAAGTAAGGGGGGTGGGCGGAGAAGACGCAGGGAAGCCGGATTCACACAGGCCCATTTGGAAAATCTATATCTCTGTCGAGCATTCAGACCGGCTGTTGGTTAAATTAGTTAGTTGTGTGTTGTTTATTATCGCTGAGATGGAAATTTTTTTGTTTGCTTGGAATTTAACGACGCCGTTATGGTCTCTCTATGTTAATGTAAATTCGTACTGAGGATAACAAACGTTTAGACACAATGGATAATAATTAAAATTCATGGAATTCTTTATTACCTATACATTACAATACAAATAAAAGTTGTGGTTGTTTTAAAAATTGATTTTTACGCTTCTGTACGACATTTTCTTGATGACGGGAATTAGAATGAATGAAAATGGGAAAAATACCGAAAATATTTATATTCAAATTACAGGCGCGTCTACCTTGTTTGTGACGTTACTATTTTAAAATATTTGGTTATGATTCGCAGTTAGTCCCGGTTTTTGAGTTAACCAAAATTTTAACCATTCATCTGTTTCTCGGTGCTTGGTTAAAAATAACTATAGCCCGTTCAGTATTAAAACCGTTGCACGTCACATCTGTCATAACTGTACTATGTTGCCAAGCCCTTGAAATAATATGAGAATCTAGTATATGTCAAATGAAGTTTATCAAATATTCTAGGTTAGGTTTAGTTATTGATGGTTATTGCGTGCAAGGAAACTTCGACTTATTTCAGTTACATATAAAATTTTAATTTATATGTTAACCGTACAGCACTAAGAAATTCTTATTTTAAAAACTATGGAATTATTTTTAGCACTAAAAAGGTATGTATGGAATAGTTAACACTTTTATTTGTATGTTTATACCACACACTTAATTAGTTAGAAGTTATGGAACTATTCTAGTATTTACAATGCATGTATGTATAAATAGTATCAAGGAAAAAATATTATCTAATATAATTTTTAGGTTACAATTACCTAAGTACATGTTGGCTTCTAAAATGTTGTCACTACAATATGAAAGATTGATGTAAGGTTTACAGACAAATTATAAATAAAAAAGTTCTGATAACCTGGATCTACCTCCTTTTTAAAGGTAGGCAATTTTATTTTATATTTTGTTGAGATAAATCTTAAATTTTTTTTAGAAAAGCCGGGATGTGAAGCTTTAGTGTGTAGGTCATTCTCAACAAGGAAAATCATCCTGAGATATAGGATCATTGATCATAGCAAAAAGAAAATTGTGCAGCAAGCACCACCACAGCTCAGAAAAGGAGAGCAAATCCATTCTATTCTCCGAGTGAAGGTATATGCAAATGATTGACTAAATCGTAGCACTGAAATCAATACATATTATAATTATCAGTATATTGGTGAATTATTTATCACTCCATCATCTTCTAATCAATCCAAATTTATATTTACCATTTTGTTTTAGCTCTCCAGCATCTACCGCAACTGAAAGTATTGCTAATAAATGATTGATCGAATGAGACCTTTCAATTCAATAAAAACTATTAAATTAATTCTTTATAGTTTTTATAAAACTTTGTGATATACACATGTACCTTTAGAAAATGCTGCCTGAATTACTTATTTTGACGGACGCACACGAATAGCGCCAAAGTAATCCTCAGGTAGAATTGCAGTTATGGAAGGTCTTAATCTCTTGCCTGAATTGCGCCGGTTATAGGGATTATCGTTTTATTAGGAATTAACAAATCTTATTTAAAAGTAAACATTTCTGAAAATATTATGATAACTCCTAATTGTCTTCTAACAGGAGGAAGGGTAGCAAATTATATCAATTTTATTTTTATTTTTACGTTTGCGTTTGAGTAAGGTGGTAAAGTTTAAAATCAATTAAGTATAAAAATGGACCAAACCAAACCAAACCAAACCAAACCAAACCAAACCAAACCAAACCAAACCAAACCAAACCAAACCAAACCAAACCAAACCAAACCAAACCAAACCAAACCAAACCAAACCAAACCAAACCAAACCAAACCAAACCAAACCAAACCAAACCAAACCAAACCAAATTCAAAATTTAGGACTGACTAGTGAATATAAAAATGGCAATATTTTGGCGCAGTTCGGACTAGGATTAAACCAAGCAGGTAAAAAAAAAATGGCGCAGTTCGGGTGAGGGATTATATCCTCAAGATAAATTTGGCGCAGTTCAGGTGCACCCATTTTGACTATCATGATTAAAATAAAATGATAAATAATGCCACCCCAATTTTTATGGAATTGTTTTATTAAAAAGAAACATTGCAAATATATAAATTAGTTACTACACCGAAAAGTTTGTAATACTATTTTTTTAAATAAGGTAGAACAATAATTGTCAAATAGAAATCTTTCAAATTTAAACCAATTCCAACCCGCAACTTCTGGAATGCATCTATCGGCTTGCTTGGCAGTACCCTGTATTAACTGAATAGGATTTTTAAAAAGATGGTAGGTAATACTTTGTGACTATACTGTTCTATCATATCCACAATGTATTTTGTTGGGGGGTTTGTTTCTGAAAAAAACATTAATTGAAATAACCTATATTATTATTTTTGTAAAAATCAAAGTAAAACAGCATTTATTGCCTATTAGGTATAATTTGAAGTAAGAATTTTGGATGTATTAAACTAGTTGTGTAGTCTTCTGAATTCTAACATATAATTTGCTATATCACTGTTCAAATACAGTTTGTATCTACTTACTGGGCTGTAATATAAATAAGCTCAGCTTCAACATTTGTTGATTGAATTCTATATTGTGTCATTAACCTAATATTATCGAAAAGCATTGTCCATAATTTATTAAAGGTTCAGAAAGATTCAACAGTAAGTAATTGGTTTTCAAACCATTTAAAAACATGTTCTTCATTCATTTTCCCATGATAATAACTCAACTGAGATTCATATAAAAATATACTTTCTGCTCCATCAATATAACCATTTTCATTCTCAGCATGTAATACAAAATATCTAGAATAAAAACAATTTTGCATTCTAAAATTTTACATTATCATTGTAACATACCTTTTGACATGAACACAGCCTACATCACCATTTTGGAAAATTCAGGATTCATTAATAAAAACAAATTTATACAGTGGTTTATTTTTGTTGAAAGTTCCACAAGTCCTCTTTGTGGATGTATCATATTTTAGTAAACTACTCAAGAACATTCTACATTTAATAATTATTGTTCTTCCTCCAATTACTGCAGTGACATTCCTAAAGTGACATGATTATCTATAAAAAAAAATGTCCATGTATAATTGCCAAGTATTAAGAATAATGTAACAGAATATAATAAATACAGTTGATTGGGCATAACATTAAACTTATACTTACTTGCTTCATAAACGCTGTAAATAGTATCAGGAGTAAATGCATCAACTATTGCAGTATTATTAAGTTTCATTTATACGTTTTTTTGGATGTGACTTTAACTTTGATAACTCATTACTGCTTGTGAAAAATTACTCACAGTTCTTTGTAGTTTTTGTCACAACATAACCCCAAAAATGTCAAAACGTCAACTGAACCTGAAATAAACCATTTTAATCGCGGCAACAGCGCGCATTTTTGCCAACATAAAAAGTTTTTATTAAGACTGACGTTAGTTTGAGTTTAATATTTAATTAACCTACGAGCTGTATTTGATATGAAATTAATTACGAAACCTTTCTTTAAACATATATTTATATTCTTTAATACAATGCGACCTACAAATTTCAATATTTATTGAGCTTAGAGAGGCTTAACATAGTGATTGACAGAGGATTGACAGCAGCAATCGAATGACATGATATAAACGAACGTCTCTTTTTCGACACTTTGATGACGTGCAACGGTTTTTGTACTGAACCGGCTATAGTAGCTTAACCCACAGCCGATGCATCTGGTTAAACAGTAATTTCTGTTGGTTAACCTTAAAATTTTATGCAGTACAAACATGTGGTTAAAATAAAACTGTCTAGTGTTGTTTACAACAAAGAAAAAGCAGAAGGATGGGAAAAGTTGGCAGCCGAATTTATTGGTGCTTTTCACTAACTCTTAACATAATATCGATTGTGTCACTGTCATATTTAAAGTTCATCAACATAAAAAAGATCTTGGTTTACAACCCACAGTTTGCCTAACCGAGATTTAGACAGTGTTAAACCGCTCCTATAGGTTAAAAACCTCTTAAACGCGTCTTAACCAACATTTTAACCGGCAATTGGAAAACCGAGCATTATGATACTTTAAGATAGTCTTAAAATAAAGTAATCTTAAAAAGAGTAGTTTGCAACTAAGCGAAGCTTAGAGGTTAAGCCCGTTTTCAAGACACATTTGGTATAATACGTTCAGTTTACTTTATGCCCGGTTTAAGTTAAGCCCTCAAAATATCTTATTAAACCAGATATTCAATACAGGTAGGTATAACCTATATTTTTTGGTTGATCTTTGAAAAAAAAATTACAATAATATAGAAATGGAAGATGAAATGATCCTTGATGATGATCTGGACGTCCTAGACATAATTAATTTTGGATTTCCTCGATATTTGTACAATAGGCCAAACTACATTGAGGACATGGACGACTTAAGTTACATTAGAAGATTTCGATTTGTAAGTATTACATGCGTGTTTCCAAGCAAATCAGTTTCTGACTGCTCTAATGTTTTATGCTAGCAGTGCCCATCAAGTTAATATTGGTGATCTCGTACACATGGTTCAAAGCACTGTGTCCAGGATTGTAAGCAAAGTCTCTTTCAGTATTGCCAGCCTGCATAATAGGTTTATCAAAATGCCGAGCACCAATGCCGGATTTAAGCACAGGCAACATAGGCAGTTGCCTATGGGCCGCCACCACAAGGGGGCCGCCACCACACCACAAAAAAATTAAATTAAATCAATAAAGGCTCAGTAGAAACTAAAAAATACTGAGTTTTGTTACAAATAGTTGGACGAAAAACGACGAAAGGCTTCAATCGATTATACTGGGCGATCCCAACTCCCAACTAATTGGTCGCATAGCTCAAGAACTAGCGGAGCAAATGGAAAAAGGTGTTAAGTATTGGCGAAAAGTTCTTAAAAGAGTGTTGCGAGTCATAGCTTTTCTCAGCAAAAGGGGATTGGCATTTAGAGAGGAAAACGAAACTCTCGGATCTCCCAACAACGGCAACTACCTTGGAATATTATAACTTTCAGCTGACTACGATGTTTTTTTTTAAACATTTAGAAGAAGATGGCAATCGCGGAAGTGGTCACACAAACTACTTGCCATCCAGGATTTGTGAGGAACTGCTAGAAATTTTAGGAAAAGCCGTTTTAAAAAAAAATTATTGATGAAGTGAAAACTGCAAAATATTTTTCAGTTTCTCTGGACTCGAGTCCTGACGAAGGCCATGTTGATCAATTGACGTTAGTGGTTCGGTTTATTGAAGGGCACGCTCCTGTTGAGCGTTTTCTTATTTTTATGCCTAACCAGGGTCATAAGGCGAAGGATATGTATGAGGGCTTGATTAATTTTCCAAAAAACCAAAACGAGCTGGACCTGCAGAACATTCGTGGACAGTCGTACGACAATGCTTCTGCAATGAGTGGCAGATATAATGGCCTACAAGCATTAATACAAGAAGAAAATAGCCTAGCAGCTTGGGTGCATTGGCCATTCGCTTAATCTTGTCATACAATCGGCGGCCAGTTGTTGTCTCAGAGCAATAAGTTTCTTTGATTTTTTAGAAGAGCTGTATGTATATTTTACAGCTTCAACTAACAGGTACAATACAGTTAGTCGCTGTTTAAAAGAAGCGAAAACTGACCAACCTATTCTTGTGGCGAAAAGAACGACAACAACTCGCTGGTCATGTCGAGTTAAAGCCATTAAAGAACTCTTGCGGGGCTATAAAGGTTTTATAAATGCCCTCGAAGAAATTATTGACGACGAAGAAGACACAGCTTAATCAAGAGCAACAGCTGTCGGTTTGCATGATAGCATGGCAAAGTTAGAAACAGCCATATATACAGTTTTTTGGGATGATATTTTGGAACATATTATTATAAACAAAGTCAGCAAAAGCCTACAAAATCCTAGGTTGGACTTGAATACTGCTGCAGCACTGCTTACTTCATTAAAAGCAACCATTGAAAATAAAAGAGACAGTTTTAATGAATATGAAGTAAAAGCTTTCAAGTTAGTTGATTGCCGAAACTATGAAGAAGAAAAAAGGAGAAAAACAAAAAGAAACGTCCGGTTGTCCACTTTAGATTGCCCGCCAGCTTCGGAAATTCAGTTATCACCCTCGGACAAATTTGGGACTCAAAGCTACATCCCAGTTGTCGACCAGCTCATGACCGCTCTTCAGAAGAGAATGGACGCTTACTCACTTCTAAATGCACGATTTGGATTTTTGAAAAATTTAACTGCTATTTCTGATCAAGAAATTTTGTCTGCCAGTCAAAACTTGGTGAAAACCTACTGCGACGACATAGATGATTCTCTTGGCAACGAATTCATACATTTCAAAGTATTTATAGTTCAGTATGAAGAATTTGAACAGAAGAGAAGAGATTAGCTATGAGAGATGGATGTATGAATTGTTGCGTAAAAACAATGTTAAAGAGTGCTTTCCCAACGTTGAGGTAATTCTGAAAATTTATCTCACACTAATGGTGACAAATTGTACGGCTGAAAGATCCTCCTCAATACTGAAGCTTATAAAAAATAAACTCCGAAGTTCCATGACCGAGGACAGATTAAATGTTTCAACTCTCCTTAGTTTAGAGAGTGATGTTTTGAGGGAAACAGACTTCGACGATATTATCGATACGTTTATTGATGTGAAAATCAGACGAAAAATAATTTAGCTTGTAGGTGCCAACTTATTTAGTTGCTTTCTTCTTTACCTTGACCTTAATAGAAACTTTAAACAGTTAACCACAAACGATTTGAGGGCCTCCACCACATGCTCTGCCTATGGGCCGCCGAAGTCTAAATCCGGCGCTGCCGAGCACCCCTCAAGAAATACTCATCAGGTGTCAAAACAACTTTTACCAAGTCGCAAGGTTTGCCCGAATCGAATCATTGGATGTGTAGATGGAACTCGCATCAAAATCAGCTCTCCAGGTAAGTACACACTTAACCATTTAACCATTTAATACCAATATTTCTATAGGATAGTTCTAGTCAATTCTCAAATAATAACTATTAGCAAAAATTAAAGAATAAAACTCTTCTAGGTGGAGAAAATGCAGAGGTTTATCGACACCGGAAATCATACTTTTCAATTAATGTGATAGTGAACTAACAATTAACAATATTGTGACAAGATGGCCAGAATCAGCACACGATGCAACAGTTTTTGATAATAGCCGTTTAAGAACCAGGTTTGAAGTGGGAGAATTTGGAAATGGCATGATTTACTATAGTAATAATTTGCCACGTTTTTTAGGGAACAGCGGTTATCCACTTAAATCCTATCTACTTACTCCATTAGCGAATCCAATAACTCGTGCTGAACAGCTGTACAATGAAGCACAAATTAGAACAAAAAATTGCATAGAGAGAACAAATTTTGTTACAAGAGAAGGTTTCCAGCACTTTGTTATGGGCTCAGATGCAGTTTAAATAATATATTAAATACAATAGTTGCTTCAGCTGTTCTCCACAATATTGCATGATGATGTTCCTCCACCACCTGAAGGAATAAATGCAGAAGAGTTAAATTATTTAGTGAATCAAGGACAACTTCAAGTAGTAAATTTACAACACAATCTAGCACATGACTTTAGAAATGTTGTAGTTAATTATTTTTCAAATTTATAAAAATATATTAATAAGAATTAATAAAACAATTTATTATTGTTATAAATGAATGCTCATTTTTACTATTTAAAAAATATAGTTTAGAAAGCTTTCCAAAGGTACAATACAGCACAGCACATTGTGAAATCAATGCCTTCAAACTTATAGTGTACTGGAGGCATTATTCTGGAAAGTGGAACGTTGCTCTTTTTTATTGGCTAACTCAATCTCTAGAATCTCTATTTCTAGCCTGCTCTTCTTGATAACAAGGACATTTTCAGCTTGGGTGTGTTTGAGCTGGCATTCAATTAGTTGTAGTCTTTTTTCAAGTAGAACATTATATTCTTTTGCCACATCAGATGATGTCATTGGCTTAACTATTGTAGTTGGCCATCTTCGACTTCTGAACAGTTAAAATATTACACAAACAACATAAATTTTTATTACAAATTACAAAATTATTAGTAAAGCCTAAGAAAAAGTATTCTAAATTATAACTAATATTAGTGTCTATTCCAGAAACATTTTTTCCCAAACTTATTTTCTCCTGGCTAATCGGTTCTTTTATAAGAAGTGGTGTACTGATAGGAGTATGAAGTTTACTTGGGGTATATTTTTTCCAGGTACTTTCTTCTCCGGATATTATCGTTACCTTCATTAATCTTCCGTGCTGTAACTACATCATGGGTACTACTCATGCTTCCAGTCATAACTCTAGCTGATTAAATTTGACAGAAAATCAACAATTGATAATAAATAAAGATATTTACACTAAAAATAAATCATAGGGGTAGAGCCGTAGAGTAATAAAATTTATCACTCAACGATAAAACTCATCAGTTTCTATGAAATTTATTTTTATACTTATACAGCAAAATCAAATAAGAAAATATTGTCAATCTCTGTAATTTTCGAAAATATATGCAAAAATTATCTTGAACATTACCTCTAATGACAATGTTGGTTCTGGATCTCCATCATCATAAACTCAACATCATCTTCTTTGCTTAATGCAATAACGGTCATATCAGGATCATCTTGAAGCCCTACTGTTTTTTTGTTCAAAATGGACTCAAGAACTTGGTCCGCTTCACCCTTTTTAATTTTTGGAGGAGGTCCTCCCCCTGTCAGTATAGTTTCTTTCCTTTCTTGAGCTAGGAATTTCCTCAATTCTTTTTTTTGTTGGAATATCATTTTTGAAGACACGCAGCATTTCTATATATACCGGAGCTAGATGACGAATTAAATTCGTTTTCGATTAATTTCCAGGCCCTATTTTTTTGAGTGGAAGATGTCCTGTCGGTTTTGTTGTCTTCCAATATACATGCGTATTTATTGGCAATTAAGCTCATCAAGTGGTTTTTCAGCACTTGTAAAATTCTGTATATAGAAAATAAAATAAATAAATTGACATTTGACATTTTCTAGGTTAGGCTGCCTTTAAATTTCAAGGTTCTCAGGGTGTTGCCAAATTTATTTGTGGCTTAAGAGAGCCTTATTTATCTACGGTAACAGAATTTAAGCCGAGCTTAATATTTCAGCCTGGCTTAACTAATTGCAGCTTAAACAAGAAACGGAGAATATGGCCAGTTATATGGAGCATAGTTAACCTAGTGTTTAGGGTTAACCCATGATCAAAGCTATTTGAGTGTTGTACGAAACGTAGTCAAGAATTATTTTGGTTAACCCATGAGTTAACTATGGAATTTTCTGAACGACCAAAAGTGATGATGAGCCAGTTTTCTTGCACTCAATAATGTTTTAATATTTGGAAACTAGTACAATCAACGTTGATTCTTCAACCCAACTAAAATTTGGGTTTCGCTTATTTTCTTTATCTGCCATGTTTTCGTTTTGAAGAGAATACACAAAATAAGATCCACTCCACAAATTACGCGCTGCTTTTGGTTAACTTGACATTAATTCAAGTTAGTACCAATAATTTTGATAAAATGCATAAATGTTACTAGAGGGTCGTATTACCAACATACAAATATTTTAGCTGATCACATCCTGAACTTCTTTCGTACAACGATTGATTGATTAGACTATGATAAATAAGTGAACCTAGTTCAGTTGGCCAATTGGTTAACTATGTTACATATAACTGGCCCTAAGTACTCCTTAAACTAGTTAAGAAGCACTTAATATTAAGTTACCGATTTGGACCACTTGATATCTACTTAGGATCGCGATTGACAGCTGAAAAACTTCTTTTTATGAACCACACTTGTTGTTTTTTCCATATTCCAAGTACCTTTTGAGCAGCCTTATTTGGGGTACCCTGACCAAATTCCTCAAAATCTAACATCAAAACTAACCTACAAATCCTCAAAGGAAGCCGTAGACCTACCTTGGACTTAAGGGATCCTTGGGGCTTCCTTAACCAACTATAATAAATATTTTACTTCAAAGATGCCTCAGGATCTAAGGAAGCCTCAAGGAACGTTCTATAAGTTCTATTTACGCTACAACACGCGAAGAAATTTTGTGCTTCTTAAAGTTGAGCGCCACTCACGACAAGCTTGCTTCAATTCTAAACAGGAATTATGATCCACTTAAGTAGAACTTAATTTAAGGTCACGGTTGACAGCTGATTTAACCTAAAAAAACAATTCTTTATAAACGTCAGCGATAATTTAGATAACCTTGAAATAATAGACGGTTTTACGATCCGATTATTTTCCGACAATTCCTACATGCATTGGCACCCACAACAAAGGTACTTCCTTGTGTTTAGCCAGTTGCTTAAGAGATTGTATGCAGTTCCAGACTGTTGAGGACTCATAATTTGCTGACTTCAGAGCCAGTAAATATTCTGGCTGAGTTGAGGCTGTTGATATCCTAGTATTAGAACTTGTAACCCCTCCCAAAATTAGATTTCGTTTTGTGTTAACTTAACAAGGTCTAGGGTGAGTTTCAAATCCTGTTTCGCAGACAAAATGTCAGTGAGCATCTTTATGGATTGGGTTACTAAGTATCTGGAGATGTCCCGTTATATCGCCGGGTTTCAAAGATTTAGCCTGAGTTAGCCAGTAGGCATTTTCCAGAGCGATCCTAGATGTAGTGGAGGAAGGTCTAGCATTACCTCTAAGGCTGCGCTGGGACACGATCTCATTGCACTAGTGATTCCCATACAGGCAAATCGTCGCACTTTTTGCCTGTTGTTGCGTTGTTTTGTTCCACCAAACCAATGCATCTTTGGTAATAATTGGTCTGACAACCTATAGATAAGACCAGTAGATCATTATCGGTTTCACACTCCACGTTTTCCCAAAAAGCCTGCGGCACGTCCAGAGAGCCCTTGTTGCTTTTGAAGTAATATATGCGAGATATGCATTCCACGGGACACTCCTGTCAAAAATGACTCCGCGGTACTTAACCTCTTCTGAGAAAGAGAGGGTTATTCCATTTCTGCTCGGAGAATGTACGTATTACCAGCTATACAATTCAGGGGAGCAGTTATAGAGTTATTATGGTTACCTTCACACATGTATAGAGAAAAATGAGCAAGTTGATGCAGGAACCAAAGCAACAATTCTTACTACTTGTACCACCAAAGTCACGGGAGCTACCATGTTAGACGTCAAAATACTTCGGTTAACAACGTTTTTCAACATCAGTGGTCCCAAACTCGCGATTAATTACGTGAAGTGAAAAAAACAGTTAAACCGTTCCAAAGGTTATCCTGACCCTTCTTCGAATTTCCCATGACTATTTAATGTCGAAATTCGCTTTAATATGTTTAATTGTTCAATAAAACACTGACAATTGTCTAAGGTTATTATTCATAACGGCACCTCGCTGCATAATTGGCTGGTAGATAAATCTACCGACGACATCACTTATGCCAGGAAAACAACAAATTATCATCAGCCCACAATAATTTATTACCAAAAACATGTTGAAAACATTGAAATTAAAATACATTTCATATCATTCCGTTCGTTCTGTAATTTTCAGACGATACTCCGAAAGCGCGAATGGAAGTTATTTCTAATTACACAGAAGATAACTTTCAATGTTATTCCATCATAAAATGACTGAATATTTATTATTTTCAATCTGATTAGCAAAGGAATTTATTACGCTACAAAGATTTGCGTTTTACGACAAGTCTATGAACGCTATTAACATAACGACCTTAAAAAAATTGGTTTAGAAAATTTGAATTTTCTCTTTTAAAAACCTAGTTTTGGAAAAAAAAGAGCTTGGTAATAGGTACACTGGAATCATTTATGTTCACTCTTTCAAGTTAAAATTAGAGTCGTAAAGGGAAAAGTACATAACTCTGCGTTCTGTGCACTTTCCTAACAACAAAATTCTTAGCATCAAATCAATATATTTTCTAGCAAAGTTCATTAAAAAAATTTCTACTCAAAATTTCCGCTATATTTAAAAAAAATAACGCACACTCAGAAACAGTAGGAGAGAGGGTGTAAGTACATTTGAACACTTTCAAATTTATCGCCACTGTCACCTCTGGGTAGGTACTAGGTAGTTCGGACAATTTCCGTACTGGCCCAACTGCACTGACACGTGAGTGTTCAAAAGAGATTATAGTTCAAAATATACAGCTAAGCAGGTTTTTACTAAGCAGCAGGGGAAATTTTATTAGAGGCCTACATACTCAAATGCTCCAAAATTAGTTATGGCCTAACTTACACCAGCTTACAGTTACGCTGAACTAGTGAAATGCACCTATCCATAAAATTGGGAAACATCAGAAATGGCTGGCTTAGATTGGTTGAAATCAAAAAAACGTCTGCCAATTTTTTGACAACTATGAGCGAGCTCTTAAATTTTATCCATTTACACCAAAAAAAGTTTTAATTTATATGAAACTGGCATAACGACAGTCGTCCAGGCACCAAACGTGGTTGCCCAAAAAGGTACAAAACAAGTGGGCCAAATAGTGTCCGCTGAAAGAGGTCAACCAGTGACGATGTGTGCCATCGTACAAGCAACCGGAAATACGTTTCCTCCAGTTTTTGTTTTTCCGAGGGCGAAGATTCACGATCAAATGCTAAGAGGAGGTCCACCTGGAGCGATTGGTCTTGCAAGCATCCCAAAGAGTGGATGGATGACTGCCTCTTTATTTTAGAACATATACAAATGTTCAAAAGAAGACCTCATATTAATTTTAATGGACAACCATGACAGTCACTGCTCCTTGGAAGCAGTTATACCGATATGCAAAGGAAAATGGAATGGTCTCCTCACTGCACCCACCGGATGCAGCCATTGGATGTGGCAGTGATGGGTCCATTTAAATCAAAGTATTCTTTCACGCAGAATGACTGGCTTCTTTCCAATCCCGGAAAGACACTAACAATCCATGATTTAGCTGAATTAGTTAACACTGCTTTTGTAAATTCATTCACATTTAAAAATACTACCTCTAGATTTGCTAAAACTGGTACGTGGCTGATTTCCAGAAATGCTTTCTCCGATGGAGACTTTGAAGCGGCTTTTGTTACAGATAGGCCTCTTGATAATCAGGTCGCACAGAATCAGCAAATTGCTCAGAATTTGAACAAAAAAAGTACTCAAGAACCCATCACTAGTTTAGAAGAACCTCAAGCCGGTCACACAGATTGATTTCTGCAGAAGTACAATGCCAAATTTAACTGCTTTCGATGACATCTCCTTACCCAGTTTTTCTAATAAAAATTTGCACACTGATTTATTAACTAAGAATAATAATATAGTTCTAACTCTAGAAATGGCAAGGCCACTAGCAAAGGCAGCTCCTCGTAAGGGAAATTTAAAGAAAAACTCCAGAAAAAGAAAATCAAGAACTTTTACTGAAACGCCCGAGAAAAATAAGATTGAACAAGAAACTTTATTACGTTTAGCAAAAAAAAGAAACCTAGTTTTAACTGGAGAGGAGAAAATATGGAAGATCAATCAATAAAGACAAAAATTATACCATGAAAAAAAAAGGAAGAAACATGTTTGGAGTCTAATTCAGAAGAAGATGACAATTACTCAGTTCACGATGAGTCAGATGTTTTGGAAGAGTTTCCAGAAGAAACAATTATAGACAAAGATGTAGAAGACAATCCAAAGCAGCTAGAAGAAAAAGACTATATTTTAGTTAGCTTTGTTAGACGGCTCAAAAGCAATAGAAGGAACTGGGATAGGAGTGTACGGGCCAGGAACCAAACAATATGAAAGCTTCCAGCGGAAATTCACTCCATAAGAAGGATATGAAATAGCAGATGAACTAGCAGAGAGGGGAACTGAAACACCCTTTTGGGGGCCGGAACCCTTTTGCGGTATCAGCTCCAATGTAATATTGGAAGAAATAGGCAGAGCCGAAAAAAAGAGAATATCTGACCATTGGAAAGATCTAGTAGGACTTAGACAATCAAAGATTCTTCTGGGTGACTACAATCTGTTGAGATCAAATAAATGCATAAGTCAAAGTAAAACTGCACTAAGAGATTTAACAGGGATGCTTACGGGACATTGTCGCCTGAATGGGCACCTGAAAAAGCTCAAAATGGTGGAGGAAGAAGAATGTAGATATGTGGCATGGAAGAAGAAACCTCCATCCACATACTTACGAATTGCACAGCAATTCAGAAGTCTAGGGAGATTACTGGATAGAAGAGGGACATTTACCTAAGTTAAAGCCTGCAGATATCCTAAAATTCCTCCGGGAACTAGGACTTAAGGAGCTACTAGTCTCTGAGACTTTCCTCAGGAACTAAGTAGAAGTAAGGGGGCTCAATAGATCTTTTAGGTCTCAGTGAATGTCACCCCAATTTACATATACATAGCTTTGTTAGAAAAAATGTTAAACATTTTGTATCGCAAGTAATATCCAAACTTGAAGAGGATGAATATAAAGTGAACTATTTAAAGAGGGTGTTAGGGAAACGAGAAGACATATTTAAGTTTTCAAGGTAAGAAAATCCCGAATGTAGCGATCTTAACATTAAAACCCATTATACATGGTGGTACGGCACGAACAATGTCTTTAATGTCTTTTGGCGTCGATTTATTGTACTCCATATAATGTATTTTAGAAAGCTCGTTCAAATCTACCCCATGCCTTGTTCAAATGCAGGGGGTAGATTTGAACAAATACATGATCAAATTAAGTTTGGTTTATTTTAATAATTTCATATTTTAGTTATACAAACAGTTTGCTTATAACCTAAGGCTACTTCCCTAAACATTGATACCGTGTGTAATAATTATTTTTTTCGTAATAAAAAGTGTTCAAATGTACCCCCCTCTCCCCCAATATCGTCGAGCTTATTACGACATCGTCTCTTACACAATCGACTACGTTATGTACCTAGCTAATGATATTTTAAATTTTCTAATCTACAAACCGCTAATTTATCTATTAAAACCTTGTATATAAATAGCTCACTTCCTCGAACTGTATAAATTTGTTCAGAGATTATTTTATACACATAACAAGCGGTCAGAGGTGTCACCAATGTTAATTTCCGATAGGAGAAGGTTTTCGGTGATTATAACAAAATTAGAAAATGTACTTATTTGTTTAATATGTTAATCAAGATACATTAAGTATTTACTTAAAAGTGCTTCTTATGGGAATCCTGGATACACTGGAATAGAAGGAAACGAAATAGTAAAGTGAGAAGCTGAAACACTTTTTTGTGGACTGTAACCCTCTAGCGGTATCAGATAAGCACCAATACAATAACAACCGAAAAAACGAGAAGATGGGATCACTAAGACAATCAAAGATACTAATGGAAAGCTACAACCAAGTGAGATCAAAAGAATGTTTTAACAGATGTACCAGGACCTTTTAGCCTGAATGGGCTCCTCAAAAATGTCAAACTAGTGGAGAAGAAAGAATGTAGAATAAACATCTATTCACTTAGTTGCAGAACCCCAGGGAGTCTACAGGATAGAAGAGGAAGACTTGCCTAAACTGAAGGCTACGGATATTCTAAAAGACTGACTAACCCAAGCCAAAAAAATGGGCTGAAGGAAGGAGCTACTGGTGTCTGAGACAGTAGATCTTTTAAGTCTCAGTAAATGATCACTTTAAAGACATACGTTTGATTGTACTCTTTAGGGCCGGTAGTACAAGCTGCCAGTGAACCCTAAAAGTTCATCTGTGATCTGAGTTCAAGCACCATGTCGTTGTTAAAACCTAAAAATGGACCGGTTCTGATAAATCTCCGTTCATTTACAGTCGGCAATCCTTTTTTGTGAGCGCAGGCGTGTTTGTGTCAAATCACTATTCAGTCAGATGTTATTTTGGTTTTGGTACTTTTCGTTAATGGTTCATGTTTCGGTAAATATAACGGTGTTAGAAAAGTTTTTTGATGTCTAGTGTCAAACGTACCTCAAATTTTAATAGCAAAGAAGAAGCTATTCTAATTTCTCTGGTGTAAAACAGATGCTGTAAATAATGAGAAAAAAATCTAGTAATTGGGTAAAGATTGCTTCTGGGTTTAATAGCTCTTCAGGAGTAACATATCGGGATGTAAAAATATTGAAAAACAAGTATGAAAATATTTAAAAAATCCACTGAAGAAAGGAGCTCCATATTTTATACAGGTAGAGGTCCCCCTGAAAATGTAACATTCACTTCTGTTGAAGAACAGGTTAAAGAGATGTTGTGGGAACGAATTGATGGGCTGAATTCAGAGTTAGGTAACATTTAACATTTTTTTCATTATATTCTGGGTTGAGATTTATATTTTTTTCCAGTAGTTGGTGCAGAAACTTCTATCCAAAATGACCACGGATCTGTATTAGTCTCCGTATTAGTGGTCATGATTATATTCTGGATAATGTAAGTAAAGATAAAGTCGAAAAGAACATACTGAAGAAGAACAACAAGAAGGTTTGTATTAGTTCATTTCTTTGTACAAATCAAATTATTTGTGCCTAGCTTTGTCCTTTTAACCCAAGAAATCTTTTTATTATCCATAATAAGGACACAAACTGAATATAGTAAATTTTTACAGTTGATTCATTTAAGCCCAAAAGACAAAAAGGGGATTGGAAAAAAGGGACACCTTCACTTTTAAAGCAGTCCAAATCTTTGGCTTTGCAAATGTATGTAATTTGGGGTGATTTTCACTGAGACCAAAAAGATCTATTGTGCCCCCTTACTTCTACTTATATAGTTCATGAGGAAAGTCTCAGAGACCAGTAGCTCCTCTAGTCCTATTTCCCGGAGGAATTTTAGGATATTTGCAGGCTTTAACTTAGGTAAATGTCCCTCTTCTATACAGTAATCTCCTAGGTGTTGTGCCCTAGGATTCTGAATTGCTGAGCAATTCGCAAGAATGTGGATGGAGGTTTCTTCTTCCATGCCACATAATCTACATTCTTCTTCCTCCACTATTTTGAGCTTTTTCAGGTTTTCATTGGAAAAAAGGGACAGCTTCACTTTTAAAGCAGTCCAAATCATCTTTGGCTTTGCAAACATCTACAACTACGGGTAAGGCAGTTTATTAAACCTAGTAAGAGGGCTAAGTTTTTATGTGTAGTTTTCAAGAATAGTTATTGTTGTGATTTTAAGTTATTCAATTAGTGGCTAAAATGTTCTTCAATTCTTCCAGAAAATCATTTAAGAAAAAAATGGAACATTGGGTAGCATCCAAAACCATGTTTGAGGAGACTAAAGAAAAATGTTTAATTTAAGAAAGCGAATTAAGAAAGGAAATTATGCGCCAAGAGCATGAGCAGAAAATGAACATTTTAGATAAGGAATATGAAGAAAGATAGAGAAGAGAGAATGAGGAACATAGGATACGAATTGAAATTTTAAAATTACAAGAGTTGAAGGAATAAATTATTTATAATATTATTATTTACAACTATTAAAGAAAACAAATTTATCAAATAATATAATGTAGTTATTTATTTTTTAAATACAAGCTTCAAAAATTTTGAGTAAATCTTCATAGTATCTTATCAATGGTTATTTAGAAACTCTTGATCTTGGCGTGGCAGAAGGTTTTCACTTACATCATTAACAAAGTTAATAGCTGCTTCAAGTTCTTCATCTAGCATGAGCAGTGAATTATTTATAATAATTGCAAGATTATGCAGAGCAGCTGTTACAATCATAATGCATTCCACTTTATGTTTTTCCAATCCTATTCCGGGCGTTTCCAAACCTCGAAAAATCTTTCAATAGGGTTTCTTGTTCTAATCTGGACTTCGTTAAAAAGGTGTTCGGAAGGTGTCTGTAGGTTCAATAGTGGAGTTATTAAATATGGTTTAACACCATACCCACTATCACCCACTAGTACACTATCTCCAAAATGACCGTTTTCAAAAAGAGTGTTTACTGTAGAATTTGCAAAGATAGTGGAATCGTGAGATCCACCTGGCCAGCGGCAAACAATATTTTGGAATTTTAAGTCAGCTGTACTTATGGCCTGGACATTAAAAGAGATTTTCTGTAATTTTCAGGATCTTCTTCTCCTGGTGATATAATTTTCACATGGGTACAATCTATTGCACCAACACATTTAGGAAATCGTGCAATATTGTAAAAACCCTGCTGAACAGCTCTTTTATCCTGTTGTGTTTCAGGCAAACTTATAAGATGTTTAAAATGTAAAGCAATACATCTTAGAACTCTCATTACCACTCTGCTTGCATTGCTTTTGTCAATTCCTTGCATATCACCGACGTTTTGTATGAAGATCCGCTCGCTAGGAATCGAAGTGTCACAAATACCATATCCTCAGGGGTGATAGCATGGTTTCTACAACAAATAAATGTATATAAAATATTTAAATATATATTAATGTATATTAATAAATACTTACTTTTCTTTTATAGGTTCTTGGCATTCGAGGATTTACGTCTTCGTCATTTAAGTCTTCGTCATCGGTCAGATCTTCAGAAATATTCATCTTGCAATATTGCAATATATTATTATATTTATTATTAAGTATATCTATATTTTTTGTTTAAATGAATAAAATAAAAGATAGTAAGGTTAGGTTAACAGTGAACGAAGTTCAACCGTCAGAAATCGAGATATCAACTTGACTAATTTCTGAACTTGGTTTAGATTTTGAACTTGAATTGAACAACTGTGAGAATCCCAAGTAACACATGAAAACCTCTTATTGCGCTTGAAGCTTTATAAAGGATATATTCAGGCATCTTATGAAGCTTAATGGCTATATTGAAACTTTATTAGACACTGAATTGCTTATGAAGAGATTTGGTGAAATAACATAGTTGAGAAAACGGTCTAAGCGCTTATATACGAGTCTACTTTAATAAGGCATCTTATATATCCATTCAACACTATATAAAAGGTTCAATGGTAACTTTTATGAAGTTACAAATTAGGCGCTCTTATAAGTGCCGTATAAGCCTTTTTATAATATTAACGCAACTATTTCACAGCTTCGCTACTTCTCTATATGTGCTATATAATATTGAGTTTTAAATACTTTTTAAGCAGAATTTCACAGCGATATAGTTGTTTGCGCTAAATGCCATTCATGACAGTCCTAATATACAGTATATTTATAAAGGATTCATACTTATATAATAGACGTTTTCGATGAAACATTTACACAACGAAAATACCGTTTTAGAGCATCTAAGCTGGAGCCTTCCACCTTAATAGACCTTCTATATGGTTGAACAAATCTGCTTTCCATAACCTATATGAAATCGTTCAGTCAAATTGTTCTACTTGAGTGGATCTCAACATGCGGTTATTTATTGTGCAAGTCGTAACCACAAGATATGGATACTTATTGGAAGAAAGTGAAGCGAAGTGGGAATTTCAGAAGAAAAGTTAATCTGAAACTTCAGAAGATTCTCGAAAAATCCAAAACCACTAATCAATCCATCATCGAAGAAAGCGTCATCAGTTCTAGGCGAGAAACTCCAATAAATATTACCGATACAATTACTGTAATATCTAACGCTGATTCTGAAGAAGTACTGCATAACCAGGACATCGAACAGGAGGAAGAAATAAACTTTCCAGAAATCGCAGTAGCAATATCATTGAAATCTAGTGTTTCATTTGATCTTTTTGGAAGAAGAACTCTAGGTTTTCTCCTCTGATTCAAAAGAGCTGGATTGATCACCGATACCTCATCAGTATCTGTGCAGCTCCAGTTTTTTCCTGGTGCAGATAAGTGATAAGTGATAAGTGATAAGTTTGTCTGCCCTCATTTTGGGCCAATATAATTTTCCTTTTTTTCCCCACTTGTGAGGAACTACATATAGTTGGGCTTCTCCCCTTCCGATGGTCTGGACAATTTTGAACATTCTAAAAAGAACGAAAACATATATAATATATAAGTAATTGGATTTATAACACATTGTTGTTCTGGTGGTTTGAATTTTCATATAGAAATGGATAGGAACTTACCTTCTTTTAATTTCGATTATGGGAACAAAACTATAATTTCTTGTGAATATTTATAGAGGTTATGTCCATAGAGAAATATTTTTTTGTCTATGGTTATGTCCTTGTTTGTAGCAAAGCCACCTGGGCGATATTCTAACCCACTTATATAGTATTAAGACCACTATGGACAGCCAGCTATGCCTCTTAAGTAGCTACTTATATAGCAATAATACAGCAACGAAAGAGTCACTAGTTCTTATACTGATTCACAAAATCACCAATGGCGAGACGGCAATGCAAACACCAAAATTTGAGGAGGAAAAGTTTACGTAGGTACCTAACATACGAATAGTCAATAAGTCAAGCACAAAAATTTGAAATGATGTTTGAAAAATAAATTCAATTCGAGATTCTAAAAAAAACCGTCACACATTATTTAGCGCCTGCGCTCCTTCATCCTTTTCATACTTTATACTTGCTTTATAAGTGAGTTATCTTGAAAAATATACCTTATAAAGTAAGAAGCACTTCTATACAGCAAGAGTGCTATTTAAAAGAGTTATCGCTGCTTCTGTAGTAACCCCTTTTTGGATTCTTTCAGAAAACTGAGGAAACCATGTTGGATATTCGAAAAAAAATGTGTGACAGAACGGCAATTTTTGTCAGGTCGAAAGTTAGAAGTGTATTTGCTAACTTTTTTTCATATAAAGTGTTATTTCTGCTGAATATCACTTTTAGGACACTAAACTCACGCGTATGCATGATTTCAAGACCAATTGACGAAAAAAAAAATTAAATAAAAAAACATGGAATATTTTAATCATTAAATTCTAGATATTTCGATGGCGCGTTATATTATTCCGAAGTAGAAGAGCATGTTTCAACAGAAAAATTTTCCTGGCATAGCAAATTTGGAATTCCTTGGCCGGTAGCAAATACTTAATAAGTTGGCAAAAACTACGTTTCGTTTTATATGTATGCCATGATAATATGATGTTTGACCTTTCAAAATAATCCCTACCCTCAAAAATCTCTGTTACAAAGCCGTAATAGTCCGAAAATAATTTATAAATATAACTGTTGGAAACTATAACCCAGCAATATGAATTTGTGTCAATGAAAATGCTTTGCTTTTTAAATATTTATATAGCTTTTGCTACTCAGATATTCTACTTTAAAACAACTAAAAAGTTACTTCATTGAATCAGTTATGAACACCATAATACGATAGCTTTATAACTGCAACCTCTAATGCATTTAGAAAGCGACTGATTACTTTATAAAACCCTACTTTCGGAAGTTATACAGCAGCTCCTTAGGAGCTTTATCAAGAGGTTTATAGACGCTGAAAGAACAAAACTAAGAGGTTTCCATTTTACCATATAAGCATTCATGTACCCATTACAAATCTAAGCAAGGCTGTATTACTTGTGCCTATTTTAGACGTATAGATACTTAATTGATGCTGAAATATTGTTTTCAACTCTTATCTATAAAGCATTGAGTTATATAAGAAAGGTGGGATAGATATTGTTAGCGTTTTTAAAAAGCAATTTGTGCTACTTGGAATGGCTTTGAACTCCCGTCAGCGCTGAACTAAGTTTAAACCTATGTTGTTCAACCGGCCCTAAGTAGGTAAAGTTGAAACCGTTTAGTGTACTTTCGATCAAAGATTTGTAAAAGAAAAATTGAAGAATTAATGGTGAAAATTATTATTCATCTCCTCTATTGTCTTCACCTCCAAAATAAATAGATTTAAAAAAATTACCATACAATTTGAAACAGTGAAATAAGTTCCTCTAAAATAGTGGGTCTTTACTTTTTAGTACGTACTTCATTTTGCGAATGATACCTACTCAACTACTGGGGTTTCTACGTTAAATATAGACCACAGACTAAAGTTAGCTCTGCACAGAATGTAAACAAGAGGGGCGATAAGCTACTTAAAATTGAAAAACGACGTCTTAAAAATTCTAGACAGTGAAAAAATATGATCACTATTTTTAAATATGTTATACCAGCCGTTTGAAATACTTACATGAGGTACGATTTTGAAAAAAAAAAGTACATTAACGCAAATTTATAATGTACAAGTAAAGTTTAAAAAAAACATCCTAGACGTTAAGTTGGGGATTCTGGAACCGTTGGCGATACTTGACACTGAACACTGATTACACTACCACAACACCAACACTTTACACTATCTTACGCGCGTTTCGATAACCAATATATCCTCTTCAAAGACTGAAAGTAAACAGTGTTGGTGTAGTGGTAGTGTAAACATTGATCAGTGCTAGACGTTCTTTATCACCTAAAAGACTATTTGTAGAAATACTATTTCATTTGGCATCTTCAGGTATTTATCGCTGTTGATAGTATGCTATCAATAATCCGACAACTAGGTCTAGACTGGTGAAAAACTGCAAAGAATCTCTCAACAGGCTGGCAAGAGACAACAAAGTGTCTCTAATGTGGGTGCCGGCACATGAGGGGATTGCAGGTAATGAAATGGCGGACCAGTTAGCTAAAGAAGGCTCTAAAGGAGACTTCATAGGTCCGGAATCGTTTTGTGGAATCACAAGATTGCATAAGAGGGGAACACCAATTCAAATGGCACCTTCATACAAAGAGTTTGCTGAACAAGGTAGACAAGGAACTCTCAACCAGAATACTGAAACTGGGTAAGAGACATTTGACAGTTACTGACCTGGTGACTGGACACTGCACCCTGAGGAAACATCTGCACAAAATGGGAAAAGTTGATGAACCTATGTGCAGAAAATGTGAATTTGATGATGCAACACCTACTCACATACTCTGCTTCTACGAGAACTTACAGGAACTTAGACGGAAGCACTTTGGAGAGGAATCAATACAACCATCACAACTACTGAAAATCCCTCCTGTCAAACTTGAGGCCTTTATAGAAGACACGAATCTTTTGTAATGGAAGTAGATAACATGGGAAATGGTACAAAGATTCAGTTCAAGTACTTGGGCTGATGAGCACAACCCAAATATATGAATGTATGAGGTATGTCAAAAGCCAGTCTCTTAGCTTCCTTCTAACTATCACAATCTTATTCCTGTTCTTTACGGTTCGTGTTTTCCATCCCTGCGACTTCTTAAAACGGAGGAGGTTTTCAATTCGTAATGTATTTAATATTTTTATGTAGCACACAAAGGCTTGCTTGCGTGTATTTAAACCACTTCCACAATTGCGATTGAGGTCCTCCTGAATCTACCTCCACTACACAATTTTATATAAGGCGAAGCCAGATCTGTAACGCACAGACTACTTCAAAGTCAACAACACATAAGCCAAAGGCTCACTGCTGAATATCGAAAGCTTATGGAGTAGCTAAAAGCTGATGACAGAAGATATAGCTTTAATAATAAGATCCAAATAACTATATCAGGGAAGGAAGACTGGAAGAAAGGTGTACTCATATTCGATTCGATTCCATAGGGGTCTAGTATTGCGTAGATGCCTTAAACGCATTCGAAGACCTTGGGCGATTTGTCTACAGAAAATATCACTTGTTCACCTTTGATTATATAAAATGTCTTCATTTGAAGTATATTTGCTACAGGTTCCAGCTGTCTCCTCTTTCCCCTAACCCAGGATCTGGGAGTCTCTCATGAAATGATACACTCCAACGAATAATACAATCTACTTCTATATGACTCGCCGTGAATTCTTTTGTATGTGTTCTATCGTCTGAGTCGGGTGCTACGAAGTTGCAATTCTAAGCTATACGATGGTTGTTCGATAAGATTTGTTGAGGTTTCTTTCCAACAATATTTTTCGACGAATTTGCTCAGATAATATTCCATTCCGAAACTTGTTAACAGATTTGCAAGTTAAAATCGTAAGCCTATGTCTGAGGTTATGCGGACCGACTCATAACCATATGCACCGACAGTCAGGCGGCAATCAAGGCCCTGAGTGGATATACCAGCTTGCTGCTGAATGTCGTGAACGCCTTGCTGACTTAGCGAGGCGGAACACAGTGTGGCTATAATGGATTCCGGCCCACTCTGGTTTTGAAGGCCCCGGATGCGCTGGCTGTGGAAGGGGCGGCTACCCCTTTTAACGGCCCGGGCCCGACCTTGGGCCTTACAAAACAAACAATCCGTAAGGAGACGGGGAACTGATTGAGAAATCTGCACCTAGCTCACTGGAAGGCTCTACAGGGTCTAAGGCAGTCCAAGCTCTTATTGAGGGGATGGACTGATGGACATGCAAGAGCTGCTCTAGAACTACCAAGGAGTAGGTTAAATACATTAACAGAGCACTGCTGTCTGAGGAAACACCTCTGTAACCTAGGATTGGAGGAAAGTCCCCTATGTAGGGGTTGCGGCATGACTGCCGAAACGTCGGACCATGTTCTCCTCGTATCTCCACATTGGGCTGTGCTACGCAGGCGAATCTTCGGAGTCCCTGTTATGGCCCCTGGGGACATAAGCAGGCATCCACTGAAGAGGATTGGGTCCTTCATCGAGGGATTCGGCTTCATGGATGCATAAATAGCAGGAATGGCACAATGGGCCCGCCAGTGGCCTCAGTGCCGGAACCTTGGCTTGAGCTTTCCTTGGCCAAGGTTCGCCTGACTAAATTAGTAGTAGTAGTAGTAAGCCTATGTCTCATCACCAGTTACAATGCGTTTTATGATTTGTGGGTCGGAATTGACTCGTTCTAGTAGTTTTTCAGTGACCCTTAGGCGATCGAGTTCTTGCAGAAAATACAGACATTTCAGCATTAGTCGAGTGGCAACGTGTTTGATGTCGAAACAATCGTTTAAAAAGGTACGTATTGAATAGTGAGACACTGATTTATATACATGACGATTTTTAGTCACCATTTTTTTTATTTTAGCGACGTTGAGATCAGTTGACGACGTTGATGGCCGGTCAGAGCGAGGAAAATCTTCCACCATATTTCGAGCGCTTTTTAAGCTACCTTACGATTCATATGCACGTGTTTTTCATAAAGTCGATTCACCGTATGCCTTATGTAACATTTACAGCGTTTCGACACAGGAAATTCTATTTCTGTTTGAAATATTCTTTGTTCGATATTTTTATCCATTGTAAGAATCGCGAAACATACTTGAACAAAATGGAACAATCCATAGTATGTACCTACCTTAAAATGGCAATAACAAAAACAAATAAAAAGGAACTGATATGAAAAGCTTTCTGATTTTCTGGGTAATACAATCAAGAAATTGTGATAGACAAATCATCATCAGTATTTCCGAAAAAGAATTTCGTAATACGAAACCATTGCAGATAAAACCCAAGATAGAGAGCATCAACGGCGGTAGAAAGGCCACCAAAGGCCATTACGTGACTTGCGATTTTTACGTCGTTTCCAGCTGTCGGCCGCTAACGCTTCGTAGCGGTGGTCGTTCGGACCGAACGTAGAAAAAGGGAATGGAATTACGAAGATGAGAAGGAAATATTGCCACCCTGGGGGTAACTGCGATCCTGGTCCGCAATAATAGAGATTGTAAGACCGCGTGCGTTTGATGGGTTCTTTTATTAAAAAGGGATAAAATTGTTCGGTATTATTGAGAGAATTGAGGGGTGCAAAAAAATTGGAAATATACAGGGTATTTTTAAAACTACCAAAAAAATTGTTGTGTGCGATCATCATTCAAGATAAGTTTTGTCGTTAATGATATATAGAGTTTTCATTTTTTTGTCCTGGCCTTGAGGAAATTTAATTTAGGCCATAATTGTCTTTAGTGACCAATCTGCTCTGTAAAACAGTAGACTTTGCAATTCTGTAATACAAAACACGCGTTCTTTAAAATTTTCTTACTGTTCAGCGCGAACAGGAACTGGGTCGTAGTAAAGGTAATAAATGTGTAACACGCATATGTGTCTACGCGATTGCGATTTTCAATACATGAATTCAATTGGTAAACAAAACTTCCATTTTCTAACGCTGAATCCTTGTATCCGAGGCTTCACCAATTTGCCACTGAATGCAGCGCCGGATTTAGACTTCGGCGGCCCATAGGCAGAGCATGTGGTGTCGTTTGTGGTTAACTCTTTAAGGTCAAGGTAAAGAAGAAAGCAACTAAATAAGTTGGCTAACACAAAATTTATTCAAAATTAAACTAGAAAACAACTAAAATAATTTTAGTTTATCTACAAGCTAAATTATTTTTCGTCTGATTTTCACATCAATAAACGTATCGATAATATCGTCGAAGTCTGTTTTCCTCAAAACATCACTCTCTAAACTAAGGAGAGTTGAAACATTTAATCTGTCCTCGGTCATGGAACTTCGGAGTTTATTTTTTATAAGCTTCAGTATTGAGGAGGATCTTTCAGCCGTACAATTTGTCACCATTAGTGTGAGATAAATTCTCAGAATTACCTCAACGTTGGGAAAGCACTCTTTAACATTGTTTTTACACAACAATTCATACATCCATCTCTCATAGCTAATCTCTTCACTTCTGTTCAAATTCTTCATACTGAACTATAAATACTTTAAAATGTATGAATTCGTTGCCAAGAGAATCATCTACGTCGTCGCAGTAGGTTTTCACCAAGTTTTAGCTGGCAGACAAAATTTCTTGATCAGAAATAGCAGTGATATTTTTCAAAAATCCAAATCGTGCATTTAGAAGTGAGTAGGCGTCCATTCTCTTCTGATAACTGAATCTAAAGTGGACAACCGGACGTTTCTTTTTGTTTTTCTCCTTTTTTCTTCTTCGTAGTTTCGGCAATCAACTAGCTCGAAAGCTTTTACTTCATATTCATTAAAACTGTCTCTTTTATTTTCAATGGTTGCTTTTAATGAAGTAAGCAGTGCTGCAGCAGTATTCAAGTCCAACCTAGGATTTTGTAGGCTTTCGCTGATTTTGTTTATAATAATATGTTCCAAAATATCATCCCAAAAAACTGTATATATGGCTGTTTCTAACTTTGCCATCCTATCATGCAAACCGACAGCTGTTGCTCTTGATTTAGCTGTGTCTTCTTCGTCATCAATAATTTCTTCGAGGGCATTTATAAAACCTTTATAGCCCCGCAAGAGTGCTTTAGTGGCTTCAACTCGACATGACCAGCGAGTTGTTGTCGTTCTTTTCGGCACAAGAATAGGTTGTTCAGTTTTCGCTTCTTTTAAACAGCGACTAACTGTATTGTACCTGTTAGTTGAAGCTGTAAAATATACATACAGCTCTTCTAAAAAATCAAAGAAACTTATTGCTCTGAGACAACAACTGGCCGCCGATTGTATGACAAGATTAAGCGAATGGCCAACGCACCCAAGCTGCTAGGCTATTTTCTTCTTGTATTAATGCTTGTAGGCCATTATATCTGCCACTCATTGCAGAAGCATTATCGTACGACTGTCCACGAATGTTCTTCAGGTCCAGCTCGTTTTGGTCTAGAAAATTAATCAAGCCCTCATACATATCCTTCGCCTTATGACCCTGGTTAGGCATAAGAATAAGAAAACGCTAAACAAGAGCGTGCCCTTCAATAAACCGAACCACTAACGTCAATTGGTCAACATGGCCTTCGTCAGGACTCGAGCCCAGAGAAACTGAAAAATATTTTGCAGTTTTCACTCCATCAATAATTTTTTTTAAAACGGCTTTTCCTAAAATTTCTAGCAGTTCCTCACAAATCCTGGATGGCAAGTAGTTTGTGTGACCACTTCCGCGATTGCCATCTTCCTCTAAATGTTTAAAAAAAACATCGTAGTCAGCTGAAAGTTATAATATTCCAAGGTAGTTGCCGTTGTTGGGAGATCCGAGAGTTTCGTTTTCCCCTCTAAATGCCAATCCCCTTTTGCTGAGAAAAGCTATGACTCGCAACACTCTTTTAAGAACTTTTCTCCAATACTTAACACCTTTTTCCATTTGCTCCGCTAGTTCTCGATCTATGCGACCAATTAGTTGGGATCGCCCAGTATAATCGATTGAAGCGTTTCGTCGTTTTTCGTCTAACTATTTGTAGCAAAACTTAGTATTTTTTTGTTTCTACTGAGCCTTTATTGATTTAATTTAATTTAATTTTTTTTGTGGTGTGGTGGCGGCCCCCTTGTGGTGGCGGCCCATAGGCAACTGCCTATGTTGCCTTTGCTTAAATCCGGCACTGACTGAATGTTATGCTGCCGGCAAGGCCACTTGTGCCTCCGGTCTAGCCTAGTTTGGTGAAGACCTGCCTTTAGAGGCTAGAGGTGGGTAATGTATGCGTCTTCGTTTAAAAGAAACAGGAACCTATCATTGGGCGTCCTAGAGCTGCAACAGTTCCACAACTAGGAGATCAAGTTCTTGAAATTATTGAGTTAAAGCCAGAAACTACCTGTTTCACGAAAAAAATAGCTCAACAAGTAAACGTTACAGAACTGCTTATAATATTGCTATAGAGAACAATGATTGTATCCATATTATCATTATGTTCAACGTGTTCAAGATTTGTTACACAGTGACTATGTATGTATCTATATTAGAGTGACATTTACTGATACCTAAAAGATCCTTTGTGCCCTTTTTTTTCTACTTCCAGGCTTCATTTTAACTAAGTGTCCCTTTTCTATCCAGAAGGTAGTCTCCTAGGATTCGTCTTCAATTCCACAGAATTTACATTTTTCTTGATCCACTAGTTAGAGCTTTTTGAGGTACCTTCCCATTCAGGCGAAAGTGTCCTGTAAAGAAACTGTACTCAATGACTATTCGCACCGTATGCAGTATCGCCAATGGATTTTAAGCAAATAATCCAAATTTTGTCATTAAGTACTTCTAATTTGAAAGTTGGCTTGTAGGTATATATTTTTAACTTATTTAAGAAATCGTTAAATAACTCATTTCTAGTAGTGATGCAGTTAAAATTGATAACAAATGGTACATGCTCTCAATAAATATATCTAAACGTAACCTTGAGCTACGCGGCCAACACCCACGAATCATTCGGTTATGAATCTCCATGTTATTTTTAACTGAAACCTGAGGAATTAGTTAAAGCGTTTAATTTTCACGTTAGTACAATGAGAGAGAGAAATAGGTATTGACAGGAACAAAGATTAAAAAATTTTATAGACAAAGCAATGAAAATATTAAATCCAGTGTACGCTTATCGTAAAATTGTAGTATATCGAGAAAAACGAAAATATAAATTTAGAGAGGAAGAATAATAAAGGCATCCAGAATAAGATGGCTTGGACATATCAAAAGGATGAAAGAAGGTAGTAATGTAAATAGAATAACAGAGTGGATACCTTTTACAAACAGACCAAAAGGTAGATGGATGGACCAAATAGAGAGAGAGACCAAGAAAAAATGGAAATTAAAAACTGGAGGCGAAAGACTCAGAACAGGAAGGAATGGAGGAAAATCGTTGAAATAGCAAAGAAACATGACAAACTTTGAATGCAAGCAGTGAATCGATGTGGATTGACTCTCCACTGAAACAAAAGGGTCCAAGAGCCAAATATTGATTGATATATATAACCTTACATACATAGATATAGTGTGGAAACCACTTATGGAATAAAATTCTTTATGTCATTATTTTAGAAAATTATAAAAAATGCCGAGACACGTCAACTTTTGAATTGAGTTGTGCGTTATGTAAACATAAATTTAAATGTACAGGGTGATTCACGCAAGTATGCCATAGTCGGTGTTGTTTTTTTTTAATGAAACACCCTGTATATTTGCATATTTTTGAAATCCTCTTAATGAACCGATTCCAACAAACTGAATAATGAATGGTCAATTATGAATTATACAGGGTGAAATTTTAAAATTAATAATTTATTACACTTGAAATATTGGTACTTTTTTAAATTAGCTAAATATGGATTTAACAAAAATCTAAACTAACTAATTATTAGACGTATTTGTATATTAAACAAAACCTGCTACGCCCATGAATTTTATAATAAATACTTAAAAATTGCGTAAAAACGCCAATAATTAGACAAAATCGGTAAATAATGTGGATTGTTTTCTATTCTGTCAGTTGTTGATGTGTTGACAGTTTTTACTGAAAAAGTAAAATCTTTGTCAAACACTCTTTCCTTGTCGACATAACAATGAAATATTTAACTGAGACTCACCGAATTGAGATTTTAATGATGATCGGGTACGGGGATAACTGCAGAAGTCAAGTTGAAGTGGCAAACTTATTTAATCACAGGTATCCCGAATTGCCTAATATTTCACAAAGTACTGTGTCTAAAATTCATGCACAATTCAGAGAACTTGGACATGTCAAACCATTGAAAAGAAAACCACACTTCGTTGAAGATGATGTGAAAGTGGCTATTTTGTTAAGTGTCGAAGAGAATCCAGCTTCAAGTATCAAATTGCTCGTGAAAATAATGTTAGTCATACAACTGTTCTAAGATGTCTTCATAAAGAAAAACTTCATCCCTACAAATTAGCTTTTGTGCAGGAGTTAACAGAAGACGATCCAGATCGTAGAATGGATTTCTGCGAAAGATTGATGAATAAGCTGAACAGAAATGAGATAGCTCTTGGTACCATTCTTTTTTCTGACGAATCAACATTCACATTGAATGGAGAGGTAAACCGACAGAACTGTAGATATTGGTCAGCAGAGAATCCTAATTGGATGCGTGAGACACATACTCAGTACCCTCAAAAGGTGAACGTTTGGGCCGGTATCATAGGCGACCATATTATTGGTCCTATATTTATAGATGGAATTTTGACAGCTGAAAAATATTTAAATATGCTTAGAAATGAAGTTATTCCTGCGTTGGCAAACTTATATCTCAACGCAATAGATCCTAGCTTACCGAATGAAAATGTTTGGTTCCAGCAAGACGGGGCAACACCCCATTATGCTTTAATGTTAAGAACTTATTTAGATGAAATCTTCCCCAATAAATGAATTGGACGAAGAGGTACTATTGAGTGGCCAGCTAGATCGCCAGACCTTACGCCGTTAGATTTTTTTCTGTGGGGTTATCTCAAGAACAAAGTATATGCAACACAACCAACTAGCATTGTAGACCTCAAAGACAGGATAACTAGAGAAATACGGAATATTTCACCTCGAACTTTAAACAAAGTTAAGGAGGAGTTCTATAGGAGACTGTGCTATTGCCAACAACTAGGTGGAGAACATTTTGAGCATTTATTTTAATGCATCAAAATCAAATACATCAGGTATTTTATGTATGTGTTTAATAACTGTAAAAATAAAAATTTCACCATGTATAATTCATAATTGACCATACATTATTTAGTTTGTTGAAATCGGTTCATTAGGGGGATTTCAAAAATATGCAAATATACAGGGTGTTTCATTAAAAAAAACAACACCGACTATGGCATTCTTGCGTGAATCACCCTGTACATTTAAATTTATGTTTACATAACGCACGACTCAATTCAAAAGTTGACGTGTCTCGGCATTTTTTATAATTTTCTAAAATAATGACATAAAGAATTTTATTCCATAAGTGGTTTCCACACTGTATATAAATCCGAAACAAAGTTTAAAAAATGCTAACTTTACTAAAACAAACCTAAATAATGAGAAAATAATACAAATATTTAATATTCTATCACACGCATATACAAATTATTGAATCAATTCCAATGTATAGTGCTAGCAATAGTGATGTAAACGATATTAATATTGCCAACTTTTAAATAATCATTCTTAATCGCAATCACTTTATTTTTTAATAACAAGTTAATATCATTATTTACATTAGATATACATCGGACTTAAAACAATGATTTTAGTTAATAATTATAATTTATTGAACAGCTGCATGGAAACAAAATTTATATTAAAAGGGGATTTTTACATTAAATTCCTGGAAGACTTAGACTTAGAGCACTGTATCCAGTCTTCGTTGTGGTCCTCTAAGCAAACTACGCAAGTCGTTTTCTCTGTGTCAGGTTCAGGTATTGGGTTCCTTTTTCTTTCCACTTTTTCCTTTTACCATCAAGCCCTTGGTTTGTTTCTGAACTTTTGGCCCAAAATTTTCTTTTTCTCCTTAATGTTCTTTTCATTCTCTTTTTCTGCAACAAAATTTTTGTGTAGTGATGATGTTAGAATTTCACTTTTTCTCTTCCGAGTAGCTGATCGTTTTTTGGCAGCATCTGACAATAGCGACAATTTATGGACGACCTGGATAACTCGTCGATGGCTTGGGACTGCTAATTCTTGGTTCGTTGGTAGATTCTTCAGAAGCGTCAGTGGATTCCACTGCGACCAAATCGTTGAACTGTTCGGAAATATCCCGGCAACCCGGTGCGATTAAGGATGTTCCTGGCTCTCCTAGTGGAATATTGGTCATGTCTGCAGCGATATTATCCAAGTCAGAAAATAAATGTCTGTCAAATGGGCAAATTCCTGTGCATTTGAACCCAGACGCCGCAATATCTAGTCGAGCTACTTTCGTGAACGCTTCACTGACCAATCGTAGTCGGTAATCCGAGATCCAGCATTTGCTCTCATCCACATGTTGCATCGTTGATTATATGCATCTTCATTAATGTTCTGTCCAGTGGTTGGAGCTTATGGATAGTGTGTGGTAGTGAGCTTATCAAATGAATGTTGTTATCTCGACAATAATTGATGACTGCGAGTGGCTGCAATGACCATCCAGTAAAAGCAGCACATGTCTCTCTTTTGTCGGGTGTGAGTGTTTCACAAATAGCTGTAACCATTGTAAAAAAAATCACTGTTCATCCAACCTTTTGGCTGAGCCTCGGCTACGCTTTCGGCTGGGGCGTTAATCATTCATCCCTTGTCTAGGGAAAACAAAAAATGGCGTTAGCACTCTTACAAAACAAAACTGGTGGAAATTTGTACTGGGTCATCAGTTTTTCAAGATTGTCTTGAAATATATCCACTTGAGGTTTGTTGAAACCTACGGCTCACATCATGCTTGTCGACTCTGGCATCCTCAGCGAAACATCAGAGGATGTCTCTGCATGAAATCGTAATAAAAATGCTTCCCAGCAGTAGCCTTCTCTTTATTAAATCGATGAGGGATCTTCATAGCTTCATCCAAGTCGAAGGCTAACTTCAGAAATTCTTTTTTCATCAGCGGTAGACATCTATTGGACAAATCTTTTACATGGTCCAATAGATCTTGTTCGTACTCCGATGAAAAAGTGCGAATCTACCCATCTTTGGTTGCAGCGTCACTTCTTCTCCACGGCTCAATGCCGATACATTTTCGTGTGGTTGAGAGCTTTTTGGAATGTTAAAACGCGACGCAGCTTCTCTCATGCTCATTTCTTTGCGCAAAACTTTGTCTATCGCAGCTTTTAAACTTTGTTGGACCCATTTTCCTTTCTTTTTGGTCTCGTCCATCTCAATTTCACTCCGTTATACCAACCTCTGAAAAAACGAACAACAATTATTATAAAAAGTATACGTACTTACGAGAAAAAAAACTTGTTCCTTGTCCGGTGTTAAGGGACACCTTTGTTACTAAGGGACAAGGAATCGCCAAAATTACGTGTTTAGTATCAAAACTGGTTTGGAAATCAATAAAAACTTCCACAATCTACAAATAATAATGGAATACATATTGAAACTTAGTAGTAACACTAGCTTGCTTGGATCTAAAGTGACACAGTGTTCTCCCGCCAAAAACAGCAATCGCCCGCTCCCACCGCAGCTTTTCGCGTCACTGTCCCGTGACCCTGTATTGCTACGCTCCCTCGCACCCCTTTCGCCCATCTTTGAATCGCGCGCGGTGTAACTTACCGAAATAGTACAAGTGTCCGGCACTAGATGCCGTCCGGCGTTACGGAACTTTCCCCTATATAGAAGTCTGTACGCAGGCCTTTAGTGATGAGCAAAGCAAGACCAAGACCACCTTAGTCTTGGTCTTGGTCTTGCATGCGTGGTCTTGGTCTTGACCTTGCAGCCTCATATGTGGTCTGGGTCTTGCATAGTCCGGTCTTGGTCTTGCTGCAAGAGTCTTCCAGGTCTTGCATTTTATAGTTGGGAAAACCCCACAAGAAAAATTATTATGAAACATTTTATGACCCTTTATCAAAATGTCTAGTATTGTCACGTATTGGTACATCTGCCGCCGTTTTTGGCCGGTCTTGGTCTTGCATAAGTCTTGCACAACTCGGTCTTGGTCTTGGCATTTTTTGCAAGACCAGTCTCGCTCATCACTACAGGCCTTACTTCCTTGATTATTTTTTCCCAATCTTCTGCGTTAGTTTCGACATCTCATTTTTCTTCAACTTTACGAATCTTCTTATATTTTTCTCCAACTTACATCTAATTATTTCAATCAATATCTCGAAAGTTTAAGATACAAACGGATTTCAAAATAGATAGAGCGGGAAGAGTTAAAATACGTAACACACGGTACAAACTACAAGAGACCTTCAAGCTGATGTTATAAATGGAGTATAGAAGAATTAAGCTGTTTAGAGATAGAGTTAATGGCAGAGGGTATTTTTTGCTAAAGTGTACAGACTATTTAAGTATATCTAATTAGATAACAAAGGATACAAAAATTACAGAAAAATTCACCTTTGCATGTAATTATGTCCTTAGAGCACTGAGCTCTTGTGTTATCAGTTCCAAAATGGTGTGGGAATGCCTAGGCAAACTAAATGAACTAGGCGAGAACAATATAGTCACCTTACTGTGGATTCCAGGACACACTGGAATAGAAGGAAATGAAATAGCAGATGAACTAGCAAAGAGGGGGACTGGAACACCCTTTTGGGGACCGGAACCCTTTTGCGGTATCAGCTCCAATGTAATATTGGGAGAAATAGGCAAAGCCGAAAAAAAGAGAAGATCTGATCATTGGAAAGATCTAGTAGGACTTAGATAATCAAAGATTCTTCTGGGTGACTACAACCTGTTGAGATCAAAAGAATTTCACAGCAATTCAGAATCCTAGGGCACAACACCTCGGAGATTACTGGATAGAAGAGGGACATTTACCTAAGTTAAAGCCTGCAGATATCCTAAAATTCCTCCGGGAAATTGGACTGAAGGAGCTACTAGTCTCTGAGACTTTCCTCAGGAACTAAGTAGAAGTAAGGGGGCACAATAGATCTTTTAGGTCTCAGTGAATGTCTCCCCAATTTACATACATACATACATACAATTATGTCCTGAACCTGAACATGAATATTAACTGACCTTCAGCCAACAACACCTTCCGTATCCGTAGATAACTCGGGGAAACCATAAACTATTTAATGCCTTCACTGAGACATTTTAAACTTCTTTAAAACATTTATGGTTATCCGAGAATCAAGCTAAACCACAAGCCACCTGGCGGCAGAAAGTTGAAGGTCATGTTATGGTTTACATATAGGTAAGTAGGTACCTATATGTCGTCCGTTCTACTTCTATCAAGTTTTTGTTTTTGTTTTTTTATATCGATTTCATTTAATAATTTTTTTCAGTATTATAAAATCGTTCCTCGTTAAGCCATATTTTTGCGATCTAGCGTCTTTAAGCGGATTAAAGCGTTTCATTTTCGCGAATAAGTAATGACGTCACGCTTAAAAACGCTTGAAGCGGAAACTGGCGTGGTCGGGAGTGCGCCAGAAAACTTTGAAGCGGTTCAGCTGTTGTGCGTCATTAAATTGACAGCATTGACAGAATAAATTGATAGAGAGTGGACCAATGGACTTTTAGACATTCGAAATGAAATATAAAAGTCATAATTTAGATAACGGCTTATCCATTCTTCCTCATAAATTGATCTGATGTGATAGTCTCTTAGAATTGAAGAAATTATTTGCAAACTTTTTATTCTTCTTGAGAGTCTCTCCTCCTTTTCATTCTAAATTCTAAGATCACAAATTTTAACAAAAGCAATATTATTAGGTATATTAATATTATTTTGCTTACTACAGATTCAGAATTTCAAAAAGAAAAAAATGAACAAAGTAAAGTATGTATGTGTCGTGAGAGAAATGTCGTTGTCATATGTCACAATATCGCTAGATATTTCCATTTTTGCGAAGTTAAGCGTGACGTCACCGTTATGAGGTCACGCTTAAGCTACACTGTTAATCCGCTTAAAGACGCTAGATCGCAAAAATATGGCTTTAATATTGTTAAAGGCAATAGGTAGATAACTCAATGAAAATTAAAGTTGGGAGGAAGAATTTGGTAGATAAACATATTGCTTGGATAATGATATCTACAGGCTGTTTCACGAGGAGCTTACACTATTTATATATTGGAAACTACTTACCTACACGATTTCTATAAAAATTGGCATAGATCAATTTATGGAAAATATTTTGACATAACTTTGTTTTTTTAAATATAACTCCCTGTATATTATTAAATTCTTAGATTCTAGATTAAATTTTAATGCAACTTTGTGTAGAATACCCTATATCTAAAATGTATACGTATTGAGATATTAATTTTTTTTAATAAAAAATTGACAGGTGCAGGTGCAGAGCAGACATTCATATTGAAAATTCTGTGTGAACATCCCCAATAACAAATAAAAAACATCTTGTCGAGTTGATTAGTAGGACGAACAAGGTAATTGGTGACATGTCGAAAGCTTCTTTTTTGTATACAGGGTTCGTAATCGTAAAAAAAAGGATGAAAAGTTCAAGTTCAAAAATGTTAAATATCTTCATTTTTTTTAATGAAACAACAATAAGTATATTTATTCCTTTACTTAATTCTAAGGCCGAAAATAAGGGCAGTTTATGTTCACTTCCCTATACCCAATCTTGAGCGTTTTTGAGATATTAACGGGCAGACCGAAAATGGTAGTTACAGATTTCAGTTTCAGTAACTCGAGAGGGTCAACACAGAATATTCTCATTTTTTATTATCTTTTCTATAACTAGCGAATCACTACTTTCACGTGTTTCTCCTTGCAAATTAGCTTCAGCAGCGCGCGGAATCCTTGATAGCTGCGCCATATAAGTTTTTTTGCTTGGGGTAACTACGAAAAATTCTTAGAATAAACTCTGGCGTAGGCATAGGCGTGTTATTTATTCTTTTATTTTAGAAGGCTGTGTATTTACGTGTCATAATAAATAGTATTAATTGTCATTATTTTTAAGTCAATCGTATCGTACAGTGATAGAAATGGCTCGTTTAGAATTAAACAATGGAGTTTATCTAAATTCACTTTTAATACATGGTGAATGTAACAGAGTTGATATTTGCTACAAGATATCCAGATCGACACAGACCCAGCCGTCACACAGTGAAGAGAATATTAAACAATTTGGTGGTTTTCAATCAAAAGTTAAGAAAGTGAAGCCTTTTAAAACGCCTTAAATTGAGTATAGGGAAGTGAACATAAACTGCTCTTATTTTCGGCCTTTGATTAGAATATGCTAAGCCATTTGAATCAACTTGTGATACGAGTTATGAAAACATTCACGTCTTAAGGGATACTTTTCACTCAGCAAATTACGAATAACTAAGAGTGATTTGCGTGAGTTAGAAGAGGAGGAGTACAATGTATTAATTCGTTAATTGTTATTGTGGCGCTTGTGCTAATTTTAACGCTTTCTTTCTTTATTTTTAATTCCCCATATTTTTTTACTTCTCTACGCCACCAACTTGCTCCAAAGCCTGTACTTAAAAATCTCACTCGTACTCCTACTACAACTAGTAAAAATAATTATTAATCAACAGTCCTTTTTCGGTAGGATCCACCAAACCCACTCGCTTTCTCCAAACGTCAACCCAATGGCTTTACAAAAAACCCATCTAATTACCAAACTCCAATCTCACCTACCTACCAATGGTCTCCAGTAAGAGGCGTATCGAGCGCCCCTCTACTGTCCCCACCACTCGAACTGTATCCAATCATATTACCGCCGTGGGTTGTCTCGATACTCTATCGACCCGTCTACTCTCTACTCTTTTAATCGCTAACCTCTCCGTCGTATGGTCTCCTAATACAGGGGTTTATGACCTTACTTTTCTTTAATGTCGTAGAAGTGTGTTGTTGCTAGGCGACGATTTGTGTGTAGCCTTGGACGGGTTTACTCGCTTTTAAAACGTATAAAGTTCATTAAACGGACTGGTACTTAAGATTAGATTTGGAAGTAGGATTTGTCTATTTTATCTCATTCATTTATGGCGAGTAGTAGGAGCAATTAGTTCGCAGATTAACGTTTTTAATTTTTTTATTATAATTGCAGAAAACTGACTGTAACAAAAATTTCGGGTAAATATGTAGGACCACGGTTGCAGATGAAAATGTTTTTTCTAACGTTTTTTTATTACTCAATAATGTTATTAATGGTGTGGGGCGTTATCAAACCCCATAAAAATTGTAGAAAAAAACTTACCATAACAAATAATGCAGATATCACAGCACAAGTGATGAGTTAGGGACATAGATTGGGTTAGATTAGATGTTTTTTCTCCACAATTTTATGGCGTTTGAGGTGATTTAAAAAGGACGAATTTTGTACAAAAACTAACTATACATAAATTTTAATATTTATTCTGAACAGTTTAGAATTGATAGGGGTTATAATAATTATAGTAGCACCCTTGCTTATCAACAAAACTTTTCTGATTGCTCTTCCTGCTATGGAGTAGTTCAAGAAAGTTCCTTTTCAATATCGGTGACCAAGGTGACTAAGGAGTACCTAATAGTTATTTATTGTATAAATGTATTAGATTTAAACACGTGTCAAGTCAAGTTCAAGCTAACAGAATGGCGAGCAGTACCGTGTGTAATGTGTAATATTACACGAACGATTTAGAGCCAATTTTGACCCCCTCATAACTCCAAAACTATTTCACAAAAACATGTCAAATTTGGCTCATATATTGAGACTTTTGAGATACATATTATGTGCTCCAAATTTCATAAACACACCTCAAACAATTATTTAGATATAAACGTCCAAAAATCGGCATTTTTAACACTGACTGACCTATAGACCAAAACACTAACCCAGTTCCAGACGACCTAGAAAGTTCAAATTTGCTATCCAGATAGGTAGTTGAGTGAATACAAAGGAATATACATTACAATTTTTCAATTATAATTGATTCTATTAGAAACACTTACATTTATAGTGCCTATAATGTAAGAATCAGCAATCAATATTGATGACAACCGGTCTTTATGTGGATTTTAAGTTCTTAACGTGAATATACAGGGTGTTTCCTAAGTAATCTAAAATATTGTAGTGGACGCTTCGTCACTCCATTTTAAGACGAAAAGTTCTTGTAAACATGTGTGATAAGTCTTGTCGTTAATGAGATACAGGGTGTTGAATTGTTTTATTATTTTATTAGAAGCAACAACATGTGTTAAACGTAAAGGAAAAATAGTACATTTCAGAGCATATGTTCAAAATGTGCACCTCCAGCCTAAATGCAGCCTTGTATGATACGATTTTGAAGGTCTCCTAAGTTTAATATCGGGTTGTGTAAATGAGCGATTTTAGATATAAATCCAGAGGATTGTGTCCAGGTGACCTAGGGGGCCAGGGGTGTGGAGATCCTCGTCCGATCCAATAGTCTGGAAAAACCTAGTTTAAAAACTCGCGTACAATCACTGCAAAATGTGGATGAGCACCGTCTTATAACTAACTTATATCTACTTATTACTTATAACTACCTACACCTCCATATAACTATCTTATAACTATCAAAACTATCTTATAACTCCTTGTAACTATCTTATAACTACTTATAACTACCTATAGTTATAACTACCTATAACTTCTTATAACTTCTTATAACTTCTTATAACTTCTTATAACTTCTTATAACTTCTTATAACTTCTTATAACTTCTTATAACTTCTTATAACTTCTTATAATTACTTATAACTAGTTACTACTACTACAGGGTGTTGAATTGTTTTATTATTTTATTAGAAGCAACAACATGTGTTAAACATAGAGGAAAAATAGTACATTTCAGAGCATATGTTCAGAATGTGCACCTCCAGCCAAAATGCAAGCATCCGCTCGACGTCTAATGGATTGCCGATTACGTTCGAAGATACCAGGATTGTTATGAGCATCGTCTTATAGCTAACTTATCTACCTATTACTTATAACTACTTACAACTCCTTATAACTATCTTATAACTACTTATAACTACTTATATCTACTTATAACTACTTACAACTCCTTATAACTATCTTATAACTACTTATAACTACTTATAACTACTTATAACTACTTACTACTACTACTACAGGGTGTTGAATTGTTCTATTATTTTATTAGAAGTAACAACATGTGTTAAACATAAAGGAAAAATAGTACATTTCAGAGCATATGTTCAGAATGTGCACCTCCAGCCAAAATGCAAGCATCCGCTCGACGTCTAATGGATTGCCGATTACGTTCGAAGATACCAGGATTGTTATGAGCATCGTCTTATAGCTAACTTATATCTACTTATTACTTATAACTACTTACAACTCCTTATAACTATCTTATAACTACTTATAACTACTTATAACTACTTATAACTACTTATAACTACTTATAACTACTTATAACTACTTATAACTACTTATAACTACTTATAACTACTTATAACTACTTATAACTACTTATAACTACTTATAACTACCTACAACTCCTTATAACTATCTTATAACTACTTATAACTACTTATAACTACTTATAACTATCTTATAACTACTTATAACTACTTATAACTACTTATAACTACTTATAACTACTTATAACTACTTATAACTACTTATAACTACTTATAACTACTTATAACTACTTACTACTACTACTACAGGGTGTTGAATTGTTCTATTATTTTATTAGAAGTAACAACATGTGTTAAACATAAAGGAAAAATAGTACATTTCAGAGCATATGTTCAGAATGTGCACCTCCAGCCAAAATGCAAGCATCCGCTCGACGTCTAATGGATTGCCGATTACGTTCGAAGATACCAGGATTGTTATGAGCATCGTCTTATAGCTAACTTATATCTACTTATTACTTATAACTACTTACAACTCCTTATAACTTTCTTATAACTACTTATAACTACTTATAACTATCTTATAACTACTTATAACTACTTATAACTACTTATAACTACTTATAACTACTTATATCTACTTATTACTTATAACTACTTACAACTCCTTATAACTATCTTATGCCTACTTATAACTACTTACCACTACTACTACAGGGTGTTGAATTGTTCTATTATTTTATTAGAAGTAACAACATGTGTTAAACATAAAGGAAAAATAGTACATTTCAGAGCATATATGTTCAAAATGTGCACCTACAGCCAAAATGCAAGAATCCGCTCGACGTCTTATGGATTGCCGATTACGTTCGAAGATACCAGGATTGTTATGAGCACCGTCTTATAACTAACTTATATCTACTTATTACTTATAACTACTTACAACTCCTTATAACTATCTTATAACTACTTATAACTACTTATAACTACTTATAACTACTTATAACTACTTATAACTACTTATAACTACTTATAACTACTTATAACTACTTATAACTACTTATAACTACTTATAACTACTTATAACTACTTATAACTACTTATAACTACTTATAACTACTTATAACTACTTATAACTACTTATAACTACTTATAACTACTTATAACTACTTATATCTAATTATTACTTATAACTACTTACAACTCCTTATAACTATCTTATAACTACTTATAACTACTTATAACTACTTATAACTACTTATAACTACTTATAACTACTTATAACTACTTATAACTACTTATAACTACTTATAACTACTTATAACTACTTATAACTACTTATAACTACTTATAACTACTTATAACTACTTATAACTACTTATAACTACTTATAACTACTTATAACTACTTATAACTACTTATAACTACTTATAACTACTTATAACTACTTATAACTACTTATAACTACTTATAACTACTTATAACTACTTATAACTACTTATAACTACTTATAACTACTTATAACTACTTATAACTACTTTAACTACTTATAACTACTTATAACTACGTATAACTACTTATAACTACTTATAACTTATATAACAAATTAAATTTTTAAATTTTTAAAGTATATCCGGTTCCGGAACACATTGGAATAGAAGGAAACGAGGTTGTAGATGAACTAGCAAAGAGAAGAGCTGAAGCACCTCATATCATCGCCATCCAGTCCATCTTATAACTCATGGTTTTGCTACTTTTCACTCACGCATGTGATATTTAAAATCATACCAGCATAAAAAATATCTAGGTTTGCAAATCACAGTTTGTCTAAAGGTTTATACGTTTGGCGCACGCTCACAACCATAGAATGATAAGGAAAATCAGCACAACCAACACAAATACATTAAAAACCCTGAAAACGTGTTTACTTTAGGGATCGTTAAGTGTCGTTTATGAAACAAGGGGCCCTTACTCAAGTCGTCCTCAGCACTCAAGTTGAGAGTTGACTTTGAATAAGAGTTTAGACAGGAGTATCAACAGGGCACTGCTACCTGAATGGGCACTACAAAAAGCTCAAACAAGAGGAATGTAGGAAATTGGTCTAAAGGAACTTCTATAGTTTCCGAGACTTTGGTCAGGAACTCAGTAGAAGAAAAGGGACACAATAGATCTTTTAGGTATCGGTGAATGTCACATATACACAATTGTTGGTACGAATGAAGTTAATGTAAACGTCAGTGAACTGTCAACCATCGAAAAGTGATATTGTCAAAATCACAAGTACTTCAGTTAATCGAATAACCAAATCCAAGTAGAAATGCATTTCAAAGATTTTACAGACCAGTTTTACCAATATCCCCATCATTTATCCTATTCTCATCTCTCGCGAAATCCTCACGAATCCTTTGCCTCGTTAAATAAGACGTTCATGGAAGATATGGAAAATACCAAAGAATTGCACATGACCCCGCGATCTACAAAAAGAAGATTTAACGGAAAAATGTTGAAAAACATATTCACACAATTAAAAAACAAAACTAGTTCCGAATTGGAGGAATTTATAGATTTAAATTCTTTGAAAACTCCTCCGGATACTCCGCACAAAACAAAAGTTGAAACTTACAATTTTAATGTTTCTAATGACGTGGATTTATCCAAATCTACTGAAGTGGAAAGGGGGGAATGGAGGAAACACGGCAACAATCCAGAAATTCAAATGTCCGTAGATTCACAAGAATTTGGTATGTAAGCAGCAATTTAGTCAACAGGTATAAGATCCTATATAACTGTGACCCCTCTCCTTCGAAGTGCATAGAGCAGATAGTTTTATCTCGTAACAATTTAGACGCAAACAATTCCTTTTTGGTAAAGTCAAGAAAAGCTAATTTTTTTGTTTTAGAGCACACTGAAAAGTCGATCAGATTTGTAGTTTGTCCAAAAACAAGATTGGAAAGTGTATCAACCGACTATACACAACGGAAGATTGAATTAAACGTAGACGAAGTTACTTCTTCAAAATCAAAGATTAAAAATGGATCCGAATTACACGAAGGAAGAGTAGTTGAAGTATATAACGTATTGAAAAAGGGTATGCGAGGGGACAAAATAAAACGAGATGCTATTCTCCCTACCCGCTCCCCCCACTATTTATAATTTCTGTCAATTTCTTCAAAGTCATAACTTTATTTTTTCTTGGTTAAAACAGAAATTCTAAATATTGGGGGAGCAGATCGGGAAAATAACCTGAGGCTTTGATGGCGTAGGATTCCTAGCGAAGTTATAAATATAATACTTTTAGGGCAGAGTTAAAAATTCTGCCAATACTGGTGCTACTCTGACCGCAGCCTAAGTACGTGAGAAAAATGGAAAAGTCTGTTTTTCTCGTTCTTCTCGACAAACTTGTTCATAGAAAAGTAGATTTTTCTCCAACTTCTTTCACCTATTAATAGTTACTACAAATACATTCTAATGCTGGTGACAAGTTAGCCTTCTGGTTATTTATTCCATGGCGAGGGTTTCTTGATCCTAGCTAACCCCATACTCATTAGAATTTGGATTATTCTGTATATTTATCTTTCCAGTAATATCCAATGTTAAATGGAAATACAAAAAATGTAGATCTCCGAATAATCCTCCACAATCATCAAATGACTCTCCAGCAGAACAAAGTACTACCATCAGCAACGTCGAAAATACAAAACCTCAAAGTATAAAGAAATCACCAGATTGTCCTATGGGTAATACATGCGATTGCTGCAAATGTAACAACGGAAAAGCAAACTGGCAGAAGCAGGAAGCGAATCGTTCCAGTTGGAATAAAGAAGACGAAACGTTAATTTGCTTATTGAAATTAGAGACGAGAGAAAATTTCAAACAAATAAAGCAAATCGAACAAGAGCTTAAACTTCAAAAAAAAGCGTTGAAATTTTTGAATAACAGATGTAAAAGTTTGGAGAATGTGATTAGGTTGAAAGCAAGTGGACCGGAAAGGAAATTGAGCAAGAATAATTCAGATACGGGCGTTCAAGAGATTTTCGTTAAACCTGCAAAACAGTAAGTTAGTAGTTCCTATTGAAATAGTTTTCTTGTTGCATTGCCATTTTTAGGGTAGGAATTAAGCGCTCGATATTTAAAACACGTTGGCGAAAAAAATATTTTATTCGCCGTATAAAGTAATGCTTAAACAAGGGACTAATACTCGATATACAGGAATTTTCACGACGACTGGCCATTAGACAGCAAAGTGAGGAGTAGAAGCAGGGAACGCAGTGAATGTGTGAGCTTTCACAGCTAAGAGACTAGATAAAAGGAGCACGAACTCATAGGAGAATTTGTCTACAAAATAATCTACATACAAGCATTTTCTTCTAATTACTCTCTTCTACTCGCCAATTACTCAAGTAGTCCTGAAGAAGAAATAAAAGAGACGCCTATTAAACGTAGGAACAAAGTTGATAAGAAATGGGGATCTAAGGAAGCTTTGGAGAATAAGGAATCTGTAGAGTCAATAATTCCTAAGATCAAAAATGTTACTTTTATATATTAGGTTAGGTTAGGTTTGTGGTGAGTGGGTCTATAAGGCCCTCCACTGCGACTCGTAAGAGTCTATTGTGGCTCACACCTATTCAGATTTCACCAAACAAATTCAGCTTCTTAACAAAGCCGATTAGTTTATTTAGTGAATGATATTTCAGGTCCGAGGGCGAGAGAGAAACCCTGCCAAACATCAGATACCTGATTAGAGGCGCGGAGAGGAAGGCACAAATTATATGCTCTGCTGTTTCATCATCTTCCAGACAAAGACGACAAGTCGGATCTTCCGACAGTCCAAGACTTAGCATATGATGATTCAGATGAAAGTGGCCTGTTAAAAGGCCTATTAGATAACGTAGGTCATGTCTGCTATAGTCTAACATTTGTTTGGAGACATTCTTCGAAGGATGTATAAAAGCCTTTGAATGAACCAATCCTGATATATTATGCCAGAAGTCTAAAGCTCTTCTTGCTGTCCAGGTATTTGGTGTTTGTTTGGCAAAGCTTGTCGCGATGCCAATTGAAGGTTCTGGTCCGATAAAAACGCGTGCGGCACCCTCCCTTGCAAGAGAGTCCGTCTTCTCATTGACATCCACGCCAGAATGGCCAAGGATCCAGACCAGCGATACTCTATTGAGGAGAGTATTTTTTGGCAGTCTAAAACCAGTTTCGACGTTACACGGTAAGAGCTAAGTGCTTTCAAAGCCGCTTGGCTGTCCATTAAAATTTTTATTGATTGTGTGAAATTGATTTACTCAATTATCTCCATACATGAAGATATGGCGTGAATTTCCGCCTGAAATACTGTTGCATAGGATTCTAGAGAGCATTTTAGGTCTGCGCCCGTATACACCTGTACCAGAGCCTGAGGGTGTTTTTGATCCATCTGTGTACCAACATCTGTCTGCTCTTAATAAATCATCCTTACGGAGGACCCATTCGACTCTATTTGGAAGGAGGACGGTATAAAGCAGGTCGTAGTTTACTGTTGGAGGCATTATGTCAGAGGTCATTCCCGGAATACTGTGACTTTCAGTGACCACTAGCATTCTATTTTGCTCTGTATAAGCCTGTTTTGTGCATTTAGAAATATGCGCAATTCTATATGTTGTCCATCTTGCCTTCCTTTCCAGAAATATATGAAGAGGAGGTCTAAAAGGATTTCCATTGCTGCTGACGGTGTAGTACTGATGGCACCAGTAATTGCCAGACAAGCCTGACTCTGTATGACAGAGAGCTTTGCTTGGGCCGTTCGCTGTAAAGCTTTTGACCACCAAGTAATAGCTCCATATGTGATTATTGGTCTAACAAACAGCTTATATATTAATTAAGTTGGGAATTCTGGAACGGAACCATTGGTGATATTCGATACCGAACACAAATTAGACTATTACTAGGTACACTGATATACACTATCTGACGCGCGTTTCGATAACCAAGTTATCGTCTTCAAAGACCGAAGAAAGTGTGTAGTGTCAGTGTAACTTGTGTTTCGTATAGATTGGATGCTCCTATAGTCATTTATTCTCTATAACAAGACTTCATTCTTTTAATTAATAATTTTTACTGAGCATTTTGTATATTCACCGAACAATTCTATATTTTACCGAAAATTTAGGTAAATAATATCTAAGAGAGTGCCGGACTTTTAATTTCTAGCATTATTTTTATTAGGTACCACAAAAATGTTATTCACAGAAAAATAGTAGACGACAGCTTAGAGAAAAGGAGTCACACACCTAGTTTTGAAGAAGAAGGTACAAAAAGTAAACTGATAACGTTGAATGCAAGTGAGGATACCGAAGAAGATCCAAAAATTGAAAATGACCAATTGGAAGTACCAAAAGAAAATCACGAGGACACTGTAGATTCTGATATAAAAGAAATTCGGGATGTAAATACGTCCGACGATCAGAAAACTCATGTAAATCCCGAAGATCGTGAATTGATTTTAAAAAAACAGTCATTACCTCCTTCTCAACCGATATTAGGTTCGAAAAAGAAACAGTCATTACCACCTTCTCAATCGATAGTAGGTTCGAAAATAAAAATAACAATATCTAGATCAACGGTGGTTATCAATACCATCAACGATGATGTAACCAACACTAAAAATAATACTGATAATCAATTTGAAGTATCTACTGTTCAACCAGAAGATTGTTCACCGGAATTTAGTGAGGATTATAAGGATTGCAGGTGTTCTGCTAGAAAATCTAGTTTTGTGTTGAAGTTGTTTCGAAAACAAAGTTGCGATTCGAAATGTAAATGTTGTACTATAAGCAAGACCAATCGAAAGAGGTGCAGGTATTTCATAGAGAGGAAAAATAAAGGTTAGTATAATAAATTCACGAACAGCGGCTTATTTTACCGACAGATAGTATTGTCAGTTACCTATAACGTGGAACTTTGTTTCCCCATTTACTATGAATTGTAACGTTTTTTCAATATCATCCAATCAAAATCTTCTATTTTTATCTCTAATTCAGTTGCAAACCAGGTTTCGGCTAGTATTAGTATGCTAACATACTATGTGTTGTGATTACTGGAGGACGGTAATTACCGGTAATTCTTCAGTTTTTTTGAAAGTGAAAAGTGGTTCAGTCAAATATTTTATAGCAATTTCAATATTTCTCAACTTTTTTCTTTCTAAGTTAAGCAATAGATCCCAGTTCTTCTCTTTCCCCTATTCACTACTTCAAGGCTCGAGCAACAAATTCCCGGCTATACCTATAATTCAGGCAGTCCAGATTACTTATCTTTGGTTTGTGATGAGTGGTCAATTAGGCCCTCTACTTTGACTCACATGAGTCTATTGTGGCTCACACCAATTCATATTTTAGCAAACAAATTCAGTTTCTCAACAAACCCGATTCGTTTATTTGGTGAATGATATTTCAGTTCTGTGTGCCAAACATCAGATATCTTATTCGAGTCGCGGTGGGGCGAGCACAAAGTATATGCTATACTGTTTCATCATTTTCCAGACAAAGACGGCATGTTGGATCTTCTGATAGTCCAAGTCCTACCATGATGATTCAAACAACAGTGACCGGTTACCAACGTAGGTCATGCCTGCAGAAGTTTAAAACTATTCTTGCAGTACAGGCATTTTGTGTTTGTTTGCCAAAACTTTATGAGATGCCAATTGCAGGAACTGGTCCAACAGAACCAGCTGAGACACCCTCCCTTGCAAGCGAGTATATCTTTTCATTTCGATCCATAACAAAATGGCCAGGAATCCAGATCAGAAACACTTTGTTGAGTCTTCCTTGGCAGTTTGATACAAATTTCGCCGTTACATGGTTAGAGCTTTTAAAGCCGCTTGGCTGTCCAAGAAAATGTTATGTGTGAGATTGTTTCCTTCCAACTTTCCACACATAAATCAATGGCGTGAATTTTCCTCCTGAAATACAGTTGCATAGGATCCTAGGAAGGCTGATATTTCTGTCCTAAGACTGCAACCGTATACACCTGGACCAGAGTTTGAGAGAATTTCAGAGACTTCTGTGTCCAAATGCAGAGGTCCGAGAATACTGTGACTTTCAGTGTCCTCTAGCAGTCTTCTACGATCTGTATAAGTCTGTTTAGTGCATTTGGAAATATGCGCAATTCTATCTTTGTCCATCTAGCCTCTCTTTCCATAAAGATATTCCCTAAGCTCAGGTTTAGTGCCTGAAGCATTGGCTTGTGCAGCGTATCTGCAGATACCCTTTGGAAGGTTCCCAATATTTAGCTTTTTCAGTGAGTCATTTGTAATGGTCAAGATGTCTTCTAAACCTACATTGGAAATACTGCTGAGAGGTTTTTTGCCGTTAAGGCAATACACACTACCAACTAACACTTTTTTTGCTAAATGACTTACAGAGGAGTGTTCTACTTAAATTATGGTCAGTATATTCCGAGAAAAACTAATAAAATAGCCCGCTTTTGCTCGTAACATTTAATTAGAAATAGTAACAATAACGGAGATTTAACAACATAATAACAAATTAGTTCTTGGTATTTCCTCCTCTTGCTCTAACGTCAGACATGGGCATGCTTCGCAGAAGATTTTTAATCGTTTCAAGTAGAGGAAACTTATAATTAAGTTGACGCCCAAATTAGCAAAACTGTCTTCATCCAACAAGAATCACAAAAAACATCCTAATTAAGGAATTTCTTAACAGTTTCATCGTATTAGCATTTATAATTTGGCATTCAACGAGCAAATAATGTGGTAGGAAACAAACCAACATTTCATTACAAACTAATTTTATTTTCAGCTAAAAATAAATCATCAAGTAAAATAGATTAATCAGGATTCCGTCAACTTGTTTTCGTTTTATAAAACCAAATAAAAATGATCTAGCAGTTGTTGTTTTTGATTTCAGTTTCAATTAAATACCAAGCCAAAATATCTGTAACCATTAACCAATGTAAATGCGTTATTTCTCAATGTGGTATTTATTTCAGTACGATACAGAGTGAGTTTTAAATATGGAATGCATCAATGCGCCTTTTCAGTAAAGTTTTATTTTATGAAAAAATGTCGCTGCATTTTAAATTTTTTCTGAATACGATTTCTATTCAAAAAAAATATCAATTTTGAGAATCCTGGCTTAATTTTCTTACAATATTCACAAACAAAGCACAAGGAAATTCGTGAAGTGAATCAATCTAACCACAAGAAAAAAATGCCACATAATTCCAGGCTCTACTGAAAAGTACCAAAATCACTCGATAGTTCACAAAACGACTCCAGTATACCCGGGTCCGAGGCTAAAATATATTTAAAAATTTTATAACACGTTGTGACCTTTATATTCGAAAGAAAGTTGCGCATGGTGAAATATTATCAGTAAGCAAAATATCTTTCTTGAATCCGTAGCTTCAACCTTTCGTAAATCCAAAATCTGCTTATTTAAAACTACAAGAAAAAGTGACGTTATGGTATTTTTCTGAGGGAGTTGCTGAGTTCGTTAATAATTCCACATTTAGCAAAAAAAAGTCTTAAAATCCAAGAAAAATATTTCATAAATTAGAACTTAAATGAAACAGGGTACATTGTATGCTGTTTTTTGGTTTGGAACAGTTAAAATTCATAACGAACGTAACTAAAAATTAATTTTTATCTTTGCCTGTGGGTGCCTCAATTTGAAGATGAATTTATTTATTAAAGTAGGGGTGAATCATTCTCCCTTCTGTATGAGTCATTTCGGATAAAAGTAGTTATTTGCGATAGGGGCGCTTTTAAGTTGAATACGAGTATACGAGTCCATTTTATACATCTTTTACGTCGAAAGATTTTTGTATATAAGCACGAATAAAGCAATTTTAAATTGCTACCACACGTCAGTTGTTGATTATTGTAGGTATTATACCTACTCATTGAGTGATTGTTGTTAATTTGTTGATATACGGTATCCGCCAAAATAAACAGTACCGAAACAGAGAGAGCTGTGGAGTTGTTTATGTAATATGAATTTGTCATATTTGACTTAATTGTCATTAGTTGATATATTAATAGTACGCTGCAGTTAAATTTGATTTAAAAATGGTTCTAACAACGGAAGAAAAAGTGTTTTTGGTAGAGCATTATTTTCGTTCATACGGAAAATAGAATAATTTCTCGGGGAACAGACTTCGAATATCCTTCTCATTCACCTGATCTGTCGCCACCTGACGCATACATTTGGGGCATAATGAAGGACAAAATATTTCACTCGGAAAATCCGCCGGCGAATATTGCCGAACTACGGGAAAGAATACAAAATATTTTTCGGCAGTTACATCAACCACTTTTTATAAATATGTTTATTGACTTACAAAATCGATATGAAGCTTGTTTGCGTCGAAATGGTGAACATTTTGAACACTTACATTACAGAAATTAAAAATTAATTTTTATTTTTATTTTCGGTACTGTTTATTTTGGCGGATATTGTATTTACCTATTTTTGTTTATTTCGCGTTATAGGTCATTATAATAAACTAAAATGAAGTTCTTGATAATTTTCATACAATGTTTTCGTCTTTTTTCAATAACCACATTAAACTCATTTATTATTTCTGCATTCGAGACCTTTTGACTTTTGGACCAGATAGCATTGGTATGAGTTTATTTTGGAAACAGTCTTCTGTAGTATCATCATGATAATCGACTAAAGAGTCCTTAATGTTATTTGCCGATAAAGACAACGCATTTTCGGTTCCTGCGTGAATTATAGTAATGCGTTTTCCTTTATTAGATGGCGCATTAGTTTGGCACAAGTCAGATGGGTCTACCCAACTTTTGTTTGGAATATCGTGTGTAACGAAACAAGTTTCATCTTGATCTACAACATTCTCTAAATTCGTTTATTGCCAAATAAATATTCAAATCTCCACTTCTTAAAGCGCACAGATTCCATTATGATTTTTTAGTGAGTTTTAAAAATTTTAATCTGTTTTGTAAAAGAGACTTCCTCAAAGTCTCTTTGTAACACTGGATACCAGTTTCATTCTTTTCAAGCCGTTGCATTAAAATATCTAATGTAGGCACAATTTGCTCTTTATACAAGACATAAATTGTTCTTCGAATTATATCTACATCACAGCCATCTAGTTTCCCCAGAACCACCAGAGTCTTTTTGTTTCTTTCTTTTTAAAATAGGGTTACTTACAATTTTAAACACTGTGGAATACGGTGTTTTTGTTAAAGAAGCACTTTCTTGCACAGCTTGATCCTTGGGCATTCCTCGGCCCAGAAGGGAAGTATAAACATTTAATGTAATTTGTTTCCCATGAGGGTGTAAAATTTGTCGACTAGTTGAAATACTTGCTTCAGGATGAGTCCTTGGACGCCACATTTTTTACGACACAAAAATCGAATAGTCACTTTAAAATAGACACAACTAACACAACCGAATATTAGGTAGGACTAAATGTTGTTTAACTTTAAATTTTATCATTTACACACATTCAAACATATCCTTACCAAGGGCTCTAAATCGACCTTAAATACACAATCCAAAAATAATGGAGACCATACTATTACTAAAATGCTAAACTATTTCACGAGTTATTTTAATCCGGACCTGGGAATCTTTCAAACAATAGATAATAATGAGGGTCGTCGGCTTATATTGATTTACGACCTTCTTAGATCTCTGGTCGTACTTTACCTGCCGTGCTTATGATCTTAATTGTAACTTAAACAGATAACTTTGCATATTTCTTATAGTAAAAAATGCTAAAAAAGATATTGAAGGACCTATTTTTGGAAAATTTCGGGCTCTATTGAAATAATCTGTAAAATGTGGGCTTTTCCGTTCAAATGTTTGAAGAAAAATGCTTTTGTTTATTGGTCAGACCACGCCATCTGGTTACCGTTAAATACACAGATCACAAAGAATACATTTTGTTAAAGTCATTTCCTCTCTCCCTATCAGTTCTAACAGTTATTTTAAAATATAGAGAAAAAAGTGGTAGATTATACTTCTGTAGAATTGATTCAGGAATACATTTCTATTATTTTTACCCTACTTTTGCTTAGCATTTTGAATAGAAAACTGGAAATTTTATATTAGCATTGCTAATTACGCCAGCTTTTGGTGAAATTGAGGAACTAAAAATAATTTCCAGCTGTATCTCTTGGCCGACTTTATTTTAAATTTTTATTTCCGAAAGTAGTACGGTAAATACCTTCGGAGTTACAGCCACTCGCCTCTCTTAATCAAACACCCGGTACATATAAGGTTCAAACGACTTATTTTTGACCCCAGATTGAATAATATGATTTATGACCAATATTTTTGTTACCGCTAATTCATAAAAATTCATTATTTTTGAATTTTTCTTCCATCTCATTCTTTATATTAAAGAGATCTGCTTGTTTTTTATATTGTACTAAATCTGAAAGTTTACTTTCATACTAGATGGCGCTCTATGTACTGATTTTTAACTGCAGCTATTATGCAAAATATTATACATGTTTATGCTATATTTTTACCTTCAATAATATAAACACTTATAAAATAACTGTAATCACCGAAATGGAATGAACTAATGTAAAAAAAAGAATTCTAATTAAGCGATGTTTTATGCTTTGTAAAAGTACTTACCTTAATGTTATTTGGAAGATGCATTGTCTGAAATGATCTGCTATTGAATTTATTAGGAACCTTACCTTTCATTGGACATAATTTTGGTGGTCCTTGAATCAGTTATCTTTTTAACTAATAAATATTATGACTTAAATCAAGTGAAATTTAACCATACACTACCACAGTAAGTTTTCTAAATCCACTACTATCACTAACTACAATTTATATTTCCACTGATTTGTTACATTTTGTACAACAAAAGCTTTTACTTTCAAAAATTTCCTGAAATAGGTACATTTGTTAATTAACACCACTCAATAAGTCGATATAATTTGCAATTTTTAGTTAATTCAATTGAAAATACATCTAGAACTAGTTTGATTGAATACTGGTCAGATTAATTGGAGGGAAAGTTGACAGGTGCGAATTCGTGAAATTTAAAATCTGGCTGGCGGGAAATTTGAGCCCATTTCAAGATTTTCCGATATTCGAGACGAATTTGATGCACTCATTCTAATTAATTTAGTAGTTTAATAGTAGTAGTTTAATAACAGCAAAAACAAAACTATAAATGTTTATGTGATCTTTTATTTTGTACTTTTGTTAAATTCATTTCAAGAAAACATGCTCTGCCATCTGTAAGAGAAAGCTGTGAGCTATTTCGATCATTTGCGATTATTTTTAAATACGTCGTACCTCTACTAGATGGCACTACAAGCTACAATTCTTAATTTATAATAATATTATTATAATAACTAAAACATTTTACTGTAGCAGTAATTTACTACATGATACTTTTTGGCAAAATGTAATTTGATTGCAGGCTCTTATTAATTGTGGTCATGATTATATAACCGAAATATTCAATTATTTTTAAAAAATCATTTAGGTAGACAATCGGTATTGAAGTTAATAATTTGTAAAATACATTATTTTGTTAAGTGTATCAATTATTTTGAAACATCATCAACACACTGCAACACAGAAGTTTGAGAAACTTGAAGATTATCAAATTTTTCATAGCAAAAGACATGGAGGCTATAAATACATATGTTTTTGTCTCTAACTTGATAACTACCTATCCTATGGCCTGTTTTACTTATCTAGCTTAGGTACTATCAGTGATAAGTGAACTGTTGAAGTTAAAATAAGATAATTAGGATACTTCATATTTAGTACTGCTCAATTTACCAATAGGCTTTATAGGATTACGAGTAAATTTTGTCTATTCTGGCAAAAAAAATTACAGTTTTATGCCTATGCCAAACATTTAATGACTTCTCCAGTGCTCCTCACTGTCCTATTTGCTCTACAATCTATCTATCTTGTTATAACTATGGTTTAGCAACAGAACATTTAAATTTGCAAACATACATATTGCAGTATCTAGATGACATCGCTTTGATCAGTCATAATAATCTCAAAATAACAGTGAATGAGCTGCAAAAACTTAGAACAGTTCAATGAAAGATGGAGCCCAAAGCCTTAAAAGTCAATGCATAATCTCCAATCTGTTCAATAACAATGAAAAATACAATATATTTTTTAATCAATAGGCACAACTTACTAATGAAATTAGTTCACGCACAGATTTTCAATATAAAATATGTCAAAAAAAAAAAAAAAAAAAAAAAAAAAAAAAAAAATTAATAATTTAGAAGAAATGTGGGATTATTTCAAAAAAACCGTATTGGAAACCGCTAAAGAAATATGTGGTTGTAGCAAGAAAACTAATAAGAAAAAACAAACAGCTTGGTGGACGGACGAAATTAAAATAAAAGTAAAATTAAAAAAAGAAGCGTGGAAAATGTATATAAATAACAACACTACGGAAAACTATGAAATGTATAAAGAGAAGAGGAAAAATGTAAAAGAGATGGTAGCAGTAGCTAAAAGAAATCAGTGGAAAGAATTTGGCGAAAAAATGGAAAGCAATAGTAAATCAAATCAAAAACTGTTTTACAAAACATTGAAGTCATTAAGAAAGGAAAAAACACAAGAAATAACCTGGATAAAAAATAAAAAAGGAGATATACTAAGAAATGAAAACGAAGTAATTGATAGATGGAAAGAGTATTTTGAGGAATTACTAGGAGCAGACAACCAAGTTCAGGACATTAAGAAAAAAAAGGATGCAATAATAGAAAATAAAGACATTGTAACACTAAAAGAATTACAGGAAATAATAGATGAATTGAAAAATGGAAAATCTCCAGGAATTGATAAATTAACATCAGAAATGTTCAAGAATTTAGGGGAAACAGGAACAAAAATATTATTGAAAATATACAACACTGCTTGGAGTGAAGAACAGATTCCAGAAGATTGGAAGACAGCCTTAATAGTTCCAATATATAAAAAGGGGGATAGACAAGACTGCAATAATTATAGAGGAATAAATCTACTTAGTACAGCTATGAAAGTCTACGAGAATATTATAGACAGTAAGCTAAGACCACTGATAGAAAATACTCTCGAAGAATCGCAAAGTGGATTTAGAAGAGGGCGAAGCATACAAGACCACATATTTACGGTGAAACAGATAATTGATAAGTTCTCACAACAAGAAAAAGAGGTATATATGGGATTTATAGATATGGAAAAAGCTTTTGACAAAGTACCAAGGGAGAAGTTATGGAAACTACTAGAAGGAAGGGGGGTAAACTACAAAATAATAGACATAATCAAAAACATTTACAAAAATAATAGAAATTGTGTAATATACAAAAATAAAGCATCAGAATCATTTTCAACACAAGAAGGATTAAGGCAAGGAGGGGGACTAAGTCCATTATTATTTACAATTTTTATTGATGAAATAATTAAAAAATCGTCAATCAAAATGGCAAAACTACACGTTGGATACAGACATTTAGGAAGAGTGGATATATCAGAAGCAGCTTTTGCAGATGATTTAATAATTATGGCAGGGAAAGAGAAGGATTTACAAAAGAATATGGAAATATGGAGCACGGTATCTGAAGAATTTGGAATGACAGTTAATCAAAGCAAAGTTATGGTTATAGGACCGCAACAAAAACATTTGAATATACAATTAGATGGAATAAAAATTGGACAAGTTAGAAGATATAAATACTTGGGAGTAGAAATAGAAGAAAATGGAACGCAGGAAGTCGAAATTACCAATAGAGTACAAAAAACGATGAATCTTTATCACACGATGAATTCGACATTTATAAATAAAAAAGAGATTTCCAAGAAAACGAAGTTGAATGTATTTAAAACAATTTACCGGCCAATATTAACATTCGGATGTGAATCTTGGGTATTAACAAAGAGACAAAAGAGTCGAATACAAGCAGTTGAGATGAAGTATCTTAGGCGAGTTAAAGGAGTCACAAAGAAAGACAAACTAAGAAATACGAAAATAAGAGAAGACCTTGACATAGAATCAACACTTAAATTTATTGAAAAGAGACAATTAAGCTGGTGGGGACATTTACAAAGAATGAACGATACAAGACCAGTTAAAAAAGTATGGCAATCAAAAATACAAAAAAGAACGAAAAAGGGAAGACCAAAACAAACATGGGATGGTGTTATGGTAGGCATACTGCAAGAAAAAGGAAAAACATGGACAGAGGCAAAAACAATGGCAAAAGATAAAAAACAATGGGCTAAATTTGTACATGAATAAAATTCTATCTGGACCAAAGCATCGATGAAAAAATGGATATATGTCTTAAGCATAATACTATGTAGTTGAAACAAGTATAATTGTAATAGTATACCCTACACCATACACTATGGTAATTGGGTTTTTGATAATATATATATATATATATATATATATATATATATATATATATATATATATATATATATATATATATATATATAAACTCTTTTTAGTTTGTTCTGAGCTTTCGGTGATTTATTATCACCATTATCAAAGAACTACAAAAGATACATTTATAGATATTTCAACAGGTATAAATAAATTCAGTTTAAAAGTAAAACATTTACTTTTAAACTGAATTTATTTATATATATATATATATATATACAAGAAAATCATTTTTTTAAGTACTTTAAAAATACAAAAATTGCATTTTACAAAAGTTTATTTCCTAATGAAGCAAACACGGTGGACAGTCACAATTAGTAAGATACATAAGTACGTACACAAAATATATGCCTGAGGACGTTCCGTAACTGAACTTGCACAAAACATTCTCTACACTATTTTGAATCCTCTGTGTTTTATCTATTAATGTTATCCCATAAGAGCCCCACACTGGAATTATATAGCTGAAGATTGGTAAGAAATAAGTGTCACCTATTAGTTTCAATGTCTTATGGTTTTAGTAATCCCTACATTGGTAAAGTGCACCAATAATTGGCAAACATAAATTTTTTCTATTTGATGTATATATTTGCTTTAATTTATATTCTCATCTTATTTATATTTTCATTTCCTATTTTTATGTGAATATCAACTGAATTCATATTTTTTTGTATAAAGAACATACCTACCAGTAATTTTATCAAATTAGTACTAGAGCTCATTCCTTATCAACCATCTCTGGTTTTTCTTCAAATCATTGTTCACCTTTTTTCTTCCAGTTCTTTTAAATTGTACTTGTATAGAACAGAATAATGTCATCAGCAAAAGTAAAGTATTTTGTCTGCAATTGTGCAATTTCAAAATGTAAAACGGTATCATACTCTAAGAAAAATTGATGGCAAATTTTGATTACAATATAGATGGAAACGTTCTATCTCAGCATTCATCTATTAAGGATCTGGGGGTTATTTTTGATTTACATTTGAATTTTATTGAACATATTGGGACTAAAGTAGCAGAGGCATTTAGGTTTTATGGCTTCATTGTGAGGAATTGTCGAGGTTTTCAAAATATAGCTGTGTTAAAAACACTCTACTTCTCTTTTATTCGTTCCAAAATGGAATACACTGTTCAATTATTTGGTATCCATTCTATAATAATCACATAACCAGGGCAGAATCTGTACAGAGGAAGTTTTTGAAGTGTACGGATATTATCCATCAAGAGGAGTTGATTATCAATCTCTCCTAGATAAATTTCATTTTGAAAGTCTAGCCTTTTGTAGAGTGCTGTCATCCTTGTCTCTAGTATATAAGATTTTTCATGGTGTAATTATGTGTCCAGAGATTCTAAGTAAGGAATAAGTGAAGGATCTAGAAATAACATTTTATTTAACTCGCCAGTGAATGTTATGTGTTGTAATTTTAATCATTTATGTAGTTCGTGTGACTTGTTTGTTGATAGTTATTAAGAAGGCTCATTCTGAATTTGTGATGTAATCTATCTATTCTACTCTATTGTTGTAATTTTATTTTATTGTTTGTGTATTTTTAGCTTCTTTAAATATTTTATATATACTTTTATTTGTTTAATTGCAAATTTCAATTGTATTTTTTCTGTTTTCTTCGTATGCTCTGTAAAGGGATTTATATCTGTTGAGCAATAAAGGCTATTATTATTATTTCTAGACTTCTCACAAGTAAGGTATATAATTTAAGTCTATCATAATAAATATTTCCTTTCCTACTTTATTCATCTTTCAATATTTCTAATTACTTTTGGTAACTGAAAAAACTCTGGTTTTCTTAAATTAAATTCAATTTACGTCTTCGTTTTAAATAATCTTCACTACCAACCAATATTGCAATAAATTTCAACAACAATATCAATTTTTAACAATTTTAATTTTCTAGTTTTTATTATTCACAAGTAATTGTTTACTATTTGCCTACTGTCTACTGTCAAATTGGTCAAATATAAAAAGTAAGGTTATTGTCGTGACAGTTTTAAAATAATGGTATCCTAGCTACAATGCGCGACGCCTCGGTGACAAAACAAACTGCTGAAATAGACGATTTTGTCTATCCTCCATGGCAAAAGAGTTAACTGTTTAAATTTTATGATATACCTACCAAAACAAAGATGGCAGTAAATACAACTGAATAAAGATCATTCATTATTTTAATTAGTGTAACGACGTGTACAGGTTAGGACAATATTTTTTTATTTCTTGTACATTGTAAACTGAGTAAAAGACTGCAATTTATTTTTAAAAAATGAGTTGCCAAGTAAAAAATAAAGTGATTGTGACAAATCCAAAAGTTTCAAATATATGTATGAAAATAAGGAAAGAATATTCTGTCAAGAAAACTGTTAAAATAACGAAATCAAAAACAATTCAAAGGAATAAGGTAAGACGTAGCCCTACATTATCCAAAACGACCATATCTAAAATGTACACAGAACAACTTGCACCGTTGTATTCTTCTTTGAAGAAAACTAAAATATATGCAGCAGTAGTTTTGGCGGACAATAATTTACACGAGGCCCGTTTAATACTCGATTATAAATACAAAATCGACAATTTAAAATCACTTTTTTTGATAAGCAGATCGCTAACAAAACAACATAATCAAATTTACTTAGAAAAGTCCGCTAATGCCGAAAATTCATCATTTTCAACTAATTCAAATTCTCCTGAAATTTCTAAATTGTATGAATTTGAAGAATCGGAATCGTTGCAAGATGTTATTAATGCTAAAGAATGGTTTAACGAAAGAAGAAAAGAAAAAAAAGTTAAGGATAAAGTTGGCGTTGTGATTAGAAAAAATGCAGGAGGGTACCAAGCTGGTATTTTGTAATTTTTCTCGTAGATGTAGGGCCCAAAGTACTTTCGAAGTTTTAGGTACTCATAGCGTTCGTGTTTTATTTATTAAATCCATTGATTGTTACATTTGTTTTGTTCTAGTTGTAGTAGTATTTAAAAACTTAATATTATTGTTTTATTACATCAAAAAAGTGTAATTATTATTTTAGTTCCATACCAGCAGCAACGACGTATCATATATCGTTTAAAAAGGGATTTAAATTATGTATTTATTGGGAACAGCCATAAAACAGGTACCTACCTTTTAGGTAGGTACTTGAGAACAATTAATTTGGTTAAGTTACTACATTTAGGTTAGGTTTTTGTTTACATCTGGAAAGTCTTTAAAATTAATTCACTTTAGTCTAGAATATTTCATTTTTGTTCTATTCCTTACAAACATAAGAACTAAAACTTCATATTTATGTGTTATTTGTTTATTGAAAATTAGATATTAGGTTTTCCAATACATTTCAAGTTTTGTAACTTTTTTATTATAATGTAGATAACTGTAAGTTTGAAAAAATTAAAATATATTTTGTTAACTCTTTCAACCGTATTTTTTTTATTTTGTATAATAAAAGTAGTTTGCTGAAAAATATTTAATAAAGTTCATTTACGATAAGTTTGCAATTTTGACATTTGTAGTAACAATTGCAGCCACTGAACAAAATTTAAATATCCAAAGTGTAAATGGAATAATTATATATATAACGGGGGAAATTACGGTCCAAAAGTTGGCTGCCGTGTTCGGGGTTGCAAGACTTATGTTGTCAAAATCAGACAATTTTATCAATTTCTTGTTTTGGTTTGTCGTTTTCATTCGCATTTTATAGTTTGTTATTTACTGTGTAAGATATAATCAGTTATTTTCATAACTATTTAAAAAATAGTATCGAACACTGCGTCGCAATGCCTAAGTCTTTATCACGTGACAACTTATCAACATAATTTTATGCCAACAACTGGAAAAAAATTACAACGTGGCAACGATGTAAAACATCTGTCATGTTTTGTTATTGCAAACTTATCGTAAACGAACTTTATATTATAGTTGTCAGCGCCAGAGTACATAAGCTGGCCACCTCCAACACATAGAGGTGGCCATCCATGTACAAAATAATTGGTATTACCAGTAAAACTTCCTGAACATTTCATGCGGCTAGGAAGTGAGCACAAAAAAAGAAGCGGAAATTTAACTTTCCCATTTGACAGTGCAAAACAAATAATGCATAATAATAATAATATAATCTGAATGGTGTAAAAATAAGTAAAATGAGAAAACTCAGTGCTCTTTTACTAACAAAATGTTGCTTTTCTTTGAGACCAACTCAATGTTCACTGAAAAGCAACCTCAAAATTTCATTTTATACGACGTCTAGTTCGCAAATTTCAAATAATTTTTGTTGGAGATGTGGACTGGAAAGAAATGATGCAAATATATTTTGTGAAAAGTGTAAAACCATTCAAAACCCTTTAGAGAAAAATAATTATTTCAAAATATTGGGTATAGAACAGGGATTTAGTATTGACCAAAAGCTGCTAAAAGACAAATTTAGAAAATTCCAAAGTTTAATACATCCAGACAAATACAGTAACAGGTATGTTTATTAGGTAGCTGAATAATAATGTACTAATGATTGAAACTCAATTTAACATAATTTTTTGGAGTACTATATAATTTTATTTATTGTAACAGTACCGATGGAGAACAAACCATTTCAGAAGAATATTCTTCTTTGGTAAACAAAGCTTACAGCAACTTACTGTCACCTATGAAACGAGCAGAGCATTTGTTAAAGTTGAATGGAGAAAGTATTGAGGAAAGCCAAACTATTGATGAACCTGCTTTTCTAATGAAAATAATGACAATAAACGAAGAGGTAAATCCAGTGTTAATGTAATAGTGAATATAAATTTTTGATAATTATTTCTTTAGGTGGAAAATACCAAGCAAGATATCGAAAAGCTGAAACAAATCGATAAAGAAAATAGAACAGAGATAGAAGTATTGACTAAGCAAATAGACACACATTTTCAAAACTGTGATATTGAAGCTGCAAAACTATCAATAATTAAGTTGAAATATTTTACAAGTATAAGTAATAGAATTAATTCAATATTTAGAGAGGCTGGAATCACAGATTGATAAAATTTTATTTGAACTGTTAAATGAGATATGCAAAAAAAATGTAGATTATTTATTATTAATTAAAATTTTATTTTAGTTACACAAATTGTACTTACAACAACATGATTTGTCAATTGGTCCACAAATAACTGAAGGGAGGTACAATATACTTAATAGTACAGAACCAGTAAACAAAATTCATTCATTTATTGTACTTGAGGGATGTGTAACTAAACCAAAATAGTTATTAGAGATATGAGTAATCTAAAATAGCAAACAGCTAGATTTGTAATTTACTGTGGGGGTCAATTGGCATTACCATGCTCTAGGTAGATCCGATGCCCTAGGATTCTGAATTGCTGTGCATGGAGGTTTCTCCTTCCATGCCACATAATTTACATTCTTCTTCCTCCACTATTTTGAGTTTTTCAGGTGCCAATTCAGGCGACAATGTCCCGTAAGGATGCCTGTTAAAACTCTTAGTGCAGTTTTACTTTGACTTATGCATTCATTTGATCTCAACAGGTTGTAGTCACCCAGAAGAATCTTTGATTGTCTATACCCTACTAGATCTTTCCAATGGCCAGATCTTCTCTTTTTTTGGCTTTGCCTATTTCTTCCAATATTACATTGGAGCTGATATCGCGAAAGGGTGTTTCAGTCCCCCTCTTTGCTAGTTCATCTGCTATTTCATTTCCTTCTATCCCAGTGTGTCCTGAAATCCACAGTAAGGTGACTATATTGTTCTCACCTCACCTAGTTCATTGAATTTGCCTAGGCATTCCCACACCATTTTGGAACTGATTACACAAGAGCTCAGTGCTTTAATGGCTGCTTGACGATCCGACCTTATGATAATCCTTTGCCTTATTAATATTGAACTGGACACACTTTCTTATGGAGTGAATTTCTAATGGAAGCTTTCAGAGTGTTTGGTTGCTGGCCCGTACGCTCCTATCCCAGTTCCTTCTATTGCTTTTGAGCCGTCTGTGTACCAATGAATGGCATTAGTTCCAAGTCTGGTAATGGTATTTCAACATCTTGGCTAGCCCAGAAATGTGCAGTTCAAAACACATACCCTCACCAAGCACTACCCCTAGAAATTTAGTTTGTCGTTGAATAGAAAACTATCAACCCTGATATATAAACATCGTGATCAGGTTTAATTCTATTTTGTAACTGAAATGCAGCTGTTTTTTGATTATTTAATATAAGACTATTCTCATTGCACCACTTAAGCGTGTTATCAATTACTCCAGATCGCTCTGATTGAACCTTACATTATGAAAATAGTTACCCGAAAATGCTCAGCGTAGAAAACATGAAGAAAAAAACTCTATTTGAAACAATCCTCTATATTAAATCAATAAAAGCTACTTTCCTTCCTTAGTACCTATAACTTTTATATAATTTGAACTTGTCAATATGTAGCCTATTGTAATTTTTTTTCTCCATACTCCATATACTTTCCGAATATGTTAGATTTGGAAAAAATATTGTAAACTGACTGAAAGACTTCGGTCGATGGCCTTTTGATGCAATAGTATCGATAAAATTTATTTCTCTCTCTCGATAATAATTGGTCTGACAACCCTTAGATATCAGCAGTAGATTATTTTCGGTTTCAGACCCAAAAAATTAGAAATTAAAACGCAGAATACAAATTTGTAATATTGTATTGAACACTAATCACTAAAGCTCGGATTATAGGCAAAATGCGTTTTTTTGCCTATTCTAGATGATTTTTGTATAATTTGCCTTTTTTCGTAAATTCCGCCTTTTTAAACTTTTATGCTACTCTACTGATGATGTTATTCATATTCGGTACTTCATTTTATTACTTAACCTTTCTGTAATAAAATTTTGGGCTAGTAATAAAATATTAATGGTCTTGCATGATCTGGGAAAATTTACTTACCTATTTGCGGATTAAGAAGAGGCTTAACAAATGGGAAATCCCTAAGGTTTTCACCTTTATATCAGTTGTACAGACGGTTACTGAATCAGAGTTTAGTTTTGTTGCGTATACCGAAAAGTAAACACATTTTAAAAAGTTTTAGACGTTTTGTGAGTTTATTTAGAAAGATGACTTCTAAGTTAAGTGCTTGGATCTGACCATGTCCGGAACTATCTCTAGAAGGAGATGGGGCATTTTGTAAACCGTGTGGCAAATCAGTAAGTTTCATTTTTTCTTTCTCTCAGTCACCACATAACTACAAAGTATTAAAATTCTAATTAATTATTCTTATTTTTTAAAATTCCCAGATTTCAAGTACAAAAAAGTACTTTATTGACCAGCATTGTGGAACTCCACTTCACAAACGGGATTTGGAAAAAATAAATTCCTCTAAGTTAGTCCAAACATCTCTGCGGGAAAGTGTAAGCAGTTCAAAAAAAAAGGAGGACACATTTAAATTTTATTTATGTCAGATGATGATTGCATCTAATATACTTCTGTATAAAGTTAATCATCCTAGTTTTAAGTTATTTTAAAAAAAATTTTAATAGATCCTTACCGGAGGAGAGTACGTTGAGAAAACAAACTATGGACAAATGCTATGTGGAATGTATTTCAAAAATTGAACACATTAATAAAATAAAATTAGTAATGTCAGAATTTGGTGATGATCTTTCCGAAGCAAAAAATATTTAAAAAAATCCGAAATTAAAACAGCATCTAGCATATATCAATAGCAATTGTAAATGAATCATTAGCACAATTACCTTATTAGAAAAACAAGAGATACATTTATGTGAGTCAGTTAAATTAATAGATAATTTACAGTCTAAAATTAAATCGGCACCTGGAAGTAACGGTCAATTAATTACTAAAAAAATGAAGTTTGTTTTTGACAAGAATGAAGGTTTCTCCGTTTTATGTGATGTTGCTAAAGTTGTCAATGGGACATTTTCCAAAGAATTACAGATTGGGCCAGATTTATTATCCTCTCTTAAATATGCGTCAATTACATCTGTCGATGTAGAGCGTTCATTTTCTATATACAAATTAATTTTAAGTGAAAGAAGACAGAGTTTTAAAACAGAAAATATAGAGAAGCACTTAGTTGTAGCTATTAATGATAACATTTTAAGTGGTTACAATGTTTAATTATTAATTAACAATTGTTTAGTTATGTTGTGCAAACATATTTGTGTTAAGTTAATTCACTTTGTATATTAAAATAAATTCTTAATAACTCATTATTAATAATCAGGAAATTAAAAGCATTTACCGATATGTTAAGATTTCTGCCTTTTTCATTAGAAATCTTTGCCTATATAAGCGCCTTTTTCTTCAGTTTTTCTTGCCTATAAATCCGAGCTTTACTAATCACATACAGTAATGAAAACAGATTTATATGAATTGAATGTGAAAAAGCAAAAAAATACATTTCTACAAAAATACCCTTTGGTTAAAAAAAATAAAACTAATTTACTTAATTTGTATAAAGTGTTTAATGCTAGAGTCTTAATTCAAAAGTAGTACACTGAAAATCATATGTACAAAGTGTCACAAATTGGATGGTTTTGCAGTGTATTTCGAAAATTGAAGGAGATGGAAACCAACCAATCTTCAGTAAGTCGTTTCTTTTTTGGGATATATGGCAATTTTCCTAAATTGACCCAAACTGCTATCAAAAATATCTTCTTTTTCTTACTAGATGTTAAAAAAGTACAGAACTTTTGATAGAATAACTAGAGGATAGTTCAGTGCATTCGTCAAGTTATTTTTAGTGGGGTCATATTAGTAGATATGACATACACTTAGGTATTTTTAAATGGGACTCCCATATATTTAGAGTATATTGTTTCCTATTTTAATTATCTTTCCCCTGACATGACAAAAAATACAACAATTTCAACAAACTAATTACAATAAAAAACAAAAGGGGGTATAAAGAGGCAATGACGATTTTAATATAAGGTTAGTTGCCCTTGGCATCTCAGGTGGCCTCCACGTTTGCCAGAAGTTGATCTGTTGATTTTTTTTCATTTGATAATTTGAAAAAATAACATTTATGAGGGGCTTTTAATCAATAGTATCTACGAGGCTTTTAATCATGATATTCAAACTACTCTTCAAATCATCGAAATACACTGCAAAACCATCCAATTTGGTACATCAAACAATGAAGATATTGTTATAATTGTTCATGGTAAATACTTTTGTATTAGAAAATAAATACATTGACAATATTCTTTACCCCAAAATATAAAGTGTATTCCAATAATTTTTCAATTAGCATAATTAATTGAAATAATTCAAGTCTATTTTGAAGATTATGTACACACCTACTAAAATTTCACAAAACTTTCTGCAACTGAACATGATTGTTACATCTAAGTAGTCTTTTATTTGTATATAAAGAATTCAGATAGTAGGAGCAGTACCTTCGGCTATAAATTCACCTCTCAAGTTGATGAAATTATATTTTAATAGCCAAAATGGTTTCATTTGATACTATTGATAATAAATAATTCAAAGAACATTAGAATGACTCATGAGATTCGTAAAATATATAACTATTCTTCAACTTCATACATTTTTTGAATGACAATTACATAATCTTAATAATGAGGAAAGTACATTGAAAACTGTAGGAACAATATTAATATGTGAATTCACAAATCATCCCAGTTATTAAAGAAAAAGTAAAGTTCACATAATTAACATTGACTTTCTTCTGATGAAGGAGCGGCCCATGTTAATCTTTCTTCGTAAAACTTTATGACTACTTGTGGACATTTAACATTTGCTTGTTTGGCTGGCACCAAGTCTGCTTCATCAGTACCAACCCACTTCATCAAAAACATCAACAGTCCTGCTTAAAAAATAAATAAAAATACATTAAACTCACTACAAATATTTGATTCCATTTTACCTGAGCTGTCAGTGGCTCCTATAATTTTTTCTGGTTCTAATCCTCTATCAAAACCTTGTATTTTTTTATCATCTTTTCCACGCTTAGTATTATCTTCGGGTTTTCTTTTTTTGCTATTTTTTTCCTTTTCTTTAGCCAATTTATCCATCTCATACTGTTTAATCAGACTTGGACAATCTAAATTTTTTTCTGGCTCCCAAGTATTGTCTTTATCATCATATCTAAAATCAACATTAAATATATCACATCATATTCACAATATTACTTATTAGTATGTTACTATTTCACATTCTATGACCACAGCAGTCATTACATACCCTATCCATTTCAAAAGATACTCTTTTACACCGCGATCATTTATTCTACTATCAATAATTTTTTCCACAGTATATTCTTCGATAGCTTCCTCTACTTCCGGTTCAGGAGATGTCTTTTTACTTTTGCTCATAATAATTTCGATCTACTAAGTTAAATTCTAACCTCAAATAGAAATACCGCTTTATAAAGCAGTATTCAAACTACTTTTTGTCTTTACAAAGATTATTTTGGATTTGGGGCAATTGGTCTATAAACCAAAGCTGATTTTATTGTACAAAAGCAGCTTGTCCTCACGTAATTCCAAGATTTCAGAATCTGCAAACTCTAACAACAAATAACAGTCCATCATTTGCAACTGCAACCAAGGAATCCGTTATCCATTACATGTGTAGGTTATCTATTATATGTGTGTATCGTGGATGATTGGTGATGATAAATAAATTATTAAATTGTAATCACAAATATGACAATGGCGGTATCAGAAGGACAGAAACGCGGTATCTATCAGGTATCTATTTATGTAAATAAAATAAAAATGAACTACGTTCACCGCCACCGCCATGAAACAATTTTTCACCCTGTCATCTGTCAGTATTTCCGTATTCCGTGACAATTTACTCTAGACATGCTCTAAACTGGAAACTGTGGTTAACTACGTATGACGTCATAAAAATATAAATTGATATATTATGAGAATATAAGCTGTTGCACATTGCACAAATTATTGAATTTTAAACAGAAGTAACGTACAGCACGTTATCTGGCTAACTAAAAAAATGCTGTATCCATGATCAATGTGTTATAGCAAAAACATTTTTATGTTTTCATCCACAGATTACGATCTATCCATGAAGTCTCCATGATTCCATCCATAGAATATCTAATCTCCACGGTTCTATCCGTTCTATCTACATATAAATATTTCATATTTTTTAATAAGGCACTTCTATTACTTTTTGCGCGCTCGCTAAGCTATGCCTAGCAAATAGCACGCCAACGCCAACCGCCCAAAACGTAAAGTAAACGATTTAATCATTTTGATTGGCGTTTGATTTGATGTGAAAAATTGTTTTCCTTGTCAAACCAAAATATAAAAAAGTGTGGCGTCTTTAAGAAGTTGCTTTTATTTCAAAAAAGCCCCTTCTTAACCCACTGCAGCTTAAAATTATAGTTTTTCAGGTACGTACAAATGTTAAGCCGATTGCGGCACAATTTATTTTAACCTCCAAACAAATATGAAGTTGAATAAAATGAATATATATTTTGATTCTTGTAGTGTTGCTAATAACCGTTTAGTTTTATTCTTGATCTATCGTGAATGGCCTGTTTAAGAACAAGTTTTTCTGTATCGCTGAAAACCGATGTACTAAATACTTATGTCATTTTAAGTAGGTATATTAAATTATCTGCACAAGTGAATTTTTCTATAAAGTAGTTACATATTTGAAATTTTGGTATGGTAGTTTACCTTATCTAACCTATAATTCAGTTTTGGCTAAGGATTAAAATAAAAATGTTGATTTAACACTATTGAAGTTACTATACTATAGACAGATATATGATGAATGGACTGAAAATGTAATGAGATGCGAAATATTTTATTTACAAATATATTTTGGTTTTAATGATTGTTTTGACTTTCACTTACATTACAAGTCTTATTTCACTTTTGAATAGTAGATGTTATGTTCTTGAAATTAACTGGTATTTTAGTTAAACTATGAGTAAAAGAAACAGTCCAGTGCCTCCACCTCCACCAGAAGAAGAAGTAGTAGCTCCAGAAGAGTACGTAGTAGAGAGAATCATCGATAGTCGAATTAACGAGAAAGGAATAAAAGAATACTTTTTAAAGTGGATTGGTTATGAGGAAAAAGATAACACTTGGGAGCCTGAAGGAAACTTAGATTGTCCTGGATTGATTGAAGCATTTGAAAAAGAAAAAGCTAGAAAGGAAAAAGAAATGGAAAGGAAACGTAAGTTAAGTACACCAACAGAAGGGAAAGCTGCCAAGAAGAAAGGTGATGAAAAAAAGTCTTTGGGATTTGATAGGGGCTTGGAACCAGAAAAAATAATTGGAGCAACTGATAGTCCAGGTAAAGTAATGAGTAAATTATTTTTCTTAATAGTTTATTTTTTTCAATTAGTATTTAATATTTACCTCACATCTCTCTGCCATAGGTATTTCAAATAATACGAAATATTTTTCTATAAAAATAAAAACAGTGATTGCTTATATAACTTCAAAAATAGACAACTACTCTTTCTTAGACAATGAATATTATATATCATCTAAAGCAGTAACAGAACAATTAATAAATTACCAAATTTAATATATGTTTAGGCATATTGTTTCTAAAAAATTTAATAGATGAGGCTTTTACTTGATGAAGATCCATACTGAAATAAAACAATATAATTTGTTTAAAACTTCATTATATTTGAACTGACATTCAATTTAAACTAGTGACGTGTTTCACTAACACAGTAGCTTTATCAAACAAGTGAAGGTATAATGAAAATTTTTTAATTTATACAGTGCACTAATAGGGAATTTTAAGGATATTGACAAAAGTATTATAATATGTTTACATTGAAATAAAGTACAAGAAGTGCCTATGGAATTCTACAAATATTAACAAAAGTATTGAACGAGTTCACCTGGAAATTTATTCACAACAATCACACCTGAACTATCTTCTAGGTAAATAGGTTTAATAAGGGAGAATGATTCATAACCATCTGGTCGTTAAGAAGATTACCTGAATGTTTGTTTTTATTTATCTCAAGCGCTTCTAAAAGATTCCCTTCACACATTTGATAAAGCTACTGCGTTAGCGAAATGCGTCACAAGTTTAAATTAAATGTTAGCTCAAATATAATGAAGTTTTAAACAAATTATATTGTTTTATTTATTTATTTACGGTTTTACCATTTTTACAAAAGAATGTTCATTCAGTATAAAGAGTTCATGTTAACAAGATAAGTGATATATATATAAAAAAATTTATTAAAAATTAAATTGATATGCTTAAATATTTAGAAGCTTAACTGATTTCTTAAATGTTGATGTAGATATTCCAAATAAATCCAGACTACCACCATGTTTATTGGCAGATTTTAAAATTTTTGTGATTGGTTCATTTTGACCATAATTGGTGGTAAGAAATGGAATATTAAATATCTCAGTACTACGAGTTCTTCTAGTGTTAGTATTAAAACATATTAAACGTAATACCTCTGGAATTTGAATACTACCATTTAAAATTTTATGGACCACTATAGAATTCTACCTCTAAATCCGTAACTTTCTAACTTAGCAATAAGCAAATCATGGTTTACTCTATCAAAGGCTTTAGATCTGTGTAGATAGAATCAACTTGATCCTTATGTTCCATTGAATTGGCAATATATAAAGTACCAAGTTAGTACTCGTAGATTTGCCTTTAGAAAAGCCATGCTGTTGAAAATTATCCAAATCTTTACAATCCCACTTTAAAAAATTATTCACAAGACAATCAAATAATTTAGGTAATACAGACATCTTGACAATTTTCAATATTATTCTTGTCACCTGACTTGAATATTGGTTTTATATAACTGGTTTTCCAAAACTCTGGAAATACACCAGAACTCAATGATAAATTGAATAAGTAGTGGATAGGTTTTATAAGATTAAAAATACAATGCTTAAGCACATATGCTGGCAAACAATCTGGACCAATAGATAATTTCCAAGGCACTTTTAAAGCATTATCAATTATGTCTGAGAGCTTGATATTATAGCTATCTGATTAATTTTAGAATTTGGATAAGTAGTTGATAAAAAGGTAACAAACAAATTTACTATATCCTGACTATTTTCACCTGTACTATCACTATAGAACATACTAGATGGAAGACTAAAATTTTCGTTTGCTATTTATAAATTTCCAAAAATATTTAGGATCCGACATAATATTATTTTTGATATCATTCAAATAGTTTTTATAACATTGAGAAGACAGTTGTTTACATTCGTTTTTTAAATAAGAAAATCTTAAATAATCATCCCTTCTACCAAACAATTTATACTGCTTGTGAATTTTCTTCTTTAAATAAGTTAAATGCTTCAATCAACCATTGAACCAAACTGGAAATGAACTGGTTTTAAACTTTTTGAGTGGAATAAAAAAGTCGAAACTTGTGTAAATAATATGTTAAGTGTGATTAACATCCGTGCTCATAAGATGAAAGTAGCTCCCAGTTAATACTAGCAAAGTAATCATTTAACCTTATATAATTTGCATTCTTAAAATCATAATAAAATTCCTTGTAGTTCAATTGAACATTCTTTTCAACACAAGGCAATTCCAAAACCTTAGCCGAATGGTGTATACTGTTATCAAACAATTAATCAAGTGGAATAAATACATCAACATTATTTAAATTTGTAAAAACATTCTGACTGTTGGGTATATTATTAATTTGATACATATTAAAATAACCAAAATAATTAGATAAATACACCACAGCATAGTCATCTGGGCATTCCACTATTAAACCCAAGTCATCATTGCTCCAAGTAGCGTTTGGTAGATTATAATCACCACACAGTATCAAGTTTCCAAATTCTTCCATAACATATTCAACTGAATTACAATGATCCAAGTATGTATTTAAATCTGATGTTGGAGCAATATGAACTCCACCCAATACAACGCATTTATTATTGATCTTCACTGATACAAAAAATTTGCTCAACTTAACAATCAGGAATTGTTAACTTCTGCACATTTAAATAATGCTTAATGGCAATTAAAACACCCCCACCTCTAGTTTTCCCAGTAGAGGCAGAATTACGATCACTTCTAAATACAATAAACTCAGTAAGTCCTAATTCTGCATCACTATAATCACAGGTTAACCAAGTTTCCACAAGAATAATTATCTGATAATCACATTGATCTACGGCCATCTCCAAAGATTTTAATTTAGTTCTTAATCCACCAACATTTTGATAATAAATTGATGAATTGAATTTGCATATTGAAGTGGATCTAGTTTTTTTGTGAAGTTATTTTTTTTAGAAATTTCGGGTATACCATTTATATACTTTAAAAATATATCATTTTCGCCTTGTTCTTAGCGTTTTTTTAGGTCTGCTTTAATTCTATTGAGTTTGTATAGATGTTGTAGAGTGAGATCAGAATTTATAAATATCTTGTTATCTCTAGCAATCTTAATCTTATTTTTAAAATATTCATAACATAGAAAGGATTTGTTAAAACGATTTTTAATGAACGAGCCCCATTTTTGTTTTGTTTGCCAAATCTAACAGCTTTGACAACTTTAATATCCTCTTGAGTGATATCCCTAAAAATGGAGGTCACTGTAGCTAAATCATCTGATTGTACATTTATTTTATTTCATCGTTCACATTGTTTCTAATTTAAGACATATTAAATTTCTCTAAAATGTCTGTATACATCCAGAACTTGCAGTAACAATAAGTTTCCTTGTGTATTTTGTAGGCCAATTAATGTTTCTAATCAAATGGACGGGAACGGACGAAGCAGATCTAGTTCCAGCCAAACAAGCAAACATAAGGTGTCCGCAAGTTGTTATTAAATTTTACGAAGAACGGCTAAAGTGGCACTCACCATCATTAGAAGAAGCTAAAGCAACAGAGTAATATTTTTATAATTTAATTTTAAGTTTCATTTTCATCGTTATAATCTAATCAAGCAAATACTTTTGTTAGTAAGGATATTTTCTTCGACCATTAAACAGACTAGATGACATAATACTCACAACAAATTTGGTTTTGTAACTCACATGTCGAAATTCAGAACTGTTAAGAACTTCTTCACCTGTGAAATGATGTTTTGTATTTTGAACAGTTCTGAACTCCGAGATATTGACTTTAAAACAAAGTGTGCTGTTATCCACCTAGTCGATGATCGAAGAATATTTTTATCACGATTTCTAATGATGACAAATCGTGTGAGTCATATTTTTAGGACATATGGAAAACAATGATGGTATTTTCATATATAATTTGTTTATACTTGTTTTAATTCATGACAAATATAAAAATCTATGCTGCCCTAGTTCTATTGTAAAAATGCAAAATGATATAAACATATTATTATTATTTTTTTAAAGATCCTTTATCGAACACTAATGTCCAAACTTTGAGTCAATTTTTGGATTTCAGCGTTCAGCTTTTACATGCAATTGTTGGTTTTTGACTCTTAAACAATCAATCAATAATTAACATCTTTCAAACCTCAGTTATATTTTGTGGATTTTATTGTGTTTTAGACTGTGTCATTTTACAAACTGTAACTTTTTTCCCATCAAGTTTAGGAAAAAGCTTAAAGAGCAATTTTTTGTAGAGAATTTAATTTCCCGCAAGAAAATTCAAAAAAAAATGTTTACTTATATTTTTATTTTTTTCAATGTCTTTTAAAAGGGAAGGGGACCTCCCATGCGCCAGCTCAATTTTTGGGATATCGAGCTGAAATTACGGGAGAATTTTTTTTGTGGGTCAAAGAAACTTTTTGGATGACCTGTCACAGTTTAATGTGTTTATTATTTTGTAAGGAAGTACCATTTCACCGTTTAATCGCTTTCTTATTTATTATCAACGAAGAGCAATATTTGAAATATCCTTATTAATAATCTTGTTGGTTTGAAAAATTTAGGTAGGTTAAAGCCATACGTATAATTTTTAGGAAGTTGTACCATTAAAAATTGTCTATATTTTTCATAGATCTATTTTTAAATTGCTAATGTGTTTCTAAATATCTTCATGGAAGTTGAATATCGTTTTTTATTATATTTACGTTGATGGGTAATTTTTATTCTCAAGTTCGGATTGTATGCACAATTTTCCATAAAACTGTAAATATTTGAAAATCAGTATTGAAAAATTTAACAAACTGGTGCTAGATTGAGGCAAATTATATCTAATGCCTTCGAGATTTACTGCCAATTCAGTTCCTTTTTCACAATTTCACATGATTTACAAGCAGCGGGATAAAAATAAGTGATGTGTTTATTTTTTTAATACACCTCGTATAATTAATAAAAGATAAAGAAGTCGAATTATTGCTATTGATGGTTTCTTGCATTTACATTATTCCAAAGGTAGAAATAATAATTTAATTTAAAAAAGCAAAGGTGTCGACGCTAGAAGCACATAATTATGTTTGAACTGCTTCTAAGGCAACCAAAACCAATAGAAATTTAAATAAATACCTGGTGGAGCTTGTACCCACGGTGATATATTATTTTTTACTCAATTCCATACTAGAATAACATTTCAAAGCACGAAAAGAAAAGACACCAGGTTAAAATAGCCGTAATAAAAGTTATTGAGGTGAGCATGAAAATATGACTATCAGAGAAATGAAAAGTTTTCGAAACGAAAAAGATAATTATACTCGATGAAGAGAAATTGGAACAAAAATTTCAATCGAAAGAGTTTATAGATGAAATTAATGAAGATTATAACTAAATCTCAATCCATTTAACAGAATCTGAGGTTAATTTGTGCACAGCTGTCATGTCATGTGAAACGGGAGTCGACAAACTAATATTTAATAGTTATTTATGTCGGTCGACTCACAAACCTTCGGGCCGGAGGCCCTCGGGTTCGTAAGACGTCGCCCTCAGGGCATAAACACCTGTTTATGCCCGTGGCACATACAAACTTTTATGTCATACTAGTTCGTTATTGCAATCCAATCTCAATACAAATCAGGTTTGAATTAATAACATTGCCATTTTATCATAGTAGACACTATCGTTGCTAGGTGAATGTTGACAAACGTAAATGTCATAAAATCACAATAATTTTTATGTGTCAAAGTTAGAATTATTTCTCTTTATGCCCGCACGGGCATAAAGTACGACATTAGATAGTTGGTAACTAAGCAATAAAAACACAATAATGAACTAGTATGACATAAAAAAATAAAATGCCAGTAGTGAAGTAGTGAAACAAATGCTATATGAGCCACGGTAGAAAAGTGTATTAATGTCTCGGATCCTCGACAATAATACCTCACTTTTTTACCTTGGCGCATAATTACTATTTTCTCCGATTGACAGAAAATGTTAATTTTGCAGACACATCAATCAGCAAAGTAAGGACTTTCCTGCCTAGGCAGCAAAATCATTATTTATTGTTCATATTTTCTAACTTTAAATTCAATAGTTCGATGCAGCGACATACTCCCGCAATTCCAAAAATTAATGCAACTTAAAAGAATGGAATATAAGTATTTTCATTTTATCGTATAAATATCTTGTTTAAAACTTACTTTTGCTAATAAATATTCATCATCTGGAGCATCTAGTATAAAGTTTGTAATATCTTGTTTTTCGAAAACTCGGGACTTCTTTGCCTTGTAGCCTTCGGATGCCCGTTTTAAATATGCCCGCAACTTCAAATATCTTCCTATATCTACGCCATTTTTAACATTCATAGTTGCCTTCAACATGGAATATACAGACCAAAGTATAGAATCCAGCAAAATAAGCAGATAATACATTCTCCGAAAAAGTGTTCACATTTTTCTCCATGCAATAATCCAGAAATCGGTTATAATTTTTTTCATATTTCATCCGAGATTTCTCCGGCAACAAATTTAACTCAATATTTTTTGCCACCTCCCTTATATCTGGAGGAGTAAGTACTTCTAAGTCGCTATCACAGTCCATAATACAAATATACCGATATTTTTCCACAAAACTGGCAGAAATTTCATAAGTTGTCAAACTATAATTATTATGGACATATACATTTTCATATCAACCAACCATTCCAACAAATGCGATTTCTATCAAATTTTGTTTTAATTTATCACTACAGGAAAAATAAAAAGATTGTGGGAATTGTAATAATTTGCAAATACAATATACATATATCATTATAAACAATCGGACAAAAAAATTACATGTTCAACTCGGCAGCAAAGTAGATTGACTGCCTTAGCTAAATTCCTAGCTTCGCTACGCTTGGCTATTACTATCAGCCTCGGCAGTCAATCTACTACTTTGATGCCTAGTAAAACAAATAACTATTGTCAATTCTTTTTTTTTTCGGTATTACAGATTTTAAACAAATATCTCGTTCGACTTTTTGGGGGGTTCTTATAGACAGTACTAATTTCTCGTTGTAGAAAATGCTGAATTTATGAACACATTAGCATACATATAGAATCTAAGAGTAATTTTATTGTCAAAATCATTTTAACGTTCCAATTTGATATCACATAGCTAAACTGCTCTCTGAAATTCTCTCCTTGAACAAATGTACACATTTTTGTTTTTTTTAAATAAAAATTGAAATGTATAAATATTAATTTGCTTAAAGTTTTTGAGTTATACGCGGTTTAGTTATAGATATTTAATTAGAATTTCAAATCTGCTTTCGGATAAAATTATACCCTATTCAGATTTCATTTACGCCCGATGTAAACCAAATCACCTGGATACTTGAATTGAGAAGAGCCCTATTACAAGTATATGTTCAAACTAACGATAAACATGAATTTTTTTATCGTAAACGATGCAATCTCAGCGAAGACTGACTAAAAGTAAATTTGACCCAGATCTGTGGCGAGAGCAGACCAATCCACCAATAGGAACGCAAAACATCGTCCGCTAAAGCTGTCTTCAGGTGGGGATATTGTATTTAAGGGGCGTAAATGAAATTTGAATGTAATTCGTGTATAATTTAATTTCTACCATTTCGAAGTAAAAAATCATGGTAATTTTTTTCTCTATAGAAGATAAAATACACGTGATATAGTTGATTTTTTTTTGTATGTTCATTAGTCTCAGTTGATGAATGTGTATCTAAATTGTGTAAATACGAATAAAGTGGTTTTTAACATCTTGTTTTATTTATTTATACACCGAAGTCGCAAAAATAATTATTTATGTACCAAGGACGAAAAACTGTCTATTATAGTCGAGACTGATAGTAGAGGCGTAGCCGAGACTAGCAAGCAGGCGACACAATAGACAGATATTCGCCGAGGTGCATAATACATTTTTTCGTCGATATTTACAAAAAATGACTGATTTCCGAATGAATAATCACACCACGGTCTCATTCACACGTAATATCTTGCGGATTTCGCAAATAATTAATTTGACAACACCAAATAACAATTATGGTCAAAGTACTAGACGTCAAAAATAGACGATATTTCATCCGGAAATTAGTACGTAAAATGTCATTTTTTGTAAAGGTCGTCGAAAAAAAAAAAATACCAAAAACTATGGCAAAGAAGAAACTAGGAAATATTGTAAAAGCAACATTTTAGAATCGGCAAAAGAAGTTCGTGGAATATTCAGGTCGAATGAAAACTAAAGGCCAATGTCAGGAAATTAAGCTTTAAAGCTAAAAATGTAATAAATATTCACAAAGCAGAAAGGAATATAAAAATCGAATTCCAATAAAATCAAAAATATGGTCAAAGAAGAAAAACAGAAAAGCTGGGAAGTTTTTGGTAGGAATTTGGAAGAAAAAGGTATCTAAGGAGAACCAAAAACTGTTCTATAGAACCATGATCAAAATAAGAGGTAATGAAATGGTAAGCGCATCGACAGTTAAGGACAAAAAGGGAGAAATATTAATAAATGACATTGAAATAATGAACAGGATTTTTAAAAATTTAGTTGCGACTCCTGATGAAGGATCAATAGAAATGGAAAATAAATAAGAAATGGGAAATGCTCCTATGGAAGCAATACATTATAAAACGAAAAAGCTGCAGGTCACAATAAAATAACGAAAAAAGTACCAGAAGATTGGCAGACAGGAATGGTTTAACTTTAATATACAAATCTTATCGACAATAGGATTTTAACAAGTAAGGCGGAGATAATATAAGGAATATTACTCGAAAGAGGGAGATATCACTTCCCTGGCCGCCGTTTGACATGTTCTCATTGCTCCTGTAATGAATATGCAGTCTAGTCTTTGAAATTTACTACTACTCCACGCAATAGCTCCATAAGTATCCATCGTCTATAGTTAGCTGAAAGGTTCTGCTTGTGAAAGGCGAACCGGAGGGAGTTTACTTCGGTGAGCGACCAGGCAAATATGGATATGGGGCAAGTACCCGTGCTTGGACACTTTTTTCATCCACGCTATACCACTTTGTATTTTGTTATTTTGCTTTTCTTGTTTTTGTCATTATTATTACTGCTGTCAGTTATATATAGTAATAAATGCTATAAGTATCAATTAGGAAGTTATTCCTATTTAAATCTAGTTCAACTGAATTGAACACAACAAGTATAGTTAGCGAGTTGAAGTGGTAGAAAACGTGACTAATTCAAGATTTATATGGTTAAACGGTTAACGACCTGCAATCGACAAACCTTAGCATAGTTTCCTAGCTGAAACAGTCCATCAGCAATCTTTTCTTCTCAGGAAGATGAATTTTGTTGATACGTGGGTTTGCCAGCTAAATATGTTTTTCGTTAATCCGTTCATGTGACATAAAATCTTGATCTTGAAGGTAAGCTTGAACCATGCGCTAAGGGGAAAGTGGATATTCAGCGTCGTGGGGATCATATTATTCAATTTCGGCAACAGTTTTGGCATCGTCCGAATCTACAGGCGCGCTGAAACTAAGTGTTCGCTAGTAGTTGTTCGGACGAGTTCGTTACTCTTGTGTCAGTATTTTAGTAGCCAATTAAAAGAAACTGAATTATATCGAACAGGTAAGTACCAGTGGCTAGTGATAATAATAATATTTCGTTTCACCTTTTGATTTTATAACTGCCTATACCTACTTGGTTGTCGTACACATAATAGCAAACTTTGTTGATTCTGATTATTTGATAGTAGGCACGATGACGGTCAATAAGAATCTCTTAAATAATATTTTGAAATAAGCAGCAAGGTCTACTTCATTTTGAATCAGACTCCTTTCAATACCTGAGACCAAAGTATGTAGGGAAGCTTCTCCTGATTTCCCTGTGGTTGTAGTCTGTGTAGAGGGATGCTCTTAAGCACTTGTATAACTTTTTCCATGGCTTTCACCATGAGTAGGCACTCCAACATATTTTATTGCCGATCCTCTTTTCGCGAGTTCATCAACTTGTTATAGGTAATATCCAGAAATACCGTATCCCGGCACCCATACTAATCTTAATTTAATGCGGTCTGCCAGTTCAGTCAAATCTGGCATTTCTCTACCGGCACCATGCTAAGTTGGCGTCATTGAGCGAAGCCGAGGCGAGTCGAAAGACATAAAATAGTAATGCGCACATTAAGCTTGAGACAAAATGATTATTGACACTTATTTTTATTTCTGACATTTTTTTGTCAAGATTCAACTATGTACTTAGTTCTAAACTTCATACAACTGATATTTTCAGAATTCTAGTGATTTGAAGTAGGTACCTAATTATTTTAATTTTCACTTTGTGAAATATGTCCAGAACGGAAAATTACTCTAAAACGCTATTTCCTGCAAACCTCATTAAATTTTCTCCACCTTTTGACGTATATACTGCCTTTTACTTGTAACCAAATGGAATGACAAGTTTTTCTCGCATACTATTACCTAGGTAGTTAGAAAAAGCTTACCACTACCACTTCCGTTTTTCAATTCACTACATAAATTGCTCATCATAAAACGATTTTATCTGAAACATGTCTAATGTCTAATCAATCAAAAAGCTTTTAGTTCTGAATAGGAATATGAAACAGTCGACATCAATTATAATAAAATCATATTTATTGATCTGTTCTAGCTGACTGAAATTAGGTTTAATATTTGTTCAATAAGCACTTCAATCGGGTCAAACAAACAGAAAATTCAATAATTAGCCTACTACATACGTGAAAATATACAATAAACGCGAGTCCATATTATAAAATTGTTATTTTCTCAGCTGAATTCATTTATACATGAGTAGTGAATGCTTATAAACAGGATGACAATCTGAAGATTTCTGTAATTCAGCATTTTTCAGTGATCTTTGTTTTGAATGAGACCTAATCTTTTATGGCTGTTGTGTTCAGCTGTGGTAGATATCGTGAGGAAATTTGAATGTAAATCAATTAAAAAATATTAATTTATGAAATTTATAGAGGATTAATGGAACTATTTTAAAAGTACAATCCTACATAGCATGAAAAGTGTGCGGAATAAATAGAAAACAAGATAATATGAAACAAACTTCTTGGTGGACGATAGAAATAAAAAACCAAGTGAAATAAAAGAAAATGGCATGGAAAAACTACTTATCGAATAGAACAGAAGGGAAATATAAGGATGAAAGGAAGAAAACCAAAGAACTAATTAAAACATCGAAGAGCGAACAATGGAGAAAATTTGGGGAGAAAATAGAAGAAGACTCCAAAGCAAATCAGAAACTCTTTTATAAAGCATAAAAGAATATAAAAACAGAAAAAAAGCGGGACACATATTTTATAGAAAATAAGAATGGCAAAATACTAACAGACGACCAAGAAATTATGCAACGATGGAAAGAATATTCTCAGGAACTACTTAATGATACAAAAGATAGAGAGGAACAAATCCAAATTAATATGCAGGAAGATGCAGAAATAAAAATAAGTAAAGAAGAAATAGAACAGGTGATAACAGAACTTAAAAATGGAAAAGCTCCTGGATATGACAAAATTACATCAGAAATCATTAAAAACGTTGGACAAAAAGGAAAAGATATGTTGTTATAAATTTTCAATAAAATTATAGAAGAAGAAACACTACCAAGGGACTGGCAAAAAGCACTAATTGTACCAATTTTTAAGAAAGGTGATGTGAAAGACTGCAATAACTATCGTGGAATAATATTAATTAGCACCACGATGAAAATATTGGAGAAAATACTGGAGAAAAGAATCAGGTCGACAATAGAAAACACACTGGAGGAGTCACAGAGTGGATTCAGAAGAAGAAGAAGTCATAAGAAATAACAATATAACAGAAAATTTCACTACAAATATGGGACTAAGACTAAGCCCTTTGTTATTTATTATTTATATGGATGAGATCATTAAGAAATGCACAAAACTGAGTAAAAAGGTATGTGTGGGACATTTGCAATTGTGCAGGGTGAACATCAGTGAAGGAGCATTTGCAGACAATGTTATATTAATAGCAAAAAATGAAAAAGAACTATAAGAAAACATAAATGTGTTGAATACAGTAATGGTAGACATGGGAATGAGAATAAACAAAAACAAAACAAAAGTTATGGTCATTGGAGACGACAAAGAGGAAATAAATGTAAGAATAGATACAGACAGAATGGAATTATTGATAAAAACTAACGTCAAATCAGTTACAGTTCATATGCTGTCAAAGTCAAAGGTAATTTGATATTTTTTGTCGGTAAAGGTGTGGACGAATTAAACAAACTAAAACTTTTTTGATTTTATTAGTATTGTTGTTATTTAACAATTTAAACAATATTTTAAATATTTACTGTATTCAATATTCACAGCTCTCTACGATCTACTATTCTATTTTTTCGCCTTATTTTTCAATTCAAATTAACTTATTTTCGTCACTCGAAATTATCCCTTGTTTTCAAGGGAAATTAAAATATTATGAAGTGGCTCCACGAAACTCAAGTAGTTAAACAAACTGAAGGAGGAAAGGAAGTTTCGAAAGTTTATTTTTGTCCTTGATAAAGGTGGATATTGATCTGTCCTAAAAGTTTCGATTCGGCCCATTTTGTGACATTCTATTAGGAAATGAAGCGAAAAATAAAGGATTGAAAGAGAAATCATGTTACATAATCCTACTCTATTATTCTGCCCCAATATTACAAGGGGAATGTAAGATGTTTGGAAAAAGTTGGCTTGTATTTGAAATTTTGGTGGAGGATCTATTAAATAGATGGCGGGCATGCTTCTACCAGATGAACTTTATCCGTATTTAACAAATTCTTTTTTATAATCTAATTCAGTCAATAGGGAACTTGATTAAAATTTTAATAAGCAAAAATATGCTAAAAATCATAAGAATACATTGCATGAAAACGACTGGCATGAAAAAAACAATTTTTTTACTATAACGAATTTAAAATGCGGAAAAATTCAAATTATTTGAAGCTTTTCTAAACGCATTGCTATTGGTTGTGACGTAGAACAGTAATATTTCGGTACTGCGCGTGCGTTCATCGTACAAGGATCGAAGGTATACCATCAAAACAGCCATTATAGCTTTGTTTACTTGAGTGTTTCCAACTGTTTTTTTTTGTATTTTCGCTTCATTTTGATTTATTAGACTGTGAAATTTTGATTACGTCCACAACATTTTTAACATGACTGAAGAAATGATACGAAATATATTACGAATGCGATCTCTGCGTGCAGTGTTGTCAGCATAGTACAAGAAATTATCCCTCGTACAGGTCTTAAAAATAACACATTTTTCACATAATCTATCTCATTTTTGTTATATGAGCTTTATAGAACTTCGGTTCTCAGCTCATAATTTATTGTAATAATAATAATAATAATAATCCCTCCAGTTTCGAATATTGTTACAGATTTATAATATATATGTGTGTAATTTCAATAGCTTTTGTGAAATAGGATAATTGAGACACGTTTTATTATTTTGATGTAAATTATTCCGAGTAACACACATAAAATCATTGGCGATAGATAAAAATGCTTATAATTTTATAATGCAGTTTCCTTCCAAAAATTGTCCCTCAGAAACCCCGAAAATCCCTTTAATTGGCATCACTGTTGTGTTAAAATAAATTGGAAGGTTCCCTATTACTGTTCCTCTTTTGTATAATATACTTTTTTGATAAATAAAGTAAGGAAATTACTGGCATTAGCAGAATCCTTTTAGCATTTTCTAGCGAATATAACAAGAAATACACTACAAAAAACCGTCCCAACTTATTTATGAACCCCATCTTTTCCATTAGATATCATGCTGTGGTATTCCGTGAACTTCTCTGTTCATTTTAATGGCGTCAAGTGGTTAGGGCAGTGGCGTAGACATTAGTTCGTTTATTAAGACAACCAACCATTCTTAAAAATAGAATAGTTTCAAAATATCAACTATTTATTGTATAGTATGTTTACCTTAAGAAGGCAATGACGATTAAGAACGAAATTCTGTGACGTTGAATTCCTGTTGAATTGATGGCTTTAAGATTTTAGATTTTTTCCATTAAATATGCAACAATCTTTTGTTCATTCATAGTATGCACATTTTTGAAATAAATCGTAGACCAATTAATAGCTCTCTCTTGACTTTACCGGCAATAATTCAAAAGTAACCGCTTTAGCAGATTCACTTATCTAATGTGGAATCATTTCAGCCTCACTTTCACTGCTTATTTCTATTTTTTGGATTTGAAAAGCGGAAATACACACATTACATGACATGCGTTGTTATAATGAAATACAAAGTTCTTGTTATTGTCAAAGACACCCACATAAATAAAGCACGACCAGAGATCTAAGAAGGTTATAAATCACTCAACACTTGAGTTATCAGCAGGCGGTTGAGTCTACGCAGAGTTGTACCTGTCCTAGCCATTAAATTTTGTCTTATAGGTAGATTAAGATAATTAAAAAAAAATCGCTTGAATATAAATAATTTATAATTGAAGGGAAGTATAAACATTTAATATAATTTGTTTCCCTTGAGGGTGTAAAATTTGTCACATTTTTCACGACTCAAAAATCGAATAGACACTTTAAAATAGACAAATTAGGTAGGAAATAACTGAACGTTATTTAACTTTCCCCCTTTTATTTCTGAAATTGGAAAGCGATCAGTTCTTAAAACAGTCATGCTTCCCAAATCTGATAGATAATTTATCTTGTAACGCTAAATAGACCATTATAGTTATACTCTCGTTAATAGCCCATTAGTACTGAGAGTCTGGTGGCCAGGTAGGTAAATTTTATTATTTACACACACTTAAACATATCCTCACCAAGGGTTCTAAATGAACCTTGGGAGATTTTTTATTATCAAATAAATTTAAATAGGTACACAACTGTCAAAAAAAGCCGAAAATAATGGAGAGCCTACTATTATTAAAATGCCAAACTATTTCATGAGATATTATAATCCGGACCTGGGAATCTTTTAAGGGACACACACTTTTATTGCTTATCTATATTTCCAACAATAGGTAATAATGAGGGTCGTCGGCTTATATTTATTTACGACCAAAATCGTCCTGAAAGTGAAAAAAATCATCCTGAAATTAGCTACTTTCGGTACCATTTTATTTTCGAGACTGCATAAAAATTTATTATAATTATTCTGTTGACGCTAAAAGTAACTAAAAATGATATCATAGTCTTCTTAACGTGAAAATATGTTAGTGTTTTATGATTATTGCTGCTACGTCACTGGATGGAGTTTATTTAATATAGGAAGCAGAAACACTCGAAGGACTAACGTAATTAGTTCAAGAATTGTGGGAGAAATTTAATTACATTTGTCTGGGTTATGATTAAATTTATATAATACAAAGTAATAATGCGAAGTCACCAACTCAAAGCCGGTCCTGTCACTAAACTATAAATTTTGGCGAATGCGAATTCTAGAAGCCTCCAAGAAGATCTTTCTGTTTTGTTTTTGGGAACCGGCTTCTATTAATTTTAGAAGCCGAAATTTCTGGAAGGTGTTGGGATATACAGTGTGTACATAAAGTAATAAAAAAGTCCTTCAAAAGTTAATGTTTGGGCAGGTATTATCGGCACCACTGTTATCGGACCATTCTTTGTAGAAGGCAATTTGAACGGACCAAAGTATTTAGATTTATTAAGAAATCAAATAGTTCCTGCAATAAGAAATGCAGTTGGTAACAATTTTAATGACACTTGGTTTCAGCAGGATGGTGCATCACCACACTTCAGTGTTGCTTTCGAAATTACTTAAATGAAGTTTTCCAAGACAGGTGGATTGGAAGAAGGGACACAATTTAGTGGCCAGCCAGATCTCCCGATTTATCGCCTTTAGACTATTGCTTCTGGGGATGTCTGAAAAACATTGTGTTCAAGACAAAACCTTATAATCTGGATGAACTGAGCAATACAATACTGTTAACAGCCCATCAAATAACAAATCAGCAATTGCGTAATACCATATCAGCTTTTTATAATCGACTTGGATACTGTCAAATAGAAGAAGGAGGACAATTTGAACATCTCATTAAATAAGATTAGTTGTTTGTTCCTGTTAATTATTTTGGTAATAAAAACGTTCCCGTAAATTATTTTTCTCAATAAGAAGAAATGAGATTAGAATTATGCGGTCTTGACGGTTGTATTTGTAATTTAATAGATTATGAAAAACTGAAAATATTACATGGTGTACTATTTAAAAAAATATGTTAATAAGTTATTTTGGAGCAACGGTGCACCCTGTATACTTCTAATCGACATATGCAGATGGTCTGGATTATTTGAAAAAACCTTTATTCAGCATTTCAACGGAAATCGAAATATTAGCAAGTTACGTTACTTTATGTACACACTGTATAAAGGCAACACCCGCGAGGAAAGTTAGTTAGTAAAACAGTTAGTAAAAAGATGCTGTTATTGTAGCACTAACAAGGAGCACTCATCTGTAAGCAAATGTTAAATTTTAACGCATGGTTAAAAATTCGAAAAACTGCTAACTCCATTTTACTATTCTGTATGCATAATAAGCTCTAAAATTTGAACAGAAAACTTTTGTCCAGCCATACCTGTTAAAATTTTAATCCTAATCTTGACTAAAACTTTTCTAATAGCGAAAACTTCGTCAAATATAACAGCATGCCGTTAATTTTTCACCACTTCTTATAGAATTGACTCTACAGCCATCTAAATGTATTATTTTAACTTGGGTGGAGATAATGTAAATGCAACTATAGCTCCGAAATTATGGCATTTAGGAAAGATATCTGACAACAATGTAAATACCACCATAATATCGGCCTTATCACAAAATCCTAGCACACAAAAATCTATAAAAATCATGCTATCCGTTTCCGAGACAATTGAGGCGATCCATACTTAAAACTCACTCTGTATAGTTAATTTGAATATCTGATAAATTTATATTTTTACAGAAATACCCTACAAATGTTTGCTGTAATTAAATTGATAAAAACATTTTACGAAACAGTCTTTTGTAGAAAAGAATATAAAATCGACCAAAGTGACCGTTTTTCAAAAATTTTGATAATTTTCAACAATTATTGATCAATGTTATAAATGAAACTAACTGTTTCTAATTAATTCCACTATTTAATTAAAAAATTATGGAAGGATATTGATAATTATTTCGATATTGACATATCATCGATCATTTTTTAAAATAACTAACAATTTTTGACCATTTTTAACAGTATCTGACAATTATTGACCATTTTTGACAATTTTTCAAAAATTTTACAATTAATGACCAATTTTCAAAATTTTGACAATTATTGCCTATTTTTTCAAAATTTTTGACCATTTTTCATATTTTAACAATTATTGACCATTTTAGACCATTTTTCAAAATTTTAACAATTATTGACAATTTTTGACAGGTTCTGACAATAATTATTGACCATTTTTGACAATTTTTAACCATTTTTGACAATTTTTAACCATTTTTGACCATTTTTCAAAAATTTTGACAATTTTTGACCATTTTTCAAAATTTTTAAAATTATTGACCATTTTTTCAAAATTTTGACAATTATTGACCATTTTTCCAAAATATTTGACGATTTTTTCAAAATTTTAACAATTATTGACCATTTTTGATAATTATTGACCATTTTTTACAGTTTCTGACAATTATTGAATATTTTTGACCATTTTTTAAAATATTTAACAATTTTTGACAATTTTTGAGCATTTTTACAGGTTCTGAAAATTATTGAACATTTTTGACAATTTTTCAAAAATTTTGACCATTTTTCATAAATTTTGACAATTTTCAACAATTATTGACCATTTTTGACAGTTTTTTATAATTATTAACGATTTTTTCATCATTTTGAGAATTTTTGACCATTTTTTAAAATTTTAACAATTATTGACCATTTTTGACAGTTTCTGACAATTATTGACCATTTTTGACAATTTTTCAAAAATTTTGACATTTATTGTACATTTTTCAAAATATTTAACAATTACTGACTATTTTTTAAAATATTTAACAATTTTTGACATTTTTTGACAATTTTTGACAATTTTTGACAATTTTTGACAATTTTTGACAATTTTTGACAATTTTTGACAATTTTTGACAATTTTTCAAAAATTTTGACAATTTTCAACAATTATTGACCATTTTTGACAATTTTTAACCATTTTTGACAATTTTTAACCATTTTTGACCATTTTTCAAAAATTTTGACAATTTTTGACCATTTTTCAAAATTTTTAAAATTATTGACCATTTTTTCAAAATTTTGACAATTATTGACCATTTTTCCAAAATATTTGACGATTTTTTCAAAATTTTAACAATTATTGACCATTTTTGATAATTATTGACCATTTTTTACAGTTTCTGACAATTATTGAATATTTTTGACCATTTTTTAAAATATTTAACAATTTTTGACAATTTTTGAGCATTTTTACAGGTTCTGAAAATTATTGAACATTTTTGACAATTTTTCAAAAATTTTGACCATTTTTCATAAATTTTGACAATTTTCAACAATTATTGACCATTTTTGACAGTTTTTTATAATTATTAACGATTTTTTCATCATTTTGAGAATTTTTGACCATTTTTTAAAATTTTAACAATTATTGACCATTTTTGACAGTTTCTGACAATTATTGACCATTTTTCAAAAATTTTGACATTTATTGTACATTTTTCAAAATATTTAACAATTACTGACTATTTTTTAAAATATTTAACAATTTTTGACATTTTTTGACAATTTTTGACAATTTTTGACAATTTTTGACAATTTTTGACAATTTTTGACAATTTTTGACAATTTTTGACAATTTTTGACAATTTTTGACAATTTTTGACAATTTTTGACAATTTTTGACAATTTTTGACAATTTTTGACAATTTTTGACAATTTTTGACAATTTTTGACAATTTTTGACAATTTTTGACAATTTTTGACAATTTTTGACAATTTTTCAAAAATTTTGACAATTTTTAACAATTATTGACCATTTTTGACAGTTTTTTGTGATTATTGACCATTTTTTCAAAATTTTGACCATTTTTAAAAATTTTAACAATTATTGACCACTTTTGACCATTTTTCAAAAATTTTGACAAATTTTGACCATTTTTCAAAATTTTTACAATTATTGACCATTTTATCAAAATTTTTACAATTATTGACTATTTTTTCATAATTTTCACAAATTTTGACCATTTTTTCATATTTTATCAATTATTGTCCATTTTAGACCATTTTTCAAAATTTTAACAATTATTGACCATTATTGACCATTTTTTCAAAATTTTGACAATTTTTGACCATTTTTAAAAATTTTAACAAATATTTACCACTTTTGACAATTTTGCAAAAACTTTGACAATCATTGACCATTTTTTTTAATATTTAATAATTTTTGACCATTTTTCAAAATTTTGACAATTTTTGACCATTTTTGACAATTTTTGACGATTTTTGACGATTTTTGATTGGTTTTGACAATTATTGACCGTCTTTGACAATTATTGACCATTTTTGACAATTTTTCGAAAATTTTGACCATTTTTCAAATTTTTTGACAATTTTTGACCGTATTTTAAAATTCTTGACAATTTTTCAAAAATTTCAACATATTTGGCAATTATTAACCATTTTTTCAAAATTTTATAGTACATATAATATACCATCATATGGCGAGGCGAAGCGCCGCCACGGCAATTCTCGCCACGCCAAAAATCAGGTTTACCCTCCGCCTATAGATGTTTCACATCAACAATAATTTATTAAAATAGTTTCAGACGTTCCATATTTAAAAACTACTTTGTATATTTACACCCTAAATTAAAATGTAACGTACCCGACGCTGTATAAAACTAAAATTATATCTATTACTTTCCGTAGATAAAATAAATTTAAAGCTTTCGACTAATATCCGTATATGGAGTGACGAATACAGCTCCAAAAAAATGCAGTAAACATCAAGCCGGCTTTTTTTGTTAACTACTAGAAAAAACTGCTTCGCGAATTTATCAGAAAGAACAAAGAGTGTGTTGTACATTGTGCGTGAGTGTGTTAAGTAGTGAATATTGATATTTTTGAGGTTATTCAGGTAATTTTTGATTATTTTATTTAACAATATACATTTTTAATGTAATGATACTTATTATGTTGAATTAGATACTTTTTTAGTTTTGAAAACTAGGAATTTTAAGTCTTTATATAATCAATTATAAATTTTATACAAGTGTATGAATTCAAAGGTGTAGATCAAATGAAAAGAATATTCTTCATCAAATAAAATTGAAAAATAACAAATTGCACATTAGAAATAACTATAACTTTGTAACATAATTCTGTTGTGGAATTTGTCATTTTATTAATTTGATAGTAATAATTTGGAAGTTTTTTAAATGATGTAGGAATTTATTTTTTCGTAAAAAACCATATTATTATAAAGGGCCCCATACACGGTCAATATTATTGTACAATATATTGTGAAATGTTATTGAAGGAGCGACCATACACGGTCAATATTATTGTACAACCCACAGTTCAATAAATTTGCGCAGCCCACAGTTGAGTAGTCGTGCATCTTGGTTTGAGTGACATTATAATGCGCAATACTACCCAAACACGACACAATATTTTGAAGATTGCACAATATATTTCTAAACTTTTTGAATTCACTCAATATATTGCGCAATCTGTTTTTCGCCTTCAATCTTGCTCAAACATGTTCAATAATATTGTGCAATATAAAATATTGCACAATAATATTGACCGTGTATGGGGCCCTTAAAAGCTTTTGTAAATCCTTTGTTAATAACATACTTTTTATGCGTAGACGTGTAGGTTGTAGATAACTCAAGTAATTAGATGTTGCCAGATCGACAAAAAATATTTTTATAATTTGGATAATTTTGAATTGCTCTTCTTTACGTTCTATATGGTATATTTATTATTTATGTTGGGTTTTGATGGGAAATATAACGTTTTTGATGTGAAATATCTAGAGGCTGGGGGTAAACCCGATTTTTGCGCACTGAGCTCGGACCCATAGGTGTGAAAAATTGTCAAAAATGGTCAATAATTGTCAAAAACTATCAAAAATTGTCAAAATTTTGAAAAAATGGTTAATAATTGCCAAATATGTTAAAATTTTTGAAAAATTGTCAAACATTTTGAAATATGGTCAAAAATTTGGAAAAATGGTCAATAATTGTCAAAAACTGTCAAAAATGGTCAATATTTGTAAAAATTTTGAAAAAATGGTCGATAATTATCAAAAATTTTGAAAAATGGCTAAAATGTTTGAAAAATTGTCAATAATTGTCAAAGACGGTCAATAATTGTCAAAACCAATCAAAAATTGTCAAAAACTGTCAATAATTGTTAAAATTTTGAAAAATGGTTAATAATTATAAAAAACTGTCAAAAATGGGGATATACTTTGTAAAATCATATGCCCATTCAAACAAAAAAAAATTAAAATTCCGATATATTAATATATTATCGACAGTTTCATAAGGTGTGAAAAATTGTCAAAAATGGTCAAAAATTGTCAAAATTTTGAAAAACTGGTTAATAATTGCCAAATATGTTAAAATTTTTGAAAAATTGTCAAACATTTTGAAATATGGTCAAAAATTGTCAAATATTTGGAAAAATGGTCAATAATTGTTAAAAATTATAAAAACTGTCTAAATTTTGAAATAATGGTTAATAATTGCCAAATATGTTAAAATCTTTGAAAAATTGTCAAAAATTTTGAAATATGGTCAAAAATTTGGAAACATGGTCAATAATTGTCAAACCCTGTCAAAATTTTGAAAAAATGGTTAATAATTGCCAAATATTTTCAAAAATTTGGAAAAATGGTCAGCAATTGTCAAAAAAAGTCAAAAATGGTCAATATTTGTAAAAATTTTGAAAAAATGGTCGATAATTATCGAAAATTTGGTTGAAATGTTCGAAAAATTGTCAAAAATGGTCAATAATTGTTAAAGACTGTCAATAATTGTCAAAACCAATCAAAAATTGTCAAAAACTGTCAAAAATTGTTAAAATTTTGAAAAATGGTCAAAAATTGTTAAATATTTAAAAAAATGGTCACGATTCTCAAAATTTATGAAAAATTGTCAAAAATGGTCAATAATTTTTAAAATTTTGAAAAATGGTCAAAAATTGTCAAAATTTTGAAAAAATGGTGAATAAATATAAAAAACTGTCAAAAATGGTGATATACTTTGTAAAATCATATGTCCATTCAAACAAAAAAAACTCAAAATTCCGATCTATTAATATATTATCGACAGTTTCATAAAACAAGTATACATCATCAAGAACTAAAATGACAAAATGAAATTTTTTTTCTCTACTGTTTATTATCAAAGAATATTAAATTATAATATTTCCATTTCTTTTTTTTACAGATTTTAACGCCCGTATCAGCTCATGCGATTTGCCTAAAGGTAGGAGACTGTTGTGACGAATAACAAAAATAGTAATATTTATGAAAATAATAATAGTTTAAACTGAAAAAATGACAAACAAACAATTTTTTCTTGAAATGTTTTTGCTATTTACAATTTTTCGTATAGGCTGTTTTATTTATAATAATTTTATTAATATATTGAATAATGGAAACACCCCAGCAAGAGGATATTTTTGCTTCTTTTGTTTCAGGTGAAGTTTTTTCAGCGTAGCAACATTCTGTGAGCAATTCAATCAATCATTTTAGTAGTAAATATAACACAACATTTTTTAATTTAAATAGAAACTTATTAAAACAACAATAATAAAAAATACAAAAAAAATTATGAACTGTATAATAAAAAAAGAAAAATTGCTTAAAAAATTTATTTTTTTCACAAACGTGCTCGGATTCAAAATTTTTTTCTCTAATTAAATCATTTTTTTAGTATCTTATTGAATACAAAAATAGAAAAATTACTTAAGAATTTAATTTTTTTCACAGCTGAACTCAGATTCAGAAATATTTTTAAAAACCTCAAAAAGTCTTACCTAATTTAAAAATTTTCTTAAGTCAGCTATAATATTAACCATTTTGTAAGAGAATTATAATTTTCGAAATATTATGGTACTAAGTAAAACCGGAATGCTCCAGATAATTTAGGAAGACGAAAACAAAGGATTTCTGGTGCAACGTTCTGGGAGCCAATAATAGGTCAACCATTTAACACAATTTAATATTTTCGAATTTGAACAGAGTTATCAAAACAGGAATAATAAAAAAAAAGAAAAAATTCTCTAGAAGTTCCTTTTTTTCACAACTGATAAAGGTACCTCAAATTTTTTTTCCTAAATTAAAACAACATATTATCAAATACAAAGGATAATTTTATCTAAACAAAAAGAAAAATTAATTATTTTCAAAACTAGCTCAGATTTAGAATTATTTTAAGAAACCTCAAATTTGTTTCCCAAATTTATTACATTTATTTAGTGTAGCATATTATTAACCATTTTATTAGAAAATTATTATTTTCGAAATATTAAGTCACTCCCAGAACGCACTAGATACAACGGAATCTTCCAGACAACTCAGAAGAAGTGACAACAATGATTTTGGGTGTTTCCAATTCTTTACATTTTCGTTTTTTGCTAATTTACAAAATATATTTAAATATATAAAGGTGTATACTGTTACATCATAAATTTACTTCTTTATCAATTTTCAAATTTTCAAATTGTTGTATGCCTGTATGTGATCACAAACTTTCCTTGGGTACAATAAAGACTTGTAGTTTTTGAAATTCTTTTTTTTTAACTTGTCCATTATAAATTTATTTCAATATTTTTAAAAGCTTATTTTTATATTTTTAATCTCTCTTAACTTATTTAGAAAGTTTAATATTTCACAAAAGACACTTTTTGTGCCCAGATTATTCAGACTACTCGCTAATTTTTGTCGTACTTTGGTTAACAAGTTTTCTTCAAAATTAGATATATACTTAGATTACTCCAAATTAAATTGTTTATAAATATTCCTTTGTTTGATAATTGAATTCTCTTTATTTTCAAGTAAATTTTAATCTGGATACTGCACCGGATTGGGGTGGGATTCTAAACTTTCCAAATATTTTTTATTCTCATACTTTTCCCAATTAGAATTTTTGTAGAAACTTGTTGATTTTTGTATTACTTAAAAGAGTGTGTGGGTAATATGGTAAGATTTTCACGGACTACAAGGACAAGGCTGTTGGGTTACGCTCATCTTCCCTATACTGACCGAATTGTATGAATTATTTATTATAGTAAATTACACCATGAGATGTGTTTTATACATTACTCTAAAATGTAATATATTTTAAATGAGACATGCAACCGGTTTTTATAGATAGGTGAGTTTCTCTATAAAGACAGGTACTGGCTCGAGGTTGCTCTAACGTAGTGGACTTAGAGGCAGTATCATAGGGAAACTTTTGTGATGTATGCCTTTTGACTAAGTGATAAAATAAATGTGGTGGCAATCGTCGGCCGGTAAATGGAAATGGACGAATTCGGTTTGAAGTGATGGTTAATGGAAAAAATGGTGCAGTCCAAATGGTATTGGGATGAAGGTTACGTCATAGAACTCAAAATGTAAGTGTTAGTTTTACTTTTTGAATGTTTTTTTTGTTCTAATTGAGTAATTGCATATAAAATCGTGTTTTTTGTATTGTAATGGAAATTATTTCCCACTTTTTAGTTCAATTTGGTACAAAAGCATCTTTTTAATTTGAAAAAAATTCCCGCATCAACATGATCTACGTTGTCCAACAGGCCACTGTCATCTGAATCATCATATGATAAGACTTTGACTTTCGGAAGATCCGATTTTTGTCTGGAAAATGAAGAATGATGAATCAGGTATTTGATGTTTGACAGGGTCTCTCCCGCCCTCGGACCTGAAATATCATTCACCAAATAAACTAATCGGTTTTGTTAAGAAGCTGAATTTGTTGGGTGAAATCTGAATAGGTATGAGCCACAATAGACTCTTGCGAGTCGAAGTGGAGGGCCTTATAGACCCACTCACCACAAACTAGGGATGGCAATCTGAAATCGATTAATCGAATAATCGATTCCTCGGACCGAATAAATCGATTTTTTAAATCGATATGTTGTATTGAATCGATTCAGTGAATCGATATTTCACCTTTGAAAATCGACATTCGATTTTTTTTGTGTTTTTGGTAGAGCGGCTTTTTTTCAATTGCCCCGGCAACATCGCAAGTAGTGATGAGAGCGGCACCGCTCGGATCCCAGTAGACTCGAAAGACACTGTTGCTTTTTTTTCAAAAAAGCTTATAGGGAACTCTATAAGTAGGGATGTTTGAAAAATTAAACGATTTTTATATAAATCAATTATTTTGTTATAATCGATTTTTCGAGTAATATTAATCGATTTTGTATAAATTACGTGTGTTTAAGGAAAGGATTTTCGAAAACGGCTCTCGTATTATTTATTGACTATTTTTCAAAATTTTGACACCTATTGACGATTATTGACCATTTCTCAAAATTATTGACCATTTTTTAACATTAATTAAAATATTTTAGAATTTTCATAATTTTTTCATTAAATTGTGGAATTAATTAGAAACAGTTAGTTTCATTTATAACATTGATCAATAATTGTTGAAAATTATCAAAATTTTTGAAAATTTAGTAAAATAGTAATATGAGTAGATTCCATAAAGTAAGGGTCCAAACAGTAAATTCATTTTTTAACAATAATTGACAGTTTTTGACAAAAATCGTCCATTTTTAACAATTAATTGACAATTATTGACCAATTTTGACAGTTTTTCAACAATTACTGATCATTTTTTTTTAAATTATTGGCCAATTTTGACAGTTTTGCAACAATTACTGATCATTTTTTAACAATTATTAACCAATTTTGACAGTTTTTCAACAATTATTGACCATTTTTCCAAACTTTTTGACAATTTTTGACCATTTTTTGAAATTATTGACCATTTTTTACAATTATTGGCCAATTTTGACAGTTTTTCAACAATTATTGACCATTTTTTACAATTTTTGACCAATTTTGACAGTTTTTCAACAATTATTGACCATTTTTTTTTAAATTATTGACCAATTTTGACAGTTCTGCAACAATTATTGACCATTTTTCCAAACTTTTTGACAATTTTTGACCATTTTTTGAAATTATTGACCATTTTTTACAATTATTGGCCAATTTTGACAGTTTTTCAACAATTATTGACCATTTTTTTTTAAAATTATTGACCAATTTTGACAGTTCTGCAACAATTACTGACCATTTTTCAAAATTTTAACAATTATTGACACTTTTCAACAGTTTTAGACAATAATAGACAATTATTGACCATTTTTAATTTTTTTTTAATTTTCGATAATTATCGACCACTTTTCAAAATTTTTGACAATTATTGACAATTTTCAGTAGTTTTTGACAATTATTGACCATTTTTTAACAATTATTGACAGTTTTGCAACAATTATTGACCATTTTTCAAAATTTTTGGCAATAATTGACAATTATTGACCATATTTTAAAATTTTTGACAATTTTCGTATAATTTTTTTTCAATCCGATAAATATCGTTAGCGAATAAATCTCTTAGGTTTATTATCGGAATATATACGAAAAGTATGTCCATTTTTAAAACAATCCAAGAAAAAATCAACGATCTTTTCGCAGAAATCGATTTATTTTTTATTAAAATCAATTTTTTCGACAAATCTATTAATTTTGAATGAAGAAAAATCGATTTTTATTTTATCGATTATTATTTTCCATTAATCTCACACATTCCTAATCCGATACTTTGTGGTAATAATATGATAATAAAAAAATAATTGTTATTATTATCGAATTCCCTGAACTTAATAAAAATCCCCAATTTTACTGATAAGAGATCCCGGAAAGAGATTGTTTATTTAAGGGTACTTTTCTTGTTGTTTTCAATAAAAAAGATCGATTTATATTTACATTGTAAAAAATACAAACTTGAAAAAAATCGATCTTTTTGCAATCGATCTTTTAGACCTCGATTTTTTTATGTATCGATTCATCAGGTTACGATTCGAATCGATTCAAAAATCGATCTTTTTCAGAAAGAATCGCCATCCCTACCACAAACCTTTCCTAACCTAGAAGGCCAAAAATGTTTAATAGTGATTCGTTGAGATAATAACCTTGTTTATCTACTCTGGAATATATTCATTGTGCCAATAAACAAATTTTTATGAACAAAATTATTTTCAGAGAATCATCGTTTCTTCTCGCATTACGTGTTTCCGATATTTTAATTTCTTACACTTCATTAAACTGAACAAATTCTGCTTCTGCTAATAAATCTAAATCTCAGTTATTAAGCTACGTCGTCAATCTCAATCCCATTGTTAAATAGGAAATTTTCCGGCTAATTAAAAACAGCAAATAACAGAAAACGTTCTCTTATTAATTATACAAGCTTTGAGAACGACTGTGGTAAAGAATACTCGTAAAAATGTTCTTAACACTAAAAAAGTGGAAAATTTTTGGCAGTCTGCGAAAGAATAATTACTGCAGTAGGTCGGTTGTTTCGAATAAAAACGTGATTAGTAGTGCGGAATTTCGTTTTAATAATTCATGTACTTGTATTTTATCTGACTGGAAGTTTTTTACTTCCATTTTACTTGTTTTAAATGACAGTTGGCAGGAATGTTGTTGTTTGAATTCCGAGTATGGACTAGAAGTCAACATTCTGCTCCATTTTATTTTATGTGATTGGATATCTACCGCACTGGGTTTTCAACCGCAGGATCTTTGAACTCATTTTCCGCTCTTTTACTTCAAATTGTTCAGAGATTGTTACTACGTGATTTGAGTTTAACTATTTCGTTAACGTTTTCTGCATTCCAAATCAATGTAACGGGTGTCTCAATAAGAATTACTCTCGCCATATTTCAAATAGGGGAAATACGTACGAAATGACATATATGTACAAAATGACATAGGAGGGTTATTTTGAATTTGGCGGACTTTAACACGAAACTGACAGTGACACCACGCGTCCATAACGGCAATCTATAATCTGTCGAATTTTGAACTAGGGATGGCGATTCTTTCTAAAAAAGATAGATTTTTAAATCGATTCGAATCGTAACCTGATGAATCGATACTTAAAAAAATCGAGGTCTAGAAGATCGATTTCAAAAAAATCGATTTTTTTCAAGTTTGTATTTTTTACAATGTAAATATAAATCGATCTTTTTTTATTGAAAAACAACAAGAAAGGCATCCCTAAATAAACAATCTCTCTCCGGGATCTCTTATCTGTAAAATTGGGGATTTTTTCAAGTTCAGGGAATTCGATAATAATAACAATTATTTTTTTATTACCATATTATTATCACAAAGTATCGGATTAGGAATGTGTGAGATTAATGGAAAAGAATCATTGATAAAATGAAAATCGATTTTTCTTCATTCAAAATTAATGGGTTTGTGGAAAAAATAGATTTTAATAAAAACTTAATCGATTTCTGCGAAAAGATTGTTTTAAAAATGGACATGCTTTTCGTATATATTCCGATAATAAACCTAAGAGATTCGTTAACGATATTTATCGGATTAAAAAAAAATCAAATAAAATTATATGAAAATTGTCAAAAATTTTGAAATTTGGTCAATAATTGTCAAAAATTGTTGAAAATTGTCAATAATTGTTAAAATTTTGAAAAATGGCCAAAAATTTTCAAAAATGGTCAAAAAACTTGGAAAAATGGTCAATAATTGTTGAAAAATGGTCAATAATTTTTAAAAAATGAACAATAATTGCTGAAAAATTTGGAAGAATGGTCAGTAATTGTTGCAAAACTGTCAAAATTGGTCAATAATTGTAGAAAATGGTCAATAATTATTGAAAAACTGTCAAAATTGGTCAATCATTGTAAAAAATGGTCAATAATTTTTTAAAAATGGTCAAAAAATTGGCCAATAATTTTAAAAAATGGTCAATAATATCAAAAAAATTGTCAAAAAGTTTGGAAAAATGGTCAAGAATTGTTGAAAACTGTCAAAATTGGTCAATAATTGTTGAAAAATGGTCAATAATTTAAAAAAAATGATCAGTAATTGTTGAAAAACTGCAAAAATTGGCCAATAATTTTTAAAAAATGATCAGTAATTGTTGAAAAACTGTCAAAATTGGTCAATAATGGTCAAAAACTGTTAAAAATGGACAATTTTTGCCAAAAACTGTCAATTATTGTTAAAAAATGGTCAATGATTATTGTCAAAAACTGCTGAAAATTGTCAATAAATGTCGAAAATTTTGAAAAGTGGTCGATAATTATCGAAAATTTAAAAAAGAATTGAAAAATGGTCATTAATTGTCAATTATTGTCAAAAACTGTTGAAAATTGTCAATAATTCTTAAAATTTTGAAAAATGGTCAGTAATTGTTGCAAAACTGTCAAAATTGGTCAATAATTCTTAAAATTTTGAAAAATGGTCAGTAATTGTTGCAAAAATGTCAAAATTGGTCAATAATTTTTAAAAAAATGATCAGTAATTGTTGAAAAACTGTCAAAATTGGTCAATAATTGTAAAAAATGGTCAATAATTTTTAAAAAATGGTCAAAAATTGTTGAAAAACTGCCAAAATTGGCCAATAATTGTAAAAAATGGTCGATAATTTGAAAAAAATGGTCAAAAATTGTCAAAAAGTTTGGAAAAATGGTAAATAATTGTTGAAAAATGGTCAATAAATTTCGAGAAATGGTCAATAATCGTCAAAAGGTGTCAAAATTTTGAAAGATAGTCAATAAATAATACGAGCCGTTTCAGAAAATCCACTCCTCAAAAACACGTAATTTATACAAAATCGATTAATATTATTCGAAAAATCGATAATTAAAAATCGATTATAACAAAATAATAATCGATTTATATAAAAATCGTTTAATTTTTCAAACATCCCTACTTATAAAGTTCCCTATAAGCTTTTTTGAAAAAAAAATCAACAGTGTCTGTCGAGTCTACTGGGATCCGAGCGGTTCCGCTCTTATCACTACTTGCAATTTAAAAAAAATCCGCTCTACCAAAAACACAAAAAAAATCGAAAGTCGATTTTCAAGGGTGAAATATCGATTCACCGAATCGATTCAATACAACATATCGATTTAAAAAATCGATTTATTCGGCCCGAGGAATCGATTATTCGATTTATTCGGCCCGAGGAATCGATTATTCGATTAATCGTTTTCAGATCGCCATCCCTATTTTGAACGCATTCATTTCATTCGTCTTGGTGTCATGGCCGATGACAGATATTTACACGTTACGAGTTTTTTTCATACTGACAAAGTTTTTGTTCAAATGGTAAGTTTTTGCTATTGTATTTATTTATATAGCATTTGTTTCTTTCCTCAAACACTTATTTTCAAATTAAATAACTTATTTTTAGAAAAATAGCTCTTTGTATATTTATTTACAAATTTTATTATTCTACAGACAAAACGACATACATATGTAATGGACAAAATGGCATAGGTATATCATTTTGTCCATAGCTTTTGAGTTATATGTAGGTATGTATTTTTTTCAAATACCAAAATGCCTCGTGATTATAAACGAATCTTGGCAATCTTGGAGTACGGAGTCAATGAAGAAAGCCATCGAGTTAGTTCGAGATAACAAAATGGGCTGGTTATTGAACTCAAAAACATTTGGCGTTCTTCAAGCAACTCTTCGCAGGCATATTTTAGACACTAATAAAACTTTGGAGTCAAATTCAAAAGGCCTTGGTTGTTGGAAAGCTATCTTTCCATCTGATGTGGAAAGGCAATTAGTTGAGCATATAAAATTCCTTGAATGTCGTTTGTACCTACTTACCATCCCACAAGCTGAAAATTTATCTCAGGTTTCAACAACAAACTCCGGTCTAGAAGTTGTTTTAATTGCTGCTGCTACCAATGAACGTCCATCGTCTTCTGCTCCTGCTGTTTCTATTAAGGTGCCAAAAGGATGTTTTATTAGTGGCCAAGGGAAACGTAAACCAAAAATTCGACAGAGCTCGTTGGTGTTGACTTGTACTCCTAATATGTTGGAAGTAAAATCTAAAAATGATCCCAAAGCTCCGTCAACAAAAAAAAAACTAACTTATTTGTTATTCACATCAGCATTATAACGACAAACCCTGTAAGATTGGAAGGGAAAATAAACTTTATGAACAACGTTATTAAATTCACAAGTTGTATATTAACTTTTGTTACAAACAATTAAACAAAGGAAAACAATTGACTAATTTTATTGACTATTGACGTCGTTGAAGAAGCGTTGAAATATATATCTATTACTTTCCTGGAATGATGGTGTCCTTTTGTCCTTTTTAGGTTACATATCTTGTCCCAGGTAAAGTTCCAGGTAGTGTCTCAGGTAAAATGTGGGTCCAAGTAAAGTTTGTCCAGGTAAAGTTCGTCCCAGGTAAAGTCCGGGTCCAGGCAAAGTGCATTCAGATGAATGCAGTTCTTAAAGATAAGATACGATAAGTTAGAAAGGCTTCAATGGCACATGTTTGAGAAAGAAGAATAAACCCTCTCCGCCATTCTTTAAATACAGGAAATCATATGAAAGATAACAGACTTACGTCTCATGTTCATGACAAGCTCAGACGCCTTGACCAGGAAAGGAATTTACATTTCAATAGTGAATTCTTAATTCATATTTAATTAATAAGTGGTAGAAGAAGAGATACGAGGTCGAAGTGGGAATATCAAAATAGAAGTGACTATTTTCACGACAGACGGAACTCGATCGGCCCGTATAGAAACGTTGATTTCGACTCTCGTCGACAGTAAATATATTCAGCCTCGAAACATTTCTCGGTGTTGGGTATGAGAAAGGACTGGCTATTCGCCGCCCATACGATAATTTATTATTAATTAACCGAAGGAAAGTAAAGTGAACGAAATTAACGTTACACTTACAATGTTCACTTTGGGCTCACGCTTCTTGCCCTGAAGTTCCAAGAAAAACTAAGCGTTTCATTTGCGAATTATGCCAATAATTTTGTAGCTATTATATGTATGTCATTTTGTCCATTAGCAATATGTCATTTTGTCCGAAGCATATGGACCAAATGGATTATGATTGATCTCAGTTGAATATTTTTTGTTTTTTTTTCTGTAGATTTTTTGCTAAAAATGTTTATTAGTTTCGATAATTTAAGGATCAAAGATGATTGATGTAAGCTATGGATGTGCTGTGAACTACCAATAAACAGTTAAGATATAAAAACTAAACTAGATGTCCTTTTGTACATATTTCCCCTACTTACCGTTTATAGTAGGTACAGCTTCTGGACAAATTTTTTTATTCTAAAAGGGGCATCAATAGAAACCTGGAAATTGTATACTAAAAAGACAAAAATTTGCCTAATTCTGAGAGCGTTATAACTACAATTGTCAGTTTTTACAAAAAATTATGCGCATTTTTCATTTCATACGTTTTTCTCTTTCACCTCTAGCTTACTTACTTACATACACCTAGCGAAAAACTATGGACTCATGGAACATTTTTAATCATTTTTTAGGGCCGATTTTCTCATAAGAATTTTTTCCCCAAACTGTAGGACATACGGCTTCCGAGATATGGTACCTCAGTCATTCATTCATATATTTGGGTTGTGCTCATCGGCCCCGGCACTTGAACTGAATCTTTGTACCATTTCCCATGTTATCTACTTTCTTTCCAGAAGCTTCGTGTTTTCTCCAGTTTCACTGGAGGGATTTTCAGTAGTTGTGATGGTTGTATTAATTCCTCTTCAAAGTGTTTCCGTTTAAGACCTTGTAAGTTCTCGCAGAAGCAGAGTATGTGAGTAGGTGTTTCATCATCAAGTTCACATTTTCTGCACATAGGTTCATTAACTTTGCCCATCTTGTAGAGATGTTTTCTCAAAGTGCAGTATCCAGGCAGCAGGTGGGTAACTGTCTTCAAATGTCTCTTACCCAGTTTCAGTAGTCTGGTTGAGAGTTCCTTGTCTACCTTGTTCAGTAAACTCTTTGTATGAAGGTGCCCTTGTGTCACCCTCCATTTGAATTGGTGTTCCCCATCTAGCCAGTTCCCATGTAATCTTTTGTGATTCCACAAAATAGTTCCAGGCCTATGAAGCCTCATTTTGAGCCTTCTTTAGCTAACTGGTCCGCCATTTTATTACCTGTATATTAGAGACACTTTGTTGTCTCTTGCCAGCCTGTTGAGGGATTCTTTGCAGTTTTTCACCTGTCTAGACCTAGTTGTTGGATAACTGATAGCTTTAAGCAGAGCCTGGCTGTCACTCAGTGAATATATTCTCTGGTGTCATGCTATAAAAACTCATGTGAAATATGGGTTCGTCTAGTAATGTCCCAGTTGTATCAGTGTGTCCTTCTCGAACATTGTTCGGGGACCATAAGTCTCCCGATTTCAGCCTAAGAATTGCCATCATTGCCTCCGCCCTTATAAAAAGTTCGAGAGGAGGAAGTCCAATAAGGGCTTCCATTGATGCCGTCCCCGTGCTGTTCATTGCCCCGGTAATACCAAGAAGGGCTTGCAGTTAACACTTCTGCCCTCCTCCACCAGACTATTGTTCCATAGGTGATCGTTGGCCTTATCACAGTTGTGTAAAGCCAGTAAACCACCTCAGGTCGTTTTCCCCAGAACTCTTCTTCATTGCCAGAAAAGCCTAGTCATCCTGGTAGTAATTTTTTCCAGGTGTGCCTTTCAATTCAGTTTGGAATCAAGGGTCACACAGATATTTAACTTCTTTGGATATTTCTAGTTCTTATCCGAACAACAGTACTCTACCTCTTCGGGAGAACTCTTCTATTCGTAAAAGCAACTAGTTTTTTTTTGGATTTACTGAAAGGTCCTCTTTAAGGCACCATTCCTCAACAATTCGCAGTGCTTCCTGTAGGACATTCATAACCACCTCTGGGAATTTCCCATTGGTGACAATCACTATGCCTGTCGCAAAGCCTTGCGTCCATATGCCTTGATCATTCAACCTACAGATCAAGTCATCCACAACTAGGTTCCACAAAAGTGGTGAAAGTACTCCACCTTGAGGACATCCTTCAGTTGTCCTAATGGTCTATGTTTTATCATGCATATGTGCTGATATTCTCCTTTGATCGAGCATGGATCCTATCCATTTGCATTTGGTGCTGTTAATCCCTCTTTTTTTAAGGGATCTGATAATTGATGACAAAAGCACCTTCGATGTCTAGAAATGCTGCAAGGGTTACTTCCTTATGATTCAGGCTCCTTTCGAGACCTGAGACCAGATATGGTTCCTCGTTACCCTTATTGAATCACCCCGTGCTATTCTGACAGGGCAGAAGCAAAAATATTCTTGACGATGACCCGGCGGAATATACGTTTTGCAACAGGGGTTCTGACAGGAAATTTTCCACTAAACAAACATCTTTATAGAATAAGGAATCCTTTAGTCGAGGCTGTGAACTGGGAGATGAGCATATAATCTTTGATTGCTCGGCTCTATCATCCATTCGCAAATCAGTGTGTGGTATTCTTCTATTAAACGGTAAAAAGGGCTGGTTGTTTGTTATTATAATTAACGAAAAAAAATAACCTTTCAGCTTAAGATGTAATTTTCTTGTTCTACCTCTAAACTCCAATATTGACAAGTTACAAAAATGTTATTAATTGCAAATATAAATATAAACTTGCTGAATTGAATAACAATAATTTATGTCTACATACAACCAATAACTTAACCTACTCAACCAAAATATATACAGGGTGATATTTGCATATCACAAGTGTTCAGCGAGTTTTAGCTAATACCAGCCATTCTTAGATAAGTTTCTCTTGGGGACGTGATCAACTATGTTAAAAGGCTTGTTGGCGTACTGAGAAGGACTTCCAGGAGGATGCACAAAGGGCCCAATGAGGCCTAGGTGATGTTGGACTCCTCTACCCTTCCAGTTTATTAGAGATCAGATAGTAAAAATGTGAATTTTAGTTTACTGTATCTTGTTCCATTTAGTCAGTTAATACAGTCCACTTGATCTCAAAAACGATTAAACGTATACAAAATTGCTTAGGATACAATTTGTAAATAATTTCATATTCTACAACTTTTATAATAAATGCAAATACGATTTGAGACAAAGAAAGCGAAATATTTAAAGAAAAACTGTTCTCTGCGACCTTTGACCTTGAATATTTAAGGAAGCTCACACGCGATCTTATAAGAATGTTAAGAAAACATTTTGAATGCCAAAATAAAGAATTTATACAAAAATTTAACTTATTTCGTTTTATTTCTAGCTCGAGCTACTGTATTAATTGTTAACAAACTTTCTTTGATTAATTGAAAATTTCTATTGAAATTTGATTTATAATGAAAACTCTTTGTTCATTTTGACAAAGTCATTATTTTTTGTTGACTTTTGTCATGGAAAAATACACAAATAACGTTGATATTAAAGAAAAATTAAATAGACTGTTGTTATCATTATTTTCAATTGAATATTATTATTCTATACAGTGCGTCCATAAATTCATTATTAGCTAAATAAACAATAATATTAGAAATTCCCGAAACAGGTCGATTTTTGATTTTAATTTACAATTTTTTCAAATTATAATCTAATATACAGGGTGAACCACCTTCGTGTGATGACGTCATCACCATTTTTTTTAAATGGAACCCATCTTTTCTTTTCAATTTCCGGATTTCCCTTGCTGAGCTGATTCCGAAAATGTATAACTCGTTGCTTCAAATTGGTACAGGGTGGGCAAAAATAAAAAAAAATTATGAAAATTATTTATGAAAAGTTATACGTTACTGAATGTAATAAACAAATTAAATGGAATTACGTAGTTATGCAATTACTGTGATTGATTAACCAAAAAAAAAACAAACGAAAATTTACATTAAATGTTCAAATTATTCTCAATACCAAGTTATGATACAAATTGGTGTAACAAAGACTAGCAATTTCGTGATAAAGTGTGTGTTACCAAAATCCCTAACTTTCATCCTCGTATCCCTTCGTTTTCGCCGAAAACGCGAAATGGCTCTGAGCGCCTCTCACGTGGTTATCTTGCGACGCCCAACGTCAGCAGTGTTACGACGCGTACGGTGCCAGGCGCTGGTTACAAAGTTGCGTGTTTTTTCCGGAAAAACTTTCGATTTTGCGTGGCCGTTACCGCGACATTTCCAGTTTTCATAGAAAATTTGGTGGTGGTCGCTCGGTGGATTGCGTAATTGGTTTCATTGTTTTTTTTTCTTTGTGATTGTGTTTGTGATATAACAGTGAGAACAGTTGGATCGTATTTTCTAAAGGTGCGCTCGTTCTTTTCTAATAAGCCGCAGGCAACAATAGTAAGTAGATAAATGTTTTGTCCGTCTAAAATATATAATACAGGATGTTTAATATTTTCTATTACGAACAACAAACCTACTATAAGGATTTATAAACAATCTGGAGATATCGGTAATTTTCGGCGAATGCGCCAACATCGCTCGAGCGAACGTTAATGACATTGACAGCAAAAAAATGTTTTATTTTTGAACCAAATATTGTTTGACAGTTTGTTAATCGATATATTTTCATTCTGTATAGTAATCTAAATACGATTAGCCTGATGAAACTTTGTTTATACTTTTAAGTTGAATTTAAAGAAAAAGACAAGCTAGATAGGCTACCAGTAGATATTAGAACATTATTATGGTCTTTTATTCTAACACAGCCAGAATTCCAGACAAAATAATCAATATAACACTACAAAAAAAATTGACGCATTGAACTTACTTTTACGATGAGTTGGGTTAATGAGATACGGGGTGCTCAATATTTTTATTATTTTAATAGAAGCAATAACATTATGATAAACATAAAAGTAGTACATTTCGGAGCAAATGTTCAAAATGTGCACCTCCAGTTAAAATAAAAACATCCGCTGGAGGTCTAATGGATTGCCGAAGACGTTCGAAAAAGCCAGGAGGATTGTAAATTTAATATCGTGGTTGTATAAACGACACACAGACAAAATACAGAGAATTTTGTTCAGATGACCTTGTGGGCTATGGGTGGACGTTTGCCATTCAATGGTACACAGACAGCTCAAAAGTATACAGGTTAGAAACCAAACACTCTGGAAGCTTAGGGAAAACCCCAAGTATCTTTCTCTTTCAAGTATGTGCTCAGCGGAATATTGATAAAGGTTATAGAAGGCGAAGTATTATCATAATGTCGGATGGTCAAGCAGCCATTAAAGCACTGAGCTCTTGTATAATCAGTTCCAAAATGGTGTGGGAATGCCTAGGTAAACTAAATGAACTAGGCGAGAACAATATAGTCACCTTACTGTGGATTCCAGGACACAATGGAATAGAAGGAAATGAAATATGAGATGAACTAGCAAAGAGGGGGACTGAAACACCCTTTTGGGGGCCGGATCCCTTTTTCAGTATCAACTTCAATGTAATATTAGAAGAAATAGGCAAAGCCGAAAAAAGAGAAGATCTGACCATTGGAAAGATCTAGTAGGACTTAGACAATCAAAGATTCTTCTGGGTGACTAAAACCTGTTGAGTTCAAATGAATGCATAAGTCAAAGTAAAATTGCATTAAGAGTTTTAACAGGGATCCTAACGGGACATTGTCGCCTGAATGGGCACCTGAAAAAGCTCAAAATAGTGGAGGAAGGAGAATATAGATTCTATGGCATGGAAGAAGAAACCTCCATCCACATACTCGCGAATTGTACAGCAATTCAGAATGGATAGAAGAGGAACATTTACTTAGGCTAAAGCATGTTGATAACCTAAAATTTCTCCGGGAAATAGGACTAAAGGAGCTTCTAGTGTCAAAGACTTTCCTCAGGAACTAAGTAGAAGTAAGGGGGCACAATAGATCTTTTAGGTCTCAGTGAATGTCACCCCAATATACATGCATACATGGGTAGAAATTCAAACAGTCAGAACTAGTTTATTAAAACAGCCAACTCCCTGTATATCATTAACGACAAAACATGTTACAGGTTTAAAGGTATAATATTCCAGATTACTTTGGCAACACCCTGTATAGGGTAGCTCTATTGATTAAAGAAAAATGGAGTGATCAAATTATTAATCCTCTCTAGTTTATTTAAAACCCTCTAGCGATAAAATTTTGTGTGTACCGGGTGGACCAATAAGTCGACATCTCCGCTGTAAATCAGAAACTATCCATATTATAACTTCAGGAATAAAAATTCTTAGTAAAAGTGGACTGGAGAAATCTTTGGAAAAAACTTTGAAGTTTCTTACTTGATCGTTAGATGGCCTATTCTATAATGAAAAATTAAAAAACCAGTAACTATAAAATATGTCTAATTATACTCAGAGGCCTCGCAAGAAAGCAGATTAAAAGCTTAGTTATTCGTTTACAGGGTGTTTCCGAAGTAATCTGAAATATTGTTGTTGGCGACGAAGTTTCCTATAAACAAGTGTGATGAGTTTGGTCGTTAATAAGGAACAGGGTGTTGACTTTTTTGTAATAAACGAGTGTAAGTGAAATTTTTTTCGACCATAATTTTTCCTTAGTGTCGCTACTGATTTCAAAACTAATAAGAAAGAACATGTTTATACTCAGTGGTTACTTGAATCTGACGAAGAAAATTTTATGTACATTTTCGATTAAAGAGAATAAAATGAATAATCTCTAATGTACAGCCGAGAAATCGGCTTATTGGTCCACCCGGTACAGTTGTTGTGTACAAAAAACAAAATATTTATCCATTGCGTGTTTACTACAAACGCGCCCATTTTCAACATTATTTTCATTAAACATTTAGTTTCGATCGATGATGGAATTTCTTATCAGATTGGGTTTGGTATGCACCGACATCTGTTTGATTCTATATGATAAAATATCCTATTTACTTTTCCTTTTTTTTTATCGTAAACTTGAATAATTTTCGATTATTTTTGGGCCATTTCCATGATTCTCCGATTATAATCGTGTTGGGCGTGTTATACATTGCCGCTGAAATGTGCTTGATTAGGTTAAACGGTAGGAAACGTTGGTAATTTTAGTAATTTATTCTTTGTTAATAAATTTAGCCACGCTTAAGGTGTTTGGTGCGGTTAAGTGTTTCAGATTTCCTGTTGAGATTAATGTAAAAACAACACTTGCGTCTGCACACATTTACCTTTTGCTGGTGCTTCATTCCTTAGAGTTGATTAATTTCGTTGAATTTACTTTGTCGACGGTGAATAGTCAATCATATTTCCTGTTTTTACAGCTTAATAAACAAATTTACCTTCTTCTACTCCAATTTTATAAAATAATTGTTATTAAACTGCTTCACAACATTGGAGAATCTCTGAGTACTTGTCGGATCATACAACAGCGTCTTTTGAATGCTTCTGGTGTTTCGGTTTCAATTGAAACAGTACGTCGAAGTCACGAAGACTTTTGAGAAGAGTTCCATTAACAAAAATTCATATGCATGCTCGATTGGCATGGGATAATGAACATGTGAATTGGAATGCTTAATGGAGGTCCGCATTGTTCACAGATGATTTGAAGTATGGACGGTTTTCTGATATTCGGCGTGTTCGTGGATGGGCTCTTCTTCTAGTGCATAGGAATCGAAGAGCAGTGGGACTGTCCCCTCGATTGCTCGATCTCAATTCCATCGAGCAGGCTTAGGACCAAATGCAAAGAGCTTTGAATTCCCTTGAACCACCACCACAGACACTTTAAGAACTTAGACAGCTTTTACTCCAACTTTGGGGACGAATCGATCAAGGCTACTTCAACGACCTTATTGAAAGTTTGCAGAGGCGTTGTTTGGCTTATTATTAACGTATGTACTTTAATTTTTAATAAAATTGAAGAGATACTCATCCTCAAATTGTTGTTCTTGCTGTTTAAAACTCCAAACGTGTTGTGCAAAAGGCAAACAAACACAAACATGAAAGAAAAAACATTCAATTTATAACATATAAACACTTGGTGATCAAAAATCGTAATTTCTTAAAACACAATCTCTGATTTTATCAACTTCCTTTTCTGGAGCAGTTATCTTGTCATTAAAAATTTACATTTTATCACACCAGTTTCTATGTATACACACTGTAATTTAAGGGGGAGGGGGTAAGGTTAATTCGTACAAAAAAGGCATGTTTTTGTGACGACACAGTTAAGATCTCTTCATTAAAACCAATGGTACATTAAAGTATGACATTCGAAGGATATTCTGTAAAATTTTCACGAAGAAATATGGAAAAATACGGCAATGGCAGCAATTATTTGGACTTGTCTCGGAAAAAAGCAGAATTGCGGTGCCCCTCATAACTTGGTGCTGGATCATCTGAAATCAAAAAATCAAAGTTCATTCGTTAGAAAATAGTTTTCTCCAGGTAACGCTGGGAGGGTTTTTCAAAATTTCAATTTTTCACTTTTTTGGAACACTCTGAAGAGAAAAACGCTATTTTTTGCGAAAAAATCGGCTAATTTGTTATTAAATAATAAAAATTATTAAAAGATTTGAAAAAACTCTCCAGCATTACCTCGTAAATTATGTACAGAAATAGTGTTCAAAATTTCAAAACGATAGGTGTAGTAGTTTTGAAGTTATGAAGGGCACCGACTTTGAAAACGTGAGTTGTAGTGAAAACGCTTTAAAGTTTTCAACACTAAAAAATCTGGTATAAAATGTTCATAAGCGAATTTTATCGGCTTACCTCTCACTGAATCATCAATGCCAGGTCCATAAAGAATGTTGCTATCATCCATGGTGTCTAAAGCACCTTTTTGCTCCTATCTACGAAGAATCCTGCCTTCTTTAGTTCGTCTTCCAGCTTCCTGCTCAGCTCGGCTTATACGTATGGAGTTGAGTTGATCGCGCCCAGTCATGAGCGCTCGATCCACTACTGATTCCCATGTCTTGCATGAAGGTTAGTGAGGCAAAAGAACCTTCATTGAAGACACTGACTGCCACATAAGCTGCAATTTCAACGATGAAAGAGGTTCCACTCAAGTGCTTTGGTAAGATTTTCCAAATAAGTTGGTTCAAACTTTCATTGTTGTCCTGCGTGAAGCCTCCGACATATTTACTGATACATTAAATTGTATTATCTACACTGACAAAATATACAGTACGGGTATAAGCACGTTTGTACTTACGTTGAAATTTCTATAAATAAAACTGGCGGGTAAGATTAGGTATTATATAGAGAGGGAAAAATACTCCTAACTTCGTCCATTTTTCTCCAATCGACTTGAGACTAGAGAGCTACCTTGAAAATTAAATATTTTTCTATGTAATGCGGTAACTGGGAAAACGCTCGCTGTTGAAAAATGAAAGAAATTTATGTTTGAAGCTTCGAGTTTTTTTATAGCTATGTAACGCTCAAGTAACCTTAGGTACATCAAATACAAACACCCCTATTAATTATTTTCGGAAGAAAAAAAAACGGGAAATTTATTTCAAAAGTTATGTACTTACTTCCCAACTTTAGTCGACTCATTAATAAAAAAAAGTATGTAAAATACACGAAAAAAAAAACCGCCTTTCACTATAAATTCTTTCGAGTTTCGTTATTTTTATTCAGGAAAAAAAGGTAACAACATTTTACGCATAACTCTGGAACCGTTCACTTTAGCAAGATTATGCACTGGACCATTTTTGTTAGCAATTTAATGTAAATTATTTTCGTATATGACACTTTTTGCGGTAAACCGAATAGTTTTAGAAATATTTATGAAAACGTGATAAAAACAACTAATTTACCAACTTCTCCCTCCCTCCCCCAATCCCGACGCTCAAAATAATGTAACTTTTCACCAAACAATATGTGGACAGACTAGAACAATTTGGAGTTGGAATTCCATTCCATTTGTGAAAAAAAGTATCACTTTATGCACATTACTCTATTTAAAAGGTTAAGGATTAATTGAACGATTCCTCTAAATCTAAAATTGATTTATCTCCTTCAAAACTGTTTACGCTAAATTAGTTTTCACTTAAGTTTTATCCAATTTGATATATCCCAATCCCTCTCTCATGTTTCTTGGTTTTCTTAGTTGAAAGATCTAGACTACAAATAATATAATCGATTTCAATTATCCTTGTACATAAGCAAACTTTGAAAAAGAAAATAGAGCTTCGAACCATTTATAGACGAAACTGCACTTTATAGTCGATTACATCGTTTTGTAATCTTAAACGAATCATTCAATATTCTGTATGTGTAGACTGCGGGAAACTGATGCCTCTCGAGCTTCACTCACGCTTTTCTCTTTCAAGGAAATCTCGTGAAACTGAATCATGGTGAACCGCGAGTATTCACGAGACTGTTGAAGGTGCAAGTCTCCTAGAGACCGATTGGACGTCCTGAGTCGTGAAAATTGATGCTCGAATTTCACTCGCGAGGCAGATTTACTCTCTCTAAGCGCGTATTTAGAGCATAACGCCGATTAGCTGTCAAGACTACGGCACTCAGAACATTATTAGGATACACAATTTCCTAAAAGTATCCACATTCAATTAGTTCGATGTTCAACAGTGGCATGACGTGTTGATTGATCAGTGTAAACGACCCCTAAGTAATCAACAAACCCTTAGACATCGAGGGAGCATTTAATAATGTTACCACGAATTCATTGGTTAATGCAATGAATAGACATCCGCAACAATATGCCGATGGATAAAGGCAATTCTGGAAGATAGGATGATAATCACCACTATGGGGCAAGTCACCATCAAGTGTTACGGGACAAAGAATTATTGGTGCCTCTCTTTCAAACATCCAAAAATAAACTCTGTACCTACCAACTGCTAGTTTATTAAAAACAGATCCTGATTGTTTTAAGTGGGATTAATAAAATTCAAGTCTCAGGAATCCTTTCACTTTTCTCAAGCGTCTCCCTGAAGGGCTCCTAACGATAATAAATAAGTATTTACCACTTATTATTTACAACAAGTAGGAATAATAATAATCAAATATTTATATTCTAAATTTACCGGAATCTTATTCAAACATAGGATGATCACCAGATCATAAAAGTTAGTAATTGGAAAATATCAAAGGCTTAAAGGTTATTTTGTTTACATGGTGTACATATCTGTCAATCTTAAAAATAAATTTTCTCAAAGTGATTTCAATCTTTCATCATAATGTCACTTTTCTATTCATAGATCTACTGATTAAAGATCATTGACCTTCCTTATCAATTAATAGTTTCTTCTTTTAATTTCTGTTATCAGAGCTTATCTCTGGTGTTGAGTACTTTGGTAATAAAGAAGTAAATGAAAAGAGCATACCTTTTTTTCTAAGACCATCCATACGTAGATAGGAGATTTTCTTCCATGTGAGGTTCGTGATAGACCACATGGTTTAGCAATTTTGCTGATTTTTGGAAAATATATTTAAGTGAGCTTAGATTTTATTAGAGTGGTCCTGTTGGAGCTCTACCATTTTGTATAAGTGGATATTAATTTGGCTCAGCTTAAATTCCTGTCTCCACATTCGTAGGCGAAACCACTTTGAGGCCACACAACTTCTACGGTGAGTTTAATTTGTCAGTTTACTATACTCAACCCTCATAAAATTTAATTATTATTACCAAATACTTACACAAGTTCCTTTTTTAGGTCTCTCTCTTTCTTCTTTCTTCTCTTCTTTCTGCTTCGTATTTCTTTCTTTGGATTTATTTTATTCATCGATATCTTCATTTCATTCCTGCATCGACATCGTACATCATCTGCACCCAGTCATCATATCGGATACACCTCTAGCTCTAGGATACAGTCTGCCACCACCAGTTCTTTTGGAGGGACACACCACAGCACCCGATTGTAAACAGGTAACCTTCATACCTTACTTTTAACAAGGAATCCAGGGGTTTGAGTGGAAAACACATTTGACTGAAATAACAAATATATTTATGAAAAAGTATTGCAAGTAGAGTATTTTGTCATACCTACTGAGGAACTTAGTTTCCTGGTGTCTTTACCCTCTATTGGGGACAACTTGTAGATTTATTTAATAACAAATAGCACAATCACTAGAGTTTGTAAACCAGCGTATGCATACAAAAGGTAGTTCATTAATATAATTCTGTATCCAACCACCCCTAAGGTAAGATTGGATAGTGTAAAACTTTTCGTTATAGTTATAATTTTGTGCATGCCTTTTTGATAACCTAAAATAATTGTGGAAAGCTAACTTCACATAAATAGTGTCGTACAGCGGAAATCCTTCAGGGAGTTTTTGGCGTTACAATTAGTAGGCAAGGCCTTGTTTGTTTTCTGTACATTCATATATCAACCAATTTTATTTTATTATATTAAACCAACATTACATCTGAATCGGTTTTTATTTCGAATCTCACCCTGAGATTAACAGGATCTTTTAATCAAGGTAACACAAAGCAAGGACGAGTGGAGGATGTTCACAAGGAGGAGTGTTATCAACCTTAGTAGTAGACTGACAGTCAATGTTCAAAAAACACAAATTATCAATTTCATGAAAAATACGGTACTACAAGGCCTAAAACCAATAGTGCTAGGAGGAGAGGTGATACCATTTGCCAAAGAAACAAAGTACCTAGGAGTACATTCTGATCAAAGGCTTTTATGGAACACTCACCTTCAGAAGACCACACAGAAAGCTACCATTTCTCTCGGCAGATGCAGAAGAATGTGTGGAAAAAACTGGAGACTTACCCTAAAAATGACCCAATGGTTATTCACAAGGCTTGTTTGACAAAAGGATCAATAGTGTTGTGGTCAAAGACACTGCAAGTGGGAGCTGTAAGGCTATTGACTATAGTTTGCTTGTATTTTATATTGTAGAATTCTGCTACTGAATAATAAGGTCAATCTTTGGAACTTATTAAGGGAGGGAAAAGGGTTAGACTGTTCATAAAATCGATTTTTTTCAATTTCTTAAAGTGTTAGTAAAACTATTGAAAAATATGTTCCCAAAATTTTAAATGAAAATTCCGACTCGTTCTATTGTTTGTTATAAGCCATTAAAATCAGTAGCCCTCAGAAATGTTAATAGCGTAGAAAAAATGAAGAAAGCAATAATGGCAACACAATCATCACAAAATCTAAAGCGTGACTACTGTTCAGCTGGTCCAGATAGCTGGTGTGGATGGAAACAAGCTGAAGCTCTCGGAAGCACATCCAACTCCATTAGATCCGGATCCAAGATTTATCACGAGATGACTTATTAGAAAGGTGCTTAGGCTGCCACACCCAAAAAACGAATGAAAGCTTCAATTCAACAGTTTGGTGTTTAGCCCCGAAGCACCTACATTGTGGGTTGAAAGTGATTGAGGTCGTATCATACATGGCTGCTTGCTTATTCAATGAAGGAAGTTCAAGTATTTTATTAGTGATGAACAAGCTAAATATTATAGGAGGTGACCGCACATCAAATAGACGAAAGACGCGTAAGCCGATAAAATCGACGCAGCGCTTTGGATACCAGAGAAGCTCGAAAAGCCCGAAAAAACGAGCTACGAGCTCAAAATGAGGAATGGTGAGGGAATAGCAGAATAACCTGTAAGTAATTTAAAAAAGGTGGGGATTGTTAATTAAATATCGAAATTTTTTCTTCTGGTAGGGTAACTGTGAATTGGTCTCTCAGTTAAATTGTGAAAGTGTTTTCGAACCAAACACACGGATTCCAAAACGAATAGAGCGGGAAGAGTTAAAATTTTGAATTTTTTCAAAATAGAATTCGCAATTCGTTCTACTACTTAAACAATATATGTAACGAATAGCTCTTTTTGTAATTTGATGATAGATTCGAAGAGGTGCAAACTATAAGGCCCCCAGAAAGGCAAACCATAGCGAAGGTGAGATTGGAACAAATAGTAGAAAGTTGTTAAAGCAGTAGAATAATCAAGCTGTTTAGACAAAGATTTAATGGCAAAACAAGCAGAGGATAATTCTAACGCTAAAGTGTCTATATGTACATAAGAGGAAACTTCAGAGCACATCCTATGCCAGTGCGACTGTCTGGCGTATATGCGGTTTCTTGTGTTATCAATAGATCTGAATAGGTCGCAGTGGAATAGGCCACCTTATCAAATATAATCTACTCTAATCAACAAACGCCCTCTGATCTCCCTACTTCACAAATACATTAGACAACCAATAAAGGGCCATTAAAGTCAATGTATTTTAGGGGCAGCCAAATTAAACCGCAATAATAACATTCTCGCTGATCTACATTAGTAAGCGCGGTTCTATTTATATCTTATCTCAAATTTAGCGATAGGTAATGTTTTTGATTGTCATCGGTAGATAGAAGATACATTATGGAGGTATACTATCGCTCTTTGTTTGAAGTATGGGTTCGTCAAAGCGTATTTGCATAGATATCACTCGATATATCACACGGGAAGATTTATTTGTCACGATTGATCCCTGCTTCAATTTGTATTCCAACAAAACTATCTATTGTATTATAGTTTCGGGTTTGAATTTTACTTATGTGGTATTAAAAAATTGCAAAAATTTCTTTGGGACTCGCACTGTAAATCTGGAAAAAGAAAAACAGAATTCTGATTATTTTTTAATAAAATTTACACAACTTTATACACATAACCTCAAATAGGTTTACAATGGTTCAAAAACCTTACCTTGGATATGTTTAAATTTCAAAAATGCGTGACGTCACATCAGGGGGGAGATGTGACAACCTGTGACAAAGACGAGGGGAGGGGTTAAAAAGTCCTAAAATTCGTGTGACGTAATTTATGGATGGCCCCTTCTGGACCGTACTAAAAATATTTGACTTATTAATACGGGTATGTACTCGGCTCCTTATTATCGACAAACTTTTATTGCTGTCTGTTTAAAAAATAGTATTTTACTAAACAAGTGAAAAATTTCCTAATATTCAAAATTCTACATTACTTAACGTATGTAGAATTTTGTTTCATATACGTGCAAATTTTTTTTTATACAATCGTACAAAAATGTAACTCTTTTAAGTGATTTTGAAAAGTCTTACACGATTGTAAAAAAATGCAATTTTTGGTTGTGACATAAGTCATAACAGTTACCATTTTTATGGCCCATTTCGGGACATGAATTTCAGATAAACTACACCCAGTCCAAAAGAAAAAAGAAAAACACTATTTTATATGCTACAGTGAATAATATATTTGAACAACATTATTTGAAAATAATACAAAAGTTAATCTTCTAAATCTAGGCCATATTTTCGCCATATTTTTATTGATAGATTTAAGGTTTTTGTTTATGTTTTTTAAAGTATAGTAAATCCTAACCCTTAAATATAACTTTAAAATGGAAATTGTGGGGAATTTTCCACAAGAGTGCGAAAATGGAATTATTTTACGTGCTTGTAACAAGCAGGAGCAAAGATTTGGTTTTAGGATGAAATTTTCGAAATTCTTTTGAAAAATAATTTCTATTAGTTATTAGGGAGACAAAATCGTGATGAATAAACAACTGTTTCCATTGCAATATAATAATAATAAGAGATTATTAATTGTATTATCAAATTGTAGATCATTCTTCGAATTTCAACCTAGTAAACTATTAGTGGAAATACCTTCTAAGACTTCTTAAGAATGGGTATTAATTGATTTTCTTGGTATACCTAGCTTAGGAATTCCTTTTGACATAATCTAATGGAGAAATTTAATAGCAAAGGCATACAAAATGCACTTGGTATAAAAAAATGTTCCAAATAAATATACTAAAAAAACAGGAACTAGACTGAAAGAGTTAAATAGCAACCATGTTTCTCACCTATTTATCTACTTATATAAAAATAAAACCTCAAACTTATATATTGTGAGGGTATGAATAGTTACTCAATAATAAATTTAAATAATTAATAATCATATAATTTATAAGGTATTACATAAGATTATACTTACTGATACAATTTTTCAAAATAATCAAAGAGATATCGACCATAGTTGATTTAGACGCCATTTTATTCTAGAACATTGTGTCTAATGTCACTTCACGTATAAAAATTGATAATCTTCTTTGTAGTTTTTCTTAAACCATTAAAACATAAAACCATAGACTCTGATAAGTATAATCTTAATTTGGTTGTGAATGAGAGATTGAATGAATTTTAGATAAGAAATAAATAGTGTTAATAATTTTTGAATATTTTTGAATTTAATTAAGCCGTTAAGCAGAATTAGACAATAGATCAAACGTTTCATTTGTTGAACATTTATTTAAAAATTGTATGTGTTTTTTTATATCTATGATATATTTTACAATCAACACAGGTTATCAACGTTGGAACTTTTTGAAGGTCAAAGGACAGAGTTGGCTTCACCAAATTGTTTGGAGTCTCAAACAAAAAAATATAACTTCCCTGGGATATTTTAAATAAATTAAAAAAATAATAGTCAAATAATATAATAGAGTCCCATAATGATCGTAAAAAAAATATAATAAAATAATAAAATAAATATTTTGATCATTTCCGACTGAGCTAGTTTGATAAATAAAGATAAGTCTTAAAACTAAAATAATACATAAATAAAAATTTAATTTATAAAAAGGTATGGAATTGATTGAGACCTAAACATTCAAACCATATCAATATGTTACCGGAAAAGTCCGTTATGCAGTCATACCTAGGTTTGCCTAGGCAAAATCCCCATTCCGACTTTGCCGGTAACATATACATACCTTTTAGGATCTTTGGGGAATCTGAAGAAACTTTTTTTAGAGTTGTAGCACTTATTCGGACATTTTTTGCCGCACGAGCGTGTCCAGCTTTTTGTTTATCCATAACTACTTAATCAAATTACTGTTCCAACACAATACAAATGTACTTGATTGAGAATTTCACACCTCTACTTTTTAACCAATAATTTGACTAGTTACTTTGGCAACTAAAAAAATTCCTGGAAATTTTTTCGAGGCTCCACGATATTCAAGTGGAAATTTTTTGACAGTTAGAAAGGTAAACATATGATCTACAACCATTAAATAATGTAGATATACATGTGAATACTGCAAAATTTCTATAAGAATTTTACAACTTTTCGTCTCACCAAACTGTTTCCCTACACTTGATTTTGGTTTTTTCCAAATTATGGTGTGAAAATTTCTTACCGAATACCACGCAAGCTTAAATTATTCCTGGAAATTTTCTTTCGGTCACGAATATTTTAAGAAAATAATCGTGCCTTCAAGAAAATTTCCGGAAATAATTTAAGCTCTTGTGATATTATAAATGAAAATAAGCACTACTTAATTATAAATATTAACACAGCATAAGTTAACCGTACGCCTATGTTCGATACAACAGAATAAACTTAAATTTCTATCTGTCGTTGTTTTGACATACTAGCCCAGCGCAAACAAATCTGCGCGAAACGTTTCCCATCACACTTTCGTCTAGCCGGAGCGTTTAATTTTGGAACCCGCAGGCATGATCTGTTTGCCTCGTCTTGTCATTTTGAATTTTTAGGTTAGAATAATTAGAAACTGATCCTTGTTTTTGTTTCTAATAAGTTTCATACTTTTCTTGGTTAAAACAGATCATTGGTTAATTTTTGAAGAAGGGGAAGGAAAAATAACCATTCCATCCACCTTTTCTGCTAGAAATGCATTTTGTAAGAACGTCAACAAATTATTTTTGTTGCCATAAACCAAAACTAAATGCAAACCACTGTAATTCTATCCTAAACTTCTTCTTTTCTCCTCCAATTTTGGTAACTACACAATCTTATGATAACTATGTTCCATGACAAAATGTGTGCCTAACTTCAATTTATACTAGTGACGTAATAATCTAAAAGGCGGATTTTTGAAAAATTTTGAAAATACGATTTTTTAATTGGGAATAAAAACAAATTGATTAAATATGGCGCGATGTAATTTGTTTTTTTAGAATTAACTATCTGTTATGCATAAACAATAATTTATTTTTAATTGAACACCCGATTCTTGTGCGCTGCCGATGTGTTAAAAATAAAAATATTCAAAAAACATTGTGGCTTAATACAGAAGATTGTCTGACTGACATAAAAGCAGCTGGTTCTATGTTTAGATTGAAAAGGACTAGCACAATCACGATCAATATTTAGGTTTGAAATAGGAATATTTAGGAGTATAAACAGTGGAAAAGTAAAATGTGCGACGAAGCTTTTGGACAAACTTTCTTGGTAATCCTCAAAACTTCGTTCTGTAAGCGATTACTCGACGAACGTCAATAATTAAAACTAAGTAGTTTACGCTTAGAATTATTCAGCAATTTTCGTGGTTTATATTTTAGAACTTCGTTGCATTTGCATAAATTTATATGACTAAAGCAAACTGAATATTTCCCGAGGGATAATATAGGGGTCACAAGAAGGAAGTAGCCGTGTAAGAGTGAATTAAAATAGAATGTAAATAAATTATGGATATTGTATTAACCAATCAGACGTACTATAGCCACGTTCCAAAGCAGGAATACAGCAAACTTCTGGTCAAAAAACTCTCGGAGTCGCTGATTAATGAAATATTAAACCTCAGCAAAGGCCAAATAAGGAAAGTCACGGAATTATTCACCGGCCACTGCACCCTAAGAAAACACAGGCATCTATCGGTTGTACATATGGAAGGAGAGGAAATAGCCTCAAATATTATTTTCGAATGTGAAGCACTGATCCATTATAGATATAAACTCCTAAGACTAGTGAGCCCCCAAGGGAGGATTCCTCCAAGAAAGACCTACCGAAAAGTTTGTTAAGCCTGATTAGGATAACTACTCTCTTCATATAAATGATACAACCAAGAGAACAAAAAGCCTGAAGGCAAGTATCGAGGAGTCGAAACCTTCGCTGAATGTACTGTAATAATCAACCAATCAATACTTAGCTGTTTTAATAAAAATATCCATTTTGAAGATAATTATTCTCTAGAAAAAAAAACTTAAATCAATCATCAATCCTTACAGCAAACCCTGTATCCCAAAATCCTTTTTTTTCCTTGTTTTAAGCTTCGAAGTTTTCAATGATTCCCAACGACAAGCTTAATCCTCACACATTTCCTAGCAAAAGCTTTTTGGTCTCGCAAAAAAATTCAAAAGCTCGTTTATTCTGGGTCGTACAAAAAAATTTCGGCTTTGTTAGGCAATAAAAGTTGTTTGCTATGAGGAACTCTTGTCAGGTTTATTACGTTTCTTTTCGATGGCTTTGTTGTTTGTTAGCTGCGAACGTCTTTTGGACGCCGACAGCTACTTTTTTTATAACGTATACTCGGAGTTAAACAAATAGTGTGACAGTAACTCGGAACTAAAAGTAACCGTATATAGTCCAGTAGGAAGAGGTATAAGAAGCTGAATTTTTGTGTTGACCTTTATTTTGACATTATAAATCAATAACGTTCGAGCGTCTTTAGATATTCAAGGTCAAAGGTCACAAAAATAAGTTTTTTGGAAATATCTCGATTGCTATGCTCTAGATAGTTTTTGTATTTATTAGGCTTGTTCGTAGAGCGATCACATATGGTTGGAAACTGGACGACTCATGCGCAGAGCCTCTCTGTGAACGGTTTTTATTCACTGCGCGTGAGTCATCCAGTTTTCAACAGTTTGTGATCGCTCTACGAACAAACCTATTACAAAAGTCGTAACTCATTCAAATATTCGCAATTCATATTGCAAAATATTCAATATGAAGCCCTTGGTTTGCTATGGGGTATTAAATTTCAAAATTGAGATCACTTATATATTTTTCTCATTAGGTGAGTTTTAATATGTTTAAATTTTCATATAGCGATATGCAACGGCTATTCAGTTTAGAGAGCACCTCAGGTGTAGATTCTGAGACCAAACTAGTACAAATTCAGAGAGTAGTCTTACCGGTTCTCGGGTAATCCTACTTGAAATTTATTTTAATTAAGGTATTGAAGGAAGTTGATTATTAATCAAGTTACTGAAATTAATAATTAAAAATTATGAAAGTTAAGAAAGGTAAGTGGGCGCCACCCTGAATAATACTAGTCTATTTGTTACTCACATCAGCATTATAGCGACAAATCCTGGAATATTGGAAGGGAAAAGAAACTTTATGAACAACGTTATTACATTTACAAATTGTATATTGACTTTTAGAAAAACAATTAAACAAAAAAAAATAAATGACTAGCTTTTTCTATTGAGTTGTTCTATGTTAAAGAAGCGATCGGTGAAATATATATATATGTTACTTCCCATGGTTCCAGATAAAGTCCTGGTAATATTCCAGATATAGGTAGTGATATCCTGGAAACGGTCCTGGTTCAGATGGAGTCCTTGCTAACGTTCCTAATCAAGGTACAGATGAGGTTCTGGTTTCAGATGGAGTCCTGGTTAAAGTTCCAGGTAAAGTCCCAGATAAAGTTCCAGGTAAAGTGTCCCAAGTAGAGTGCCAGGTAAAGTGTCCCAAGTAAAGTTCTTGTCCCAGGTAAAGTGCTAAGGAACAATAATAGTATCAAGAACAAATTTATCCAACTTTACAAAATCCAGGATGTCTGAAGTATGAATTTGATAACAATGTTAAAGAAAATCATTTAAAAACGTGGTTCATACATCCTGTATTTTAATAAAAAAAATAATCAAAGAAATCAAATAAAAAAACAATAAAATCGAATAATTGATTTTATACCGGTAAATATAGACATAAATTAAATATGTATATATTTTAAATAGGTTTAAAATATCTTCAAATATATTCAAAGAGAATCTGAAAAGAAATATGAAAGAACCAAAAAAAAAAACAAAATCATATCGAATTATATTCCTGGCACTGGAACGACATTGCTACATAATAAACATATGAAAGCGGAAAACTGCTAAGAAAGAATAGTTAACATACATTTAAGCGAAATAACTTACCATTCACATGAATGCACTTTTTTAAGATAAGATACGTTTGCTTCAATAGCACATGTTCACAGGAAAGAAGAATGAAACCCATTTCCTTTATCTAAGATGAAACCTCTTTGCCACTTTTTAAATACAGGAAATCATATGAAAGATAACAGACTTACGTCTCATGTTCATGTCAAGCTCAGACGCTTTGACCAGGAAAGGAATTTACATTTCAATAGTGAATTATTAATTCACATTTGATTAATAATTGGTAGAAGAAGAGTTAAGAACGAGGTCGAAGTGGGAATAACAAATAGCAGTGACTATTTTCACGACAGACGGAACTCGTTCGGCCCGTAGTATAGAAACGTTGATTTCGACTCTCGTTGACAGTAAATATATTCAGCCTTGAAACATTTCTCGGTGTTGGGCATTAGAAAGGACTGGCTATTCGCCGCCCATACGATAATTTATTATTAATTAACTGGAGGAAAGTAAAGTGAACGAAATGAACGATTCAGATACCTTAGTACTAATACCGCGTAACCCTTAAAATTTGATAATTTCGCCTTTTGGTGGATATCCATTGTCTGGACTATTATTTACGGATACGTAACACTATGCAATTTAAAATACACACGACAATCATTTTTACCGCCAATTCTAATAAGTCGTATGAAAAGAGTCAGATTTATCAAATTCCAATAAGTCGTATACCACAGTTTACAATGTTAAGTGTAGCGCTGCGTTTTTATGTGTGTTGAAATTTGTTGTTTTTTCCCTAAAAAGTTGAAGAAAAAGCAAGGTAAGTTGTTTTATTTCCTTTTAGATAATATTGTTAGAGAAATATAGTTATAGAATATGGATGTTATTAGAAATTGTACATAATTTGCACTATATATGTGGGTTGTGGGTTTATTGGTTACGACAATTTGCATTGCTTCAAAGAGGACTGTGGGGGAATATAATAATACAATGAGGAAGAAGATGATATAGTGAGTAAAGATGAACTTGAAAGTTTGCATAATGAAGGAAACAGTGAACATGAAAATACTTATCAAACACAAAACGTTCGGACATAAAATATTACTAACAAAAAGAGAAGAAAAAAAGCAGCACCGGAAATATGGGAGAAACACCAAAACAAGAAGAAGAGAATGAAAGGAGAAGAATACATAGGATACACGAGATCTAAAGATGGTGTTGTAGAGCATAAAACAATAAGAGACAAAAAAGTTATAGGCTCTAAATGTGATTCAAACTTTTGTAAAAAGGCGAGTAAGATATTCTGTCATTTGTTGGCTGAGTAAATTCGACAAAGTATTTTTGATAAATTCTGGGATTTGAACTGGGGTCAGAAACGGTTATTTATTGCCGATATGGTAATCTATATGAAAAAAGCGATCTTACGTTACCAACCCCTCCAGACGTAAAGGTTCATACGAATATTTCTTGAAACTTGAAGATGGAAACAAATATCAAGTGTGTAAAAATACTTTTCTTGGAACTTTAGCCTTAAAGAAAAAATGGTTTCTCACTGGGTCAATGAGGGACAAGCTTATGGAATGATGCCAGAACAAGTTCAAACAGCTAGAAATAGAAAAGTGAATCAATTCAAAACATGAAAAAAAGAAAAGATCATCTTACTCATTTTTTTGAACAAATTCCGAAGATGGAGAGTCATTACTATCGTCAAAGAACGTCAAAGTTGTACTTAGAAGAAGATTTCAAATCCAAATCTGAAGTATACAATATCTACCAACAAAAATGTGAACGTGATAATATCATTCCATTGTCAATTTTTTCCTTTACGAAAGAAATGGGTTTACTTAATATCGCACTATTTAAACCAAGAAAAGACCAGTGCGATACTTGCATAGGTTACAAAACAAAGCAAATTGAAGAACTTGAATACCAAAAACATTTAAAATCAAAAGATGATGCTCGAAATGAAAAACAAGAAGACAAGAAAAAAGCGCAAGATAACTTCATCCCCTGTTTTTCAATGGACGTCGAAGCCGTTAAATTATGCCCCAAACTGGAGGTTAGTTCAGCGTATTACAAAACCATGAAAGTAAAAATTTTCTGTGGAATGAATCAGAAGGCGAACTCTGCTCATCCATTTTTACAACTTGTATTATAAAACATCTAACAGATAATTTGACAAAAGAACAAAAACCGATTGTTTTATACTCTGATAGCTGTGGATATCAAAATAAAAATAACATTTTGTCAAACGCTTTGTCTGTGTTAGCTTCAAAGTTTGACATTGAACAAAAATTCCTCGAAAAGGGTCACACTCAAATGGAGTGTGACTCTACACACTCACTGATTGGGAGACGTTTGAAGGGAAGGGAAATATATACCTTCCAACGGATTATATTGGAATCATTAAACAGGCCAGAAAAAAACCAAAACCCTTAGACGTTGAATATCTAAATCATTCTTTTTTCCATATGCACCCGATGGGAATATTTTTTACAAAAGCAGCTATACTGACTCGTACTTACCTCTACCACAGAGACAAAAACTTATTGATGTTAATGCTACGCTTAAACTACTTTATAAAGAACGTCTAAAAAAAATGGACTCATTTACAAGAACTAAAGAAGGTACTGCCCATAGATACGCATTTCTTCTATGATTCTTTGCAATTTGAAGAAACCAACGAGCAAAACGTTGTTGAGCTACAAAGTGATGAGCTGCCAAGCAAAAGTACTCTGAAATCTAAAAGTAAAAGTTTTGATAAGAAGCAAAACTTAGGTGCGTTTAAAAAGAATAAGGAACCACGAAACAAAACTAATCCAGGGTTAAGGCTAAGAAAGTTAAAAATGAGAGAATTGATGTGAAGCGTAGTTTTAAATAGTAGGATTATTTACTCGTATCTTATCTTATAGTTTTAAATAGTAGGATTATTTACTCGTATCTTATACCCCTCTTATTACTTATTATATTACTCTTATCTTTTACTTGTGTTCATTTTAACTCAATGAAACTGTTTATTTTTACATTTTTGTCATTTGATTTTACTTACCTACCTGTAGGGTTTAGTAACTAAGAACAATGATCCAGGTGCAAGCCCATGCACCTGGATCAGTATCCTTATTAGTAACAACTTAATATTTTACTAATACAACCTCTCCCACTTAAAATCTATGTAATGACAAATCGTAACCATCTAAACTAATTCTGATTTGACGTATCCGTCACTAAAAGTTAATGACAATAAATCGTAAGCAACGTAATATCTAGATAAAATCGAAGATCTAAAATATTCTTAAGGCCAAGTGATGACCAAGAATTCATAAGGTTATTATTAAATTAAAATGTGCAATGAATCCATTCCAATATAAAATATAGTATATTACGTAACGAGTCCGGAAAATACTGTTTTTTTGGACGAGTAGACAAGATTGTAGAACGAGCCGTAGACGAGTCCTGGAAGTCTGCGAGTCCGAAAAAACAGTTTCCGGGCGTGTTGCGTACATTTTTTTTTCGGCAACCGTGTGGTAGGTATAACAAATCAATAAAACACGTTTCTTTGTAATATCTAAATGGACTGAAAATGGCGTCGATTTGAATGTTTATGTTTGTCATGATGACACTACGCTAAAAAAACTAATTTTTAGAACAAAATTAGGAACATTCTAATTGAATTTACTATTTGGACCCTTATTTTGTGGAATCTACTCATATTACTAACATTCTAATTTTTGTTTTTATTAATATTTATATTGAAATTCGAACAATTGCTAATATTAAAGGGCTTCAGTTTGTTTGAATGACAGCAACGATGTAATACTTCCCGGCCTAGTCCGGGAAATAGTTACTTTCCGGACTAGGCCGGAAAAGTGCTACTTTCTCACAAAAAAGCGTCCGGGAAGTGGGTACTTTCCGGACGGTTGCCGAAAAAATAGTTTTTTTTGTCTCCTGTAAAATTTTCATGTTATGGGTTACGCGGTATTAGCACTAAGGTATCGATATTTATTTTTACATAATTTAAATAGTATTTTTAACAATCTTTTCAATATTTGATTGATGACGATTTAAGTTGAAGATCTTTAGAGTTTGCATATATCTATAATTACCGAAACTAGTCGCCCATGCTGGAATATTTTGATACTTTTTGTGGTTCGATTTTGAGTTTTATTGAACCTCTTTGGATTCTAACCGACTAAATCCTAGAGTTACTAACTCATAGTGGTGTTTCTGACTTTTCGCTATGACTGAAAACAAATCTTTATATGTTTGTGTCCTGTTAGAAGACGATCCACACTTGAGAACTAGACAAATATTCAGGGATAGCCGTAATGAAAATTCCATACCATACAAAATTAGATTAGTTCAAAAGTTGTCAGATGATGATTTCGTTAGACGTGAAGAGTTTGTAGACATATGATGGGAAAATGTTACAATCAAAACAATCCAAATTTCTTGAATAAAGTTATGTTCTGTGATGAGGTCGCTTTTTTTATTTATGGAAACGTAAATCAGCATAATTGTAGATACAGGTTACTTAACAATTCTCGTTGGATGAGTGAATCCCACACCCAATATCCACAAAAACTGAATGTATGGGCTGAAATAATAAGCGACAAAATAATCGGTGCCTTTTTCATTGAGTGAAACTTAAATGGTCCGGCGTATTTAGATTTATTGGAAAATAGTTGGCTCGGTTATTTCCAAACCCATCAATTCAATTACATTTAAATGTAGAAATTTCATTATTCGAAACTCTCAGACGATACCAAAATCCCAAACGACAATATTTGTTTTTCGAATGGCCCACGCGATCACCCGGCATGAATCCTTTGGACTATTTCCTGTGGGGTCACTATAAAAACATCGTTTATAAAACAAAACCTGACAATATTCAGGAATTAAAAGAGATAAGAAGAATTGAGCAGTCAGGGATGCTGCAAAATGTATTGTATTTTGAAAATAGCATGGCTTGTTGTTTTAAAGTAAAAGGTCAACATTTTAAGCATCTGCTGCAATCGCCTTTACTGTATGTTTTCTAAAATTCCTAATTTTTCTACTACTCAAATGTGGACATACCTCTAACCTCTAACCTAATTTTTAGCATTTTTTATTTTTTTTGTCGAAAATTTAGAACAAAGGGGTAGGTATGGAAATATTTTGCGATACAAATTGCTTTTTTCTAACTCCCTTAATCCTTGCAAATATCAACTGAAAATTCACTAAAATATGTAAAATTGTCCCCTCTATCGATTGGTGAAGACTAGAACGGTCTATCTTTCCTATTTGTCGAGTTATGAGTATTTTTTGTTTTGAAAAGTGGATTTTCGAAAATTTCATGACACTATTTGAAGGCGAAAGATTGATTTTATCAAAAAACTGATTGTGCCAGTCGATTTTCCGGCCCAAAATCCCCTCTTTACGAATTTTAAGCATTTTTTATTTTTTTTTGTCGAAAATTTAGAACAAAGGGGTAGATATGGAAATATTTTGCGAATCAAATTGCTTTTTTCTAACTCCCTTAATCCTTGGAAATATCAACTAAAAATTCACTAAAATATGTAAAATTGTCCCCTCTATCGATTGGTGAAGACTAGAACGTTCTATCTTTCCTATTAGTCGAGTTATGATTATTTTTTGTTTTGAAAAGTGGATTTTCGAAAATTTCATGACTCTATTTGAAGGCGAAATGATGATTTTATCACAAAACTGATTGTGCCAGTCGATTTTTTGGCCAAAAAAACCCCTCTTTACGAATTTTTAGCATTTTTTATAATTTTTTTGTCGAAAATTTAGAACAAAGGAGGCAGCTATGGAAATATTTTGCGATACAAATTGCTTTTTTCTAATTCTCTTAATCCTTGGAAATATGAACTCAAAATACACTAAAATATGTAAAATTGTCCCCTCTATCGATTGGTGAAGACTAGAACGGTCTATCTTTCCTATTTGTCGAGTTATGAGTATTTTTTGTTTTGAAAAGTGGATTTTCGAAAATTTCATGACTCTATTTGAAGGCGAAAGATTGATTTTATCAAAAAACTGATTGTGCCAGTCGATTTTCCGGCCCAAAAAACCCCTCTTTACGAATTTTAAGCATTTTTTATTTTTTTTTGTCGAAAATTTAGAACAAAGGGGTAGATATGGAAATATTTTGCGAATCAAATTGCTTTTTTCTAACTCCCTCAATCCTTGGAAATATGGACTCAAAATTCACTCAAATATGTAAAATTGTCCCCTCTATCGATTGGTGAAGACTAGAACGTTCTATCTTTCCTATTTGTCGAGTTATGAGTAATTTTTGTTTCGAAAAGTGGATTTTCGAAAATTTCATGACTCTATTTGAAGGCGAAATAATGATTTTCTCACAAAACTGATTGTGCCAGTCGATTTATTGGCCAAAAAACCCCTCTTTACGAATTTTTAGCATTTTTTATAATTTTTTGGTCGAAAATTTAGAACAAAGGGGGTAGCTATGGAAATATTTTGCGATACAAATTGATTTTTTCTAACTCCCATAATCCTTGGAAATATGGACTCAAAATTCTTTAAAATATGTAAAATTGTCCCCTCTATCGATTGGTGAAGACTAGAACGTTCTATCTTTCCTATTAGTCGAGTTATGAGTATTTTTTGTTTTGAAAAGTGGATTTTCGAAAATTTCATGACTCTATTTGAAGGCGAAATAATGATTTTATCACAAAACTGATTGTGCCAGTCGATTTTTTGGCCAAAAAAACCCCTCTTTACGAATTTTTAGCATTTTTTATAATTTTTTGGTCGAAAATTTAGAACAAAGGGGGTAGCTATGGAAATATTTTGAGAAACAAATTGCTTTTTTCTAACTCCCTTAATCCTTGGCAATATCGACTCAAAATTGACTCAAATATGTAAAATTGTCCCCTCTATCGATTGGTGAAGACTAGAACGTTCTATCTTTCCTATTAGTCGAGTTATGAGTATTTTTTGTTTTGAAAAGTGGGTTTTCGAAAATTTCATGACTCTATTTGAAGGCGAAATAATGATTTTATCACAAAACTGATTGTGCCAGTCGATTTTTTGGCCAAAAAAACCCCTCTTTACGTATTTTTAGCATTTTTTATAATTTTTTTGTCGAACATTTAGAACAAAGGGGGTAGCTATGGAAATATTTTGCGATACAAATTGATTTTTTCGAACTCCCATAATCCTTGGAAATATGGACTCAAAATTCACTAAAATATGTAAAATTGTCCCCTCTATCGATTGGTGAAGACCAGAACGTTCTATCTTTCCTATAAGTCGAGTTATGAGTATTTTTTGTTTTGAAAAGTGGATTTTCGAAAATTTCATGACTCTATTTGAAAGCGAAATAATTATTTTATCACAAAACTGATTGTGCCAGTCGATTTTTTGGCCAAAAAAAACCCTCTTTACGAATTTGTAGCATTTTTTATAATTTTTTTGTCGAAAATTTAGAACAAAGGGGGTAGCTAGGGAAATATTTTGCGATACAAATTGATTTTTTCTAACTCCCATAATCCTTGGAAATATGGACTCAAAATTCTTTGAAATATGTAAAATTGTCCCCTCTATCGATTGGTGAATACTAGAACGTTCTATCTTTCCTATTTGTCGAGTTATGAGTATTTTTTGTTTTGAAAAGTGGATTTTCGAAAATTTCATGACTCTATTTGAAGGCGAAATAATGATTTTATCACAAAACTGATTGTGCCAGTCGATTTTTTGGCCAAAAAAACCCCTCTTTACGAATTTTTAGCATTTTTTATAATTTTTTTGTCGAAAATTTAGAACAAAGGGGGTAGCTATGGAAATATTTTGCGATACAAATTGATTTTTTCTAACTCCCTCAATCCTTGGAAATATGGACTCACAATTCACTCAAATATGTAAAATTGTCCCCTCTATCGATTGGTGAAGACTAGAACGTTCTATCTTTCCTATTTGTCGAGTTATGAGTAATTTTTGTTTCGAAAAGTGGATTTTCGAAAATTTCATGACTCTATTTGAAGGCGAAATAATGATTTTATCACAAAACTGATTGTGCCAGTCGATTTTTTGGCCAAAAAAAACCCTCTTTACGAATTTTCAGCATTTTTTATAATTTTTTTGTCGAAAATTTAGAACAAAGGGGGTAGCTATGGAAATATTTTGCGATACAAATTGATTTTTTCGAACTCCCATAATCCTTGGAAATATGGACTCAAAATTCACTAAAATATGTAAAATTGTCCCCTCTATCGATTGGTGAAGACTAGAACGTTCTATCTTTCCTATTAGTCGAGTTATGATTATTTTTTGTTTTGAAAAGTGGATTTTCGAAAATTTCATGACTCTATTTGAAGGAGAAATGATGATTTTATCACAAAACTGATTGTGCCAGTCGATTTTTTGGCCAAAAAAACCCCTCTTTACGAATTTTTAGCATTTTTTATAATTTTTTTGTCGAAAATTTAGAACAAAGGAGGTAGCTATGGAAATATTTTGCGATACAAATTGCTTTTTTCTAATTCTCTTAATCCTTGGAAATATGAACTCAAAATACACTAAAATATGTAAAATTGTCCCCTCTATCGATTGGTGAAGACTAGAACGGTCTATCTTTCCTATTTGTCGAGTTATGAGTATTTTTTGTTTTGAAAAGTGGATTTTCGAAAATTTCATGACTCTATTTGAAGGCGAAAGATTGATTTTATCAAAAAACTGATTGTGCCAGTCGATTTTCCGGCCCAAAAAACCCCTCTTTACGAATTTTAAGCATTTTTTATTTTTTTTTGTCGAAAATTTAGAACAAAGGGGTAGATATGGAAATATTTTGCGAATCAAATTGCTTTTTTCTAACTCCCTCAATCCTTGGAAATATGGACTCAAAATTCACTCAAATATGTAAAATTGTCCCCTCTATCGATTGGTGAAGACTAGAACGTTCTATCTTTCCTATTTGTCGAGTTATGAGTAATTTTTGTTTCGAAAAGTGGATTTTCGAAAATTTCATGACTCTATTTGAAGGCGAAATAATGATTTTATCACAAAACTGATTGTGCCAGTCGATTTATTGGCCAAAAAACCCCTCTTTACGAATTTTTAGCATTTTTTATAATTTTTTGGTCGAAAATTTAGAACAAAGGGGGTAGCTATGGAAATATTTTGCGATACAAATTGATTTTTTCTAACTCCCATAATCCTTGGAAATATGGACTCAAAATTCTTTAAAATATGTAAAATTGTCCCCTCTATCGATTGGTGAAGACTAGAACGTTCTATCTTTCCTATTAGTCGAGTTATGAGTATTTTTTGTTTTGAAAAGTGGATTTTCGAAAATTTCATGACTCTATTTGAAGGCGAAATAATGATTTTATCACAAAACTGATTGTGCCAGTCGATTTTTTGGCCAAAAAAACCCCTCTTTACGAATTTTTAGCATTTTTTATAATTTTTTGGTCGAAAATTTAGAACAAAGGGGGTAGCTATGGAAATATTTTGAGAAACAAATTGCTTTTTTCTAACTCCCTTAATCCTTGGCAATATCGACTCAAAATTGACTCAAATATGTAAAATTGTCCCCTCTATCGATTGGTGAAGACTAGAACGTTCTATCTTTCCTATTAGTCGAGTTATGAGTATTTTTTGTTTTGAAAAGTGGATTTTCGAAAATTTCATGACTCTATTTGAAGGCGAAATAATGATTTTATCACAAAACTGATTGTGCCAGTCGATTTTTTGGCCAAAAAAACCCCTCTTTACGTATTTTTAGCATTTTTTATAATTTTTTTGTCGAACATTTAGAACAAAGGGGGTAGCTATGGAAATATTTTGCGATACAAATTGATTTTTTCGAACTCCCATAATCCTTGGAAATATGGACTCAAAATTCACTAAAATATGTAAAATTGTCCCCTCTATCGATTGGTGAAGACCAGAACGTTCTATCTTTCCTATAAGTCGAGTTATGAGTATTTTTTGTTTTGAAAAGTGGATTTTCGAAAATTTCATGACTCTATTTGAAAGCGAAATAATTATTTTATCACAAAACTGATTGTGCCAGTCGATTTTTTGGCCAAAAAAAACCCTCTTTGCGAATTTTTAGCATTTTTTATAATTTTTTTGTCGAAAATTTAGAACAAAGGGGGTAGCTAGGGAAATATTTTGCGATACAAATTGATTTTTTCTAACTCCCATAATCCTTGGAAATATGGACTCAAAATTCTTTGAAATATGTAAAATTGTCCCCTCTATCGATTGGTGAATACTAGAACGTTCTATCTTTCCTATTTGTCGAGTTATGAGTATTTTTTGTTTTGAAAAGTGGATTTTCGAAAATTTCATGACTCTATTTGAAGGCGAAATAATGATTTTATCACAAAACTGATTGTGCCAGTCGATTTTTTGGCCAAAAAAACCCCTCTTTACGAATTTTTAGCATTTTTTATAATTTTTTTGTCGAAAATTTAGAACAAAGGGGGTAGCTATGGAAATATTTTGCGATACAAATTGATTTTTTCTAACTCCCTCAATCCTTGGAAATATGGACTCACAATTCACTCAAATATGTAAAATTGTCCCCTCTATCGATTGGTGAAGACTAGAACGTTCTATCTTTCCTATTTGTCGAGTTATGAGTAATTTTTGTTTCGAAAAGTGGATTTTCGAAAATTTCATGACTCTATTTGAAGGCGAAATAATGATTTTATCACAAAACTGATTGTGCCAGTCGATTTATTGGCCAAAAAACCCCTCTTTACGAATTTTTAGCATTTTTTATAATTTTTTGGTCGAAAATTTAGAACAAAGGGGGTAGCTATGGAAATATTTTGCGATACAAATTGATTTTTTCTAACTCCCATAATCCTTGGAAATATGGACTCAAAATTCTTTAAAATATGTAAAATTGTCCCCTCTATCGATTGGTGAAGACTAGAACGTTCTATCTTTCCTATTAGTCGAGTTATGAGTATTTTTTGTTTTGAAAAGTGGATTTTCGAAAATTTCATGACTCTATTTGAAGGCGAAATAATGATTTTATCACAAAACTGATTGTGCCAGTCGATTTTTTGGCCAAAAAAACCCCTCTTTACGAATTTTTAGCATTTTTTATAATTTTTTGGTCGAAAATTTAGAACAAAGGGGGTAGCTATGGAAATATTTTGAGAAACAAATTGCTTTTTTCTAACTCCCTTAATCCTTGGCAATATCGACTCAAAATTGACTCAAATATGTAAAATTGTCCCCTCTATCGATTGGTGAAGACTAGAACGTTCTATCTTTCCTATTAGTCGAGTTATGAGTATTTTTTGTTTTGAAAAGTGGATTTTCGAAAATTTCATGACTCTATTTGAAGGCGAAATAATGATTTTATCACAAAACTGATTGTGCCAGTCGAGTTTTTGGCCAAAAAAACCCCTCTTTACGTATTTTTAGCATTTTTTATAATTTTTTTGTCGAACATTTAGAACAAAGGGGGTAGCTATGGAAATATTTTGCGATACAAATTGATTTTTTCGAACTCCCATAATCCTTGGAAATATGGACTCAAAATTCTTTAAAATATGTAAAATTGTCCCCTCTATCGATTGGTGAAGACTAGAACGTTCTATCTTTCCTATTAGTCGAGTTATGAGTATTTTTTGTTTTGAAAAGTGGATTTTCGAAAATTTCATGACTCTATTTGAAGGCGAAATAATGATTTTATCACAAAACTGATTGTGCCAGTCGATTTTTTGGCCAAAAAAACCCCTCTTTACGAATTTTTAGCATTTTTTATAATTTTTTGGTCGAAAATTTAGAACAAAGGGGGTAGCTATGGAAATATTTTGAGAAACAAATTGCTTTTTTCTAACTCCCTTAATCCTTGGCAATATCGACTCAAAATTGACTCAAATATGTAAAATTGTCCCCTCTATCGATTGGTGAAGACTAGAACGTTCTATCTTTCCTATTAGTCGAGTTATGAGTATTTTTTGTTTTGAAAAGTGGATTTTCGAAAATTTCATGACTCTATTTGAAGGCGAAATAATGATTTTATCACAAAACTGATTGTGCCAGTCGATTTTTTGGCCAAAAAAACCCCTCTTTACGTATTTTTAGCATTTTTTATAATTTTTTTGTCGAACATTTAGAACAAAGGGGGTAGCTATGGAAATATTTTGCGATACAAATTGATTTTTTCGAACTCCCATAATCCTTGGAAATATGGACTCAAAATTCACTAAAATATGTAAAATTGTCCCCTCTATCGATTGGTGAAGACCAGAACGTTCTATCTTTCCTATTAGTCGAGTTATGAGTATTTTTTGTTTTGAAAAGTGGGTTTTCGAAAATTTCATGACTCTATTTGAAGGCGAAATAATGATTTTATCACAAAACTGATTGTGCCAGTCGATTTTTTGGCCAAAAAAACCCCTCTTTACGTATTTTTAGCATTTTTTATAATTTTTTTGTCGAACATTTAGAACAAAGGGGGTAGCTATGGAAATATTTTGCGATACAAATTGATTTTTTCGAACTCCCATAATCCTTGGAAATATGGACTCAAAATTCACTAAAATATGTAAAATTGTCCCCTCTATCGATTGGTGAAGACCAGAACGTTCTATCTTTCCTATAAGTCGAGTTATGAGTATTTTTTGTTTTGAAAAGTGGATTTTCGAAAATTTCATGACTCTATTTGAAAGCGAAATAATTATTTTATCACAAAACTGATTGTGCCAGTCGATTTTTTGGCCAAAAAAAACCCTCTTTACGAATTTTTAGCATTTTTTATAATTTTTTTGTCGAAAATTTAGAACAAAGGGGGTAGCTAGGGAAATATTTTGCGATACAAATTGATTTTTTCTAACTCCCATAATCCTTGGAAATATGGACTCAAAATTCTTTGAAATATGTAAAATTGTCCCCTCTATCGATTGGTGAATACTAGAACGTTCTATCTTTCCTATTTGTCGAGTTATGAGTATTTTTTGTTTTGAAAAGTGGATTTTCGAAAATTTCATGACTCTATTTGAAGGCGAAATAATGATTTTATCACAAAACTGATTGTGCCAGTCGATTTTTTGGCCAAAAAAACCCCTCTTTACGAATTTTTAGCATTTTTTATAATTTTTTTGTCGAAAATTTAGAACAAAGGGGGTAGCTATGGAAATATTTTGCGATACAAATTGATTTTTTCTAACTCCCTCAATCCTTGGAAATATGGACTCACAATTCACTCAAATATGTAAAATTGTCCCCTCTATCGATTGGTGAAGACTAGAACGTTCTATCTTTCCTATTTGTCGAGTTATGAGTAATTTTTGTTTCGAAAAGTGGATTTTCCAAAATTTCATGACTCTATTTGAAGGCGAAATAATGATTTTATCACAAAACTGATTGTGCCAGTCGATTTTTTGGCCAAAAAAAACCCTCTTTACGAATTTTCAGCATTTTTTATAATTTTTTTGTCGAAAATTTAGAACAAAGGGGGTAGCTATGGAAATATTTTGCGATACAAATTGATTTTTTCGAACTCCCATAATCCTTGGAAATATGGACTCAAAATTCACTAAAATATGTAAAATTGTCCCCTCTATCGATTGGTGAAGACTAGAACGTTCTATCTTTCCTATTAGTCGAGTTATGATTATTTTTTGTTTTGAAAAGTGGATTTTCGAAAATTTCATGACTCTATTTGAAGGAGAAATGATGATTTTATCACAAAACTGATTGTGCCAGTCGATTTTTTGGCCAAAAAAACCCCTCTTTACGAATTTTTAGCATTTTTTATAATTTTTTTGTCGAAAATTTAGAACAAAGGAGGTAGCTATGGAAATATTTTGCGATACAAATTGCTTTTTTCTAATTCTCTTAATCCTTGGAAATATGAACTCAAAATACACTAAAATATGTAAAATTGTCCCCTCTATCGATTGGTGAAGACTAGAACGGTCTATCTTTCCTATTTGTCGAGTTATGAGTATTTTTTGTTTTGAAAAGTGGATTTTCGAAAATTTCATGACTCTATTTGAAGGCGAAAGATTGATTTTATCAAAAAACTGATTGTGCCAGTCGATTTTCCGGCCCAAAAAACCCCTCTTTACGAATTTTAAGCATTTTTTATTTTTTTTTGTCGAAAATTTAGAACAAAGGGGTAGATATGGAAATATTTTGCGAATCAAATTGCTTTTTTCTAACTCCCTCAATCCTTGGAAATATGGACTCAAAATTCACTCAAATATGTAAAATTGTCCCCTCTATCGATTGGTGAATACTAGAACGTTCTATCTTTCCTATTTGTCGAGTTATGAGTATTTTTTGTTTTGAAAAGTGGATTTTCGAAAATTTCATGACTCTATTTGAAGGCGAAATAATGATTTTATCACAAAACTGATTGTGCCAGTCGATTTTTTGGCCAAAAAAACCCCTCTTTACGAATTTTTAGCATTTTTTATAATTTTTTTGTCGAAAATTTAGAACAAAGGGGGTAGCTATGGAAATATTTTGCGATACAAATTGATTTTTTCTAACTCCCTCAATCCTTGGAAATATGGACTCACAATTCACTCAAATATGTAAAATTGTCCCCTCTATCGATTGGTGAAGACTAGAACGTTCTATCTTTCCTATTAGTCGAGTTATGAGTAATTTTTGTTTCGAAAAGTGGATTTTCGAAAATTTCATGACTCTATTTGAAGGCGAAATAATGATTTTATCACAAAACTGATTGTGCCAGTCGATTTTTTGGCCAAAAAAAACCCTCTTTACGAATTTTCAGCATTTTTTATAATTTTTTTGTCGAAAATTTAGAACAAAGGGGGTAGCGATGGAAATTTTTTGCGATACAAATTGATTTTTTCTGACTCCCATAATCCTTGGAAATATGGACTCAAAATTCACTAAAATATGTAAAATTGTCCCCTCTATCGATTGGTGAAGACTAGAACGTTCTATCTTTCCTATTAGTCGAGTTATGAGTATTTTTTGTTTTGAAAAGTGGATTTTCGAAAATTTCATGACTCTATTTGAAGGCGAAATAATGATTTTATCACAAAACTGATTGTGCCAGTCGATTTTTTGGACAAAAAAACCCCTCTTTACGTATTTTTAGCATTTTTTATAATTTTTTTGTCGAAAATTTAGAACAAAGGGGGTCTATGGAAATATTTTGCGATACAAATTGATTTTTTCTAACTCCCATAATCCTTGGAAATATGGACTCAAAATTCACTAAAATATGTAAAATTGTCCCCTCTATCGATTGGTGAAGACTAGAACGTTCTATCTTTCCTATTAGTCGAGTTATGAGTATTTTTTGTTTTGAAAAGTGGATTTTCGAAAATTTCATGACTCTATTTGAAAGCGAAATAATGATTTTATCACAAAACTGATTGTGCCAGTCGATTTTTTGGCCAAAAAAAACCCTCTTTACGAATTTTTAGCATTTTTTATAATTTTTTTGTCGAAAATTTAGAACAAAGGGGGTAGCTAGGGAAATATTTTGCGATACAAATTGATTTTTTCTAACTCCCATAATCCTTGGAAATATGGACTCAAAATTCTTCAAAATATGTAAAATTGTCCCCTCTATCGATTGGTGAAGACTAGAACGTTCTATCTTTCCTATTAGTCGAGTTATGAGTATTTTTTGTTTTGAAAAGTGGATTTTCGAAAATTTCATGACTCTATTTGAAGGCGAAATAATGATTTTATCACAAAACTGATTGTGCCAGTCGATTTTTTGGCCAAAAAAAACCCTCTTTACGAATTTTCAGCATTTTTTATAATTTTTTTGTCGAAAATTTAGAACAAAGGGGGTAGCGATGGTAATATTTTGCGATACAAATTGATTTTTTCTGACTCCCATAATCCTTGGAAATATGGACTCAAAATTCACTAAAATATGTAAAATTGTCCCCTCTATCGATTGGTGAAGACTAGAACGTTCTATCTTTCCTATTAGTCGAGTTATGAGTATTTTTTTTTTGAAAAGTGGATTTTCGAAAATTTCATGACTCTATTTGAAAGCGAAATAATGATTTTATCACAAAACTGATTGTGCCAGTCGATTTTTTGGCCAAAAAAAAACCCTCTTTACGAATTTTTAGCATTTTTTATAATTTTTTTGTCGAAAATTTAGAACAAAGCGGTTAGCTAGGGAAATATTTTGCGATACAAATTGATTTTTTCTAACTCCCATAATCCTTGGAAATATGGACTCAAAATTCACTAAAATATGTAAAATTGTCCCCTCTATCGATTAGTGAAGACTAGAACGTTCTATCTTTCCTATTTGTCGAGTTATGAGTATTTTTTTTTTGAAAAGTGGATTTTCGAAAATTTCATGACTCTATTTGAAGGCGAAATAATGATTTTATCACAAAACTGATTGTGCCAGTCGATTTTTTGGCCAAAAAAACCCCTCTTTACGAATTTTTAGCATTTTTTATAATTTTTTTGTCGAAAATTTAGAACAAAGGGGGTAGCTATGGAAATATTTTGCGATACAAATTGATTTTTTCTAACTCCCTCAATCCTTGGAAATATGGACTCAAAATTCACTCAAATATGTAAAATTGTCCCCTCTATCGATTGGTGAAGACTAGAACGTTCTATCTTTCCTATTTGTCGAGTTATGAGTAATTTTTGTTTCGAAAAGTGGATTTTCGAAAATTTCATGACTCTATTTGAAGGCGAAATAATGATTTTATCACAAAACTGATTGTGCCAGTCGATTTTTTGGCCAAAAAAACCCTCTTTACGAATTTTTAGCATTTTTTATAATTTTTTGGTCGAAAATTTAGAACAAAGGGGGTAGCTATGGAAATATTTTGAGAAACAAATTGCTTTTTTCTAACTCCCATAATCCTTGGAAATATGGACTGAAAATTCACTCAAATATGTAAAATTGTCCCCTCTATCGATTGGTGAAGACTAGAACGTTCTATCTTTCCTATTTGTCGAGTTATGAGTAATTTTTGTTTCGAAAAGTGGATTTTCGAAAATTTCATGACTCTATTTGAAGGCGAAATAATGATTTTATCACAAAACTGATTGTGCCAGTCGATTTTTTGGCCAAAAAAAACCCTCTACGAATTTTTAGCATTTTTTATAATTTTTTTGTCGAAAATTTAGAACAAAGGGGGTAGCTAGGGAAATATTTTGCGATACAAATTGATTTTTTCTAACTCCCATAATCCTTGGAAATATGGACTCAAAATTCACTCAAATATGTAAAATTGTCCCCTCTATCGATTGGTGAAGACTAGAACGTTCTATCTTTCCTATTTGTCGAGTTATGAGTATTTTTTGTTTTGAAAAGTGGATTTTCGAAAATTTCATGACTCTATTTGAAGGCGAAATAATGATTTTATCACAAAACTGATTGTGCCAGTCGATTTTTTGGCCAAAAAAACCCCTCTTTACGAATTTTTAGCATTTTTTATAATTTTTTTGTCGAAAATTTAGAACAAAGGGGGTAGCTATGGAAATATTTTGCGATACAAATTGATTTTTTCTAACTCCCTCAATCCTTGGAAATATGGACTCACAATTCACTCAAATATGTAAAATTGTCCCCTCTATCGATTGGTGAAGACTAGAACGTTCTATCTTTCCTATTAGTCGAGTTATGAGTAATTTTTGTTTCGAAAAGTGGATTTTCGAAAATTTCATGACTCTATTTGAAGGCGAAATAATGATTTTATCACAAAACTGATTGTGCCAGTCGATTTTTTGGCCAAAAAAAACCCTCTTTACGAATTTTCAGCATTTTTTATAATTTTTTTGTCGAAAATTTAGAACAAAGGGGGTAGCGATGGAAATTTTTTGCGATACAAATTGATTTTTTCTGACTCCCATAATCCTTGGAAATATGGACTCAAAATTCACTAAAATATGTAAAATTGTCCCCTCTATCGATTGGTGAAGACTAGAACGTTCTATCTTTCCTATTAGTCGAGTTATGAGTATTTTTTGTTTTGAAAAGTGGATTTTCGAAAATTTCATGACTCTATTTGAAGGCGAAATAATGATTTTATCACAAAACTGATTGTGCCAGTCGATTTTTTGGACAAAAAAACCCCTCTTTACGTATTTTTAGCATTTTTTATAATTTTTTTGTCGAAAATTTAGAACAAAGGGGGTCTATGGAAATATTTTGCGATACAAATTGATTTTTTCTAACTCCCATAATCCTTGGAAATATGGACTCAAAATTCACTAAAATATGTAAAATTGTCCCCTCTATCGATTGGTGAAGACTAGAACGTTCTATCTTTCCTATTAGTCGAGTTATGAGTATTTTTTGTTTTGAAAAGTGGATTTTCGAAAATTTCATGACTCTATTTGAAAGCGAAATAATGATTTTATCACAAAACTGATTGTGCCAGTCGATTTTTTGGCCAAAAAAAACCCTCTTTACGAATTTTTAGCATTTTTTATAATTTTTTTGTCGAAAATTTAGAACAAAGGGGGTAGCTAGGGAAATATTTTGCGATACAAATTGATTTTTTCTAACTCCCATAATCCTTGGAAATATGGACTCAAAATTCTTCAAAATATGTAAAATTGTCCCCTCTATCGATTGGTGAAGACTAGAACGTTCTATCTTTCCTATTAGTCGAGTTATGAGTATTTTTTGTTTTGAAAAGTGGATTTTCGAAAATTTCATGACTCTATTTGAAGGCGAAATAATGATTTTATCACAAAACTGATTGTGCCAGTCGATTTTTTGGCCAAAAAAAACCCTCTTTACGAATTTTCAGCATTTTTTATAATTTTTTTGTCGAAAATTTAGAACAAAGGGGGTAGCGATGGTAATATTTTGCGATACAAATTGATTTTTTCTGACTCCCATAATCCTTGGAAATATGGACTCAAAATTCACTAAAATATGTAAAATTGTCCCCTCTATCGATTGGTGAAGACTAGAACGTTCTATCTTTCCTATTAGTCGAGTTATGAGTATTTTTTTTTTGAAAAGTGGATTTTCGAAAATTTCATGACTCTATTTGAAAGCGAAATAATGATTTTATCACAAAACTGATTGTGCCAGTCGATTTTTTGGCCAAAAAAAAACCCTCTTTACGAATTTTTAGCATTTTTTATAATTTTTTTGTCGAAAATTTAGAACAAAGCGGTTAGCTAGGGAAATATTTTGCGATACAAATTGATTTTTTCTAACTCCCATAATCCTTGGAAATATGGACTCAAAATTCACTAAAATATGTAAAATTGTCCCCTCTATCGATTAGTGAAGACTAGAACGTTCTATCTTTCCTATTTGTCGAGTTATGAGTATTTTTTTTTTGAAAAGTGGATTTTCGAAAATTTCATGACTCTATTTGAAGGCGAAATAATGATTTTATCACAAAACTGATTGTGCCAGTCGATTTTTTGGCCAAAAAAACCCCTCTTTACGAATTTTTAGCATTTTTTATAATTTTTTTGTCGAAAATTTAGAACAAAGGGGGTAGCTATGGAAATATTTTGCGATACAAATTGATTTTTTCTAACTCCCTCAATCCTTGGAAATATGGACTCAAAATTCACTCAAATATGTAAAATTGTCCCCTCTATCGATTGGTGAAGACTAGAACGTTCTATCTTTCCTATTTGTCGAGTTATGAGTAATTTTTGTTTCGAAAAGTGGATTTTCGAAAATTTCATGACTCTATTTGAAGGCGAAATAATGATTTTATCACAAAACTGATTGTGCCAGTCGATTTTTTGGCCAAAAAAACCCTCTTTACGAATTTTTAGCATTTTTTATAATTTTTTGGTCGAAAATTTAGAACAAAGGGGGTAGCTATGGAAATATTTTGAGAAACAAATTGCTTTTTTCTAACTCCCATAATCCTTGGAAATATGGACTGAAAATTCACTCAAATATGTAAAATTGTCCCCTCTATCGATTGGTGAAGACTAGAACGTTCTATCTTTCCTATTTGTCGAGTTATGAGTAATTTTTGTTTCGAAAAGTGGATTTTCGAAAATTTCATGACTCTATTTGAAGGCGAAATAATGATTTTATCACAAAACTGATTGTGCCAGTCGATTTTTTGGCCAAAAAAAACCCTCTACGAATTTTTAGCATTTTTTATAATTTTTTTGTCGAAAATTTAGAACAAAGGGGGTAGCTAGGGAAATATTTTGCGATACAAATTGATTTTTTCTAACTCCCATAATCCTTGGAAATATGGACTCAAAATTCACTCAAATATGTAAAATTGTCCCCTCTATCGATTGGTGAAGACTAGAACGTTCTATCTTTCCTATTTGTCGAGTTATGAGTAATTTTTGTTTCGAAAAGTGGATTTTCGAAAATTTCATGACTCTATTTGAAGGCGAAATAATGATTTTATCACAAAACTGATTGTGCCAGTCGATTTTTTGGCCAAAAAAAACCCTCTTCACGAATTTTTAGCATTTTTTATAATTTTTTTGTCGAAAATTTAGAACAAAGGGGGTAGCTAGGGAAATATTTTGCGATACAAATTGATTTTTTCTAACTCCCATAATCCTTGGAAATATGGACTCAAAATTCACTAAAATATGTAACATTGTCCCCTCTATCGATTGGTGAAGACTAGAACGTTCTATCTTTCCTATTTGTCGAGTTATGAGTATTTTTTGTTTTGAAAAGTGGATTTTCGAAAATTTCATGACTCTATTTGAAGGCGAAATAATGATTTTATCACAAAACTGATTGTGCCAGTCGATTTTTTGGCCAAAAAAACCCCTCTTTACGTATTTTTAGCATTTTTTATAATTTTTTTGTCGAAAATTTAGAACAAAGGGGGTAGCTATGGAAATATTTTGCGATACAAATTGATTTTTTCTAACTCCCATAATCCTTGGAAATATGGACTCAAAATTCACTAAAATATGTAAAATTGTCCCCTCTATCGATTGGTGAAGACCAGAACGTTCTATCTTTCCTATAAGTCGAGTTATGAGTATTTTTTGTTTTGAAAAGTGGATTTTCGAAAATTTCATGACTCTATTTGAAAGCGAAATAATTATTTTATCACAAAACTGATTGTGCCAGTCGATTTTTTGGCCAAAAAAAACCCTCTTTACGAATTTGTAGCATTTTTTATAATTTTTTTGTCGAAAATTTAGAACAAAGGGGGTAGCTAGGGAAATATTTTGCGATACAAATTGATTTTTTCTAACTCCCATAATCCTTGGAAATATGGACTCAAAATTCTTTGAAATATGTAAAATTGTCCCCTCTATCGATTGGTGAATACTAGAACGTTCTATCTTTCCTATTTGTCGAGTTATGAGTATTTTTTGTTTTGAAAAGTGGATTTTCGAAAATTTCATGACTCTATTTGAAGGCGAAATAATGATTTTATCACAAAACTGATTGTGCCAGTCGATTTTTTGGCCAAAAAAACCCCTCTTTACGAATTTTTAGCATTTTTTATAATTTTTTTGTCGAAAATTTAGAACAAAGGGGGTAGCTATGGAAATATTTTGCGATACAAATTGATTTTTTCTAACTCCCTCAATCCTTGGAAATATGGACTCACAATTCACTCAAATATGTAAAATTGTCCCCTCTATCGATTGGTGAAGACTAGAACGTTCTATCTTTCCTATTTGTCGAGTTATGAGTAATTTTTGTTTCGAAAAGTGGATTTTCGAAAATTTCATGACTCTATTTGAAGGCGAAATAATGATTTTATCACAAAACTGATTGTGCCAGTCGATTTTTTGGCCAAAAAAAACCCTCTTTACGAATTTTCAGCATTTTTTATAATTTTTTTGTCGAAAATTTAGAACAAAGGGGGTAGCTATGGAAATATTTTGCGATACAAATTGATTTTTTCGAACTCCCATAATCCTTGGAAATATGGACTCAAAATTCACTAAAATATGTAAAATTGTCCCCTCTATCGATTGGTGAAGACTAGAACGTTCTATCTTTCCTATTAGTCGAGTTATGATTATTTTTTGTTTTGAAAAGTGGATTTTCGAAAATTTCATGACTCTATTTGAAGGAGAAATGATGATTTTATCACAAAACTGATTGTGCCAGTCGATTTTTTGGCCAAAAAAACCCCTCTTTACGAATTTTTAGCATTTTTTATAATTTTTTTGTCGAAAATTTAGAACAAAGGAGGTAGCTATGGAAATATTTTGCGATACAAATTGCTTTTTTCTAATTCTCTTAATCCTTGGAAATATGAACTCAAAATACACTAAAATATGTAAAATTGTCCCCTCTATCGATTGGTGAAGACTAGAACGGTCTATCTTTCCTATTTGTCGAGTTATGAGTATTTTTTGTTTTGAAAAGTGGATTTTCGAAAATTTCATGACTCTATTTGAAGGCGAAAGATTGATTTTATCAAAAAACTGATTGTGCCAGTCGATTTTCCGGCCCAAAAAACCCCTCTTTACGAATTTTAAGCATTTTTTATTTTTTTTTGTCGAAAATTTAGAACAAAGGGGTAGATATGGAAATATTTTGCGAATCAAATTGCTTTTTTCTAACTCCCTCAATCCTTGGAAATATGGACTCAAAATTCGCTCAAATATGTAAAATTGTCCCCTCTATCGATTGGTGAAGACTAGAACGTTCTATCTTTCCTATTTGTCGAGTTATGAGTAATTTTTGTTTCGAAAAGTGGATTTTCGAAAATTTCATGACTCTATTTGAAGGCGAAATAATGATTTTATCACAAAACTGATTGTGCCAGTCGATTTATTGGCCAAAAAACCCCTCTTTACGAATTTTTAGCATTTTTTATAATTTTTTGGTCGAAAATTTAGAACAAAGGGGGTAGCTATGGAAATATTTTGCGATACAAATTGATTTTTTCTAACTCCCATAATCCTTGGAAATATGGACTCAAAATTCTTTAAAATATGTAAAATTGTCCCCTCTATCGATTGGTGAAGACTAGAACGTTCTATCTTTCCTATTAGTCGAGTTATGAGTATTTTTTGTTTTGAAAAGTGGATTTTCGAAAATTTCATGACTCTATTTGAAGGCGAAATAATGATTTTATCACAAAACTGATTGTGCCAGTCGATTTTTTGGCCAAAAAAACCCCTCTTTACGAATTTTTAGCATTTTTTATAATTTTTTGGTCGAAAATTTAGAACAAAGGGGGTAGCTATGGAAATATTTTGAGAAACAAATTGCTTTTTTCTAACTCCCTTAATCCTTGGCAATATCGACTCAAAATTGACTCAAATATGTAAAATTGTCCCCTCTATCGATTGGTGAAGACTAGAACGTTCTATCTTTCCTATTAGTCGAGTTATGAGTATTTTTTGTTTTGAAAAGTGGATTTTCGAAAATTTCATGACTCTATTTGAAGGCGAAATAATGATTTTATCACAAAACTGATTGTGCCAGTCGATTTTTTGGCCAAAAAAACCCCTCTTTACGTATTTTTAGCATTTTTTATAATTTTTTTGTCGAACATTTAGAACAAAGGGGGTAGCTATGGAAATATTTTGCGATACAAATTGATTTTTTCGAACTCCCATAATCCTTGGAAATATGGACTCAAAATTCACTAAAATATGTAAAATTGTCCCCTCTATCGATTGGTGAAGACCAGAACGTTCTATCTTTCCTATAAGTCGAGTTATGAGTATTTTTTGTTTTGAAAAGTGGATTTTCGAAAATTTCATGACTCTATTTGAAAGCGAAATAATTATTTTATCACAAAACTGATTGTGCCAGTCGATTTTTTGGCCAAAAAAAACCCTCTTTGCGAATTTTTAGCATTTTTTATAATTTTTTTGTCGAAAATTTAGAACAAAGGGGGTAGCTAGGGAAATATTTTGCGATACAAATTGATTTTTTCTAACTCCCATAATCCTTGGAAATATGGACTCAAAATTCTTTGAAATATGTAAAATTGTCCCCTCTATCGATTGGTGAATACTAGAACGTTCTATCTTTCCTATTTGTCGAGTTATGAGTATTTTTTGTTTTGAAAAGTGGATTTTCGAAAATTTCATGACTCTATTTGAAGGCGAAATAATGATTTTATCACAAAACTGATTGTGCCAGTCGATTTTTTGGCCAAAAAAACCCCTCTTTACGAATTTTTAGCATTTTTTATAATTTTTTTGTCGAAAATTTAGAACAAAGGGGGTAGCTATGGAAATATTTTGCGATACAAATTGATTTTTTCTAACTCCCTCAATCCTTGGAAATATGGACTCACAATTCACTCAAATATGTAAAATTGTCCCCTCTATCGATTGGTGAAGACTAGAACGTTCTATCTTTCCTATTTGTCGAGTTATGAGTAATTTTTGTTTCGAAAAGTGGATTTTCGAAAATTTCATGACTCTATTTGAAGGCGAAATAATGATTTTATCACAAAACTGATTGTGCCAGTCGATTTATTGGCCAAAAAACCCCTCTTTACGAATTTTTAGCATTTTTTATAATTTTTTGGTCGAAAATTTAGAACAAAGGGGGTAGCTATGGAAATATTTTGCGATACAAATTGATTTTTTCTAACTCCCATAATCCTTGGAAATATGGACTCAAAATTCTTTAAAATATGTAAAATTGTCCCCTCTATCGATTGGTGAAGACTAGAACGTTCTATCTTTCCTATTAGTCGAGTTATGAGTATTTTTTGTTTTGAAAAGTGGATTTTCGAAAATTTCATGACTCTATTTGAAGGCGAAATAATGATTTTATCACAAAACTGATTGTGCCAGTCGATTTTTTGGCCAAAAAAACCCCTCTTTACGAATTTTTAGCATTTTTTATAATTTTTTGGTCGAAAATTTAGAACAAAGGGGGTAGCTATGGAAATATTTTGAGAAACAAATTGCTTTTTTCTAACTCCCTTAATCCTTGGCAATATCGACTCAAAATTGACTCAAATATGTAAAATTGTCCCCTCTATCGATTGGTGAAGACTAGAACGTTCTATCTTTCCTATTAGTCGAGTTATGAGTATTTTTTGTTTTGAAAAGTGGATTTTCGAAAATTTCATGACTCTATTTGAAGGCGAAATAATGATTTTATCACAAAACTGATTGTGCCAGTCGATTTTTTGGCCAAAAAAACCCCTCTTTACGTATTTTTAGCATTTTTTATAATTTTTTTGTCGAACATTTAGAACAAAGGGGGTAGCTATGGAAATATTTTGCGATACAAATTGATTTTTTCGAACTCCCATAATCCTTGGAAATATGGACTCAAAATTCACTAAAATATGTAAAATTGTCCCCTCTATCGATTGGTGAAGACCAGAACGTTCTATCTTTCCTATTAGTCGAGTTATGAGTATTTTTTGTTTTGAAAAGTGGGTTTTCGAAAATTTCATGACTCTATTTGAAGGCGAAATAATGATTTTATCACAAAACTGATTGTGCCAGTCGATTTTTTGGCCAAAAAAACCCCTCTTTACGTATTTTTAGCATTTTTTATAATTTTTTTGTCGAACATTTAGAACAAAGGGGGTAGCTATGGAAATATTTTGCGATACAAATTGATTTTTTCGAACTCCCATAATCCTTGGAAATATGGACTCAAAATTCACTAAAATATGTAAAATTGTCCCCTCTATCGATTGGTGAAGACCAGAACGTTCTATCTTTCCTATAAGTCGAGTTATGAGTATTTTTTGTTTTGAAAAGTGGATTTTCGAAAATTTCATGACTCTATTTGAAAGCGAAATAATTATTTTATCACAAAACTGATTGTGCCAGTCGATTTTTTGGCCAAAAAAAACCCTCTTTACGAATTTTTAGCATTTTTTATAATTTTTTTGTCGAAAATTTAGAACAAAGGGGGTAGCTAGGGAAATATTTTGCGATACAAATTGATTTTTTCTAACTCCCATAATCCTTGGAAATATGGACTCAAAATTCTTTGAAATATGTAAAATTGTCCCCTCTATCGATTGGTGAATACTAGAACGTTCTATCTTTCCTATTTGTCGAGTTATGAGTATTTTTTGTTTTGAAAAGTGGATTTTCGAAAATTTCATGACTCTATTTGAAGGCGAAATAATGATTTTATCACAAAACTGATTGTGCCAGTCGATTTTTTGGCCAAAAAAACCCCTCTTTACGAATTTTTAGCATTTTTTATAATTTTTTTGTCGAAAATTTAGAACAAAGGGGGTAGCTATGGAAATATTTTGCGATACAAATTGATTTTTTCTAACTCCCTCAATCCTTGGAAATATGGACTCACAATTCACTCAAATATGTAAAATTGTCCCCTCTATCGATTGGTGAAGACTAGAACGTTCTATCTTTCCTATTTGTCGAGTTATGAGTAATTTTTGTTTCGAAAAGTGGATTTTCCAAAATTTCATGACTCTATTTGAAGGCGAAATAATGATTTTATCACAAAACTGATTGTGCCAGTCGATTTTTTGGCCAAAAAAAACCCTCTTTACGAATTTTCAGCATTTTTTATAATTTTTTTGTCGAAAATTTAGAACAAAGGGGGTAGCTATGGAAATATTTTGCGATACAAATTGATTTTTTCGAACTCCCATAATCCTTGGAAATATGGACTCAAAATTCACTAAAATATGTAAAATTGTCCCCTCTATCGATTGGTGAAGACTAGAACGTTCTATCTTTCCTATTAGTCGAGTTATGATTATTTTTTGTTTTGAAAAGTGGATTTTCGAAAATTTCATGACTCTATTTGAAGGAGAAATGATGATTTTATCACAAAACTGATTGTGCCAGTCGATTTTTTGGCCAAAAAAACCCCTCTTTACGAATTTTTAGCATTTTTTATAATTTTTTTGTCGAAAATTTAGAACAAAGGAGGTAGCTATGGAAATATTTTGCGATACAAATTGCTTTTTTCTAATTCTCTTAATCCTTGGAAATATGAACTCAAAATACACTAAAATATGTAAAATTGTCCCCTCTATCGATTGGTGAAGACTAGAACGGTCTATCTTTCCTATTTGTCGAGTTATGAGTATTTTTTGTTTTGAAAAGTGGATTTTCGAAAATTTCATGACTCTATTTGAAGGCGAAAGATTGATTTTATCAAAAAACTGATTGTGCCAGTCGATTTTCCGGCCCAAAAAACCCCTCTTTACGAATTTTAAGCATTTTTTATTTTTTTTTGTCGAAAATTTAGAACAAAGGGGTAGATATGGAAATATTTTGCGAATCAAATTGCTTTTTTCTAACTCCCTCAATCCTTGGAAATATGGACTCAAAATTCACTCAAATATGTAAAATTGTCCCCTCTATCGATTGGTGAAGACTAGAACGTTCTATCTTTCCTATTTGTCGAGTTATGAGTAATTTTTGTTTCGAAAAGTGGATTTTCGAAAATTTCATGACTCTATTTGAAGGCGAAATAATGATTTTATTACAAAACTGATTGTGCCAGTCGATTTATTGGCCAAAAAACCCCTCTTTACGAATTTTTAGCATTTTTTATAATTTTTTGGTCGAAAATTTAGAACAAAGGGGGTAGCTATGGAAATATTTTGCGATACAAATTGATTTTTTCTAACTCCCATAATCCTTGGAAATATGGACTCAAAATTCTTTAAAATATGTAAAATTGTCCCCTCTATCGATTGGTGAAGACTAGAACGTTCTATCTTTCCTATTAGTCGAGTTATGAGTATTTTTTGTTTTGAAAAGTGGATTTTCGAAAATTTCATGACTCTATTTGAAGGCGAAATAATGATTTTATCACAAAACTGATTGTGCCAGTCGATTTTTTGGCCAAAAAAACCCCTCTTTACGAATTTTTAGCATTTTTTATAATTTTTTGGTCGAAAATTTAGAACAAAGGGGGTAGCTATGGAAATATTTTGAGAAACAAATTGCTTTTTTCTAACTCCCTTAATCCTTGGCAATATCGACTCAAAATTGACTCAAATATGTAAAATTGTCCCCTCTATCGATTGGTGAAGACTAGAACGTTCTATCTTTCCTATTAGTCGAGTTATGAGTATTTTTTGTTTTGAAAAGTGGATTTTCGAAAATTTCATGACTCTATTTGAAGGCGAAATAATGATTTTATCACAAAACTGATTGTGCCAGTCGATTTTTTGGCCAAAAAAACCCCTCTTTACGTATTTTTAGCATTTTTTATAATTTTTTTGTCGAACATTTAGAACAAAGGGGGTAGCTATGGAAATATTTTGCGATACAAATTGATTTTTTCGAACTCCCATAATCCTTGGAAATATGGACTCAAAATTCACTAAAATATGTAAAATTGTCCCCTCTATCGATTGGTGAAGACCAGAACGTTCTATCTTTCCTATAAGTCGAGTTATGAGTATTTTTTGTTTTGAAAAGTGGATTTTCGAAAATTTCATGACTCTATTTGAAAGCGAAATAATTATTTTATCACAAAACTGATTGTGCCAGTCGATTTTTTGGCCAAAAAAAACCCTCTTTACGAATTTTTAGCATTTTTTATAATTTTTTGGTCGAAAATTTAGAACAAAGGGGGTAGCTATGGAAATATTTTGCGATACAAATTGATTTTTTCTAACTCCCATAATCCTTGGAAATATGGACTCAAAATTCTTTAAAATATGTAAAATTGTCCCCTCTATCGATTGGTGAAGACTAGAACGTTCTATCTTTCCTATTAGTCGAGTTATGAGTATTTTTTGTTTTGAAAAGTGGATTTTCGAAAATTTCATGACTCTATTTGAAGGCGAAATAATGATTTTATCACAAAACTGATTGTGCCAGTCGATTTTTTGGCCAAAAAACCCCTCTTTACGAATTTTTAGCATTTTTTATAATTTTTTGGTCGAAAATTTAGAACAAAGGGGGTAGCTATGGAAATATTTTGAGAAACAAATTGCTTTTTTCTAACTCCCTTAATCCTTGGCAATATCGACTCAAAATTGACTCAAATATGTAAAATTGTCCCCTCTATCGATTGGTGAAGACTAGAACGTTCTATCTTTCCTATTAGTCGAGTTATGAGTATTTTTTGTTTTGAAAAGTGGATTTTCGAAAATTTCATGACTCTATTTGAAGGCGAAATAATGATTTTATCACAAAACTGATTGTGCCAGTCGATTTTTTGGCCAAAAAAACCCCTCTTTACGTATTTTTAGCATTTTTTATAATTTTTTTGTCGAACATTTAGAACAAAGGGGGTAGCTATGGAAATATTTTGCGATACAAATTGATTTTTTCGAACTCCCATAATCCTTGGAAATATGGACTCAAAATTCACTAAAATATGTAAAATTGTCCCCTCTATCGATTGGTGAAGACCAGAACGTTCTATCTTTCCTATAAGTCGAGTTATGAGTATTTTTTGTTTTGAAAAGTGGATTTTCGAAAATTTCATGACTCTATTTGAAAGCGAAATAATTATTTTATCACAAAACTGATTGTGCCAGTCGATTTTTTGGCCAAAAAAAACCCTCTTTGCGAATTTTTAGCATTTTTTATAATTTTTTTGTCGAAAATTTAGAACAAAGGGGGTAGCTAGGGAAATATTTTGCGATACAAATTGATTTTTTCTAACTCCCATAATCCTTGGAAATATGGACTCAAAATTCTTTGAAATATGTAAAATTGTCCCCTCTATCGATTGGTGAATACTAGAACGTTCTATCTTTCCTATTTGTCGAGTTATGAGTATTTTTTGTTTTGAAAAGTGGATTTTCGAAAATTTCATGACTCTATTTGAAGGCGAAATAATGATTTTATCACAAAACTGATTGTGCCAGTCGATTTTTTGGCCAAAAAAACCCCTCTTTACGAATTTTTAGCATTTTTTATAATTTTTTTGTCGAAAATTTAGAACAAAGGGGGTAGCTATGGAAATATTTTGCGATACAAATTGATTTTTTCTAACTCCCTCAATCCTTGGAAATATGGACTCACAATTCACTCAAATATGTAAAATTGTCCCCTCTATCGATTGGTGAAGACTAGAACGTTCTATCTTTCCTATAAGTCGAGTTATGAGTATTTTTTGTTTTGAAAAGTGGATTTTCGAAAATTTCATGACTCTATTTGAAAGCGAAATAATTATTTTATCACAAAACTGATTGTGCCAGTCGATTTTTTGGCCAAAAAAAAACCTCTTTACGAATTTTTAGCATTTTTTATAATTTTTTTTGTCGAAAATTTAGAACAAAGGGGGTAGCTAGGGAAATATTTTGCGATACAAATTGATTTTTTCTAACTCCCATAATCCTTGGAAATATGGACTCAAAATTCTTTGAAATATGTAAAATTGTCCCCTCTATCGATTGGTGAAGACCAGAACGTTCTATCTTTCCTATAAGTCGAGTTATGAGTATTTTTTGTTTTGAAAAGTGGATTTTCGAAAATTTCATGACTCTATTTGAAAGCGAAATAATTATTTTATCACAAAACTGATTGTGCCAGTCGATTTTTTGGCCAAAAAAAACCCTCTTTGCGAATTTTTAGCATTTTTTATAATTTTTTTGTCGAAAATTTAGAACAAAGGGGGTAGCTAGGGAAATATTTTGCGATACAAATTGATTTTTTCTAACTCCCTCAATCCTTGGAAATATGGACTCAAAATTCACTAAAATATGTAAAATTGTCCCCTCTATCGATTGGTGAAGACCAGAACGTTCTATCTTTCCTATAAGTCGAGTTATGAGTATTTTTTGTTTTGAAAAGTGGATTTTCGAAAATTTCATGACTCTATTTGAAAGCGAAATAATTATTTTATCACAAAACTGATTGTGCCAGTCGATTTTTTGGCCAAAAAAAACCCTCTTTACGAATTTTTAGCATTTTTTATAATTTTTTTTGTCGAAAATTTAGAACAAAGGGGGTAGCTAGGGAAATATTTTGCGATACAAATTGATTTTTTCTAACTCCCATAATCCTTGGAAATATGGACTCAAAATTCTTTGAAATATGTAAAATTGTCCCCTCTATCGATTGGTGAAGACTAGAACGTTCTATCTTTCCTATTTGTCGAGTTATGAGTATTTTTTGTTTTGAAAAGTGGATTTTCGAAAATTTCATGACTCTATTTGAAGGCGAAATAATGATTTTATCACAAAACTGATTTTGCCAGTCGATTTTTTGGCCAAAAAAACCCCTCTTTACGAATTTTTAGCATTTTTTATAATTTTTTTGTCGAAAATTTAGAACAAAGGGGGTAGCTATGGAAATATTTTGCGATACAAATTGATTTTTTCTAACTCCCTCAATCCTTGGAAATATGGACTCACAATTCACTCAAATATGTAAAATTGTCCCCTCTATCGATTGGTGAAGACTAGAACGTTCTATCTTTCCTATTTGTCGAGTTATGAGTAATTTTTGTTTCGAAAAGTGGATTTTCGAAAATTTCATGACTCTATTTGAAGGCGAAATAATGATTTTATCACAAAACTGATTGTGCCAGTCGATTTTTTGGCCAAAAAAAACCCTCTTTACGAATTTTCAGCATTTTTTATAATTTTTTTGTCGAAAATTTAGAACAAAGGGGGTAGCGATGGAAATTTTTTGCGATACAAATTGATTTTTTCTAACTCCCATAATCCTTGGAAATATGGACTCAAAATTCACTAAAATATGTAAAATTGTCCCCTCTATCGATTGGTGAAGACTAGAACGTTCTATCTTTCCTATTAGTCGAGTTATGAGTATTTTTTGTTTTGAAAAGTGGATTTTCGAAAATTTCATGACTATTTGAAGGCGAAAGATTGATTTTATCAAAAAACTGATTGTGCCAGTCGATTTTCCGGCCCAAAAAACCCCTCTTTACGAATTTTAAGCATTTATTATTTTTTTTTGTCGAAAATTTAGAACAAAGGGGTAGATATGGAAATATTTTGCGAATCAAATTGCTTTTTTCTAACTCCCTTAATCCTTGGAAATATCGACTCACAATTCACTCAAATATGTAAAATTGTCCCCTCTATCGATTGGTGAAGACTAGAACGTTCTATCTTTCCTATTAGTCGAGTTATGAGTATTTTTTGTTTTGAAAAGTGGATTTTCGAAAATTTCATGACTCTATTTGAAGGCGAAATAATGATTTTATCACAAAACTGATTGTGCCAGTCGATTTTTTGGCCAAAAAAACCCCTCTTTACGAATTTTTAGCATTTTTTATAATTTTTTTGTCGAAATATTTTGCGATACAAATTGATTTTTTCTAACTCCCTCAATCCTTGGAAATATGGACTCAAAATTCTTTAAAATATGTAAAATTGTCCCCTCTATCGATTGGTGAATACTAGAACGTTCTATCTTTCCTATTTGTCGAGTTATGAGTATTTTTTGTTTTGAAAAGTGGATTTTCGAAAATTTCATGACTCTATTTGAAGGCGAAATAATGATTTTATCACAAAACTGATTGTGCCAGTCGATTTTTTGGCCAAAAAAACCCCTCTTTACGAATTTTTAGCATTTTTTATAATTTTTTTGTCGAAAATTTAGAACAAAGGGGGTAGCTATGGAAATATTTTGCGATACAAATTGATTTTTTCTAACTCCCTCAATCCTTGGAAATATGGACTCACAATTCACTCAAATATGTAAAATTGTCCCCTCTATCGATTGGTGAAGACTAGAACGTTCTATCTTTCCTATTAGTCGAGTTATGAGTAATTTTTGTTTCGAAAAGTGGATTTTCGAAAATTTCATGACTCTATTTGAAGGCGAAATAATGATTTTATCACAAAACTGATTGTGCCAGTCGATTTTTTGGCCAAAAAAACCCCTCTTTACGAATTTTTAGCATTTTTTATAATTTTTTTGTCGAAAATTTAGAACAAAGGGGGTAGCTATGGAAATATTTTGCGATACAAATTGATTTTTTCTAACTCCCATAATCCTTGGAAATATGGACTCAAAATTCTTTAAAATATGTAAAATTGTCCCCTCTATCGATTGGTGAATACTAGAACGTTCTATCTTTCCTATTTGTCGAGTTATGAGTATTTTTTGTTTTGAAAAGTGGATTTTCGAAAATTTCATGACTCTATTTGAAGGCGAAATAATGATTTTATCACAAAACTGATTGTGCCAGTCGATTTTTTGGCCAAAAAAACCCCTCTTTACGAATTTTTAGCATTTTTTATAATTTTTTTGTCGAAAATTTAGAACAAAGGGGGTAGCTATGGAAATATTTTGCGATACAAATTGATTTTTTCTAACTCCCTCAATCCTTGGAAATATGGACTCACAATTCACTCAAATATGTAAAATTGTCCCCTCTATCGATTGGTGAAGACTAGAACGTTCTATCTTTCCTATTAGTCGAGTTATGAGTAATTTTTGTTTCGAAAAGTGGATTTTCGAAAATTTCATGACTCTATTTGAAGGCGAAATAATGATTTTATCACAAAACTGATTGTGCCAGTCGATTTTTTGGCCAAAAAAAACCCTCTTTACGAATTTTCAGCATTTTTTATAATTTTTTTGTCGAAAATTTAGAACAAAGGGGGTAGCGATGGAAATTTTTTGCGATACAAATTGATTTTTTCTGACTCCCATAATCCTTGGAAATATGGACTCAAAATTCACTAAAATATGTAAAATTGTCCCCTCTATCGATTGGTGAAGACTAGAACGTTCTATCTTTCCTATTAGTCGAGTTATGAGTATTTTTTGTTTTGAAAAGTGGATTTTCGAAAATTTCATGACTCTATTTGAAGGCGAAATAATTATTTTATCACAAAACTGATTGTGCCAGTCGATTTTTTGGCCAAAAAAAACCCTCTTTACGAATTTTTAGCATTTTTTATAATTTTTTTTGTCGAAAATTTAGAACAAAGGGGGTAGCTAGGGAAATATTTTGCGATACAAATTGATTTTTTCTAACTCCCATAATCCTTGGAAATATGGACTCAAAATTCTTTGAAATATGTAAAATTGTCCCCTCTATCGATTGGTGAATACTAGAACGTTCTATCTTTCCTATTTGTCGAGTTATGAGTATTTTTTGTTTTGAAAAGTGGATTTTCGAAAATTTCATGACTCTATTTGAAGGCGAAATAATGATTTTATCACAAAACTGATTTTGCCAGTCGATTTTTTGGCCAAAAAAACCCCTCTTTACGAATTTTTAGCATTTTTTATAATTTTTTTGTCGAAAATTTAGAACAAAGGGGGTAGCTATGGAAATATTTTGCGATACAAATTGATTTTTTCTAACTCCCTCAATCCTTGGAAATATGGACTCACAATTCACTCAAATATGTAAAATTGTCCCCTCTATCGATTGGTGAAGACTAGAACGTTCTATCTTTCCTATTTGTCGAGTTATGAGTAATTTTTGTTTCGAAAAGTGGATTTTCGAAAATTTCATGACTCTATTTGAAGGCGAAATAATGATTTTATCACAAAACTGATTGTGCCAGTCGATTTTTTGGCCAAAAAAAACCCTCTTTACGAATTTTCAGCATTTTTTATAATTTTTTTGTCGAAAATTTAGAACAAAGGGGGTAGCGATGGAAATTTTTTGCGATACAAATTGATTTTTTCTAACTCCCATAATCCTTGGAAATATGGACTCAAAATTCACTAAAATATGTAAAATTGTCCCCTCTATCGATTGGTGAAGACTAGAACGTTCTATCTTTCCTATTAGTCGAGTTATGAGTATTTTTTGTTTTGAAAAGTGGATTTTCGAAAATTTCATGACTATTTGAAGGCGAAAGATTGATTTTATCAAAAAACTGATTGTGCCAGTCGATTTTCCGGCCCAAAAAACCCCTCTTTACGAATTTTAAGCATTTATTATTTTTTTTTGTCGAAAATTTAGAACAAAGGGGTAGATATGGAAATATTTTGCGAATCAAATTGCTTTTTTCTAACTCCCTTAATCCTTGGAAATATCGACTCACAATTCACTCAAATATGTAAAATTGTCCCCTCTATCGATTGGTGAAGACTAGAACGTTCTATCTTTCCTATTAGTCGAGTTATGAGTATTTTTTGTTTTGAAAAGTGGATTTTCGAAAATTTCATGACTCTATTTGAAGGCGAAATAATGATTTTATCACAAAACTGATTGTGCCAGTCGATTTTTTGGCCAAAAAAACCCTCTTTACGAATTTTTAGCATTTTTTATAATTTTTTTGTCGAAATATTTTGCGATACAAATTGATTTTTTCTAACTCCCTCAATCCTTGGAAATATGGACTCAAAATTCTTTAAAATATGTAAAATTGTCCCCTCTATCGATTGGTGAATACTAGAACGTTCTATCTTTCCTATTTGTCGAGTTATGAGTATTTTTTGTTTTGAAAAGTGGATTTTCGAAAATTTCATGACTCTATTTGAAGGCGAAATAATGATTTTATCACAAAACTGATTGTGCCAGTCGATTTTTTGGCCAAAAAAACCCCTCTTTACGAATTTTTAGCATTTTTTATAATTTTTTTGTCGAAAATTTAGAACAAAGGGGGTAGCTATGGAAATATTTTGCGATACAAATTGATTTTTTCTAACTCCCTCAATCCTTGGAAATATGGACTCACAATTCACTCAAATATGTAAAATTGTCCCCTCTATCGATTGGTGAAGACTAGAACGTTCTATCTTTCCTATTAGTCGAGTTATGAGTAATTTTTGTTTCGAAAAGTGGATTTTCGAAAATTTCATGACTCTATTTGAAGGCGAAATAATGATTTTATCACAAAACTGATTGTGCCAGTCGATTTTTTGGCCAAAAAAACCCCTCTTTACGAATTTTTAGCATTTTTTATAATTTTTTTGTCGAAAATTTAGAACAAAGGGGGTAGCTATGGAAATATTTTGCGATACAAATTGATTTTTTCTAACTCCCATAATCCTTGGAAATATGGACTCAAAATTCTTTAAAATATGTAAAATTGTCCCCTCTATCGATTGGTGAATACTAGAACGTTCTATCTTTCCTATTTGTCGAGTTATGAGTATTTTTTGTTTTGAAAAGTGGATTTTCGAAAATTTCATGACTCTATTTGAAGGCGAAATAATGATTTTATCACAAAACTGATTGTGCCAGTCGATTTTTTGGCCAAAAAAACCCCTCTTTACGAATTTTTAGCATTTTTTATAATTTTTTTGTCGAAAATTTAGAACAAAGGGGGTAGCTATGGAAATATTTTGCGATACAAATTGATTTTTTCTAACTCCCTCAATCCTTGGAAATATGGACTCACAATTCACTCAAATATGTAAAATTGTCCCCTCTATCGATTGGTGAAGACTAGAACGTTCTATCTTTCCTATTAGTCGAGTTATGAGTAATTTTTGTTTCGAAAAGTGGATTTTCGAAAATTTCATGACTCTATTTGAAGGCGAAATAATGATTTTATCACAAAACTGATTGTGCCAGTCGATTTTTTGGCCAAAAAAACCCTCTTTACGAATTTTCAGCATTTTTTATAATTTTTTTGTCGAAAATTTAGAACAAAGGGGGTAGCGATGGAAATTTTTTGCGATACAAATTGATTTTTTCTGACTCCCATAATCCTTGGAAATATGGACTCAAAATTCACTAAAATATGTAAAATTGTCCCCTCTATCGATTGGTGAAGACTAGAACGTTCTATCTTTCCTATTAGTCGAGTTATGAGTATTTTTTGTTTTGAAAAGTGGATTTTCGAAAATTTCATGACTCTATTTGAAGGCGAAATAATGATTTTATCACAAAACTGATTGTGCCAGTCGATTTTTTGGACAAAAAAAACCCCTCTTTACGTATTTTTAGCATTTTTTATAATTTTTTTGTCGAAAATTTAGAACAAAGGGGGTCTATGGAAATATTTTGCGATACAAATTGATTTTTTCTAACTCCCATAATCCTTGGAAATATGGACTCAAATTCACTAAAATATGTAAAATTGTCCCCTCTATCGATTGGTGAAGACTAGAACGTTCTATCTTTCCTATTAGTCGAGTTATGAGTATTTTTTGTTTTGAAAAGTGGATTTTCGAAAATTTCATGACTCTATTTGAAAGCGAAATAATGACGAAATAATGATTTTATCACAAAACTGATTGTGCCAGTCGATTTTTTGGCCAAAAAAAACCCTCTTTACGAATTTTTAGCATTTTTTATAATTTTTTTGTCGAAAATTTAGAACAAAGGGGGTAGCTAGGGAAATATTTTGCGATACAAATTGATTTTTTCTAACTCCCATAATCCTTGGAAATATGGACTCAAAATTCTTCAAAATATGTAAAATTGTCCCCTCTATCGATTGGTGAAGACTAGAACGTTCTATCTTTCCTATTAGTCGAGTTATGAGTATTTTTTGTTTTGAAAAGTGGATTTTCGAAAATTTCATGACTCTATTTGAAGGCGAAATAATGATTTTATCACAAAACTGATTGTGCCAGTCGATTTTTTGGCCAAAAAAAACCCTCTTTACGAATTTTCAGCATTTTTTATAATTTTTTTGTCGAAAATTTAGAACAAAGGGGGTAGCGATGGTAATATTTTGCGATACAAATTGATTTTTTCTGACTCCCATAATCCTTGGAAATATGGACTCAAAATTCACTAAAATATGTAAAATTGTCCCCTCTATCGATTGGTGAAGACTAGAACGTTCTATCTTTCCTATTAGTCGAGTTATGAGTATTTTTTTTTTGAAAAGTGGATTTTCGAAAATTTCATGACTCTATTTGAAAGCGAAATAATGATTTTATCACAAAACTGATTGTGCCAGTCGATTTTTTGGCCAAAAAAAACCCTCTTTACGAATTTTTAGCATTTTTTATAATTTTTTTGTCGAAAATTTAGAACAAAGCGGTTAGCTAGGGAAATATTTTGCGATACAAATTGATTTTTTCTAACTCCCATAATCCTTGGAAATATGGACTCAAAATTCACTAAAATATGTAAAATTGTCCCCTCTATCGATTAGTGAAGACTAGAACGTTCTATCTTTCCTATTTGTCGAGTTATGAGTATTTTTTTTTTGAAAAGTGGATTTTCGAAAATTTCATGACTCTATTTGAAGGCGAAATAATGATTTTATCACAAAACTGATTGTGCCAGTCGATTTTTTGGCCAAAAAAACCCCTCTTTACGAATTTTTAGCATTTTTTATAATTTTTTTGTCGAAAATTTAGAACAAAGGGGGTAGCTATGGAAATATTTTGCGATACAAATTGATTTTTTCTAACTCCCTCAATCCTTGGAAATATGGACTCAAAATTCACTCAAATATGTAAAATTGTCCCCTCTATCGATTGGTGAAGACTAGAACGTTCTATCTTTCCTATTTGTCGAGTTATGAGTAATTTTTGTTTCGAAAAGTGGATTTTCGAAAATTTCATGACTCTATTTGAAGGCGAAATAATGATTTTATCACAAAACTGATTGTGCCAGTCGATTTTTTGGCCAAAAAAACCCTCTTTACGAATTTTTAGCATTTTTTATAATTTTTTGGTCGAAAATTTAGAACAAAGGGGGTAGCTATGGAAATATTTTGAGAAACAAATTGCTTTTTTCTAACTCCCATAATCCTTGGAAATATGGACTGAAAATTCACTCAAATATGTAAAATTGTCCCCTCTATCGATTGGTGAAGACTAGAACGTTCTATCTTTCCTATTTGTCGAGTTATGAGTAATTTTTGTTTCGAAAAGTGGATTTTCGAAAATTTCATGACTCTATTTGAAGGCGAAATAATGATTTTATCACAAAACTGATTGTGCCAGTCGATTTTTTGGCCAAAAAAAACCCTCTACGAATTTTTAGCATTTTTTATAATTTTTTTGTCGAAAATTTAGAACAAAGGGGGTAGCTAGGGAAATATTTTGCGATACAAATTGATTTTTTCTAACTCCCATAATCCTTGGAAATATGGACTCAAAATTCACTCAAATATGTAAAATTGTCCCCTCTATCGATTGGTGAAGACTAGAACGTTCTATCTTTCCTATTTGTCGAGTTATGAGTAATTTTTGTTTCGAAAAGTGGATTTTCGAAAATTTCATGACTCTATTTGAAGGCGAAATAATGATTTTATCACAAAACTGATTGTGCCAGTCGATTTTTTGGCCAAAAAAAACCCTCTTCACGAATTTTTAGCATTTTTTATAATTTTTTTGTCGAAAATTTAGAACAAAGGGGGTAGCTAGGGAAATATTTTGCGATACAAATTGATTTTTTCTAACTCCCATAATCCTTGGAAATATGGACTCAAAATTCACTAAAATATGTAACATTGTCCCCTCTATCGATTGGTGAAGACTAGAACGTTCTATCTTTCCTATTTGTCGAGTTATGAGTATTTTTTGTTTTGAAAAGTGGATTTTCGAAAATTTCATGACTCTATTTGAAGGCGAAATAATGATTTTATCACAAAACTGATTGTGCCAGTCGATTTTTTGGCCAAAAAAACCCCTCTTTACGTATTTTTAGCATTTTTTATAATTTTTTTGTCGAAAATTTAGAACAAAGGGGGTAGCTATGGAAATATTTTGCGATACAAATTGATTTTTTCTAACTCCCATAATCCTTGGAAATATGGACTCAAAATTCACTAAAATATGTAAAATTGTCCCCTCTATCGATTGGTGAAGACCAGAACGTTCTATCTTTCCTATTAGTCGAGTTATGAGTATTTTTTGTTTTGAAAAGTGGATTTTCGAAAATTTCATGACTCTATTTGAAAGCGAAATAATGATTTTATCACAAAACTGATTGTGCCAGTCGATTTTTTGGCCAAAAAAACCCCTCTTTACGTATTTTTAGCATTTTTTATAATTTTTTTGTCGAAAATTTAGAACAAAGGGGGTAGCTAGGGAAATATTTTGCGATACAAATTGATTTTTTCTAACTCCCATAATCCTTGGAAATATGGACTCAAAATTCACTAAAATATGTAAAATTGTCCCCTCTATCGATTGGTGAAGACTAGAACGTTCTATCTTTCCTATTTGTCGAGTTATGAGTAATTTTTGTTTCGAAAAGTGGATTTTCGAAAATTTCATGACTCTATTTGAAGGCGAAATAATGATTTTATCACAAAACTGATTGTGCCAGTCGATTCTTTGGCCAAAAAACCCCTCTTTACGAATTTTTAGCATTTTTTATAATTTTTTGGTCGAAAATTTAGAACAAAGGGGGTAGCTATGGAAATATTTTGAGAAACAAATTGATTTTTTCTAACTCCCTCAATCCTTGGCAATATCGACTCAAAATTCACTCAAATATGTAAAATTGTCCCCTATAGCGATTGGTGAAGACTAGAACGTTCTATCTTTCCTATTTGTCGAGTTATGAGTAATTTTTGTTTCGAAAAGTGGATTTTCGAAAATTTCATGACTCTATTTGAAGGCGAAATAATGATTTTATCACAAAACTGATTGTGCCAGTCGATTTTTTGGCCAAAAAAAACCCTCTTCACGAATTTTTAGCATTTTTTATAATTTTTTTGTCGAAAATTTAGAACAAAGGGGGTAGCTAGGGAAATATTTTGCGATACAAATTGATTTTTTCTAACTCCCATAATCCTTGGAAATATGGACTCAAAATTCACTAAAATATGTAAAATTGTCCCCTCTATCGATTGGTGAAGACTAGAACGTTCTATCTTTCCTATTTGTCGAGTTATGATTATTTTTTGTTTTGAAAAGTGGATTTTCGAAAATTTCATGACTCTATTTGAAGGCGAAATAATGATTTTATCACAAAACTGATTGTGCCAGTCGATTTTTTGGCCAAAAAAAACCCTCTTTACGAATTTTCAGCATTTTTTATAATTTTTTTGTCGAAAATTTAGAACAAAGGGGGTAGCTAGGGAAATATTTTGCGATACAAATTCATTTTTTTTTTCTAACTCCCATAATCCTTGGAAATATGGACTCAAAATTCTTTAAAATATGTAAAATTGTCCCCTCTATCGATTGGTGAAGACTAGAACGTTCTATCTTTCCTATTTGTCGAGTTATGAGTATTTTTTGTTTTGAAAAGTGGATTTTCGAAAATTTCATGACTATTTGAAGGCGAAATAATGATTTTATCACAAAACTGATTGTGCCAGTCGATTTTTTGGCCAAAAAAACCCCTCTTTACGAAATTTTAGCATTTTTTATAATTTTTTTGTCGAAAATTTAGAACAAAGGGGGTAGCTATGGAAATCTTTTGCGATACAAATTGATTTTTTCTAACTCCCTCAATCCTTGGAAATATGGACTCAAAATTCACTCAAATATGTAAAATTGTCCCCTCTATCGATTGGTGAAGACTAGAACGTTCTATCTTTCCTATTTGTCGAGTTATGAGTAATTTTTGTTTCGAAAAGTGGATTTTCGAAAATTTCATGACTCTATTTGAAGGCGAAATAATGATTTTATCACAAAACTGATTGTGCCAGTCGATTTTTTGGCCAAAAAAACCCCTCTTTACGTATTTTTAGCATTTTTTATAATTTTTTTGTCGAAAATTTAGAACAAAGGGGGTAGCTATGGAAATATTTTGCGATACAAATTGATTTTTTCTAACTCCCATAATCCTTGGAAATATGGACTCAAAATTCACTAAAATATGTAAAATTGTCCCCTCTATCGATTGGTGAAGACCAGAACGTTCTATCTTTCCTATTAGTCGAGTTATGAGTATTTTTTGTTTTGAAAAGTGGATTTTCGAAAATTTCATGACTCTATTTGAAAGCGAAATAATGATTTTATCACAAAACTGATTGTGCCAGTCGATTTTTTGGCCAAAAAAACCCCTCTTTACGTATTTTTAGCATTTTTTATAATTTTTTTGTCGAAAATTTAGAACAAAGGGGGTAGCTAGGGAAATATTTTGCGATACAAATTGATTTTTTCTAACTCCCATAATCCTTGGAAATATGGACTCAAAATTCACTAAAATATGTAAAATTGTCCCCTCTATCGATTGGTGAAGACTAGAACGTTCTATCTTTCCTATTTGTCGAGTTATGAGTAATTTTTGTTTCGAAAAGTGGATTTTCGAAAATTTCATGACTCTATTTGAAGGCGAAATAATGATTTTATCACAAAACTGATTGTGCCAGTCGATTCTTTGGCCAAAAAACCCCTCTTTACGAATTTTTAGCATTTTTTATAATTTTTTGGTCGAAAATTTAGAACAAAGGGGGTAGCTATGGAAATATTTTGAGAAACAAATTGATTTTTTCTAACTCCCTCAATCCTTGGCAATATCGACTCAAAATTCACTCAAATATGTAAAATTGTCCCCTATAGCGATTGGTGAAGACTAGAACGTTCTATCTTTCCTATTTGTCGAGTTATGAGTAATTTTTGTTTCGAAAAGTGGATTTTCGAAAATGTCATGACTCTATTTGAAGGCGAAATAATGATTTTATCACAAAACTGATTGTGCCAGTCGATTTTTTGGCCAAAAAAAACCCTCTTCACGAATTTTTAGCATTTTTTATAATTTTTTTGTCGAAAATTTAGAACAAAGGGGGTAGCTAGGGAAATATTTTGCGATACAAATTGATTTTTTCTAACTCCCATAATCCTTGGAAATATGGACTCAAAATTCACTAAAATATGTAAAATTGTCCCCTCTATCGATTGGTGAAGACTAGAACGTTCTATCTTTCCTATTTGTCGAGTTATGATTATTTTTTGTTTTGAAAAGTGGATTTTCGAAAATTTCATGACTCTATTTGAAGGCGAAATAATGATTTTATCACAAAACTGATTGTGCCAGTCGATTTTTTGGCCAAAAAAAACCCTCTTTACGAATTTTCAGCATTTTTTATAATTTTTTTGTCGAAAATTTAGAACAAAGGGGGTAGCTAGGGAAATATTTTGCGATACAAATTCATTTTTTTTTTCTAACTCCCATAATCCTTGGAAATATGGACTCAAAATTCTTTAAAATATGTAAAATTGTCCCCTCTATCGATTGGTGAAGACTAGAACGTTCTATCTTTCCTATTTGTCGAGTTATGAGTAATTTTTGTTTCGAAAAGTGGATTTTCGAAAATTTCATGACTCTATTTGAAGGCGAAATAATGATTTTATCACAAAACTGATTGTGCCAGTCGATTTTTTGGCCAAAAAAAACCCTCTTTACGAATTTTTAGCATTTTTTATAATTTTTTTGTCGAAAATTTAGAACAAAGGGGGTAGCTATGGAAATATTTTGCGATACAAATTGATTTTTTCTAACTCCCTCAATCCTTGGAAATATGGACTCAAAATTCACTCAAACATGTAAAATTGTCCCCTCTATCGATTGGTGAAGACTAGAACGTTCTATCTTTCCTATTTGTCGAGTTATGAGTATTTTTTGTTTTGAAAAGTGGATTTTCGAAAATTTCATGACTCTATTTGAAGGCGAAATAATGATTTTATCACAAAACTGATTGTGCCAGTCGATTTTTTGGCCAAAAAAACCCTCTTTACGAATTTTTAGCATTTTTTATAATTTTTTTGTCGAAAATTTAGAACAAAGGGGGTAGCTATGGAAATATTTTGCGATACAAATTGATTTTTTCTAACTCCCTCAATCCTTGGAAATATGGACTCAAAATTCACTCAAATATGTAAAATTGTCCCCTCTATCGATTGGTGAAGACTAGAACGTTCTATCTTTCCTATTTGTCGAGTTATGAGTAATTTTTGTTTCGAAAAGTGGATTTTCGAAAATTTCATGACTCTATTTGAAGGCGAAATAATGATTTTATCACAAAACTGATTGTGCTAGTCGATTTTCTGGCCAAAAAAAACCCTCTTCACGAATTTTTAGCATTTTTTATAATTTTTTTGTCGAAAATTTAGAACAAAGGGGGTAGCTATGGAAATATTTTGCGATACAAATTGATTCTTTCTAACTCCCATAATCCTTGGAAATATGGACTCAAAATCCACTAAAATATGTAAAATTGTCCCCTCTATCGATTGGTGAAGACCAGAACGTTCTATCTTTCCTATTAGTCGAGTTATGAGTATTTTTTCTTTTGAAAAGTGGATTTTCGAAAATTTCATGACTCTATTTGAAAGCGAAATAATGATTTTATCACAAAACTGATTGTGCCAGTCGATTTTTTGGCCAAAAAAAACCCTCTTTACGAATTTTGAGCATTTTTTATATTTTTTTTGTCGAAAATTTAGAACAAAGGGGGTAGCTAGGGAAATATTTTGCGATACAAATTGATTTTTTCTAACTCCCATAATCCTTGGAAATATGGACTCAAAATTCACTAAAATATGTAAAATTGTCCCCTCTATCGATTGGTGAAGACTAGAACGTTCTATCTTTCCTATTTGTCGAGTTATGAGTAATTTTTGTTTCGAAAAGTGGATTTTCGAAAATTTCATGACTCTATTTGAAGGCGAAATAATGATTTTATCACAAAACTGATTGTGCCAGTCGATTTTTTGGCCAAAAAAACCCTCTTTACGAATTTTTAGCATTTTTTATAATTTTTTGGTCGAAAATTTAGAACAAAGGGGGTAGCTATGGAAATATTTTGAGAAACAAATTGCTTTTTTCTAACTCCCATAATCCTTGGAAATATGGACTGAAAATTCACTCAAATATGTAAAATTGTCCCCTCTATCGATTGGTGAAGACTAGAACGTTCTATCTTTCCTATTTGTCGAGTTATGAGTAATTTTTGTTTCGAAAAGTGGATTTTCGAAAATTTCATGACTCTATTTGAAGGCGAAATAATGATTTTATCACAAAACTGATTGTGCCAGTCGATTTTTTGGCCAAAAAAAACCCTCTTCACGAATTTTTAGCATTTTTTATAATTTTTTTGTCGAAAATTTAGAACAAAGGGGGTAGCTAGGGAAATATTTTGCGATACAAATTGATTTTTTCTAACTCCCATAATCCTTGGAAATATGGACTCAAAATTCACTAAAATATGTAACATTGTCCCCTCTATCGATTGGTGAAGACTAGAACGTTCTATCTTTCCTATTTGTCGAGTTATGAGTATTTTTTGTTTTGAAAAGTGGATTTTCGAAAATTTCATGACTATTTGAAGGCGAAATAATGATTTTATCACAAAACTGATTGTGCCAGTCGATTTTTTGGCCAAAAAACCCCTCTTTACGAATTTTTAGCATTTTTTATAATTTTTTTGTCGAAAATTTAGAACAAAGGGGGTAGCTATGGAAATATTTTGCGATACAAATTGATTTTTTCTAACTCCCTCAATCCTTGGAAATATGGACTCAAAATTCACTCAAATATGTAAAATTGTCCCCTCTATCGATTGGTGAAGACTAGAACGTTCTATCTTTCCTATTTGTCGAGTTATGAGTAATTTTTGTTTCGAAAAGTGGATTTTCGAAAATTTCATGACTCTATTTGAAGGCGAAATAATGATTTTATCACAAAACTGATTGTGCCAGTCGATTTTTTGGCCAAAAAAAACCCTCTTTACGAATTTTTAGCATTTTTTATAATTTTTTTGTCGAAAATTTAGAACAAAGGGGGTAGCTATGGAAATATTTTGCGATACAAATTGATTTTTTCTAACTCCCATAATCCTTGGAAATATGGACTCAAAATTCACTCAAATATGTAAAATTGTCCCCTCTATCGATTGGTGAAGACTAGAACGTTCTATCTTTCCTATTTGTCGAGTTATGAGTAATTTTTGTTTCAAAAAGTGGATTTTCGAAAATTTCATGACTCTATTTGAAGGCGAAATAATGATTTTATCACAAAACTGATTGTGCCAGTCGATTTTTTGGCCAAAAAAAACCCTCTTTACGAATTTTTAGCATTTTTTATAATTTTTTTGTCGAAAATTTAGAACAAAGGGGGTAGCTAGGGAAATATTTTGCGATACAAATTGATTTTTTCTAACTCCCATAATCCTTGGAAATATGGACTCAAAATTCACTAAAATATGTAACATTGTCCCCTCTATCGATTGGTGAAGACTAGAACGTTCTATCTTTCCTATTTGTCGAGTTATGAGTATTTTTTGTTTTGAAAAGTGGATTTTCGAAAATTTCATGACTATTTGAAGGCGAAATAATGATTTTATCACAAAACTGATTGTGCCAGTCGATTTTTTGGCCAAAAAACCCCTCTTTACGAATTTTTAGCATTTTTTATAATTTTTTTGTCGAAAATTTAGAACAAAGGGGGTAGCTATGGAAATATTTTGCGATACAAATTGATTTTTTCTAACTCCCTCAATCCTTGGAAATATGGACTCAAAATTCACTCAAATATGTAAAATTGTCCCCTCTATCGATTGGTGAAGACTAGAACGTTCTATCTTTCCTATTTGTCGAGTTATGAGTAATTTTTGTTTCGAAAAGTGGATTTTCGAAAATTTCATGACTCTATTTGAAGGCGAAATAATGATTTTATCACAAAACTGATTGTGCCAGTCGATTTTTTGGCCAAAAAAAACCCTCTTTACGAATTTTTAGCATTTTTTATAATTTTTTTGTCGAAAATTTAGAACAAAGGGGGTAGCTATGGAAATATTTTGCGATACAAATTGATTTTTTCTAACTCCCTCAATCCTTGGAAATATGGACTCAAAATTCACTCAAATATGTAAAATTGTCCCCTCTATCGATTGGTGAAGACTAGAACGTTCTATCTTTCCTATTTGTTGAGTTATGAGTAATTTTTGTTTCGAAAAGTGGATTTTCGAAAATTTCATGACTCTATTTGAAGGCGAAATAATGATTTTATCACAAAACTGATTGTGCCAGTCGATTTTTTGGCCAAAAAAACCCACTTTACGAATTTTTAGCATTTTTTATAATTTTTTGGTCGAAAATTTAGAACAAAGGGGGTAGCTATGGAAATATTTTGAGAAACAAATTGCTTTTTTCTAACTCCCATAATCCTTGGAAATATGGACTGAAAATTCACTCAAATATGTAAAATTGTCCCCTCTATCGATTGGTGAAGACTAGAACGTTCTATCTTTCCTAGTTGTCGAGTTATGAGTAATTTTTGTTTCGAAAAGTGGATTTTAGAAAATTTCATGACTCTATTTGAAGGCGAAATAATGATTTTATCACAAAACTGATTGTGCCAGTCGATTTTTTGGCCAAAAAAAAACCCTCTTTACGAATTTTTAGCATTTTTTATAATTTTTTTGTCGAAAATTTAGAACAAAGGGGGTAGCTATGGAAATATTTTGCGATACAAATTGATTTTTGCTAACTCCCTCAATCCTTGGAAATATGGACTCAAAATTCACTCAAATATGTAAAATTGTCCCCTCTATCGATTGGTGAAGACTAGAACGTTCTATCTTTCCTAGTTGTCGAGTTATGAGTAATTTTTGTTTCGAAAAGTGGATTTTCGAAAATTTCATGACTCTATTTGAAGGCGAAATAATGATTTTATCACAAAACTGATTGTGCCAGTCGATTTTTTGGCCAAAAAAAACCCTCTTTACGAATTTTTAGCATTTTTTATAATTTTTTTGTCGAAAATTTAGAACAAAGGGGGTAGCTATGGAAATATTTTGAGAAACAAATTGCTTTTTTCTAACTCCCTTAATCCTTGGCAATATCGACTCAAAATTCACTCAAATATGTAAAATTGTCCCCTCTATCGATTGGTGAAGACTAGAACGTTCTATCTTTCCTATTAGTCGAGTTATGAGTATTTTTTGTTTTGAAAAGTGTATTTTCGAAAATTTCATGACTCTATTTGAAGGCGAAATAATGATTTTATCACAAAACTGATTGTGCCAGTCGATTTTTTGGCCAAAAAACCCCTCTTTACGAATTTTTAGCATTTTTTATAATTTTTTGGTCGAAAATTTAGAACAAAGGGGGTAGCTATGGAAATATTTTGAGAAACGAATTGCTTTTTTCTAACTCCCTTAATCCTTGGCAATATCGACTCAAAATTCACTCAAATATGTAAAATTGTCCCCTCTATCGATTGGTGAAGACTAGAACGTTCTATCTTTCCTATTTGTCGAGTTATGAGTAATTTTTGTTTCGAAAAGTGGATTTTCGAAAATTTCATGACTCTATTTGAAGGCGAAATAATGATTTTATCACAAAACTGATTGTGCCAGTCGATTTTTTGGCCAAAAAAAACCCTCTTCACGAATTTTTAGCATTTTTTATAATTTTTTTGTCGAAAATTTAGAACAAAGGGGGTAGCTAGGGAAATATTTTGCGATTCAAATTGATTTTTTCTAACTCCCATAATCCTTGGAAATATGGACTCAAAATTCACTAAAATATGTAAAATTGTCCCCTCTATCGATTGGTGAAGACTAGAACGTTCTATCTTTCCTATTTGTCGAGTTATGATTATTTTTTGTTTTGAAAAGTGGATTTTCGAAAATTTCATGACTCTATTTGAAGGCGAAATAATGATTTTATCACAAAACTGATTGTGCCAGTCGATTTTTTGGCCAAAAAAAACCCTCTTCACGAATTTTTAGCATATTTTATAATTTTTTTGTCGAAAATTTAGAACAAAGGGGGTAGCTATGGAAATATTTTGCGATACAAATTGATTTTTTCTAACTCCCATAATCCTTGGAAATATGGACTCAAAATTCACTAAAATATGTAAAATTGTCCCCTCTATCGATTGGTGAAGACCAGAACGTTCTATCTTTCCTATTAGTCGAGTTATGAGTATTTTTTGTTTCGAAAAGTGGATTTTCGAAAATTTCATGACTCTATTTGAAGGCGAAATAATGATTTTATCACAAAACTGATTGTGCCAGTCGATTTTTTGGCCAAAAAAACCCCTCTTTACGAATTTTTAGCATTTTTTATAATTTTTTGGTCGAAAATTTAGAACAAAGGGGGTAGCTATGGAAATATTTTGAGAAACAAATTGCCTTTTTCTAACTCCCTTAATCCTTGGCAATATCGACTCAAAATTCACTCAAATATGTAAAATTGTCCCCTCTATCGATTGGTGAAGACTAGAACGTTCTATCTTTCCTATTAGTCGAGTTATGAGTATTTTTTGTTTTGAAAAGTGGATTTTCGAAAATTTCATGACTCTATTTGAAGGCGAAAGATTGATTTTATCAAAAAACTGATTGTGCCAGTCGATTTTCCGGCCCAAAAAACCCCTCTTTACGAATTTTTAGCATTTTTTATAATTTTTTTGTCGAAAATTTAGAACAAAGGGGGTAGCTATGGAAATATTTTGCGATACAAATTGATTTTTTCTAACTTCCTCAATCCTTGGAAATATGGACTCAAAATTCACTCAAATATGTAAAATTGTCCCCTCTATCGATTGGTGAAGACTAGAACGTTCTATCTTTCCTATTTGTCGAGTTATGAGTATTTTTTGTTTTGAAAAGTGGATTTTCGAAAATTTCATGACTCTATTTGAAGGCGAAATAATGATTTTATCACAAAACTGATTGTGCCAGTCGATTTTTTGGCCAAAAAAAACCCTCTTTACGAATTTTTAGCATTTTTTATAATTTTTTTGTCGAAAATTTAGAACAAAGGGGGTAGCTATGGAAATATTTTGCGATACAAATTGATTTTTTCTAACTCCCTCAATCCTTGGAAATATGGACTCAAAATTCACTCAAATATGTAAAATTGTCCCCTCTATCGATTGGTGAAGACTAGAACGTTCTATCTTTCCTATTTGTTGAGTTATGAGTAATTTTTGTTTCGAAAAGTGGATTTTCGAAAATTTCATGACTCTATTTGAAGGCGAAATAATGATTTTATCACAAAACTGATTGTGCCAGTCGATTTTTTGGCCAAAAAAACCCACTTTACGAATTTTTAGCATTTTTTATAATTTTTTGGTCGAAAATTTAGAACAAAGGGGGTAGCTATGGAAATATTTTGAGAAACAAATTGCTTTTTTCTAACTCCCATAATCCTTGGAAATATGGACTGAAAATTCACTCAAATATGTAAAATTGTCCCCTCTATCGATTGGTGAAGACTAGAACGTTCTATCTTTCCTAGTTGTCGAGTTATGAATAATTTTTGTTTCGAAAAGTGGATTTTAGAAAATTTCATGACTCTATTTGAAGGCGAAATAATGATTTTATCACAAAACTGATTGTGCCAGTCGATTTTTTGGCCAAAAAAAAACCCTCTTTACGAATTTTTAGCATTTTTTATAATTTTTTTGTCGAAAATTTAGAACAAAGGGGGTAGCTATGGAAATATTTTGCGATACAAATTGATTTTTTCTAACTCCCTCAATCCTTGGAAATATGGACTCAAAATTCACTCAAATATGTAAAATTGTCCCCTCTATCGATTGGTGAAGACTAGAACGTTCTATCTTTCCTAGTTGTCGAGTTATGAGTAATTTTTGTTTCGAAAAGTGGATTTTCGAAAATTTCATGACTCTATTTGAAGGCGAAATAATGATTTTATCACAAAACTGATCGTGCCAGTCGATTTTTTGGCCAAAAAAACCCCTCTTTACGAATTTTTAGCATTTTTTATAATTTTTTGGTCGAAAATTTAGAACAAAGGGGGTAGCTATGGAAATATTTTGAGAAACAAATTGCTTTTTTCTAACTCCCTTAATCCTTGGCAATATCGACTCAAAATTCACTCAAATATGTAAAATTGTCCCCTCTATCGATTGGTGAAGACTAGAACGTTCTATCTTTCCTATTTGTCGAGTTATGAGTAATTTTTGTTTCGAAAAGTGGATTTTCGAAAATTTCATGACTCTATTTGAAGGCGAAATAATGATTTTATCACAAAACTGATTGTGCCAGTCGATTTTTTGGCCAAAAAAAACCCTCTTCACGAATTTTTAGCATTTTTTATAGTTTTTTTGTCGAAAATTTAGAACAAAGGGGGTAGCTAGGGAAATATTTTGCGATACAAATTGATTTTTTCTAACTCCCATAATCCTTGGAAATATGGACTCAAAATTCACTAAAATATGTAAAATTGTCCCCTCTATCGATTGGTGAAGACTAGAACGTTCTATCTTTCCTATTTGTCGAGTTATGATTATTTTTTGTTTTGAAAAGTGGATTTTCGAAAATTTCATGACTCTATTTGAAGGCGAAATAATGATTTTATCACAAAACTGATTGTGCCAGTCGATTTTTTGGCCAAAAAAACCCCTCTTTACGAATTTTTAGCATTTTTTATAATTTTTTGGTCGAAAATTTAGAACAAAGGGGGTAGCTATGGAAATATTTTGAGAAACAAATTGCCTTTTTCTAACTCCCTTAATCCTTGGCAATATCGACTCAAAATTCACTCAAATATGTAAAATTGTCCCCTCTATCGATTGGTGAAGACTAGAACGTTCTATCTTTCCTATTAGTCGAGTTATGAGTATTTTTTGTTTTGAAAAGTGGATTTTCGAAAATTTCATGACTCTATTTGAAGGCGAAAGATTGATTTTATCAAAAAACTGATTGTGCCAGTCGATTTTCCGGCCCAAAAAACCCCTCTTTACGAATTTTTAGCATTTTTTATAATTTTTTTGTCGAAAATTTAGAACAAAGGGGGTAGCTATGGAAATATTTTGCGATACAAATTGATTTTTTCTAACTTCCTCAATCCTTGGAAATATGGACTCAAAATTCACTCAAATATGTAAAATTGTCCCCTCTATCGATTGGTGAAGACTAGAACGTTCTATCTTTCCTATTTGTCGAGTTATGAGTATTTTTTGTTTTGAAAAGTGGATTTTCGAAAATTTCATGACTCTATTTGAAGGCGAAATAATGATTTTATCACAAAACTGATTGTGCCAGTCGATTTTTTGGCCAAAAAAAACCCTCTTTACGAATTTTTAGCATTTTTTATAATTTTTTTGTCGAAAATTTAGAACAAAGGGGGTAGCTATGGAAATATTTTGCGATACAAATTGATTTTTTCTAACTCCCTCAATCCTTGGAAATATGGACTCAAAAGTCACTCAAATATGTAAAATTGTCCCCTCTATCGATTGGTGAAGACTAGAACGTTCTATCTTTCCTATTTGTCGAGTTATGAGTAATTTTTGTTTCGAAAAGTGGATTTTCGAAAATTTCATGACTCTATTTGAAGGCGAAATAATGATTTTATCACAAAACTGATTGTGCCAGTCGATTTTTTGGCCAAAAAAACACTCTTTACGAATTTTTAGCATTTTTTATAATTTTTTGGTCGAAAATTTAGAACAAAGGGGGTAGCTATGGAAATATTTTGAGAAACAAATTGCTTTTTTCTAACTCCCATAATCCTTGGAAATATGGACTGAAAATTCACTCAAATATGTAAAATTGTCCCCTCTATCGATTGGTGAAGACTAGAACGTTCTATCTTTCCTAGTTGTCGAGTTATGAGTAATTTTTGTTTCGAAAAGTGGATTTTCGAAAATTTCATGACTCTATTTGAAGGCGAAATAATGATTTTATCACAAAACTGATTGTGCCAGTCGATTTTTTGGCCAAAAAAAACCCTCTACGAATTTTTAGCATTTTTTATAATTTTTTTGTCGAAAATTTAGAACAAAGGGGGTAGCTAGGGAAATATTTTGCGATACAAATTGATTTTTTCTAACTCCCATAATCCTTGGAAATAGGGACTCAAAATTCACTCAAATATGTAAAATTGTCCCCTCTATCGATTGGTGAAGACTAGAACGTTCTATCTTTCCTATTTGTCGAGTTATGAGTATTTTTTGTTTTGAAAAGTGGATTTTCGAAAATTTCATGACTCTATTTGAAGGCGAAATAATGATTTTATCACAAAACTGATTGTGCCAGTCGATTTTTTGGCCAAAAAAAACCCTCTTTACGAATTTTTAGCATTTTTTATAATTTTTTTGTCGAAAATTTAGAACAAAGGGGGTAGCTATGGAAATATTTTGCGATACAAATTGATTTTTTCTAACTCCCTCAATCCTTGGAAATATGGACTCAAAATTCACTCAAATATGTAAAATTGTCCCCTCTATCGATTGGTGAAGACTAGAACGTTCTATCTTTCCTAGTTGTCGAGTTATGAGTAATTTTTGTTTCGAAAAGTGGATTTTCGAAAATTTCATGACTCTATTTGAAGGCGAAATAATGATTTTATCACAAAACTGATCGTGCCAGTCGATTTTTTGGCCAAAAAAACCCCTCTTTACGAATTTTTAGCATTTTTTATAATTTTTTGGTCGAAAATTTAGAACAAAGGGGGTAGCTATGGAAATATTTTGAGAAACAAATTGCTTTTTTCTAACTCCCTTAATCCTTGGCAATATCGACTCAAAATTCACTCAAATATGTAAAATTGTCCCCTCTATCGATTGGTGAAGACTAGAACGTTCTATCTTTCCTATTTGTCGAGTTATGAGTAATTTTTGTTTCGAAAAGTGGATTTTCGAAAATTTCATGACTCTATTTGAAGGCGAAATAATGATTTTATCACAAAACTGATTGTGCCAGTCGATTTTTTGGCCAAAAAAAACCCTCTTCACGAATTTTTAGCATTTTTTATAATTTTTTTGTCGAAAATTTAGAACAAAGGGGGTAGCTAGGGAAATATTTTGCGATACAAATTGATTTTTGCTAACTCCCATAATCCTTGGAAATATGGACTCAAAATTCACTGAAATATGTAAAATTGTCCCCTCTATCGATTGGTGAAGACTAGAACGTTCTATCTTTCCTATTTGTCGAGTTATGAGTATTTTTTGTTTTGAAAAGTGGATTTTCGAAAATTTCATGACTCTATTTGAAGGCGAAATAATGATTTTATCACAAAACTGATTGTGCCAGTCGATTTTTTGGCCAAAAAAAACCCTCTTCACGAATTTTTAGCATTTTTTATAATTTTTTTGTCGAAAATTTAGAACAAAGGGGGTAGCTAGGGAAATATTTTGCGATACAAATTGATTTTTTCTAACTCCCATAATCCTTGGAAATATGGACTCAAAATTCACTAAAATATGTAAAATTGTCCCCTCTATCGATTGGTGAAGACTAGAACGTTCTATCTTTCCTATTTGTCGAGTTATGATTATTTTTTGTTTTGAAAAGTGGATTTTCGAAAATTTCATGACTCTATTTGAAGGCGAAATAATGATTTTATCACAAAACTGATTGTGCCAGTCGATTTTTTGGCCAAAAAACCCCTCTTTACGTATTTTTAGCATTTTTTATAATTTTTTTGTCGAAAATTTAGAACAAAGGGGGTAGCTATGGAAATATTTTGCGATACAAATTGATTTTTTCTAACTCCCATAATCCTTGGAAATATGGACTCAAAATTCACTAAAATATGTAAAATTGTCCCCTCTATCGATTGGTGAAGACCAGAACGTTCTATCTTTCCTATTAGTCGAGTTATGAGTATTTTTTGTTTCGAAAAGTGGATTTTCGAAAATTTCATGACTCTATTTGAAGGCGAAATAATGATTTTATCACAAAACTGATTGTGCCAGTCGATTTTTTGGCCAAAAAAACCCCTCTTTACGAATTTTTAGCATTTTTTATAATTTTTTGGTCGAAAATTTAGAACAAAGGGGGTAGCTATGGAAATATTTTGAGAAACAAATTGCCTTTTTCTAACTCCCTTAATCCTTGGCAATATCGACTCAAAATTCACTCAAATATGTAAAATTGTCCCCTCTATCGATTGGTGAAGACTAGAACGTTCTATCTTTCCTATTAGTCGAGTTATGAGTATTTTTTGTTTTGAAAAGTGGATTTTCGAAAATTTCATGACTCTATTTGAAGGCGAAAGATTGATTTTATCAAAAAACTGATTGTGCCAGTCGATTTTCCGGCCCAAAAAACCCCTCTTTACGAATTTTTAGCATTTTTTTTTTGTCGAAAATTTAGAACAAAGGGGTAGATATGGAAATATTTTGCGAATCAAATTGCTTTTTTCTAACTCCCTTAATCCTTGGAAATATCGACTCACAATTCACTCAAATATGTAAAATTGTCCCCTCTATCGATTGGTGAAGACTAGAACGTTCTATCTTTCCTATTAGTCGAGTTATGAGTATTTTTTGTTTTGAAAAGTGGATTTTCGAAAATTTCATGACTCTATTTGAAGGCGAAATAATGATTTTATCACAAAACTGATTGTGCCAGTCGATTTTTTGGCCAAAAAAAACCCTCTTTACGAATTTTCAGCATTTTTTATAATTTTTTTGTCGAAAATTTAGAACAAAGGGGGTAGCTAGGGAAATATTTTGCGATACAAATTCATTTTTTTTTCTAACTCCCATTGGTGAAGACTAGAACGTTCTATCTTTCCTATTTGTCGAGTTATGAGTAATTTTTGTTTCGAAAAGTGGATTTTCGAAAATTTCATGACTCTATTTGAAGGCGAAATAATGATTTTATCACAAAACTGATTGTGCCAGTCGATTTTTTGGCCAAAAAACCCCTCTTTACGAATTTTCAGCATTTTTTATAATTTTTTTGTCGAAAATTTAGAACAAAGGGGGTAGCTAGGGAAATATTTTGCGATACAAATTGATTTTTTCTAACTCCCATAATCCTTGGAAATATGGACTCAAAATTCACTAAAATATGTAAAATTGTCCCCTCTATCGATTGGTGAAGACTAGAACGTTCTATCTTTCCTATTTGTCGAGTTATGAGTATTTTTTGTTTTGAAAAGTGGATTTTCGAAAATTTCATGACTCTATTTGAAGGCGAAATAATGATTTTATCACAAAACTGATTGTGCCAGTCGATTTTTTGGCCAAAAAACCCCTCTTTACGAATTTTCAGCATTTTTTATAATTTTTTTGTCGAAAATTTAGAACAAAGGGGGTAGCTATGGAAATATTTTGCGATACAAATTGATTTTTTCTTACTCCCTCAATCCTTGGGAATATGGACTCAAAATTCACTCAAATATGTAAAATTGTCCCCTCTATCGATTGGTGAAGACTAGAACGTTCTATCTTTCCTATTAGTCGAGTTATGAGTATTTTTTGTTTTGAAAAGTGGATTTTCGAAAATTTCATGACTCTATTTGAAGGCGAAAGATTGATTTTATCAAAAAACTGATTGTGCCAGTCGATTTTTTGGCCAAAAAAAACCCTCTTTACGAATTTTTAGCATTTTTTATAATTTTTTTGTCGAAAATTTAGAACAAAGGGGGTAGCTATGGAAATATTTTGAGAAACAAATTGCTTCTTTCTAACTCCCTTAATCCTTGGCAATATCGACTCAAAATTCACTCAAATATGTAAAATTGTCCCCTCTATCGATTGGTGAAGACTAGAACGTTCTATCTTTCCTATTTGTCGAGTTATGAGTAATTTTTGTTTCGAAAAGTGGATTTTCGAAAATTTCATGACTCTATTTGAAGGCGAAATAATGATTTTATCACAAAACTGATTGTGCCAGTCGATTTTTTGGCCAAAAAAACCCCTCTTAACGAATTTTTAGCATTTTTTATAATTTTTTGGTCGAAAATTTAGAACAAAGGGGGTAGCTATGGAAATATTTTGAGAAACAAATTGCTTTTTTCTAACTCCCTTAATCCTTGGCAATATCGACTCAAAATTCACTCAAATATGTAAAATTGTCCCCTCTATCGATTGGTGAAGACTAGAACGTTCTATCTTTCCTATTTGTCGAGTTATGAGTAATTTTTGTTTCGAAAAGTGGATTTTCGAAAATTTCATGACTCTATTTGAAGGCGAAATAATGATTTTATCACAAAACTGATTGTGCCAGTCGATTTTTTGGCCAAAAAAAACCCTCTTCACGAATTTTTAGCATTTTTTATAATTTTTTGGTCGAAAATTTAGAACAAAGGGGGTAGCTATGGAAATATTTTGAGAAACAAATTGCTTTTTTCTAACTCCCTTAATCCTTGGCAATATCGACTCAAAATTCACTCAAATATGTAAAATTGTCTCCTCTATCGATTGGTGAAGACTAGAACGTTCTATCTTTCCTATTTGTCGAGTTATGAGTAATTTTTGTTTCGAAAAGTGGATTTTCGAAAATTTCATGACTCTATTTGAAGGCGAAATAATGATTTTATCACAAAACTGATTGTGCCAGTCGATTTTTTGGCCAAAAAAAACCCTCTTCACGAATTTTTAGCATTTTTTATAATTTTTTTGTCGAAAATTTAGAACAAAGGGGGTAGCTAGGGAAATATTTTGCGATACAAATTGATTTTTTCTAACTCCCATAATCCTTGGAAATATGGACTCAAAATTCACTTAAATATGTAAAATTGTCCCCTCTATCGATTGGTGAAGACTAGAACGTTCTATCTTTCCTATTTGTCGAGTTATGATTATTTTTTGTTTTGAAAAGTGGATTTTCGAAAATTTCATGACTCTATTTGAAGGCGAAATAATGATTTTATCACAAAACTGATTGTGCCAGTCGATTTTTTGGCCAAAAAAAACCCTCTTTACGAATTTTTAGCATTTTTTATAATTTTTTTGTCGAAAATTTAGAACAAAGGGGGTAGCTATGGAAATATTTTGAGAAACAAATTGCTTTTTTCAAACTCCCTTAATCCTTGGCAATATCGACTCAAAATTCACTCAAATATGTAAAATTGTCCCCTCTATCGATTGGTGAAGACTAGAACGTTCTATCTTTCCTATTTGTCGAGTTATGAGTAATTTTTGTTTCGAAAAGTGGATTTTCGAAAATTTCATGACTCTATTTGAAGGCGAAATAATGATTTTATCACAAAACTGATTGTGCCAGTCGATTTTTTGGCCAAAAAAACCCCTCTTAACGAATTTTTAGCATTTTTTATAATTTTTTTGTCGAAAATTTAGAACAAAGGGGGTAGCTATGGAAATATTTTGAGAAACAAATTGCTTTTTTCAAACTCCCTTAATCCTTGGCAATATCGACTCAAAATTCACTCAAATATGTAAAATTGTCCCCTCTATCGATTGGTGAAGACTAGAACGTTCTATCTTTCCTATTTGTCGAGTTATGAGTAATTTTTGTTTCGAAAAGTGGATTTTCGAAAATTTCATGACTCTATTTGAAGGCGAAATAATGATTTTATCACAAAACTGATTGTGCCAGTCGATTTTTTGGCCAAAAAAAACCCTCTTCACGAATTTTTAGCATTTTTTATAATTTTTTTGTCGAAAATTTAGAACAAAGGGGGTAGCTAGGGAAATATTTTGCGATACAAATTGATTTTTTCTAACTCCCATAATCTTCGGAAATATGGACTCAAAATTCACTAAAATATGTAAAATTGTCCCCTCTATCGATTGGTGAAGACTAGAACGTTCTATCGTTCCTATTTGTCGAGTTATGATTATTTTTTGTTTTGAAAAGTGGATTTTCGAAAATTTCATGACTCTATTTGAAGGCGAAATAATGATTTTATCACAAAACTGATTGTGCCAGTCGATTTTTTGGCCAAAAAAACCCCTCTACGTATTTTTAGCATTTTTTATAATTTTTTTGTCGAAAATTTAGAACAAAGGGGGTAGCTATGGAAATATTTTGCGATACAAATTGATTTTTTCTAACTCCCATAATCCTTGGAAATATGGACTCAAAATTCACTTAAATATGTAAAATTGTCCCCTCTATCGATTGGTGAAGACCAGAACGTTCTATCTTTCCTATTAGTCGAGTTATGAGTATTTTTTGTTTCGAAAAGTGGATTTTCGAAAATTTCATGACTCTATTTGAAGGCGAAATAATGATTTTATCACAAAACTGATTGTGCCAGTCGATTTTTTGGCCAAAAAAACCCCTCTCTACGAATTTTTAGCATTTTTTATAATTTTTAAGTCGAAAATTTAGAACAAAGGGGGTAGCTATGGAAATATTTTGAGAAACAAATTGCCTTTTTCTAACTCCCTTAATCCTTGGCAATATCGACTCAAAATTCACTCAAATATGTAAAATTGTCCCCTCTATCGATTGGTGAAGACTAGAACGTTCTATCTTTCCTATTTGTCGAGTTATGAGTAATTTTTGTTTCGAAAAGTGGATTTTCGAAAATTTCATGACTCTATTTGAAGGCGAAATAATGATTTTATCACAAAACTGATTGTGCCAGTCGATTTTTTGGCCAAAAAAAACCCTCTTCACGAATTTTTAGCATTTTTTATAATTTTTTGGTCGAAAATTTAGAACAAAGGGGGTAGCTATGGAAATATTTTGAGAAACAAATTGCTTTTTTCTAACTCCCTTAATCCTTGGCAATATCGACTCAAAATTCACTCAAATATGTAAAATTGTCCCCTCTATCGATTGGTGAAGACTAGAACGTTCTATCTTTCCTATTTGTCGAGTTATGAGTAATTTTTGTTTCGAAAAGTGAATTTTCGAAAATTTCATGACTCTATTTGAAGGCGAAATAATGATTTTATCACAAAACTGATTGTGCCAGTCGATTTTTTGGCCAAAAAAAACCCTCTTCACGAATTTTTAGCATTTTTTATAATTTTTTTGTCGAAAATTTAGAACAAAGGGGGTAGCTAGGGAAATATTTTGCGATACAAATTGATTTTTTCTAACTCCCATAATCCTTGGAAATATGGACTCAAAATTCACTAAAATATGTAAAATTGTCCCCTCTATCGATTGGTGAAGACTAGAACGTTCTATCTTCCCTATTTGTCGAGTTATGATTATTTTTTGTTTTGAAAAGTGGATTTTCGAAAATTTCATGACTCTATTTGAAGGCGAAATAATGATTTTATCACAAAAATGATTGTGCCAGTCGATTTTTTGGCCAAAAAAACCCCTCTTTACGTATTTTTAGCATTTTTTATAATTTTTTTGTCGAAAATTTAGAACAAAGGGGGTAGCTATGGAAATATTTTGCGATACAAATTGATTTTTTCTAACTCCCATAATCCTTGGAAATATGGACTCAAAATTCACTAAAATATGTAAAATTGTCCCCTCTATCGATTGGTGAAGACTAGAACTTTCTATCTTTCCTATTTGTCGAGTTATGAGTATTTTTTGTTTGGAAAAGTGGATTTTCGAAAATTTCATGACTCTATTTGAAGGCGAAATAATGATTTTATCACAAAACTGATTGTGCCAGTCGATTTTTTGGCAAAAAAAAACCCTCTTTACGAATTTTTAGCATTTTTATAATTTTTTTGTCGAAAATTTAGAACAAAGGGGGTAGCTATGGAAATATTTTGAGAAACAAATTGCTTTTTTCAAACTCCCTTAATCCTTGGCAATATCGACTCAAAATTCACTCAAATATGTAAAATTGTCCCCTCTATCGATTGGTGAAGACTAGAACGTTCTATCTTTCCTATTTGTCGAGTTATGAGTAATTTTTGTTTCGAAAAGTGGATTTTCGAAAATTTCATGACTCTATTTGAAGGCGAAATAATGATTTTATCACAAAACTGATTGTGCCAGTCGATTTTTTGGCCAAAAAAAACCCTCTTCACGAATTTTTAGCATTTTTTATAATTTTTTTGTCGAAAATTTAGAACAAAGGGGGTAGCTAGGGAAATATTTTGCGATACAAATTGATTTTTTCTAACTCCCATAATCCTTGGAAATATGGACTCAAAATTCACTAAAATATGTAAAATTGTCCCCTCTATCGATTGGTGAAGACTAGAACGTTCTATCTTTCCTATTTGTCGAGTTATGATTATTTTTTGTTTTGAAAAGTGGATTTTCGAAAATTTCATGACTCTATTTGAAGGCGAAATAATGATTTTATCACAAAAATGATTGTGCCAGTCGATTTTTTGGCCAAAAAAACCCCTCTTTACGTATTTTTAGCATTTTTTATAATTTTTTTGTCGAAAATTTAGAACAAAGGGGGTAGCTATGGAAATATTTTGCGATACAAATTGATTTTTTCTAACTCCCATAATCCTTGGAAATATGGACTCAAAATTCACTAAAATATGTAAAATTGTCCCCTCTATCGATTGGTGAAGACTAGAACTTTCTATCTTTCCTATTTGTCGAGTTATGAGTATTTTTTGTTTGGAAAAGTGGATTTTCGAAAATTTCATGACTCTATTTGAAGGCGAAATAATGATTTTATCACAAAACTGATTGTGCCAGTCGATTTTTTGGCAAAAAAAAACCCTCTTTACGAATTTTTAGCATTTTTATAATTTTTTTGTCGAAAATTTAGAACAAAGGGGGTAGCTATGGAAATATTTTGAGAAACAAATTGCTTTTTTCAAACTCCCTTAATCCTTGGCAATATCGACTCAAAACTCACTCAAATATGTAAAATTGTCCCCTCTATCGATTGGTGAAGACTAGAACGTTCTATCTTTCCTATTTGTCGAGTTATGAGTAATTTTTGTTTCGAAAAGTGGATTTTCGAAAATTTCATGACTCTATTTGAAGGCGAAATAATGATTTTATCACAAAACTGATTGTGCCAGTCGATTTTTTGGCCAAAAAACCCCTCTTAACGAATTTTTAGCATTTTTTTATAATTTTTTGGTCGAAAATTTAGAACAAAGGGGGTAGCTATGGAAATATTTTGAGAAACAAATTGCTTTTTTCTAACTCCCTTAATCCTTGGCAATATCGACTTAAAATTCACTCAAATATGTAAAATTGTCCCCTCTATCGATTGGTGAAGACTAGAACGTTCTATCTTTCCTATTTGTCGAGTTATGAGTAATTTTTGTTTCGAAAAGTGGATTTTCGAAAATTTCATGACTCTATTTGAAGGCGAAATAATGATTTTATCACAAAACTGATTGTGCCAGTCGATTTTTTGGCCAAAAAAAACCCTCTTCACGAATTTTTAGCATTTTTTATAATTTTTTTGTCGAAAATTTATAACAAAGGGGGTAGCTAGGGAAATATTTTGCGATACAAATTGATTTTTTCTAACTCCCATAATCCTTGGAAATATGGACTCAAAATTCACTGAAATATGTAAAATTGTCCCCTCTATCGATTGGTGAAGACTAGAACGTTCTATCTTTCCTATTTGTCGAGTTATGAGTATTTTTTGTTTTGAAAAGTGGATTTTCGAAAATTTCATGACTCTATTTGAAGGCGAAATAATGATTTTATCACAAAACTGATTGTGCCAGTCGATTTTTTGGCCAAAAAAACCCCTCTTTACGTATTTTTAGCATTTTTTATAATTTTTTTGTCGAAAATTTAGAACAAAGGGGGTAGCTATGGAAATATTTTGCGATACAAATTGATTTTTTCTAACTCCCATGATCCTTGGAAATATGGACTCAAAATTCACTTAAACATGTAAAATTGTCCCCTCTATCGATTGGTGAAGACCAGAACGTTCTATCTTTCCTATTTGTCGAGTTATGAGTAATTTTTGTTTCGAAAAGTGGATTTTCGAAAATTTCATGACTCTATTTGAAGGCGAAATAATGATTTTATCACAAAACTGATTGTGCCAGTCGATTTTTTGGCCAAAAAAACCCCTCTTTACGAATTTTTAGCATTTTTTATAATTTTTTGGTCGAAAATTTAGAACAAAGGGGGTAGCTATGGAAATATTTTGAGAAACAAATTGCTTTTTTCTAACTCCCTTAATCCTTGGCAATATCGACTCAAAATTCACTCAAATATGTAAAATTGTCCCCTCTATCGATTGGTGAAGACTAGAACGTTCTATCTTTCCTATTTGTCGAGTTATGAGTAATTTTTGTTTCGAAAAGTGGATTTTCGAAAATTTCATGACTCTATTTGAAGGCGAAATAATGATTTTATCACAAAACTGATTGTGCCAGTCGATTTTTTGGCCAAAAAAAACCCTCTTCACGAATTTTAGCATTTTTTATAATTTTTTTGTCGAAAATTTAGAACAAAGGGGGTAGCTAGGGAAATATTTTGCGATACAAATTGATTTTTTCTAACTCCCATAATCCTTGGAAATATGGACTCAAAATTCACTAAAATATGTAAAATTGTCCCCTCTATCGATTGGTGAAGACTAGAACGTTCTATCTTTCCTATTTGTCGAGTTATGAGTATTTTTTGTTTTGAAAAGTGGATTTTCGAAAATTTCATGACTCTATTTGAAGGCGAAATAATGATTTTATCACAAAACTGATTGTGCCAGTCGATTTTTTGGCCAAAAAAACCCCTCTTTACGTATTTTTAGCATTTTTTATAATTTTTTTGTCGAAAATTTAGAACAAAGGGGGTAGCTATGGAAATATTTTGCGATACAAATTGATTTTTTCTAACTCCCATAATCCTTGGAAATATGGACTCAAAATTCACTAAAATATGTAAAATTGTCCCCTCTATCGATTGGTGAAGACCAGAACGTTCTATCTTTCCTATTAGTCGAGTTATGAGTATTTTTTGTTTTGAAAAGTGGATTTTCGAAAATTTCATGACTCTATTTGAAAGCGAAATAATGATTTTATCACAAAACTGATTGTGCCAGTCGATTTTTTGGCCAAAAAAAACCCTCTTTACGAATTTTTTGCATTTTTTATAATTTTTTTGTCGAAAATTTAGAACAAAGGGGGTAGCTACGGAAATATTTTGAGAAACAAATTGCTTTTTTCTAACTCCCTTAATCATTGGCAATATCGACTCAAAATTCACTCAAATATGTAAAATTGTCCCCTCTATCGATTGGTGAAGACTAGAACGTTCTATCTTTCCTATTTGTCGAGTTATGAGTAATTTTTGTTTCGAAAAGTGGATTTTCGAAAATTTCATGACTCTATCTGAAGGCGAAATAATGATTTTATCAAAAAACTGATTGTGTCAGTCGATTTTTTGGCCAAAAAACCCCTCTTTACGAATTTTTAGCATTTTTTTTTTGTCGAAAATTTAGAACAAAGGGGTAGATATGGAAATATTTTGCGAAACAAATTGCTTTTTTCTAACTCCCTTAATCCTTGGAAATATCGACTCACAATTCACTCAAATATGTAAAATTGTCCCCTCTATCGATTGGTGAAGACTAGAACGTTCTATCTTTCCTATTAGTCGAGTTATGAGTATTTTTTGTTTTGAAAAGTGGATTTTCGAAAATTTCATGACTCTATTTGAAGGCGAAATAATGATTTTATCACAAAACTGATTGTGCCAGTCGATTTTTTGGCCAAAAAAACCCCTCTTTACGTATTTTTAGCATTTTTTATAATTTTTTTGTCGAAAATTTAGAACAAAGGGGGTAGCTATGGAAATATTTTGCGATACAAATTGATTTTTTCTAACTCCCATAATCCTTGGAAATATGGACTCAAAATTCACTTAAATATGTAAAATTGTCCCCTCTATCGATTGGTGAAGACCAGAACGTTCTATCTTTCCTATTAGTCGAGTTATGAGTATTTTTTGTTTCGAAAAGTGGATTTTCGAAAATTTCATGACTCTATTTGAAGGCGAAATAATGATTTTATCACAAAACTGATTGTGCCAGTCGATTTTTTGGCCAAAAAAACCCCTCTCTACGAATTTTTAGCATTTTTTATAATTTTTAAGTCGAAAATTTAGAACAAAGGGGGTAGCTATGGAAATATTTTGAGAAACAAATTGCCTTTTTCTAACTCCCTTAATCCTTGGCAATATCGACTCAAAATTCACTCAAATATGTAAAATTGTCCCCTCTATCGATTGGTGAAGACTAGAACGTTCTATCTTTCCTATTAGTCGAGTTATGAGTATTTTTTGTTTTGAAAAGTGGATTTTCGAAAATTTCATTACTCTATTTGAAGGCGAAAGATTGATTTTATCAAAAAACTGATTGTGCCAGTCGATTTTCCGGCCCAAAAAACCCCTCTTTACGAATTTTTAGCATTTTTTATAATTTTTTTGTCGAAAATTTAGAACAAAGGGGGTAACTATGGAAATATTTTGCGATACAAATTGATTTTTTCTAACCCCCTCAATCCTTGGAAATATGGACTCAAAATTCACTCAAATATGTAAAATTGTCCCCTCTATCGATTGGTGAAGACTAGAACGTTCTATCTTTCCTATTTGTCGAGTTATGAGTATTTTTTGTTTTGAAAAGTGGATTTTCGAAAATTTCATGACTCTATTTGAAGGCGAAATAATGATTTTATCACAAAACTGATTGTGCCAGTCGATTTTTTGGCCAAAAAAAACCCTCTTTACGAATTTTTAGCATTTTTTATAATTTTTTTGTCGAAAATTTAGAACAAAGGGGGTAGCTATGGAAATATTTTGCGATACAAATTGATTTTTTCTAACTCCCTCAATCCTTGGAAATATGGACTCAAAATTCACTCAAATATGTAAAATTGTCCCCTCTATCGATTGGTGAAGACTAGAACGTTTTATCTTTCCTATTTGTCGAGTTATGAGTAATTTTTGTTTCGAAAAGTGGATTTTCGAAAATTTCATGACTCTATTTGAAGGCGAAATAATGATTTTATCACAAAACTGATTGTGCCAGTCGATTTTTTGGCCAAAAAAACCCCTCTTTACGAATTTTTAGCATTTTTTATAATTTTTTGGTCGAAAATTTAGAACAAAGGGGGTAGCTATGGAAATATTTTGAGAAACAAATTGCTTTTTTCTAACTCCCTTAATCCTTGGCAATATCGACTCAAAATTCACTCAAATATGTAAAATTGTCCCCTCTATCGATTGGTGAAGACTAGAACGTTCTATCTTTCCTATTTGTCGAGTTATGAGTAATTTTTGTTTCGAAAAGTGGATTTTCGAAAATTTCATGACTCTATTTGAAGGCGAAATAATGATTTTATCACAAAACTGATTGTGCCAGTCGATTTTTTGGCCAAAAAAAACCCTCTTTACGAATTTTTTGCATTTTTTATAATTTTTTTGTCGAAAATTTAGAACAAAGGGGGTAGCTATGGAAATATTTTGAGAAACAAATTTCTTTTTTCTAACTCCCTTAATCCTTGGCAATATCGACTCAAAATTCACTCAAATATGTAAAATTGTCCCCTCTATCGATTGGTGAAGACTAGAACGTTCTATCTTTCCTATTTGTCGAGTTATGAGTAATTTTTGTTTCGAAAAGTGGATTTTCGAAAATTTCATGACTCTATCTGAAGGCGAAATAATGATTTTATCACAAAACTGATTGTGTCAGTCGATTTTTTGGCCAAAAAAAACCCTCTTCACGAATTTTTAGCATTTTTTATAATTTTTTTGTCGAAAATTTATAACAAAGGGGGTAGCTAGGGAAATATTTTGCGATACAAATTGATTTTTTCTAACTCCCATAATCCTTGGAAATATGGACTCAAAATTCACTGAAATATGTAAAATTGTCCCCTCTATCGATTGGTGAAGACCAGAACGTTCTATCTTTCCTATTTGTCGAGTTATGAGTATTTTTTGTTTTGAAAAGTGGATTTTCGAAAATTTCATGACTCTATTTGAAGGCGAAATAATGATTTTATCACAAAACTGATTGTGCCAGTCGATTTTTTGGCCAAAAAAACCCCTCTTTACGTATTTTTAGCATTTTTTATAATTTTTTTGTCGAAAATTTAGAACAAAGGGGGTAGCTATGGAAATATTTTGCGATACAAATTGATTTTTTCTAACTCCCATGATCCTTGGAAATATGGACTCAAAATTCACTTAAACATGTAAAATTGTCCCCTCTATCGATTGGTGAAGACCAGAACGTTCTATCTTTCCTATTTGTCGAGTTATGAGTAATTTTTGTTTCGAAAAGTGGATTTTCGAAAATTTCATGACTCTATTTGAAGGCGAAATAATGATTTTATCACAAAACTGATTGTGCCAGTCGATTTTTTGGCCAAAAAAAACCCCTCTTTACGAATTTTTAGCATTTTTTATAATTTTTTGGTCGAAAATTTAGAACAAAGGGGGTAGCTATGGAAATATTTTGAGAAACAAATTGCTTTTTTCTAACTCCCTTAATCCTTGGCAATATCGACTCAAAATTCACTCAAATATGTAAAATTGTCCCCTCTATCGATTGGTGAAGACTAGAACGTTCTATCTTTCCTATTTGTCGAGTTATGAGTAATTTTTGTTTCGAAAAGTGGATTTTCGAAAATTTCATGACTCTATTTGAAGGCGAAATAATGATTTTATCACAAAACTGATTGTGCCAGTCGATTTTTTGGCCAAAAAAAACCCTCTTCACGAATTTTAGCATTTTTTATAATTTTTTTGTCGAAAATTTAGAACAAAGGGGGTAGCTAGGGAAATATTTTGCGATACAAATTGATTTTTTCTAACTCCCATAATCCTTGGAAATATGGACTCAAAATTCACTAAAATATGTAAAATTGTCCCCTCTATCGATTGGTGAAGACTAGAACGTTCTATCTTTCCTATTTGTCGAGTTATGAGTATTTTTTGTTTTGAAAAGTGGATTTTCGAAAATTTCATGACTCTATTTGAAGGCGAAATAATGATTTTATCACAAAACTGATTGTGCCAGTCGATTTTTTGGCCAAAAAAACCCCTCTTTACGTATTTTTAGCATTTTTTATAATTTTTTTGTCGAAAATTTAGAACAAAGGGGGTAGCTATGGAAATATTTTGCGATACAAATTGATTTTTTCTAACTCCCATAATCCTTGGAAATATGGACTCAAAATTCACTAAAATATGTAAAATTGTCCCCTCTATCGATTGGTGAAGACCAGAACGTTCTATCTTTCCTATTAGTCGAGTTATGAGTATTTTTTGTTTTGAAAAGTGGATTTTCGAAAATTTCATGACTCTATTTGAAAGCGAAATAATGATTTTATCACAAAACTGATTGTGCCAGTCGATTTTTTGGCCAAAAAAAACCCTCTTTACGAATTTTTTGCATTTTTTATAATTTTTTTGTCGAAAATTTAGAACAAAGGGGGTAGCTACGGAAATATTTTGAGAAACAAATTGATTTTTTCTAACTCCCATAATCCTTGGAAATATGGACTCAAAATTCACTAAAATATGTAAAATTGTCCCCTCTATCGATTGGTGAAGACTAGAACGTTCTATCTTTCCTATTTGTCGAGTTATGAGTAATTTTTGTTTCGAAAAGTGGATTTTCGAAAATTTCATGACTCTATCTGAAGGCGAAATAATGATTTTATCAAAAAACTGATTGTGTCAGTCGATTTTTTGGCCAAAAAACCCCTCTTTACGAATTTTTAGCATTTTTTTTTTGTCGAAAATTTAGAACAAAGGGGTAGATATGGAAATATTTTGCGAAACAAATTGCTTTTTTCTAACTCCCTTAATCCTTGGAAATATCGACTCACAATTCACTCAAATATGTAAAATTGTCCCCTCTATCGATTGGTGAAGACTAGAACGTTCTATCTTTCCTATTAGTCGAGTTATGAGTATTTTTTGTTTTGAAAAGTGGATTTTCGAAAATTTCATGACTCTATTTGAAGGCGAAATAATGATTTTATCACAAAACTGATTGTGATTGCCAGTGCCAGTCGATTTTTTGGCCAAAAAAAACCCTCTTTACGAATTTTCAGCATTTTTTATAATTTTTTTGTCGAAAATTTAGAACAAAGGGGGTAGCTAGGGAAATATTTTGCGATACAAATTCATTTTTTTTTCTAACTCCCATAATCCTTGGAAATATGGACTCAAAATTCTTTAAAATATGTAAAATTGTCCCCTCTATCGATTGGTGAAGACTAGAACGTTCTATCTTTCCTATTTGTCGAGTTATGAGTATTTTTTGTTTTGAAAAGTGGATTTTCGAAAATTTCATGACTATTTGAAGGCGAAATAATGATTTTATCACAAAACTGATTGTGCCAGTCGATTTTTTGGCCAAAAAAACCCCTCTTTACGAATTTTTAGCATTTTTTATAATTTTTTTGTCGAAAATTTAGAACAAAGGGGGTAGCTATGGAAATATTTTGCGATACAAATTGATTTTTTCTAACTCCCATAATCCTTGGAAATATGGACTCAAAATTCACTTAAACATGTAAAATTGTCCCCTCTATCGATTGGTGAAGACTAGAACGTTCTATCTTTCCTATTTGTCGAGTTATGAGTAATTTTTGTTTCGAAAAGTGGATTTTCGAAAATTTCATGACTCTATCTGAAGGCGAAATAATGATTTTATCACAAAACTGATTGTGTCAGTCGATTTTTTGGCCAAAAAAAACCCTCTTCACGAATTTTTAGCATTTTTTATAATTTTTTTGTCGAAAATTTAGAACAAAGGGGGTAGCTAGGGAAATATTTTGCGATACAAATTGATTTTTTCTAACTCCCATAATCCTTGGAAATATGGACTCAAAATTCACTGAAATATGTAAAATTGTCCCCTCTATCGATTGGTGAAGACTAGAACGTTCTATCTTTCCTATTTGTCGAGTTATGAGTATTTTTTGTTTTGAAAAGTGGATTTTCGAAAATTTCATGACTCTATTTGAAGGCGAAATAATGATTTTATCACAAAACTGATTGTGCCAGTCGATTTTTTGGCCAAAAAAACCCCTCTTTACGTATTTTTAGCATTTTTTATAATTTTTTTGTCGAAAATTTAGAACAAAGGGGGTAGCTATGGAAATATTTTGCGATACAAATTGATTTTTTCTAACTCCCATGATCCTTGGAAATATGGACTCAAAATTCACTTAAACATGTAAAATTGTCCCCTCTATCGATTGGTGAAGACCAGAACGTTCTATCTTTCCTATTAGTCGAGTTATGAGTATTTTTTGTTTCGAAAAGTGGATTTTCGAAAATTTCATGACTCTATTTGGAGGCGAAATAATGATTTTATCACAAAACTGATTGTGCCAGTCGATTTTTTGGCCAAAAAAACCCCTCTTTACGAATTTTTAGCATTTTTTATAATTTTTTGGTCGAAAATTTAGAACAAAGGGGGTAGCTATGGAAATATTTTGAGAAACAAATTGCCTTTTTCTAACTCCCTTAATCCTTGGCAATATTGACTCAAAATTCACTCAAATATGTAAAATTGTCCCCTCTATCGATTGGTGAAGACTAGAACGTTCTATCTTTCCTATTAGTCGAGTTATGAGTATTTTTTGTTTTGAAAAGTGGATTTTCGAAAATTTCATGACTCTATTTGCAGGCGAAAGATTGATTTTATCAAAAAACTGATTGTGCCAGTCGATTTTCCGGCCCAAAAAACCCCTCTTTACGAATTTTTAGCATTTTTTTTTTGTCGAAAATTTAGAACAAAGGGGTAGATATGGAAATATTTTGCGATTCAAATTGCTTTTTTCTAACTCCCTTAATCCTTGGAAATATCGACTCACAATTCACTCAAATATGTAAAATTGTCCCCTCTATCGATTGGTGAAGACTAGAACGTTCTATCTTTCCTATTAGTCGAGTTATGAGTATTTTTTGTTTTGAAAAGTGGATTTTCGAAAATTTCATGACTCTATTTGAAGGCGAAATAATGATTTTATCACAAAACTGATTGTGATTGCCAGTGCCAGTCGATTTTTTGGCCAAAAAAAACCCTCTTTACGAATTTTCAGCATTTTTTATAATTTTTTTGTCGAAAATTTAGAACAAAGGGGGTAGCTAGGGAAATATTTTGCGATACAAATTCATTTTTTTTTCTAACTCCCATAATCCTTGGAAATATGGACTCAAAATTCTTTAAAATATGTAAAATTGTCCCCTCTATCGATTGGTGAAGACTAGAACGTTCTATCTTTCCTATTTGTCGAGTTATGAGTATTTTTTGTTTTGAAAAGTGGATTTTCGAAAATTTCATGACTATTTGAAGGCGAAATAATGATTTTATCACAAAACTGATTGTGCCAGTCGATTTTTTGGCCAAAAAAACCCCTCTTTACGAATTTTTAGCATTTTTTATAATTTTTTTGTCGAAAATTTAGAACAAAGGGGGTAGCTATGGAAATATTTTGCGATACAAATTGATTTTTTCTAACTCCCATAATCCTTGGAAATATGGACTCAAAATTCACTTAAACATGTAAAATTGTCCCCTCTATCGATTGGTGAAGACCAGAACGTTCTATCTTTCCTATTAGTCGAGTTATGAGTATTTTTTGTTTCGAAAAGTGGATTTTCGAAAATTTCATGACTCTATTTGGAGGCGAAATAATGATTTTATCACAAAACTGATTGTGCCAGTCGATTTTTTGGCCAAAAAAACCCCTCTTTACGAATTTTTAGCATTTTTTATAATTTTTTGGTCGAAAATTTAGAACAAAGGGGGTAGCTATGGAAATATTTTGAGAAACAAATTGCCTTTTTCTAACTCCCTTAATCCTTGGCAATATTGACTCAAAATTCACTCAAATATGTAAAATTGTCCCCTCTATCGATTGGTGAAGACTAGAACGTTCTATCTTTCCTATTAGTCGAGTTATGAGTATTTTTTGTTTTGAAAAGTGGATTTTCGAAAATTTCATGACTCTATTTGAAGGCGAAAGATTGATTTTATCGAAAAACTGATTGTGCCAGTCGATTTTCCGGCCCAAAAAACCCCTCTTTACGAATTTTTAGCATTTTTTTTTTGTCGAAAATTTAGAACAATGGAAATATTTTGCGAATCAAATTGCTTTTTTCTAACTCCCTTAATCCTTGGAAATATCGACTCACAATTCACTCAAATATGTAAAATTGTCCCCTCTATCGATTGGTGAAGACTAGAACGTTCTATCTTTCCTATTAGTCGAGTTATGAGTATTTTTTGTTTTGAAAAGTGGATTTTCGAAAATTTCATGACTCTATTTGAAGGCGAAATAATGATTTTATCACAAAACTGATTGTGATTGCCAGTGCCAGTCGTTTTTTTGGCCAAAAAAAACCCTCTTTACGAATTTTCAGCATTTTTTATAATTTTTTTGTCGAAAATTTAGAACAAAGGGGGTAGCTATGGAAATATTTTGCGATACAAATTGATTTTTTCTAACTCCCATAATCCTTGGAAATATGGACTCAAAATTCACTTAAACATGTAAAATTGTCCCCTCTATCGATTAGTGAAGACCAGAACGTTCTATCTTTCCTATTAGTCGAGTTATGAGTATTTTTTGTTTCGAAAAGTGGATTTTCGAAAATTTCATGACTCTATTTGGAGGCGAAATAATGATTTTATCACAAAACTGATTGTGCCAGTCGATTTTTTGGCCAAAAAAACCCCTCTTTACGAATTTTTAGCATTTTTTATAATTTTTTGGTCGAAAATTTAGAACAAAGGGGGTAGCTATGGAAATATTTTGAGAAACAAATTGCCTTTTTCTAACTCCCTTAATCCTTGGCAATATTGACTCAAAACTCACTCAAATATGTAAAATTGTCCCCTCTATCGATTGGTGAAGACTAGAACGTTCTATCTTTCGTATTAGTCGAGTTATGAGTATTTTTTGTTTTGAAAAGTGGATTTTCGAAAATTTCATGACTCTATTTGAAGGCGAAAGATTGATTTTATCAAAAAACTGATTGTGCCAGTCGATTTTCCGGCCCAAAAAACCCCTCTTTACGAATTTTTAGCATTTTTTTTTTGTCGAAAATTTAGAACAAAGGGGTAGATATGGAAATATTTTGCGAATCAAATTGCTTTTTTCTAACTCCCTTAATCCTTGGAAATATCGACTCACAATTCACTCAAATATGTAAAATTGTCCCCTCTATCGATTGGTGAAGACTAGAACGTTCTATCTTTCCTATTTGTCGAGTTATGAGTATTTTTTGTTTTGAAAAGTGGATTTTCGAAAATTTCATGACTATTTGAAGGCGAAATAATGATTTTATCACAAAACTGATTGTGCCAGTCGATTTTTTGGCCAAAAAAACCCCTCTTTACGAATTTTTAGCATTTTTTATAATTTTTTTGTCGAAAATTTAAAACAAAGGGGGTAGCTATGGAAATATTTTGCGATACAAATTGATTTTTTCTAACTCCCTCAATCCTTGGAAATATGGACTCAAAATCCACTCAAATATGTAAAATTGTCCCCTCTATCGATTGGTGAAGACTAGAACGTTCTATCTTTCCTATTTGTCGAGTTATGAATAATTTTTGTTTCGAAAAGTGGATTTTCGAAAATTTCATGACTCTATTTGAAGGCGAAATAATGATTTTATCACAAAACTGATTGTGCCAGTCGATTTTTTGGCCAAAAAAAACCCTATTTACGAACTTTTAGCATTTTTTATAATTTTTTTGTCGAAAATTTAGAACAAAGGGGGTAGCTATGGAAATATTTTGCGATACAAATTGATTTTTTCTAACTCCCTCAATTCTTGGAAATATGGACTCAAAATTCACTCAAATATGTAAAATTGTCCCCTCTATCGATTGGTGAAGACTAGAACGTTCTATCTTTCCTATTTGTCGAGTTATGAGTATTTTTTGTTTTGAAAAGTGGATTTTCGAAAATTTCATGACTCTATTTGAAGGCGAAATAATGATTTTATCACAAAACTGATTGTGCCAGTCGATTTTTTGGCCAGAAAAAACCCTCTTTACGAATTTTTAGCATTTTTTATAATTTTTTTGTCGAAAATTTAGAACAAAGGGGGTAGCTATGGAAATATTTTGCGATACAAATTGATTTTTTCTAACTCCCTCAATCCTTGGAAATATGGACTCAAAATTCACTCAAATATGTAAAATTGTCCCCTCTATCGATTGGTGAAGACTAGAACGTTCTATCTTTCCTATTTGTCGAGTTATGAGTAATTTTTGTTTCGAAAAGTGGATTTTCGAAAATTTCATGACTCTATTTGAAGGCGAAATAATGATTTTATCACAAAACTGATTGTGCCAGTCGATTTTTTGGCCAAAAAAACCCCTCTTTACGTATTTTTAGCATTTTTTATAATTTTTTTGTCGAAAATTTAGAACAAAGGGGGTAGCTATGGAAATATTTTGCGATACAAATTGATTTTTTCTAACTCCCATAATCCTTGGAAATATGGACTCAAAATTCACTAAAATATGTAAAATTGTCCCCTCTATCGATTGGTGAAGACCAGAACGTTCTATCTTTCCTATTAGTCGAGTTATGAGTATTTTTTGTTTTGAAAAGTGGATTTTCGAAAATTTCATGACTCTATTTGAAAGCGAAATAATGATTTTATCACAAAACTGATTGTGCCAGTCGATTTTTTGGCCAAAAAAAAACCCTCTTTACGAATTTTTAGCATTTTTTATATTTTTTTTGTCGAAAATTTAGAACAAAGGGGGTAGCTAGGGAAATATTTTGCGATACAAATTGATTTTTTCTAACTCCCATAATCCTTGGAAATATGGACTCAAAATTCACTAAAATATGTAAAATTGTCCCCTCTATCGATTGGTGAAGACTAGAACTTTCTATCTTTCCTATTTGTCGAGTTATGAGTATTTTTTGTTTGGAAAAGTGGATTTTCGAAAATTTCATGACTCTATTTGAAGGCGAAATAATGATTTTATCACAAAACTGATTGTGCCAGTCGATTTTTTGGCCAAAAAAAACCCTCTTTACGAATTTTTAGCATTTTTTATAATTTTTTTGTCGAAAATTTAGAACAAAGGGGGTAGCTATGGAAATATTTTGCGATACAAATTGATTTTTTCTAACTCCCATAATCCTTGGAAATATGGACTCAAAATTCACTAAAATATGTAAAATTGTCCCCTCTATCGATTGGTGAAGACCAGAACGTTCTATCTTTCCTATTAGTCGAGTTATGAGTATTTTTTGTTTCGAAAAGTGGATTTTCGAAAATTTCGTGACTCTATTTGAAGGCGAAATAATGATTTTATCACAAAACTGATTGTGCCAGTCGATTTTTTGGCCAAAAAACCCCTCTTTACGAATTTTTAGCATTTTTTATAATTTTTTGGTAGAAAATTTAGAACAAAGGGGGTAGCTATGGAAATATTTTGAGAAACAAATTGCCTTTTTCTAACTCCCTTAATCCTTGGCAATATCGACTCAAAATTCACTCAAATATGTAAAATTGTCCCCTCTATCGATTGGTGAAGACTAGAACGTTCTATCTTTCCTATTAGTCGAGTTATGAGTATTTTTTGTTTTGAAAAGTGGATTTTCGAAAATTTCATGACTCTATTTGAAGGCGAAAGATTGATTTTATCAAAAAACTGATTGTGCCAGTCGATTTTCCGGCCCAAAAAACCCCTCTTTACGAATTTTTAGCATTTTTTATAATTTTTTTGTCGAAAATTTAGAACAAAGGGGGTAGCTATGGAAATATTTTGCGATACAAATTGATTTTTTCTAACTCCCTCAATCCTTGGAAATATGGACTCAAAATTCACTCAAATATGTAAAATTGTCCCCTCTATCGATTGGTGAAGACTAGAACGTTCTATCTTTCCTATTTGTCGAGTTATGAGTAATTTTTGTTTCGAAAAGTGGATTTTCGAAAATTTCATGACTCTATTTGAAGGCGAAATAATGATTTTATCACAAAACTGATTGTGCCAGTCGATTTTTTGGCCAAAAAAACCCCTCTTTACGTATTTTTAGCATTTTTTATAATTTTTTTGTCGAAAATTTAGAACAAAGGGGGTAGCTATGGAAATATTTTGCGATACAAATTGATTTTTTCTAACTCCCATAATCCTTGGAAATATGGACTCAAAATTCACTAAAATATGTAAAATTGTCCCCTCTATCGATTGGTGAAGACCAGAACGTTCTATCTTTCCTATTAGTCGAGTTATGAGTATTTTTGTTTTGAAAAGTGGATTTTCGAAAATTTCATGACTCTATTTGAAAGCGAAATAATGATTTTATCACAAAACTGATTGTGCCAGTCGATTTTTTGGCCAAAAAAAAACCCTCTTTACGAATTTTTAGCATTTTTTATATTTTTTTTGTCGAAAATTTAGAACAAAGGGGGTAGCTAGGGAAATATTTTGCGATACAAATTGATTTTTTCTAACTCCCATAATCCTTGGAAATATGGACTCAAAATTCACTAAAATATGTAAAATTGTCCCCTCTATCGATTGGTGAAGACTAGAACTTTCTATCTTTCCTATTTGTCGAGTTATGAGTATTTTTTGTTTGGAAAAGTGGATTTTCGAAAATTTCATGACTCTATTTGAAGGCGAAATAATGATTTTATCACAAAACTGATTGTGCCAGTCGATTTTTTGGCCAAAAAAAACCCTCTTTACGAATTTTTAGCATTTTTTATAATTTTTTTGTCGAAAATTTAGAACAAAGGGGGTAGCTATGGAAATATTTTGCGATACAAATTGATTTTTTCTAACTCCCATAATCCTTGGAAATATGGACTCAAAATTCACTAAAATATGTAAAATTGTCCCCTCTATCGATTGGTGAAGACCAGAACGTTCTATCTTTCCTATTAGTCGAGTTATGAGTATTTTTTGTTTCGAAAAGTGGATTTTCGAAAATTTCGTGACTCTATTTGAAGGCGAAATAATGATTTTATCACAAAACTGATTGTGCCAGTCGATTTTTTGGCCAAAAAACCCCTCTTTACGAATTTTTAGCATTTTTTATAATTTTTTGGTAGAAAATTTAGAACAAAGGGGGTAGCTATGGAAATATTTTGAGAAACAAATTGCCTTTTTCTAACTACCTTAATCCTTGGCAATATCGACTCAAAATTCACTCAAATATGTAAAATTGTCCCCTCTATCGATTGGTGAAGACTAGAACGTTCTATCTTTCCTATTAGTCGAGTTATGAGTATTTTTTGTTTTGAAAAGTGGATTTTCGAAAATTTCATGACTCTATTTGAAGGCGAAAGATTGATTTTATCAAAAAACTGATTGTGCCAGTCGATTTTCCGGCCCAAAAAACCCCTCTTTACGAATTTTTAGCATTTTTTATAATTTTTTTGTCGAAAATTTAGAACAAAGGGGGTAGCTATGGAAATATTTTGCGATACAAATTGATTTTTTCTAACTCCCTCAATCCTTGGAAATATGGACTCAAAATTCACTCAAATATGTAAAATTGTCCCCTCTATCGATTGGTGAAGACTAGAACGTTCTATCTTTCCTATTTGTCGAGTTATGAGTATTTTTTGTTTTGAAAAGTGGATTTTCGAAAATTTCATGACTCTATTTGAAGGCGAAATAATGATTTTATCACAAAACTGATTGTGCCAGTCGATTTTTTGGCCAAAAAAAACCCTCTTTACGAATTTTTAGCATTTTTTATAATTTTTTTGTCGAAAATTTAGAACAAAGGGGGTAGCTATGGAAATATTTTGCGATACAAATTGATTTTTTCTAACTCCCATAATCCTTGGAAATATGGACTCAAAATTCACTTAAATATGTAAAATTGTCCCCTCTATCGATTGGTGAAGACCAGAACGTTCTATCTTTCCTATTAGTCGAGTTATGAGTATTTTTTGTTTCGAAAAGTGGATTTTCGAAAATTTCATGACTCTATTTGAAGGCGAAATAATGATTTTATCACAAAACTGATTGTGCCAGTCGATTTTTTGGCCAAAAAAACCCCTCTCTACGAATTTTTAGCATTTTTTATAATTTTTAAGTCGAAAATTTAGAACAAAGGGGGTAGCTATGGAAATATTTTGAGAAACAAATTGCCTTTTTCTAACTCCCTTAATCCTTGGCAATATCGACTCAAAATTCACTCAAATATGTAAAATTGTCCCCTCTATCGATTGGTGAAGACTAGAACGTTCTATCTTTCCTATTAGTCGAGTTATGAGTATTTTTTGTTTTGAAAAGTGGATTTTCGAAAATTTCATTACTCTATTTGAAGGCGAAAGATTGATTTTATCAAAAAACTGATTGTGCCAGTCGATTTTCCGGCCCAAAAAACCCCTCTTTACGAATTTTTAGCATTTTTTATAATTTTTTTGTCGAAAATTTAGAACAAAGGGGGTAGCTATGGAAATATTTTGCGATACAAATTGATTTTTTCTAACCCCCTCAATCCTTGGAAATATGGACTCAAAATTCACTCAAATATGTAAAATTGTCCCCTCTATCGATTGGTGAAGACTAGAACGTTCTATCTTTCCTATTTGTCGAGTTATGAGTATTTTTTGTTTTGAAAAGTGGATTTTCGAAAATTTCATGACTCTATTTGAAGGCGAAATAATGATTTTATCACAAAACTGATTGTGCCAGTCGATTTTTTGGCCAAAAAAAACCCTCTTTACGAATTTTTAGCATTTTTTATAATTTTTTTGTCGAAAATTTAGAACAAAGGGGGTAGCTATGGAAATATTTTGCGATACAAATTGATTTTTTCTAACTCCCTCAATCCTTGGAAATATGGACTCAAAATTCACTCAAATATGTAAAATTGTCCCCTCTATCGATTGGTGAAGACTAGAACGTTTTATCTTTCCTATTTGTCGAGTTATGAGTAATTTTTGTTTCGAAAAGTGGATTTTCGAAAATTTCATGACTCTATTTGAAGGCGAAATAATGATTTTATCACAAAACTGATTGTGCCAGTCGATTTTTTGGCCAAAAAAACCCCTCTTTACGAATTTTTAGCATTTTTTATAATTTTTTGGTCGAAAATTTAGAACAAAGGGGGTAGCTATGGAAATATTTTGAGAACAAATTGCTTTTTTCTAACTCCCTTAATCCTTGGCAATATCGACTCAAAATTCACTCAAATATGTAAAATGGTCCCCTCTATCGATTGGTGAAGACTAGAACGTTCTATCTTTCCTATTTGTCGAGTTATGAGTAATTTTTGTTTCGAAAAGTGGATTTTCGAAAATTTCATGACTCTATTTGAAGGCGAAATAATGATTTTATCACAAAACTGATTGTGCCAGTCGATTTTTTGGCCAAAAAAAACCCTCTTTACGAATTTTTTGCATTTTTTATAATTTTTTTGTCGAAAATTTAGAACAAAGGGGGTAGCTATGGAAATATTTTGAGAAACAAATTGCTTTTTTCTAACTCCCTTAATCCTTGGCAATATCGACTCAAAATTCACTCAAATATGTAAAATTGTCCCCTCTATCGATTGGTGAAGACTAGAACGTTCTATCTTTCCTATTTGTCGAGTTATGAGTAATTTTTGTTTCGAAAAGTGGATTTTCGAAAATTTCATGACTCTATCTGAAGGCGAAATAATGATTTTATCACAAAACTGATTGTGTCAGTCGATTTTTTGGCCAAAAAAAACCCTCTTCACGAATTTTTAGCATTTTTTATAATTTTTTTGTCGAAAATTTAGAACAAAGGGGGTAGCTAGGGAAATATTTTGCGATACAAATTGATTTTTTCTAACTCCCATAATCCTTGGAAATATGGACTCAAAATTCACTGAAATATGTAAAATTGTCCCCTCTATCGATTGGTGAAGACTAGAACGTTCTATCTTTCCTATTTGTCGAGTTATGAGTATTTTTTGTTTTGAAAAGTGGATTTTCGAAAATTTCATGACTCTATTTGAAGGCGAAATAATGATTTTATCACAAAACTGATTGTGCCAGTCGATTTTTTGGCCAAAAAAACCCTCTTTACGTATTTTTAGCATTTTTTATAATTTTTTTGTCGAAAATTTAGAACAAAGGGGGTAGCTATGGAAATATTTTGCGATACAAATTGATTTTTTCTAACTCCCATGATCCTTGGAAATATGGACTCAAAATTCACTTAAACATGTAAAATTGTCCCCTCTATCGATTGGTGAAGACCAGAACGTTCTATCTTTCCTATTTGTCGAGTTATGAGTAATTTTTGTTTCGAAAAGTGGATTTTCGAAAATTTCATGACTCTATTTGAAGGCGAAATAATGATTTTATCACAAAACTGATTGTGCCAGTCGATTTTTTGGCCAAAAAAACCCCTCTTTACGAATTTTTAGCATTTTTTATAATTTTTTTGTCGAAAATTTAGAACAAAGGGGGTAGCTATGGAAATATTTTGAGAAACAAATTGCTTTTTTCTAACTCCCTTAATCCTTGGCAATATCGACTCAAAATTCACTCAAATATGTAAAATTGTCCCCTCTATCGATTGGTGAAGACTAGAACGTTCTATCTTTCCTATTTGTCGAGTTATGAGTAATTTTTGTTTCGAAAAGTGGATTTTCGAAAATTTCATGACTCTATTTGAAGGCGAAATAATGATTTTATCACAAAACTGATTGTGCCAGTCGATTTTTTGGCCAAAAAAAACCCTCTTCACGAATTTTAGCATTTTTTATAATTTTTTTGTCGAAAATTTAGAACAAAGGGGGTAGCTAGGGAAATATTTTGCGATACAAATTGATTTTTTCTAACTCCCATAATCCTTGGAAATATGGACTCAAAATTCACTAAAATATGTAAAATTGTCCCCTCTATCGATTGGTGAAGACTAGAACGTTCTATCTTTCCTATTTGTCGAGTTATGAGTATTTTTTGTTTTGAAAAGTGGATTTTCGAAAATTTCATGACTCTATTTGAAGGCGAAATAATGATTTTATCACAAAACTGATTGTGCCAGTCGATTTTTTGGCCAAAAAAAAACCCTCTTTACGAATTTTTAGCATTTTTTATATTTTTTTTGTCGAAAATTTAGAACAAAGGGGGTAGCTAGGGAAATATTTTGCGATACAAATTGATTTTTTCTAACTCCCATAATCCTTGGAAATATGGACTCAAAATTCACTAAAATATGTAAAATTGTCCCCTCTATCGATTGGTGAAGACTAGAACTTTCTATCTTTCCTATTTGTCGAGTTATGAGTATTTTTTGTTTGGAAAAGTGGATTTTCGAAAATTTCATGACTCTATTTGAAGGCGAAATAATGATTTTATCACAAAACTGATTGTGCCAGTCGATTTTTTGGCCAAAAAAAACCCTCTTTACGAATTTTTAGCATTTTTTATAATTTTTTTGTCGAAAATTTAGAACAAAGGGGGTAGCTATGGAAATATTTTGCGATACAAATTGATTTTTTCTAACTCCCATAATCCTTGGAAATATGGACTCAAAATTCACTAAAATATGTAAAATTGTCCCCTCTATCGATTGGTGAAGACCAGAACGTTCTATCTTTCCTATTAGTCGAGTTATGAGTATTTTTTGTTTCGAAAAGTGGATTTTCGAAAATTTCGTGACTCTATTTGAAGGCGAAATAATGATTTTATCACAAAACTGATTGTGCCAGTCGATTTTTTGGCCAAAAAACCCCTCTTTACGAATTTTTAGCATTTTTTATAATTTTTTGGTAGAAAATTTAGAACAAAGGGGGTAGCTATGGAAATATTTTGAGAAACAAATTGCCTTTTTCTAACTCCCTTAATCCTTGGCAATATCGACTCAAAATTCACTCAAATATGTAAAATTGTCCCCTCTATCGATTGGTGAAGACTAGAACGTTCTATCTTTCCTATTAGTCGAGTTATGAGTATTTTTTGTTTTGAAAGTGGATTTTCGAAAATTTCATGACTCTATTTGAAGGCGAAAGATTGATTTTATCAAAAAACTGATTGTGCCAGTCGATTTTCCGGCCCAAAAAACCCCTCTTTACGAATTTTTAGCATTTTTTATAATTTTTTTGTCGAAAATTTAGAACAAAGGGGGTAGCTATGGAAATATTTTGAGATACAAATTGATTTTTTCTAACTCCCTCAATCCTTGGAAATATGGACTCAAAATTCACTCAAATATGTAAAATTGTCCCCTCTATCGATTGGTGAAGACTAGAACGTTCTATCTTTCCTATTTGTCGAGTTATGAGTAATTTTTGTTTCGAAAAGTGGATTTTCGAAAATTTCATGACTCTATTTGAAGGCGAAATAATGATTTTATCACAAAACTGATTGTGCCAGTCGATTTTTTGGCCAAAAAAACCCCTCTTTACGTATTTTTAGCATTTTTTATAATTTTTTTGTCGAAAATTTAGAACAAAGGGGGTAGCTATGGAAATATTTTGCGATACAAATTGATTTTTTCTAACTCCCATAATCCTTGGAAATATGGACTCAAAATTCACTAAAATATGTAAAATTGTCCCCTCTATCGATTGGTGAAGACCAGAACGTTCTATCTTTCCTATTAGTCGAGTTATGAGTATTTTTTGTTTTGAAAAGTGGATTTTCGAAATTTCATGACTCTATTTGAAAGCGAAATAATGATTTTATCACAAAACTGATTGTGCCAGTCGATTTTTTGGCCAAAAAAAAACCCTCTTTACGAATTTTTAGCATTTTTTATATTTTTTTTGTCGAAAATTTAGAACAAAGGGGGTAGCTAGGGAAATATTTTGCGATACAAATTGATTTTTTCTAACTCCCATAATCCTTGGAAATATGGACTCAAAATTCACTAAAATATGTAAAATTGTCCCCTCTATCGATTGGTGAAGACTAGAACTTTCTATCTTTCCTATTTGTCGAGTTATGAGTATTTTTTGTTTGGAAAAGTGGATTTTCGAAATTTCATGACTCTATTTGGAGGCGAAATAATGATTTTATCACAAACTGATTGTGCCAGTCGATTTTTTGGCCAAAAAAAACCCTCTTTACGAATTTTTAGCATTTTTTATAATTTTTTTGTCGAAAATTTAGAACAAAGGGGGTAGCTATGGAAATATTTTGCGATACAAATTGATTTTTTCTAACTCCCATAATCCTTGGAAATATGGACTCAAATTCACTAAAATATGTAAAATTGTCCCCTCTATCGATTGGTGAAGACCAGAACGTTCTATCTTTCCTATTAGTCGAGTTATGAGTATTTTTTGTTTCGAAAAGTGGATTTTCGAAAATTTCGTGACTCTATTTGAAGGCGAAATAATGATTTTATCACAAAACTGATTGTGCCAGTCGATTTTTTGGCAAAAAACCCCTCTTTACGAATTTTTAGCATTTTTATAATTTTTTGGTAGGAAATTTAGAACAAAGGGGGTAGCTATGGAAATATTTTGAGAAACAAATTGCCTTTTTCTAACTCCCTTAATCCTTGGCAATATCGACTCAAAATTCACTCAAATATGTAAAATTGTCCCCTCTATCGATTGGTGAAGACTAGAACGTTCTATCTTTCCTATTAGTCGAGTTATGAGTATTTTTTGTTTTGAAAAGTGGATTTTCGAAAATTTCATGACTCTATTTGAAGGCGAAAGATTGATTTTATCAAAAAACTGATTGTGCCAGTCGATTTTCCGGCCCAAAAAACCCCTCTTTACGAATTTTTAGCATTTTTTATAATTTTTTTGTCGAAAATTTAGAACAAAGGGGGTAGCTATGGAAATATTTTGCGATACAAATTGATTTTTTCTAACTCCCTCAATCCTTGGAAATATGGACTCAAAATTCACTCAAATATGTAAAATTGTCCCCTCTATCGATTGGTGAAGACTAGAACGTTCTATCTTTCCTATTTGTCGAGTTATGAGTATTTTTTGTTTTGAAAAGTGGATTTTCGAAAATTTCATGACTCTATTTGAAGGCGAAATAATGATTTTATCACAAAACTGATTGTGCCAGTCGATTTTTTGGCCAAAAAAAACCCTCTTTACGAATTTTTAGCATTTTTTATAATTTTTTTGTCGAAAATTTAGAACAAAGGGGGTAGCTATGGAAATATTTTGCGATACAAATTGATTTTTTCTAACTCCCTCAATCCTTGGAAATATGGACTCAAAATTCACTCAAATATGTAAAATTGTCCCCTCTATCGATTGGTGAAGACTAGAACGTTCTATCTTTCCTATTTGTCGAGTTATGAGTAATTTTTGTTTCGAAAAGTGGATTTTCGAAAATTTCATGACTCTATTTGAAGGCGAAATAATGATTTTATCACAAAACTGATTGTGCCAGTCGATTTTTTGGCCAAAAAAACCCCTCTTTACGAATTTTTAGCATTTTTTATAATTTTTTGGTCGAAAATTTAGAACAAAGGGGGTAGCTATGGAAATATTTTGAGAAACAAATTGCTTTTTTCTAACTCCCTTAATCCTTGGCAATATCGACTCAAAATTCACTCAAATATGTAAAATTGTCCCCTCTATCGATTGGTGAAGACTAGAACGTTCTATCTTTCCTATTTGTCGAGTTATGAGTAATTTTTGTTTCGAAAAGTGGATTTTCGAAAATTTCATGACTCTATTTGAAGGCGAAATAATGATTTTATCACAAAACTGATTGTGCCAGTCGATTTTTTGGCCAAAAAAAACCCTCTTCACGAATTTTTAGCATTTTTTATAATTTTTTTGTCGAAAATTTAGAACAAAGGGGGTAGCTAGGGAAATATTTTGCGATACAAATTGATTTTTTCTAACTCCCATAATCCTTGGAAATATGGACTCAAAATTCACTAAAATATGTTAAATTGTCCCCTCTATCGATTGGTGAAGACTAGAACGTTCTATCTTTCCTATTTGTCGAGTTATGAGTATTTTTTGTTTTGAAAAGTGGATTTTCGAAAATTTCATGACTCTATTTGAAGGCGAAATAATGATTTTATCACAAAACTGATTGTGCCAGTCGATTTTTTGGCCAAAAAAAAACCCTCTACGAATTTTTAGCATTTTTTATAATTTTTTTGTCGAAAATTTAGAACAAAGGGGGTAGCTATGGAAATATTTTGCGATACAAATTGATTTTTTCTAACTCCCATAATCCTTGGAAATATGGACTCAAAATTCACCAAAATATGTAAAATTGTCACCTCTATCGATTGGTGAAGACTAGAACGTTCTATCTTTCCTATTTGTCGAGTTATGAGTATTTTTTGTTTTGAAAAGTGGATTTTCGAAAATTTCATGACTCTATTTGAAGGCGAAAGATTTATTTTATCAAAAAACTGATTGTGCCAGTCGATTTTTTGGCCAAAAAAACCCTCTTTACGTATTTTTAGCATTTTTTATTTTTTTTTGTCGAAAATTTAGAACAAAGGGGGTAGCTATGGAAATATTTTGCGATACAAATTGATTTTTTCTAACTCCCATAATCCTTGGAAATATGGACTCAAAATTCACTAAAATATGTAAAATTGTCCCCTCTATCGATTGGTGAAGACTAGAACGTTCTATCTTTCCTATTTGTCGAGTTATGAGTAATTTTTGTTTTGAAAAGTGGATTTTCGAAAATTTCATGACTCTATTTGAAGGCGAAATAATGATTTTATCACAAAACTGATTGTGCCAGTCGATTTTTTGGCCAAAAAAAACCCTCTTCACGAATTTTTAGCATTTTTTATAATTTTTTGGTCGAAAATTTAGAACAAAGGGGGTAGCTATGGAAATATTTTGAGAAACAAATTGATTTTTTCTAACTCCCTCAATCCTTGGCAATATCGACTCAAAATTCACTCAAATATGTAAAATTGTCCCCTCTAGCGATTGGTGAAGACTAGAACGTTCTATCTTTCCTATTTGTCGAGTTATGAGTAATTTTTGTTTCGAAAAGTGGATTTTCGAAAATTTCATGACTCTATTTGAAGGCGAAATAATGATTTTATCACAAAACTGATTGTGCCAGTCGATTTTTTTGGCCAAAAAAAACCCTCTTCACGAATTTTTAGCATTTTTTATAATTTTTTTGTCGAAAATTTAGAACAAAGGGGGTAGCTAGGGAAATATTTTGCGATACAAATTGATTTTTTCTAACTCCCATAATCCTTGGAAATATGGACTCAAAATTCACTAAAATATGTTAAATTGTCCCCTCTATCGATTGGTGAAGACTAGAACGTTCTATCTTTCCTATTTGTCGAGTTATGAGTATTTTTTTGTTTTGAAAAGTGGATTTTCGAAAATTTCATGACTCTATTTGAAGGCGAAATAATGATTTTATCACAAAACTGATTGTGCCAGTCGATTTTTTGGCCAAAAAAACCCCTCTTTACGTATTTTTAGCATTTTTTATAATTTTTTTGTCGAAAATTTAGAACAAAGGGGGTAGCTATGGAAATATTTTGCGATACAAATTGATTTTTTCTAACTCCCATAATCCTAGGAAATATGGACTCAAAATTCACTAAAATATGTAAAATTGTCCCCTCTATCGATTGGTGAAGTCTAGAACGTTCTATCTTTCCTATTAGTCGAGTTATGAGTATTTTTTGTTTTGAAAAGTGGATTTTCGAAAATTTCATGACTCTATTTGAAGGCGAAATAATGATTTTATCACAAAACTGATTGTGCCAGTCGATTTTTTGGCCAAAAAAAAACCCTCTACGAATTTTTAGCATTTTTTATAATTTTTTTGTCGAAAATTTAGAACAAAGGGGGTAGCTATGGAAATATTTTGCGATACAAATTGATTTTTTCTAACTCCCATAATCCTTGGAAATATGGACTCAAAATTCACTAAAATATTTAAAATTGTCCCCTTTATCGATTGGTGAAGACTAGAACGTTCTATCTTTCCTATTTGTCGAGTTATGAGTATTTTTTGTTTTGAAAAGAGGATTTTCGAAAATTTCATGACTCTATTTGAAGGCGAAATAATGATTTTATCACAAAACTGATTGTGCCAGTCGATTTTTTGGCCAAAAAAAACCCTCTTTACGTATTTTTAGCATTTTTTATAATTTTTTTGTCGAAAATTTAGAACAAAGGGGGTAGCTATGGAAATATTTTGCGATACAAATTGATTTTTTCTAACTCCCATAATCCTTGGAAATATGGACTCAAAATTCACTAAAATATGTAAAATTGTCCCCTCTATCGATTGGTGAAGACTAGAACGTTCTATCTTTCCTATTTGTCGAGTTATGAGTAATTTTTGTTTCGAAAAGTGGATTTTCGAAAATTTCATGACTCTATTTGAAGGCGAAATAATGATTTTATCACAAAACTGATTGTGCCAGTCGATTTTTTGGCCAAAAAAACCCCTCTTTACGAATTTTTAGCATTTTTTATAATTTTTTGGTCGAAAATTTAGAACAAAGGGGGTAGCTATGGAAATATTTTGAGAAACAAATTGCTTTTTTCTAACTCCCTTAATCCTTGGCAATATCGACTCAAAATTCACTCAAATATGTAAAATTGTCCCCTCTATCGATTGGTGAAGACTAGAACGTTCTATCTTTCCTATTAGTCGAGTTATGAGTATTTTTTGTTTTGAAAAGTGGATTTTCGAAAATTTCATGACTCTATTTGAAGGCGAAAGATTGATTTTATCAAAAAACTGATTGTGCCAGTCGATTTTCCGGCCCAAAAAACCCCTCTTTACGAATTTTAAGCATTTATTATTTTTTTTGTCGAAAATTTAGAACAAAGGGGGTCTATGGAAATATTTTGCGATACAAATTGATTTTTTCTAACTCCCATAATCCTTGGAAATATGGATTCAAAATTCTTTAAAATATGTAAAATTGTCCCCTCTATCGATTGGTGAAGACTAGAACGTTCTATCTTTCCTATTTGTCGAGTTATGAGTATTTTTTGTTTTGAAAAGTGGATTTTCGAAAATTTCATGACTCTATTTGAAGGCGAAATAATGATTTTATCACAAAACTGATTGTGCCAGTCGATTTTTTGGCCAAAAAAACCCCTCTTTACGAATTTTTAGCATTTTTTATAATTTTTTTGTCGAAAATTTAGAACAAAGGGGGTAGCTATGGAAATATTTTGCGATACAAATTGATTTTTTCTAACTCCCTCAATCCTTGGAAATATGGACTCAAAATTCATTCAAATATGTAAAATTGTCCCCTCTATCGATTGGTGAAGACTAGAACGTTCTATCTTTCCTATTTGTCGAGTTATGAGTAATTTTTGTTTCGAAAAGTGGATTTTCGAAAATTTCATGACTCTATTTGAAGGCGAAATAATGATTTTATCACAAAACTGATTGTGCCAGTCGATTTTTTGGCCAAAAAAAACCCTCTTCACGAATTTTTAGCATTTTTTATAATTTTTTTGTCGAAAATTTAGAACAAAGGGGGTAGCTAGGGAAATATTTTGCGATACAAATTGATTTTTTCTAACTCCCATAATCCTTGGAAATATGGACTCAAAATTCACTAAAATATGTTAAATTGTCCCCTCTATCGATTGGTGAAGACTAGAACGTTCTATCTTTCCTATTTGTCGAGTTATGAGTATTTTTTTGTTTTGAAAAGTGGATTTTCGAAAATTTCATGACTCTATTTGAAGGCGAAATAATGATTTTATCACAAAACTGATTGTGCCAGTCGATTTTTTGGCCAAAAAAACCCCTCTTTACGTATTTTTAGCATTTTTTATAATTTTTTTGTCGAAAATTTAGAACAAAGGGGGTAGCTATGGAAATATTTTGCGATACAAATTGATTTTTTCTAACTCCCATAATCCTAGGAAATATGGACTCAAAATTCACTAAAATATGTAAAATTGTCCCCTCTATCGATTGGTGAAGACTAGAACGTTCTATCTTTCCTATTAGTCGAGTTATGAGTATTTTTTGTTTTGAAAAGTGGATTTTCGAAAATTTCATGACTCTATTTGAAGGCGAAATAATGATTTTATCACAAAACTGATTGTGCCAGTCGATTTTTTGGCCAAAAAAAAACCCTCTACGAATTTTTAGCATTTTTTATAATTTTTTTGTCGAAAATTTAGAACAAAGGGGGTAGCTATGGAAATATTTTGCGATACAAATTGATTTTTTCTAACTCCCATAATCCTTGGAAATATGGACTCAAAATTCACTAAAATATGTAAAATTGTCCCCTTTATCGATTGGTGAAGACTAGAACGTTCTATCTTTCCTATTTGTCGAGTTATGAGTATTTTTTGTTTTGAAAAGAGGATTTTCGAAAATTTCATGACTCTATTTGAAGGCGAAATAATGATTTTATCACAAAACTGATTGTGCCAGTCGATTTTTTGGCCAAAAAAAACCCTCTTTACGTATTTTTAGCATTTTTTATAATTTTTTTGTCGAAAATTTAGAACAAAGGGGGTAGCTATGGAAATATTTTGCGATACAAATTGATTTTTTCTAACTCCCATAATCCTTGGAAATATGGACTCAAAATTCACTAAAATATGTAAAATTGTCCCCTCTATCGATTGGTGAAGACTAGAACGTTCTATCTTTCCTATTTGTCGAGTTATGAGTAATTTTTGTTTCGAAAAGTGGATTTTCGAAAATTTCATGACTCTATTTGAAGGCGAAATAATGATTTTATCACAAAACTGATTGTGCCAGTCGATTTTTTGGCCAAAAAAACCCCTCTTTACGAATTTTTAGCATTTTTTATAATTTTTTGGTCGAAAATTTAGAACAAAGGGGGTAGCTATGGAAATATTTTGAGAAACAAATTGCTTTTTTCTAACTCCCTTAATCCTTGGCAATATCGACTCAAAATTCACTCAAATATGTAAAATTGTCCCCTCTATCGATTGGTGAAGACTAGAACGTTCTATCTTTCCTATTAGTCGAGTTATGAGTATTTTTTGTTTTGAAAAGTGGATTTTCGAAAATTCCATGACTCTATTTGAAGGCGAAAGATTGATTTTATCAAAAAACTGATTGTGCCAGTCGATTTTCCGGCCCAAAAAACCCCTCTTTACGAATTTTAAGCATTTATTATTTTTTTTGTCGAAAATTTAGAACAAAGGGGGTCTATGGAAATATTTTGCGATACAAATTGATTTTTTCTAACTCCCATAATCCTTGGAAATATGGATTCAAAATTCTTTAAAATATGTAAAATTGTCCCCTCTATCGATTGGTGAAGACTAGAACGTTCTATCTTTCCTATTTGTCGAGTTATGAGTATTTTTTGTTTTGAAAAGTGGATTTTCGAAAATTTCATGACTCTATTTGAAGGCGAAATAATGATTTTATCACAAAACTGATTGTGCCAGTCGATTTTTTGGCCAAAAAAACCCCTCTTTACGAATTTTTAGCATTTTTTATAATTTTTTTGTCGAAAATTTAGAACAAAGGGGGTAGCTATGGAAATATTTTGCGATACAAATTGATTTTTTCTAACTCCCTCAATCCTTGGAAATATGGACTCAAAATTCATTCAAATATGTAAAATTGTCCCCTCTATCGATTGGTGAAGACTAGAACGTTCTATCTTTCCTATTTGTCGAGTTATGAGTAATTTTTGTTTCGAAAAGTGGATTTTCGAAAATTTCATGACTCTATTTGAAGGCGAAATAATGATTTTATCACAAAACTGATTGTGCCAGTCGATTTTTTGGCCAAAAAACCCCTCTTTACGAATTTTTAGCATTTTTTATAATTTTTTTGTCGAAAATTTAGAACAAAGGGGGTAGCTAGGGAAATATTTTGCGATACAAATTGATTTTTTCTAACTCCCATAATCCTTGGAAATATGGACTCAAAATTCACTAAAATATGTAAAATTGTCCCCTCTATCGATTGGTGAAGACTAGAACGTTCTATCTTTCCTATTTGTCGAGTTATGAGTATTTTTTGTTTTGAAAAGTGGATTTTCGAAAATTTCATGACTCTATTTGAAGGCGAAATAATGATTTTATCACAAAACTGATTGTGCCAGTCGATTTTTTGGCCAAAAAAAACCCTCTTTACGAATTTTTAGCATTTTTTATAATTTTTTTGTCGAAAATTTAGAACAAAGGGGGTAGCTATGGAAATATTTTGCGATACAAATTGATTTTTTCTAACTCCCTCAATCCTTGGGAATATGGACTCAAAATCCACTCAAATATGTAAAATTGTCCCCTCTATCGATTGGTGAAGACTAGAACGTTCTATCTTTCCTATTTGTCGAGTTATGAGTAATTTTTGTTTCGAAAAGTGGATTTTCGAAAATTTCATGACTCTATCTATTTGAAGGCGAAATAATGATTTTATCACAAAACTGATTGTGCCAGTCGATTTTTTGGCCAAAAAAAACCCTCTTCACGAATTTTTAGCATTTTTTATAATTTTTTGGTCGAAAATTTAGAACAAAGGGGGTAGCTATGGAAATATTTTGAGAAACAAATTGATTTTTTCTAACTCCCTCAATCCTTGGCAATATCGACTCAAAATTCACTCAAATATGTAAAATTGTCCCCTCTAGCGATTGGTGAAGACTAGAACGTTCTATCTTTCCTATTTGTCGAGTTATGAGTAATTTTTGTTTCGAAAAGTGGATTTTCGAAAATTTCATGACTCTATTTGAAGGCGAAATAATGATTTTATCACAAAACTGATTGTGCCAGTCGATTTTTTGGCCAAAAAAAACCCTCTTCACGAATTTTTAGCATTTTTTATAATTTTTTTGTCGAAAATTTAGAACAAAGGGGGTAGCTAGGGAAATATTTTGCGATACAAATTGATTTTTTCTAACTCCCATAATCCTTGGAAATATGAACTCAAAATTCACTAAAATATGTTAAATTGTCCCCTCTATCGATTGGTGAAGACTAGAACGTTCTATCTTTCCTATTTGTCGAGTTATGAGTATTTTTTGTTTTGAAAAGTGGATTTTCGAAAATTTCATGACTCTATTTGAAGGCGAAATAATGATTTTATCACAAAACTGATTGTGCCAGTCGATTTTTTGGCCAAAAAAACCCCTCTTTACGTATTTTTAGCATTTTTTATAATTTTTTTGTCGAAAATTTAGAACAAAGGGGGTAGCTATGGAAATATTTTGCGATACAAATTGATTTTTTCTAACTCCCATAATCCTAGGAAATATGGACTCAAAATTCACTAAAATATGTAAAATTGTCCCCTCTATCGATTGGTGAAGACTAGAACGTTCTATCTTTCCTATTAGTCGAGTTATGAGTATTTTTTGTTTTGAAAAGTGGATTTTCGAAAATTTCATGACTCTATTTGAAGGCGAAATAATGATTTTATCACAAAACTGATTGTGCCAGTCGATTTTTTGGCCAAAAAAAAACCCTCTACGAATTTTCAGCATTTTTTATAATTTTTTTGTCGAAAATTTAGAACAAAGGGGGTAGCTATGGAAATATTTTGCGATACAAATTGATTTTTTCTAACTCCCATAATCCTTGGAAATATGGACTCAAAATTCACTAAAATATGTAAAATTGTCCCCTTTATCGATTGGTGAAGACTAGAACGTTCTATCTTTCCTATTTGTCGAGTTATGAGTATTTTTTGTTTTGAAAAGAGGATTTTCGAAAATTTCATGACTCTATTTGAAGGCGAAATAATGATTTTATCACAAAACTGATTGTGCCAGTCGATTTTTTGGCCAAAAAAAACCCTCTTTACGTATTTTTAGCATTTTTTATAATTTTTTTGTCGAAAATTTAGAACAAAGGGGGTAGCTATGGAAATATTTTGCGATACAAATCGATTTTTTCTAACTCCCATAATCCTTGGAAATATGGACTCAAAATTCACTAAAATATGTAAAATTGTCCCCTCTATCGATTGGTGAAGACTAGAACGTTCTATCTTTCCTATTTGTCGAGTTATGAGTAATTTTTGTTTCGAAAAGTGGATTTTCGAAAATTTCATGACTCTATTTGAAGGCGAAATAATGATTTTATCACAAAACTGATTGTGCCAGTCGATTTTTTGGCCAAAAAAACCCCTCTTTACGAATTTTTAGCATTTTTTATAATTTTTTGGTCGAAAATTTAGAACAAAGGGGGTAGCTATGGAAATATTTTGAGAAACAAATTGCTTTTTTCTAACTCCCTTAATCCTTGGCAATATCGACTCAAAATTCACTCAAATATGTAAAATTGTCCCCTCTATCGATTGGTGAAGACTAGAACGTTCTATCTTTCCTATTAGTCGAGTTATGAGTATTTTTTGTTTTGAAAAGTGGATTTTCGAAAATTTCATGACTCTATTTGAAGGCGAAAGATTGATTTTATCAAAAAACTGATTGTGCCAGTCGATTTTCCGGCCCAAAAAACCCCTCTTTACGAATTTTAAGCATTTATTATTTTTTTTGTCGAAAATTTAGAACAAAGGGGGTCTATGGAAATATTTTGCGATACAAATTGATTTTTTCTAACTCCCATAATCCTTGGAAATATGGACTCAAAATTCACTAAAATATGTAAAATTGTCCCCTCTATCGATTGGTGAAGACTAGAACGTTCTATCTTTCCTATTTGTCGAGTTATGAGTATTTTTTGTTTTGAAAAGTGGATTTTCGAAAATTTCATGACTCTATTTGAAGGCGAAATAATGATTTTATCACAAAACTGATTGTGCCAGTCGATTTTTTGGCCAAAAAAAACCCTCTTTACGAATTTTTAGCATTTTTTATAATTTTTTTGTCGAAAATTTAGAACAAAGGGGGTAGCTATGGAAATATTTTGCGATACAAATTGATTTTTTCTAACTCCCTTAGTCCTTGGGAATATGGACTCAAAATCCACTCAAATATGTAAAATTGTCCCCTCTATCGATTGGTGAAGACTAGAACGTTCTATCTTTCCTATTTGTCGAGTTATGAGTAATTTTTGTTTCGAAAAGTGGATTTTCGAAAATTTCATGACTCTATTTGAAGGCGAAATAATGATTTTATCACAAAACTGATTGTGCCAGTCGATTTTTTGGCCAAAAAAACCCCTCTTTACGAATTTTTAGCACTTTTTATAATTTTTTGGTCGAAAATTTAGAACAAAGGGGGTAGCTATGGAAATATTTTGAGAAACAAATTGCTTTTTTCTAACTCCCTTAATCCCTGGCAATATCGACTCAAAATTCACTCAAATATGTAAAATTGTCCCCTCTATCGATTGGTGAAGACTAGAACGTTCTATCTTTCCTATTAGTCGAGTTATGAGTATTTTTTGTTTCGAAAAGTGGATTTTCGAAAATTTCATGACTCTATTTGAAGGCGAAATAATGATTTTATCACAAAACTGATTATGCCAGTCGATTTTTTGGCCAAAAAAACCCCTCTTTACGAATTTTTAGCATATTTTATAATTTTTTGGTCGAAAATTTAGAACAAAGGGGGTAGCTATGGAAATATTTTGAGAAACAAATTGCTTTTTTCTAACTCCCTTAATCCCTGGCAATATCGACTCAAAATTTACTCAAATATGTAAAATTGTCCCCTCTATCGATTGGTGAAGACTAGAACGTTCTATCTTTCCTATTAGTCGAGTTATGAGTATTTTTTGTTTTGAAAAGTGGATTTTCGAAAATTTCATGACTCTATTTGAAGGCGAAAGATTTATTTTATCAAAAAACTGATTGTGCCAGTCGATTTTCCGGCCCAAAAAACCCCTCTTTACGAATTTTAAGCATTTTTTATTTTTTTTTGTAGAAAATTTAGAACAAAGGGGTAGATATGGAAATATTTTGCGAATCAAATTGCTTTTTTCTAACTCCCTTAATCCTTGGAAATATCGACTCACAATCCACTCAAATATGTAAAATTGTCCCCTCTATCGATTGGTGAAGACTAGAACGTTCTATCTTTCCTATTAGTCGAGTTATGAGTATTTTTTGTTTTGAAAAGTGGATTTTCGAAAATTTCATGACTCTATTTGAAGGCGAAAGATTGATTTTTATCAAAAATCTGATTGTGCCAGTCGATTTTCCGGCCCAAAAAAACCCTCTTTACGAATTTTAAGCATTTTTTATAATTTTTTGGTCGAAAATTTAGAACAAAGGGGGTAGCTATGGAAATATTTTGAGAAACAAATTGCTTTTTTCTAACTCCCTTAATCCTTGGCAATATCGACTCAAAATTCACTCAAATATGTAAAATTGTCCCCTCTATCGATTGGTGAAGACTAGAACGTTCTATCTTTCCTATTAGTCGAGTTATGAGTATATTTTGTTTTGAAAAGTGGATTTTCGAAAATTTCATGACTCTATTTGAAGGAGAAAGATTGAATTTATCAAAAAACTGATTGTGCCAGTCGATTTTCCGGCCCAAAAAACCCCTCTTTACGAATTTTTAGCATTTTTTATTTTTTTTTGTCGAAAATTTAGAACAAAGGGGTAGATATGGAAATATTTTGCGAATCAAATTGCTTTTTTCTAACTCCCTTAATCCTTGAAAATATTGACTCACAATTCACTCAAATATGTAAAATTGTCCCCTCTATCGATTGGTGAAGACTAGAACGTTCTATCTTTCCTATTAGTCGAGTTATGAGTATTTTTTGTTTTGAAAAGTGGATTTTCGAAAATTTCATGACTCTATTTGAAGGCGAAAGATTGATTTTATCAAAAAACTGATTGTGCCAGTCGATTTTCCGGCCCAAAAAACCCCTCTTTACGAATTTTAAGCATTTTTTATTTTTTTTTGTCGAAAATTTAGAACAAAGGGGGTAGCTAGGGAAATATTTTGCGATACAAATTGATTTCTTCTAACTCCCATAATCCTTGGAAATATGGACTCAAAATTCACTAAAATATGTAAAATTGTCCCCTCTATCGATTGGTAAAGACTAGAACGTTCTATCTTTCCTATTTGTCGAGTTATGAGTATTTTTTGTTTGGAAAAGTGGATTTTCGAAAATTTCATGACTCTATTTGAAGGCGAAATAATGATTTTATCACAAAACTGATTGTGCCAGTCGATTTTTTGGCCAAAAAAACCCCTCTTTACGAATTTTTAGCATTTTTTATAATTTTTTTGTCGAAAATTTAGAACAAAGGGGGTAGCTATGGAAATATTTTGCGATACAAATTGATTTTTTCTAACTCCCTCAATCCTTGGAAATATGGACTCAAAATTCACTAAAATATGTAAAATTGTCCCCTCTATCGATTGGTGAAGACTAGAACGTTCTATCTTTCCTATTTGTCGAGTTATGAGTATTTTTTGTTTTGAAAAGTGGATTTTCGAAAATTTCATGACTCTATTTGAAGGCGAAATAATGATTTTATCACAAAACTGATTGTGCCAGTCGATTTTTTGGCCAAAAAACCCCTCTTTACGAATTTTTAGCATTTTTTATAATTTTTTTGTCGAAAATTTAGAACAAAGGGGGTAGCTAGGGAAATATTTTGCGATACAAATTGATTTTTTCTAACTTCCATAATCCTTGGAAATATGGACTCAAAATTCACTAAAATATGTAAAATTGTCCCCTCTATCGATTGGTGAAGACTAGAACGTTCTATCTTTCCTATTTGTCGAGTTATGAGTATTTTTTGTTTTGAAAAGTGGATTTTCGAAAATTTCATGACTCTATTTGAAGGCGAAATAATGATTTTATCACAAAACTGATTGTGCCAGTCGATTTTTTGGCCAAAAAAAACCCTCTACGAATTTTTAGCATTTTTTATAATTTTTTTGTCGAAAATTTAGAACAAAGGGGGTAGCTATGGAAATATTTTGCGATACAAATTGATTTTTTCTAACTCCCATAATCCTTGGAAATATGGACTCAAAATTCACTAAAATATGTAAAATTGTCCCCTCTATCGATTGGTGAAGACTAGAACGTTCTATCTTTCCTATTTGTCGAGTTATGAGTATTTTTTGTTTTGAAAAGTGGATTTTCGAAAATTTCATGACTCTATTTGAAGGCGAAATAATGATTTTATCACAAAACTGACTGTGCCAGTCGATTTTTTGGCCAAAAAACTCCTCTTTACGAATTTTTAGCATTTTTTATAATTTTTTTGTCGAAAATTTAGAACAAAGGGGGTAGCTATGGAAATATTTTGCGATACAAATTGATTTTTTCTAACTCCCTCAATCCTTGGGAATATGGACTCAAAATTCACTCGAATATGTAAAATTGTCCCCTCTATCGATTGGTGAAGACTAGAACGTTCTATCTTTCCTATTTGTCGAGTTATGAGTAATTTTTGTTTCGAAAAGTGGATTTTCGAAAATTTCATGACTCTATTTGAAGGCGAAATAATGATTTTACCACAAAACTGATTGTGCCAGTCGATTTTTTGGCCAAAAAAACCCCTCTTTACGAATTTTTAGCATTTTTTATAATTTTTTGGTCGAAAATTTAGAACAAAGGGGGTAGCTATGGAAATATTTTGAGAAACAAATTGCTTTTTTCTAACTCCCTTAATCCCTGGCAATATCGACTCAAAATTCACTCAAATATGCAAAATTGTCCCCTCTATCGATTGGTGAAGACTAGAACGTTCTATCTTTCCTATTAGTCGAGTTATGAGTATTTTTTGTTTTGAAAAGTGGATTTTCGAAAATTTCATGACTCTATTTGAAGGCGAAAGATTTATTTTATCAAAAAACTGATTGTGCCAGTCGATTTTCCGGCCCAAAAAACCCCTCTTTACGAATTTTAAGCATTTTTTATTTTTTTTTGTCGAAAATTTAGAACAAAGGGGTAGATATGGAAATATTTTGCGAATCAAATTGCTTTTTTCTAACTCCCTTAATCCTTGGAAATATCGACTCACAATCCACTCAGATATGTAAAATTGTCCCCTCTATCGATTGGTGAAGACTAGAACGTTCTATCTTTCCTATTAGTCGAGTTATGAGTATTTTTTGTTTTGAAAAGTGGATTTTCGAAAATTTCATGACTCTATTTGAAGGCGAAAGATTGATTTTTATCAAAAATCTGATTGTGCCAGTCGATTTTCCGGCCCAAAAAACCCCTCTTTACGAATTTTAAGCATTTATTATTTTTTTTGTCGAAAATTTAGAACAAAGGGGTAGATATGGAAATATTTTGCGAATCAAATTGCTTTTTTCTAACTCCCTTAATCCTTGAAAATATTGACTCACAATTCACTCAAATATGTAAAATTGTCCCCTCTATCGATTGGTGAAGACTAGAACGTTCTATCTTTCCTATTAGTCGAGTTATGAGTATTTTTTGTTTTGAAAAGTGGATTTTCGAAAATTTCATGACTCTATTTGAAGGCGAAAGATTGATTTTATCAAAAAACTGATTGTGCCAGTCGATTTTCCGGCCCAAAAAAAACCCTCTTTACGAATTTTAAGCATTTTTTATTTTTTTTTGTCGAAAATTTAGAACAAAGGGGTAGCTAGGGAAATATTTTGCGGTACAAATTGCCTTTTTCTAACTCCCTTAATCCTTGGCAATATCGACTCAAAATTCACTCAAATATGTAAAATTGTCCCCTCTATCGATTGGTGAAGACTAGAACGTTCTATCTTTCCTATTTGTCGAGTTATGAGTATTTTTTGTTTGGAAAAGTGGATTTTCGAAAATTTCATGACTCTATTTGAAGGCGAAATAATGATTTTATCACAAAACTGATTGTGCCAGTCGATTTTTTGGCCAAAAAAAAACCCTCTTTACGAATATTTAGCATTTTTTATTTTTTTTTGTCGAAAGTTTAGGTATGGAAATATTTTGCGAATCAAATTGCTTTTTTCTAACTCCCTTAATCCTTGGCAATATCGACTCAAAATTCACTCAAATATGTAAAATTGTCCCCTCTATCGATTGGTGAAGACTAGAACGTTCTATCTTTCCTATTAGTCGAGTTATGAGTATTTTTTGTTTTGAAAAGTGGATTTTCGAAAATTTCATGACTCTATTTGAAGGCGAAAGATTGAATTTATCAAAAAACTGATTGTGCCAGTCGATTTTCCGGCCCAAAAAACCCCTCTTTACGAATTTTTAGCATTTTTTATTTTTTTTTGTCGAAAATTTAGAACAAAGGGGTAGCTAGGGAAATATTTTGCGGTACAAATTGCCTTTTTCTAACTCCCTTAATCCTTGGCAATATCGACTCAAAATTCACTCAAATATGTAAAATTGTCCCCTCTATCGATTGGTGAAGACTAGAACGTTCTATCTTTCCTATTTGTCGAGTTATGAGTATTTTTTGTTTGGAAAAGTGGATTTTCGAAAATTTCATGACTCTATTTGAAGGCGAAATAATGATTTTATCACAAAACTGATTGTGCCAGTCGATTTTTTGGCCAAAAAAAACCCTCTTTACGAATATTTAGCATTTTTTATTTTTTTTTGTCGAAAGTTTAGGTATGGAAATATTTTGCGAATCAAATTGCTTTTTTCTAACTCCCTTAATCCTTGGCAATATCGACTCAAAATTAGGGCTGGGCGATTATCAAAAAACATAATCGATTATCGATTATATAAAATAATCGATTATTTTCAATTAATCGATGTTAATCGATTAATTGATTAATCGAAAAAAATCGATTATTCGAAAATAATCGAAAATAATCGAATAATCGAAAATAATCGATTGATCGAAAAAAATCGATTGATCGAAAAAAATCGATTAATCGAAAAAAATCGATTAATCGAAAAAAATCGATTATTCGAAAATAATCGATTATTCGAAAATAATCGATTAATCGAAAATAATCGATTAATCGAAAATAATCGATTAATCGAAAATAATCGTTTGATCGAAAAAAATCGATTAATCGAAAATAATCAATTTTCGATGATTCGAAAATTTATTATTTTTCATTATTCTTGATAACGGCAGCTGGACCGCTACCGAAACTTTAAAAATAGAGTTTCAACAAACATCGTGATCAAGAACTATTATATTTAACTAATTTTTTCCCTAACTCACGCCTTTAAAAAGATTGACAACTTGGAACTTACGAAAATATTTTGAAGTTTAAGACTTAAAAAAATTGTCAAGATTTGCCAGTCGATTTTCCGGTCCAAAAAACCCCTCTTTACGAATTTTTAGCATTTTTAAAAATTTTTTGTCGAAAATTTAGAACAAAGGGTATGGAAATATTTTGCGAGTCAAATTGCTTTTTTCTAACTCCCTTAATCCTTGGCAATATCGACTCAAAATTCACTAAAATATGTAAAATTGTCCCCTCTATCGATTGGTGAAGACTAGAACGTTCTATCTTTCCTATTAGTCGAGTTATGAGTAATTTTTGTTTTGAAACGTGGATTTTCGAAAATTTCATGACTCTATTTGAAGGCGAAATAATGATTTTGTCAAAAAACTGATTATGCCAGTCGATTTTCCGGCCCAAAAAACCCCTCTTTACGAATTTTAAGCATTTTTTATTTTTTTTGTCGAAAATTTAGAACAAAGGGGTAGATATGGAAATATTTTGCGAATCAAATTGCTTTTTTCTAACTCCCTTAATCCTTGGAAATATCGACTCAAAATTCACTAAAATATGTAAAATTGTCCCCTCTATCGATTGGTGAAGACTAATACGTTCTATCTTTCCTATTAGTCGAGTTATGAGTATTTTTTGTTTTGAAAAGTGGATTTTCGAAAATTTCATGACTCTATTTGAAGGCGAAATAATGATTTTATCACAAAACTGATTGTGCCAGTCGATTTTTTGGCCAAAAAAAACCCTCTACGAATTTTTAGCATTTTTTATAATTTTTTTGTCGAAAATTTAGAACAAAGGGGGTAGCTATGGAAATATTTTGCGATACAAATTGATTTTTTCTAACTCCCATAATCCTTGGAAATATGGACTCAAGATTCACTAAAATATGTAAAATTGTCCCCTCTATCGATTGGTGAAGACTAGAACGTTCTATCTTTCCTATTTGTCGAGTTATGAGTATTTTTTGTTTTGAAAAGTGGATTTTCGAAAATTTCATGACTCTATTTGAAGGCGAAATAATGATTTTATCACAAAACTGACTGTGCCAGTCGATTTTTTGGCCAAAAAAACTCCTCTTTACGAATTTTTAGCATTTTTTATAATTTTTTTGTCGAAAATTTAGAACAAAGGGGGTAGCTATGGAAATATTTTGCGATACAAATTGATTTTTTCTAACTCCCTCAATCCTTGGGAATATGGACTCAAAATTCACTCAAATATGTAAAATTGTCCCCTCTATCGATTGGTGAAGACTAGAACGTTCTATCTTTCCTATTAGTCGAGTTATGAGTATTTTTTGTTTTGAAAAGTGGATTTTCGAAAATTTCATGACTCTATTTGAAGGCGAAAGATTGATTTTATCAAAAAACTGATTGTGCCAGTCGATTTTCCGGCCCAAAAAAAACCCTCTTTACGAATTTTAAGCATTTTTTATAATTTCTTTGTCGAAAATTTAGAACAAAGGGGGTAGCTATGGAAATATTTTGAGAAACAAATTGCTTTTTTCTAACTCCCTTAATCCTTGGCAATATCGACTCAAAATTCACTCAAATATGTAAAATTGTCCCCTCTATCGATTGGTGAAGACTAGAACGTTCTATCTTTCCTATTAGTCGAGTTATGAGTATTTTTTGTTTTGAAAAGTGGATTTTCGAAAATTTCATGACTCTATTTGAAGGCGAAAGATTGAATTTATCAAAAAACTGATTGTGCCAGTCGATTTTCCGGCCCAAAAAACCCCTCTTTACGAATTTTTAGCATTTTTTATTTTTTTTTGTCGAAAATTTAGAACAAAGGGGTAGCTAGGGAAATATTTTGCGGTACAAATTGATTTTTTCTAACTCCCATAGTCCTTGGAAATATGGACTCAAAATTCACTAAAATATGTAAAATTGTCCCCTCTATCGATTGGTGAAGACCAGAACGTTCTATCTTTCCTATTAGTCGAGTTATGAGTATTTTTTGTTTCGAAAAGTGGATTTTCGAAAATTTCATGACTCTATTTGAAGGCGAAATAATGATTTTATCACAAAACTGATTGTGCCAGTCGATTTTTTGGCCAAAAAAACCCCTCTTTACGAATTTTTAGCATTTTTTATAATTTTTTGGTCGAAAATTTAGAACAAAGGGGGTAGCTATGGAAATATTTTGAGAAACAAATTGCCTTTTTCTAACTCCCTTAATCCTTGGCAATATCGACTCAAAATTCACTCAAATATGTAAAATTGTCCCCTCTATCGATTGGTGAAGACTAGAACGTTCTATCTTTCCTATTTGTCGAGTTATGAGTATTTTTTGTTTGGAAAAGTGGATTTTCGAAAATTTCATGACTTTATTTGAAGGCGAAATAATGATTTTATCACAAAACTGATTGTGCCAGTCGATTTTTTGGCCAAAAAAAACCCTCTACGAATTTTTAGCATTTTTTATTTTTTTTTGTCGAAAGTTTAGGTATGGAAATATTTTGCGAATCAAATTGCTTTTTTCTAACTCCCTTAATCCTTGGCAATATCGACTCAAAATTAGGGCTGGGCGATTATCAAAAAACATAATCGATTATCGATTATATAAAATAATCGATTATTTTCAATTAATCGATGTTAATCGATTAATTGATTAATCGAAAAAAATCGATTATTCGAAAATAATCGAAAATAATCGAATAATCGAAAATAATCGATTAATCGAAAAAAATCGATTGATCGAAAAAAATCGATTAATCGAAAAAAATCGATTAATCGAAAAAAATCGATTATTCGAAAATAATCGATTATTCGAAAATAATCGATTAATCGAAAATAATCGATTAATCGAAAATAATCGTTTGATCGAAAAAAATCGATTAATCGAAAATAATCAATTTTCGATGATTCGAAAATTTATTATTTTTCATTATTCTTGATAACGGCAGCTGGACCGCTACCGAAACTTTAAAAATAGAGTTTCAACAAACATCGTGATCAAGAACTATTATATTTAACTAATTTTTTCCCTAACTCACGCCTTTAAAAAGATTGACAATTTGGAACTTACGAAAATATTTTGAAGTTTAAGACTTAAAAAAATTGTCAAGATTTGCCAGTCGATTTTCCGGTCCAAAAAACCCCTCTTTACGAATTTTTAGCATTTTTAAAAATTTTTTGTCGAAAATTTAGAACAAAGGGTATGGAAATATTTTGCGAGTCAAATTGCTTTTTTCTAACTCCCTTAATCCTTGGCAATATCGACTCAAAATTCACTAAAATATGTAAAATTGTCCCCTCTATCGATTGGTGAAGACTAGAACGTTCTATCTTTCCTATTAGTCGAGTTATGAGTAATTTTTGTTTTGAAACGTGGATTTTCGAAAATTTCATGACTCTATTTGAAGGCGAAATAATGATTTTGTCAAAAAACTGATTATGCCAGTCGATTTTCCGGCCCAAAAAACCCCTCTTTACGAATTTTGAGCATTTTTTATTTTTTTTGTCGAAAATTTAGAACAAAGGGGTAGATATGGAAATATTTTGCGAATCAAATTGCTTTTTTCTAACTCCCTTAATCCTTGGAAATATCGACTCAAAATTCACTAAAATATGTAAAATTGTCCCCTCTATCGATTGGTGAAGACTAGAACGTTCTATCTTTCCTATTAGTCGAGTTATGAGTATTTTTTGTTTTGAAAAGTGGATTTTCGAAAATTTTATGACTCTATTTGAAGGCGAAATAATGATTTTATCACAAAACTGATTGTGCCAGTCGATTTTTTGGCCAAAAAAAACCCTCTACGAATTTTTAGCATTTTTTATAATTTTTTTGTCGAAAATTTAGAACAAAGGGGGTAGCTATGGAAATATTTTGCGATACAAATTGATTTTTTCTAACTCCCATAATCCTTGGAAATATGGACTCAAGATTCACTAAAATATGTAAAATTGTCCCCTCTATCGATTGGTGAAGACTAGAACGTTCTATCTTTCCTATTTGTCGAGTTATGAGTATTTTTTGTTTTGAAAAGTGGATTTTCGAAAATTTCATGACTCTATTTGAAGGCGAAATAATGATTTTATCACAAAACTGACTGTGCCAGTCGATTTTTTGGCCAAAAAAACTCCTCTTTACGAATTTTTAGCATTTTTTATAATTTTTTTGTCGAAAATTTAGAACAAAGGGGGTAGCTATGGAAATATTTTGCGATACAAATTGATTTTTTCTAACTCCCTCAATCCTTGGGAATATGGACTCAAAATTCACTCAAATATGTAAAATTGTCCCCTCTATCGATTGGTGAAGACTAGAACGTTCTATCTTTCCTATTTGTCGAGTTATGAGTAATTTTTGTTTCGAAAAGTGGATTTTCGAAAATTTCATGACTCTATTTGAAGGCGAAATAATGATTTTATCACAAAACTGATTGTGCCAGTCGATTTTTTGGCCAAAAAAACCCCTCTTTACGAATTTTTAGCATTTTTTATAATTTTTTGGTCGAAAATTTAGAACAAAGGGGGTAGCTATGGAAATATTTTGAGAAACAAATTGCTTTTTTCTAACTCCCTTAATCCCTGGCAATATCGACTCAAAATTCACTCAAATATGTAAAATTGTCCCCTCTATCGATTGGTGAAGACTAGAACGTTCTATCTTTCCTATTAGTCGAGTTATGAGTATTTTTTGTTTTGAAAAGTGGATTTTCGAAAATTTCATGACTCTATTTGAAGGCGAAAGATTTATTTTATCAAAAAACTGATTGTGCCAGTCGATTTTCCGGCCCAAAAAACCCCTCTTTACGAATTTTAAGCATTTTTTATTTTTTTTTGTCGAAAATTTAGAACAAAGGGGTAGATATGGAAATATTTTGCGAATCAAATTGCTTTTTTCTAACTCCCTTAATCCTTGGAAATATCGACTCACAATCCACTCAAATATGTAAAATTGTCCCCTCTATCGATTGGTGAAGACTAGAACGTTCTATCTTTCCTATTAGTCGAGTTATGAGTATTTTTTGTTTTGAAAAGTGGATTTTCGAAAATTTCATGACTCTATTTGAAGGCGAAAGATTGATTTTTATCAAAAATCTGATTGTGCCAGTCGATTTTCCGGCCCAAAAAACCCCTCTTCACGAATTTTCAGCATTTATTATTTTTTTTGTCGAAAATTTAGAACAAAGGGGTAGATATGGAAATATTTTGTGAATCAAATTGCTTTTTTCTAACTCCCTTAATCCTTGGAAATATCGACTCAAAATTCACTAAAATATGTAAAATTGTCCCCTCTATCGATTGGTGAAGACTAGAACGTTCTATCTTTCCTATTAGTCGAGTTATGAGTATTTTTTGTTTTGAAAAGTGGATTTTCGAAAATTTCATGACTCTATTTGAAGGCGAAAGATTGATTTTATCAAAAAACTGATTGTGCCAGTCGATTTTCCGGCCCAAAAAAACCCTCTTTACGAATTTTAAGCATTTTTTATAATTTTTTGGTCGAAAATTTAGAACAAAGGGGGTAGCTAGGGAAATATTTTGCGATACAAATTGATTTTTTCTAACTCCCATAATCCTTGGAAATATGGACTCAAAATTCACTGAAATATGTAAAATTGTCCCCTCTATCGATTGGTGAAGACTAGAACGTTCTATCTTTCCTATTTGTCGAGTTATGAGTATTTTTTGTTTTGAAAAGTGGATTTTCGAAAATTTCATGACTCTATTTGAAGGCGAAAGATTGAATTTATCAAAAAACTGATTGTGCCAGTCGATTTTCCGGCCCAAAAAACCCCTCTTTACGAATTTTTAGCATTTTTTATTTTTTTTTGTCGAAAATTTAGAACAAAGGGGTAGATATGGAAATATTTTGCGAATCAAATTGCTATTTTCTAACTCCCTTAATCCTTGAAAATATTGACTCACAATTCACTCAAATATGTAAAATTGTCCCCTCTATCGATTGGTGAAGACTAGAACGTTCTATCTTTCCTATTAGTCGAGTTATGAGTATTTTTTGTTTTGAAAAGTGGATTTTCGAAAATTTCATGACTCTATTTGAAGGCGAAAGATTGATTTTATCAAAAAACTGATTGTGCCAGTCGATTTTCCGGCACAAAAAACCCCTCTTTACGAATTTTAAGCATTTTTTATTTTTTTTTGTCGAAAATTTAGAACAAAGGGGGTAGCTAGGGAAATATTTTGCGATACAAATTGATTTTTTCTAACTCCCTTAATCCTTGGCAATATCGACTCAAAATTCACTCAAATATGTAAAATTGTCCCCTCTATCGATTGGTGAAGACTAGAACGTTCTATCTTTCCTATTAGTCGAGTTATGAGTATTTTTTGTTTTGAAAAGTGGATTTTCGAAAATTTCATGACTCTATTTGAAGGCGAAAGATTTATTTTATCAAAAAACTGATTGTGCCAGTCGATTTTCCGGCCCAAAAAACCCCTCTTTACGAATTTTAAGCATTTTTTATTTTTTTTTGTCGAAAATTTAGAACAAAGGGGTAGATATGGAAATATTTTGCGAATCAAATTGCTTTTTTCTAACTCCCTTAATCCTTGGAAATATCGACTCACAATCCACTCAAATATGTAAAATTGTCCCCTCTATCGATTGGTGAAGACTAGAACGTTCTATCTTTCCTATTAGTCGAGTTATGAGTATTTTTTGTTTTGAAAAGTGGATTTTCGAAAATTTCATGACTCTATTTGAAGGCGAAAGATTGATTTTTATCAAAAATCTGATTGTGCCAGTCGATTTTCCGGCCCAAAAAACCCCTCTTTACGAATTTTAAGCATTTATTATTTTTTTTGTCGAAAATTTAGAACAAAGGGGTAGATATGGAAATATTTTGTGAATCAAATTGCTTTTTTCTAACTCCCTTAATCCTTGGAAATATCGACTCAAAATTCACTAAAATATGTAAAATTGTCCCCTCTATCGATTGGTGAAGACTAGAACGTTCTATCTTTCCTATTAGTCGAGTTATGAGTATTTTTTGTTTTGAAAAGTGGATTTTCGAAAATTTCATGACTCTATTTGAAGGCGAAAGATTGATTTTATCAAAAAACTGATTGTGCCAGTCGATTTTCCGGCCCAAAAAAACCCTCTTTACGAATTTTAAGCATTTTTTATAATTTTTTGGTCGAAAATTTAGAACAAAGGGGGTAGCTATGGAAATATTTTGAGAAACAAATTGCTTTTTTCTAACTCCCTTAATCCTTGGCAATATCGACTCAAAATTCACTCAAATATGTAAAATTGTCCCCTCTATCGATTGGTGAAGACTAGAACGTTCTATCTTTCCTATTAGTCGAGTTATGAGTATTTTTTGTTTTGAAAAGTGGATTTTCGAAAATTTCATGACTCTATTTGAAGGCGAAAGATTGAATTTATGAAAAAACTGCTTGTGCCAGTCGATTTTCCGGCCCAAAAAACCCCTCTTTACGAATTTTTAGCATTTTTTATTTTTTTTTGTCGAAAATTTAGAACAAAGGGGTAGATATGGAAATATTTTGCGAATCAAATTGCTATTTTCTAACTCCCTTAATCCTTGAAAATATTGACTCACAATTCACTCAAATATGTAAAATTGTCCCCTCTATCGATTGGTGAAGACTAGAACGTTCTATCTTTCCTATTAGTCGAGTTATGAGTATTTTTTGTTTTGAAAAGTGGATTTTCGAAAATTTCATGACTCTATTTGAAGGCGAAAGATTTATTTTATCAAAAAACTGATTGTGCCAGTCGATTTTCCGGCCCAAAAAACCCCTCTTTACGAATTTTAAGCATTTTTTATTTTTTTTTGTCGAAAATTTAGAACAAAGGGGGTAGCTATGGAAATATTTTGAGAAACAAATTGCTTTTTTCTAACTCCCTTAATCCTTGGCAATATCGACTCAAAATTCACTCAAATATGTAAAATTGTCCCCTCTATCGATTGGTGAAGACTAGAACGTTCTATCTTTCCTATTAGTCGAGTTATGAGTATTTTTTGTTTTGAAAAGTGGATTTTCGAAAATTTCATGACTCTATTTGAAGGCGAAAGATTGATTTTATCAAAAAACTGATTGTGCCAGTCGATTTTCCGGCCCAAAAAAACCCTCTTTACGAATTTTAAGCATTTTTTATAATTTTTTGGTCGAAAATTTAGAACAAAGGGGGTAGCTATGGAAATATTTTGAGAAACAAATTGCTTTTTTCTAACTCCCTTAATCCTTGGCAATATCGACTCAAAATTCACTCAAATATGTAAAATTGTCCCCTCTATCGATTGGTGAAGACTAGAACGTTCTATCTTTCCTATTAGTCGAGTTATGAGTATTTTTTGTTTTGAAAAGTGGATTTTCGAAAATTTCATGACTCTATTTGAAGGCGAAAGATTGAATTTATGAAAAAACTGCTTGTGCCAGTCGATTTTCCGGCCCAAAAAACCCCTCTTTACGAATTTTTAGCATTTTTTATTTTTTTTTGTCGAAAATTTAGAACAAAGGGGTAGATATGGAAATATTTTGCGAATCAAATTGCTATTTTCTAACTCCCTTAATCCTTGAAAATATTGACTCACAATTCACTCAAATATGTAAAATTGTCCCCTCTATCGATTGGTGAAGACTAGAACGTTCTATCTTTCCTATTAGTCGAGTTATGAGTATTTTTTGTTTTGAAAAGTGGATTTTCGAAAATTTCATGACTCTATTTGAAGGCGAAAGATTTATTTTATCAAAAAACTGATTGTGCCAGTCGATTTTCCGGCCCAAAAAACCCCTCTTTACGAATTTTAAGCATTTTTTATTTTTTTTTGTCGAAAATTTAGAACAAAGGGGGTAGCTAGGGAAATATTTTGCGATACAAATTGATTTTTTCTAACTCCCATAATCCTTGGAAATATGGACTCAAAATTCACTCAAATATGTAAAATTGTCCCCTCTATCGATTGGTGAAGACTAGAACGTTCTATCTTTCCTATTTGTCGAGTTATGAGTATTTTTTGTTTGGAAAAGTGGATTTTCGAAAATTTCATGACTATTTGAAGGCGAAATAATGATTTTATCACAAAACTGATTGTGCCAGTCGATTTTTTGGCCAAAAAAACCCTCTTTACGAATTTTTAGCATTTTTTATTTTTTTTTGTCGAAAGTTTAGGTATGGAAATATTTTGCGAATCAAATTGCTTTTTTCTAACTCCCTTAATCCTTGGCAATATCGACTCAAAATTAGGGCTGGGCGATTATCAAAAAACATAATCGATTATCGATTATATAAAATAATCGATTATTTTCAATTAATCGATGTTAATCGATTAATTGATTAATCGAAAATAATCGATTAATCGAAAATAATCGAAAATAATCGAATAATCGAAAATAATCGATTAATCTAAAATAATCGAATAATCGAAAATAATCGATTAATCGAAAATAATCGATTAATCGAAAATAATCGTTTGATCGAAAAAAATCGATTAATCGAAAATAATCAATTTTCGATGATTCGAAAATTTATTATTTTTCATTATTCTTGATAACGGCAGCTGGACCGCTACCGAAACTTTAAAAATAGAGTTTCAACAAACATCGTGATCAAGAACTATATTTAACTAATTTTTTCCCTAACTCACGCCTTTAAAAAGATTGACAATTTGGAACTTACGAAAATATTTTGAAGTTTAAGACTTAAAAAAATTGTCAAGATTTGCCAGTCGATTTTCCGGTCCAAAAAACCCCTCTTCACGAATTTTTAGCATTTTTTAAAAAATTTTGTCGAAAATTTAGAACAAAGGGTATGGAAATATTTTGCGAATCAAATTGCTTTTTTCTAACTCCCTTAATCCTTGGCAATATCGACTCAAAATTCACTAAAATATGTAAAATTGTCCCCTCTATCGATTGGTGAAGACTAGAACGTTCTATCTTTCCTATTAGTCGAGTTATGAGTATTTTTTGTTTTGAAAAGTGGATTTTCGAAAATTTCATGACTCTATTTGAAGGCGAAAGATTGAATTTATCAAAAAACTGATTGTGCCAGTCGATTTTCCGGCCCAAAAAACCCCTCTTTACGAATTTTTAGCATTTTTTATTTTTTTTTGTCGAAAATTTAGAACAAAGGGGTAGCTAGGGAAATATTTTGCGGTACAAATTGATTTTTTCTAACTCCCATAGTCCTTGGAAATATGGACTCAAAATTCACTAAAATATGTAAAATTGTCCCCTCTATCGATTGGTGAAGACCAGAACGTTCTATCTTTCTTATTAGTCGAGTTATGAGTATTTTTTGTTTCGAAAAGTGGATTTTCGAAAATTTCATGACTCTATTTGAAGGCGAAATAATGATTTTATCACAAAACTGATTGTGCCAGTCGATTTTTTGGCCAAAAAAACCCCTCTTTACGAATTTTTAGCATTTTTTATAATTTTTTGGTCGAAAATTTAGAACAAAGGGGGTAGCTATGGAAATATTTTGAGAAACAAATTGCCTTTTTCTAACTCCCTTAATCCTTGGCAATATCGACTCAAAATTCACTCAAATATGTAAAATTGTCCCCTCTATCGATTGGTGAAGACTAGAACGTTCTATCTTTCCTATTTGTCGAGTTATGAGTATTTTTTGTTTGGAAAAGTGGATTTTCGAAAATTTCATGACTCTATTTGAAGGCGAAATAATGATTTTATCACAAAACTGATTGTGCCAGTCGATTTTTTGGCCAAAAAAAACCCTCTTTACGAATATTTAGCATTTTTTATTTTTTTTTGTCGAAAGTTTAGGTATGGAAATATTTTGCGAATCAAATTGCTTTTTTCTAACTCCCTTAATCCTTGGCAATATCGACTCAAAATTAGGGCTGGGCGATTATCAAAAAACATAATCGATTATCGATTATATAAAATAATCGATTATTTTCAATTAATCGATGTTAATCGATTAATTGATTAATCGAAAAAAATCGATTATTCGAAAATAATCGAAAATAATCGAATAATCGAAAATAATCGATTGATCGAAAAAAATCGATTGATCGAAAAAAATCGATTAATCGAAAAAAATCGATTAATCGAAAAAAATCGATTATTCGAAAATAATCGATTATTCGAAAATAATCGATTAATCGAAAATAATCGATTAATCGAAAATAATCGATTAATCGAAAATAATCGTTTGATCGAAAAAAATCGATTAATCGAAAATAATCAATTTTCGATGATTCGAAAATTTATTATTTTTCATTATTCTTGATAACGGCAGCTGGACCGCTACCGAAACTTTAAAAATAGAGTTTCAACAAACATCGTGATCAAGAACTATTATATTTAACTAATTTTTTCCCTAACTCACGCCTTTAAAAAGATTGACAACTTGGAACTTACGAAAATATTTTGAAGTTTAAGACTTAAAAAAATTGTCAAGATTTGCCAGTCGATTTTCCGGTCCAAAAAACCCCTCTTTACGAATTTTTAGCATTTTTAAAAATTTTTTGTCGAAAATTTAGAACAAAGGGTATGGAAATATTTTGCGAGTCAAATTGCTTTTTTCTAACTCCCTTAATCCTTGGCAATATCGACTCAAAATTCACTAAAATATGTAAAATTGTCCCCTCTATCGATTGGTGAAGACTAGAACGTTCTATCTTTCCTATTAGTCGAGTTATGAGTATTTTTTGTTTTGAAAAGTGGATTTTCGAAAATTTCATGACTCTATTTGAAGGCGAAAGATTGAATTTATCAAAAAACTGATTGTGCCAGTCGATTTTCCGGCCCAAAAAACCCCTCTTTACGAATTTTTAGCATTTTTTATTTTTTTTTGTCGAAAATTTAGAACAAAGGGGTAGCTAGGGAAATATTTTGCGGTACAAATTGATTTTTTCTAACTCCCATAGTCCTTGGAAATATGGACTCAAAATTCACTAAAATATGTAAAATTGTCCCCTCTATCGATTGGTGAAGACCAGAACGTTCTATCTTTCCTATTAGTCGAGTTATGAGTATTTTTTGTTTCGAAAAGTGGATTTTCGAAAATTTCATGACTCTATTTGAAGGCGAAATAATGATTTTATCACAAAACTGATTGTGCCAGTCGATTTTTTGGCCAAAAAAACCCCTCTTTACGAATTTTTAGCATTTTTTATAATTTTTTGGTCGAAAATTTAGAACAAAGGGGGTAGCTATGGAAATATTTTGAGAAACAAATTGCCTTTTTCTAACTCCCTTAATCCTTGGCAATATCGACTCAAAATTCACTCAAATATGTAAAATTGTCCCCTCTATCGATTGGTGAAGACTAGAACGTTCTATCTTTCCTATTTGTCGAGTTATGAGTATTTTTTGTTTGGAAAAGTGGATTTTCGAAAATTTCATGACTTTATTTGAAGGCGAAATAATGATTTTATCACAAAACTGATTGTGCCAGTCGATTTTTTGGCCAAAAAAAACCCTCTACGAATTTTTAGCATTTTTTATTTTTTTTTGTCGAAAGTTTAGGTATGGAAATATTTTGCGAATCAAATTGCTTTTTTCTAACTCCCTTAATCCTTGGCAATATCGACTCAAAATTAGGGCTGGGCGATTATCAAAAAACATAATCGATTATCGATTATATAAAATAATCGATTATTTTCAATTAATCGATGTTAATCGATTAATTGATTAATCGAAAAAAATCGATTATTCGAAAATAATCGAAAATAATCGAATAATCGAAAATAATCGATTAATCGAAAAAAATCGATTGATCGAAAAAAATCGATTAATCGAAAAAAATCGATTAATCGAAAAAAATCGATTATTCGAAAATAATCGATTATTCGAAAATAATCGATTAATCGAAAATAATCGATTAATCGAAAATAATCGATTAATCGAAAATAATCGTTTGATCGAAAAAAATCGATTAATCGAAAATAATCAATTTTCGATGATTCGAAAATTTATTATTTTTCATTATTCTTGATAACGGCAGCTGGACCGCTACCGAAACTTTAAAAATAGAGTTTCAACAAACATCGTGATCAAGAACTATTATATTTAACTAATTTTTTCCCTAACTCACGCCTTTAAAAAGATTGACAATTTGGAACTTACGAAAATATTTTGAAGTTTAAGACTTAAAAAAATTGTCAAGATTTGCCAGTCGATTTTCCGGTCCAAAAAACCCCTCTTTACGAATTTTTAGCATTTTTAAAAATTTTTTGTCGAAAATTTAGAACAAAGGGTATGGAAATATTTTGCGAGTCAAATTGCTTTTTTCTAACTCCCTTAATCCTTGGCAATATCGACTCAAAATTCACTAAAATATGTAAAATTGTCCCCTCTATCGATTGGTGAAGACTAGAACGTTCTATCTTTCCTATTAGTCGAGTTATGAGTAATTTTTGTTTTGAAACGTGGATTTTCGAAAATTTCATGACTCTATTTGAAGGCGAAATAATGATTTTGTCAAAAAACTGATTATGCCAGTCGATTTTCCGGCCCAAAAAACCCCTCTTTACGAATTTTAAGCATTTTTTATTTTTTTTGTCGAAAATTTAGAACAAAGGGGTAGATATGGAAATATTTTGCGAATCAAATTGCTTTTTTCTAACTCCCTTAATCCTTGGAAATATCGACTCAAAATTCACTAAAATATGTAAAATTGTCCCCTCTATCGATTGGTGAAGACTAGAACGTTCTATCTTTCCTATTAGTCGAGTTATGAGTATTTTTTGTTTTGAAAAGTGGATTTTCGAAAATTTTATGACTCTATTTGAAGGCGAAATAATGATTTTATCACAAAACTGATTGTGCCAGTCGATTTTTTGGCCAAAAAAAACCCTCTACGAATTTTTAGCATTTTTTATAATTTTTTTGTCGAAAATTTAGAACAAAGGGGGTAGCTATGGAAATATTTTGCGATACAAATTGATTTTTTCTAACTCCCATAATCCTTGGAAATATGGACTCAAGATTCACTAAAATATGTAAAATTGTCCCCTCTATCGATTGGTGAAGACTAGAACGTTCTATCTTTCCTATTTGTCGAGTTATGAGTATTTTTTGTTTTGAAAAGTGGATTTTCGAAAATTTCATGACTCTATTTGAAGGCGAAATAATGATTTTATCACAAAACTGACTGTGCCAGTCGATTTTTTGGCCAAAAAAACTCCTCTTTACGAATTTTTAGCATTTTTTATAATTTTTTTGTCGAAAATTTAGAACAAAGGGGGTAGCTATGGAAATATTTTGCGATACAAATTGATTTTTTCTAACTCCCTCAATCCTTGGGAATATGGACTCAAAATTCACTCAAATATGTAAAATTGTCCCCTCTATCGATTGGTGAAGACTAGAACGTTCTATCTTTCCTATTAGTCGAGTTATGAGTATTTTTTGTTTTGAAAAGTGGATTTTCGAAAATTTCATGACTCTATTTGAAGGCGAAAGATTGATTTTATCAAAAAACTGATTGTGCCAGTCGATTTTCCGGCCCAAAAAAAACCCTCTTTACGAATTTTTAGCATTTTTTATAATTTTTTGGTCGAAAATTTAGAACAAAGGGGGTAGCTATGGAAATATTTTGAGAAACAAATTGCTTTTTTCTAACTCCCTTAATCCCTGGCAATATCGACTCAAAATTCACTCAAATATGTAAAATTGTCCCCTCTATCGATTGGTGAAGACTAGAACGTTCTATCTTTCCTATTAGTCGAGTTATGAGTATTTTTTGTTTTGAAAAGTGGATTTTCGAAAATTTCATGACTCTATTTGAAGGCGAAAGATTTATTTTATCAAAAAACTGATTGTGCCAGTCGATTTTCCGGCCCAAAAAACCCCTCTTTACGAATTTTAAGCATTTTTTATTTTTTTTTGTCGAAAATTTAGAACAAAGGGGTAGATATGGAAATATTTTGCGAATCAAATTGCTTTTTTCTAACTCCCTTAATCCTTGGAAATATCGACTCACAATCCACTCAAATATGTAAAATTGTCCCCTCTATCGATTGGTGAAGACTAGAACGTTCTATCTTTCCTATTAGTCGAGTTATGAGTATTTTTTGTTTTGAAAAGTGGATTTTCGAAAATTTCATGACTCTATTTGAAGGCGAAAGATTGATTTTTATCAAAAATCTGATTGTGCCAGTCGATTTTCCGGCCCAAAAAACCCCTCTTCACGAATTTTCAGCATTTATTATTTTTTTTGTCGAAAATTTAGAACAAAGGGGTAGATATGGAAATATTTTGTGAATCAAATTGCTTTTTTCTAACTCCCTTAATCCTTGGAAATATCGACTCAAAATTCACTAAAATATGTAAAATTGTCCCCTCTATCGATTGGTGAAGACTAGAACGTTCTATCTTTCCTATTAGTCGAGTTATGAGTATTTTTTGTTTTGAAAAGTGGATTTTCGAAAATTTCATGACTCTATTTGAAGGCGAAAGATTGATTTTATCAAAAAACTGATTGTGCCAGTCGATTTTCCGGCCCAAAAAAACCCTCTTTACGAATTTTAAGCATTTTTTATAATTTTTTGGTCGAAAATTTAGAACAAAGGGGGTAGCTAGGGAAATATTTTGCGATACAAATTGATTTTTTCTAACTCCCATAATCCTTGGAAATATGGACTCAAAATTCACTGAAATATGTAAAATTGTCCCCTCTATCGATTGGTGAAGACTAGAACGTTCTATCTTTCCTATTTGTCGAGTTATGAGTATTTTTTGTTTTGAAAAGTGGATTTTCGAAAATTTCATGACTCTATTTGAAGGCGAAAGATTGAATTTATCAAAAAACTGATTGTGCCAGTCGATTTTCCGGCCCAAAAAACCCCTCTTTACGAATTTTTAGCATTTTTTATTTTTTTTTGTCGAAAATTTAGAACAAAGGGGTAGATATGGAAATATTTTGCGAATCAAATTGCTATTTTCTAACTCCCTTAATCCTTGAAAATATTGACTCACAATTCACTCAAATATGTAAAATTGTCCCCTCTATCGATTGGTGAAGACTAGAACGTTCTATCTTTCCTATTAGTCGAGTTATGAGTATTTTTTGTTTTGAAAAGTGGATTTTCGAAAATTTCATGACTCTATTTGAAGGCGAAAGATTGATTTTATCAAAAAACTGATTGTGCCAGTCGATTTTCCGGCCCAAAAAACCCCTCTTTACGAATTTTAAGCATTTTTTATTTTTTTTTGTCGAAAATTTAGAACAAAGGGGGTAGCTAGGGAAATATTTTGCGATACAAATTGATTTTTTCTAACTCCCTTAATCCTTGGCAATATCGACTCAAAATTCACTCAAATATGTAAAATTGTCCCCTCTATCGATTGGTGAAGACTAGAACGTTCTATCTTTCCTATTAGTCGAGTTATGAGTATTTTTTGTTTTGAAAAGTGGATTTTCGAAAATTTCATGACTCTATTTGAAGGCGAAAGATTTATTTTATCAAAAAACTGATTGTGCCAGTCGATTTTCCGGCCCAAAAAACCCCTCTTTACGAATTTTAAGCATTTTTTATTTTTTTTTGTCGAAAATTTAGAACAAAGGGGTAGATATGGAAATATTTTGCGAATCAAATTGCTTTTTTCTAACTCCCTTAATCCTTGGAAATATCGACTCACAATCCACTCAAATATGTAAAATTGTCCCCTCTATCGATTGGTGAAGACTAGAACGTTCTATCTTTCCTATTAGTCGAGTTATGAGTATTTTTTGTTTTGAAAAGTGGATTTTCGAAAATTTCATGACTCTATTTGAAGGCGAAAGATTGATTTTTATCAAAAATCTGATTGTGCCAGTCGATTTTCCGGCCCAAAAAACCCCTCTTTACGAATTTTAAGCATTTATTATTTTTTTTGTCGAAAATTTAGAACAAAGGGGTAGATATGGAAATATTTTGTGAATCAAATTGCTTTTTTCTAACTCCCTTAATCCTTGGAAATATCGACTCAAAATTCACTAAAATATGTAAAATTGTCCCCTCTATCGATTGGTGAAGACTAGAACGTTCTATCTTTCCTATTAGTCGAGTTATGAGTATTTTTTGTTTTGAAAAGTGGATTTTCGAAAATTTCATGACTCTATTTGAAGGCGAAAGATTGATTTTATCAAAAAACTGATTGTGCCAGTCGATTTTCCGGCCCAAAAAAACCCTCTTTACGAATTTTAAGCATTTTTTATAATTTTTTGGTCGAAAATTTAGAACAAAGGGGGTAGCTATGGAAATATTTTGAGAAACAAATTGCTTTTTTCTAACTCCCTTAATCCTTGGCAATATCGACTCAAAATTCACTCAAATATGTAAAATTGTCCCCTCTATCGATTGGTGAAGACTAGAACGTTCTATCTTTCCTATTAGTCGAGTTTTGAGTATTTTTTGTTTTGAAAAGTGGATTTTCGAAAATTTCATGACTCTATTTGAAGGCGAAAGATTGACTTTATGAAAAAACTGCTTGTGCCAGTCGATTTTCCGGCCCAAAAAACCCCTCTTTACGAATTTTTAGCATTTTTTATTTTTTTTTGTCGAAAATTTAGAACAAAGGGGTAGATATGGAAATATTTTGCGAATCAAATTGCTATTTTCTAACTCCCTTAATCCTTGAAAATATTGACTCACAATTCACTCAAATATGTAAAATTGTCCCCTCTATCGATTGGTGAAGACTAGAACGTTCTATCTTTCCTATTAGTCGAGTTATGAGTATTTTTTGTTTTGAAAAGTGGATTTTCGAAAATTTCATGACTCTATTTGAAGGCGAAAGATTTATTTTATCAAAAAACTGATTGTGCCAGTCGATTTTCCGGCCCAAAAAACCCCTCTTTACGAATTTTAAGCATTTTTTATTTTTTTTTGTCGAAAATTTAGAACAAAGGGGGTAGCTAGGGAAATATTTTGCGATACAAATTGATTTTTTCTAACTCCCATAATCCTTGGAAATATGGACTCAAAATTCACTCAAATATGTAAAATTGTCCCCTCTATCGATTGGTGAAGACTAGAACGTTCTATCTTTCCTATTTGTCGAGTTATGAGTATTTTTTGTTTGGAAAAGTGGATTTTCGAAAATTTCATGACTATTTGAAGGCGAAATAATGATTTTATCACAAAACTGATTGTGCCAGTCGATTTTTTGGCCAAAAAAACCCTCTTTACGAATTTTTAGCATTTTTTATTTTTTTTTTGTCGAAAGTTTAGGTATGGAAATATTTTGCGAATCAAATTGCTTTTTTCTAACTCCCTTAATCCTTGGCAATATCGACTCAAAATTAGGGCTGGGCGATTATCAAAAAACATAATCGATTATCGATTATATAAAATAATCGATTATTTTCAATTAATCGATGTTAATCGATTAATTGATTAATCGAAAATAATCGATTAATCGAAAATAATCGAAAATAATCGATTAATCGAAAATAATCGAATAATCGAAAATAATCGATTAATCTAAAATAATCGAATAATCGAAAATAATCGATTAATCGAAAATAATCGATTAATCGAAAATAATCGTTTGATCGAAAAAAATCGATTAATCGAAAATAATCAATTTTCGATGATTCGAAAATTTATTATTTTTCATTATTCTTGATAACGGCAGCTGGACCGCTACCGAAACTTTAAAAATAGAGTTTCAACAAACATCGTGATCAAGAACTATATTTAACTAATTTTTTCCCTAACTCACGCCTTTAAAAAGATTGACAATTTGGAACTTACGAAAATATTTTGAAGTTTAAGACTTAAAAAAATTGTCAAGATTTGCCAGTCGATTTTCCGGTCCAAAAAACCCCTCTTTACGAATTTTTAGCATTTTTTAAAAAATTTTGTCGAAAATTTAGAACAAAGGGTATGGAAATATTTTGCGAATCAAATTGCTTTTTTCTAACTCCCTTAATCCTTGGCAATATCGACTCAAAATTCACTAAAATATGTAAAATTGTCCCCTCTATCGATTGGTGAAGACTAGAACGTTCTATCTTTCCTATTAGTCGAGTTATGAGTAATTTTTGTTTTGAAACGTGGATTTTCGAAAATTTCATGACTCTATTTGAAGGCGAAATAATGATTTTGTCAAAAAACTGATTATGCCAGTCGATTTTCCGGCCCAAAAAACCCCTCTTTACGAATTTTAAGCATTTTTTATTTTTTTTGTCGAAAATTTAGAACAAAGGGGGTAGCTATGGAAATATTTTGAGAAACAAATTGCTTTTTTCTAACTCCCTTAATCCTTGGCAATATCGACTCGAAATTCACTCAAATATGTAAAATTGTCCCCTCTATCGATTGGTGAAGACTAGAACGTTCTATCTTTCCTATTTGTCGAGTTATGAGTAATTTTTGTTTCGAAAAGTGGATTTTCGAAAATTTCATGACTCTATTTGAAGGCGAAATAATGATTTTATCACAAAACTGATTGTGCCAGTCGATTTTTTGGCCAAAAAAAACTCTCTTTACGAATCTTTAGCATTTTTTATAATTTTTTTGTCGAAAATTTAGAACAAAGGGGGTAGCTAGGGAAATATTTTGCGATACAAATTGATTTTTTCTAACTCCCATAATCCTTGGAAATATGGACTCAAAATTCACTAAAATATGTAAAATTGTCCCCTCTATCGATTGGTGAAGTCTAGAACGTTCTATCTTTCCTATTTGTCGAGTTATGAGTAATTTTTGTTTCGAAAAGTGGATTTTCGAAAATTTCATGACTCTATTTGAAGGCGAAATATTGATTTTATCACAAAACTGATTGTGCCAGTCGATTTTTTGGCCAAAAAAAACCCTCTTTACGAATTTTGAGCATTTTTTATATTTTTTTTGTCGAAAATTTAGAACAAAGGGGGTAGCTATGGAAATATTTTGCGATACAAATTGATTTTTTCTAACTCCCTCAATCCTTGGGAATATGGACTCAAAATTCACTCAAATATGTAAAATTGTCCCCTCTATCGATTGGTGAAGACTAGAACGTTCTATCTTTCCTATTTGTCGAGTTATGAGTAATTTTTGTTTCGAAAAGTGGATTTTCGAAAATTTCATGACTCTATTTGAAGGCGAAATAATGATTTTATCACAAAACTGATTGTGCCAGTCGATTTTTTGGCCAAAAAAACCCCTCTTTACGAATTTTTAGCATTTTTTATAATTTTTTGGTCGAAAATTTAGAACAAAGGGGGTAGCTATGGAAATATTTTGAGAAACAAATTGCTTTTTTCTAACTCCCTTAATCCCTGGCAATATCGACTCAAAATTCACTCAAATATGTAAAATTGTCCCCTCTATCGATTGGTGAAGACTAGAACGTTCTATCTTTCCTATTAGTCGAGTTATGAGTATTTTTTGTTTTGAAAAGTGGATTTTCGAAAATTTCATGACTCTATTTGAAGGCGAAAGATTTATTTTATCAAAAAACTGATTGTGCCAGTCGATTTTCCGGCCCAAAAAACCCCTCTTTACGAATTTTAAGCATTTTTTATTTTTTTTTGTCGAAAATTTAGAACAAAGGGGTAGATATGGAAATATTTTGCGAATCAAATTGCTTTTTTCTAACTCCCTTAATCCTTGGAAATATCGACTCACAATCCACTCAAATATGTAAAATTGTCCCCTCTATCGATTGGTGAAGACTAGAACGTTCTATCTTTCCTATTAGTCGAGTTATGAGTATTTTTTGTTTTGAAAAGTGGATTTTCGAAAATTTCATGACTCTATTTGAAGGCGAAAGATTGATTTTTATCAAAAATCTGATTGTGCCAGTCGATTTTCCGGCCCAAAAAACCCCTCTTCACGAATTTTCAGCATTTATTATTTTTTTTGTCGAAAATTTAGAACAAAGGGGTAGATATGGAAATATTTTGTGAATCAAATTGCTTTTTTCTAACTCCCTTAATCCTTGGAAATATCGACTCAAAATTCACTAAAATATGTAAAATTGTCCCCTCTATCGATTGGTGAAGACTAGAACGTTCTATCTTTCCTATTAGTCGAGTTATGAGTATTTTTTGTTTTGAAAAGTGGATTTTCGAAAATTTCATGACTCTATTTGAAGGCGAAAGATTGATTTTATCAAAAAACTGATTGTGCCAGTCGATTTTCCGGCCCAAAAAAACCCTCTTTACGAATTTTAAGCATTTTTTATAATTTTTTGGTCGAAAATTTAGAACAAAGGGGGTAGCTAGGGAAATATTTTGCGATACAAATTGATTTTTTCTAACTCCCATAATCCTTGGAAATATGGACTCAAAATTCACTGAAATATGTAAAATTGTCCCCTCTATCGATTGGTGAAGACTAGAACGTTTTATCTTTCCTATTAGTCGAGTTATGAGTATTTTTTGTTTTGAAAAGTGGATTTTCGAAAATTTCATGACTCTATTTGAAGGCGAAAGATTGAATTTATCAAAAAACTGATTGTGCCAGTCGATTTTCCGGCCCAAAAAACCCCTCTTTACGAATTTTTAGCATTTTTTATTTTTTTTTGTCGAAAATTTAGAACAAAGGGGTAGATATGGAAATATTTTGCGAATCAAATTGCTATTTTCTAACTCCCTTAATCCTTGAAAATATTGACTCACAATTCACTCAAATATGTAAAATTGTCCCCTCTATCGATTGGTGAAGACTAGAACGTTTTATCTTTCCTATTAGTCGAGTTATGAGTATTTTTTGTTTTGAAAAGTGGATTTTCGAAAATTTCATGACTCTATTTGAAGGCGAAAGATTGATTTTATCAAAAAACTGATTGTGCCAGTCGATTTTCCGGCCCAAAAAACCCCTCTTTACGAATTTTAAGCATTTTTTATTTTTTTTTGTCGAAAATTTAGAACAAAGGGGGTAGCTAGGGAAATATTTTGCGATACAAATTGATTTTTTCTAACTCCCTTAATCCTTGGCAATATCGACTCAAAATTCACTCAAATATGTAAAATTGTCCCCTCTATCGATTGGTGAAGACTAGAACGTTCTATCTTTCCTATTAGTCGAGTTATGAGTATTTTTTGTTTTGAAAAGTGGATTTTCGAAAATTTCATGACTCTATTTGAAGGCGAAAGATTTATTTTATCAAAAAACTGATTGTGCCAGTCGATTTTCCGGCCCAAAAAACCCCTCTTTACGAATTTTAAGCATTTTTTATTTTTTTTTGTCGAAAATTTAGAACAAAGGGGTAGATATGGAAATATTTTGCGAATCAAATTGCTTTTTTCTAACTCCCTTAATCCTTGGAAATATCGACTCACAATCCACTCAAATATGTAAAATTGTCCCCTCTATCGATTGGTGAAGACTAGAACGTTCTATCTTTCCTATTAGTCGAGTTATGAGTATTTTTTGTTTTGAAAAGTGGATTTTCGAAAATTTCATGACTCTATTTGAAGGCGAAAGATTGATTTTTATCAAAAATCTGATTGTGCCAGTCGATTTTCCGGCCCAAAAAACCCCTCTTTACGAATTTTAAGCATTTATTATTTTTTTTGTCGAAAATTTAGAACAAAGGGGTAGATATGGAAATATTTTGTGAATCAAATTGCTTTTTTCTAACTCCCTTAATCCTTGGAAATATCGACTCAAAATTCACTAAAATATGTAAAATTGTCCCCTCTATCGATTGGTGAAGACTAGAACGTTCTATCTTTCCTATTAGTCGAGTTATGAGTATTTTTTGTTTTGAAAAGTGGATTTTCGAAAATTTCATGACTCTATTTGAAGGCGAAAGATTGATTTTATCAAAAAACTGATTGTGCCAGTCGATTTTCCGGCCCAAAAAAACCCTCTTTACGAATTTTAAGCATTTTTTATAATTTTTTGGTCGAAAATTTAGAACAAAGGGGGTAGCTATGGAAATATTTTGAGAAACAAATTGCTTTTTTCTAACTCCCTTAATCCTTGGCAATATCGACTCAAAATTCACTCAAATATGTAAAATTGTCCCCTCTATCGATTGGTGAAGACTAGAACGTTCTATCTTTCCTATTAGTCGAGTTATGAGTATTTTTTGTTTTGAAAAGTGGATTTTCGAAAATTTCATGACTCTATTTGAAGGCGAAAGATTGACTTTATGAAAAAACTGCTTGTGCCAGTCGATTTTCCGGCCCAAAAAACCCCTCTTTACGAATTTTTAGCATTTTTTATTTTTTTTTGTCGAAAATTTAGAACAAAGGGGTAGATATGGAAATATTTTGCGAATCAAATTGCTATTTTCTAACTCCCTTAATCCTTGAAAATATTGACTCACAATTCACTCAAATATGTAAAATTGTCCCCTCTATCGATTGGTGAAGACTAGAACGTTCTATCTTTCCTATTAGTCGAGTTATGAGTATTTTTTGTTTTGAAAAGTGGATTTTCGAAAATTTCATGACTCTATTTGAAGGCGAAAGATTTATTTTATCAAAAAACTGATTGTGCCAGTCGATTTTCCGGCCCAAAAAACCCCTCTTTACGAATTTTAAGCATTTTTTATTTTTTTTTGTCGAAAATTTAGAACAAAGGGGGTAGCTAGGGAAATATTTTGCGATACAAATTGATTTTTTCTAACTCCCATAATCCTTGGAAATATGGACTCAAAATTCACTCAAATATGTAAAATTGTCCCCTCTATCGATTGGTGAAGACTAGAACGTTCTATCTTTCCTATTTGTCGAGTTATGAGTATTTTTTGTTTGGAAAAGTGGATTTTCGAAAATTTCATGACTATTTGAAGGCGAAATAATGATTTTATCACAAAACTGATTGTGCCAGTCGATTTTTTGGCCAAAAAAACCCTCTTTACGAATTTTTAGCATTTTTTATTTTTTTTTGTCGAAAGTTTAGGTATGGAAATATTTTGCGAATCAAATTGCTTTTTTCTAACTCCCTTAATCCTTGGCAATATCGACTCAAAATTAGGGCTGGGCGATTATCAAAAAACATAATCGATTATCGATTATATAAAATAATCGATTATTTTCAATTAATCGATGTTAATCGATTAATTGATTAATCGAAAATAATCGATTAATCGAAAATAATCGAAAATAATCGATTAATCGAAAATAATCGAATAATCGAAAATAATCGATTAATCTAAAATAATCGAATAATCGAAAATAATCGATTAATCGAAAATAATCGATTAATCGAAAATAATCGTTTGATCGAAAAAAATCGATTAATCGAAAATAATCAATTTTCGATGATTCGAAAATTTATTATTTTTCATTATTCTTGATAACGGCAGCTGGACCGCTACCGAAACTTTAAAAATAGAGTTTCAACAAACATCGTGATCAAGAACTATATTTAACTAATTTTTTCCCTAACTCACGCCTTTAAAAAGATTGACAATTTGGAACTTACGAAAATATTTTGAAGTTTAAGACTTAAAAAAATTGTCAAGATTTGCCAGTCGATTTTCCGGTCCAAAAAACCCCTCTTTACGAATTTTTAGCATTTTTTAAAAAATTTTGTCGAAAATTTAGAACAAAGGGTATGGAAATATTTTGCGAATCAAATTGCTTTTTTCTAACTCCCTTAATCCTTGGCAATATCGACTCAAAATTCACTAAAATATGTAAAATTGTCCCCTCTATCGATTGGTGAAGACTAGAACGTTCTATCTTTCCTATTAGTCGAGTTATGAGTAATTTTTGTTTTGAAACGTGGATTTTCGAAAATTTCATGACTCTATTTGAAGGCGAAATAATGATTTTGTCAAAAAACTGATTATGCCAGTCGATTTTCCGGCCCAAAAAACCCCTCTTTACGAATTTTAAGCATTTTTTATTTTTTTTGTCGAAAATTTAGAACAAAGGGGGTAGCTATGGAAATATTTTGAGAAACAAATTGCTTTTTTCTAACTCCCTTAATCCTTGGCAATATCGACTCGAAATTCACTCAAATATGTAAAATTGTCCCCTCTATCGATTGGTGAAGACTAGAACGTTCTATCTTTCCTATTTGTCGAGTTATGAGTAATTTTTGTTTCGAAAAGTGGATTTTCGAAAATTTCATGACTCTATTTGAAGGCGAAATAATGATTTTATCACAAAACTGATTGTGCCAGTCGATTTTTTGGCCAAAAAAAACTCTCTTTACGAATCTTTAGCATTTTTTATAATTTTTTTGTCGAAAATTTAGAACAAAGGGGGTAGCTAGGGAAATATTTTGCGATACAAATTGATTTTTTCTAACTCCCATAATCCTTGGAAATATGGACTCAAAATTCACTAAAATATGTAAAATTGTCCCCTCTATCGATTGGTGAAGTCTAGAACGTTCTATCTTTCCTATTTGTCGAGTTATGAGTAATTTTTGTTTCGAAAAGTGGATTTTCGAAAATTTCATGACTCTATTTGAAGGCGAAATATTGATTTTATCACAAAACTGATTGTGCCAGTCGATTTTTTGGCCAAAAAAAACTCTCTTTACGAATTTTTAGCATTTTTTATAATTTTTTTGTCGAAAATTTAGAACAAAGGGGGTAGCTATGGAAATATTTTGCGATACAAATTGATTTTTTCTAACTCCCATAATCCTTGGAAATATGGACTCAAAATTCACTAAAATATGTAAAATTGTCCCCTCTATCGATTGGTGAAGTCTAGAACGTTCTATCTTTCCTATTTGTCGAGTTATGAGTAATTTTTGTTTCGAAAAGTGGATTTTCGAAAATTTCATGACTCTATTTGAAGGCGAAATAATGATTTTATCACAAAACTGATTGTGCCAGTCGATTTTTTGGCAAAAAAAAACCCTCTACGAATTTTTAGCATTTTTTATAATTTTTTTGTCGAAAATTTAGAACAAAGGGGGTAGCTAGGGAAATATTTTGCGATACAAATAGATTTTTTCTAACTCCCATAATCCTTGGAAATATGGACTCAAAATTCACTAAAATATGTATAATTGTCCCCTCTATCGATTGGTGAAGACTAGAACGTTCTATCTTTCCTATTTGTCGAGTTATGAGTATTTTTTGTTTTGAAAAGTGGATTTTCGAAAATTTCATGACTCTATTTGGAGGCGAAATAATGATTTTATCACAAAACTGATTGTGCCAGTCGATTTTTTGGCCAAAAAAAACCCTCTTTACGAATTTTTAGCATTTTTTATAATTTTTTTGTCGAAAATTTAGAACAAAGGGGTAGCTATGGAAATATTTTGCGATACAAATTGATTTTTTCTAACTCCCATAATCCTTGGAAATATGGTCTCAAAATTCTTTAAAATATGTAAAATTTTCCCCTCTATCGATTGGTGAAGACTAGAACGTTCTATCTTTCCTATTAGTCGAGTTATCAGTATTTTTTGTTTTGAAAAGCGGATTTTCGAAAATTTCATGACTCTATTTGAAGGCGAAATAATGATTTTATCACAAAACTGATTGTGCCAGTCGATTTTTTTGCCAAAAAAAACCCTCTACGAATTTTTAGCATTCTTTATAATTTTTTTGTCGAAAATTTAGAACAAAGGGGGTAGCTAGGGAAATATTTTGCGATACAAATTGATTTTTTCTAACTCCCATAATCCTTGGAAATATGGACTCAAAATTCACTAAAATATGTAAAATTGTCCCCTCTATCGATTGGTGAAGACTAGAACGTTCTATCTTTCCTATTTGTCGAGTTATGAGTATTTTTTGTTTTGAAAAGTGGATTTTCGAAAATTTCATGACTCTATTTGGAGGCGAAATAATGATTTTATTACAAAACTGATTGTGCCAGTCGATTTTTTTGCCAAAAAAAACCCTCTACGAATTTTTAGCATTTTTTATAATTTTTTTGTCGAAAATTTAGAACAAAGGGGGTAGCTATGGAAATATTTTGCGATACAAATTGATTTTTTCTAACTCTCATAATCCTTGGAAATATGGACTCAAAATTCGCTCAAATATGTAAAATTATCCCCTCTATCGATTGGTGAAGACTAGAACGTTCTATCTTTCCTATTAGTCGAGTTATGAATATTTTTTGTTTTGAAAAGTGGATTTTCGAAAATTTCATGACTCTATTTGAAAGCGAAATAATGATTTTATCACAAAACTGATTGTGCCAGTCGATTTTTTGGCCAAAAAAAACCCTCTTTACGAATTTTTAGCATTTTTTATAATTTTTTTGTCGAAAATTTAGAACAAAGGGGGGCTATGGAAATATTTTGCGATACAAATTGATTTTTTCTAACTCCCATAATCCTTGGAAATATGGACTCAAAATTCTTTAAAATATGTAAAATTGTCCCCTCTATCGATTGGTGAAGACAAGAACGTTCTATCTTTCCTATTTGTCGAGTTATGAGTATTTTTTGTTTTGAAAAGTGGATTTTCGAAAATTTCATGACTCTATTTGAAGGCGAAATAATGATTTTATCACAAAACTGATTGTGCCAGTCGATTTTTTGGCCAAAAAAAACCCTCTTTACGAATTTTTAGCATTTTTTATAATTTTTTTGTCGAAAATTTAGAACAAAGGGGGTAGCTATGGAAATATTTTGCGATACAAATTGATTTTTTCCAACTCCCTCAATCCTTGGAAATATGGACTCAAAATTCACTCAAATATGTAAAATTGTCCCCTTTATCGATTGGTGAAGACTAGAACGTTCTATCTTTCCTATTTGTCGAGTTATGAGTAATTTTTGTTTCGAAAAGTGGAGTTTCGAAAATTTCATGACTCTATTTGAAGGCGAAATAATGATTTTATCACAAAACTGATTGTGCCAGTCGATTTTTTGGCCAAAAAAAAACCCTCTTTACGAATTTTTAGCATTTTTTAAAATTTTTTTGTCGAAAATTTAGAACAAAGGGGGTAGCTATGGAAATATTTTGCGATACAAATTGATTTTTTCTAACTCCCATAATCCTTGGAAATATGGACTCAAAATTCACTAAAATATGTAAAATTGTCCCCTCTATCGATTGGTGAAGTCTAGAACGTTCTATCTTTCCTATTTGTCGAGTTATGTCGAGTCGAGTTATTTTTAGCATTTTTTATAATTTTTTTGTCGAAAATTTAGAACAAAGGGGGTAGCTATGGAAATATTTTGCGATACAAATTGATTTTTTCTAACTCCCTCAATCCTTGGAAATATGGACTCAAAATTCACTCAAATATGTAAAATTGTCCCCTCTATCGATTGGTGAAGACTAGAACGTTCTATCTTTCCTATTTGTCGAGTTATGAGTAATTTTTGTTTCGAAAAGTGGATTTTCGAAAATTTCATGACTCTATTTGAAGGCGAAATAATGATTTTATCACAAAACTGATTGTGCCAGTCGATTTTTTGGCCAAAAAAACCCCTTTTTACGAATTTTTAGCATTTTTTATAATTTTTTGGTCGAAAATTTAGAACAAAGGGGGTAGCTATGGAAATATTTTGAGAAACAAATTGCTTTTTTCTAACTCCCTTAATCCTTGGCAATATCGACTCAAAATCCACTCAAATATGTAAAATTGTCCCCTCTATCGATTGGTGAAGACTAGAACGTTCTATCTTTCCTATTTGTCGAGTTATGAGTAATTTTTGTTTCGAAAAGTGGATTTTCGAAAATTTCATGACTCTATTTGAAGGCGAAATAATGATTTTATCACAAAACTGATTGTGCCAGTCGATTTTTTGGCCAAAAAAAACCCTCTTTACGAATTTTTAGCATTTTTTATAATTTTTTTGTCGAAAATTTAGAACAAAGGGGGTAGCTAGGGAAATATTTTGCGATACAAATTGATTTTTTCTAACTCCCATAATCCTTGGAAATATGGACTCAAAATTCACTAAAATATGTAAAATTGTCCCCTCTATCGATTGGTGAAGACTAGAACGTTCTATCTTTCCTATTTGTCGAGTTATGAGATTTTCGAAAATTTCATGACTCTATTTGAAGGCGAAATAATGATTTTATCACAAAACTGATTGTGCCAGTCGATTTTTTGGCCAAAAAAAACCCTCTTTACGAATTTTTAGCATTTTTATAATTTTTTTGTCGAAAATTTAGAACAAAGGGGGTAGCTATGGAAATATTTTGCGATACAAATTGATTTTTTCTAACTCCCATAATCCTTGGAAATATGGACTCAAAATTCTTTAAAATATGTAAAATTGTCCCCTCTATCGATTGGTGAAGACTAGAACGTTCTATATTTCCTATTAGTCGAGTTATGAGTATTTTTTGTTTTGAAAAGTGGATTTTCGAAAATTTCATGACTCTATTGGAGGCGAAATAATGATTTTATCACAAAACTGATTGTGCCAGTCGATTTTTTGGCCAAAAAAACCCTCTTTACGAATTTTTAGCATTTTTATAATTTTTTTGTCGAAAATTTAGAACAAAGGGGGTAGCTATGGAAATATTTTGCGATACAAATTGATTTTTTCTAACTCCCATAATCCTTGGAAATATGGACTCAAAATTCTTTAAAATATGTAAATTGTCCCCTCTATCGATTGGTGAAGACTAGAACGTTCTATCTTTCCTATTAGTCGAGTTATGAGTATTTTTTGTTTTGAAAAGTGGATTTTCGAAAATTTCATGACTCTATTTGAAGGCGAAATAATGATTTTATCACAAAACTGATTGTGCCAGTCGATTTTTTGGCCAAAAAAACCCCTTTTTACGAATTTTTAGCATTTTTTATAATTTTTTGGTCGAAAATTTAGAACAAAGGGGGTAGCTATGGAAATATTTTGAGAAACAAATTGCTTTTTTCTAACTCCCTTAATCCTTGGCATCATCGACTCAAATCCACTCAAATATGTAAAATTGTCCCCTCTATCGATTGGTGAAGACTAGAACGTTCTATCTTTCCTATTTGTCGAGTTATGAGTAATTTTTGTTTCGAAAAGTGGATTTTCGAAAATTTCATGACTCTATTTGAAGGCGAAATAATGATTTTATCACAAAACTGATTGTGCCAGTCGATTTTTTGGCCAAAAAAAACCCTCTTTACGAATTTTTAGCATTTTTTATAATTTTTTTGTCGAAAATTTAGAACAAAGGGGGTAGCTAGGGAAATATTTTGCGATACAAATTGATTTTTTCTAACTCCCATAATCCTTGGAAATATGGACTCAAAATTCACTAAAATATGTAAAATTGTCCCCTCTATCGATTGGTGAAGACTAGAACGTTCTATCTTTCCTATTTGTCGAGTTATGAGTATTTTTTGTTTTGAAAAGTGGATTTTCGAAAATTTCATGACTCTATTTGAAGGCGAAATAATGATTTTATCACAAAACTGATTGTGCCAGTCGATTTTTTGGCCAAAAAAAACCCTCTTTACGAATTTTTAGCATTTTTTATAATTTTTTTGTCGAAAATTTAGAACAAAGGGGGTAGCTATGGAAATATTTTGCGATACAAATTGATTTTTCTAACTCCCATAATCCTTGGAAATATGGACTCAAAATTCTTTAAATATGTAAAATTGTCCCCTCTATCGATTGGTGAAGACTAGAACGTTCTATCTTTCCTATTAGTCGAGTTATGAGTATTTTTTGTTTTGAAAAGTGGATTTTCGAAAATTTCATGACTCTATTTGGAGGCGAAATAATGATTTTATCACAAAACTGATTGTGCCAGTCGATTTTTTGGCCAAAAAAAACCCTCTTTACGAATTTTTAGCATTTTTATAATTTTTTTGTCGAAAATTTAGAACAAAGGGGGTAGCTATGGAAATATTTTGCGATACAAATTTTTTTTTCTAACTCCCATAATCCTTGGAAATATGGACTCAAAATTCTTTAAAATATGTAAAATTGTCCCCTCTATCGATTGGTGAAGACTAGAACGTTCTATCTTTCCTATTAGTCGAGTTATGAGTATTTTTTGTTTTGAAAAGTGGATTTTCGAAAATTTCATGACTCTATTTGAAGGCGAAATAATGATTTTATCACAAAACTGATTGTGCCAGTCGATTTTTTGCCAAAAAAAACCCTCTACGAATTTTTAGCATTTTTTATAATTTTTTTGTCGAAAATTTAGAACAAAGGGGGTAGCTATGGAAATATTTTGCGATACAAATTGATTTTTTCTAACTCCCATAATCCTTGGAAATATGGACTCAAAATTCACTCAAATATGTAAAATTGTCCCCTCTATCGATTGGTGAAGACTAGAACGTTCTATCTTTCCTATTAGTCGAGTTATGAATATTTTTTGTTTTGAAAAGTGGATTTTCGAAAATTTCATGACTCTATTTGAAGGCGAAATAATGATTTTATCACAAAACTGATTGTGCCAGTCGATTTTTTGGCCAAAAAAAACCCTCTACGAATTTTTAGCATTTTTTATAATTTTTTTGTCGAAAATTTAGAACAAAGGGGGTAGCTAGGGAAATATTTTGCGATACAAATTGATTTTTTCTAACTCCCATAATCCTTGGAAATATGGACTCAAAATTCACTTAAATATGTTAAATTGTCCCCTCTATCGATTGGTGAAGACTAGAACGTTCTATCTTCCCTATTTGTCGAGTTATGAGTATTTTTTGTTTTGAAAAGTGGATTTTCGAAAATTTCATGACTCTATTTGAAGGCGAAATAATGATTTTATCACAAAACTGATTGTGCCAGTCGATTTTTTGGCCAGAAAAACTCCTCTTTACGAATTTTTAGCATGTTTTATAATTTTTTTGTCGAAAATTTAGAACAAAGGGGGTAGCTAGGGAAATATTTTGCGATACAAATTGATTTTTTCTAACTCCCTCAATCCTTGGGAATATGGACTCAAAATTCACTCAAATATGTAAAATTGTCCCCTCTATCGATTGGTGAAGACTAGAACGTTCTATCTTTCCTATTTGTCGAGTTATGAGTAATTTTTGTTTCGAAAAGTGGATTTTCGAAAATTTCATGACTCTATTTGAAGGCGAAATAATGATTTTATCACAAAACTGATTGTGCCAGTCGATTTTTTGGCCAAAAAAACCCCTCTTTACGAATTTTTAGCATTTTTTATAATTTTTTGGTCGAAAATTTAGAACAAAGGGGGTAGCTATGGAAATATTTTGAGAAACAAATTGCTTTTTTCTGACTCCCTTAATCCTTGGCAATATCGACTCAAAATTCACTCAAATATGTAAAATTGTCCCCTCTATCGATTGGTGAAGACTAGAACGTTCTATCTTTCCTATTAGTCGAGTTATGAGTATTTTTTGTTTTGAAAAGTGGATTTTCGAAAATTTCATGACTCTATTTGAAGGCGAAAGATTGATTTTATCAAAAAACTGATTGTGCCAGTCGATTTTCCGGCCCAAAAAACCCCTCTTTACGAATTTTAAGCATTTAATATTTTTTTTGTCGAAAATTTAGAACAAAGGGGGTAGCTATGGAAATATTTTGCGATACAAATTGATTTTTTCTAACTTCCATAATCCTTGGAAATATGGACTCAAAATTCTTTAAAATATGTAAAATTGTCCCCTCTATCGATTGGTGAAGACTAGAACGTTCTATCTTTCCTATTAGTCGAGTTATGAGTATTTTTTGTTTTGAAAAGTGTATTTTCGAAAATTTCATGACTCTATTTGAAGGCGAAATAATGATTTTATCACAAAACTGATTGTGCCAGTCGATTTTTTGGCCAAAAAAAACCCCTCTTTACGAATTTTTTGCATTTTTTATAATTTTTTGTCGAAAATTTAGAACAAAGGGGGAAATATTTTGCGATACAAATTGATTTTTTCTAACTCCCTCAATCCTTGGAAATATGGACTCAAAATTCACTCAAATATGTAAAATTGTCCCCTCTATCGATTGGTGAAGACTAGAACGTTCTATCTTTCCTATTTGTCGAGTTATGAGTATTTTTTGTTTTGAAAAGTGGATTTTCGAAAATTTCATGACTCTATTTGAAGGCGAAATAATGATTTTATCACAAAACTGATTGTGCCAGTCAATTTTTTGGCCAAAAAAACCCCTCTTTACGAATTTTTAGCATTTTTTATAATTTTTTTGTCGAAAATTTAGAACAAAGGGGGTAGCTATGGAAATATTTTGCGATACAAATTGATTTTTTCTAACTCCCTCAATCCTCGGAAATATGGACTCAAAATTCACTCAAATATGTAAAATTGTCCCCTCTATCGATTGGTGAAGACTAGAACGTTCTATCTTTCCTATTTGTCGAGTTATGAGTATTTTTTGTTTTGAAAAGTGGATTTTCGAAAATTTCATGACTCTATTTGAAGGCGAAATAATGATTTTATCACAAAACTGATTGTGCCAGTCGATTTTTTGGCCAAAAAAAACCCTCTTTACGAATTTTTATCATTTTTTATAATTTTTTTGTCGAAAATTTAGAACAAAGGGGGTAGCTATGGAAATATTTTGCGATACAAATTGATTTTTTCTAACTCCCTCAATCCTTGGAAATATGGACTCAAAATTCACTCAAATATGTAAAATTGTCCCCTCTATCGATTGGTGAAGACTAGAACGTTCTATCTTTCCTATTTGTCGAGTTATGAGTAATTTTTGTTTCGAAAAGTGGATTTTCGAAAATTTCATGACTCTATTTGAAGGCGAAATAATGATTTTATCACAAAACTGATTGTGCCAGTCGATTTTTTGGCCAAAAAAAACCCTCTTTACGAATTTTTAGCATTTTTTATAATTTTTTTGTCGAAAATTTAGAACAAAGGGGGTAGCTAGGGAAATATTTTGCGATACAAATTGCTTTTTTCTAACTCCCTTAATCCTTGGAAATATGGACTCAAAATTCACTAAAATATGTAAAATTGTCCCCTCTATCGATTGGTGAAGACTAGAACGTTCTATCTTTCCTATTTGTCGAGTTATGAGTATTTTTTGTTTTGAAAAGTGGATTTTCGAAAATTTCATGACTCTATTTGGAGGCGAAATAATGATTTTATCACAAAACTGATTGTGCCAGTCGATTTTTTGGCCAAAAAAACCCCTCTTTACGTATTTTTAGCATTTTTTATAATTTTTTTGTCGAAAATTTAGAACAAAGGGGGTAGCTAGGGAAATATTTTGCGATACAAATTGATTTTTTCTAACTCCCATAATCCTTGGAAATATGGACTCAAAATTCACTAAAATATGTAAAATTGTCCCCTCTATCGATTGGTGAAGACTAGAACGTTCTATCTTTCCTATTTGTCGAGTTATGAGTATTTTTTGTTTTGAAAAGTGGATTTTCGAAAATTTCATGACTCTATTTGAAGGCGAAATAATGATTTTATCACAAAACTGATTGTGCCAGTCGATTTTTTGGCCAAAAAAAACCCTCTTTACGAATTTTTAGCATTTTTTATAATTTTTTTGTCGAAAATTTAGAACAAAGGGGGTAGCTATGGAAATATTTTGCGATACAAATTGATTTTTTCTAACTCCCATAATCCTTGGAAATATGGACTCAAAATTCTTTAAAACATGTAAAATTGTCCCCTCTATCGATTGGTGAAGACTAGAACGTTCTATCTTTCCTATTAGTCGAGTTATGAGTATTTTTTGTTTTGAAAAGTGGATTTTCGAAAATTTCATGACTCTATTTGGAGGCGAAATAATGATTTTATCACAAAACTGATTGTGCCAGTCGATTTTTTGGCCAAAAAAAACCCTCTTTACGAATTTTTAGCATTTTTATAATTTTTTTGTCGAAAATTTAGAACAAAGGGGGTAGCTATGGAAATATTTTGCGATACAAATTGATTTTTTCTAACTCCCATAATCCTTGGAAATATGGACTCAAAATTCTTTAAAATATGTAAAATTGTCCCCTCTATCGATTGGTGAAGACTAGAACGTTCTATCTTTCCTATTAGTCGAGTTATGAGTATTTTTTGTTTTGAAAAGTGGATTTTCGAAAATTTCATGACTCTATTTGAAGGCGAAATAATGATTTTATCACAAAACTGATTGTGCCAGTCGATTTTTTGCCAAAAAAAACCCTCTACGAATTTTTAGCATTTTTTATAATTTTTTTGTCGAAAATTTAGAACAAAGGGGGTAGCTATGGAAATATTTTGCGATACAAATTGATTTTTTCTAACTCCCATAATCCTTGGAAATATGGACTCAAAATTCACTCAAATATGTAAAATTGTCCCCTCTATCGATTGGTGAAGACTAGAACGTTCTATCTTTCCTATTAGTCGAGTTATGAATATTTTTTGTTTTGAAAAGTGGATTTTCGAAAATTTCATGACTCTATTTGAAGGCGAAATAATGATTTTATCACAAAACTGATTGTGCCAGTCGATTTTTTGGCCAAAAAAAACCCTCTTTACGAATTTTTAGCATTTTTTATAATTTTTTTGTCGAAAATTTAGAACAAAGGGGGTAGCTAGGGAAATATTTTGCGATACAAATTGATTTTTTCTAACTCCCATAATCCTTGGAAATATGGACTCAAAATTCACTTAAATATGTAAAATTGTCCCCTCTATCGATTGGTGAAGACTAGAACGTTCTATCTTTCCTATTTGTCGAGTTATGAGTATTTTTTGTTTTGAAAAGTGGATTTTCGAAAATTTCATGACTCTATTTGAAGGCGAAATAATGATTTTATCACAAAACTGATTGTGCCAGTCGATTTTTTGGCCAGAAAAACTCCTCTTTACGAATTTTTAGCATGTTTTATAATTTTTTTGTCGAAAATTTAGAACAAAGGGGGTAGCTAGGGAAATATTTTGCGATACAAATTGATTTTTTCTAACTCCCTCAATCCTTGGGAATATGGACTCAAAATTCACTCAAATATGTAAAATTGTCCCCTCTATCGATTGGTGAAGACTAGAACGTTCTATCTTTCCTATTTGTCGAGTTATGAGTAATTTTTGTTTCGAAAAGTGGATTTTCGAAAATTTCATGACTCTATTTGAAGGCGAAATAATGATTTTATCACAAAACTGATTGTGCCAGTCAATTTTTTGGCCAAAAAAACCCCTCTTCACGAATTTTTAGCATTTTTTATAATTTTTTTGTCGAAAATTTAGAACAAAGGGGGTAGCTATGGAAATATTTTGCGATACAAATTGATTTTTTCTAACTCCCATAATCCTTGGAAATATGGACTCAAAATTCTTTAAAACATGTAAAATTGTCCCCTCTATCGATTGGTGAAGACTAGAACGTTCTATCTTTCCTATTAGTCGAGTTATGAGTATTTTTTGTTTTGAAAAGTGGATTTTCGAAAATTTCATGACTCTATTTGGAGGCGAAATAATGATTTTATCACAAAACTGATTGTGCCAGTCGATTTTTTGGCCAAAAAAAACCCTCTTTACGAATTTTTAGCATTTTTATAATTTTTTTGTCGAAAATTTAGAACAAAGGGGGTAGCTATGGAAATATTTTGCGATACAAATTGATTTTTTCTAACTCCCATAATCCTTGGAAATATGGACTCAAAATTCTTTAAAATATGTAAAATTGTCCCCTCTATCGATTGGTGAAGACTAGAACGTTCTATCTTTCCTATTAGTCGAGTTATGAGTATTTTTTGTTTTGAAAAGTGGATTTTCGAAAATTTCATGACTCTATTTGAAGGCGAAATAATGATTTTATCACAAAACTGATTGTGCCAGTCGATTTTTTGCCAAAAAAAACCCTCTACGAATTTTTAGCATTTTTTATAATTTTTTTGTCGAAAATTTAGAACAAAGGGGGTAGCTATGGAAATATTTTGCGATACAAATTGATTTTTTCTAACTCCCATAATCCTTGGAAATATGGACTCAAAATTCACTCAAATATGTAAAATTGTCCCCTCTATCGATTGGTGAAGACTAGAACGTTCTATCTTTCCTATTAGTCGAGTTATGAATATTTTTTGTTTTGAAAAGTGGATTTTCGAAAATTTCATGACTCTATTTGAAGGCGAAATAATGATTTTATCACAAAACTGATTGTGCCAGTCGATTTTTTGGCCAAAAAAAACCCTCTTTACGAATTTTTAGCATTTTTTATAATTTTTTTGTCGAAAATTTAGAACAAAGGGGGTAGCTAGGGAAATATTTTGCGATACAAATTGATTTTTTCTAACTCCCATAATCCTTGGAAATATGGACTCAAAATTCACTTAAATATGTAAAATTGTCCCCTCTATCGATTGGTGAAGACTAGAACGTTCTATCTTTCCTATTTGTCGAGTTATGAGTATTTTTTGTTTTGAAAAGTGGATTTTCGAAAATTTCATGACTCTATTTGAAGGCGAAATAATGATTTTATCACAAAACTGATTGTGCCAGTCGATTTTTTGGCCAGAAAAACTCCTCTTTACGAATTTTTAGCATGTTTTATAATTTTTTTGTCGAAAATTTAGAACAAAGGGGGTAGCTAGGGAAATATTTTGCGATACAAATTGATTTTTTCTAACTCCCTCAATCCTTGGGAATATGGACTCAAAATTCACTCAAATATGTAAAATTGTCCCCTCTATCGATTGGTGAAGACTAGAACGTTCTATCTTTCCTATTTGTCGAGTTATGAGTAATTTTTGTTTCGAAAAGTGGATTTTCGAAAATTTCATGACTCTATTTGAAGGCGAAATAATGATTTTATCACAAAACTGATTGTGCCAGTCGATTTTTTGGCCAAAAAAACCCCTCTTTACGAATTTTTAGCATTTTTTATAATTTTTTTGTCGAAAATTTAGAACAAAGGGGGTAGCTATGGAAATATTTTGAGAAACAAATTGCTTTTTTCTGACTCCCTTAATCCTTGGCAATATCGACTCAAAATTCACTCAAATATGTAAAATTGTCCCCTCTATCGATTGGTGAAGACTAGAACGTTCTATCTTTCCTATTAGTCGAGTTATGAGTATTTTTTGTTTTGAAAAGTGGATTTTCGAAAATTTCATGACTCTATTTGAAGGCGAAAGATTGATTTTATCAAAAAACTGATTGTGCCAGTCGATTTTCCGGCCCAAAAAACCCCTCTTTACGAATTTTAAGCATTTAATATTTTTTTTGTCGAAAATTTAGAACAAAGGGGGTAGCTATGGAAATATTTTGCGATACAAATTGATTTTTTCTAACTTCCATAATCCTTGGAAATATGGACTCAAAATTCTTCAAAATATGTAAAATTGTCCCCTCTATCGATTGGTGAAGACTAGAACGTTCTATCTTTCCTATTAGTCGAGTTATGAGTATTTTTTGTTTTGAAAAGTGTATTTTCGAAAATTTCATGACTCTATTTGAAGGCGAAATAATGATTTTATCACAAAACTGATTGTGCCAGTCGATTTTTTGGCCAAAAAAAACCCTCTTTACGAATTTTTAGCATTTTTTATAATTTTTTGGTCGAAAATTTAGAACAAAGGGGGTAGCTAGGGAAATATTTTGCGATACAAATTGATTTTTTCTAACTCCCATAATCCTTGGAAATATGGACTCAAAATTCACTAAAATATGTAAAATTGTCCCCTCTATCGATTGGTGAAGACTAGAACGTTCTATCTTTCCTATTAGTCGAGTTATGAGTATTTTTTGTTTTGAAAAGTGGATTTTCGAAAATTTCATGACTCTATTTGAAGGCGAAATAATGATTTTATCACAAAACTGATTGTGCCAGTCGATTTTTTGCCAAAAAAAACCCTCTACGAATTTTTAGCATTTTTTATAATTTTTTTGTCGAAAATTTAGAACAAAGGGGGTAGCTATGGAAATATTTTGCGATACAAATTGATTTTTTCTAACTCCCATAATCCTTGGAAATATGGACTCAAAATTCACTCAAATATGTAAAATTGTCCCCTCTATCGATTGGTGAAGACTAGAACGTTCTATCTTTCCTATTAGTCGAGTTATGAATATTTTTTGTTTTGAAAAGTGGATTTTCGAAAATTTCATGACTCTATTTGAAGGCGAAATAATGATTTTATCACAAAACTGATTGTGCCAGTCGATTTTTTGGCCAAAAAAAACCCTCTTTACGAATTTTTAGCATTTTTTATAATTTTTTTGTCGAAAATTTAGAACAAAGGGGGTAGCTAGGGAAATATTTTGCGATACAAATTGATTTTTTCTAACTCCCATAATCCTTGGAAATATGGACTCAAAATTCACTTAAATATGTAAAATTGTCCCCTCTATCGATTGGTGAAGACTAGAACGTTCTATCTTTCCTATTTGTCGAGTTATGAGTATTTTTTGTTTTGAAAAGTGGATTTTCGAAAATTTCATGACTCTATTTGAAGGCGAAATAATGATTTTATCACAAAACTGATTGTGCCAGTCGATTTTTTGGCCAGAAAAACTCCTCTTTACGAATTTTTAGCATGTTTTATAATTTTTTTGTCGAAAATTTAGAACAAAGGGGGTAGCTAGGGAAATATTTTGCGATACAAATTGATTTTTTCTAACTCCCTCAATCCTTGGGAATATGGACTCAAAATTCACTCAAATATGTAAAATTGTCCCCTCTATCGATTGGTGAAGACTAGAACGTTCTATCTTTCCTATTTGTCGAGTTATGAGTAATTTTTGTTTCGAAAAGTGGATTTTCGAAAATTTCATGACTCTATTTGAAGGCGAAATAATGATTTTATCACAAAACTGATTGTGCCAGTCGATTTTTTGGCCAAAAAAACCCCTCTTTACGAATTTTTAGCATTTTTTATAATTTTTTTGTCGAAAATTTAGAACAAAGGGGGTAGCTATGGAAATATTTTGAGAAACAAATTGCTTTTTTCTGACTCCCTTAATCCTTGGCAATATCCACTCAAAATTCACTCAAATATGTAAAATTGTCCCCTCTATCGATTGGTGAAGACTAGAACGTTCTATCTTTCCTATTAGTCGAGTTATGAGTATTTTTTGTTTTGAAAAGTGGATTTTCGAAAATTTCATGACTCTATTTGAAGGCGAAAGATTGATTTTATCAAAAAACTGATTGTGCCAGTCGATTTTCCGGCCCAAAAAACCCCTCTTTACGAATTTTAAGCATTTAATATTTTTTTTGTCGAAAATTTAGAACAAAGGGGGTAGCTATGGAAATATTTTGCGATACAAATTGATTTTTTCTAACTTCCATAATCCTTGGAAATATGGACTCAAAATTCTTCAAAATATGTAAAATTGTCCCCTCTATCGATTGGTGAAGACTAGAACGTTCTATCTTTCCTATTAGTCGAGTTATGAGTATTTTTTGTTTTGAAAAGTGTATTTTCGAAAATTTCATGACTCTATTTGAAGGCGAAATAATGATTTTATCACAAAACTGATTGTGCCAGTCGATTTTTTGGCCAAAAAAAACCCTCTTTACGAATTTTTAGCATTTTTTATAATTTTTTGGTCGAAAATTTAGAACAAAGGGGGTAGCTAGGGAAATATTTTGCGATACAAATTGATTTTTTCTAACTCCCATAATCCTTGGAAATATGGACTCAAAATTCACTAAAATATGTAAAATTGTCCCCTCTATCGATTGGTGAAGACTAGAACGTTCTATCTTTCCTATTAGTCGAGTTATGAGTATTTTTTGTTTTGAAAAGTGGATTTTCGAAAATTTCATGACTCTATTTGGAGGCGAAATAATGATTTTATCACAAAACTGATTGTGCCAGTCGATTTTTTGGCCAAAAAAAACCCTCTTTACGAATTTTTAGCATTTTTTATAATTTTTTTGTCGAAAATTTAGAACAAAGGGGTAGCTAGGGAAATATTTTGCGATACAAATTGATTTTTTCTAACTCCCATAATCCTCGGAAATATGGACTCAAAATTCACTAAAATATGTAAAATTGTCCCCTCTATCGATTGGTGAAGACTAGAACGTTCTATCTTTCCTATTAGTCGAGTTATGAGTATTTTTTGTTTTGAAAAGTGGATTTTCGAAAATTTCATGACTCTATTTGGAGGCGAAATAATGATTTTATCACAAAACTGATTGTGCCAGTCGATTTTTTGGCCAAAAAAAACCCTCTTTACGAATTTTTAGCATTTTTTATAATTTTTTTGTCGAAAATTTAGAACAAAGGGGGTAGCTATGGAAATATTTTGCGATACAAATTGATTTTTTCTAACTCCCATAATCCTTGGAAATATGGACTCAAAATTCTTTAAAATATGTAAAATTGTCCCCTCTATCGATTGGTGAAGACTAGAACGTTCTATCTTTCCTATTAGTCGAGTTATGAGTATTTTTTGTTTTGAAAAGTGGATTTTCGAAAATTTCATGACTCTATTTGGAGGCGAAATAATGATTTTATCACAAAACTGATTGTGCCAGTCGATTTTTTGGCCAAAAAAAACCCTCTTTACGAATTTTTAGCATTTTTATAATTTTTTTGTCGAAAATTTAGAACAAAGGGGGTAGCTATGGAAATATTTTGCGATACAAATTGATTTTTTCTAACTCCCATAATCCTTGGAAATATGGACTCAAAATTCTTTAAAATATGTAAAATTGTCCCCTCTATCGATTGGTGAAGACTAGAACGTTCTATCTTTCCTATTAGTCGAGTTATGAGTATTTTTTGTTTTGAAAAGTGGATTTTCGAAAATTTCATGACTCTATTTGAAGGCGAAATGATGATTTTATCACAAAACTGATTGTGCCAGTCGATTTTTTTGCCAAAAAAAACCCTCTACGAATTTTTAGCATTTTTTATAATTTTTTTGTCGAAAATTTAGAACAAAGGGGGTAGCTATGGAAATATTTCGCGATACAAATTGATTTTTTCTAACTCCCATAATCCTTGGAAATATGGACTCAAAATTCACTCAAATATGTAAAATTGTCCCCTCTATCGATTGGTGAAGACTAGAACGTTCTATCTTTCCCATTAGTCGAGTTATGAATATTTTTTGTTTTGAAAAGTGGATTTTCGAAAATTTCATGACTCTATTTGAAGGCGAAATAATGATTTTATCACAAAACTGATTGTGCCAGTCGATTTTTTGGCCAAAAAAACCCTCTTTACGAATTTTTAGCATTTTTTATAATTTTTTTGTCGAAAATTTAGAACAAAGGGGGTAGCTAGGGAAATATTTTGCGATACAAATTGATTTTTTCTAACTCCCATAATCCTTGGAAATATGGACTCAAAATTCACTAAAATATGTAAAATTGTCCCCTCTATCGATTGGTGAAGACTAGAACGTTCTATCTTCCCTATTTGTCGAGTTATGAGTATTTTTTGTTTTGAAAAGTGGATTTTCGAAAATTTCATGACTCTATTTGAAGGCGAAATAATGATTTTATCACAAAACTGATTGTGCCAGTCGATTTTTTGGCCAAAAAAAACCCTCTTTACGAATTTTTAGCATTTTTTATAATTTTTTGGTCGAAAATTTAGAACAAAGGGGGTAGCTAGGGAAATATTTTGCGATACAAATTGCTTTTTTCTAACTCCCTTAATCCTTGGAAATATGGACTCAAAATTCACTAAAATATGTAAAATTGTCCCCTCTATCGATTGGTGAAGATTAGAACGTTCTATCTTTCCTATTTGTCGAGTTATGAGTATTTTTTGTTTTGAAAAGTGGATTTTCGAAAATTTCATGACTCTATTTGGAGGCGAAATAATGATTTTATCACAAAACTGATTGTGCCAGTCGATTTTTTGGCCAAAAAAACCCCTCTTTACGTATTTTTAGCATTTTTTATAATTTTTTTGTCGAAAATTTAGAACAAAGGGGGTAGCTAGGGAAATATTTTGCGATACAAATTGATTTTTTCTAACTCCCATAATCCTTGGAAATATGGACTCAAAATTCACTAAAATATGTAAAATTGTCCCCTCTATCGATTGGTGAAGACTAGAACGTTCTATCTTTCCTATTTGTCGAGTTATGAGTATTTTTTGTTTTGAAAAGTGGATTTTCGAAAATTTCATGACTCTATTTGGAGGCGAAATAATGATTTTATCACAAAACTGATTGTGCCAGTCGATTTTTTGGCCAAAAAAACCCTCTTTACGAATTTTTAGCATTTTTTATAATTTTTTTGTCGAAAAATATTTTGCGATACAAATTGATTTTTTCTAACTCCCATAATCCTTGGAAATATGGATTCAAAGCTCACTAAAATATGTAAAATTGTCGCCTCTATCGATTGGTGAAGACTAGAACGTTCTATCTTTCCTATTTGTCGAGTTATGAGTATTTTTTGTATTGAAAAGTGGATTTTCGAAAATTTCATGACTCTATTTGAAGGCGAAATAATGATTTTATCACAAAACTGATTGTGCCAGTCGATTTTTTGGCCAAAAAAACTCCTCTTTACGAATTTTTAGCATGTTTTATAATTTTTTTGTCGAAAATTTAGAACAAAGGGGGTAGCTAGGGAAATATTTTGCGATACAAATTGATTTTTTCTAACTCCCTCAATCCTTGGGAATATGGACTCAAAATTCACTCAAATATGTAAAATTGTCCCCTCTATCGATTGGTGAAGACTAGAACGTTCTATCTTTCCTATTTGTCGAGTTATTAGTAATTTTTGTTTCGAAAAGTGGATTTTCGAAAATTTCATGACTCTATTTGAAGGCGAAATAATGATTTTATCACAAAAACTGATTGTGCCAGTCGATTTTTTGGCCAAAAAAAACCCCTCTTTACGAATTTTTAGCATTTTTTATAATTTTTTGGTCGAAAATTTAGAACAAAGGGGGTAGCTATGGAAATATTTTGAGAAACAAATTGCTTTTTTCTGACTCCCTTAATCCTTGGCAATATCGACTCAAAATGCACTCAAATATGTAAAATTGTCGCCTCTATCGATTGGTGAAGACTAGAACGTTCTATCTTTCTTATTTGTCGAGTTATGAGTATTTTTTGTTTGAAAAGTGGATTTTCGAAAATTTCATGACTCTATTTGAAGGCGAAATAATGATTTTATCACAAAACTGATTGTGCCAGTCGATTTTTTGGCCCAAAAAACCCCTCTTTACGAATTTTAAGCATTTATTATTTTTTTTGTCGAAAATTTAGAACAAAGGGGTAGATATGGAAATATTTTGCGAATCAAATTGCTTTTTTCTAACTCCCTTAATCCTTGGAAATATCGACTCAAAATTCACTAAAATATGTAAAATTGTCCCCTCTATCGATTGGTGAAGAAGACTAGAACGTTCTATCTTTCCTATTAGTCGAGTTATGAGTATTTTTTGTTTTGAAAAGTGGATTTTCGAAAATTTCATGACTCTATTTGAAGGCGAAAGATTGATTTTATCAAAAAACTGATTGTGCCAGTCGATTTTCCGGCCCAAAAAACCCCTCTTTACGAATTTTTAGCATTTTTTATTTTTTTTTGTCGAAAATTTAGAACAAAGGGGTAGTATATGGAAATATTTTGCGAATCAAATTGCTTTTTCTAACTCCCTTAATCCTTGAAAATATTGACTCACAATTCACTCAAATATGTAAAATTGTCCCCTCTATCGATTGGTGAAGACTAGAACATTCTATCTTTCCTATTAGTCGAGTTATGAGTATTTTTTGTTTTGAAAAGTGGATTTTCGAAAATTTCATGACTCTATTTGAAGGCGAAAGATTGATTTTATCAAAAAACTGATTGTGCCAGTCGTTTTTCCGGCCCAAAAAACCCCTCTTTACGAATTTTAAGCATTTTTAATTTTTTTTTGTCGAAAATTTAGAACAAAGGAAATATTTTGCGAATCAAATTGCTTTTTTCTAACTCCCTCAATCCTTGGGAATATGGACTTAAATATGTAAAATTGTCCCCTCTATCGATTGGTGAAGACTAGAACGTTCTATCTTTCCTATTTGTCGAGTTATGAGTAATTTTTGTTTCGAAAAGTGGATTTTCGAAAATTTCATGACTCTATTTCAAGGCGAAATAATGATTTTATCACAAAACTGATTGTGCCAGTCGATTTTCCGGCCCAAAAAACCCCTCTTTACAAATTTTTAGCATTTTTTATTTTTTTTTGTCGAAATTTAGAACAAAGGGGTAGTATATGGAAATATTTTGCGAATCAAATTGCTTTTTTCTAACTCCCTTAATCCTTGAAAATATTGACTCACAATTCACTTAAATATGTAAAATTGTCCCCTCTATCGATTGGTGAAGACTAGAACGTTCTATCTTTCCTATTTGTCGAGTTATGAGTAATTTTTATTTCGAAAAGTGGATTTTCGAAAATTTCATGACTCTATTTCAAGGCGAAATAATGATTTTATCACAAAACTGATTGTGCCAGTCGATTTTTTGGCCAAAAAAACCCCTCTTTACAAATTTTTAGCATTTTTTATAATTTTTGGTCGAAAATTTAGAACAAAGGGGGTAGCTATGGAAATATTTTGAGAAACAAATTGCTTTTTTCTGACTCCCTTAATCCTTGGCAATATCGACTCAAAATTCACTCAAATATGTAAAATTGTCCCCTCTATCGATTGGTGAAGACTAGAACGTTCTATCTTTCCTATTAGTCGAGTTATGAGTATTTTTTGTTTTGAAAAGTGGATTTTCGAAAATTTCATGACTCTATTTGAAGGCGAAAGATTGATTTTATCAAAAAACTGATTGTGCCAGTCGATTTTCCGGCCCAAAAAACCCCTCTTTACGAATTTTAAGCATTTTTTATAATTTTTTGGTCGAAAATTTAGAACAAAGGGGGTAGCTATGGAAATATTTTGAGAAACAAATTGCTTTTTTCTAACTCCCTCAATCCTTGGCAATATCGACTCAAAATTCACTCAAATATGTAAAATTGTCCCCTCTATCGATTGGTGAAGACTAGAACGTTCTATCTTTCCTATTAGTCAAGTTATGAGTATTTTTTGTTTTGAAAAGTGGATTTTCGAAAATTTCATGACTCTATTTGAAGGCGAAAGATTGATTTCATCAAAAAACTGATTGTGCTAGTCGATTTTCCGGCCCAAAAACCCCTCTTTACGAATTTTAAGCATTTTTTATAATTTTTTGGTCGAAAATTTAGAACAAAGGGGGTAGCTATGGAAATATTTTGAGAAACAAATTGCTTGTTTCTAACTCCCTTAATCCTTTGGCAATATCGACTCAAAATTCACTCAAATATGTAAAATTGTCCCCTCTATCGATTGGTGAAGACTAGAACGTTCTATCTTTCCTATTAGTCGAGTTATGAGTATTTTTTGTTTTGAAAAGTGGATTTTCGAAAATTTCATGACTCTATTTGAAGGCGACAGATTGATTTTATCAAAAAACTGATTGTGCCAGTCGTTTTTCCGGCCCAAAAAACCCCTCTTTACGAATTTTAAGCATTTTTAATTTTTTTTTGTCGAAAATTTAGAACAAAGGAAATATTTTGCGAATCAAATTGCTTTTTTCTAACTTCCTTAATCCTTGGCAATATCGACTCAAAATTAGGGCTGGGCGATTATCAAAAAACATAATCGATTATCGATTATATAAAATAATCGATTAATTGATTAATCGAAAAAAATCGATTAATCTAAAATAATCGATTTATCTAAAATAATTGATTAATCGAAATAATCGATTAATCGAAAAAAATCGATTGAACGAAAAAAATCGATTAATCGAAAAAAATCGATTAATTGAAAATAATCGATTAATCTAAAATAATCGATTTATCGAAAATAATCGAATAATCGAAAATAATCGATTAATCGAAAAAAATCGATTAATCGAAAAAAATCGATTATTCGAAAATATTCGATTAATCGAATATAATCGTTTGATCGAAAAAAATCGATTAATCGAAAATAATCAATTTTCGATGATTCGAAAATTTATTATTTTTCATTATTCTTGATAACGGCAGCTGGACCGCTACCGAAACTTTAAAAATAGAGTTTCAACAAACATCGTGATCAAGAACTATTATATTTAACTAATTTTTTCCCTAACTCACGCCTTTAAAAAGATTGACAATTTGGAACTTACGAAAATATTTTGAAGTTTAAGACTTAAAAAAATTGTCAAGATTTGCCAGTCGATTTTCCGGTCCAAAAAACCCCTCTTTACGAATTTTTAGCATTTTTTAAAATTTTTTGTCGAAAATTTAGAACAAAGGGTATGGAAATATTTTGCGAATCAATGCTTTTTTCTAACTCCCTTAATCCTTGGCAATATCGACTCAAAATTCACTAAAATATGTAAAATTGTCCCCTCTATCGATTGGTGAAGACTAGAACGTTCTATCTTTCCTACTAGTCGAGTTATGAGTAATTTTTGTTTTGAAACGTGGATTTTCGAAAATTTCATGACTCTATTTGAAGGCGAAAGATTGAATTTATCAAAAAACTGATTGTGCCAGTCGATTTTCCGGCCCAAAAAACCCCTCTTTACGAATTTTTAGCATTTTTTATTTTTTTTTGTCGAAAATTTAGAACAAAGGGGTAGATATGGAAATATTTTGCGAATCAAATTGCTTTTTTCTAACTCCCTTAATCCTTAAAAATATTGACTCACAATTCACTCAAATATGTAAAATTGTCCCCTCTATCGATTGGTGAAGACTAGAACGTTCTATCTTTCCTATTAGTCGAGTTATGAGTATTTTTTGTTTTGAAAAGTGGATTTTCGAAAATTTCATGACTCTATTTGAAGGCGAAAGATTGATTTTATCAAAAAACTGATTGTGCCAGTCGATTTTCCGGCCCAAAAAACCCCTCTTTACGAATTTTAAGCATTTTTTATTTTTTTTTGTCGAAAATTTAGAACAAAGGGGGTAGCTAGGGAAATATTTTGCGATACAAATTGATTTTTTCTAACTCCCATAATCCTTGGAAATATGGACTCAAAATTCACTAAAATATGTAAAATTGTCCCCTCTATCGATTGGTAAAGACTAGAACGTTCTATCTTTCCTATTTGTCGAGTTATGAGTATTTTTTGTTTGGAAAAGTGGATTTTCGAAAATTTCATGACTCTATTTGAAGGCGAAATAATTATTTTATCACAAAACTGATTGTGCCAGTCGATTTTTTGGCCAAAAAAACCCCTCTTTACGAATTTTTAGCATTTTTTATAATTTTTTTGTCGAAAATTTAGAACAAAGGGGGTAGCTATGGAAATATTTTGCGATACAAATTGATTTTTTCTAACTCCCTCAATCCTTGGAAATATGGACTCAAAATTCATTCAAATATGTAAAATTGTCCCCTCTATCGATTGGTGAAGACTAGAACGTTCTATCTTTCCTATTTGTCGAGTTATGAGTAATTTTTGTTTCGAAAAGTGGATTTTCGAAAATTTCATGACTCTATTTGAAGGCGAAATAATGATTTTATCACAAAACTGATTGTGCCAGTCGATTTTTTGGCCAAAAAACCCCTCTTTACGAATTTTTAGCATTTTTTATAATTTTTTTGTCGAAAATTTAGAACAAAGGGGGTAGCTAGGGAAATATTTTGCGATACAAATTGATTTTTTCTAACTCCCATAATCCTTGGAAATATGGACTCAAAATTCACTAAAATATGTAAAATTGTCCCCTCTATCGATTGGTGAAGACTAGAACGTTCTATCTTTCCTATTTGTCGAGTTATGAGTATTTTTTGTTTTGAAAAGTGGATTTTCGAAAATTTCATGACTCTATTTGGAGGCGAAATAATGATTTTATCACAAAACTGATTGTGCCAGTCGATTTTTTGGCCAAAAAAACCCTCTTTACGAATTTTTAGCATTTTTTATAATTTTTTTGTCGAAAATTTAGAACAAAGGGGGTAGCTATGGAAATATTTTGCGATACAAATTGATTTTTTCTAACTCCCATAATCCTTGGAAATATGGACTCAAAATTCTTTAAAATATGTAAAATTGTCCCCTCTATCGATTGGTGAAGACTAGAACGTTCTATCGTTCCTATTTGTCGATTTATGAGTAATTTTTTTTCGAAAGGTGGATTTTCGAAAATTTCATGACTCTATTTGAAGGCGAAATAATGATTTTATCACAAAACTGATTGTGCCAGTCGATTTTTTGGCCAAAAAAAACCCTCTTTACGAATTTTTAGCATTTTTTATAATTTTTTTGTCGAAAATTTAGAACAAAGGGCATAGCTAGGGAAATATTTTGCGATACAAATTGATTTTTTCTAACTCCCATAATCCTTGGAAATATGGACTCAAAATTCACTAAAATATGTAAAATTGTCCCCTCTATCGATTGGTGAAGACCAGAACGTTCTATCTTTCCTATTAGTCGAGTTATGAGTATTTTTTGTTTCGAAAAGTGGATTTTCGAAAATTTCATGACTCTATTTGAAGGCGAAATAATGATTTTATCACAAAACTGATTGTGCCAGTCGATTTTTTGGCCAAAAAAAACCCTCTTTACGAATTTTTAGATTTTTTATAATTTTTTTGTCGAAAATTTAGAACAAATTGATTTTTTCTAACTCCCATAATCCTTGGAAATATGGACTCAAAATTCACTAAAATATGTAAAATTGTCCCCTCTATCGATTGGTGAAGACTAGAACGTTCTATCTTTCCTATTTGTCGAGTTATGAGTATTTTTTGTTTTGTAAAGTGGATTTTCGAAAATTTCATGACTCTATTTGGAGGCGAAATAATGATTTTATCACAAAACTGATTGTGCCAGTCGATTTTTTGGCCAAAAAAACCCTCTTTACGAATTTTTAGCATTTTTATAATTTTTTTCTCGAAAATTTAGAACAAAGGGGGTAGCTATGGAAATATTTTGCGATACAAATTGATTTTTTCTAACTCCCATAATCCTTGGAAATATGGACTCAAAATTCTTTAAAATATGTAAAATTGTCCCCTCTATCGATTGGTGAAGACTAGAACGTTCTATCTTTCCTATTAGTCGAGTTATGAGTATTTTTTGTTTTGAAAAGTGGATTTTCGAAAATTTCATGACTCTATTTGAAGGCGAAATAATGATTTTATCACAAAACTGATTGTGCCAGTCGATTTTTTTGCCAAAAAAAACCTCTACGAATTTTTAGCATTTTTTATAATTTTTTTGTCGAAAATTTAGAACAAAGGGGGTAGCTATGGAAATATTTTGCGATACAAATTGATTTTTTCTAACTCCCATAATCCTTGGAAATATGGACTCAAAATTCACTCAAATATGTAAAATTGTCCCCTCTATCGATTGGTGAAGACTAGAACGTTCTATCTTTCCTATTAGTCGAGTTATGAATATTTTTTGTTTTGAAAAGTGGATTTTCGAAAATTTCATGACTCTATTTGAAGGCGAAATAATGATTTTATCACAAAACTGATTGTGCCAGTCGATTTTTTGGCCAAAAAAAACCGTCTTTACGAATTTTTAGCATTTTTTATAATTTTTTTGTCGAAAATTTAGAACAAAGGGGGTAGCTATGGAAATATTTTGCGATACAAATTGATTTTTTCTAACTCCCATAATCCTTGGAAATATGGACTCAAAATTCTTTAAAATATGTAAAATTGTCCCCTCTATCGATTGGTGAAGACTAGAACGTTCTATCTTTCCTATTAGTCGAGTTATGAGTATTTTTTGTTTTGAAAAGTGATTGTGCCAGTCGATTTTCCGGCCCAAAAAACCCCTCTTTACGAATTTTAGGCATTTTTTATAATTTTTTGGTCGAAAATTTAGAACAAAGGGGGTAGCTATGGAAATATTTTGAGAAACAAATTGCTTTTTTCTAACTCCCTCAATCCTTGGCAATATCGACTCAAAATTCACTCAAATATGTAAAATTGTCCCCTCTATCGATTGGTGAAGACTAGAACGTTTTATCTTTCCTATTAGTCGAGTTATGAGTATTTTTTGTTTTGAAAAGTGGATTTTCGAAAATTTCATGACTCTATTTGAAGGCGAAAGATTGATTTTATAAAAAAACTGATTGTGCCAGTCGATTTTCCGGCCCAAAAAACCCATCTTTACGAATTTTTAGCATTTTTTATTTTTTTTTGTCGAAAATTTAGAACAAAGGGGTAGTATATGGAAATATTTTGCGAATCAAATTGCTTTTTTCTAACTCCCTTAATCCTTGAAAATATTGACTCACAATTCACTCAAATATGTAAAATTGTCCCCTCTATCGATTGGTGAAGACTAGAACGTTCTATCTTTCCTATTAGTCGAGTTATGAGTATTTTTTGTTTTGAAAAGTGGATTTTCGAAAATTTCATGACTCTATTTGAAGGCGAAAGATTGATTTTATCAAAAAACTGATTGTGCCAGTCGATTTTCCGGCCCAAAAAACCCTTCTTTACGAATTTTAAGCATTTTTTATTTTTTTTTGTCGAAAATTTAGAACAAAGGGGTAGATATGGAAATATTTTGCGAATCAAATTGCTTTTTTCTAACTCCCTTAATCCTTGGAAATATCGACTCACAATTCACTCAAATATGTAAAATTGTCCCCTCTATCGATTGGTGAAGACTAGAACGTTCTATCTTTCCTATTAGTCGAGTTATGAGTATTTTTTGTTTTGAAAAGTGGATTTTCGAAAATTTCTTGACTCTATTTGAAGGCGAAAGATTGATTTTATCAAAAAACTGATTGTGCCAGTCGATTTTCCGGCCCAAAAAACCCCTCTTTACGAATTTTTAGCATTTTTTATTTTTTTTTGTCGAAAATTTAGGTATGGAAATATTTTGCGAATCAAATTGCTTTTTTCTAACTCCCTTAATCCTTGGCAATATCGACTCAAAATTAGGGCTGGGGGATTATCAAAAAACATAATCGATTATCGATTATATCAAATAATCGATTATTTTCAATTAATCGATATTAATCGATTAATTGATTAATCGAAAAAAATCGAAAATAATCGAAAATAATCGAAAATAATCGAAAATAATCGAAAATAATCGAAAATAATCGAAAATAATCGATTAATCTAAAATAATCGATTATTCTAAAATAACCGAATAATCGAAAATAATCGATTAATCGAAAAAAATCGATTGATTGAAAAAAATCGATTAATCGAAAAAAATCGATTAATCGAAAAAAATCGATTATTCGAAAATAATCGATTAATCGAAAATAATCGTTTGATCGAAAAAAATCGATTAATCGAAAATAATCAATTTTCGATGATTCGAAAATTTATTATTTTTCATTATTCTTGATAACGGCAGCTGGACCGCTACCGAAACTTTAAAAATAGAGTTTCAACAAACATCGTGATCAAGAACTATTATATTTAACTAATTTTTTCCCTAACTCACGCCTTTAAAAAGATTGACAACTTGGAACTTACGAAAATATTTTGAAGTTTAAGACTTAAAAAAATTGTCAAGATTTGCCAGTCGATTTTCCGGTCCAAAAAACCCCTCTTTACGAATTTTTAGCATTTTTTAAAATGTTTTGTCGAAAATTTAGAACAAAGGGTATGGAAATATTTTGCGAATCAAATTGCTTTTTTCTAACTCCCTTAATCCTTGGCAATATCGACTCAAAATTCACTAAAATATGTAAAATTGTCCCCTCTATCGATTGGTGAAGACTAGAACGTTCTATCTTTCCTATTAGTCGAGTTATGAGTATTTTTTGTTTTGAAAAGTGGATTTTCGAAAATTTCATGACTCTATTTGAAGGCGAAATAATGATTTTATCACAAAACTGATTGTGCCAGTCGATTTTTTTGCCAAAAAAAACCCTCTACGAATTTTTAGCATTTTTTATAATTTTTTTGTCGAAAATTTAGAACAAAGGGGGTAGCTATGGAAATATTTTGCGATACAAATTGATTTTTTCTAACTCCCATAATCCTTGGAAATATGGACTCAAAATTCACTCAAATATGTAAAATTGTCCCCTCTATCGATTGGTGAAGACTAGAACGTTCTATCTCTCCTATTAGTCGAGTTATGAATATTTTTTGTTTTGAAAAGTGGATTTTCGAAAATTTCATGACTCTATTTGAAGGCGAAATAATGATTTTATCACAAAACTGATTGTGCCAGTCGATTTTTTGGCCAAAAAAAACCCTCTTTACGAATTTTTAGCATTTTTTATAATTTTTTTGTCGAAAATTTAGAACAAAGGGGGTAGCTAGGGAAATATTTTGCGATACAAATTGATTTTTTCTAACTCCCATAATCCTTGGAAATATGGACTCAAAATTCACTCGAATATGTAAAATTGTCCCCTCTATCGATTGGTGAAGACTAGAACGTTCTATCTTTCCTATTTGTCGAGTTATGAGTATTTTTTGTTTTGAAAAGTGGATTTTCGAAAATTTCATGACTCTATTTGAAGGCGAAATAATGATTTTATCACAAAACTGATTGTGCCAGTCGATTTTTTGGCCAAAAAAAACCCTCTTTACGAATTTTTAGCATTTTTTATAATTTTTTTGTCGATAATTTAGAACAAAGGGGGTAGCTATGGAAATATTTTGCGATACAAATTGATTTTTTCTAACTCCCATAATCCTTGGAAATATGGACTCAAAATTCTTTAAAATATGTAAAATTGTCCCCTCTATCGATTGGTGAAGACTAGAACGTTCTATCTTTCCTATTAGTCGAGTTATGAGTATTTTTTGTTTTGAAAAGTGGATTTTCGAAAATTTCATGACTCTATTTGAAGGCGAAATAATGATTTTATCACAAAACTGATTGTGCCAGTCGATTTTCTGGCCAAAAAAAACCCTCTACGGATTTTTAGCATTTTTTATAATTTTTTTGTCGAAAATTTAGAACAAAGGGGGTAGCTATGGAAATATTTTGCGATACAAATTGATTTTTTCTAACTCCCATAATCCTTGGAAATATGGACTCAAAATTCTTTAAAATATGTAAAATTGTCCCCTCTATCGATTGGTGAAGACTAGAACGTTCTATCTTTCCTATTTGTCGAGTTATGAGTATTTTTTGTTTTGAAAAGTGGATTTTCGAAAATTTCATGACTCTATTTGAAGGCGAAATAATGATTTTATCACAAAACTGATTGTGCCAGTCGATTTTTTGGCCAAAAAAACTCCTCTTTACGAATTTTTAGCATGTTTTATAATTTTTTTGTCGAAAATTTAGAACAAAGGGGGTAGCTAGGGAAATATTTTGCGATACAAATTGATTTTTTGGGAATATGGACTCAAAATTCACTCAAATATGTAAAATTGTCCCCTCTATCGATTGGAGGAGACTAGAACGTTCTATCTTTCCTATTTGTAGAGTTATGAGTAATTTTTGTTTCGAAAAGTGGATTTTCGAAAATTTCATGACTATTTGAAGGCGAAAGATTGATTTTATCAAAAAACTGATTGTGCCAGTCGATTTTCCGGCCCAAAAAACCCCTCTTTACGAATTTTAAGCATTTATTATTTTTTTTGTCGAAAATTTAGAACAAAGGGGTAGATATGGAAATATTTTGCGAATCAAATTGCTTTTTTCTAACTCCCTTAATCCTTGGAAATATCGACTCAGAATTCACTAAAATATGTAAAATTGTCCCCTCTATCGATTGGTGAAGACTAGAACGTTCTATCTTTCCTATTAGTCGAGTTATGAGTATTTTTTGTTTTGAAAAGTGGATTTTCGAAAATTCGTAAAGAGGAGATTTTTTGGCCAAAAAAACTCCTCTTTACGAATTTTTAGCATGTTTTATAATTTTTTTGTCGAAAATTTAGAACAAAGGGGGTAGCTAGGGAAATATTTTGCGATACAAATTGATTTTTTGGGAATATGGACTCAAAATTCACTCAAATATGTAAAATTGTCCCCTCTATCGATTGGTGGAGACTAGAACGTTCTATCTTTCCTATTTGTAGAGTTATGAGTAATTTTTGTTTCGAAAAGTGGATTTTCGAAAATTTCATGACTATTTGAAGGCGAAAGATTGATTTTATCAAAAAACTGATTGTGCCAGTCGATTTTCCGGCCCAAAAAACCCCTCTTTACGAATTTTAAGCATTTATTATTTTTTTTGTCGAAAATTTAGAACAAAGGGGTAGATATGGAAATATTTTGCGAATCAAATTGCTTTTTTCTAACTCCCTTAATCCTTGGAAATATCGACTCAAAATTCACTAAAATATGTAAAATTGTCCCCTCTATCGATTGGTGAAGACTAGAACGTTCTATCTTTCCTATTAGTCGAGTTATGAGTATTTTTTGTTTTGAAAAGTGGATTTTCGAAAATTTCATGACTCTATTTGAAGGCGAAAGATTGATTTTATCAAAAAACTGATTGTGCCAGTCGATTTTCCGGCCCAAAAAACCCCCCTTTACGAATTTTTAGCATTTTTTATTTTTTTTTGTCGAAAATTTAGAACAAAGGGGTAGTATATGGAAATATTTTGCGAATCAAATTGCTTTTTTCTAACTCCCTTAATCCTTGAAAATATTGACTCACAATTCACTCAAATATGTAAAATTGTCCCCTCTCTCGATTGGTGAAGACTAGAACGTTCTATCTTTCCTATTAGTCGAGTTATGAGTATTTTTTGTTTTGAAAAGTGGATTTTCGAAAATTTCATGACTCTATTTGAAGGCGAAAGATTGATTTTATCAAAAAACTGATTGTGCCAGTCGATTTTCCGGTCCAAATAACCCCTCTTTACGAATTTTTAGCATTTTTTAAAATTTTTTGTCGAAAATTTAGAACAAAGGGTATGGAAATATTTTGCGAATCAAATTGCTTTTTTCTAACTCCCTTAATCCTTGGCAATATCGACTCAAAATTCACTAAAATATGTAAAATTGTCCCCTCTATCGATTGGTGAAGACTAGAACGTTCTATCTTTCCTACTAGTCGAGTTATGAGTAATTTTTGTTTTGAAACGTGGATTTTCGAAAATTTCATGACTCTATTTGAAGGCGAAAGATTGAATTTATCAAAAAACTGATTGTGCCAGTCGATTTTCCGGCCCAAAAAACCCCTATTTACGAATTTTTAGCATTTTTTATTTTTTTTTGTCGAAAATTTAGAACAAAGGGGTAGATATGGAAATATTTTGCGAATCAAATTGATTTTTTCTAACTCCCTTAATCCTTGAAAATATTGACTCACAATTCACTAAAATATGTAAAATTGTCCCCTCTATCGATTGGTGAAGACTAGAACGTTCTATCTTTCCTATTTGTCGAGTTATGAGTATTTTTTGTTTTGAAAAGTGGATTTTCGAAAATTTCATGACTCTATTTGAAGGCGAAATAATGATTTTATCACAAAACTGATTGTGCCAGTCGATTTTTTGGCCAAAAAAAACCCTCTTTACGAATTTTTAGCATTTTTTATAATTTTTTTGTCGAAAATTTAGAACAAAGGGGGTAGCTATGGAAATATTTTGCGATACAAATTGATTTTTTCTAACTCCCATAATCCTTGGAAATATGGACTCAAAATTCTTTAAAATATGTAAAATTGTCCCCTCTATCGATTGGTGAAGACTAGAACGTTCTATCTTTCCTATTTGTCCAGTTATGAGTAATTTTTGTTTCGAAAGGTGGATTTTCGAAAATTTCATGACTCTATTTGAAGGCGAAATAATGATTTTATCACAAAACTGATTGTGCCAGTCGATTTTTTGGCCAAAAAAAACCCTCTTTACGAATGTTTAGCATTTTTTATAATTTTTTTGTCGAAAATTTAGAACAAAGGGGGTAGCTATGGAAATATTTTGCGATACAAATTGATTTTTTCTAACTCCCTCAATCCTTGGAAATATGGACTCAAAATTCACTCAAATATGTAAAATTGTCCCCTCTATCGATTGGTGAAGACTAGAACGTTCTATCTTTCCTATTAGTCGAGTTATGAGTATTTTTTGTTTTGAAAAGTGGATTTTCGAAAATTTCATGACTCTATTTGAAAGCGAAATAATGATTTTATCACAAAACTGATTGTGCCAGTCGATTTTTTGGCCAAAAAAACCCCTCTTTACGAATTTTTAGCATTTTTTATAATTTTTTTGTCGAAAATTTAGAACAAAGGGGGTAGCTAGGGAAATATTTTGCGATACAAATAGATTTTTTCTAACTCCCATAATCCTTGGAAATATGGACTCAAAATTCACTAAAATATGTAAAATTGTCCCCTCTATCGATTGGTGAAGACTAGAACGTTCTATCTTTCCTATTTGTCGAGTTATGAGTATTTTTTGTTTTGAAAAGTGGATTTTCGAAAATTTCATGACTCTATTTGAAGGCGAAATAATGATTTTATCACAAAACTGATTGTGCCAGTCGATTTTTTGGCCAAAAAAAACCCTCTTTACGAACTTTTAGCATTTTTTATAATTTTTTTGTCGAAAATTTAGAACAAAGGGGGTAGCTATGGAAATATTTTGCGATACAAATTGATTTTTTCTAACTCCCATAATCCTTGGAAATATGGACTCAAAATTCTTTAAAACATGTAAAATTGTCCCCTCTATCGATTGGTGAAGACTAGAACGTTCTATCTTTCCTATTTGTCCAGTTATGAGTAATTTTTGTTTCGAAAGGTGGATTTTCGAAAATTTCATGACTCTATTTGAAGGCGAAATAATGATTTTATCACAAAACTGATTGTGCCAGTCGATTTTTTGGCCAAAAAAAACCCTCTTTACGATTTTTAGCATTTTTTATAATTTTTTTGTCGAAAATTTAGAACAAAGGGCGTAGCTAGGGAAATATTTTGCGATACAAATTGATTTTTTCTAACTCCCATAATCCTTGGAAATATGGACTCAAAATTCAATAAAATATGTAAAATTGTCCCCTCTATCGATTGGTGAAGACTAGAACGTTCTATCTTTCCTATTTGTCGAGTTATGAGTATTTTTTGTTTTGAGAAGTGGATTTTCGAAAATTTCATGACTCTATTTGGAGGTGAAATAATGATTTTATCACAAAACTGATTGTGCCAGTCGATTTTTTGGCCAAAAAAAACCCTCTTTACGAATTTTTAGCATTTTTTATAATTTTTTTGTCGAAAATTTAGAACAAAGGGGGTAGCTATGGAAATATTTTGCGATACAAATTGATTTTTTCTAACTCCCATAATCCTTGGAAATATGGACTCAAAATTCTTTAAAATATGTAAAATTGTCCCCTCTATCGATTGGTGAAGACTAGAACGTTCTATCTTTCCTATTAGTCGAGTTATGAGTATTTTTTGTTTTGAAAAGTGGATTTTCGAAAATTTCATGACTCTATTTGAAGGCGAAATAATGATTTTATCACAAAACTGATTGTGCCAGTCGATTTTTTGGCCAAAAAAAACCTTCTACGAATTTTTAGCATTTTTTATAATTTTTTTGTCGAAAATTTAGAACAAAGGGGGTAGCTAGGGAAATATTTTGCGATACAAATAGATTTTTTCTAACTCCCATAATCCTTGGAAATATGGACTCAAAATTCACTAAAATATGTAAAATTGTCCCCTCTATCGATTGGTGAAGACTAGAACGTTCTATCTTTCCTATTTGTCGAGTTATGAGTATTTTTTGTTTTGAAAAGTGGATTTTCGAAAATTTCATGACTCTATTTGGAGGCGAAATAATGATTTTATCACAAAACTGATTGTGCCAGTCGATTTTTTGGCCAAAAAAAACCCTCTTTACGAATTTTTAGCATTTTTTATAATTTTTTTGTCGAAAATTTAGAACAAAGGGGGTAGCTATGGAAATATTTTGCGATACAAATTGATTTTTTCTAACTCCCATAATCCTTGGAAATATGGACTCAAAATTCTTTAAAATATGTAAAATTGTCCCCTCTATCGATTGGTGAAGACTAGAACGTTCTATCTTTCCTATTTGTCGAGTTATGAGTAATTTTTGTTTCGAAAGGTGGATTTTCGAAAATTTCATGACTCTATTTGAAGGCGAAATAATGATTTTATCACAAAACTGATTGTGCCAGTCGATTTTTTGGCCAAAAAAAACCCTCTTTACGAATTTTTAGCATTTTTTATAATTTTTTTGTCGAAAATTTAGAACAAAGGGCGTAGCTAGGGAAATATTTTGCGATACAAATTGATTTTTTCTAACTCCCATAATCCTTGGAAATATGGACTCAAAATTCACTAAAATATGTAAAATTGTCCCCTCTATCGATTGGTGAAGACTAGAACGTTCTATCTTTCCTATTTGTCGAGTTATGAGTATTTTTTGTTTTGAAAAGTGGATTTTCGAAAATTTCATGACTCTATTTGGAGGCGAAATAATGATTTTATCACAAAACTGATTGTGCCAGTCGATTTTTTGGCCAAAAAAAACCCTCTTTACGAATTTTTAGCATTTTTTATAATTTTTTTGTCGAAAATTTAGAACAAAGGGGGTAGCTATGGAAATATTTTGCGATACAAATTGATTTTTTCTAACTCCCATAATCCTTGGAAATATGGACTCAAAACCCTTTAAAATATGTAAAATTGTCCCCTCTATCGATTGGTGAAGACTAGAACGCTCTATCTTTCCTATTAGTCGAGTTATGAGTATTTTTTGTTTTGAAAAGTGGATTTTCGAAAATTTCATGACTCTATTTGGAGGCGAAATAATGATTTTATCACAAAACTGATTGTGCCAGTCGATTTTTTGGCCAAAAAAAACCCTCTTTACGAATTTTTAGCATTTTTATAATTTTTTTGTCGAAAATTTAGAACAAAGGGGGTAGGTATGGAAATATTTTGCGATACAAATTGATTTTTTCTAACTCCCATAATCCTTGGAAATATGGACTCAAAATTCTTTAAAATATGTAAAATTGTCCCCTCTATCGATTGGTGAAGACTAGAACGCTCTATCTTTCCTATTAGTCGAGTTATGAGTATTTTTTGTTTTGAAAAGTGGATTTTCGAAAATTTCATGACTCTATTTGAAGGCGAAATAATGATTTTATCACAAAACTGATTGTGCCAGTCGATTTTTTTGCCAAAAAAAACCCTCTACAGATTTTTAGCATTTTTTATAATTTTTTTGTCGAAAATTTAGAACAAAGGGGGTAGCTATGGAAATATTTTGCGATACAAATTGATTTTTTCTAACTCCCATAATCCTTGGAAATATGGACTCAAAATTCACTAAAATATGAAAAATTGTCCCCTCTATCGATTGGTGAAGACTAGAACGTTCTATCTTTCCTATTAGTCGAGTTATGAGTATTTTTTGTTTTGAAACGTGGATTTTCGAAAATTTCATGACTCTATTTGAAGGCGAAATAATGATTTTATCACAAAACTGATTGTGCCAGTCGATTTTTTGGCCAAAAAACCCCTCTTTACGTATTTTTAGCATTTTTTATAATTTTTTTGTCGAAAATTTAGAACAAAGGGGGTAGCTATGGAAATATTTTGCGATACAAATTGATTTTTTCTAACTCCCATAATCCTTGGAAATATGGACTCAAAATTCACTCAAATATGTAAAATTGTCCCCTCTATCGATTGGTGAAGACTAGAACGTTCTATCTTTCCTATTTGTCGAGTTATGAGTAATTTTTGTTTCGAAAAGTGGATTTTCGAAAATTTCAAGACTCTATTTGAAGGCGAAATAATGATTTTATCACAAAACTGATTGTGCCAGTCGATTTTTCGGCCAAAAAAAACCCTCTTTACGAATTTTCAGCATTTTTTATCATTTTTTTGTCGAAAATTTAGAACAAAGGGGGTAGCTAGGAAAATATTTTGCGATACAATTGATTTTTTCTAACTCCCATAATCCTTGGAAATATGGACTCAAAATTCACTAAAATATGTAGAATTGTCCCCTCTATCGATTGGTGAAGACTAGAACGTTCTATCTTTCCTATTAGTCGAGTTATGAGTATTTTTTGTTTTGAAAAGTGGATTTTCGAAAATTTCATGACTCTATTTGAAAGCGAAATAATGATTTTATCACAAAACTGATTGTGCCAGTCGTTTTTTTGGCCAAAAAAACCCTCTTTACGAATTTTTAGCATTTTTTATAATTTTTTTGTCGAAAATTTAGAACAAAGGGGGTAGCTAGGGAAATATTTTGCGATACAAATTGATTTTTTCTAACTCCCTCAATCCTTGGAAATATGGACTCAAAATTCACAAAAATATGTAAAATTGTCCCCTCCATCGATTGGTGAAGACTAGAACGTTCTATCTTTCCTATTTGTCGAGTTATGAGTATTTTTTGTTTTGAAAAGTGGATTTTCGAAAATTTCATGACTCTATTTGAAGGCGAAATAATGATTTTATCACAAAACTGATTGTGCCAGTCGATATTTTGGCCAAAAAACACCTCTTTACGAATTTTTAGCATTTTTTATAATTTTTTTGTCGAAAATTTAGAACAAAGGGGGTAGCTATGGAAATATTTTGCGATACAAATTGATTTTTTCTAACTCCCTCAATCCTTGGAAATATGGACTCAAAATTCACAAAAATATGTAAAATTGTCCCCTCCATCGATTGGTGAAGACTAGAACGTTCTATCTTTCCTATTTGTCGAGTTATGAGTATTTTTTGTTTTGAAAAGTGGATTTTCGAAAATTTCATGACTCTATTTGAAAGCGAAATAATGATTTTATCACAAAACTGATTGTGCCAGTCGATTTTTTGGCCAAAAAAACCACTCTTTACGAATTTTTAGCATTTTTTATAATTTTTTTGTCGAAAATTTAGAACAAAGGGGGTAGCTAGGGAAATATTTTGCGATACAAATTGATTTTTTCTAACTCCCTCAATCTTTGGAAATATGGACTCAAAATTCACAAAAATATGTAAAATTGTCCCCTCCATCGATTGGTGAAGACTAGAACGTTCTATCTTTCCTATTTGTCGAGTTATGAGTAATTTTTGTTTCGAAAAGTGGATTTTCGAAAATTTCATGACTCTATTTGAAGGCGAAATAATGATTTTATCACAAAACTGATTGTGCCAGTCGATATTTTGGCCAAAAAACCCCTCTTTACGAATTTTTAGCATTTTTTATAATTTTTTTGTCGAAAATTTAGAACAAAGGGGGTAGCTAGGGAAATATTTTGCGATACAAATTGATTTTTTCTAACTCCCTCAATCCTTGGAAATATGGACTCACAATTCACTCAAATATGTAAAATTGTCCCCTCTATCGATTGGTGAAGACTAGAACGTTCTATCTTTCCTATTAGTCGAGTTATGAGTATTTTTTGTTTTGAAAAGTGGATTTTCGAAAATTTCATGACTCTATTTGAAGGCGAAAGATGGATTTTATCAAAAAACTGATTGTGCCAGTCGATTTTCCGGCCCAAAAAACCCCTCTTTACGAATTTTTAGCATTTTTTATTTTTTTTTGTCGAAAATTTAGAACAAAGGGCTATGGAAATATTTTGCGAATCAAATTGCTTTTTTCTAACTCCTTTAATCCTTGGAAATATCGACTCACAATTCACTCAAATATGTAAAATTGTCCCCTCTATCGATTGGTGAAGACTAGAACGTTCTATCTTTCCTATTAGTCGAGTTATGAGTATTTTTTGTTTTGAAAAGTGGATTTTCGAAAATTTCTTGACTCTATTTGAAGGCGAAAGATTGATTTTATCAAAAAACTGATTGTGCCAGTCGATTTTCCGGCCCAAAACACCCCTCTTACGAATTTTTAGCATTTTTTATTTTTTTTTGTCGAAAATTTAGAACAAAGGGGTAAGTATGGAAATATTTTGCGAATCAAATTGCTTTTTTCTAACTCCCTTAATCCTTGGCAATATCGACTCAAAATTAGGGCTGGGCGATTATCAAAAAACATAATCGATTATCGATTATATAAAATAATCGATTATTTTCAATTAATCGATTAATTGATTAATCGAAAAAAATCGATTAATCGAAAATAATCGATTAATCGAAAATAATCGATTAATCGAAAAAAATCGATTAATCGAAATTAATCGATTAATCGAAAATAATCGATTGATCGAAAAAAATCGATTAATCGAAAAAAATCGATTGATCGAAAAAAATCGATTAATCGAAAAAAATCGATTGATCGAAAAAAATCGATTAATCGAAAATAATCGATTAATCGAAAATAATCGTTTGATCGAAAAAAATCGATTAATCGAAAATAATCGATTAATCGAAAATAATCAATTTTCGATGATTCGAAAATTTATTATTTTTCATTATTCTTGATAACGGCAGCTGGACCGCTACCGAAACTTTAAAATCAGAGTTTCAACAAACATCGTGATCAAGAACTATTATATTTAACTAATTTTTTCCCTAACTCACGCCTTTAAAAAGATTGACAATTTGGAACTTACGAAAATATTTTGAAGTTTAAGACTTAAAAAAATTGTCAAGATTTGCCAGTCGATTTTCCGGTCCAAAAAACCCCTCTTTACGAATTTTTAGCATTTTTTAAAATTTTTTGTCGAAAATTTAGAACAAAGGGTATGGAAATATTTTGCGAATCAAATTGCTTTTTTCTAACTCCCTTAATCCTTGGCAATATCGACTCAAAATTCACTAAAATATGTAAAATTGTCCCCTCTATCGATTGGTGAAGACTAGAACGTTCTATCTTTCCTATTAGTCGAGTTATGAGTAATTTTTGTTTTGAAACGTGGATTTTCGAAAATTTCATGACTCTATTTGAAGGCGAAATAATGCTTTTATCACAAAACTGATTGTGCCAGTCGATTTTTTGGCCAAAAAAACCCCTCTTTACGAATTTTTAGCATTTTTTATAATTTTTTTGTCAAAAATTTAGAACAAAGGGGGTAAGCTATGGAAATATTTTGCGATACAAATTGATTTTTCCTAACTCCCATAATCCTTGGAAATATGGACTCAAAATTCACTAAAATTTGTAAAATTGTCCCCTCTACTGATTGGTGAAGACTAGAACGTCCTATCTTTCCTATTAGTCGAGTTATGAGTATTTTTTGTTTTGAAAAGTGGATTTTCGAAAATTTCATGACTCTATTTGAAGGCGAAATAATGATTTTATCACAAAACTGATTGTGCCAGTCGATTTTTTGGCCAAAAAAAACCCTCTTTACGAATTTTTAGCATTTTTTATAATTTTTTTGTCGAAAATTTAGAACAAAAGGTGTAGCTATGGAAATATTTTGCGATACAAATTGATATTTTCTAACTCCCATAGACCTTGGAAATATGGACTCAAAATTCACTAAAATATGTAAAATTGTCCCCTCTATCGATTGGTGAAGACTAGAAGGTTCTATCTTTCCTATTTGTCGAGTTATGAGTAATTTTTGTTTCGAAAAGTGGATTTTCGAAAATTTCATGACTCTATTTGAAGGCGAAATAATGATTTTATCACAAAACTGATTGTGCCAGTCGATTTTTTGGCAAAAAAAAAACCCTCTTTACGAATTTTTAGCATTTTTTATAATTTTTTTGTCGAAAATTTAGAACAAAGGGGGTAGCTAGGGAAATATTTTGCGATACAAATTGATTTTTTCTAACTCGCATAATCCTTGGAAATATGGACTCAAAATTCTTTAAAATATGTAAAATTGTCCCCTCTATCGATTGTTGAAGACTAGAACGTTCTATCTTTCCTATTAGTCGAGTTATGAGTATTTTTTGTTTTGAAAAGTGGATTTTCGAAAATTTCATGACTCTATTTGAAGGCGAAATAATGATTTTATCACAAAACTGATTGTGCCAGTCGATTTTTTGGCCAAAAAAACCCTCTTTACGAATTTTTAGCATTTTTTATAATTTTTTTGTCGAAAATTTAGAACAAAGGGGGTAGCTATGGAAATATTTTGCGATACAAATTGATTTTTTCTAACTCCCATAATCCTTGGAAATATGGACTCAAAATTCACTAAAATATGTAAAATTGTCCCCTCTATCGATTGGTGAAGACTAGAACGTTCTATCTTTCCTATTTGTCGAGTTATGAGTATTTTTTGTTTTGAAAAGTGGATTTTCGAAAATTTCATGACTCTATTTGAAGGCGAAATAATGATTTTATCACAAAACTGATTGTGCCAGTCGATTTTTTGGCCAAAAAAAACCCTCTTTACGAATTTTTAGCATTTTTTATAATTTTTTTGTCGAAAATTTAGAACAAAGGGGGTCTATGGAAATATTTTGCGATACAAATTGATTTTTTCTAACTCCCATAATCCTTGGAAATATGGACTCAAAATTCACTCAAATATGTAAAATTGTCCCCTCTATCGATTGGTGAAGACTAGAACGTTCTATCTTTCCTATTTGTCGACTTATGAGTAATTTTTGTTTCGAAAAGTGGATTTTCGAAAATTTCATGACTCTATTTGAAGGCGAAATAATGATTTTATCACAAAACTGATTGTGCCAGTCGATTTTTTGGCCAAAAAAACCCCTCTTCACGAATTTTTAGCATTTTTTATAATTTTTTGGTCGAAAATTTAGAACAAAGGGGGTAGCTATGGAAATATTTTGAGAAACAAATTGCTTTTTTCTAACTCCCTTAATCCTTGGCAATATCGACTCAAAATTCACTCAAATATGTAAAATTGTCCCCTCTATCGATTGGTGAAGACTAGAACGTTCTATCTTTCCTATTTGTCGAGTTATGAGTATTTTTTGTTTTGAAAAGTGGATTTTCGAAAATTTCATGACGCTATTTGGAGGCGAAATAATGATTTTATCACAAAACTGATTGTGCCAGTCGATTTTTTGGCCAAAAAAAACCCTCTTTACGAATTTTTAGCATTTTTTATAATTTTTTTGTCGAAAATTTAGAACAAAGGGGGTAGCTATGGAAATATTTTGCGATACAAATTGATTTTTTCTAACTCCCATAATCCTTGGAAATATGGACTCAAAATTCACTAAAATATGTAAAATTGTCCCCTCTATCGATTGGTGAAGACTAGAACGTTCTATCTTTCCTATTAGTCGAGTTATGAGTATTTTTTGTTTTGAAAAGTGGATTTTCGAAAATTTCATGACTCTATTTGAAGGCGAAATAATGATTTTATCACAAAACTGATTGTGCCAGTCGATTTTTTGGCCAAAAAAACCCCTCTTTACGTATTTTTAGCATTTTTTATAATTTTTTTGTCGAAAATTTAGAACAAAGGGGGTAGCTATGGAAATATTTTGCGATACAAATTGATTTTTTCTAACTCCCATAATCCTTGGAAATATGGACTCAAAATTCACTAAAATATGTAAAATTGTCCCCTCTATCGATTGGTGAAGATCAGAACGTTCTATCTTTCCTATTAGTCGAGTTATGAGTATTTTTTGTTTTGAAAAGTGGATTTTCGAAAATTTCATGACTCTATTTGAAAGCGAAATAATGATTTTATCACAAAACTGATTGTGCCAGTCGATTTTTTGGCCAAAAAAAACCCTCTTTACGAATTTTTAGCATTTTTTATAATTTTTTTGTCGAAAATTTAGAACAAAGGGGGTAGCTAGGGAAATATTTTGCGATACAAATTGATTTTTTCTAACTCCCATAATCCTTGGAAATATGGACTCAAAATTCACTCAAATATGTAAAATTGTCCCCTCTATCGATTGGTGAAGACTAGAAGGTTATGTCTTTCCTATTTGTCGAGTTATGAGTATTTTTTGTTTTGAAAAGTGGATTTTCGAAAATTTCATTACTCTATTTGAAGGCGAAATAATGATTTTATCACAAAACTGATTGTGCCAGTCGATTTTTTGCCCAAAAAACCCCTCTTTACGAATTTTTAGCATTTTTCATAATTTTTTTGTCGAAAATTTAGAACAAAGGGGGTAGCTATGGAAATATTTTGCGATACAAATTGATTTTTTCTAACTCCCCCAATCCTTGGAAATATGGACTCAAAATTCACTCAAATATGTAAAATTGTCCCCTCTATCGATTGGTGAAGACTAGAACGTTCTATCTTTCCTATTTGTCGAGTTATGAGTATTTTTTGTTTTGAAAAGTGGATTTTCGAAAATTTCATGACTCTATTTGAAGGCGAAATAATGATTTTATCACAAAACTGATTGTGCCAGTCGATTTTTTGGCCAAAAAAACCCCTCTTTACGTATTTTTAGCATTTTTTATAATTTTTTTGTCGAAAATTTAGAACAAAGGGGTAGATATGGAAATATTTTGCGAATCAAATTGCTATTTTCTAACTCCCTTAATCCTTGAAAATATTGACTCACAATTCACTCAAATATGTAAAATTGTCCCCTCTATCGATTGGTGAAGACTAGAACGTTCTATCTTCCCTATTTGTCTAGTTATGAGCAATTTTTGTTTCGAAAAGTGGATTTTCGAAAATTTCATCACTCTGTTTGAAGGCGAAATAATGATTTTATCACAAAACTGATTGTGCCAGTCGATTTTTTGGCCAAAAAAAACCCTCTTTACGAATTTTTAGCATTTTTTATAATTTTTTTGTCGAAAATTTAGAACAAAGGGGGTAGCTAGGGAAATATTTTGCGATACAAATTGATTTTTTCTAACTCCCATAATCCTTGGAAATATGGACTCAAAATTCACTAAAATATGTAAAATTGTCCCCTCTATCGATTGGTGAAGACTAGAACGTTCTATCTTTCCTATTTGTCGAGTTATGAGTATTTTTTGTTTTGAAAAGTGGATTTTCGAAAATTTCATGACGCTATTTGGAGGCGAGATAATGATTTTATCACAAAACTGATTTTGCCAGTCGATTTTTTGGCCAAAAAAAACCCTCTTTACGAATTTTTAGCATTTTTTATAATTTTTTTGTCGAAAATTTAGAACAAAGGGGGTAGCTATGGAAATATTTTGCGATACAAATTGATTTTTTCTAACTCCCATAATCCTCGGAAATATGGACTCAAAATTCTTTAAAATATGTAAAATTGTCCCCTCTATCGATTGGTGAAGACTAGAACGTTCTATCTTTCCTATTTGTCGAGTTATGAGTAATTTTTGTTTCGAAAGGTGGATTTTCGAAAATTTCATGACTCTATTTGAAGGCGAAATAATGATTTTATCACAAAACTGATTGTGCCAGTCGATTTTTTGGCCAAAAAAAACCCTCTTTACGAATTTTTAGCATTTTTTATAATTTTTTTGTCGAAAATTTAGAACAAAGGGCGTAGCTAGGGAAATATTTTGCGATACAAATTGATTTTTTCTAACTCCCATAATCCTTGGAAATATGGACTCAAAATTCACTAAAATATGTAAAATTGTCCCCTCTATCGATTGGTGAAGACTAGAACGTTCTATCTTTCCTATTTGTCGAGTTATGAGTATTTTTTGTTTTGAAAAGTGGATTTTCGAAAATTTCATGACGCTATTTGGAGGCGAAATAATGATTTTATCACAAAACTGATTGTGCCAGTCGATTTTTTGGCCAAAAAAAACCCTCTTTACGAATTTTTAGCATTTTTTATAATTTTTTTGTCGAAAATTTAGAACAAAGGGGGTAGCTATGGAAATATTTTGCGATACAAATTGATTTTTTCTAACTCCCATAATCCTTGGAAATATGGACTCAAAATTCACTAAAATATGTAAAATTGTCCCCTCTATCGATTGGTGAAGACTAGAACGTTCTATCTTTCCTATTAGTCGAGTTATGAGTATTTTTTGTTTTGAAAAGTGGATTTTCGAAAATTTCATGACTCTATTTGAAGGCGAAATAATGATTTTATCACAAAACTGATTGTGCCAGTCGATTTTTTGGCCAAAAAAACCCCTCTTTACGTATTTTTAGCATTTTTTATAATTTTTTTGTCGAAAATTTAGAACAAAGGGGGTAGCTATGGAAATATTTTGCGATACAAATTGATTTTTTCTAACTCCCATAATCCTTGGAAATATGGACTCAAAATTCACTAAAATATGTAAAATTGTCCCCTCTATCGATTGGTGAAGATCAGAACGTTCTATCTTTCCTATTAGTCGAGTTATGAGTATTTTTTGTTTTGAAAAGTGGATTTTCGAAAATTTCATGACTCTATTTGAAAGCGAAATAATGATTTTATCACAAAACTGATTGTGCCAGTCGATTTTTTGGCCAAAAAAAACCCTCTTTACGAATTTTTAGCATTTTTTATAATTTTTTTGTCGAAAATTTAGAACAAAGGGGGTAGCTAGGGAAATATTTTGCGATACAAATTGATTTTTTCTAACTCCCATAATCCTTGGAAATATGGACTCAAAATTCACTCAAATATGTAAAATTGTCCCCTCTATCGATTGGTGAAGACTAGAAGGTTATGTCTTTCCTATTTGTCGAGTTATGAGTATTTTTTGTTTTGAAAAGTGGATTTTCGAAAATTTCATTACTCTATTTGAAGGCGAAATAATGATTTTATCACAAAACTGATTGTGCCAGTCGATTTTTTGCCCAAAAAACCCCTCTTTACGAATTTTTAGCATTTTTCATAATTTTTTTGTCGAAAATTTAGAACAAAGGGGGTAGCTATGGAAATATTTTGCGATACAAATTGATTTTTTCTAACTCCCCCAATCCTTGGAAATATGGACTCAAAATTCACTCAAATATGTAAAATTGTCCCCTCTATCGATTGGTGAAGACTAGAACGTTCTATCTTTCCTATTTGTCGAGTTATGAGTATTTTTTGTTTTGAAAAGTGGATTTTCGAAAATTTCATGACTCTATTTGAAGGCGAAATAATGATTTTATCACAAAACTGATTGTGCCAGTCGATTTTTTGGCCAAAAAAACCCCTCTTTACGTATTTTTAGCATTTTTTATAATTTTTTTGTCGAAAATTTAGAACAAAGGGGTAGATATGGAAATATTTTGCGAATCAAATTGCTATTTTCTAACTCCCTTAATCCTTGAAAATATTGACTCACAATTCACTCAAATATGTAAAATTGTCCCCTCTATCGATTGGTGAAGACTAGAACGTTCTATCTTTCCTATTTGTCTAGTTATGAGCAATTTTTGTTTCGAAAAGTGGATTTTCGAAAATTTCATGACTCTGTTTGAAGGCGAAATAATGATTTTATCACAAAACTGATTGTGCCAGTCGATTTTTTGGCCAAAAAAAACCCTCTTTACGAATTTTTAGCATTTTTTATAATTTTTTTGTCGAAAATTTAGAACAAAGGGGGTAGCTAGGGAAATATTTTGCGATACAAATTGATTTTTTCTAACTCCCATAATCCTTGGAAATATGGACTCAAAATTCACTAAAATATGTAAAATTGTCCCCTCTATCGATTGGTGAAGACTAGAACGTTCTATCTTTCCTATTTGTCGAGTTATGAGTATTTTTTGTTTTGAAAAGTGGATTTTCGAAAATTTCATGACGCTATTTGGAGGCGAGATAATGATTTTATCACAAAACTGATTGTGCCAGTCGATTTTTTGGCCAAAAAGAACCCTCTTTACGAATTTTTAGCATTTTTTATAATTTTTTTGTCGAAAATTTAGAACAAAGGGGGTAGCTATGGAAATATTTTGCGATACAAATTGATTTTTTCTAACTCCCATAATCCTCGGAAATATGGACTCAAAATTCTTTAAAATATGTAAAATTGTCCCCTCTATCGATTGGTGAAGACTAGAACGTTCTATCTTTCCTATTTGTCGAGTTATGAGTAATTTTTGTTTCGAAAGGTGGATTTTCGAAAATTTCATGACTCTATTTGAAGGCGAAATAATGATTTTATCACAAAACTGATTGTGCCAGTCGATTTTTTGGCCAAAAAAAACCCTCTTTACGAATTTTTAGCATTTTTTATAATTTTTTTGTCGAAAATTTAGAACAAAGGGCGTAGCTAGGGAAATATTTTGCGATACAAATTGATTTTTTCTAACTCCCATAATCCTTGGAAATATGGACTCAAAATTCACTAAAATATGTAAAATTGTCCCCTCTATCGATTGGTGAAGACTAGAACGTTCTATCTTTCCTATTTGTCGAGTTATGAGTATTTTTTGTTTTGAAAAGTGGATTTTCGAAATTTCATGACTCTATTTGGAGGCGAAATAATGATTTTATCACAAAACTGATTGTGCCAGTCGATTTTTTGGCCAAAAAAAACCCTCTTTACGAATTTTTAGCATTTTTTATAATTTTTTTGTCGAAAATTTAGAACAAAGGGGTAGCTATGGAAATATTTTGCGATACAAATTGATTTTTTCTAACTCCCATAATCCTTGGAAATATGGACTCAAAATTCATTAAAATATGTAAAATTGTCCCCTCTATCGATTGGTGAAGACTAGAACGTTCTATCTTTCCTATTTGTCGAGTTATGAGTATTTTTTGTTTTGAAAAGTGGATTTTCGAAAATTTCATGACTCTATTTGGGAGGCGAAATAATGATTTCATCACAAAACTGATTGTGCCAGTCGATTTTTTGGCCAAAAAAAACCCTCTTTACGAATTTTTAGCATTTTTATAATTTTTTTGTCGAAAATTTAGAACAAAGGGGGTAGCTATGGAAATATTTTGCGATACAAATTGATTTTTTCTAACTCCCATAATCCTTGGAAATATTGACTCAAAATCCTTTAAAATATGTAAAATTGTCCCCTCTATCGATTGGTGAAGACTAGAACGTTCTATCTTTCCTATTAGTCGAGTTATGAGTATTTTTTGTTTTGAAAAGTGGATTTTCGAAAATTTCATGACTCTATTTGAAGGCGAAATAATGATTTTATCACAAAACTGATTGTGCCAGTCGATTTTTTTGCCAAAAAAAACCGTCTACGAATTTTTAGCATTTTTTATAATTTTTTTGTCGAAAATTTAGAACAAAGGGGGTAGCTATGGAAATATTTTGCGATACAAATTGATTTTTTCTAACTCCCATAATCCTTGGAAATATGGACTCAAAATTCACTCAAATATGTAAAATTGTCCCCTCTATCGATTGGTGAAGACTAGAACGTTCTATCTTTCCTATTAGTCGAGTTATGAGTATTTTTTGTTTTGAAAAGTGGATTTTCGAAAATTTCATGACTCTATTTGAAGGCGAAATAATGATTTTATCACAAAACTGATTGTGCCAGTCGATTTTTTGGCCAAAAAAAACCCTCTACGAATTTTTAGCATTTTTTATAATTTTTTGTCGAAAATTTAGAACAAAGGGGGTAGCTATGGAAATATTTTGCGATACAAATTGATTTTTTCTAACTCCCATAATCCTTGGAAATATGGACTCAAAATTCTTTAAAATATGTAAAGTTGTCCCCTCTATCGATTGGTGAAGACTAGAACGTTCTATCTTTCCTATTAGTCGAGTTATGAGTATTTTTTGTTTTGAAAAGTGGATTTTCGAAAATTTCATGACTCTATTTGAAGGCGAAATAATGATTTTATCACAAAACTGATTGTGCCAGTCGATTTTTTGGCCAAAAAAAACCCTCTACGAATTTTTAGCATTTTTTATAATTTTTTTGTCGAAAATTTAGAACAAAGGGGGTAGCTAGGGAAATATTTTGCGATACAAATAGATTTTTTCTAACTCCCATAATCCTTGGAAATATGGACTCAAAATTCTTTAAAATATGTAAAATTGTCCCCTCTATCGATTGGTGAAGACTAGAACGTTCTATCTTTCCTATTTGTCGAGTTATGAGTAATTTTTGTTCGAAAGGTGGATTTTCGAAAATTTCATGACTCTATTTGAAGGCGAAATAATGATTTTATCACAAAACTGATTGTGCCAGTCGATTTTTTGGCCAAAAAAAAACCCTCTTACGAATTTTTAGCATTTTTATAATTTTTTTGTCGAAAATTTAGAACAAAGGGAAATATTTTGCGATACAAATTGATTTTTTCTAACTCCCATAATCCTTGGAAATATGGACTCAAAATTCACTAAAATATGTAAAATTGTCCCCTCTATCGATTGGTGAAGACTAGAACGTTCTATCTTTCCTATTTGTCGAGTTATGAGTATTTTTTGTTTTGAAAAGTGGATTTTCGAAAATTTCATGACTCTATTTGGAGGCGAAATAATGATTTTATCACAAAACTGATTGTGCCAGTCGATTTTTTGGCCAAAAAAAACCCTCTTTACGAATTTTTAGCATTTTTTATAATTTTTTTGTCGAAAATTTAGAACAAAGGGGGTAGCTATGGAAATATTTTGCGATACAAATTGATTTTTTCTAACTCCCATAATCCTCGGAAATATGGACTCAAAACCCTTTAAAATATGTAAAATTGTCCCCTCTATCGATTGGTGAAGACTAGAACGTTCTATCTTTCCTATTTGTCGAGTTATGAGTATTTTTGTTTTGAAAAGTGGATTTTCGAAAATTTCATGACTCTATTTGGAGGCGAAATAATGATTTCATCACAAAACTGATTGTGCCAGTCGATTTTTTGGCCAAAAAAAACCCTCTTTACGAATTTTTAGCATTTTTATAATTTTTTTGTCGAAAATTTAGAACAAAGGGGGTAGGTATGGAAATATTTTGCGATACAAATTGATTTTTTCTAACTCCCATAATCCTTGGAAATATGGACTCAAAATTCTTTAAAATATGTAAAATTGTCCCCTCTATCGATTGGTGAAGACTAGAACGTTCTATCTTTCCTATTAGTCGAGTTATGAGTATTTTTTGTTTTGAAAAGTGGATTTTCGAAAATTTCATGACTCTATTTGAAGGCGAAATAATGATTTTATCACAAAACTGATTGTGCCTTGTGCCAGTCGATTTTTTGGCCAAAAAAAACCCTCTTTACGAACTTTTAGCATTTTTTATAATTTTTTTGTCGAAAATTTAGAACAAAGGGGGTAGCTAGGGAAATATTTTGCGATACAAATTGATTTTTTCTAACTCCCATAATCCTTGGAAATATGGACTCAAAATTCACTAAAATATGTAAAATTGTCCCCTCTATCGATTGGTGAAGACTAGAACGTTCTATCTTTCCTATTTGTCGAGTTATGAGTATTTTTTGTTTTGAAAAGTGGATTTTCGAAAATTTCATGACGCTATTTGGAGGCGAAATAATGATTTTATCGCAAAACTGATTGTGCCAGTCGATTTTTTGGCCAAAAAAAAACCCTCTTTACGAATTTTTAGCATTTTTTTATAATTTTTTTGTCGAAAATTTAGAACAAAGGGGGTAGCTATGGAAATATTTTGCGATACAAATTGATTTTTTCTAACTCCCATAATCCTTGGAAATATGGACTCAAAATTCTTTAAAATATGTAAAATTGTCCCCTCTATCGATTGGTGAAGACTAGAACGCTCTATCTTTCCTATTAGTCGAGTTATGAGTATTTTTTGTTTTGAAAAGTGGATTTTCGAAAATTTCATGACTCTATTTGAAGGCGAAATAATGATTTTATCACAAAACTGATTGTGCCAGTCGATTTTTTTGCCAAAAAAAACCCTCTACAGATTTTTAGCATTTTTTATAATTTTTTTGTCGAAAATTTAGAACAAAGGGGGTAGCTATGGAAATATTTTGCGATACAAATTGATTTTTTCTAACTCCCATAATCCTTGGAAATATGGACTCAAAATTCACTAAAATATGAAAAATTGTCCCCTCTATCGATTGGTGAAGACTAGAACGTTCTATCTTTCCTATTAGTCGAGTTATGAGTATTTTTTGTTTTGAAACGTGGATTTTCGAAAATTTCATGACTCTATTTGAAGGCGAAATAATGATTTTATCACAAAACTGATTGTGCCAGTCGATTTTTTGGCCAAAAAACCCCTCTTTACGTATTTTTAGCATTTTTTATAATTTTTTTGTCGAAAATTTAGAACAAAGGGGGTAGCTATGGAAATATTTTGCGATACAAATTGATTTTTTCTAACTCCCATAATCCTCGGAAATATGGACTCAAAATTCACTCAAATATGTAAAATTGTCCCCTCTATCGATTGGTGAAGACTAGAACGTTCTATCTTTCCTATTTGTCGAGTTATGAGTATTTTTTGTTTTGAAAAGTGGATTTTCGAAAATTTCATGACTCTATTTGAAGGCGAAATAATGATTTTATCACAAAACTGATTGTGCCAGTCGATTTTTTGGCCAAAAAAACTCCTCTTTACGAATTTTTAGCATTTTTTATAATTTTTTTGTCGAAAATTTAGAACAAAGGGGGTAAATAGGGAAATATTTTGCGATACAAATTGATTTTTTCTAACTCCCATAATCCTTGGAAATATGGACTCAAAATTCACTCAAATATGTAAAATTGTCCCCTCTATCGATTGGTGAAGACTAGAACGTTCTATCTTTCCTATTTGTCGAGTTATGAGTAATTTTTGTTTCGAAAAGTGGATTTTCGAAAATTTCAAGACTCTATTTGAAGGCGAAATAATGATTTTATCACAAAACTGATTGTGCCAGTCGATTTTTCGGCCAAAAAAAACCCTCTTTACGAATTTTCAGCATTTTTTATCATTTTTTTGTCGAAAATTTAGAACAAAGGGGGTAGCTAGGAAAATATTTTGCGATACAATTGATTTTTTCTAACTCCCATAATCCTTGGAAATATGGACTCAAAATTCACTAAAATATGTAAAATTGTCCCCTCTATCGATTGGTGAAGACTAGAACGTTCTATCTTTCCTATTAGTCGAGTTATGAGTATTTTTTGTTTTGAAAAGTGGATTTTCGAAAATTTCATGACTCTATTTGAAAGCGAAATAATGATTTTATCACAAAACTGATTGTGCCAGTCGTTTTTTTGGCCAAAAAAACCCTCTTTACGAATTTTTAGCATTTTTTATAATTTTTTTGTCGAAAATTTAGAACAAAGGGGGTAGCTAGGGAAATATTTTGCGATACAAATTGATTTTTTCTAACTCCCTCAATCCTTGGAAATATGGACTCAAAATTCACAAAAATATGTAAAATTGTCCCCTCCATCGATTGGTGAAGACTAGAACGTTCTATCTTTCCTATTTGTCGAGTTATGAGTATTTTTTGTTTTGAAAAGTGGATTTTCGAAAATTTCATGACTCTATTTGAAGGCGAAATAATGATTTTATCACAAAACTGATTGTGCCAGTCGATATTTTGGCCAAAAAACCCCTCTTTACGAATTTTTAGCATTTTTTATAATTTTTTTGTCGAAAATTTAGAACAAAGGGGGTAGCTATGGAAATATTTTGCGATACAAATTGATTTTTTCTAACTCCCTCAATCCTTGGAAATATGGACTCAAAATTCACAAAAATATGTAAAATTGTCCCCTCCATCGATTGGTGAAGACTAGAACGTTCTATCTTTCCTATTTGTCGAGTTATGAGTATTTTTTGTTTTGAAAAGTGGATTTTCGAAAATTTCATGACTCTATTTGAAAGCGAAATAATGATTTTATCACAAAACTGATTGTGCCAGTCGATTTTTTGGCCAAAAAAACCACTCTTTACGAATTTTTAGCATTTTTTATAATTTTTTTGTCGAAAATTTAGAACAAAGGGGGTAGCTAGGGAAATATTTTGCGATACAAATTGATTTTTTCTAACTCCCTCAATCCTTGGAAATATGGACTCAAAATTCACAAAAATATGTAAAATTGTCCCCTCCATCGATTGGTGAAGACTAGAACGTTCTATCTTTCCTATTTGTCGAGTTATGAGTAATTTTTGTTTCGAAAAGTGGATTTTCGAAAATTTCATGACTCTATTTGAAGGCGAAATAATGATTTTATCACAAAACTGATTGTGCCAGTCGATATTTTGGCCAAAAACCCCTCTTTACGAATTTTTAGCATTTTTTATAATTTTTTTGTCGAAAATTTAGAACAAAGGGGGTAGCTATGGAAATATTTTGCGATACAAATTGATTTTTTCTAACTCCCATAATCCTCGGAAATATGGACTCAAAATTCACTCAAATATGTAAAATTGTCCCCTCTATCGATTGGTGAAGACTAGAACGTTCTATCTTTCCTATTTGTCGAGTTATGAGTATTTTTTGTTTTGAAAAGTGGATTTTCGAAAATTTCATGACTCTATTTGAAGGCGAAATAATGATTTTATCACAAAACTGATTGTGCCAGTCGATTTTTTGGCCAAAAAAACTCCTCTTTACGAATTTTTAGCATTTTTTATAATTTTTTTGTCGAAAATTTAGAACAAAGGGGGTAAATAGGGAAATATTTTGCGATACAAATTGATTTTTTCTAACTCCCATAATCCTTGGAAATATGGACTCAAAATTCACTCAAATATGTAAAATTGTCCCCTCTATCGATTGGTGAAGACTAGAACGTTCTATCTTTCCTATTTGTCGAGTTATGAGTAATTTTTGTTTCGAAAAGTGGATTTTCGAAAATTTCAAGACTCTATTTGAAGGCGAAATAATGATTTTATCACAAAACTGATTGTGCCAGTCGATTTTTCGGCCAAAAAAAACCCTCTTTACGAATTTTCAGCATTTTTTATCATTTTTTTGTCGAAAATTTAGAACAAAGGGGGTAGCTAGGAAAATATTTTGCGATACAATTGATTTTTTCTAACTCCCATAATCCTTGGAAATATGGACTCAAAATTCACTAAAATATGTAAAATTGTCCCCTCTATCGATTGGTGAAGACTAGAACGTTCTATCTTTCCTATTAGTCGAGTTATGAGTATTTTTTGTTTTGAAAAGTGGATTTTCGAAAATTTCATGACTCTATTTGAAAGCGAAATAATGATTTTATCACAAAACTGATTGTGCCAGTCGTTTTTTTGGCCAAAAAAACCCTCTTTACGAATTTTTAGCATTTTTTATAATTTTTTTGTCGAAAATTTAGAACAAAGGGGGTAGCTAGGGAAATATTTTGCGATACAAATTGATTTTTTCTAACTCCCTCAATCCTTGGAAATATGGACTCAAAATTCACAAAAATATGTAAAATTGTCCCCTCCATCGATTGGTGAAGACTAGAACGTTCTATCTTTCCTATTTGTCGAGTTATGAGTATTTTTTGTTTTGAAAAGTGGATTTTCGAAAATTTCATGACTCTATTTGAAGGCGAAATAATGATTTTATCACAAAACTGATTGTGCCAGTCGATATTTTGGCCAAAAAACCCCTCTTTACGAATTTTTAGCATTTTTTATAATTTTTTTGTCGAAAATTTAGAACAAAGGGGGTAGCTATGGAAATATTTTGCGATACAAATTGATTTTTTCTAACTCCCTCAATCCTTGGAAATATGGACTCAAAATTCACAAAAATATGTAAAATTGTCCCCTCCATCGATTGGTGAAGACTAGAACGTTCTATCTTTCCTATTTGTCGAGTTATGAGTATTTTTTGTTTTGAAAAGTGGATTTTCGAAAATTTCATGACTCTATTTGAAAGCGAAATAATGATTTTATCACAAAACTGATTGTGCCAGTCGATTTTTTGGCCAAAAAAACCACTCTTTACGAATTTTTAGCATTTTTTATAATTTTTTTGTCGAAAATTTAGAACAAAGGGGGTAGCTAGGGAAATATTTTGCGATACAAATTGATTTTTTCTAACTCCCTCAATCCTTGGAAATATGGACTCAAAATTCACAAAAATATGTAAAATTGTCCCCTCCATCGATTGGTGAAGACTAGAACGTTCTATCTTTCCTATTTGTCGAGTTATGAGTAATTTTTGTTTCGAAAAGTGGATTTTCGAAAATTTCATGACTCTATTTGAAGGCGAAATAATGATTTTATCACAAAACTGATTGTGCCAGTCGATATTTTGGCCAAAAACCCCTCTTTACGAATTTTTAGCATTTTTTATAATTTTTTTGTCGAAAATTTAGAACAAAGGGGTAGCTAGGGAAATATTTTGCGATACAAATTGATTTTTTCTAACTCCCTCAATCCTTGGAAATATGGACTCACAATTCACTCAAATATGTAAAATTGTCCCCTCTATCGATTGGTGAAGACTAGAACGTTCTATCTTTCCTATTAGTCGAGTTATGAGTATTTTTTGTTTTGAAAAGTGGATTTTCGAAAATTTCATGACTCTATTTGAAGGCGAAAGATTGATTTTATCAAAAAACTGATTGTGCCAGTCGATTTTCCGGCCCAAAAAACCCCTCTTTACGAATTTTTAGCATTTTTTATTTTTTTTTGTCGAAAATTTAGAACAAAGGGCTATGGAAATATTTTGCGAATCAAATTGCTTTTTTCTAACTCCCTTAATCCTTGGAAATATCGACTCACAATTCACTCAAATATGTAAAATTGTCCCCTCTATCGATTGGTGAAGACTAGAACGTTCTATCTTTCCTATTAGTCGAGTTATGAGTATTTTTTGTTTTGAAAAGTGGATTTTCGAAAATTTCTTGACTCTATTTGAAAGCGAAAGATTGATTTTATCAAAAAACTGATTGTGCCAGTCGATTTTCCGGCCCAAAACACCCCTCTTTACGAATTTTTAGCATTTTTTATTTTTTTTTGTCGAAAATTTAGAACGAAGGGGTAAGTATGGAAATATTTTGCGAATCAAATTGCTTTTTTCTAACTCCCTTAATCCTTGGCAATATCGACTCAAAATTAGGGCTGGGCGATTATCAAAAAACATAATCGATTATCGATTATATAAAATAATCGATTATTTTCAATTAATCGATGTTAATCGATTAATTGATTAATCGAAAAAAATCGATTAATCGAAAATAATCGATTAATCGAAAATATTCGATTAATCGAAAATAATCGATTAATCGAAATTAATCGATTAATCGAAAATAATCGATTGATCGAAAAAAATCGATTAATCGAAAAAAATCGATTGATCGAAAAAAATCGATTAATCGAAAAAAATCGATTGATCGAAAAAAATCGATTAATCGAAAATAATCGATTAATCGAAAATAATCGTTTGATCGAAAAAAATCGATTAATCGAAAATAATCGATTAATCGAAAATAATCAATTTTCGATGATTCGAAAATTTATTATTTTTCATTATTCTTGATAACGGCAGCTGGACCGCTACCGAAACTTTAAAATCAGAGTTTCAACAAACATCGTGATCAAGAACTATTATATTTAACTAATTTTTTCCCTAACTCACGCCTTTAAAAAGATTGACAATTTGGAACTTACGAAAATATTTTGAAGTTTAAGACTTAAAAAAATTGTCAAGATTTGCCAGTCGATTTTCCGGTCCAAAAAACCCCTCTTTACGAATTTTTAGCATCTTTTAAAATTTTTTGTCGAAAATTTAGAACAAAGGGTATGGAAATATTTTGCGAATCAAATTGCTTTTTTCTAACTCCCTTAATCCTTGGCAATATCGACTCAAAATTCACTAAAATATGTAAAATTGTCCCCTCTATCGATTGGTGAAGACTAGAACGTTCTATCTTTCCTATTAGTCGAGTTATGAGTAATTTTTGTTTTGAAACGTGGATTTTCGAAAATTTCATGACTCTATTTGAAGGCGAAATAATGCTTTTATAACAAAACTGATTGTGCCAGTCGATTTTTTGGCCAAAAAAACCCCTCTTTACGAATTTTTAGCATTTTTTATAATTTTTTTGTCAAAAATTTAGAACAAAGGGGGTAAGCTATGGAAATATTTTGCGATACAAATTGATTTTTCCTAACTCCCATAATCCTTGGAAATATGGACTCAAAATTCACTAAAATTTGTAAAATTGTCCCCTCTACTGATTGGTGAAGACTAGAACGTCCTATCTTTCCTATTAGTCGAGTTATGAGTATTTTTTGTTTTGAAAAGTGGATTTTCGAAAATTTCATGACTCTATTTGAAGGCGAAATAATGATTTTATCACAAAACTGATTGTGCCAGTCGATTTTTTGGCCAAAAAAAACCCTCTTTACGAATTTTTAGCATTTTTTATAATTTTTTTGTCGAAAATTTAGAACAAAAGGTGTAGCTATGGAAATATTTTGCGATACAAATTGATATTTTCTAACTCCCATAGACCTTGGAAATATGGACTCAAAATTCACTAAAATATGTAAAATTGTCCCCTCTATCGATTGGTGAAGACTAGAACGTTCTATCTTTCCTATTTGTCGAGTTATGAGTAATTTTTGTTTCGAAAAGTGGATTTTCGAAAATTTCATGACTCTATTTGAAGGCGAAATAATGATTTTATCACAAAACTGATTGTGCCAGTCGATTTTTTGGCAAAAAAAAACCCTCTTTACGAATTTTTAGCATTTTTTATAATTTTTTTGTCGAAAATTTAGAACAAAGGGGGTAGCTAGGGAAATATTTTGCGATACAAATTGATTTTTTCTAACTCGCATAATCCTTGGAAATATGGACTCAAAATTCTTTAAAATATGTAAAATTGTCCCCTCTATCGATTGTTGAAGACTAGAACGTTCTATCTTTCCTATTAGTCGAGTTATGAGTATTTTTTGTTTTGAAAAGTGGATTTTCGAAAATTTCATGACTCTATTTGAAGGCGAAATAATGATTTTATCACAAAACTGATTGTGCCAGTCGATTTTTTGGCCAAAAAAACCCTCTTTACGAATTTTTAGCATTTTTTATAATTTTTTTGTCGAAAATTTAGAACAAAGGGGGTAGCTATGGAAATATTTTGCGATACAAATTGATTTTTTCTAACTCCCATAATCCTTGGAAATATGGACTCAAAATTCACTAAAATATGTAAAATTGTCCCCTCTATCGATTGGTGAAGACTAGAACGTTCTATCTTTCCTATTTGTCGAGTTATGAGTATTTTTTGTTTTGAAAAGTGGATTTTCGAAAATTTCATGACTCTATTTGAAGGCGAAATAATGATTTTATCACAAAACTGATTGTGCCAGTCGATTTTTTGGCCAAAAAAAACCCTCTTTACGAATTTTTAGCATTTTTTATAATTTTTTTGTCGAAAATTTAGAACAAAGGGGGTAGCTATGGAAATATTTTGCGATACAAATTGATTTTTTCTAACTCCCATAATCCTTGGAAATATGGACTCAAAATTCTTTAAAATATGTAAAATTGTCCCCTCTATCGATTGGTGAAGACTAGAACGTTCTATCTTTCCTATTTGTCGAGTTATGAGTATTTTTTGTTTTGAAAAGTGGATTTTCGAAAATTTCATGACTCTATTTGAAGGCGAAATAATGATTTTATCACAAAACTGATTGTGCCAGTCGATTTTTTGGCCAAAAAAAACCCTCTTTACGAATTTTTAGCATTTTTTATAATTTTTTTGTCGAAAATTTAGAACAAAGGGGGTAGCTATGGAAATATTTTGCGATACAAATTGATTTTTTCTAACTCCCATAATCCTTGGAAATATGGACTCAAAATTCACTCAAATATGTAAAATTGTCCCCTCTATCGATTGGTGAAGACTAGAACGTTCTATCTTTCCTATTTGTCGACTTATGAGTAATTTTTGTTTCGAAAAGTGGATTTTCGAAAATTTCATGACTCTATTTGAAGGCGAAATAATGATTTTATCACAAAACTGATTGTGCCAGTCGATTTTCTGGCCAAAAAAACCCCTCTTCACGAATTTTTAGCATTTTTTATAATTTTTTGGTCGAAAATTTAGAACAAAGGGGGTAGCTATGGAAATATTTTGAGAAACAAATTGCTTTTTTCTAACTCCCTTAATCCTTGGCAATATCGACTCAAAATTCACTCAAATATGTAAAATTGTCCCCTCTATCGATTGGTGAAGACTAGAACGTTCTATCTTTCCTATTTGTCGAGTTATGAGTATTTTTTGTTTTGAAAAGTGGATTTTCGAAAATTTCATGACGCTATTTGGAGGCGAAATAATGATTTTATCACAAAACTGATTGTGCCAGTCGATTTTTTGGCCAAAAAAAACCCTCTTTACGAATTTTTAGCATTTTTTATAATTTTTTTGTCGAAAATTTAGAACAAAGGGGGTAGGTATGGAAATATTTTGCGATACAAATTGATTTTTTCTAACTCCCATAATCCTTGGAAATATGGACTCAAAATTCTTTAAAATATGTAAAATTGTCCCCTCTATCGATTGGTGAAGACTAGAACGTTCTATCTTTCCTATTTGTCGAGTTATGAGTATTTTTTGTTTTGAAAAGTGGATTTTCGAAAATTTCATGACTCTATTTGAAGGCGAAATAATGATTTTATCACAAAACTGATTGTGCCAGTCGATTTTTTTGCCAAAAAAAACCCTCTACAGATTTTTAGCATTTTTTATAATTTTTTTGTCGAAAATTTAGAACAAAGGGGGTAGCTATGGAAATATTTTGCGATACAAATTGATTTTTTCTAACTCCCATAATCCTTGGAAATATGGACTCAAAATTCACTAAAATATGTAAAATTGTCCCCTCTATCGATTGGTGAAGACTAGAACGTTCTATCTTTCCTATTAGTCGAGTTATGAGTATTTTTTGTTTTGAAAAGTGGATTTTCGAAAATTTCATGACTCTATTTGAAGGCGAAATAATGATTTTATCACAAAACTGATTGTGCCAGTCGATTTTTTGGCCAAAAAAACCCCTCTTTACGTATTTTTAGCATTTTTTATAATTTTTTTGTCGAAAATTTAGAACAAAGGGGGTAGCTATGGAAATATTTTGCGATACAAATTGATTTTTTCTAACTCCCATAATCCTTGGAAATATGGACTCAAAATTCACTAAAATATGTAAAATTGTCCCCTCTATCGATTGGTGAAGATCAGAACGTTCTATCTTTCCTATTAGTCGAGTTATGAGTATTTTTTGTTTTGAAAAGTGGATTTTCGAAAATTTCATGACTCTATTTGAAAGCGAAATAATGATTTTATCACAAAACTGATTGTGCCAGTCGATTTTTTGGCCAAAAAAAACCCTCTTTACGAATTTTTAGCATTTTTTATAATTTTTTTGTCGAAAATTTAGAACAAAGGGGGTAGCTAGGGAAATATTTTGCGATACAAATTGATTTTTTCTAACTCCCATAATCCTTGGAAATATGGACTCAAAATTCACTCAAATATGTAAAATTGTCCCCTCTATCGATTGGTGAAGACTAGAAGGTTATGTCTTTCCTATTTGTCGAGTTATGAGTATTTTTTGTTTTGAAAAGTGGATTTTCGAAAATTTCATTACTCTATTTGAAGGCGAAATAATGATTTTATCACAAAACTGATTGTGCCAGTCGATTTTTTGCCCAAAAAACCCCTCTTTACGAATTTTTAGCATTTTTCATAATTTTTTTGTCGAAAATTTAGAACAAAGGGGGTAGCTATGGAAATATTTTGCGATACAAATTGATTTTTTCTAACTCCCATAATCCTTGGAAATATGGACTCAAAATTCACTAAAATATGTAAAATTGTCCCCTCTATCGATTGGTGAAGACTAGAACGTTCTATCTTTCCTATTAGTCGAGTTATGAGTATTTTTTGTTTTGAAAAGTGGATTTTCGAAAATTTCATGACTCTATTTGAAGGCGAAATAATGATTTTATCACAAAACTGATTGTGCCAGTCGATTTTTTGGCCAAAAAAACCCCTCTTTACGTATTTTTAGCATTTTTTATAATTTTTTTGTCGAAAATTTAGAACAAAGGGGGTAGCTATGGAAATATTTTGCGATACAAATTGATTTTTTCTAACTCCCATAATCCTTGGAAATATGGACTCAAAATTCACTAAAATATGTAAAATTGTCCCCTCTATCGATTGGTGAAGATCAGAACGTTCTATCTTTCCTATTAGTCGAGTTATGAGTATTTTTTGTTTTGAAAAGTGGATTTTCGAAAATTTCATGACTCTATTTGAAGGCGAAATAATGATTTTATCACAAAACTGATTGTGCCAGTCGATTTTTTGGCCAAAAAAACCCCTCTTTACGTATTTTTAGCATTTTTTATAATTTTTTTGTCGAAAATTTAGAACAAAGGGGGTAGCTATGGAAATATTTTGCGATACAAATTGATTTTTTCTAACTCCCATAATCCTTGGAAATATGGACTCAAAATTCACTAAAATATGTAAAATTGTCCCCTCTATCGATTGGTGAAGATCAGAACGTTCTATCTTTCCTATTAGTCGAGTTATGAGTATTTTTTGTTTTGAAAAGTGGATTTTCGAAAATTTCATGACTCTATTTGAAAGCGAAATAATGATTTTATCACAAAACTGATTGTGCCAGTCGATTTTTTGGCCAAAAAAAACCCTCTTTACGAATTTTTAGCATTTTTTATAATTTTTTTGTCGAAAATTTAGAACAAAGGGGGTAGCTAGGGAAATATTTTGCGATACAAATTGATTTTTTCTAACTCCCATAATCCTTGGAAATATGGACTCAAAATTCACTCAAATATGTAAAATTGTCCCCTCTATCGATTGGTGAAGACTAGAAGGTTATGTCTTTCCTATTTGTCGAGTTATGAGTATTTTTTGTTTTGAAAAGTGGATTTTCGAAAATTTCATGACTCTATTTGAAGGCGAAATAATGATTTTATCACAAAACTGATTGTGCCAGTCGATTTTTTGGCCAAAAAAACCCCTCTTTACGTATTTTTAGCATTTTTTATAATTTTTTTGTCGAAAATTTAGAACAAAGGGGTAGATATGGAAATATTTTGCGAATCAAATTGCTATTTTCTAACTTCCTTAATCCTTGAAAATATTGACTCACAATTCACTCAAATATGTAAAATTGTCCCCTCTATCGATTGGTGAAGACTAGAACGTTCTATCTTTCCTATTTGTCTAGTTATGAGCAATTTTTGTTTCGAAAAGTGGATTTTCGAAAATTTCATGACTCTGTTTGAAGGCGAAATAATGATTTTATCACAAAACTGATTGTGCCAGTCGATTTTTTGGCCAAAAAAAACCCTCTTTACGAATTTTTAGCATTTTTTATAATTTTTTTGTCGAAAATTTAGAACAAAGGGGGTAGCTAGGGAAATATTTTGCGATACAAATTGATTTTTTCTAACTCCCATAATCCTTGGAAATATGGACTCAAAATTCACTAAAATATGTAAAATTGTCCCCTCTATCGATTGGTGAAGACTAGAACGTTCTATCTTTCCTATTTGTCGAGTTATGAGTATTTTTTGTTTTGAAAAGTGGATTTTCGAAAATTTCATGACGCTATTTGGAGGCGAAATAATGATTTTATCACAAAACTGATTGTGCCAGTCGATTTTTTGGCCAAAAAAAACCCTCTTTACGAATTTTTAGCATTTTTTATAATTTTTTTGTCGAAAATTTAGAACAAAGGGGGTAGCTATGGAAATATTTTGCGATACAAATTGATTTTTTCTAACTCCCATAATCCTCGGAAATATGGACTCAAAATTCTTTAAAATATGTAAAATTGTCCCCTCTATCGATTGGTGAAGACTAGAACGTTCTATCTTTCCTATTTGTCGAGTTATGAGTATTTTTTGTTTTGAAAAGTGGATTTTCGAGAATTTCATGACTCTATTTGAAGCCGAAATAATGATTTTATCACAAAACTGATTGTGCCAGTCGATTTTTTTGCCAAAAAAAACCCTCTACAGATTTTTAGCATTTTTTATAATTTTTTTGTCGAAAATTTAGAACAAAGGGGGTAGCTATGGAAATATTTTGCGATACAAATTGATTTTTTCTAACTCCCATAATCCTTGGAAATATGGACTCAAAATTCACTAAAATATGTAAAATTGTCCCCTCTATCGATTGGTGAAGACTAGAACGTTCTATCTTTCCTATTAGTCGAGTTATGAGTATTTTTTGTTTTGAAAAGTGGATTTTCGAAAATTTCATGACTCTATTTGAAGGCGAAATAATGATTTTATCACAAAACTGATTGTGCCAGTCGATTTTTTGGCCAAAAAAACCCCTCTTTACGTATTTTTAGCATTTTTTATAATTTTTTTGTCGAAAATTTAGAACAAAGGGGGTAGCTATGGAAATATTTTGCGATACAAATTGATTTTTTCTAACTCCCATAATCCTTGGAAATATGGACTCAAAATTCACTAAAATATGTAAAATTGTCCCCTCTATCGATTGGTGAAGACCAGAACGTTCTATCTTTCCTATTAGTCGAGTTATGAGTATTTTTTGTTTTGAAAAGTGGATTTTCGAAAATTTCATGACTCTATTTGAAAGCGAAATAATGATTTTATCACAAAACTGATTGTGCCAGTCGATTTTTTGGCCAAAAAAAACCCTCTTTACGAATTTTTAGCATTTTTTATAATTTTTTTGTCGAAAATTTAGAACAAAGGGGGTAGCTAGGGAAATATTTTGCGATACAAATTGATTTTTTCTAACTTCCATAATCCTTGGAAATATGGACTCAAAATTCACTCAAATATGTAAAATTGTCCCCTCTATCGATTGGTGAAGACTAGAACGTTATATCTTTCCTATTTGTCGAGTTATGAGTATTTTTTGTTTTGAAAAGTGGATTTTCGAAAATTTCATGACTCTATTTGAAGGCGAAATAATGATTTTATCACAAAACTGATTGTGCCAGTCGATTTTTTGCCCAAAAAACCCCTCTTTACGAATTTTTAGCATTTTTCATAATTTTTTTGTCGAAAATTTAGAACAAAGGGGGTAGCTATGGAAATATTTTGCGATACAAATTGATTTTTTCTAACTCCCATAATCCTTGGAAATATGGACTCAAAATTCACTAAAATATGTAAAATTGTCCCCTCTATCGATTGGTGAAGACCAGAACGTTCTATCTTTCCTATTAGTCGAGTTATGAGTATTTTTTGTTTTGAAAAGTGGATTTTCGAAAATTTCATGACTCTATTTGAAGGCGAAATAATGATTTTATCACAAAACTGATTGTGCCAGTCGATTTTCCGGCCCAAAAAACCCCTCTTTACGAATTTTTAGCATTTTTTATTTTTTTTTGTCGAAAATTTAGAAATATTTTGCGAATCAAATTGCTTTTTTCTAACTCCCTCAATCCTTGGCAATGTCGACTCAAAATTAGGGCTGGGCGATTATCAAAAAACATAATCGATTATCGATTATATAAAATAATCGATTATTTTCAATTAATCGATGTTAATCGATTAATCGAAAATAATCGATTAATCGAAAAAAATCGATTGATCGAAAAATATCGATTAATCGAAAATAATCGATTAATCTAAAATGATCGATTATTCGAAAATAATCGTATAATCGAAAATAATCGATTAATCGAAAAAAATCGATTGATCGAAAAAAATCGATTGATCGAAAAAAATCGATTAATCGAAAAAAATCGATTAATCGAAAAAAATCGATTAATCGAAAAAAATCGATTAATCGAAAATAATCGATTAATCGAAAATAATCGTTTGATCGAAAAAAATCGATTAATCGAAAATAATCAATTTTCGATGATTCGAAAATTTATTATTTTTCATTATTCTTGATAACGGCAGCTGGACCGCTACCGAAACTTTAAAAATAGAGTTTCAACAAACATCGTGATCAAGAACTATATTTAACTAATTTTTTCCCTAACTCACGCCTTTAAAAAGATTGACAATTTGGAACTTACGAAAATATTTTGAAGTTTAAGACTTAAAAAAATTGTCAAGATTTGCCAGTCGATTTTCCGGTCCAAAAAACCCCTCTTTACGAATTTTTAGCATTTTTTAAAATTTTTTGTCGAAAATGGAAATATTTTGCGATACAAATTGATTTTTTCTAACTCCCATAATCCTTGGAAATATGGACTCAAAATTCACTAAAATATGTAAAATTGTCCTCTCTATCGATTGGTGAAGACTAGAACGTTCTATCTTTCCTATTTGTCGAGTTATGAGTATTTTTTGTTTCGAAAAGTGGATTTTCGAAAATTTCATGATTCTATTTGAAGGCGAAATAATGATTTTATCACAAAACTGATTGTGCCAGTCGATTTTTTGGCCAAAAAAACCCTCTTTACGAATTTTTAGCATTTTTTATAATTTTTTTGTCGAAAATTTAGAACAAAGGGGGTAGCTATGGAAATATTTTGCGATACAAATTGATTTTTTCTAACTCCCCCAATCCTTGGAAATATGGACTCAAAATTCACTCAAATATGTAAAATTGTCCCCTCTATCGATTGGTGAAGACTAGAACGTTCTATCTTTCCTATTTGTCGAGTTATGAGTATTTTTTGTTTTGAAAAGTGGATTTTCGAAAATTTGATGACTCTATTTGAAGGCGAAATAATGATTTTATCACATAACTGATTGTGCCAGTCGATTTTTTGGCCAAAAAAACCCCTCTTTACGTATTTTTAGCATTTTTTATAATTTTTTTGTCGAAAATTTAGAACAAAGGGGGTAGCTATGGAAATATTTTGCGATACAAATTGATTTTTTCTAACTCCCATAATCCTTGGAAATATGGACTCAAAATTCACTAAAATATGTAAAATTGTCCCCTCTATCGATTGGTGAAGACCAGAACGTTCTATCTTTCCTATTAGTCGAGTTATGAGTATTTTTTGTTTTGAAAAGTGGATTTTCGAAAATTTCATGACTCTATTTGAAGGCGAAATAATGATTTTATCACAAAACTGATTGTGCCAGTCGATTTTCCGGCCCAAAAAACCCCTCTTTACGAATTTTTAGCATTTTTTATTTTTTTTTGTCGAAAATTTAGAAATATTTTGCGAATCAAATTGCTTTTTTCTAACTCCCTCAATCCTTGGCAATATCGACTCAAAATTAGGGCTGGTCGATTATCAAAAAACATAATCGATTATCGATTATATAAAATAATCGATTATTTTCAATTAATCGATGTTAATCGATTAATTGATTAATCGAAAATAATCGATTAATCTAAAATAATCGGTTAATCGAAAATAATCGATTAATCGAAAAAAATCGATTGATCGAAAAATATCGATTAATCGAAAATAATCGATTAATCTAAAATAATCGATTATTCGAAAATAATCGTATAATCGAAAATAATCGATTGATCGAAAAAAATCGATTAATCGAAAAAAATCGATTAATCGAAAAAAATCGATTAATCGAAAATAATCGTTTGATCGAAAAAAATCGATTAATCGAAAATAATCAATTTTCGATGATTCGAAAATTTATTATTTTTCATTATTCTTGATAACGGCAGCTGGACCGCTACCGAAACTTTAAAAATAGAGTTTCAACAAACATCGTGATCAAGAACTATATTTAACTAATTTTTTCCCTAACTCGCGCCTTTAAAAAGATTGACAATTTGGAACTTACGAAAATATTTTGAAGTTTAAGACTTAAAAAAATTGTCAAGATTTGCCAGTCGATTTTCCGGTCCAAAAAACCCCTCTTTACGAATTTTTAGCATTTTTTAAAATTTTTTGTCGAAAATGGAAATATTTTGCGATACAAATTGATTTTTTCTAACTCCCATAATCCTTGGAAATATGGACTCAAAATTCACTAAAATATGTAAAATTGTCCCCTCTATCGATTGGTGAAGACTAGAACGTTCTATCTTTCCTATTTGTCGAGTTATGAGTATTTTTTGTTTTGAAAAGTGGATTTTCGAAAATTTCATGACTATTTGAAGGCGAAATAATGATTTTATCACAAAACTGATCGTGCCAGTCGATTTTTTGGCCAAAAAAACCCCTCTTTACGTATTTTTAGCATTTTTTATAATTTTTTTGTCGAAAATTTAGAACAAAGGGGGTAGCTATGGAAATATTTTGCGATACAAATTGATTTTTTCTAACTCCCATAATCCTTGGAAATATGGACTCAAAATTCACTAAAATATGTAAAATTGTCCCCTCTATCGATTGGTGAAGACCAGAACGTTCTATCTTTCCTATTAGTCGAGTTATGAGTATTTTTTGTTTTGAAAAGTGGATTTTCGAAAATTTCATGACTCTATTTGAAGGCGAAATAATGATTTTATCACAAAACTGATTGTGCCAGTCGATTTTCCGGCCCAAAAAACCCCTCTTTACGAATTTTTAGCATTTTTTATTTTTTTTTGTCGAAAATTTAGAAATATTTTGCGAATCAAATTGCTTTTTTCTAACTCCCTCAATCCTTGGCAATATCGACTCAAAATTAGGGCTGGTCGATTATCAAAAAACATAATCGATTATCGATTATATAAAATAATCGATTATTTTCAATTAATCGATTAATTGATTAATCGAAAATAATCGATTAATCTAAAATAATCGGTTAATCGAAAATAATCGATTAATCGAAAAAAATCGATTGATCGAAAAATATCGATTAATCGAAAATAATCGATTAATCTAAAATAATCGATTATTCGAAAATAATCGTATAATCGAAAATAATCGATTAATCGAAAAAATTCGATTGATCGAAAAAAATCGATTAATCGAAAAAAATCGATTAATCGAAAATAATCGTTTGATCGAAAAAAATCGATTAATCGAAAAAAATCGATTAATCGAAAATAATCAATTTTCGATGATTCGAAAATTTATTATTTTTCATTATTCTTGATAACGGCAGCTGGACCGCTACCGAAACTTTAAAAATAGAGTTTCAACAAACATCGTGATCAAGAACTATATTTAACTAATTTTTTCCCTAACTCACGCCTTTAAAAAGATTGACAATTTGGAACTTACGAAAATATTTTGAAGTTTAAGACTTAAAAAAATTGTCAAGATTTGCCAGTCGATTTTCCGGTCCAAAAAACCCCTCTTTACGAATTTTTAGCATTTTTTAAAATTTTTTGTCGAAAATGGAAATATTTTGCGATACAAATTGATTTTTTCTAACTCCCTTAATCCTTGGAAATATCGACTCACAATCCACTCAAATATGTAAAATTGTCCCCTCTATCGATTGGTGAAGACTAGAACGTTCTATCTTTCCTATTTGTCGAGTTATGAGTATTTTTTGTTTTGAAAAGTGGATTTTCGAAAATTTCATGACTATTTGAAGGCGAAATAATGATTTTATCACAAAACTGATCGTGCCAGTCGATTTTTTGGCCAAAAAAACCCCTCTTTACGAATTTTTAGCATTTTTTATAATTTTTTTGTCGAAAATTTAGAACAAAGGGGGTAGCTATGGAAATATTTTGCGATACAAATTGATTTTTTCTAACTCACTCAATCCTTGGAAATATGGACTCAAAATTCACTCAAATATGTAAAATTGTCCCCTCTATCGATTGGTGAAGACTAGAACGTTCTATCTTTCCTATTTGTCGAGTTATGAGTATTTTTTGTTTCGAAAAGTGGATTTTCGAAAATTTCATGATTCTATTTGAAGGCGAAATAATGATTTTATCACAAAACTGATTGTGCCAGTCGATTTTTTGGCCAAAAAAAACCCTCTACGAATTTTTAGCATTTTTTATAATTTTTTGGTCGAAAATTTAGAACAAAGGGGGTAGCTATGGAAATATTTTGAGAAACAAATTGCTTGTTTCTAACTCCCTTAATCCTTGGCAATATCGACTCAAAATTCACTTAAATATGTAAAATTGTCCCCTCTATCGATTGGTGAAGACTAGAACGTTCTATCTTTCCTATTAGTCGAGCTATGAGTATTTTTTGTTTTGAAAAGTGGATTTTCGAAAATTTCATGACTCTATTTGAAGGCGAAAGATTGATTTTATCAAAAAACTGATTGTGCCAGTCGTTTTTCCGGCCCAAAAAACCCCTCTTTACGAATTTTAAGCATTTTTAATTTTTTTTTGTCGAAAATTTAGAACAAAGGAAATATTTTGCGAATCAAATTGCTTTTTTCTAACTCCCTTAATCCTTGGCAATATCGACTCAAAATTAGGGCTGGGCGATTATCAAAAAACATAATCGATTATCGATTATATAAAATAATCGATTAATTGATTAATCGAAAAAAATCGATTAATCTAAAATAATCGATTTATCTAAAATAATTGATTAATCGAAATAATCGATTAATCGAAAAAAATCGATTGATCGAAAAAAATCGATTAATCGAAAAAAATCGATTAATCGAAAAAAATCGATTAATCGAAAATAATCGATTAATCTAAAATAATCGATTTATCGAAAATAATCGAATAATCGAAAATAATCGATTAATCGAAAAAAATCGATTAATCGAAAAAAATCGATTATTCGAAAATATTCGATCAATCGAAAAAAATCGATTAATCGAATATAATCGTTTGATCGAAAAAAATCGATTAATCGAAAATAGTCAATTTTCGATGATTCGAAAATTTATTATTTTTCATTATTCTTGATAACGGCAGCTGGACCGCTACCGAAACTTTAAAAATAGAGTTTCAACAAACATCGTGATCAAGAACTATTATATTTAACTAATTTTTTCCCTAACTCACGCCTTTAAAAAGATTGACAATTTGGAACTTACGAAAATATTTTGAAGTTTAAGACTTAAAAAAATTGTCAAGATTTGCCAGTCGATTTTCCGGCCCAAAAAACCCCTCTTTACGAATTTTTAGCATTTTTTAAAATTTTTTGTCGAAAATTTAGAACAAAGGGTATGGAAATATTTTGCGAATCAAATTGCTTTTTCTAACTCCCTTAATCCTTGGCAATATCGACTCAAAATTCACTAAAAAATGTAAAATTGTCCCCTCTATCGATTGGTGAAGACTAGAACGTTCTATCTTTCCTATTAGTCGAGTTATGAGTAATTTTTGTTTTGAAAAGTGGATTTTCGAAAATTTCATGACTCTATTTGAAGGCGAAATAATGATTTTATCAAAAAACTGATTATGCCAGTCGATTTTCCGGCCCAAAAAACCCCTCTTTACGAATTTTAAGCATTTTTTATTTTTTTTTGTCGAAAATTTAGAACAAAGGGGGTAGCTAGGGAAATATTTTGCGATACAAATTGATTTTTTCTAACTCCCATAATCCTTGGAAATATGGACTCAAAATTCACTAAAATATGTAAAATTGTCCCCTCTATCGATTGGTGAAGACTAGAACGTTCTATCTTTCCTATTTGTCGAATTATGAGTTTTGAAAATTGGATTTTCGAAAAATTCATGACTTTATTTGAAGGCGCAATGATGATTTTATCACAAAACTGATTGTGCCAGTCGATTTTTTGGCCAAAAAAAACCCCCTTTACGAATTTTTAGCATTTTTTATAATTTTTTTGTCGAAAATTTAGAACAAAGGAGGTAGCTATGGAAATATTTTGCGATACAAATTGATTTTTTCTAACTCCCATAATCCTTGGTAATATGGACTCAAAATTCACTAAAATATGTAAAATTGTCCCCTCTATCGATTGGTGAAGACTAGAACGTTCTATCTTCCCCATTAGTCGAGTTATGAGTATTTTATGTTTTGAAAAGTGGATTTTCGAAAATTTCATGACTCTATTTGAAGGCGAAATAATGATTTTATCACAAAACTGATTGTGCCAGTCGATTTTTTGGCCAAAATAACCCCTCTTTACGAATTTTTAGCATTTTTTATAATTTTTTTGTCGAAAATTTAGAACAAAGGGGTAGGTATGGCAATATTTTGCGATACAAATTGCATTTTTCTAACTCCCTTAATCCTTGAAAATATGGACTCAAAATTCACTAAAATATGTAAAATTGTCCCCTCTATCGATTGGTGAAGACTAGAACGTTCTGTCTTTCCTATTTGTCGAGTTATGAGTATTTTTTGTTCTGAAAAGTGGATTTTCGAAAATTTCATGACTCTATTTGAAGGCGAAATAATGATTTTATCACAAAACTAATTGTGCCGGTCGATTTTTTGGTCCAAAAAAACCCATCTTTACGAATTTTTAGCATTTTTAAAATTTTTTGTCGAAAATTTAGAACAAAGGGTATGGAAATATTTTGCGAATCAAATTGCTTTTTTCTAACTCCCTTAATCCTTGGCAATATCGCTTCAAAATTCACTAAAAAATGTAAAATTGTCCCCTCTATCGATTGGTGAAGACTAGAACGTTCTATCTTTCCTATTAGTCGAGTTATGAGTAATTTTTGTTTTGAAAAGTGGATTTTCGAAAATTTCATGACTCTATTTGAAGGCGAAATAATGATTTAACTAATTGTGGCAATCGATTTTTCGGCCCAAAAAACCCCTCTTCACGAATTTTTGCATTTTTTATCGAAAATTTAGAACAAAGGGGTAGGTATGGAAATATTTTGCGATACAAATTGCTTTTTTCTAATTCCCTTAATCCTTGGAAATATCTCCTGAAAATTCACTGAAAATTCACCAAAATATGTAAATTTGTCCCCTTTATCGATTGGTGAAGACTAGAACGTTCTATCTTTCCTATTAGTCGAGTTATGAGTATTTTTTGTTTTGAAAACTGGATTTTCGAAAATTTCATGACTCTATTTGAAGGCGAAATAATGATTTAACTAATTGTGGCAATCGATTTTTCGGCCCAAAAACCCCTCTTCACGAATTTTTGCATTTTTTATCGAAAATTTAGAACAAAGGGGTAGGTATGGAAATATTTTGCGATACAAATTGCTTTTTTCTAACTCCCTTAATCCTTGGAAATAGCGACTGAAAATCCACTAAAATATGTAAAATTGTCCCCTCCCTCGATTGGTGAAGACTAGAACGTTCTATCTTTCCTATTAGTCGAGTTATGACTATTTTTTGTTTTGAAAAGTGGATTTTCGAAAATTTCATTACTCTATTTGAATACGAAATAATGATTTTATCAAAAAACTGATTGTGCCAGTCGATTTTTCGGCTCAAAAAACCCCTCTTTACGAATTTTTAGCTTTTCTTATTGTCGAAAATTTAGAACAAAGGGGTAGGTATAGAAATATTTTGCACTAGATATTCTTCCGAAAATCGCATTAGGTGAAATTCTAATAGTTTCCAATAAGTACATGAATTTGATTTATTATTTCCCACTTCTTTTCTCTAAATTACTACATTTCCCCAACTCGACAAGTCGACAAATTTTATTGGCATTTTTGCGCAATATATATCCCTATTATATTTTTTTATTGTTCCTAACCTGTTTGCTCTCTCAATTTGCTATCCTGAAGTTATAAATTGAATATACAGAGAAGTGGCATGTTCAATAAACGTCAATATAATTCTCGTTTAACGACCATAAAATTGTGAAGTATTCGTAGATTCAATTGCTACTAAACAAGACACAAGTGACTTCTGTTTACCACATAATTTAATGACACTTCAACTTAAATTAAACTTCGATAGACGATTCGAACGATTTATGCATACACGTTCCTATCCTATATTTATTTAGTTTAAATGTATATAATATATATATAAATATTTTAATCCCAATTTATGCATCTACTGACACATTTATTTTGTGTTTATTTTTCATAGAAATGGTTGGACGGAAAGACGCTATGTCATTCTAATATTTTCACCGAATAGTCCTTCATTTTTTCGTAATCAACCAAATAAGTTACAAGCAGTGGCGTAGCTGCACGTACAGTTGTTAATGTAGATCCCTCACTCTCATATACCTCAGTATAAGTATAAGTATAAGTACACCATCTTTCGAACTGCTGTTCCAGATTGCAGGACGCTGTTCTACTTCGATGGTGAATCAATCTGTATTGAATACCAAACTGTTCAATACTGAACCCCGACAATTAAAATAAAATGCTGTCTGCCAATGTTTATAGAAGTTGCCGCCAAAAGTGTTCCTTGTTAACGGTTCCAGCAGGCGAGTGTCGCCTCTTCGTCACAGGAGCTTGTCTGGACATTACTCTCATTTTAACATTGAGTTAAATACCAGGAGCTTGCGCGACATAGTGTGGCGCCACCGAGTAGTTAGCCTGTGACCGTACTTTCGAGATTTTTCGTGTACGAAATTGAATTAACTTCGCACGAAAATCGGTTACCCGTATTTTCGAATCACTTTCTAAGGGTTCGTGCACGATTTGTTTCGCATATGGTGATCGAGTGGTTATGCACCATTCGAAAATCGAACTTCGTATACAATTTCAACCTTATTTTTGCTTCGTTCTTTTTCTTCTTCTTTCTCCTTTATTGGGTAATATCCCAGAGGATAATTTGCCCATTTTTGCTTCGTATTGTGCTCTATTGTAAATCATGGCCGGCTTGAATTCCTTTATTGGAAGTAAATGCATTGGATATATATGTATATATATATATATATACGAACAAAACAGTTCTTCTATTTTTTCTTAAAAAAAAATTGGGTTAGGTGCTAGTGACAACTGTCGATCTTCGAATCGTGGGCGATTTTTTTCATTCGAATTGAATCGCATACGAAAAAATTCGACTGATTTCGAAAATACAGCTCCTGGACAGGTAGGTCCATACGTACCAGTTCGAACGAAGACCGATTGAGATACGATGAAACTCATACGAATGTAAATGAGAGAGTTGGTATAATGAAAAAACATCTAATCAAATTTTTTTGTGCATTTTTCACAACTTTGATCAAAATATATCAAATAATTTTTAATCTTCCGTTCAAAATAATCTGATAAACCGCACTTGACAAAGAAGATATTTAAAAAAACCTAAGACGATTTTATATTATCCTTGTAGTGTTTTCTTGGAACATGCCACCCTCATAATTTATTTAAATTATTTCTTTATTCAATTTCCTTTGAAAAACTGCTATAACATTCGATCCAAGATATTTCGTTTTGACTTATAACAACATGATTGATTTAAGACCAAACCCCACAACAGGAAGTCATTGATCCGTTAATCGTACTAGTTTCTTCGAAAAGCGAAAACATAATGCCTAATAGTATAATTATTTTACAACTGAAATATTAGACTGGTGAAATAATATTTGAGACTAATTTATTTAGTTATTCTATTATTTATTTGTGGTTCGGAAGATATTGTTGCGAGGCCACCAACTCAAAGCCGGTCCTGTCCCTCGACTGTAAATTTTGGTGGCTACGCCGGGATTCTCCCTGCGCAGGCATGGTCTCGAACATTCGGGAATAAGGTTTTGTTTGTGCATAGCACGAGCGCGTAATGTACTAGAACTTTCCAGAATTGTTGCGGACTATATATACGCGCGATTTTTTTAGTGCGTAGACAGTTAGTTAGTTCGGAATTAGTAAAACGCACAGTAAAGAGTTAGTTTACAGAAGTTCTTAGTAATCGGACAGTGAATGAAATAGTGAAGATAAATAGTGTAATATTGAAGTGGTAAAAAAAAATTAGAACTAATATACCAAGTGTAAATAAATTAGTAGACATTAAGTAGAGTGTGTATATAAATTAAGTTTAATATAGTGTGTGTTTTTTCAAACAAATATTTCAGTATACAGAAAAGATTTTTTTGAAGAATCTTTTCGTTTTTTTCCTGCCAAGGGATATAATTCTGCTACATCATCTACCATAATTTTTTTCAACTCATTGGTAGTTAAAGTTTGAACATTCTTTCCACCAATCACTCCTAAATGTCTGATGTGAAAATAAAAGATTGTCAAAAAACATATTAAAGGTAAATACAATCTTACTAAGAGTTTTCTGGGCATTGGAAATAAACTATAGTTTGCCTTTTTTATTTTATATTTACATATAATGGGATTAAAATATTTATTTTTTGTTTTATCTACAGTCATAGTTCATGTACAACTCACTTTTCGATTTTATTTCAATTTCATATCAGTTATTATTTAAAAAAATGTCACTTTGATACCTTCCACCATTTTGCAGATACCCTGTATAGTACAAAATATTTTTAAAATGTGGCCATTATTAAACTACATATTTTTTATTTCAACCATTTTTAAACATCATACAGGCAAAAAGTAGAAGTTAGATGTGGCGTTAAAAGTATAATAGAATCATTTTAATGCAGAAGAGAAAAGTGGCAAAGAGAAGGAATACTCACATAGAAAATGTATGACAAAGAAATTAGAATAGAAAAAGTTAGGAAGTAAGGTGTGATGCCTTTTGGTATAAAATAAAATAAGAAATAAATTCCCTTGAAACTATTTTCAATAAATCATTGAACGTTAAAGAATGCATAAATAAAACCCACGAGGCCGACAGGTATCGAGAGTCAAGTTCATCACGTAAATAAACATATAACATTAAATAGTAAATATCAGCCTGAACTTGAACCACAATATAAATATCATAGAAACAGACGATAACAATTCTGATACCTAAATTGCAGATTCGATTCAGTCTTGATTCCGTTATATTTAGTTTATACTATAAGCATGCTATACTGATAGTTACTTATAATAGATTTAGTAATCTTAATTAATTATAATGTGTAATAGTAAATATGGTAATAAAACATAACTTATCCCAGTGCAAGAAGTCGTAGTTTTATTAAAGTCAGATGACCCTTCGAGTGACCTGGAAGACCACCAATTAAAGAGACCTTTCCATAACAACATCCCAACATCACATGGCGACCCTGCCACTTCTCAAAGGCATATTTATCTAATGGATGGTATATCATAACATATATAAAAATATACAAAAACCTTTTTTGAAGGTCGGTTAAATACAAAATAAAGGTCCAATTAAGTAACTGAACTGGCCCAACACAATGTATAGCAGGGATTGTACAGAAAAACTACGTATCTAAAGCTCATGTAGTACGGAAATATACAGCAGATCTCTAAAGCTTCAGTCCAAATTAATTTGGTCATTTATATTATTTGCAAATTAGCGGATATTACGCTGTTCTTTTAGCGAACCGAATTCTCTCCCATATAACTTTCAAACGAGATTTTGTTATCATCATTTTCGCCGTTTGAATGGAATTAATCGTAATTTCTGCTAACCCTGCTAAATCTCTTTCTCTCGGCTCCATCTGTTCTCTATTATAATTGATATGGTATGTACTATGTACATTCATACTTCATATTTTATAGATAATTTTAAATTTCTCGTGAATAATCCATATTTGAGTGACATTTATAACATGAGAATATTGAACTTTGTCCTATAGTGTGCTGGAAAAAGCACATATATCTGAGGCATTAACAGCATTTTGTTTGGTAAAGTGCACAAACGTGAATAAATATTTTCCACTTTTCATTATAAATTCAGCTATGTATCAGTTTTTAATCGTTAGCTGGTGTAATTGGAAGTTGGAGCTGATATTTCATTTACTGTTGATTTTTATCTACTACGGATACCTAGAAAAAACAGACAAATATACCAGTGGCAGTAGGGATGTATTAAATTGATTTCTAAGGAAATTAATTTTGTGATTGAACGAAGAGAAAGAAAGAGAGAGGAAGAGGGTTTGGTCTTAAAACGATAACGACAAAACGACAAAAACGACAAAAATAACGAGAAAAGAACGACAGAAAGAACGACAAAAAGAACGACAAAAAGAACGACAAAAAGAACGACAAAAAGAACGACAAAAATAATTACAAAAATAATTACAAAAAGTATTACAAAAAGAACTACAAGAAGAACTACAAAAAGAACTACAAAAAGAATTACAAAAAGAACTACAAAAATAACGACAAAAAGAACTACAAAAAGAACTACAAAAAGAACGACAAAAAGAACTACAAAAAGAACGACAAAAAGAACGACAAAAAGAACGACAAAAAGAATTACAAAAAGAACTACAAAAAGAATTACAAAAAGAACTACAAAAAGAACTACAAAAAGAACTACAAAAAGAACGACGAAAAGAACTACAAAAAGAACTACAGAAAAAATTACAAAAAGAATTACAAAAAGAACTACAAAAAGAACTACAAAAAGAATTACACAAAGAACTACAAAAAGAACGACTAAAAGAACGACAAAAAGAACGACAAAAGAAATTACAAAAAAACGACAAAAGAAACTACAAAAAAACGACAAAAAGAACGACAAAAAGAACTACAAAAGAATTACAAAAAGAACTACAAAAATAATTACAAAAAGAACTACAAAAAGAACTACAAAAAGAACGACAAAAAGAACGACTAAAAGAACGACAAAAAGAACGACAAAAGAAACTACAAAAAAACGACAAAAAGAACGACAAAAAGAACTACAAAAGAATTACAAAAAGAACTACAAAAATAATTACAAAAAGAACTACAAAAAGAACGACGAAAAGAACTACAAAAAAAACTACAGAAAAAATTACAAAAAGAATTACAAAAAGAACTACAAAAAGAACTACAAAAAGAACTACAAAAAGAACGACAAACAGAACTACAAAAAGAACTACAAAAAGAACGACAAAAAGAACGACAAAAAAAACGACAAAAAAACGACAAAAAGAACTACAAAAAGAACTACAAAAAGAACTACAAAAAGAACTACAAAAAGAACTACAGAAAGAACTACAAAAAGAACTACAAAAAGAACTACAAAAAGAACGAGAAAAAGAACGAAAAAAGAACGACAAAAAGAACGACAAAAAGAACGACAAAAAGAACGACAAAAAGAACGACAAAAAGAACGACAAAAAGAACGACAAAAAGAACGACAAAAAGAACGACAAAAAGAACGACAAAAAGAACGACAAAAAGAACGACAAAAAGAACGACAAAAGAATTACAAAAAGAACTACAAAAAGAATTACAAAAAGAACTACAAAAAGAACGACAAAAAGAACGACGGAAAGAACTACAAAAAGAATTACAGAAAAAATTACAAAAAGAATTACAAAAAGAACTACAAAAAGAACGACAAAAAGAACGACAAAAAGAACGACAAAAAGAACGACAAAAAGAACGACAAAAAGAACGACAAAAAGAACGACAAAAAGAACGACAAAAAGAACGACAAAAAGAACGACAAAAAGAACGACAAAAAGAACGACAAAAAGAACGACAAAAAGAACGAGAAAAAGAACGAGAAAAAGAACGACAAAAAGAACGACAAAAAGAACTACAAAAAGAACGACAAAAAGAACGACAAAAAGAACGAGAAAAACAACGAGAAAAACAACGAGAAAAACAACGAGAAAAAAAACGGAAAAAAAACGAGAAAAAGAACGAGAAAAAGAACGGAAAAAGAACGAGAAAAAGAACGAGAAAAAAAAACGGAAAAAAAACGAGAAAAAGAACGAGAAAAAGAACGGAAAAAGAACGAGAAAAAGAACGAGAAAAAGAACGAGAAAAAGAACGAGAAAAAAAAACGGAAAAAAACGAGAAAAAGAACAAGAATAAGAACGAGAAATAAAAGAAAAGATATATTCATTATTGTCATATGAATATTATAAGAAATAATGAATATTATTATTTAATTATTAAGAGAAAGAAAAAAATTAATCCAAAACTTGGATAACTACATAAATGAATTTTGGAATAATATTTTTAAGTATTAGAGGAAATAGCGAAGATAATGTGATCATGCAATATTTTTCCATACTTACCAATACTCGGCAATAATCGGGAAAGAAATTTTTATTATCTAAAAACATTGAAAATTAATTGGCGAAAGTTTTTTTAGGTAAGCAATCGACTGGTGGACTCAGTAGTGTAATGAAATACATGAAAAAATAGATCTTCAACTCAAAAAGTCGTGTGAAAACCAGAAAAATGTAAATATTGTGCTGAAATTTCAGTTCTCTCAAAAGAACAATCTACTAGAAAAAATTCATAAATACCATAATGAAAATGATTTCCATTGTATAAATTTCCCAAATAAGAGTAATGGAAACCTTCCAAAAATGAAATTCTGATACCAAAAAGAACCAGTGACAAGGGAAAATTAGGAAATATAAATTAAAGTGAATGAACGCACATTTGGTTGAATTAAGTATATTTCCTAATGCCTAAAGCATTTGTTTATTTAATTACAGTTTCGTGTAGAATTGACATATTTTAATAAAGCGTATTACCAATAGATCAAAGATAATAGAATTAATCCTATTATAACGCCTTAGAAAGTTTTGAACAATATTTTTCAAAAAAACAATGACCGTTCAACTAAGAAGGAACAACTCGAGCTAAATGCCTCGACAGACATTGAATTACACTTCTAAGCTTGTTTGTAATTAGAAAGGACAACATCATTTGCGACCGGTTTCGGCGTATTTGCGCCTCATCAGTACAAGGTAGATGCTATCCGCCCAAGAGCTCTAAGAGCATAATCCTGGACTGGAGACAACGCTGAAGTCACATTAATATATTAACTCAAGTAAAGTAATAACAGCGACATCCCCACATCTAACCACAAACTAAACAAAAAGGAGAACTATTCTGAAGCAAATATTTGTGAGGTTAGTTTGACAGCTTTATCGATACCGAAAGATACTTAATTCCAGAATAACAGCTTGATAATGTTTGTAATATAACTACTATACTCAAAATGTACCATTTCCGGTCGTTCTCAGCTGTACAAAGAAGAATATTGTCTGAATAAATTAACAATAAGTATACAGATTCAGTTGGCGATCATCACCATCTCATTTTATATTTTTTTAATAAATCAAGTTTTTTTTTCTCAAACCTTCACCCTTCAAAAGCTCCTTATATACTATAACAGCACTTCGTAATCTAGGATTAAGTTTGTGATTAAATCGTGTCAGGTCCTTACGCTTCGGTATTAGTATAATAAGGCGCCTACTGCTTTTTAGCTTTATCCGTACTAAACGCTCATACTAATTAGTGCCCCATTCAATTAATTCCCCCAATCTTATTTATCTAATTTACCTAATTGTAGTTCTCTCTACATAATATCGATAGAAGCAGGTTATTGTAACAGTTAATCAATAGCAGGTCATTCAGTCACATGTAACTGTATAATTCATTAGTACAAAGGCCTCTTGGAGATAGGACGAACAATGTCGGAAGAATTACTGTAATAAACAGAGTGTTACTCATTTTGCAATTGGCTTTGTTTGACTAACAAATAATGTCTAATCTAACTTTTTTTAACGATTAATGGCCATATGCACCGTTTATAGTACTAAACCCGTTCAATTGAACTGGTTCAAGTAGTTATGGTTAGTTAAACCTGAAAGAAGTTTGACAACGTCGAAAAATTTAGGGACTTTTTGTATGAAAGTTTAACCTCCATTGAATCGATGGTGCATACCAACTCAAAATCATAAACAAGTTTAATGCAATGCATACGGCCATGAAAAATATATAGCTTTTTACCTTATTGCAATATTAAGAAACAAGAAGAAGAGACGCTAAATTTAAATTAGAAACTAAATCAGGTAAATAAAGTAGCTGCAACAGCAATTCGTAACCATCCCACAGAATAGCCTACTCACATAGAAGCGACATATTCGGTCTTATTAAAAACAATCTCCAATATTAAGAGCTGATTCTGTCATTTCATTGTTTACACGTTGCTATGTGAAAAGTAGACAACCCACGCCACCTGCCGGACGTGACTCATTCATTCGTTTGGGTCAGGAGGTAGACACTCCAAATATATATAAATTATTATAAATACCAGATAATAGAGTGTATATAAGTTCAAATTTGCCGCTATTTCTTCAAATTAGTTTCTTCTAAGACGCTAGGTGGCGCTGAAATTCATGTTCAGAGCTTAACATTGAAGAGTCCTATCTATCCGTATATAAGTTATCTATGGTTTGGGTTGTGTTTGCACTTGAACTGAAACTTTGTACCATATTTCGTTTAATTTGTGTAGTTCTTATGTTTATTTGCAATAGAACTATTTATAAATCTAGGAAATACTGCTTAATCTGAGGATAAGCATCAAGAACAAGTACCTGTCTATCGCTCGGATGGAACTTAAAAATCCCGAAAAAGAATAGCATCGGATACCGAGTGAGATAGACATTGCGCTGGGAGGAGCTTGGAGTAAACCTACTATTCATTGTTTATGAACGGTGCTTATACCTTATATCGTATTCTAGATATCAATTTTTGTAAAGAAAATGCAGATGCAGATGCAAAATGTTAAAAATAAAGGTAATCGTGGACATTTGTTCAAAGCCAACCCGGAAGTAATTCTTACATTTTAATTAATCCTTCATTTACATTAGGTTTCATCAAAAGACAGATTCTGGCAGGAATTTGCAGCCGAATCTTCAGGAAAATCCTAATGAGAAGAATCTCAAAAACCAATTGATAAATACTCGTTCCTTTTACGTTATAAAATAACAGCGAATTTGCAGTTAACCTTATAAGTTCCCATCACCTAACTATAATAATAGGTTTGTTCCAGCTGGCATTCAGGAACCGTTCTGGAATCGTATCAGCAAACTCGAGTTAGGGATGGACACATCAACCCTTCCAGAAGGTAGTTTTTGTGCCGTCCCAAGAACGATACTAGGTATGTTCCAACCTCAATCAGAAACTTCCCGAAACGAACAGAGAATAGTCGACCATTGCAATCAGTAATAGGAATTACGCGAAAGTAAACTCGTTGTTTGCTATGAGCAGTTATTTTCTGATGGTGTCTGATTGCGGTGGGAACAGACCTAATATAATCAGGTGGAACGCGAAATAAATACAGCACTTGAGCGAACGATACCTAGAACGGTTCTATCGCCAGTTGAAACGAACCTAATAAATCAGCGTACAAATTAATACTCTTATTTAATCTACAAATGGAGTCCATCTACGGATGATTGAGTTTTACGATCTTAGACCTTTGTAATGGAAGCGGGCTTAACTTCTGATAACGCGCTTTTTGATAAATCATCTGGAGTGGGAACGGTAGTTTTATAAAGTTTATACAATGTTTCAACTTTGTAAAAGGGATCGGTTTAATTTAAAACGGACTCGGAAATGATATCGTTTTGATTACCTAACTTTATTCCAACTGAAATACAGTCCATTTTGCTTATTAATCGTTACTCATAAAAATAGAATTTATTTTAATAAAGGATAGAATATCATAAATCCAAGTCAGTTTCATCAACAGTGTTAAATGTAGCAGAATCACTTCGATAGGTTTCTGTATTGATATCATTTACTGAACATTAAGGCGTCTTTCTCAAAGCACATGTCTCCTGATGTATCGTTTGAATGAAAATTTCTTGCCAGGAAACATTTATTCGTGAACATTTTTTATTACTTCTTTATAGTATCGGGATGTAAATGATTTCTTCTGAAGGTTACCAGAATACTGTGACTTTCAGTGTCCACTATCATTCTGCTTTGCTCTGTATAAGCCTGTTTTGTGCATTTAGAAATATGCGCAATTCTATATGTTGTCCAACTAGCCTCCCTTTCCAGAAATATATGGAGAGGAGGTAGGTCTAGAAGGATTTCCATGGCTGCTGACGGTGTGGCACTGATGGCTCCAGTAATTGCCAGACAAGCCTGTCTCTACATGCCAGAGAGCTTTGCTTGGGCCGTTCGCTGCAAAGCTTTTGACCACCAAGCAGTATCTCCATATGTGATCATTGGACTAACAATCATCACATATATCCAATAGATTTGTTTGGGTCCCAAGCCCCAAGATTTTTTCCAAGTGAGCGTTTCATGTAAGTTTTGTATCTAGGATAATTCCCAAATATTTTACTTCCGCTGCAAATGGAATAACCTCACCATTGTAGGAAAGTAGTGGAAGATCCTCCAATTTCCTTTTCCTAGTGAAGGAGACTATTATAGTTTTACCAGGGTTAACAGACATCTGTTCCCTCTGGCACCAACTGTGGACATCGTCCAAGGTATTTTGGAGGATATTATATGCTACCCTTCCTTACACGGTCCTTGCCAGGATGACAAGGTCGTCTGCATACGCTTGCAGTTCTACCCCTCTTCTTTCGAGAGCGCTAAGCAAGTCATCCATCAAGAGTGACCACAGTAGGGGAGATAGTACCGCCTTGTGGGCAGCCCCTGAAAACCTTAAAGCTAATGGCCACATCCTGAAGAGAAGTAGTGGCTGTTCTATTAGTTAGCATGGCATATATCCAGCCCGGTAATGGTTGGTTTAATGCCCTTTCCAGCGAAAACTGAACCAATGGAGGTCGGTAATGCATGTCAAATATGGCCACCGCAATTTCCTTGTGCAGGCTCTAACTTAGGTAAGTGTCACTCTTATATCCAGTAGTCTCCTAGGTATTGTGCCGTAGGATTCTGAATTGCTTTGCAATTCGCAGGTATGCGGATGGAGGTTTCTTCTGCCATACCACAGAATCTACATTCTCCTCCCTCTCTGTTAAAACTCTTAGTGCAGTTTTACTCTGACTTATGCATTGTGGTTCAGCTCCTCTCTCTGCTAGTTCATCTGCTATTTCATTTCCTGGAATCCACACTAGGGTGACAATGTTTTACATTTACTAAAGTTGTCATTTAGATCGAGGAAAATACGTCTGAATGAAAATTTGTCGATCCAAAAATTTGACTAATTTTCTAGTACACACTAAGCTTTGAACATTCATATACCTTAACAAGCGCAATGTTTGAAAAATATTTTCCTGACATAATAAAGCATATATTAATTATTATTATACTTAATTTATGTTCACAACTCAAGCTTTTTGAATCTCCTTTTTTCATAATAAAGTACAAACAGTTTCTAACGATCTCCCCATGTATTATTAAAATTTAAATTAATGAATTCAAAAGCAATCTTATGTTCAAATATTCCATTTAGACCTTCTACTCTACATCACAAAATATAGACGTTTCCCTCGAGATTACATTAAAGTAATATTTCATTGTCTAAACCGTGTCGCTCGCTTCAAGCTATCGTTGAAGAATTCATACATTTTTTCCCTGTGTATGCCTTGTCGACGTTACAGCGGTTATTTGTCTTGCCAATATGGATTTAAGTTAACGCTGGAAACTTCCTAACAATGTAATAGTAGGAGTTAAGCAATAGAATTACTCACTTTGAACTTCTTCAGTATGTCAATAAAATGTTAGTTGTTGAGTGTTTTTTAGATTGTTCAATTCGTCTGCATTATAAACGAGTCGTTTTTTATTAAAAAAGTATTTTTAGGTTAGGTGGTGAGTCTATTTGATCCTTCACTGCGACTTTCGACAGTCTCTTGTAGCTTACACCTATTCATATATTAGTTTATTTGGTCAATGATATTTCAGGTCTGAGAGCGAGAGACACCCTGCCAAACATCACATACACGAATTGGGCCACGGAGGGAATGCACAAAGTATAAACTCAGCTGCTTTATCATCTTCCAGACAAAGACAGCCCAAGTCATACTATGCAGACGACAATGGCCTGTTAGACAACGTAGGACATGCTTGGTCTATAAAAGACTTCGAATGAACCAATAGTGGTGAATTATGCCCTTCCCCTTCTTACGGTCCAGGTATTTTTTATTTGGCAAAACTGAGATGTCATTTGCTGGTTCTTGTCCGATAAAGCATCTGCTGCATCCTCCCTTGCAAGTCAACCTGCCCTTTCATTGCCATCCATATCAGAATGACCAGGGATCCAGACCAGAGACACTTATTGACAGTTTGATTCAAACTTTGACTTAACACGGTGAGAACTATATGTTTTTGAAGCCGCTTAGCAGCCCGAGATAATTTTAACTGTTTTAGGTGTTGTATAGGATAGATGTCGAAGAATAAAAATATATTATTCTACGCTTCACAACTAGTTTTGAAAAATATTTTTCAAAAACAGTGACCGTTCAACGAAGAAGAAACAACTACTTCCCGGGCTACAAGTTGTGTTATCCCTTCTAGTTGCAAACCAGAATGGTTGGTTTAAATCTTGTAGATTTACCAACCCCGTTTGACTTAGAAGTGTAATTCAATATCTGTCGGGGCATGTAGCCCGGGAAGTAGTTGTTTCTTCTTCGTTGAACGGTCACTGTTTTTGAAAAATATTTTTCAAAACTAGTTGTGAAGCGTAGAATAATATATTTTTATTCTTCGACATCTGTTGTTAAAACGCTTTACTAAATACGACAATTTTACAGGAAACTGTATTAATTCATTGTTGTATAGGATGCTGATATTTTTTCCCGTATACAACTACACCAGAAGCTGATGGTGCTTTTGAGCAATCTGTATACCAACAGCTCTCTGCTCTCAGTAGTTCAGGCCACCAAGCAATACCAATGGGTCCTGGTCCACAAAATTTTCCTCTGGAAAGGAACTATTACAGTATTTTCGTAACTTTCTTCAATTTAAGTCCTTTACTCCGTGATGTCCCTTTTTTTTACTCGCAGGAGTTGTTGATTATTTTTCGGAAAACGTTTGAAATTTGACTAAAAAACTGTTGTTTCTCATGACCGACGTCCTAAGATAGCATCTGGTAACTTATGAAAAATAATTCAACATAAGCTGGTGAAATAACAGCATAATTTTAATCTCTAGCTTCATTAAAAGTTTCCAGAGTTTGGTGAAAACGACATCGATTCATTCTCTGCTAGTTGAAGCTGTTTCATCTACTAAATTTGCATACTTTGAACGTGGTCAAGACGAGCGGAAAGTTTCCTTTGTATTTCGATTCAATTGTATTGAAACTAACCAAAAATAAGAAGGAAATTTAATCCAGTCTATTTTCAGCTAGAAAATATTATCGATCCTGCATTTAATTACATTAACCGACTGTTGAGGAATATTTATAAATAAATATGATTAATGACATACAATTCTTTAGAATTTTATGTTGTTTGATGATGGTTAATTTAAAACTTGTTTGGTTGAAATTTCCAGGTGGTTTTATTCATTTTTAACCTACAATTGATCTTGATACAAAGTGAACTATTTATTTGAAAAAATATCGGTCTCACCGGAGATTTCAACTGTCACTATCCCATCATTCTTGTTCTCGAATTTTCATAGTTCTTCATAATAACCCAGGCTTTCTGGAAAGCAATCTAGGTGGTGAACTTTTATGCTCATATTACAACATTAAAGTTTGAATACATAGTTTCCACTAGCCCTATGTAATAAACCTCCCTCTAACTTCCACACTTGGTTTAGGTCTTGGTCTTGCAAGCATTCAGCTGGTCTTGGTCGTGTTTTTTTGCAAGACTAAGACCAAAACCGCAAGACCAAGACCAGTCTCGCTCACCACTAAGTACACCTCACTTCTCTCGGTAGCCCCCTAGGTTGTAGCCTTTCGAGATGACATAGCCATACAATTCAATTTTGTAAAAGAGCTTCAGGGAAGAACTGAGCTCTAGGAAAAAAGGACAAGCGAATCCATTAACTATGCTCCCAAGAAGCATACCATCATTTAGTATACTGATGGATGAAAAACAGCGAGGGAAGGGGGCTGGAATTCAAGACCAGACTTCGAAATGTCAATGGCAAACTCTCGCTGAATTCAGACTTCAACATGTCGCCCAGAATCTTTCTGACGGATATTGACGCAATACAGAAATGTGCACAATTCAATTTGGATAGGAACGAAGCGCTGACCTTATATTGTATCAGCTCGAAGATGGGTTTGGAACTGCCTAGGCAAACTTAATGAACTAGGAGAAAATAGTACTGTATCCTTGATGAAAATATTAGCCCATACTAGTCAACAAGGAGATTAAATAGCTGATGAGAAAGGCAGTAAGGCAGTGGCCTTTCACTTTGCAGGACCTGAAGAATATATCAAAGGCACTGGTAACCCTTCGCAAAAACCAACTAAGAATCCTCAGTGGTTTTCTGTGCATCATGAAGTCGTCGAGCGAATGTCGCTTCTGCCAGGAAAATGTAGAAACACACTTGTAGGTATCTACTGAAAAAATACGACCTTCTCTCAATGAACACTGAAGAAACTTCTCTAGGTGATGTGGCCGTTGATGCCACAGGATGTCTTCGATTTAGTGCACTGAAATTCTATAGGATGACTGGTTCTCTTGCATAAATAATAACTGTATTTCGTTAACAATTCAATAAACTTTAATAAACTTCGAAAATACAGATGGAACGATGAATATGGACAAGCCTTTCAGTATGAAATAGTAATTATTAGAACGATCTTACTCTTTCCTTTGTGGTTTTCAAAGCACTATTCACTTGAAATATAACTTTGCTTCGGGTTGAATCACTATAGAATCTTTAACTTTATAGAAAAATATACTTATTATGCAGGAAGCACCGGAAGTAAATTAATAACTATGAAACTTGACCCATTTGGTCTGAAAATATCGGTTTTATACCGGTAAAGGAGTGGTAGGTCGATCGGGTTGGAAACTCAACATCGACTCTTGCTACTTGCTAGCTGAGCTACCATCGTAAAAACCAGGGTGATAATGCATTTAGGCGCGAAGTGTGCGTTTGGTCACGCCTACTTCAACTGCCGAAGAATAATAGTAAATATTGCAAGGCGCCGATCAGCCGCCAGGGAAAGAAAACAAAACGCGATTTTGAACTAAGGTAGAAGTATTTGGAGGCAGGGGCGCGCCGATAGGAATTTCGAATGAAAATAAAAGAACTAAATATAACTACATGAATATACAAAGGAACTAAAATATAAATATACAAATTGTTGAACGTGTGGTTTCAACACTAGGATATGATTTGTTTGCTCCTACAATATCTTGTTATGTCATATTATCAATTGTGATTTTTATTTTGTATCAAATAGCATTGGTACAATATTTCATGATATAGTTCATATGCTGGTTATTTTGTTGTATTTTACGGGGTTTTCCCGTTTTCCACATGGAAATTCAATAATTTATTATCACTTGGTTAAACTTTACACACACATGCATTACAGCTGGATTAATGTTAAATATAACCAATTAACAACAATTGCTGGTGGAATTAACTCCTATTTGAACATTTCACAGAGGATATCCTACACAAATCCAGTTTTCACGATTATATATTATATATACAGTACGCGCAAAAAGTAATTTACTCTCTTTGCTTAACATTTTCTGATGAAGTTTAAATCAATATCTGTTTGTTCTAGCTTATTAGTAGATTATAGACCTTGTTGAATACGATGTGTAGAGTGAACAGAATCTCTCGTGAGCTCTATGCGCAGAACTCTAGTTTGAGTTGAAAACATTGGTACAATTTCCGTCAGTATCGCATTTAGTTACAGTGTTACTGTCGCCAAAAATTTTTATTTTGTCTAGAGGTATTCATTAGTTGATCATTTTATTATCTATTGAGTGCTAAAAATAAAGGCTTTGGTCAAAAATAAGTCGCTGCTTGTAATGTTTGAGCCTCCCTAGTGGAATAAACATCTGTCAGAATTGAGAGCTCAAACCCGGGATCTTTTTCATAGAGCAAATCCCGCCGGAGTCTGACAGAGATACACCAAGGAAATTAGAAAAGCTAAAAGAAATAGGTTCTGGAAATTCTGTGAAGACACCACACCTGCTGCGGCAAGACTTTACAATGTCATGCCGAAAAGTAGGGCCAGCACAGGTATGGCTTTGAGGAAGCCAGACGGTGATTATACCGAACTCATTTTCCTGGGAGTAGCCCAAATAGGGAGGTCATTGAAGGTCAAGAGAAAGTACTACAATGGCTAAGCACATTTGTAGAACGAAGGGTTAAAATGGGCTATGAACACCTTTTCATCTTTCAAGGCATCGGGAGCCAATGGGATTTTACAAGCAATGCTCCATCAAGGACAAGACGAAATTCTACCACATTTTCTAACATCGTTTGTGCTCAAAACGATGGAAAAAGCTGTTGATAATTATATTAGAACGGAAATTCTAGAGTGACTACCTCTCCACTCGCATCAGCTTACCGGGCAGGCAGATCTACGGAGACTGCACTGGTACAACTGATGGAGGATATCCGAGGTGCTCTAGACTACCAAGAAACCGTATTATGTGCATTTTTGGATATAGAAGGAGCTTTTGACAATATGAGGCTGCCAAAAGAGCATTAAATAGAAGAGGTGTAGACAGCACAACATCCAAATGGATGTCGGAACTGCTCACCACTAGAGTAGCAGCACAAAAGGGTGTGAACTATACAAATAGCTGGTGTAGGCAAATGGGACCTAACATCAACCCCACCAAAACCATCTCAATAGCCTTCACTAAGAAAAGAAAACTCAACCTTAAAACCATTAAACTTTAATGGAGACAAAAAGTCAAATATCTAGGTTTGACTTTAGACGGTAAAGTCCTGTGGACGAAAAGGAGATTATATTCAAAGCAATAATGGCTCCAATGGTGTGTAGGAATCTGGCAGGGAGAAATTGGGGTTGTAGCCCAAAATCCTGTGCTGGATGTACACTGATATAGCGAGACCAATTATCACTTATGACTTATGGAGCCATTGCGTGGAGTAGAAGAACTAGCGTATTGACGACGAGAGAAAACCTCTCCAAAATTCAAAGTCTAGCCTCAACCTCACACCACTACAAATGGTGGTGGAAAGTATTGCAGAAAGAATAAGATACAGACTAAGTATAGAGGGAATCATTGAAAAAACCACCTCATCGCTTCTTAGAAATCAGAAAACCTGGGACATGCCACAAGATGGGATGTTTCAACCAGGATCCTAACGGGACATTGTCGCCTGAATGGGCACCTGAATAAAATCAAAATAGTGGAGGAAGATGAATGTAGATTCTGTGGCATGGAAGAAGAAACATCCATTCACATACTGTCGAATTGCACAGCAATGCAGAATCCCAGTGCACAACCCCTAGGAAACCACTGGATAGAAGAAGGACACTTACCTAAGTTAAGGCCTGCGGATATCCTGAAATTCCTCCGGGAAATGGGTCTAAAGGAGCTACTAGTCTCTGAGACTTTCCTCAGGAACTAAGTAGAAGTAATGGGGCACAATAGATCTTTTAGGTCTCTTCCACTTTACAAATATTGCACTTATGTTTGGCGCAGACCTTTTCAAGGTCACACTCAAGAGACTTTCTGCGGACCCTACATAATTTTTTTCTGTTCAGAGCAAAAATATCTAATGTTAAAATTTTTTATTAATTTCTTCTTGTTCTTAATGAATATTTTTATTTGTTTCAGGCCTGTGGGAGTTTTCGAAGAGATGCAAAACAAGTGAGTAGTGTGTGCTTTTTTCTAATTCTGGTTTTTTGATCGGTGGATTTTATCGTGTGTACACTTGGATTGTGTGTGTGTTTTTCATCAGTTCTGCTATGATTGGACAGGAGTAATAGGTGAGTAAAGTATAAAACATATATAAATATTTGACAATGGGCACGTTCATTGAGGTTATATGAGCGAGAGAATAGCAGAGCTTGACGTAGTTCTTGGTGAGATGGGTAAGCGCGTGCCTTCCACAGGGAGGGTCGTCGGTTCAAGTCACACTCACATTACTGTACCTATATTTTATTAAATTTTTCTTATGCATTAGCACCAATTATCATATCTTTGCAGAATAATATAATTAAAGCGATATGTAAGTCGAAAGCCAGAAGGTAGGAACTATGTTGAAGGTTATTCATATACAAATGTGACAATATAACAAAAAAAAAATTGGATTCGAACCGTACGCCTACAATTCATAATTCTCGGCATCCAAACCCTATACCGTTCGGCTATGAAGAAATAATAATTTGTCAACCAAGATGTTGTATATAATGATGTATGTCAAATTTAAAAACGTCACGTTTTATCACATAATTGAAGAAATTAATAATTTTAATTTTTTGTTTAATTAAAATTATTGTATTGTCATCGGTCTTTGACAAGTGTGCAAAACTTTGAATTAATCTCGACATACATAATCCCGAAGTGAAAGATGCGCAAAGTACGTTGCTCAAAGGAACGTAACGCGGAGCGCGCATATAGCTTGATCAATGCATGAAAGTTAGAATTTATTTTGTCATCTTTGGCGCTGTCAAAGTGTTGGTTTGAGGTTGTGTTTTTGGTAATAAACAATAATAATGGAAATAAACTTGAGATTACAGAGTGGTTGTAAATAATGAAATGATTCTAGGCTAAGAAGACTAGCGTTGTGACGTCAGCTGCCCGCTTCGGTGGCTGAACCACGTTACCTACGCATATTCGTTAAGTGTTTCAGCTCAGAATACCCCACTCACACAGAAGCGACACTTTCATTCTAATTAAAAATAGCCTCCATTATATTAGGTGCCGATGCTGTCATTATATTGTTCAATCGTTACTGTGTGAAAAGTAGACAACTCACTTGTCACGAGTTATCCATTTTGCATAAGCGAATGTAAATTGAAATTGACATAATCTCTAAAGTGATCCCAAGTGGTTTTCACTCTACTCTTTCGTTTGGAAGTATTTTCTGTGCAGAGTGGGTGCCGATACTGTCATCGTTTCTTATAGAAATGTCAAAAGGAATCGCTTATATGAGAGTGGGTTATTGTGTTTTAGTCTCTTGTTTGTGACTTTGAAACAAATTAACCGACTCGCAATTGGTGTATCGTGCCTCATTGTAAAAATACATCCAATTCAACACCTGATCAAATATTTATTTCGGTTCCGAAAGATTTTAAAAACAAAAAAAGGTTTGCTGCGGCAAATTGCTACATCAGGAAAGTATCGAGAAAGTCGACTGTGTATTGGTGTGAAGATCAATTTGATATAAGTTTCTAGTTCATTTCATCATAGGTAGGTGGCTGTAAATTATTATGATTTAAGGAGTGATGTGGCCGTTGATGCCACATCGGTTGAAAAGACAACAAATTTTAAGCTGTCGTAAAAAATAGGATGCCTTCGATTTAGTGGACTGGAATTCTATAGGATGACTGATAATAACTGTATTTCGTTAACAATTCAATAAACCTTAACGTCGAAAATAAATACAGATGGAACGATGAATATAGACAAGCCTTTCAGTATGAAATAGTATTTATTAGATCTTACCCTTTCCTTTCCTTTGTGGTTTTCAAAGCACTATTCACTTGAAATATAACTTTGCTTCGGGTTGAATCACTATACGAACTTTAACTTTATAGAAAAATGTACTTATTATGCAGGAAGCAACGGAAGTAAATTAATTACTATGAAACTTGACCCATTTGATCTGAAAATATCGGTTTTTTACCAGTAAAGGAGTGGTAGGACTTAGCTGGAGAACGATCGGGTTGGAAACTCAACATCGACTGATACTAGCTGAGCTAGTCTCGTAAAACAGGGAGATAATGCATTTAGGCGCGAAGTGTGCGTTTGGTCACGCCTACTTCAGCTGCCGAAGAATAATGTAAATATTGCAAGGCGCCGGTCAGCGGCCAGGGAAAGAAAACAAAACGGTAGAGGTATTTTGGAGGCAGTGGCGCGCCGGTAGGAATTTCGGATGAAAATAAAGGAACTAAAATATAACTCTACATGAATATACAAAGGAACTAAAATATAAATATACAAATTGTTGAACGTGTGGTTTTAACAAGGAGGTTGACGCATTTTTCATTCGAATGGACAATTTTCGGCTGCAAAAGGTTTGTTTGCAGTGTACCTCGTTTGGAAAATGTGTATTATACTTATTTATTTTTATATGTACCATTTATGATGACATATGACTAACTCACATTTTATGAACCAATGATAGTTTCTGAGCACTTATTACTTATTATAATTTATTTGATCTTTAATGCGATTTTTAGAAAATATAGAATTAGGCGAATAGGTATGGCTGGAGTGTTTTCTTCATTGAATGCCTGAAATTTATGAACTTCGTTAAAATAGTTTATTATTCATCTGCCTAGTGATTGAAAGCAAAGTAAATTTTGGCGTACCCCGGTATTAGTGTGGATAAATTATTGAGAAATTTTGGTTGCAATTTGTCTTTTAGGAGGTATAAACAGACGCCTTTGCCACAGAGACAGGTATTATGTAATTAATTCAATAGGGTGTGGTTATATCGAAGGTTAAAACCCAAAGGTACAAGTGAGGGTATCCAAATTCCATCACTTAATTCTTCTTATATTAAATACTATAATTTGATAATGCCAAAAACCAGCTTGAACCGTGAATATCTGGAGAGAAGAGGATTAAGAATTAATGGTTTATTTAGTGCTTGCATTATACAGGTTATTACCAAAATGTTGGAAGAAAATATGTTCTTCATACAAATGTATGTAATTTCGCAAACCAAAAAATATATACAGTGGTTAAGAAGGCACCTAATATACCGTGAGCGCGAATATATTTTATTTTGAGTAATTTAAAATGTATATCATTAAGAATTGTTCATGTATAATTTGGCAAGTCTATCTGAAGCTACGCGGCATCGGTAAGGGGCGAGGAAACATGACCGATATCTGTCATAAACGTACCATTGGCGTACGGTACCTATTTTATAAAAGTATTAAAAAAAAATTATTATATAATAATTTCTATATAGAAACTGATTTATGCTTTGCTTTAAAGGTAAGGTATTTTTCAAAACACGGTATTTGTTAAAAATCGTACTTGAATTCAATATGGATACGAAATAATAAGATACCAAGTCAAACTGAAAATAAGAAGGTAAATACTGACAATATAAACGCCACTGGATAATAAATGTCAGTCAATTGTCGAAGTGCGAGGGAAGAACACACGCACGCGCTTGCCAATAGGAAGTCAGGTGATTACTTAGCACACCTCTCAGGCACCTACCACCGTTCCCTCCACTCCCATCCACTGAATCAAACAATCCTTATTCCTTCCAATGTTGACTGAAGAGGCTCCGGAAAGCCTGTAGCGGCTCGCTTCCCTCTAGAGGGGGGGAGAATGAGAAACAATCTTTCCTTTTTTTTAATTGATGATGGTGTAGGTCAACCCGCTATCTGTGCAATATTAGGTTTGTTCCAGCTGGCATTTATGAACCGATCTGGAATCGTATCGAGTACTGTATAGTGCGCAAACTCGAATTAGGGATTGCCACATCAATTTCATCACCCCTTCCAGAAGGTCGTTTTTGTACCGTCCCAAGAAGGATACTATAATCAGTTGGAACGCGAAAGAAATACTGCACTTGCGCGAACGATGCCTAGAACGGTTCTATCGCCAGTTGGAACGAACCTATTGTTATTATTATGTTATTGTTATTGTTATGTTTTTTATTTCTCTTCGTCGTTTGCGCATTTGGAGTCTTAAGCAATATTTGTTGAACTGTAACATTTCTCCGTTATTTAACCACCGATTCAAATGTTTTTCATATCAAAATATATCTATTCAATCAAAATTTTTGATAAAAAATAATGAAAAATGAAGCTTTTGATGGTTGATTGCCTTTCTATTCATCTGTACGTTATATAAGCAACTAATTTATATAGTTTTCACACGTATCTTCTCTTACCTTTGAGCATATTAAACTCTGTTTGAAATCTGGAGGCATCTTTCCGGTTCCGTGAATCTTTCTTATTACTTAGAATAATCTGGTACGCTCCAATTGATCCATCGCTTTGAGTAATTTTGCACGGTATTTTGTTCGTGTATAATTTACTAAAATTCATCTTTCGAAACTGTCAAATTGTATTTATTGAAGTTTTCTCTAAACCCGATATTTATGTAGATTAGTAGTTGTGGCGTTTGTACAGGAATAATATAAACGTTTTATATGTTAAGAGTATTATGCAAACATTATTGATCGCTTTATCTAAATGATCGCATCTAATAATTAATTGTATACATATTTTATAGTGCGCCAAATATGCATTTTCCACTAATTTTGTATTTATTATAAGTATAATTTTCATCCACAGTTCCCCTGTGTTTAGTATGGGATTATTATTATAATTGAGTATGTTGTAGTTGAATTACAGGGTGTTTCACAATACGGAACTTTCCAATTTTTTTTTTAATTCAATGGCGTCTGAAAAACCTAATCCCCAAGACTTGGAAAACATAGCTTAAAGTTCCGTGTTATTTAAAATAATTTCAAATGACCTCTATAGCGCGCCAAAGCTGCTGACGTCATTTAGTATGATGCCCAGCTCTGTATATTCGTGTATCGATCTCCGGCCACAACAGTGATGCCAATTCGAGGACCAATATTGGCTGTTTTAATGGTATACCTTCGTTAGTTGTCGGATGGACGCATGCGCTGTACCGAAATCATACGGTTTGTCGTCACAACCAATATCAATTCGTTTACACAAGCTTCAGATAATTTGAATTTATCCGTATTTTCAATTGGTGATAGCGGCTGATTGTGGTAAAAAAATAGTTTTTGATGGCAAACGTTTTGATGCAATATATGCAATATAGCACATCTTGTCAAGTTTTCTATTGGGGTACATATTGTATTTTCACTGAACCATAAATACAATGAAAAAGTAATAAATGGATTCAATTCTGGAGATCGAGGAGGCCAGTGTTGCGGCCCTCCTCGACCAATCCAACGGTTGGGATAAGTTGCCTGGTTGTGCATGGAAGAGGAGGAAACAGCCTCTCACATTATCTTCGAATGTGAAGCACAGTCTCATTGGTGATATAGACTCTTAGGACTAGAGTATCCAAGGGAGGACTTCTCCAAGAAGGACCAAGTGAAAAGTCTGTTGAGCCTGATAAGGTCTACTGGTCTCTTCACATAAAAGGTATAACCAAGAGCACAAAAAGCCTTTTGGCTGAGGTGCCGAGGTCTCCAAGCCTCTGAATGGTGGTGCCGAACTAATCAATCAATCAAGTATTGCCTATAAATTTAAATGAAATGTACTGGAGCACCATCGTTCGTGAACCACTTGTTTCATATAATATTGAATTAGATGTCCTCAAGTAGTTCAGGGAGATTATTTTGGAGAAAACTGGTGAAAGCAATTCCATTTAATGGAGTAGTCCCCTATAATTCCCATCCACACATTAACTGAAAAAGCATTTTGAAAACGGTGCTCTACAATATTGTGCGGGTTTTTGTCTGCACCTACGGAAATTTCTCATGGATACTCTGAGAACAATATGTTTTTTAGAAATTGAGGATACTGTTGTATTTCGTCTGTCATCCAATGACAAAATTTAACTCGCGTTTAAGGTACCAAAAGTCAAATGGACAGTCTGTATAAAAGTATTTCAATTATATTCCGTTTGTGTGAATCTTCGAGCTACTCATTAAGTTAATCTCTCCTTCAAACAGCTGCCCAAAATTTCAAAGCATTCAATCAATAAAAAAGTTTCTAGCGCCAAAAGTGAGTTGGGGATAAATTTAGACGGAAATAGAATGTCGATACTCTACAAGTCTATTAATTTATTTCTATAATGAACTTCTTCAGCCAACAGCTGCCAAAAACAAAAAAATTATCAGCGAATATATGAAAAAAAAATTTCCGTACACTTAAAACGTTATGAAAAACATACTTAGAAGGTCTTAAGAGGATCAATTTGTATATAAAAACAATTTACTTTTATACAGGGTGTTTCATTGGGAAAAGAAAATACTGAAAATAAGGTAAAGTGGCCAAATATGGGCACCCTTAAGAAAAAGTCACTGTAAAACCCACATTTTCCCCAATTATTTATTTAAAAAAATTGGGTGTGTTCTAACACACATATAGGACTCGCCAAACCCAGTAAATACTGTATTTAGCAACGTAAGCTTAAAGTTCACAAAAAAGGTGAGCGGTCGTCGGACCGCCGACAGAAGCTTGCTTCTTATGCACAATAGAATGACCATTTTTTGTAAATTTTGCACCATTTTTTAAAAATGTTGACAATTTTTGACCATTTTTGACGAATGTTGACCGTCTTTGACAATTATTGACCATTTTTGACAATTTTTCAAAAATTTTAACATATTTGGCAATTATTGGCCATTTTTTCAAAATTTTAACAATTACTGACCATTTTTGACAATTTTTGAGCATTTTTGACAGGTTCTGACAATTATTGACCATTTTTTACAATTTTTCAAAGATTTCGACAATTTTTGATAATTATTGACCATTTTTGACAGTTTTTTTATAATTATTGACCATTTTTTCAAAATTTTGACAATTTTTGACATTTTTTCGAAAAATTTGACCATTTTTCAAAAATTTTGACAATTATTGACCATTTTTCCCAAATTTTGACAGTTTTTGACAGTTTTTGACGATTTTTCCTAATTCTTGACAATTTTTGACCATATTTAAAATTATTTGAAAATTATTCAAAAATTTTAACAATTATTGACCATTATTGACCATTTTTGACGAATTTTGACAATTATTGACCATTTTTGACAATTTTTGACAATTTTTCAAAAATTTCAACCATTTTTCAAAATTTTTGACAATTATTGACTATTTTCCCCAAATTTTGACAATTTTTGACCATCTTTGACAATTTTTCACACCTATAGGTATGAGAGCTCAGTGCGGCAAGAGAGATTGCGCACAGTCGCTTGAATGAGTTATCGCGTGACGAACGCTTTTTCGTAACATCACACGTTTCACTAGCATTCCCAAAAGTCCTATGTCGTGCAATAAGAAGCAAGCTTCAATTTAAATTTCATTGGATTAGTGGATTATTCAGAAATCTGGCAACACTGTTGCGTGACGAACGCTTTTTGTAACATTACACGTTTCACTAGCTTTTTCAGAAATCTGGCAACACTGTTGCGTGACGGACTTTTCGTAACGGTTACACGTTTCTCGAGTTCACTAGCCTTCTCAAAAGTCCTATGTCGAGCAATAAGAAGCAAGCTTCAAAAATGTTTTCTCTTTTTGGTGCCCATATGGTACACCCATATGGTACACCATGTTCATAATATGGGCACACTTTGTTCCAAATATGGGGACTAGATTCTAGTATGATTAATTCCCTTACAACAATAGTTCTGTAGTAATACTCAAGGGAATTGAAATGAGGCATTGAAAAAAAACACTTTATTCTAAAGTTTGTATGAACATGAAAAAATAAAACCTCATTTTGAAGATCAAAACTTAACAATTCATAAAAAAAATGAAAACGTCATAACAAATAACGACATAAGCAAGTCATCAGTCACAAAGTGGACATTTAAAAATCTGCAGTTCATCCTCTTCAGTCAGTCGAGAACCCACCTTTTGCAGTAGTAGTAGCTTTCGGTAGGTTCTGCACAGGGGACAGTACCAATTTTCAGTTGCTTTAGTGCATACTTTCTTGGCTGTGATTTTTGCGGATTTTGAAGCTGCACTTTTAGCCACAACATTTTGAGTGAACATTGAAGAGTCTAATTTAATGGCTCTGTAGTTCAAAACCTTCTTACGTGTTTGTCTTTGGTTAGTATTGGTTTCACTCTTCTTCTCTGGAGTAGGCAAAAGATCAGTAAACGACAATGAGTGTTCACCAGTATCTTCTTCTGAACTGGACCCATCTGGAGCGAATCCAGCATCCTCTAAACTGTGCGATGATGGGGCAGCATATTCACTGTCCTCACTGCACGTATCACTGTCAGATGAAGCAGAACAGAAGCTTTCTTAGAAGGGCCTGGTTGCGGACTTCTGTTTGATCTGAAAAATTTTGATCTTGAATCAGATCCGGCTGTTGAACTTCTTCTGTGGACTGAGAAATGTCCTAGTCGGGAAGGTGCATAGGCCGTTTCAGGAATTACGGTTGAGTCATAAGGATATATTCCTGTAGCTCGAAATCCATTTGCCACATTTGTGGGTGTTACTGCCTTGGGCCAAACCTTTGAGAACACTATACCAAAACTTGTTTTGTTCAGTCTTCTATCAACTGGGTGCCCCAAAAAGCGCTGAACTTCATCAACCCAGTGGTACTCAAACGCCCGGAACACCGATTTATCCATGGGTTGAAGTTCGTGGGTGTAATTATTTGGCAAACACAATAGAGTTATTTCGTGACGGTCAGTCGTAGCGACGATATTTGCATCCAAGTGGGATTTCGCCCCATCGAATATTAGCAAAACTTTTCCCGGTGGCTTGTATTGTGAAAAGTGATCTACCCATTTGACGAAAGTTTCTGTAGTCATGCTACCCTTTGGGGTCATGAACACTTTGGCACCATGCGGTAAGTTGTCCGAATATTCGGGTTCATTCCTTTTTAACCCCTGAATAAGTTTACAGGTGGTATAACCTGCCATAACGCATTTCCACATGACACTACAGTCACATTTTCTTCATGTACTGGTGCTACCATAGGAACTCTTTTAATTCCTTTTCGGGTTAAGACCTTCGGCTCTTTATGAGGCGTAAGTTGACAGCCCTTTTCATCCATGTTAAATATTAACTGCGGTTGATTCATAACACCCAGTTCAGTCGTTACATTTGCTAATGTCTGGAAGTTATGCGTTACAATATCTTTATTCAATTTTGCCGCTCGAGCTGGATTAACTGTTTCTAATTTCCTTTACATCTGGATGACGCTGAAGAAACAGTTTAAGCCATTTACGCCCAATTAGTAAGGATGGTTTTCTGCTTGGTGGTAGTGTCACATTATTTTCAACGCAGAATGTGTAAACGGTTCTTCGCAAAACTTTCGAGGTTAATGGCATACCGATTTCGGAAAATCTGAAAATGCTGCTGCAAAGTTTCTGTTCTTGCGCCGCACTAAGCATGGAGTGTCTCCCTAAACGTTTCTCGGCATTTCCTGCATGAACATGACGTTGCAAGTTACTACGTGGGATTTTGAAATCTTGGGCGTCTATTTTTATTGATGTTCGATTTCGCACAGCCTCCATGGACCTGCTCAAGTCGGCCTGCTCCACTTTGCCCTTTTAGTTGCTGCCATTTTCTAAAATTAAGAAAAAAAATGTGGTAGAAATAATTTAATGGTGCCTAATATGGGCACTGTCCATATTTGGCGCTGAGGCTGGTGCCCTTATTTGGCTACACGACCTTCACAAAGTTAATGTAGAATGTATATTAAATGAACATTCTAACAACTTCAGCTTCAAACAGAGAAAGTTAGCTAACAAATGATCTATAACATGAACCAGTTTGAAAAAGATGAAAAGCCAAAAACCTTAAGAAACACTTACCGTATATTATAACTCACGCACACAAATCGCCATTATGAAGTATATTTCATAACTTAAGAGCTGCCATCTGCTGATATAGCATAGGCGTTGGTCAGTGGTATTATAGGTTACTTTTCTAAGCCATCTGGTGGAGAATAGCACAAGCACACACATAGCACATCGAAATTTTAAAGGGGTGCCCATAATTGGTCAACATACCTTACTCCAATTATTGGGTCTTGTAATCTTTGTAAATGATATTCAGGGTGTCGATTTCGTTAATTTATTTATAAGGCTATATCTAACGAATCACTCCGTATATATCTTTGATATTTCGTACACGTATTTCTCAATAACAATCACTTACTAATAATGATAAAAATCCAGGTCCAATGTTACTAAGTACTAAAATTAGGAACTTTAAGTGTAGTTTAGAATAAATGGGGTATTTTTAGAACCGTCTCAGTGACCACTTGAACATTTCTCTTATACAATGTAACACCCCGTATAATTCTTCATGATTTTCCTTCATCATCCTGAATTTCAGTAACACTAAATATACAATGTATCTAAAATATTGATTTAATTTAAATGCAAACGACTAAACTTGAAGGAAGTATACCAAAGTCTGATGCAAAGGGTTTTAAATGTTGAACAAGATTCATTCAAGTATAAATAAATGCTTTATTTTGATTTGGTTAAAAAAATTTACAAATATATAATATAATAGTAATTACGTAACATGCTAGCTGATTGAGGCTTAAGTATGGAACGACTCGATTGACTCGGAAATAGCTTGTACCATTTCGAAATCCTGTTTCGCAAACATAAAGTCCTTGGACATCTTCATGGATTGGGTTGCTCCAATGTAATCTAGATTCAGAGGACCACAATAGATCTGAAAAAGTCGCAATGGGATAGACCATTCAGCCACCTCATCAAATCTAATCTAATCACATCTGATGTTAAAGAATATTTTTGAAATAATGTCGAGCCATTGTTGTCTAAAAATTATTTCATCTCGAGTGCTATTCGGTGGAAATGTTTCATAAAAAATGGATTTACAATATTTTAGGAAAATCTTCACGTACAACTCACATACAATTGAAAAATTGTAAAAAAAATTACTATTAATATTAACGTAATTAAAAGAACTTCAGCTGCGAATATAACTTATTTAAAAATCAGTCGAAGTGAACACTGTTCCAATTCAAAAGAGTGTTAAATATTCATGAGTCAGTTTAATAACTTTCGGTGTCCTTAATTTTTACTATCCTGAATAATTCATGCCCGTACAAAAGTTTATCAAGAATTGATTGATGGAGTTGTAACTGTAATTCCTATACAGTCGGCAGCATTTTAAAATTTATTTCTTGTTGTATTGAATAAAAATGTTGAATTTCCTGTTTTTATTATTTACATGGATTTAACAATCAATTCGAATTCTGGATGACTGTACAACCTTTAAGGTTTCAAATCAATACTATTTATACTTATCTTGGGACCACGCTAAAGTTGTTATGTCGTCAGGTGAATTAAGGAACTTCAAACTATCCCAAACCCATGAACTTTAGTAATTACTTTATATAACGCTTTGAAAATATACAAACTTCCAAGGGAAATCCGTTTTAATGGGTCAGTACCTTCTATCTTGTCAAGTATTAGTTGAACTTCCTCAATACACCATTAACAGCTTATCTTATAGTTTCAAAACTTAATTTTCCTTATGTTGAAACAGTTACACGAGGGTTCTCTTTTATATTTTCCATCAAGAGCTAGAAAAGAACAGTAGATAACTTTCAAACACTATTGTTTTTCAAAGTATCCTCCAATTCTGGAACCACCTGCTTCTTGGTACATTCAAAATAGAGTTTTTGAAGGCGTTGACTTCATCTTCTGGTGACTGAAACTTTCGACTACGCAGCTCATTCTTAATTTTTGGAAAAGTAAAAAAGTCGTTAGTACTTAGGTAGGGACTATATGGAGGGTCGTCGACGTTCTTTTGCTTCAAAAATAATTGTTTTTCGAGCTATCTAGGAACTTGCATTGTCTTGGAGGAGGAACACTCGTCGTTGGGGGCTGCTCTTTCGAAAATCAGCAATTGCTTCCGTCAAATAAATCGATATGTACCAATCAGCAGTAACAGTTCTTTGATCTTGCAGAGGAATTGTTGCTACATGATCTGCTTTTGTTATAAATAGCGCTACCATATTTTTAGAGATAATTCGAGAACTGATAACTTTCGTAGGTTTTGGTTCATCTTGGAACACTTAAAAGAAAACCCTCGTATCAAAAACCATTTAATTATACGTTTCACAGTTATTTCATAGATTTAACATTGGTTCAATTAATAGGAGTAAAAAGGGAAGAACTAGAAGCATATTCCGAATTCATCTACAATTTCTTAAGTTATGTTAATTCTTAACTGGATTTGCATGGATAAAGGATGTTTATTAGAATGAAAGCTTTCCGTTTGAAATTTAAAAATAGGATCTCGGAAAATCTCTGCGGAAACAACTAAAAATCGTGAAAGTTGAACGCACAGTTAATCTCAAAACGATAACTGAATTACGACAAAAAGTATTATGCAAAAGGACTTTTAAGGGACGTACAAAATTGTAATTGTTTAAACACCTACTCACATACTCTGCTTCTGCGAGAACTTGGACGGAAAGCACTTTGGAGAGAAATTAATACAACCATTAAAACTACTGAAAATCCCTCCAGTTAAACTAGTGTCCTTTATAGAAGACACGAAGCTTCTGGAATGGAAGTAGATAACATTGGAAATGGTACAAAGATTCAGTTCAAGTGCCTGGGCTGTTGGGCAGAACCCAAACGAATGAATGTGAGTATATAGAAATGCGTGTCTTAACTAATGATTACTCGAAATGTGAGACACATGGAACAAACAAAATTGGAAAAATAGCCCTAGGCAACAAGAAAAAAGGAAGAAGAAGCCTGATAATAAATGTATGAAGCATTATGAGTTGTCGGTAGTCAAGGTTTTTGTCAGTTGACTCACTGGTTAGAGCAGTTGGCTACAATGAAAATGCGAAAAAGTACAACGTGATTTTCTCTCTCGATTTTATTTTCTATCAAACTAAATAGTAAATTACGTAACAAGTCCGGAAAATACTGTTTTTTTGGACGAGTAGACAAGATTCCAGGACGAGTCCGGGAAAACTCTAATTCTTGTTTATATTAATATTTATATTGAAATTCGAACAATTGCTAATATTAAGGGGATTCAATTTGTTTGACATGTTTGGTATATTTAAATTTCTCTTGTTGAAGTCAGAACATGAAGGTAAGGTATCCGATTAGTTTAGGTTGATTCATGTTGATTGTTTTCATGTGATTATTTCCTTCCTATTAATTTTAACCAATCGATATCAAGAATTGGTATGTCAAATATAAATTTTAAGTGGAAAAATTACTTAACAACTGTCAACTTAGCTGTCAGCAGTTTTTCCGGAAGAAAAAATCGAAAAAATTTCATGCAAGTTTGACAAGTTGCCTTGTAAAAACAAACTTGATGGTTTCTATGCTGTGTTGCTATGTACCGTTACCAACAACAAAGATCACAAACAATGCTTACGAATTTATTAATATTTCAACTGAAACTCAAAATAAATCGGTTTGGAAATGTTTCCGAAAGTAAAATTAATGCGGCTGTTGAAAATAGTGTTCCACTAAATACTCAGAAAACTCACGCATCGATCTGGAAGCAATTTATGGAAATTTGCCAAGCAAAAAATTACCAATTACTCCATACAACAACTACAGGCGAGCTAAATTTAATCTTCAAGGACTGGGCATGGAACATGCGTAAAGCTAATGGGGAAGACTACAAAGAACTGTGTGTAAAAGTAATGTGGAATATCGTTGCCAAAAAACTGCAGGAAAAATATTTTCAAGAATTTAATATCGTGTTCGACCCATTCCTCGACATTATCTTTAAGAAATGTTGTATTAAAATAAAATGTTTATTTAACTCAGGAACTAATCTTACCAAATATACCTCGTGCATTCGCGAAAGTGGAAAAATCCTCGTCTTCGATTCGGATTTTTAAAACCACTCTCGCTCATGCTATCTGTTAAAACAAATTACTTAAAAACTCGTTTTTCCGGAAAAATTAAATGCACTAGGGACATTACCCCCGATAATTTTTGAATGGTCTTGGCAATTTAACTGAATTGTCTATATATCCTTCAGCGACATTGGTAGATTTCCAGCCACCGTATCCCTTTAAATTTGTGATATTTCTACCATCATCAGCAAACAACGTCGCCGAAGGCAATGGCCTGTGTAATTTTTAGGATTGGGTAGCTTTAAAAAGACTGCATTCCTGAGCTCTACATTTCCAAAACTGCGGATGTATGTATGTATGTATGTAAATTTGGGTGACATTCACTGAGACCTAAAAGATCTATTGTGCCCCCTTACTTCTACTTAGTTCCTGAGGAAAGTCTCAGAGACTAGTAGCTCCATTAGTCCTATTTCCCGGAGGAATTTTAGGATACCTGCAGGCTTTAACTTAGGTAAATGTCCCTCTTCTATCCAGTAATCTCCAAGGAGTTGTGCCCTAGGATTCTGAATTGCTGTGCAAGTATGTGGATGGAGGTTTCTTCTTCCATACCACAGAATCTACATTCTTCTTCCTCCACTATTTTGAGCTTTTTCAGGTGCCCATTCGGGCGACAATGTCCCGTAAGGATGCCTGTTAAAACTCTTAGTGCAGTTTTACTTTGACTTATGCATTCATTTGATCTCAACAGGTTGTAGTCACCCAGAAGAATCTTTGAATGCCTAAGTCCTACTAGATCTTTCCAATGGTCAGATCTTCTCTTTACTTCGGCTTTGCTTATTTCTCCCAATATGACATTGGAGCTGATACCGCAAAAGGGTTCCGGCCCCCAAAAGGGTGTTCCAGTCCCCCTCTTTGCTAGTTCATCTGCTATTTCATTTCCTTCTATCCCTGTGTGTCCTGGAATCCACAGTAAGGTGACGATATTGTTCTCGCCTAGTTCATTTAGTTTGCCTAGGCATTCCCACACCATTTTGGAACTGATAACACAAGAGCTCAGTGCTTTAATGGCTGCTTGACTATCCGACAAAAAAACTGCGGATACCCACAGGCTGAATTGAACATTTTCCTTTTTTGTAATTTACAAATAATCTGTTGTGTGGAGTATGGGATGGCCGTAAAAATAAATATTTCCTATACAATACCAAATTTTCTTCCCCAATTACAACAAATGTTCTCTCAATGTGTGTTTTGGAATCCGGTATTTTCATAAGCAGCTTTGTCGTTTATATGATCAATTGACATTTTTGTTAGTTCTTCTCGTCTACACGCACCGGTTAATCCTATAATTGTTGCTACGTGAAAGTAAAAATAAACTGAGTTGATACTTTTTTCCTACAATCGTGATTTTTTGTTAAAATTACCTTTAGCATTAGGTAGGTTTCATTGTCTGCTTTCGTAATAAATTTGTTGATCTGCTCGCTGCTGAAGACTTCTGGAGAAGGAAACGAAGGTGAAACACTGATCTTCCCAGAAGTAATAATATTGGGGATCTGATTTTTTGTATCTGGAAGTTATCAAATGGGTATTGATGCAAATGTTTGGGTAGGAGTCAGTCAATCTTCTGTGAGTAGGAGCATTGAAGAGGTTTCTGCTGCTCCCAATTCCGATGAAATTTTCAATGAACATGTCAAATTTCCTTCAACAATTAGAGAATGTGGATTTCTTCGTGAAAAGTAAGTTCATTTATTGGTTGATTTAAATGATTTTATATTCATATACTATCCAGTGTTATAGTATTTTTTCAATTATTGATTCTTTAGATTTTTTAATTGCAAATTATTGCAATAATTTTATACACTGTGTCCGTAAAGTATGGAACAAATTCATTTTTAGCTAAACAGACCATTTTAAGAAATAAAATATACAGGTAGGAGAAACTAGAATTACCATATTTTGGTTGTGGGTTGAGTGACCCCTTAAGCCCCATGCACCCCAATCCCAAAATTTTGAGATACCTCAAATAAAATGTCTTTTTGAGTAGTATTATTCTGCACAAGAATTTTTTTTAAAGTTTAATACAGGGTCGAACAAAACGTACAATTCAAATAAAATAAACTGTGTTTTTATGAAATGCTATTTTATTTAATAAGATGCTCAAAATGCATTTCATTTTGGACTAAAAGAAAATATAATATATTTTCAAACTCATTTATTACATTCTCAAACACTTCTCTCGGAAATGATGGACACTCGGTAATAATCCGTTGCCGAAGATCATCCAGTGAAGATGGTTGTGTTTTAAATACAACAGTTTTCAAGTAACCCCAGAGAAAAAAGTCGAAGGGTGTTGGATCTGGTGATCTTGCCGGCCATTCTATTGGACCTTTTCTCCCACTCTACTGATCTGGAAACGTACCATTTAAAAATTGCCTCACACGAAGAATATAGATATTTATTGTATCATGGGAGTTTTATCCACACTTATGGAGCAAAGCGAATTGTGAAATCACTTTTTGATGAAATATGATTCTAAATGACTGTGGTTGTGGATAAAACGTTGTATTGCATTCGTGTTTTAGTTGCGTTTTATCCACTTAGGAAATTAAACTTTCTTGCGTGGATAAAACAGTATCTAACGATAAATGCTATTTAAAAACTTCGATGCATTCTAGTCAAACCGATGAAAATATTCGGAAAAAAAAACATTTCTGCACATTCTCTAACATTTAAAAAACATTATAGAACCTATCAGAAACGCTGAATCGTGGAAATTGATTATATTATATCATGACGCCTGATTTTATTTCATGAAAACCAAAAAACTCACAATTAAGTAATATTGGGACATGTCATGTAATCAATAGAGGTTTGCTTGTTCGCGAAGCTGAAGCTTTACCAAACTGGGCAAGGCCGAAAATTTTGAAATATCGATAAAAATCAAAGGAATAGCGGGTAGCAGAGACAATGACAAACCATTATTCAAATTGGTTTGTTATGTGTGGTCTACTACGATTTTTGGTTTTGGTTCCCGTGGATAGCTAGAGCAGGCATAAAACCATAATCATGCCTCATGGTAACGACAGCTTATACAAGTTGCCTTTAGTGTTTTGCATTTGAAAATTTTTCTCTTCTACGAGTAGACCCGATAGTCAATATATACTCTGTAGGCACTTTCTATTTAACTAGTTGCACATAGGATTGTTGTTGACTGTTCAGGAAACTCTAACAGCCAATTGTATGCGTAAACTTTCTTGTGAACTTGGCAATAGTTGTTTTATCAATGAAATGCACCTAACTTTGTTTGTAAAGTTCATTTATCTTTTATGTCGATATCCAGTAGGTACATAGATAAAATTGAAATGCAATTTGATCATTGGAATATTATTAAATAGACTAAGAACTGGCGGCAGCGCGGGAACTATGTTGGTACCTTCGCCTGATCCTAATCCTTCGTTACCTCTTTCTGACGATTTTACATATTATCAGTAATAATGTCACAAGAAACTTAAACTGTTTTCGCTATTGTCTATTATTGTAAAAGACTAATTTCCAGGATTTAATATTTCTTTGGTACATTGGGTATCAAACTGCAAGTTTTGTTGATGTATCAGATAGATTTGACATTACGAAATCATCTCTTGAAAGGATAATTGTAAGAGTGTAAATTTTTTTAAGCAATCTCAGGCCTCAAGTAATAGTATGGCCAGATGATGAGGAAGTTGCGTATAGTAGAGCAGTTTCAGGCCAAAGGTTTTCCCAACATATGGTTCCGCCATTTACCTTCAGAACTTTTCGATTCTAAAAGATGGCAGGTACACTTATTTTCTTTTAAGATTTTTTTTTTCCTTTTCAATTTCATTGCGTTCATGAAACACGGTCATGGTTTCTTCATGGGCTTGTCGAAGAAAATTTAATCGTTTTTCTTGGTAGGCAAGTCTGTCTTCCCGAATCTGTTGTAAAACTGTTTTACGACCTCTTACATTTTTTTCTTAGGACTTGTGCTCTTTTCCTTGATGACACTTGACTTTCAGAAGTATTTTCAATGTTTTCCTGATCTTGTTTTCTGCAGTGGCCATTATATCACTGGGGATATGTACTGTCTCAGATCCAAGCAAAATTTCTGGTCTGATATTTCTTTTATTGCCATAAGCCTCTTCCTTCTCAGCTGCAAATTCAAAATAATTTCTGCCACGACCAGTTGCATTCTTGTTATCAAAGCCCTAGTTCTCTTAGCTTTTAGGTATTTTCTTCATTTTTTTATAATTTCACCAACAACAGCTGCAAGTAGCTCAGTGTCAGCCACGTTTACGAAGCCTTCCTACTGTCACAATAGTCACTCTTGTAAACATACATTCATAACGTCACTATCAAGGTAGTACTTTCATGAGAGTACTATCATCGTGTAAGCCTTTACAATAAACTCTGGTCAGCACAAGCTGGCATTCATCGAGTTTAATTATGATTAACTCAACCCTTATTAATTGTCATAGTATCAAACATCATTTTCACTTACAAATCACTTTGCAAGTTTGTGATTCTCCCACTTCCTTACGTTACGCTCAAATCGTCATTTTATTGAAATGCACACCTTTCAGCTAGTAATTAATCCATCGTATACCAATCTGACACGCTTGAGTATTTCTGACGATCCTATATAAAGGAATTATATTATGAAGGGGGTACTCCAGAGGATGCAATGTAGCGCTCTAGTAAATAAATCTCAAAGAAAAAATATTTTTTTTGTATGTACAAGTCAATTTTTACTTCACAATTGGCAGTGTGTAAATTCAATTAATTTTTCTAATCAAACTTTTAATTATATTTTACTTTATAATCTCTTTGTATAAATTTTTTATATAAACCTTGCAAATGTATCTCTTTTACATTCAGCTCGGAATCCTGTGCTGTCACTACAGCCAGAATTTCAATATAATATCAACATATTTTGTTGACACAATGTAAACCGTGTCGCAGCTTTAAAAATATGGGAGTTATATCCACCCCTCACAAACTTTTAAGGGTAGTAGAACGACTCCCTCGATATTTTCCGCATGTTTCAATATGTAGATGAATTCCGAGTGGGGAAATGTTTTGCGTCTGGAAAACTGCCTCTTTTATTATCAGGAAATCTGGAAAAAGAACTTTTCATTTTTGAGTATTTTTTCGAGAAGAGTTTTTCTTTACGGTATATCTACTTTATTAAAATATTAAACCAATAAAACCAGGAAAACCATTCGCACTAGAAATTCAAAATATAACAAATAAAATACAATCAAAATCAATTCGATTGTTCTGAATTTTAATAGGAAAAGGATAAATATACCAAAATGTATACAGTACGTCAGCCACTTGTTGCCTTATATGAAAGAATTGTACTCAATTTTTCGTATGCCCCCGTATTGTGTTATGATAGAAAGACTCTTTAAATAATAAAAAAATTACAAATAGTAAAGAGACAACTGTTAACAAGAAAAACCTTATATTTAATCATGTGTCAAAGTGATCACCGTTAACATTCAGGCAATAAAAGTTGAAAGTGAGCCAATTTTGAACAACGATTAAATAACAATGGAAGGCTGGTATCAAAGGCAAAACAAAATGATTGAATAGAGATTTACCAGACCTTTTAAATGAGGTGTGACTTGATACCTAATGCTATTTGAAAAAATGTAAGGGGTGTCTCCAGAAGGAAGGGGGTGAATCTGACGTTTATGACATTAGCGCCAAAAAGTGTCCCCCTCAAGTTACAAGTTGTCGTGTTTCGGCGTTTCCTTCTAATATGTCCCATTTTTGAAATATTAAGGGTGGGTCCTTTTCAAATGAACACAGTGTATATATTATATACCTATATGACTACGCTTCAGGAATTTTTCTTCTGCGGTTTTTTTTCCAAGAATATTCATAAAAATAAATATTACCACTTTAGAATATGCATTTATTCATTGATCTAAACAGCTTCATACTCATAATAAACTCTCTTATCATTTCGTTTAGTATGGAATTGTCTTGGGAGTGGATGACTTTCCGTATCCGCACTAAAAGAGGAAGTATCAAAATGGAAAGTAATGCAACACCGATTAGATTATCTTTTAGATTACACGAGTTTCCGGAATGGTATTTCTGTGTGACCTTATAGGATAATATTGCAGCAGGCTTTGGATACTGTTGTTAAAATTATGTGGTTTAGCTCTTTCGATCTTGAATAATGTCTAGATCATTGTGCCAAATAATTAAATTAGCCCATAAAAAATTTCAAAAGTTATAAACAATTAAACACCAAAAAAAAATAGTGTTTGGTTTGTAGCTTATTGTTCGGTTTGTAGCTTATTGTTCGTAAATTATAAATATTTTCGAAATTTGAAAAAAAGATCCTTAAAGAGGAGGATATTTTCAATAAAAAAGCCCGAACTCCCAGAACTCCATTATTTATAATTTTAATTTAACGCTGAAAATAGCCCTCCGCGCACCATTTTTAGGCTGTGCGCACGGCCTCGAAAGCGAGTACGTCACTTAAAAAAATTCTTTTTAAGTACTTAAAGTTAATTTAAAAATCTGAAAAAATTATAGTATAATCTAAAGATTTTAAATAATTGATTTCTGTTGGAATTTTTCATAAAAACAAATTTCTCCATATGCAATTGTTCATTAACAAAATTTTTTCAAACTTCCTTCATCGTTCTAAACTAAAAAAAATGTTTAAATAATTTCCGTAAAATTATTTCGCTTCGTGGAGCTCTTCTTATAAACATACAAAACAAGATTGCGTTATCCAAGTTTTAAAAATGTTAATACTTTGTTTATAATAAGTAATGTAAGTTAGCATAAAATGGCAAATCAGTCATTTATTGTTAAGAAATTTTTTTCCTGATTTTTCAATTAACTTTAAAAGTATTTAAAAAGAATTTTTTTAAGTGACATACTCGCTTTCGAGGCCATGCGCGCAACCTAAAAATGGTGCGCGGAGGGCTATTTTCAGCGTTAAATTAAAATTATAATTAATGGAGATAGAGTTCTTGGAAATCTCCTCCTCTTTAAGGATCATTTTTCAAATTTCGCAAATATTTATAATTTACGAACAATAAGCTATAAACCAAACACTATTTTTTTGGTGTTTAATTGTTTATAACTTTTGAAATATTTTATGGGCTAATTTAATTATTTGGCACAATGATCTAGACATTTTTCCGGATCGAATGAGCTAAACCACATAATTTTAACAACAGTATGTAGAATTAACACCATTTTAAGCTTATAGACTAGACTAGTTGTTGAACAATACATATTCTATGTTTTAATTATTGTATACGAGGGTAATACGGTCTGGAATAAAATGAAGCTGTTTCAAATTATTTTATAAAAAAAAACATTCGTCCTATATTTATTTTTATTATTTGCAATTACACGACCCATATAGGAGGATAACCAGTTCAACAAGAGGATAACAAATTTCATATCTATTTTTGGAAATAGACATTTCTATTGTTATTTTAGTATATTTTTGAAATTTTGATATAAAAAAATCTTGTGCTACAATTTATTATACACTGCGCAACTTATTTAATGCACAACCCAAATTTGATGTTATGTATTTTCGACATTTTATGTTCGTTTTTGTTGATTTTTTTCCACAAATTGTAGGTTTTTCTCTTAGGAATATCACTGTCTTAGTTGTTAATAATTTTGATATTATACCAGGTGCAATAAAAATGTGATATTTTTTTCCAAAATTTCAAAACGTCCTGTAGGCTATACAAGCTATTGCAAGTTATTACAATTATAGTCAATTTAAAGCCTCATGTTTCTTCTACATTTTCTTTTTTTATTCATTTGTTTATCTCTGTTACTTCATAAAAAATCCAATTTTTAAGTTGACGGGATTTTTATTACATTTATCAGCTTTTTTGTCAAGTGCTCATTATTTATCACTCATTATACTGGTTCAATGCCTCATTTTGCGTTCTGTTTTCCTTGATATCTTATAATTTATTGAGAGATTAAAGGTGTTTTAGAAGAGAAAAAGGTCTTAAAAGGACATAAAAATTCAAAAAACATACCTAGATAAATGGATTGCTTTAATGAAATGTGTGTGTGTGTGTGTCTTATAACTTCTGAACGGCTTGACCGATTTGATCGCAGTTGGTGTCATTCGAAAGGACTTCGCCAAACTCAGATTTCCTGTAAGTTGGAACCAATTCGGACCGGTAGATTTCAAGAAATTGCAACAAAAGTGAAAAAAAAAAGTGAAAAAAAAGTTGTTTTTATCCATTTTTTCAAAATATCTCCGAATTGGCTGAATCGATCAACCTCAAAAACTAATCAGCTCTTAACCTTGAAAACCCGCATCGATCGCCACTAAGTTTCTGACGTATCGGTTGATGCGTTCGTGAGATATCGTTGTCGAAAAAAATCGAAAAAAAGTGTTTTTTTGTAATAACTCCGAAATGTTTCATCAGATCAATTTTTTTATAGAGCTCAAAAAACTACATCGATCGCCGCCAACCTCGTGAAAATCGGTTAATTCATTCAAAAGTTATAGCAGAAAATTAAAAAAATCGTGTTTCATCGAACTTTGATAAGACTCGAATAGCTTCATCTTTGAGCTCGGAGAGCTCAAAATAACATAAAAATTAAATTAATGAGCTCAAGGAGCTCAAAAAAATCGCAACTAGCGACAAAATCGCATGCGTTTGTAAATTGAATTTAGCGGGAAGTTGCAGGGATGGCCTTTAGGGTCAACCGATTTCCAACTTTTTGCTTCTTTTACCGCTAGACTCGCTACATTTCTTTTCTCAATATACTCAAGTCTATTTGCCTCGTTTTTGTTAAGCTGATATTTCTTCCATTGATTTTCTCCTTAATTTTTCTTTGTATGTCTGTGTTCCACCAGTCGGTTTTCTTGTGTTGTTTGTTTATTATTGTTCTTCCGCATGTTTCATTTGCTATGTTATATATTATATCTTTAAAAACTCTCCATCTTTCTTCTAAATTAGTGTTTTTTATTGTTAGCTTTGCCTCTGTAAACTGTATGTTCGTTTTATCTTGATCTTTCTTAATATTTAGTCTATAATATTTTTATCATTGCAGTTTAAGTTTATTTCTATATTCATTACTGCTATGTTGCGTTCCTAATTCTGCTTTTTTCTCCGCCCTAACATTTTTAAATTTATTTACTTCTGAATTATATACGATAGAGTCAATTATACTTCTTGCGTCTCTTTCAGGTGCTCTAAACGTATATCTATCATTTATGTCTTGGTTCCAGATGGTATTTCCTACTTTTAGATCGTTTATTCGGCAGAACTGTAACATTTTGTTTCCGTTGTTATTCCTTATCTTCTCTTCGTATTCTCCTATACAGCCTAATCCTAAATGTATATAATTCGCCAATCTTGCATTCCAATCTCCCATAATAATTACTCAATTGATTCCATCTCGAAGTTCATTCAGTTCCTTTTGAAGTTCCTTGTAGAATTCAGCCATTTTGGATTCCTCTGTTCCTTCTACTGGTCCGTATATTTGGATAATATTTATTATTTCATCTAATTTTATTGTTATGGTAATTATTATTGATTTGACTATATTAGGCTTAACTATATGTTTACTAATTTTTTCTGTCACTACTATTCCGACTCCTTATTTCGCTCTTTGGTCAGGTTCTACTCCAGAGTAATATAAGTTATATCCGTTTTTTAGTTTCATTGTTCCTTTGCCCTTCTTTTTCACTTCGCTAATGCCCAATATGTCTATCTCGTATTCTATCATTCAATCTATTAATTCATTTTGTTTTCCATATAAAGATGTAATATTCCAAGTGCCTATCCTAATTTCTTCCCTATTTTCCTTCAATGGCTTCGAGAAAGAAGACAATGTATTATTTCGTACTGTATTTTTACTGGTAGGATCATTTCCATTTTTACGCATAGATGCCTCTCTTTTATTATTCCTTATGTTAGTATTGTACTTATCTTTTTTGCCATTATTGCTCTCTCTCTTTTATCGTTTTTATTACTGTTTGTACATATATTTTGTTTTCCTTACAACTATTATTATAGTGTAATACCAAATATGAAATTACAAAAACGTTGGCAACGTGGTTATCACGTATTTTATATCCTCTGGCTAAATATTTAGTTACAATGCGACTGTCACAATTCTGTTGTTACAGTAGAGATAATTTTATCTCGTATAATAACATTGTCGCTAATGCAATTTAATTTCTAATCCAAAAGCAACTAAATTGATTTAGAGCTTTAGTTGAATACGAAGTTAAATTGGTATTTATTTGGAGTTACCATATATTTGCAAATATAAAACTATTACTTTTTTAAATGAAACTAACTGTTTTTAATTAATTCCACTATTTAATGGAGACATTAATGAAAATACTAAAATATTATTGATAATTATTTCGATATTTGCATATCATCGTCAGAATGGCAGAAGTTACATTTTATGTGAAGACTACTTGATGTTTAATATTTTGGCTAGACCAAATAATAAGTGACCTATCTTGTGATTGACTTAATATTATATGAATAGAAAAAAAGAAGAAGATATGATATTACAAATATTAAAGCTTGGGTATTATTAGCTCTATGGGGATATCCTGGATATATTTTTCCCATTTAAGATCAGTATAACTGTGTAATGATATAGGAAACCAAGGAAAACTGTATCTGCTGATCTTTACAATTGTTACTTAAGAAGACAATTTAATAATGGAGAGCTCCCTAGATTTATCTGTTCATCGACAACTTCATATTGTGGGTCTCTTAAGTGTCTTTTTATTTCAAAAAAGCTAGGCATCACATAAAATATAACTTCTGTCATTCTGACAATGATATGTCAATATCGAAATACTCGTAATTATCAATAATACTTTAGAATTTTCATTAATTTTTCCATTAAATAAGTAGTGGAATTGATTAGAAACGGTTAGTTTCATTTAAAAAAGTAATATGAGTAGATTTCACAAACGAAGAGTCCAAACAGTAAATTCAATATAAAACTACATAGAAATATATGTTTAAAATATTACTTAATTTTCTATAAGAAATATTTCAAAAGCTTTAAAAAGATGAAATCTCAGTATTGATGTTGGTTAAATGAAATATTCTGTTTGAATTAATCTATTATAAAGCAATGAGATTTCCTCGTAGACTTTAACGAACGATTTGTTGTGAAAGCAAAAGGTAAATATTTGCAAAAACGATTTTCCATAAAGCCTGTTCAGGAAAATTTACAGAAGAATGCAATAGCGGATTCTAGACGATGTTTTGATAAAACACAAAAAAACCGACTATGTGAAACAGTGTAGTATAAAATTAACAAATCTGCAAAACAGAACGAAAGAAAGTAATAAAAGTAGAGCCCTGAAAATTGAATATTCAAAAGAAACACACAACTTTTATAAGTGTGTATATAAAAACAGGGATTGAATAACTTTTCTTATTAAAAATATACCAAGATTGCGTGTAGGAGAAATCTCCGTTTTGGTCCAAATTTTTTTACTACCAGTTTGTTTTCCGTGAATAAATAACTTTGATTGAGATGACTAAGTTTTTCAAACAAAAATGAATCCGATAATCAGTAATATCTTTCCAGGAAATCCTGGATCTTTCTCCAATTTTCTGGGCAAGCAAAAAAATTTTTAACAAGGACTATTACTTTCTAACAACTCGAAGGACCATCTTATTAAAAGAACATGAATTTAAAGTAATAGTCCAGTTTGATAAGCAATTGCGTCTGCCGCCATTGTCCTAAGAGGGAAGCATGGAAATGAAAACTTCATAATCTGCCTTTTTCACTTTATTGACTGCATATAGACTTTGTGTTTTTTACATTACACCTTTTATATTGGTGTCACATTAAAAACTTACATCGTTCTTTCACTATTAGTTATACATATTAAATTTTACAAGGTTAAACTTGGACTTTACTCACATCATCTTGGGTCGACAGTCAGACGAAAAGTCTCGCGCTAGCGTTCTGCGCGCACATCTATCCGTTAAGACTAAACTCATGCCGTGATTGGCGTAGATCATTCATGTGATCCAAGCGGAGGGGAACCGGTGGGTATTTTGAAAATACACAGCTACGGCTTGGCGTCATATTGATTTGCTTTCAGAGAGGATTTTATTGAATCCGAACAAATTTATTTGGTTAAAATTTTTAAACAAGTCAAAATTAAGTGTTCCGCTCACTTTGTCCGTCCCTGCATATATAAATATATCTACTTTCTTGATTTAATTAATAAAAAATTCGATGAAATTTATTTTTCTGACCTATTTTTTTATACCAACACAGAAAAAAAATACATTATCGAATTTTCATGTCCCGCCGAACTTAAAAAAGCTGTTGTTCGGTGAAGGGTGCATCAGGCGTGGTAAATTGGATAAGCCGGAAAAAGGGAGAATGAATACAAAATACTTCATTGTATACCACTAGCTCGTTATTTTCAATTTCAGTATGGTAGCATACCATTTCCGTATTAGAAAAGTGGTACAAATAATAATAATCTACCGAACAATTCAAATACTTTTTCTCATTTAATACATAAAAGCTCTCCTTTTATATAGGAATAACTCGTCATTCAAGAAAAAACGAAACAAGAATAAACTTTCGTCGAGAAACGATTTTTACTGGACGCCTCTGAGACTTAAACATGTGATCAGTTGCCAAGCAACCGGACGTTTTTGGTGATGACCCTTGACTTTAAAATGTACCAAGTTTGAAGTTTAGGAACTTTTGGATAAAGATAAATTGAGTTAGTATCTGTAGTTTACGTTTGACGGGAGAGCTTCTGGTTACTCTGTATTTTACATCTACAAGTATAAAATCCGTATTCAAATATTTTCGCACAAGATGACATTATTAAATTCAGATCAATAATAATTGTCGAAACTTATGTTCTGCTTACGAATCACTTTCACTTGGACTGTCGAGGGTTGTCTTTTATATTTTGCATATAAACAGTAGATAACTTTCGTTTTTCGAAGTATTCTCCACGAAGAGGAATGCATTTTCGTATCCTTTGGAACCAATTCTGGTAGCAGTTATTCCACTCGCTTGTTGGTACATTCAAAATAGAGTTTTTGGAGGCATTTTCAGGGGATTGGAACTTGTGACCACGCAGTTCATTCTTAATTTCTGCAGTAACAGATGAATAATTGCTACATGACCCGCTTTTGAGACAAATGTCGCCACCATATTTTTGGAAACACATATTCCCAATGGGGTTGGGAATATGATGCTTTAAGGGTTGGGGATATTGTTTATGGCAATTTACATATGGTCGGTAAAAAAAATAAAAAAAAGTGTAATAATCCAACGAAAAATTATAGAATAACAAACAAATAAACTACTGTAATGGTTTTAGGGAAAATTACTTGAAATGTGAAGTGGCCACGACGTACTGTTGGAGATGGCAGTATTCTTTTAATACTCTTCATTTGTATTATTGATTCGTCTTTTGCTTGGGGGAAAATGAATTGTAATTTTCCCCTCTTCATAAAATTAATAGTGACGTCTTGACCTTCGCATTTCGTACACCAACATAGTACAGCGGCTTCACCTTTCCCACAAACTCTACGAGAACGTAATCGTCAAAATTAACGCTTTCAACCATTTCGAAAAATTCGCTTTCTTCGATTTCACTTTCATCGTGAGATCAATCTTCCTCCTATTTACCTCCGGATGACGAAGGCAGTTCAACTTCGTTACTTGAAAGGCTTGCGTACCAACTTTAACATCGACTTATTCTCTTTCTCTGCTTTTGCTTCCCTCTTGGCTTTTTTGTTGGCGATAATCTCAGCAGTGGTCAGAACTTGAGCATGTTGCTTCCTTTTCACTTCTGAGTGATATGTAATTGGTATTCGGAATACGACATCAAGTACTTTTGATGGAGTTATTGCATTAGAAGTACCTGACGTGCTAGGAGTTTTCGATGTTCTTGTCAATTCGTTATTTTTAACTGTATGATGGAATTGTTGATGGAGAAAATGGGAATACTCCACAGGTTCGAAAGCCTTCTGATACCGTCGATGTTGTTGACGCTTGAGACCAAACTTCTTCTAAGAGTTGACCAAAATTTCTCTGCTCTAATTTTTTCTCATGATTTGCAACTCCCCACTCAATAGCTGCGTTCCGGTAGTACGTTTTTAGTGGTTTAAAGAAAGAACGGAGTAATGGTTAGTGTGGCTAGGGAGGCAAAGGAAATGCACGTCGTTTTCGAGCGCTTTTTGACCATTTTTTCAAATTTTAACAATTTTTGACCATTTTTGACAATTATCGACCAATTTTGACAGTTTTGACAATTATTGATAATTTTTCAAAATGTTTGACCATTTTTCTAAATTTTATCAATTATTGATCATTTTTGAGCATTTTTGACAGGCTCTGACAATTATTGACAATTTTTCAAAAGTTTTGACGATTTTTAACAGATATTGACCATTTTTCACAGTTTTTTTATAATTATTGACCATTTTTTCAAAATTTTGACAATTTTTCGAAAATTTTTACCATTTTTCAAAAATTTTGACAATTTTTGACGATTTTTTCAAATTTTAACAATTTTTGACAATTTTTGACAATTATTGACCAATTTTGACAGTTTTGACAATTGATCATTTTCGATAATTTTTCACAAATTTCGACAATTAAACAGTTATTGACCATTTTTGACAGTTTTTTAGAATTGTTGACCATTTTTTCAAAATTTTGACAATTTATGACAATTTTTCGAAAATTTTGACCATTTTTCAATAATTTTGACTATTATTGACCATTTTTGACAATTTTTAAATTTTTTTTTGACCATTTTAGACTATTTTTCCAAATTTTAACAATTATCGACCATTTTTGAAAATTTTTGAGCATTTTTGACAGGTTCTGGCAGTTATTGACCTTTTTTACAATTTTTCAAACATTTTGACAATTTTTAACAATTATTGACCATTTTTGACAGTTTTTTTATAATTACTGACCAATTTTTCAAAATTTTGACAATTTTTTAAAATTCTTACAATTATTGACCATTTTTGACAGTTTCTGACAATTATTGACCATTTTTCAAAAATTTTGACAATTTTCAACAGTTATTGACCATTTTTGACATTTTTCTATAATTATTGGCCATTTTTTCAAAATTTTAACAATTTTTTACCATTTTTCAAAATTTTAACAATTATTGACCATTTTTGACAACTTTCAAAAATTTTGACAATTATTGTACATTTTTCAAAATATTTAACAATTTTTTATCATTTTTCAAAATTTTAACAATTATTGACTATTTTTGACCATTTTTTAAGATATTTGACAATTTTTGGCAGATTCTGACAGTTTTTTGGCAGATTCTGACAATTATTGACCATTTTTGATAGTCTTTCAAAAATTTTGACAATTTTTAACAATTACAGTAATGTATGGATAATCCGAACAGAAAGTTGGCACACCCCTTTCGGATTACCAGAACTTCCGGATTATCGAATTCATAATAAGTGATATCTATAATCCGAACTAGTTCGGTTTACAGATACCTTTCTTAACCATACAAAAAATACATTTCCACCACAAAAAGTGATGGGCAATGGTTATAAAAGTCTTTACTGATTAGTTCGGATTACGGAATTCGGGTGTTCAGATTATGGATATCATTTTACGCTATTGGGGCGTTCGGATTATAGAGTAGTTCGGATTATATTTCTGTATTGACCAGTTTTGACAGTCTCATATAATTATTGACCATTTTTTCAAATTTTGGACAGTTTTTGATAATTTTTGACAATTATTGACCATTTTTTCAAAATTTTGGCGGTTTTTGACAATTATTGACCATTTTTTGACAATTTGACAAAAATTTTAACATATTTGGCAATTAGAGAGAGAGACGCGCGATACTCTCTCTCTCCGACTTTCTTCTGACCGTTTGGGAATCCCTCGTGCCGGCGTGTATGAGAGAGAGAGAGAGAGAGCGAGAGAGAGGCGTGCCGCTGTGTAGCCTACGAAAGAGAGAAGAAGAAGGCGGCTGAGGAAGAGAGGGGAGAGAGTTAGCGCGGCGAGCGGCCGAGAAAGAGACGAAGAGTGAGTCATGGCGTGACGAACGCTTTTTCGTAACATTACACGTTCCACGAGTTCACTAGCCTTCCCAAAAGTCCTATGTGGTGCAATAAGAAGCAAGCTTCAAAAATACTTATTACGAGGGTTGAAAAAAATGCCTTTATATGCCTCGGGTAAAAACTAATAAACATACCTAGGTATTAAAATAATGTTTTTCTAAAGTTCAAATTAGTAGATATAAACAACTATTTTACTTGTAAATTATTCCAACAATTTATTTTTTAGATATTCAGATTTTTTTGGAAAATATTTTTTGAATATCTAGGTAAACATGGAATATTATGTTATACAATTTTGATTATCCGAGCTCATTAATATCCTTATCTAAAAAAAATACATAAACAGAACACATAATAACTCGAACAATTCTTTTGTAAAACTGCTTTCAAAACATGCATTAGTCACACATTTCTGGTTGTAAAGAAATGACATCGAATGAAAGTAAAGTGTTCATACAGAAAGAAGTTTTCGATCATGAAGAGAATACAGGCGGTGGTACGCATTCTCCATGGATTTTATACATTAGCTCGTTTGCAGGTGATAATTTTTATAAGTTTTAAAAACACAACATTAATATTTATTATGAGTACCTAACTAAGTTCGATGGTAGATCAATTCATTTTTGAGCACATAGTTTTATAGGGTAGCATAAGTGCAAGTTGCCCATGTGAATAGCTATTTGTATTGCTCGGAAGAAAAGTGCCACTTTTCCTCCCGCAGCAAGTAGTTTTTAGTAATCATACAAGGGAGGAAGAGGCACTTTACTCCTGTGTAACACATATAATTTTTCCTCCTACTCATTACATTTTTTTCTGAATAATTATTTATTTTGTTGTGTCCAGACCATTGCTTATATTGTATACAGAGTGGGCCACAGAAAACAGTCCACCCCGATATTTGGCACTATTCCTCAGATTTTAAGGAAATTAGGAAACACGAAATTGTAATACTATAACGAAAATTAACTAAATTAGAAGTTATGATATAATAATATTGAATTAACGTATTAGATGTTCGAAATTACGTCGAACGTTTTGAAGCATTTCAGGAGTTATTAGACTGCATTCATGTATACTATTCGTCGTCTTAGTTCTTCCAACTAAGCGGGTTCGGTTTTATGAATTCTGCTCTTTATATAACCCCACAAAAAAATCTAGGGGTGTTAAACCGGGGGATCTTACAGGCCATTCAATAGGGCCTCTCCTTCCTATCCATTGCCTAGGAAATCGTTCATTAAGATATTGCCTTACAGCTCTACCGTAATGTGGAGGTGCGCCGTCTTGTTGGAAGAAGAGATCATCTTCTAAGTACCTATTATCATTTTCGATTATATCAGTGGGAGCAGGATAAATAGCCTCCTCTAATAATTCGAGATATGTTTCTTCATTCAAGTTGCCATCAATGAAAAATGGCCCAGCAATTCGATCCCCATAAATTCCTGCCCACACGTTTAATTTAAGAGGAAGTTGGGTATGTGTTTCGTGGAATACTCTAGGATTTTCTGTTAAGGTTTAACTGTAAACTGTTCCTTTTGACACTTGGGTAACTCATGTCAATGTCTCATAAAAGGTTGATTATATTTGATGATGTGACCGTCAAGTAAAAGTTGTTGATTCTAATTATTCAAATATCTAATTTGAGTTATTTTTAAAATTTCAGCTCAGTTACTATTGATTGTTGTCGGATCTATTATGGTATGGCCTTCGACAGTAATTCCGAAGCTTATGTCCAACAACACTGACATTAATCCATTAGGAAGACCAATAACAAGCCTTGAAACATCCGTACTAGTATCCACACCACTTCTTGCAGCCATATTTGGCTTAATACTGTCGTCAAAACCAGCTGATATGTTAGGACGGAAACGATCGTTATTTTATTATGCAATTATAATGTTTACCTGCATAACATCAATTGCTTTTATAAACAATATTAATTTTTATTACGTGTTCTTTTTTATATACGGAACTATAGCATCAGCCACATTTATAACGGTTCCTGTATACAATACTGAAATAGCAGACGATAAAAATAGAGCGTGGTTAAGTTGTTGGGTGGGTTTAGGTTTGACGATAGGGAATCTTTATAGTTTGGTATTGGGTGCAATAATAGATAGCATTAAAATATATACTCTTCTTATAACTTTACCGATAGTATTACATCTTATATTGTCCAGTTTCACCGTTGAATCTCCAGTGTTTTTAATACAGAAAAAAAAGAAGTCCTCAGCATTGAGCGTTTTAAGAAAATTAAGAACTTACGAAGACTTTAAAATGATCGAGATGGAATATGAAACTATAGAAGAATCATCTATACATAAAGTTAATAAAAAAGTGAATGTATTTGATTTATTCAAATGCTACAAATTGAAAAGAGCTTTTTTCATCAGTTTTTTTCTGGTTTATACACAACAAGTGTCTGGAATTAACTTCATTTTGGCTTATATGGGTTTTATATTTAAAGAAGCTGGAACGATTCTTTCAGGGAAGGAGGTGGGTATTGTAGCCGGTTTTGTGAATATTGCTGCAGGAGTTTTATGTATTTTTATCATTAATCGATTCGGGAGAAGACCTTTGTTACTAATATCAGCATTGTTTTCTTCGATATCATTGTTAAGTGTTGCAATTTATTTTTTTATAAAAGAAAAAGATTTGCCCATCGTCGATTATATTCGTTGGCTACCAGTAGTGTCTATTATTCTATTTATCATATCTTTCGGCTTAGGATTGGGTTGTATTCCTGTAGGATATATAGGAGAATTGTTTCCTAACGAACTGAGAACTACTGCTGTTTCTACAGCTTTCGTGTTTGCCGCAGTTGTTTCCTTCTGTTTTGACTTTGGATTCCCGTTATTAGCTGAATCTTTTGGAATATCCGTTGGTATGTTGCTTTATAGTGTTTTAACTTTTATTGGCCTCGTTATACTATATTTTTGTTTACCAGAAACTAGAGGTAAGAGTTTTAAAGAAATTCAAGAGATACTAGAAGGAAATATTTTTATTTTTTCTTAATGTTATTTAATTTGTGATTAAGTCAAATAAAAGGAAAATATTCAAAAATAATAAATCGTTGTTTTTCAAAATCCTTCATATTTTTATTAGCAATACATATTTGAGCTCAAAAGTGCCTCAATAACGCCAGAATATTTATTGCGTTTGATAGCCAGACTTTTTTGAAGGCTCTGAAGTCTTCAATTGTCTGGAACTGCAAACAATCCTTCAAACAACAAAGTAACTTTGTTGTGGGTGCCACTGCATAAAGGAATTGTCGGAAATAGGATTGCAGATGGTCTCGCAAAGGAAGGAGCTTGTACTCCTTTTATCGGACCCGAACCATTTCGTGGTATTTCAAAGAGCCGCATAGTAGAAGAAGTCCGAAAATGGGAAAAGGAACTTAGTGTGCAGCCTACTGGAAAAATACTCCAGACCAAAGACAGAAAAAAGATTCAATATGATGCGGCCGTTGATGCCACATCAGTTGAAATGACAACAAATTTTATGCTGTCGTAAAAAATAGGATGTCTTCGATTTAGTGGACTGGAATTCTATAGGAGGCTGGTTCTTTCGCATAAATAATAACTGTATTTCGTTAACAATTTAATAAACTTTAACGTCGAAAATACATACAGATGGAACGATGAATATAGACAAGCCTTTCAGTATGAAATAGTAATTATTAGAACGATCCTACTCTTTCCTTTGTGGTTTACAAAGACCTATTCACTTGAAATATAACTTTGTTTCGGATTGAATCACTACAAACTTCAACTTTATAGAAAAATGCACTTATTATGCAGGAAATAAATTAATTACTATGAAACTTGACCCATTTGATCTGGAAATATCGGTTTTATACCGGTAAAGGAGTTTTAGGTTTCAGCTGGGAGACCGATCGGGTTGGAAACTTAACATCGACTCGACTGTTCAAGCTGAGATAGCCTCGTAACACCAGAGAGATAATGCATTTAGGCGCGAAGTGTGCATTTGGTCACGCCTACTTCAACTGCCGAAGAATAATAGTAAATATTTCAAGGCGCCGGTCAGCCGCCAGCGGTTTTGAACTAGGGTAGAAGTATTTTGGAGGCAGTGGCGCGCCGGTAGGAATTTAGAATGAAAATAAAAGGACTAAAATATAACTACATGAATATACAAAGGAACTAAAATATAAATATAGCTGAATCCGAAACTGGCAGCAAGGACGAGCTTCGATGGGACTGATTAACAGAAGGACGTCTTGGTATTAACTATTGCATGTGACTTTCCGCTCTGGTTAGGAGAATTTAGTATATTACATACCTGAATCAGTAAAGTAAGAAATGTCTCAGATCACATGTAATTGTCGACAAACATGTGATCTGAGGCTTTCTTACTTACTGGCCGAGGTGTGTATACTATTTTTCCGTTCGAGGGAGCCGGAAAGCGGCAACTTCGATTAGAGCGGCGGCCCGAAATTTGATGCTTTCCGGCCGAAGGACAGAAATAACTATTTCTACTTCTTTGTACTTCACCAGTTTGTAGCGCTTAAAACGGCTGCTTATGATTAGAGTGAAAAAAAGTAAAAAAGCGTTAGAAAAAGTTGTGCCAAAACGTTGACACTTTATTTCACACTTTCAATAAAGGTGTCTTTACACCATAGGATTTTTCATTTGATTTTACATTTGATAAAACATCTGATTTCACATCAAAGTCGAACTTGTGCCTTTCTATATATTACCGTTTACATTTGTCTGATTGTCGATTCGACTTGGAAAATGTCAACTGTCATCCATGTCAATAGAAATAGGAAATGTAAGGTTATGATTTTGTTTCCACAAATTTTAAGTTGTTTGCTTTTTGAACAGTGTAATGTTAACGAATACAAAGTGACGGTTTCATCCACAGCACCGACAAGGCACGTCAACGCCTCAACCACATTACATTTCTCAGAGAGAATCTTTTGCGAACGGCGTGTCAATACAATATCTCTGACAATATAAAGTAAAGCCCATAGTTGCGTATCGCGGCGGTGCTGATCCCGTGTTGATGCGTTAAGTGAGCGCATACACAATCGTCGAGTTGACCACTCGACGGTGATGATCAGTCGTTGTTCCTATGAGGTGCTGATAGGTGTGTTTCGACTTTTAGGCTCATTATACTAACACACTACTAGCTAACGTGTTGAAGTTTATTGGATATTTAGTGTATAATAACTGTTTATGTGTGCGACCAGAGTATTATTGATAAGGTTCTCACACTAATCTACAATTTCCATAAAGCTTAGACAAATTTTTTTGAAAACATGAGTTCGACCTTAGTATAAATTATTTTAAATTATCTACCTAATAACATCAAATATCCTTGAGCTAATATAAACTAATGTCATATCAGGTTCTACAAACAAATTCCTCGTTATTTAACGTAAATAATTTTTATAATTACAGGGTGTTCCATTATGAATAGTCCATATAAAAATATTTAGAAGTTAGTGTCGTTTGAATAAAAACCAGATTAATCAAATTGTCATCTTCAGAGTCTGAAAAACTTATTTTTTAATAACATTGTATAATGAAAAATGGTCGGCGAGACGACGGCAGTTTGTTGAATAGTAGAAGGCTATATATATATAGACCAATTCTGACGTTTGGTTGTGAATCATGGACACTGACAGGCATACAATAGGGCAAAGTACAAGCAGTAGAAATGAAATATCTCAGAAGAGTTGAAGGAGTCAGAAGAATAGATAAAGTAATAAATACAAAAATAAGAAAGGATCTAGAAACTTGAATATATATTCAAACAAGACAATTGGGATGGTGAAGACGCCTAAAAAGAATGTCAAATTCCAGAAAAGTTGAGCAAGTATGGGAGGCAAGAAAAGCGAATAAGAGAAAACGTGGGAGACCGAGAGAAACATGGGACAGCAGCGTTAGAAAAATTATGCAAGAAAAGGGACAATCATGGAATGAGGCAAAAATATTATCAAGAAATAAGAAGGAATGGGCCAAGTTTGTTCACGAAGACATTACCACATAATATTATTGCCAAACATAAGGAAAATATGCAATGTTAAGTAATGAAATGTTTTATCCTACACCATTGAAAAATGGCATTTGGGTTATTGATAATATATAATATATATAGATTATTCGTTTAAAAAAGAATGCAAATTAAGGGTGGCGACCGACCGTATCTTGGAAACCGTATGTCCTAGAATTTGGGGAAAAATGCTTATAAGAAAATCGGCCCTAAAAAGATGATTAAAATATATTGGCATTTTTGGTGATTGTTGATGATTGTGGAATGACAAGAGATATCTGTTAACGGTTTTGACAGGTTAATAAGTTATTATATTTGCCTTTTTGTAAGCTGACTAGAGTTATAGCATATCTTTTGAAATTCCTCAGAAAAATTTATAAATAGAGCTAGATGTCCTCTAGTTGCCGATTGGAAAATTCAAAGTGTTGTTATTTGTTTCTGGAATCTACCTTTAATGATATATGCATGGAGTCTATATTTTTGAAAATCGGTTCAGCCATATGGAAGTTAAAGTCTTTTCTATATGAACGGAAAAACACAACCAACCACTTCAAAATAGATGATACAGAAAAATGACTTTAACAAAAATTGTAGAATAAGGACAGTCGTTTCTGAAGTTGATTTTTTTCCAACCTAAATTTGTAATAGATTGCGCCACCTAGCAAAAAACTTTGGACCCAAAAACATTTTTTTAGTGCCGATTTTCTTATAAGAATTTTTTTCCCCAAATTCTAGGACATACGGTTTCCGAGATACGGCCGGTCGCCACTCTTCCCCAAGTTTTAGCAGTTGTTGTGGAAAATCACTATCTGTGATTCCATGAAGATGAGCTCTCATATTCGTCCGTACTTTTAAATTTTCAATTAAAGTCCATAAGGGGGACGATTTCAAGCATGCCTTGATGATATCTGCTCACTAAGCGAATTTAAAGCGAATTCAAAATATTTTCAAGCGAAAAGAATTCGATTCCGCACTCGACCGCGCGAATGAGCCGCGCGGTTTCTTGACATTGACTTCCCTCCCGTACCCCAGTGACGCCAACATCGCATAATAATATTATGGTGCTGCCTAGCTAGCCGAGCGGGGTGAGCGGCGACCACGCGACTTTTTTCTAATACTTTCAGTTTTAAACTCGTGATAACTTTCTAATGGAATGTCCGAATTGAATAATTCAAAAAGTTATGTGAAGGTTTTGAAGCAGTCTTGAATTTATTTTGATAAGGATTATTACCAAGGGACATATAAATAGCCTTTACTAGCGCCGGCATTTTAATTTTCAAATTAAAAGAACACTTATTGTGACACAACTACGTAACTATAATAGCTAGACATATGCTGTTGCGACACTTTTTGTAGATTATGATGTGTTCTGCAAAGTCGTAGTAAAATTTTTTTTCTATCATCAATAGTTTTCCCAGCACACGCGATGTAAGGAATTTTTTAAGTCAATTTTTTACACCTCGGGGTACATTATTGGAGTTTTAATAAGGATCCCTAATTTTTTTTTAAATATAATATAGCCTAGTGTAGCTCCCCAACGGTGAAATAATTTTTCAAATCAGTCTAGTAGTTTCGGAGCCTATTAAAATCAAACAATCAAATATTTCCTGTTTGTAATAATATTTTTGATTTGATAATAATTGTTGAAATAATTTATTTATAAAATTTAAATTGTATGAATGTTAAAATCTACAGCTGTCTTACTTGAAAATGATTCTAAAAATTTATTTCTTTTTCATTCAGATTTTTCGACGGAATACTTAATTTTTTGGTATGTCTAGGTGAAAATGGAATTCGTGTTGTTGTTGGTTAATAGCTCATTAATATCCTTATCATAAAAAAACAATGTACATAATAACAGCTTTTTTGTAAAACTGCTTTAAAAATAAGCACTACTCGAACATTTTCAGTTGTAAAGAAATGACATCGGATGAAAGTAAAGTGTTCATTCACGAAGAAGTTGTAGTTCACAAGTATGAAGAGAAAAAAGGTGGCGGATCACATTCTTCGTGGATTTTATACATAAGTTCGTTTGCAGGTAAATTATTAATCGATTTGTAACGTTGCTACAAGTTTCCCATATTTCAATTTCATTTTTTAATTTACATTTTGCAATTTGATTCTATATTACCGGCTCTCTTTTATCTTGCCAGAAAAGGAAAACAGTCCCAGCTTATAGTCCTCGAGCAACGACTGGTAATCCCTTCAAACCTATTCAAGTTTTGATCCAAAAAAGTAAGGTGACTGACTATTGCCTATATCAACCGAAACTAACTTTGTCAGTACTTCCTGCGAGGTTGTAAGATTTCTTCTGCTTCTGTCGTATATTTGATTGCTAATTGTACTAACATTCCTTCCGCCAAGTATATAGCTTGCTCTGAGCTTTTCTATTTCCGAAGCATAGCCAATGATATGGTTCGCCCGAAACTCTCCAATATTTTACTATATGTTTAAAATCCTGTGTTGCCTGTGTGACATCTAAAATTTCTTGCTTTACCCTTGTTACAAATGTGGGGGTATTCCCTATATTGTGAATATTAAGGTTTTTATTAAGGATATATTCTAAAAGTTGCTCACCTCTCTGATTGGTATTGCTACTGCCCCAAAAAGTATTGTGTGCATTGGCATCACATGCTAAGAGTAGAGGTAGTCTCTTCTCTTCACAGTACTTCACCAGCCTTTGTACCTCGGGGGGTGGTGCTATCCCGTCTCCCGCAAAGTAACATCATGCTATTACTATCTCCTTGCCCCCCTTCGTGTGTTCGAAGAGTGCTCGAACTGGAACGAGGTCTCGAGTCATATATTCTGAAAGACAAAAATAGTTAATTTTGTTGCTTATCAAAATACATGTTCTTGGTATATCACTACCTGAGTGATATACTATTTCAGCATCTTTACATGCTAATCCTCTTACCTGGTTATTATTGACCCAAGTTTCTTGGATCAAACACATCCCCCATTGGTCCTTAGTGAACAATCGCGTGATCACCGCCGAAGCTCCTTTGGCATGGTGAGCATTAACCTGAGCTAAGTTAATCCCCGCCATCCTGTTGGTTTTCAGGTTGGGTATTACCCTCTTCTATCAGGGTGATGTCCCCTTCCTCCGACCCAAACACCATTCCCTCCTCGGACAGCGGCGACTCCTCGCCAAGGAGTTTAGAGATATGTAGGCTTTCTACACTACTCGAGTCGTCGCTGTCCTTGGAGGATATATAAACCTTATCAGGGTTCCTTTCCTCTTCTTTTCTGAGGCCATGTACGGGGATTTTCCCAAGCCGGTAATGAATGGTGAACCCGTTGTTCTTGATTTTTTGACAGGATAGATTGTCTATTCCTGTCATCAAGACTAGGCCTTTGCCCCCTTCATTAAGGTTGAGGACCTTCCTCTGGTCTGTTACCAAATCTCCATTCTGTGCTTTTATCAAGCGAAGAAGTTTTCCTTCCTCTACGCCTTTGCTTCTTGGGAGAAAGATCGTAGCGGTATGCATTTTTGGGATGTTTTCTCCCTGGCACACCATCAGTTCTACTCCCTTCCAGCTTTTCAGCTGTGGTATGATCAACTGGAGCCATTCTGCAGTCTGTGGTGTTTCATAGTCGATTAGAACGACTCCTGGTCTGAAATGTATGCCAGGAAACTGGAGCTTATGCTCCCATCCAGCATACATTTCTTCTATTGGTCGTTAGCTCTGAGAATGGTCTCATGGTACGCCCTAAGGAGATCCGCCATTTTTATTATTTTTGCTGCAGCTGCGTATCTGCCAGCTGAAGAAGTGATGCCCTCCTTTTTCTTCTTCTCCTGTCCTTGTGGTGACTGGGCTGCCGCCACTTCCCGCTTTCGTTTTTCTTCTTTAGGAGGGATGTTCTTCTCATCTCCTTGTTTTTTACGCTCTGCGGATTTCTTTCTTGCTTCTTCCGGTGCAAGTCCCTGCTCAAGAAAGCGAAGATACCATCTTACCCCCGCTCCACTAAGTCCATGCCTCAGTGGATCGTCCCTTCCTCCGGGTTTACCCAGTTCAACAGTTGAGAAGGTTGAGGGTATGGGTGCCCCTGCCGTTCTCCTCTCCAGTTTGTCTGTGCTACGGTTTTTTGGGCCCTGCGGATACATTGCTTATCCGCTCAAATTTTTCTTTTTTTTCTTATCCATGGATGATCCCACGAGTAGCTAGGGAAGTATAAGGTCCACTCCCGCAGAGCCTCGCTTGCAGGAGTAAGGGTATTTAAACTGGATGTCCCCAGATATCCAGATTCCGCATATTAGCAATCAAGCTTCCCCTTGACCACGCAGTCCTCGGCATATACTGTTCCACCTTGACTTGAGCGGTATTTTATTGAGGTCTCCTTCCACTTGGCCAGCTGTTTAAGGCAAGCTCCCACATCTAGTGAATATACCTCATCAACCACCTTCCAATAGATACGGTTTATATCAGGCAGGTTTTTACGAGCAAACTATTGCTTCGACAACCTCGCTGACTCCGGAATCCGACCGGCTCTCAACGAACTCATCGGAACAGTCCACTCTCTACACTGAAGCTCCTGATATCGGATTTCTGCATTCCACAGGAACCCATTGAGCTGTCCTTTGTTTCACGTTTTCCCCCCCGAGGAGAAACCGCTACTCGGCTCCCCCACCATCGACCAGGTCTCACAGCTCAAACGTGTAGTGTTCCTTTTGCTTTACCAGCTTGTTGTAGGTTCCTCTTAATGTCTCGCTTCAATTGCCTCCTGTAAGTTTTGTAGACGAACCATATGAACTGCATCACCAGTACTATCACTATGATATACATATATCTTTCCTGGACCTCCTGTTTTGAAGTTTTACCTCCCATCTTTACAAAATACCTTTAGTTCTCAGGATCGCCATGTAATGTCGTGGGAAGGCCACTTTGTAGGGTGGTCCTTTAGGTCCTTTGGGTGCGATCTGAACTTCAATAAAAACTACTTCTTACCGTTCGAACTGTAAGATGTAAGGTAATTAGGATTGAAGCACTGTTCCAATTCACGGTTCGGAACAAACCAAGCACTTAAACAATATTTTCAGAACCATGTACAAGGATTTATTTTCAAACTGTTACTAGGAACTACGTCAATGTACTTCCTCCAAATTTATCATAATTTAATTCATGTTTAAGTAATTGAGTTTACTGCGATTGACACACAATATCTAATTTGAGTTATTTTTAAAATTTCAGCGCAATTACTGTTAATTATATTTGGATCTATTATGGTATGGCCTTCGACAGTAATTCCTAAGCTTATGTCTAACAACACTGATATCAATCCATTAGAAAGACCGATAACGATCATGGAAACATCTATTCTAGTCTCCACTCCACTTTTTGCATCCATATTTGGCTTAATAATGGCATCAAAACCGGCAGACATGTTTGGAAGAAAACGATCGCTATTTTATTACGCAATTATAATGTTTATCTGCATTACAACAATTGCTTTTGCGAAAAATATTTATGTTTATTACGTGTTCTTTTTCATACAGGGAATTATTGAAACATCTGCATTCATAACGGTTAATGTGTACAATACTGAAATAGCAGACGATAAAAATAGAGCGTGGTCAAGTTGTTGGGTGGGTTTAGGTATGCCCTTAGGGAATCTTTACAGTATGGTATTGGGTGCAATAATAGATAGCGTTAAGATATACACTCTCGTTATAACTTTACCGATAGTACTACATCTTATATTGTCCAGTTTCACCGTTGAATCTCCAGTGTTTTTAATACAGAAAAAAAAGAAGTCCTCAGCGTTGAGCGTTTTAAGAAAATTAAGAACTTACGAAGACTTTAAAACGATCGAGAAAGAATACAGATCGCTAGAGGAGTTTTCTATGAATAAAGTTAATGAAAAAGTAAATTTCTCTGATTTGTTCAAAGGATACAAATTAAAAAAAGCTTTTTTCATAAGTTTTTCTTTAATTTATACCCAACAAGTATCTGGAATTAATTTTATTTGGGCCTATATGGGTTTTATATTTAAAGAAGCTGGAACGATTCTTTCAGGAAATGATGTGGGTATTGTAGCAGGATTTGTGAATGTTGCAGCAGGAGTTTTATGTATTTTTATCATTAATCGATTCGGGAGAAGACCTCTATTACTAATATCAGCATTGTTTTCTTCGATATCATTGTTAAGTGTTGCAATTTATTTTTTTATAAAAGAAAAAGATTTGGCGATCATCGATTATATTCGTTGGCTACCAGTAGTTTCTATTACTCTATTTATCATATCTTTCGGCTTAGGATTGGGTTGTATTCCTGTAGGATACATAGGAGAATTGTTTCCCAACGAACTGAGAGCTACTGCTGTTTCTACAGCTTTCATGTTTGCCGCAGTTTCTTCGTTCTGTTTTGACTTTGGATTTCCGTTATTAGCTGAAACTTTTGGAATATCCGTTAGTATGATGCTTTATAGTGTTTTAACTTTCATTGGCTTCGTTATATTATATTTTTCTTTACCAGAAACAAGAGGTAAGAGTTTTAAGGAAATCCAAATGATACTACAAGAAAATATTTTTAGCTTTACCTGATGCTATGTAATTTGTTATTCCGTTGAGTGATAAAAGTAACAACATTTCAAAATAATGAATCGTTGTTTCTACGGAGAGTAGAAGGAAGGAGAACCATCTTGTATGGGGGACAAGTTGAAAAAGTGTCCACCTGTAAACAGCAAATTATAATTCGAAGATTCACTGGAATGGCGCTAGTGTAGCTAGTGAAAATTATGTGAATTTAGCGGTTATAAACCGAGTGAAGTGTGCTGGGTTGAAAAATTCAGTATTTTTCGTGACTTGTGTAGTTGAGAAATATGCAGTATTTAAAATCTCAACTATTTACGAAGTCAATTACTCTAATAATTAATGGCGCTGTTTTTGAGATCTTTTCACTTGCTACTATGGCGCCACCACAATTTGCTCCCTTCGATGGACACTTTTTAATACATTCAGATGGTTCTCCTTCCTTCTACCCTCCATAGTTGTTTCTCAAAACATTCTCCATTCTGACATATTTGATAATCAATAACTTGATCTCAAGGTTCCGTTATTATGGATAGCAAATATTTTCAATCCTTTTTGCTGGCCTTAGCTTCTTTAATGGTTAGAGATTTTGATCTAACCTAACCTAAAAAAAATATTGTACAGCAATTTAACAAATTAAAATTAACTAATGTAAATTCATTAAGTGATATTTTCGAAACAATTTTGTAGTTAAAATGAACTGTTAATTAAACCAAGGCTTATAGATAACATAAAACATCAATAATTATAGACTCCGTTTTTTATTTCAACTAAACTATTCTTTTTTTCTTTAAACTAATTTCAACTAATGAAATTAGTTTAAGTAAATTGTTAAGCTCAATCTCCTGCGACGAAAAACGATTAGGAAGGAGCACCGTTCTCAGTACGCTGCAATACAAAGTGTTTTTTTAATTTTTCGCTAGGGTGAAAGTATTGTTTAGCAGCCCAAGGGCCGAAAATTCTTAACGTCTCGATTTTGTAGTTTTTCATTAGAGTACTTTGACGTTTCAAGTAAATTTTCATTAAACGTCAAGGTAAGTTTTGTGTTGATATTTCGCTCATTCGAAATGGCCTAAAATAGAGCCTCTGAAATCAAAATTTGATATTTTGAGAAATGTAATGGAAGAAACCTCCATTCTTTTACTTGCGGATTACATAGCGATACATAATCCTAGGGCACAACACCTAGGAGACTACTGGATAGAGGAGGAACTAAAGCCTGTGGATATCCTAAAATTCCTTCGAAAAATAGGTATATAGGAACTTCTAGTCTCTGAGACTTTCCTCAGGAACCAAGTAGAAAAAAGGGGACACAATGGATGTTTTAGGTCTCAGTGAATGTCACCCCAATATACATACATACATCCTTATCTATGGTCAGAGATATCTTTAGTGAGTGATTAGAGAACAGCTAGACTTTCTCGTGTAAAAGAACTACAGGTTTCTGGTAGACGTAGTCCGTACTTGAATAGCTCGATTGTATTTAAATTGTTAGTCAAACCGAGTTTATTGATTCTCTTTTTTAGCGAACAACCACATTTATGCATCTACTTGTAGCTGCATTTCCATTTGTTATAAATGCCGTTTGAATTATAAAAAATGTCAAGTTGAACGACTACAGTTTGCACTTTTTATGCGTTAGTGAAGGGCTCTCAAACTGAAGTGAAATGTTTTAAGATCGTTCTGAAAAGACGATTCGTATTCAACCCGACTCTATTCAGAAAAAAAACTACCTAGGAAGTTCGGTTTTAATTTAACTTTCCAACTTTTTCGTTATTCAGCTCCATGGGTACTTTCCAAAACTTTTATATTATACAAACAGACATTTCGACTTTTTGGAGGATAATCAGTGGTGTCGGAAAATTAATTTTTCAATCAATTGTGCTGGTTCTTTTTGAAAACAAAGGCATTTCCTTCAATATACCTAGCTTTCTCTATAGGTGGGTAAATTTCCTTGAAAGTTACTAAAAGCATGTTTTATACTGATCCCATTTAGGAAATTCTGTCCATTGACAAAGACACGTCATTAATAATTCTAGCACAGTTTCGCACAAATAGTAGGACCGGTTGTAGCTTTCCTTTCCCATTTAAATTTTTAATAATGATTCTGCATTAAGTTTTGAAATCTCTTGAAAGAAACATGGCATGTTGATTCGTTTTTCGTTATTAATGATGTCTCTGGGACTTCTTAGACAGAATAGCTTTCAGCTGCTTTTTACTTCCATCATACATAAGGAATACACAAATATACTTCAGACGTCCAGCACCGTATTCTTTGAGATATAGAGATGGAAAGAAGAAGCACTTTTATGATTTTTATCTGAATTGTATTTATGATTTCAGTGGTCAGATCCTGTTGAAATCTCGGCAAAATATGTTTTTAATTTCTACAATTAATAAAATTTTTCAATATTTGGACAATAACGAAACACACAAATGTATAGAGGAACCTCTTGTTGAAATTTTTGAAAATAGATGAGGGAACCAATAGGATAAAGCTCAATATATATAGTTTCCAGAAACTGAATGTCAAAAAGAGCGGGTAGATGAGGTAAAAGTGTTGTTAGAAGTTCAAATACATTTTTGTGATACGATCCTTCGTTTCGGAGTTATAGGTCTCTAAAGTTTATAAATAAAAGTTACTTATACATTATTTCTTAACTATGCATTGATTGATTGATTAGACAGCTCTACAAAAAAACTTTTGTGTGTTGCCCTGGATATATTTGCAAATTTTTATGTTTTCAAGTGCCCAAATTACGAATATATTCATGAAAGTACTGAATGTGCTCTTGTTTCTATGATTTTTATATATCTTATATTTTGAGCAATTATCGGCTTGTAACTAATAAAATTTATTATATAATTTATTAGTCATGATTAGGCTTCTGCGCAACTTTTTCGCGCATACAAACATCACGTTATCCTCACTCTCGGACCCCTTGCTCCGCAGAACAGGCTGTAAGCCCTGTGTTGAGTATTTACGGTTGTGGAAAAAAGGAGAACGTTCTGGATTAGACTTTGGTATTCCCATGATCTGAATGAAGCCTAAGAATCATTTCGATGATTGTTACTTTTGCGTAATAGATGCTAAATGTTTTAATCGAATTAAAACGTGGAGATATCCAGACTTACAGTCTACAAAATGTCTTGTTCTACACAGTGAAAATCTCCCTCGGCCTATTCACATTTCAAAAGTAATTCGCATGCCCTCAGAAACAATGATGTTGCCAAATTCACAGAAATCTGGACAGTCTACCAGTGGAAGTGAGTGGGAGGGTGAAACATCTACGCCAAAGGTATTTTCTTAAAATGAACTCAGTGATTTAATACGTGATCTCAATTTATCAAAACAATGATCAGAATTGTTTGCCTCAAGATTGAAAGAAAAAAATTTATTGACACCAACAGTAACAATTACAATGTACGTGTCTCCAGTACGTCTGATGTTTAGTTTGAATCCACCTAGATGTACAACCACGTGCAGCAGATTTTGATATTCCAAATACTGGTTCAGGACCAGTGAATGCAGTTTCAGTCCCTAGCTTTGCCTTTTCGTTGCCTACAATACCCTTGTGCCCCGGGACCCACTTAAGAGTTACTCTATTATGGTTTTTCAGGATTAAAAGTTTCTGTAGGCAGTCCCAGACCACTGTAGATATGATCTGGGAACATGCTAAAGATTTCAGTGCTGTCTGACTATCTGAGAGTATGAGGATCTTTTGGCCTCTGTACCCTCTTTCGATGTTCATTTGCAAACACTTGTCGATAGCGTAGATTTCTGCCTGGAAAACGAAAACAGATGCAAACTTGTACTCTTTTTTGAAGTCGATGAAATGTACTGTTTCGAAGAAATTTTAATTTTTAGATTGGATAATATTTTCTGTAAAAATACACATTTTGGATTTTACTAATTATTGGAAATCCTTCACAGTAGTATTACAACAACACTGTTACCAATAAATAGTGACAATTAACGGTTTTCTTCGAAATGTGTATTTTTACAGAATATAGCGAATCCCTAATTCGAATTTGCGCACTCGATACGACTCCAGAACGGTTCCTAAATGCCAGTTGGAACAAACCTGGATGCATGTGCTACAGTGATTATTATATTAACTACAAATGAGTCAATATTTCATATTATTTATTAATTTTGAATAAACAACCAATTATTATCGATCCCTGCGGTATTTTACGAGTTGTTTATAATGGAATAATTAATTGAAAAATATCGTATATTGCTACTGGATTATGTTGACATAACAATTATTATTACGTAGAAACGTATTTAACCCATTGTTAATTATTTTAACAGAAGCACAAATAGACGTCGCTGGACTCCAATAATTCATCAAATGCGGGTATAAATTGACCTCCGTAATTTGTTTGTTATGTCAATAGATTATCGAATTTCCAATATACGAGAATGTCAAGGATTTGAAGGGAGAAAATAACCAAAATAGTGGAGTAACAGAGCAACCAAATTGGTGAAACATTTCTCAAATCAAAATTAGGAGCAATCGACTTATAATCAAGCAAAAACAGAAAGACACACACCAACTGAAATTAGGGTTAGAAGTGATACTGGTGGGTCGGCAAAATTATCTATTTCTTCTATTCAACTAAAGCGATCAAGAGTTCTTATGGTGTGCAGAACAGTGGCAGGAAATAACTGGGACTGCAAATCTACACTGCACCGAGCAGAGATGTCGAAACGGGCAAAATACATCTGAAAAGGTTGACCTGCTTATATATCACAGGTGCTATGAGATACATTCTTACAGGTGCCATGGAGGTGATACTATATCTCAGAGCACTTCGCCTAGTGATAGAGGAAACAGCTCAAAATGGCAGTAGAAGGAATAGTGAGAAAATCCTGTGCCAAACAGTGAGTTCTTCTCAATCTTCATGGGAACCTACTGGCAGAAGACCTTCGATATGACACGACCAAACAATTCAATTTTGGGAAAAGTTTCAGGCATGAACTGAACTCTAAGAAAGAATAGACAAGCGAACCCACCCACATGTTCTAAATAAGCATACCGTGAGGTGCAGTACTGATGGATCAAATGAAGGAACAGGAGGAAATTAAGGATAAACTGTTCCAACTCGCTCAGTATCTTTCAAGCGGAAATTATTGGAACGTAATAGGTGCAGAATTTCGCTATTTCCTCAGGCATTCGAGCATCCATCAAGACTTTGAGCTTATATTAGATATAAGCTGAACTGTCATGTAGGTTTGGTGGTGATGCCTTCAGGACGGTGTTAAAAATGAAGGAAGAAAATGCTTTTCCGAACTGAACCAGTGCAAAATATCTCTTGGTAACTACAACTGGACGAGATTGAAGGCAATGGTAAGCCTTAGCACAAACCAACTAAGAATTATTAGTCAAAACTTCGAATGAATGTCGCTTCTGCCAAACAAAAAGAGGAAATATCCCTGTACCTGCTGACAGAATGCGAACCTCTCTCACCAGGGCAAACTCCCAGTAGAAAAGGAAGAAATCTCCTCCTTGCAACCCAACTGATCCTGCTCTTTAAAGAAGGACTATAATAGGATTAGGAGCTGTGCTTTAGCTGAGTACAGGTGGAGTTTTCAATATTTTTTGTAAATTCTAAACATATTCAAATAGATTCCAATCAAATTTCTAGAACTTCTTATTTCACATTGAAAATAAATTGAAACGCCGTGAAAAATTCAGCAACCAAGCAGTGCTCTTCCGAGGAAGGTTTGCTTATATTTTTATTTTGATGTAAAAATTTTTTTGTCAATTTCAAGTGACTAGTTTGCTCTTTTTTTTCAAATTTGGAATGAATCCTACAAAATTCTAAAATGTTGTTTCACTCGGGAATTTTTCCCAACAAACACAATAACAAAATTTTGCTCAGCTTCACTAGCATTGTTCGCTTAGAGAATAATAACAGAGATAACCTACAAAAATTATAGGCATATTTAAGCCGAACAATGTACACAACGCGATTGTTATAAATTAGGAGTAGATAGGAGTATAATACAGTAGAAAGCGTCTTTCGGTTAAATGAAAATTGAGTTATTTCCAGTCATGAACCCGGCAAGAGAAGGGAAATTTTACACAAACTTTTAAGGAATAATACCCCCAAGAAATTTAAAGCCGATTTTTCATATCACCCACGCTCCGTCGAGTCTATATATATCCCACGCTGTACTGAAATATTAAAAGATTATTGTTAACTCCCTCGATTTGTATAATCGCTATAAAATTTATTTAAAATTCAAATTGATGTCCTTCATTTTTTCACAATTACTGATGAATATAAATAAAAAAAATTGTATGTATAAAATTTACGTAATAAAACAACGGAAAAAGTGAATTTTCTTGGCAATAGAGCATCGATAGGTCAATGAGACGTTTGGCGACATAGAAACATCAAAAACCTCTAAAAATCGGTGATTTCGTTATATATGGTTACCTATTATGCGTAGGCTTCAGTTTAGGCAAGTCTTTCTCTTCTATCCAGTAGTCTCCCAAGGATTGTGCCGTGGCATTCTGTAGAGCCCTACTCAATCCAAGTATGTGAATGAAGATATCTTCTTCCACTCCACAAAATCTACATTCTTCCTTGTCCACTAGTTTGACCTCTTTCAGTGTACGTTTAAGTGGCAGTGTTCTGTTAAGATTAATTAGATTGACATGTGACTTATGTGCTTCTAAAAACCTTTCCTTTGCAGATCTATTGTGTGTTCCCTGATGTGATCTAGATTTCCTTGTCTAGACCCTTCCTTATTACGAAACCGAACCTGATATTCTCCATATGTTGAGATGGTTGTGGTTTTTCCTCACTTATCGTCCAAAAACCTTAGCCTAGCCAAGCCTTCGAAGTAGCACAGTATATGTGCCGAGGTTTCCTCGTCTTCTTGAAAAAACCTACATATAGTTGTGTCTGCCAATCCCATACTGTTCATGTGCTTGTTGAGTCTACAGTGCCATGCAGGAGCCCAACCAGCATACTGGTTGTTCTGGCTTAGTAGGTACTCCGTAAATTTTGGTGGTGGTTTTTAAATGAAGTCTGGTCTGTCTTATTCAATGCGCCTTGTTCCACCATTCTTGAGAAGTTCTGCTGTTTATCTTTTGCACCACCTTCGCTATACCACAGAAGGGTTCCGGACTAACAGGAGCAGATTATCCTCCTTCTCGGGCTAGTGAGTTTGCTTCTTTATGACCCTTGTCATCTGAATGGCCTGGTACCCAGGCTAGGGATAGTCTATTTTGACTGTCCACTCTTCTCATGATGCAGTTGTTAGTATTTTTTCTTTTCTAGTAGAGTATATAACTCTGAACTTCATCCACAATGTTTTTGAATTTTGAAGAGGCTGTATCTCGTCTTGTCTTACTACACGCAATGGCTTCATAACTGATTATTGGTCTCATTATGGCGTCTCAGGACGTTTTTTTGAAAAGGATTATTCTCTCTAAACATAAATAACAATCCATACAGAAAGTGGGAAACAGTTTTAGGTTAAAATGGATGAAATTATGCATACGCATTGTATTCATACACGATGTATTCATTTCAATTGTGTTTTAGAAATACTCCTCGATGGTGTATATATGACAAATATTCCAATATCTCTTAATAACTGCAGTAACGCCATATTCATAGTATTATACTTACGTCTGTTGGATTTCCTCCTATTGTGAAATCATTGAAATTTACTTAATACTGTTACAGACATTCGTCATTGTTATAAATGGAACGTGTATAGCGGAATTTATCTTAGAAGTAAATTAATTATCTGCAAGTTGACATGGAACTTTGTGTGTATTTCGTACGTAGCTCGCAAATTTTGGAAAACAATTCAATATACAAGTTGCTTTAACAATTTGGCTAATGAATAAATGATAGTTTTATTATTAACAACTCATTATTTTTGGAAATGTACACAATTATTTGGTCCACGAGCTAAAGAGTATCTAAAACCGTCTTTGGAAAAAAATCACAAACTTATGTATGCTTGGAATACGATAGTTTATCTTTATTAATTACCGCTCGGTGACTCTCAATTCACATTTTCCTTATTCATTTTTATATTCGTCGTTACTTCTGAACGAAAAGTCCGATTGGAATGATGTAAAGTACATAATCAACCATTATTATGAAACTGTTCAGTCGGATAAGATTTATTATAATAATACGAATGTTAGTTATTATCTTTCGATTCTACTCGTGTACTGTCGAAAGTGGTTGCAAGTCTAAGGGCGGGTTTATCAACGCACGGTTGAATGATTCCGGTACGTAGTCCTCAGCTATCTCTAGCCGCCTGCCAAAGTCTAGGTCTAGGTCTAGGTCTAGGTCTAGGTCTAGGTGAAAAATAAATAAAAACAGATTATACAGTAAAGAAACGTGTAACAGAAAGAAAAAATTTGAAAAAAAAAACTATTTCTATTGTAGGAATAAGATTCAAAACAATTGAATGAATATAAGCTTTTACACTGTATGAAGTGTGAGAATAATAAACAGTAGATATCTGAAATAAAAATAGACAGTTAAATATGTGTAAACATAAGGAACGGAATTTTAAAACATTCTTTTGTTATGAATATTGAACATGTATTGTATAGATATGATAGATGATGAAGTTTTGTTATTGTTTTGTTAATTATTAAAAAAAAAAGAATTGTATAGATATGACAGATGATGAAGGTTTTTGTCAATTATTTTAAAAAAGAAGATAAAGTCGATACCAAAAGTTAACGCATGTCAAAACTTAGGATAAACCTCATATAAACCTATTGTAAAATTTTGATTTGAAAACAAGTTTTATCTAAAAAAAAAATTGGGGGGCGTTGCGAGATAAATAAATAGAATGATCTTTTGAAAATTATTATGAAATTTAAAATCAACGTAAAAATCAAATAAATAATAAAATGGTAGAATCACATTCAGACTTCTTAATATAAATGGGATTGATGCAGAACAGAACATAGTAGAATACTATTTGGACTTAAGAATCTTCGACAGAATACAAATAATTGATGAAGAGTTTCATTCATTTCATTCATAAATTTGGGTTGTGCTCATTAGCCCAGGCACTTGCTCTGAATCTTTGTACCATTTCCCATGTTATCTACTTCCATTCCAGAAGCTTCGTGTCTTCTATAAAGGTCACTAGTTTGGCTGGAGGGATTTTCAGTAGTTGTGATGGTTGTATAACTTCCTCTCGAAAGTGCTTCCGTCTAAGTTCTTGTAAGTCCTCGCAGAAGCAGAGTATGTGAGTAGGTGTTTCATCATCAAGTTCACATTTTCTGCATATAGGTTCACTAACTTTGCCCATATTGTACAGATGTTGCAGTGTCCAGTCACCAGGTCGGTAACTGTCTTCAAATGTCTCTTACCCAGTTTCAGTAGCCTGGTTGAGAGTTCCTTGTCTACCTTGTTCAGTAAACTCTTTGTATGAAGGTGCCCTTGTGTCACCCTCCATTTGAATTAGTGTTTCCTATCTAGCCAGTTTCCGATTTCCCCTCTCATGCAATCTTTTTTTTTTTAAAGGAAAGCGATTAGACTTCAAAGTTGGCACCTGTGTGATTGAAATCTAAATTCAATCAAACATGCGTTAACAGATCCATCTCACCACCCATTCATAGTATAGTTTGGCAAGTCTATCTGAAGCTACGGGGCATCGGTAAGGGGGGAGGAAACATGGCCGATATCTGCCATAAACGTACCAATAGCGTACGGTACCTATTTTATAAAAGTATTAAAAATAATAATTATTATTATATAATAATTATATATAGAAACTGATTTATGCTTTGCTTTAAAGGTAAGGTATTTTTCAAAACACGGTACCTATCTGTTAAAAATCGTACTTGAATTCAATATGGATACGAAATAATAAGATACCAAGTAAAACTGAAAATACGAAGGAAAATATTGACATTATTAACGCCACTGGATAATCAATGTCAGTCAACTGTTGAAGTGAGAGGGAAGAACACACGCACGCGCTTGCCAATAGGAAGTCAGGTGGTTACCTAGCAACGGAGGTTCGATAAATATTCACCAATTGAGTTAGTAGGAGGGCGTGGTAATTATGATTTTCGCACGACGTTGCCGGCTTGAAGGAAACCCATAATATATTTGGAAAAGTGTTCATCTTTTAATATTCAGAAATTGAAAAAATAATGTTAATAGACAAAATCCAATGACACATTAAATGGCACATTAAAGAACTAACGTTTAATCATGATTGACATATTGTTAATATTAAAAAGTCCATTTTCTAATTATTAACACTACATTTTTCGACCGCATTCCTTTCACAGCTTCAGTTATGTTTGCCAAACTATAGGTATGAAGATTTAAAATTGTAACAAAAGTATGAAATTATCGAGGGAAGTAACTTTCAAATTAGAAAAAAATCTAGAGTTATCTAAATCCGGAATACAAATTATATCACAATAGTGTGGAATTAAACATTGATAGAAATTTGATAACATTTTGGACATTTAAAAAAATTTTAATCTAAAATTAAAACAATTGAAGCGTTGGAATATCAAAGGGGCTATCTGCCAAAAATTTAGCCAAAAATGAAGAAAAAAATATTTATTGTTATTTATTAAGGATGATATAATAAACAAATCAAAAGTAAACATGTGTACACCCGCTTTATATGTTAACACCGATTCAAAATAATAACGACATACAAAGTTAAAAAAAAAAATAAAAACGAAAAAGAAAATGAGAAAGGGATTAAGTGCTTTTCTCTAATATATGAGAAAGAGGCCAAATGCCGTACTCTGTATTGAGAAGATTTTTATAAAAAAGTTTATGTTCCTCCTTTTCCAAGTATGGTATCATTGATGTTAAATGTTTTTTTTTATTTTCTGTTATTTTGTTTTCGTTTGGCAATAATTCAATTTTATATAAGTCGGATGGAATTTTACCTTTTTTTAATATACAGGGTTGTACCACGAGGTTTTGGACAGTATATATCTCGAAAACTATTTGAACTACAATATTGAAATTTGGCAGTTATAAACCGTAGGTAGTATTACACATTTTAAGCAATCAGCCACATTCTCCATAGATGATCAGCATATCGACATACTCGTCATAAGTGAAATGTAAAGGCATGATAAGTTTCAAGTCACAAAACTTTCAACAACAATAATACAGTGAACGATTGTTCACTGACACTGACAGCTTTTGACAACTAGAATATCTGTTACTATAATATGTTTTTTGTTTCTCAGCTCCCTTTGTTTTTCAAATAAAAACTTTATAAAAATTAGTTTGTCGTTTCTAAGTACCTAACACATAGAAATAGGTTTCGCCGAATTGGTATAAGATAAACCCTCAGACTAGTGGAACATTATACAGGTTGTCTCATTAACATTTCTGAAAATGATACCACTTGACCCGAAACGTGACATTGTAGCAAAGTAGCTGATTGCTTAAAATGTGTAAAAATACCTACGGTTTATAACTGCAATATTGCAATATTGTAGTTCAAATAGTTTTCGAGATATATACTGTCCAAAACCTCGTGGGACACATCACTAAAATTTTGCATTTGCACATCACCTAAAATATTTACATGGGTAAGCAAACATTCAACCAACATTTTATGTCAACTTACCTCTAAGCTTGGTTGTCTTTCGCCGGGATTTCCTTCTTTTTACGAAATTGATAGGCATTACCAGCATTTTTTAACTTTCTTTGAGACTCCTCTACTGATCCAGTATCTCTTTTTCGTCTTTGTTTTTCCATTTGATTTAAACAACCCCAACAAATAGTAAACAACAACAATACACGGAGGAGATGATCATCGGATAAGTGACAAGTAGCAGAGTTCATTTTGACAGCTTGGACAGAGTACAAATCATACAGTGGTGGCACTTAGCCTCCTAAAAACTACCGCTGTACTTGGAGAGAGAGCCATCTATTAACGTACTCTTAAAGCGCAAAATAATTTTTTGGCACATGGCTCTTTTCTTATATTATACCCGACAGCACTTAGCCTCTTTCTATGATACAAACTCAAATTAGCAAAAATTGGCACTTAGCCCCTTTGATATTTCAAGGCTTCAATTGGAGTGGGAATAATATAATAATATAGATAGTTTCCATACCCAAAGAGTTAGTTCACAGACAGTTTACAGAAGTTCTTAGTAATCGGACAGTGAATTAAATAGTGAAGATAAATAGTGTAATATTCAAGTGGTAAAAATAAATTAGAACTATTATACCGAGTGTAAATAAATTAGTAGACATTAAGTAGAGTGTGTATATAAATCCAGTTTAATAAATAAATCAATAGACAGGAATTAGCCATAGTGAGTATAATTTTATCCCTCAAGTAAAAACTATTTAAATAAATAACAAAAACATAACATTATTATAGTAAGTGGGGATAAGTAAACTCAGCACAAGGGACCATCGAAGGGAGTGTCTTGAAAAAATTAAAGGGAAAAATATCAACAGCTTTCCCGTTTTTAATATTAGTATATTGCTCTTAGAATAAGTTCTTTTTAATGGAATATTTCGCGGGACGGGATCGAAACTTGAACGAAAATTTCTCGTGTGAGAACCCTTACCAAATGATTTTTTAAACCTACACAATAATCTTTATTTTGAATATTTGCAACAAGTGAATAAAATGTATTAGGATCTAAATAAAATTGAATGCTACCACCAAAAAATATTGATTGTGAATTGAAACGGAAATCCACATTGTTTTGGAGTAAAATAATGGTGCAATTTAAAATCTCATTTGGAACATACGTTTCCAGAAACGGCCAAGAAAGTTACTGTGAATCGCTTTCTGGAAAGTCGTTATGTAGTTGAAACTTGCCCATTACCCAAATCAACTTTTAATATTAAGAAAATACGAAAATCCATCGTTCAAACCATTTTTCTTGAACAAAAGTTGTTTCAGAATTACATTTCGGCGAGGTTATTAATTTTTGCTTGTAATATTATTTCGTATGTAACTTTTTTCATTATTTTTGTGATTTTTCAAATATACTACTCCTCGAAAGTTGAGGAAGTTCATAAATTCGGAGATTGTGGTTTAATATAATACGATTTTTGGTCACCAAGTGTTTATATGTCATAAATTTAATAATTGAATAGATGAAGCTTTTACTTGATGATCCATACTAAATGATGAAATAAAAAAATGTAATTTGCTTAAATCTCCATTATAACCTGGAAATTTATTCACAATCATCACAACTGGATTTTCTTCTAGTATATATCCGGACTGAACGTACACAGTTACGGATACCCCCGAAGGATTTTTAAAAGTCCCATTGTCAGTAGAAGAAAATTCAGTTGTGATGGTTGTGAATAAATTTCCAATATTTGTGATCTTCCCTTTTTTTTGTGAAGCAGTGTAAATTGAAGTACATTAAAATCATTTCCTTCCTCGGTAGGGTGTTTCGAAAGACTATCTACCAATACCTAATTCTCTAAGTGAATTATTTTTTTGTTAGTAGAAAATATAAATCGCTCTTCCAAACTTTGTCACTTGACTACGAAAACTCTCAATTTATATTCTTCCTTCCGCTATTAATCTTATTAAGCATGGGAAATTCCCAATTTTCATTCTATGTAGCGTCCATTCCAATCACGTAACAACATATTTCATTCTTTTCGTCGGCTTCACGCCTGTAAAACATACCAAAAGTCAGAGATAATCCTGAGTTGACACGTCGGTTAGTGATCACATTGATTACCGCCGCCAAAAGAATAGAAAACGAATCATTTAATGTACATGTACCGGGTGTCTTATTAAGTGAGGTAACCCGCTGTTTCTCAGAAACTATTTATCGTACAGCTTAGAGAAAAAAAAACCGTATTACAAACTATTTTTTCTCGTATCTTCGCTTAGAAAATATATATTGAGATGCGGTTTTCACCATTTTTTTTTAAAATTCCATCTGCTTTCAAGTAAATGATTAAGAAATATGGCATTGCATTTGAAGATTCCCAAAAAAAGGTTGAAAACAACACAATTGTTAAATCACCGCCACCTAGCGACCTTTAAAACCATTGGAGGAAAACGATGACATAATATTTTATTAGGCATTGAATTCCTTTTCTAATGATTCTACGATTGTCAAAATCCATAGAGCGAATCAAAAGTTATAACAGTTTTATTGAGTCAGCTTTCCCACTCATCCCTACCAGTTATTTTACAAGATAGAGGAAAAAGTACTGGAGCAAACTCGCGTAAAATGATCTAATGTTTACGAATATTTAAATTTTGTGGTACTATAACGGCACCTTTATTATAAAAAAATGTAAAGAAGAAACTCTCCTGCAAAATGCAAACTACTATACTACCTGTATCCAAAATTTTCTCCAAAGGGAGCTAGCGCCCTTTGAAGATGAGTCTGCTAAGTCAGATTTCAAAGCATATCTCATAAAAACCGCTACCTACAAACTTAAAACTTGGTACATTTTAGGCCTGCAGTGATAAATTGTTTACTACAAACTTGCGATTTTTCTTGCCATTACAAGCGTTCAACGAGGGAGTAGCAACGGGAATATTTGGTGAAATTTTTTTGTGTATTAGTTTTTTGACAAGTTTCTTAATAAAAACTCATTATAACCAAACTGAAACACAATAATTATCAATCAACGCGGTATATAATACTTTTTCGAAACACACTAAGTGCTATTATAAACTGCAAGCTCTCTTTTCATTTATTCCTTTCATTTATCACAAAAGGGGAGCCCGCTGTAGAGCTCCAATTGGGCATTGTTTCACAAAATTGCGGACGGAAGTGGAAACCTAAAATAATCCAAAAATAAAAAAATTGGATACAGAAAATGCTTTGTTAAAATTAATTTTGAGTGTGGAGAACAAATTAATTTTAATTAAACAGAAATCTGTACAAGGTTATGATGTAAAATAGAAACAGAGATGAAGAAGAATGTTTGTATTGAAATATTTCTGGTTAGAATTTTTGTAGTTACATCCATTACAAAAAATAAAAAAAATGTGTGTCGTAAAGTATGGAAAGTTCTATAAAGTTCCAGTTTTACCAGAATACCAGTCAATTATAACCTTGAATACACTCGTATTTCTACGATTTCCCATTAGTTGTCTAGCTCTAAGCGGTTAGTTCGCGGTTTACGCGTGGGGTGGACATTAGGAAATAGAAATGGAAAATTTTGTGGATGGAAAATCCGTTTTTTGTCCTCGTCTTCGTAAAATAATTACAGCTACGTACAAGAAAGAAAAAGTTTTCGGAATGTTGATTGATTGGTTCGGCATCACCAGTCAGAGGCATAGAGACCCCGGCACCTCAGCCTTAAGGCTTTTTGTGCTCTTGGTTATACCGTTCATGTCTATTCACTAGGTCCATTTTGGAGAAGTCCTTCCTTGGATACGCTAGTCCTAGGATGAGACAGTGCAGCACATTCGAAGATAATGTGAGAGGCTGTTTTCTCCTCTTCAATGCACAACTGACAGATTAGGTTCCTTCCTATATATGCCAATTGTATGCATGTGCTTCCTTAGGGTACAGTGACCGGTGAGTAATCCCATCACTTTCCTTATCTGGCCCCTGCCGAGGTTTAATATTTCGTTAGTCAGCGACTCCGAGGGTTTTTTGACCAGGAGTTTGCTGTGTTCCTGTTTTGGCATGTGTCTCCAGTACGTCTGATGTTAAGATTGAATCTACAGTGATATACAACCACGTGCAGCAGATTTTGATATTCCAAATACTGGTTCGGGACCGGTGAATGCAGTATCAGACCCTAGCTTTGCTAGGAAGAAACAAGATTTAAGTTACCACCACCACTATATAAAACTAGGGTTTTTGTGAGCTCACAACATAAATTGCACCATCGATAGCTAATCAACGTGAAGCTGCCATTTTATGAATAAGCATTTAACAGTCCAAGTCTGGTTAAGAAGCTTAAAATATCCTCCCGCTGTTCGTTATTATATTTATTAAGAGACGTATATATTATTCAGAATAAAATTAAACAAAACCAATTTACATTAAAAACCTTTTATTATTCTAGAGCTTCACTTGCTGTGAGCTTATTTTCGTTGCTAAATGCAAATTTTGAATTTAGTTTGATGCCGCGACAAATATCGGTATCTCGACGCTAGACGTTTTTGGAATTCATAACTAGATTGAATCGATTTCAACCGTAACCACCAACATTTCCACAGAAATACCAGAATTTTCGATAACAAGGCAAACTCCAATAATGGTCAGTTCTGCACTACCTGATAATGTACTGTCGATAAAAGTTTGACGAGTTTGGTAGTGTGAATCGATTGCGAACTTCTTAAACTTCTTATATGCTTCTCTTGAGACTTATACTTTTTTTAAATGAAACACTTGTCTATTTCTTATTGTTAATCTAATTTATTTCCCCATTAGATTTACTTGTGTCTAAAATCTACACTAGCAGACCTGACCTGCTAGCACATATCCAGAAGAGAGGAAGGGCTAGATATCATCTTTATCTGGAATATGAAATTGTGGACTCATAGTCGATGCATTTGAATCGTGCTGCCCTCTTCAAGTACAGCGAAGCAGTAGGGATACACCCTGGTGGAACAAACATCTGTCAGGGATAAGATCTCAAACCCGGGACCTTTTTAACTTACCAAGAACTGGTAGAGACACACTGAGGTGCGAAACACTTACTACAAGGAAATTAGTAAAGCTAGAAGGAATTTCTTTATGACATTCTGTGAAGACATAAACACTACACCCGCCGCTACAAGGTTTTAAAAAGTCAAGTAGGGTCAGCACAGATATGGTCAGGAGAAAGCCGAGATCAAAGGAAAAATTCGGCAAGGGCGACGATCGCTTCTGCAATTGATTTTGGACAAACTTTAACAGTTCTTCGAACAATTTTGGTGAAAGAGGAATCGACCTATATGATTTTTCATCTGTGGGACGTTTTCCAAATTTTGCCCACATGACAGCTATTTCTACTTTCCAGCTTTCCAGGTATATGTTATTATCTGAGTGCTGCATTAAATAGACAGCATAACTGTTCCTTTTCTGGATCTTAGTGTTTTCTTTGGAAACAAACTTTGGATTTTTATTTCTCTTAAGATTTAATTTGGTGTAACTGGAAATATATTTTCCGATTTATCGTTTCCATACTCTTCTATCGGAATATTATTTATGTCAATACTTTCTGTCTATTATCTATAGCCCAATCTCCTTGCTCTTTTTCAATGGAAAGGGCTGACATTGGTTTATTGATCCTTCTTGTAATCTCCCATGCAAAATAATTTGTCTCTTCTTCTGCTGTTAAGTTTACTAGATAATGATAATATTTTATTGAATTTTTGGCTTCTGTTTTGTTCCTTTTAGAGCCTGGGTTCTATTGTTTGAAGGTTTTATATATATACAGATACATTCAAACACAAACGGAACATAGGGATTTAATGTATTGTCCGATCTAAATAGTCCACCAACAAAACATTTCTATAAGTTCACTTTAATGAATATCAAATATTGATCTGGACAGCTGGATTCAGAACCAATGTATGAAACCTCGCCCATTCTGCTTCCAAAATTTGTTAGTTATGTGCGAACTGCGATTTAGTATTGAATAATTATTTGATGGGGGTAGTAAACGTCGCTACATATTGAAACAATATGCTTACGTTTTATGTTGTTAAAATCGAAAATTAATTGTTAAATTCTCTTTAACAATTAATGTTTCGAGTTAAGATAATGTTTTGATTTCTTTTGGCAATAACGGCTTTCAAAATAAAAATAAATTCGTAAATAAAACAAAATAAGATTCTTTAAATTGTACTCTACCTACCGACTTCTGTTTACTGACTGTCTAACGCTAATTAAGGACCGCCCACAGTTGAGAATACGGAGTGGTGGGGATTGTACGATATGCTATAGGTGTCCAAATAAACGATTGTAATAATCGTGTTTTTAATCTGTTGAAGCTGGATGTTGGTCGACTAGTTCAAAAGCAGTTCTGATACAATGCTTAAAATCCCTATGTTCCGTTTGTGTTTGAATGTATCTGTATAACAGCTCTACAGGTCATGAATGCCTAAGGCTTGGTTGGCTATTTTCCTCCATACTCTGCCACCTCTTTCTATCTGGGTATGTTCAACAGCTCTAGGTCCTGTTCTATCTACTTCCTCTCTTTATTTTACATCCATTATTTCTTTCGTTGCTCTTTTATATGCTAGTCTCTCTATGTGCTCTAAGTATCTTATACGTACTGTTGATATTGGAGGACTTTTATATAATTCCATGAGCTCCTGATTTGTTCATTGCCAGTCCTCATGTATTTTGTTTGATTTTTTGGGTTTAAAGGTATGCGTATGTCAAAATATTGGAAAATTGATTAAATCGTTTATAATTTTTATGAAAAAATTCATAAAGCCGTACACAGTCCATATTTCCTTTCAATAACCCAAACAAAAAGGATAATCTGTGTCCTAAGTAAACATCCAAAAAATAATTGAATACGACACGTTGATGTTATGCCTCAGGACGATGTTTAGCCAAAGGATAATTTAATTTGTTCCAACATATTTAATAAACCAGAACGAAAAAGAAAACAATGAAGTTATTTTCATTTTCCAATTTGTTGAATTGGTCGATGAAAAATGTTTTCTTCCCTTCCTGACCTAAATATTTAAATTAAGATTCGTTCTGTAAATAATTTTCGAATTTGTAAAACTTCGGTGACCAAATTTTATTATTCTCCATTTTCCATTTTAATTTCTGTGATTTTTTTATACGTGAACTGTTCCTGAATAGTACGTTTCACAGTATTGCAGCTTGACCTACCAGTTTATTTCTTCAGAGGATAAAAGAAGTACAATTAACTACTACCTTGAACTCAAGTTGAAACGATTACAAACGTGCTCACGTTTCATGTCGCTTCAATTCCAACGCAAATTGCCACGAAATTTTTTTATTTTACTCCGACATTCTAAATATTAAAGATAATTGAAAATGCGAGTAAGAGAGTCCCATACAATATTGATAAATCTGACCTAGATAATAAAACTTGTCACGATGTCATTGTATTCAATAAATAGCGGGTCGAAGCCAGAAATTTTTGATATGATTCATGTCGATTGATAAAACTTTCTTTTAATACAAAAAATAAGGTAAAGTCGTACATATTGCGAATTTAGGCTTTTTTAGAATATATATCACGTTTTGACTGATTATATTCAGTCATTTTTTCACAATTTGCCAAAAAGCTATTGGATAGATCATTACCATGCATTGTTTTGAGTTGATTCGAAACTCGGATTGAAATTGACAAATCTGCCAAATTCTGCAATTTAGAGACACTTCAATGCTTCATGAACCAATAGCATTGAACGAGAAATACTAGAGGAAAGTATTTGGAAGATTTGAAGAGACATTATTGTATATTGTGTTTAGAAAAATCTGAATCACTTGTGAGATTTGTAATACCACAATACCTTCAAATTTTAATATTTTAAGTTCAGGACAATCTTCGAAAGAAGCAACAAGGATTTGCTTACTTTGTACATCTCAAAATAAAATTGAAATTGAGAGACAAGATTCTTTTTAAGGACAAAATCGAACAGCTGGAAAGATGACTGACGAGCACTGTCCCATTGGAGATATGGACAGACTCCTGGCCCGTTCGAGGGAGTTTACTAGTTGATAGTCCAAATGGGCTGATGTAAAACCCCTTAAAGTGATCACAACACAAACAGTTTGCGTTGGACACGATATTTTATAATCTTGGACTTCCTCGAATTATTGTATCCGACAATGGTAGCCAATTTATCTCACACAACTTCAAAGACTACTGTAGGAAGAAGGGAATCCAATACGTGATATCAACACCATACAATCCAAAAACGAATGGATTGGCGGAGCGTTTTGTAAGAACTTTTAAGAGTAGACTGAAGGCTAGCCAATCAACCACATGGACACAAATACAAAACCTCCAAAATTCCCTTTTTCATTATCGTAATACACCCCGTAGTACCATTGGTAAATGCCCAAACGAGATGATATTCGGAAGAAGACTTCGCACATTAATGGACAACATCGTCAGAGATTCCTTAGCGTTTCGAAATGTTCAGCAACAGATGGGAGAAGAGAAGCGATACCTCAATAAGCACACGTTTAGTGATGGGGAAGACGTCTATGTACGTACAAATCTAGACAAGGAATGGTCACCTGCAAAGAGTACTCAACGCACCAATAAATATTCGTACAAAGTTATTATGGATGATGGGGTGGAAAGAAGACGACATGCAGATAACATAAGGCAACGCAATGACAGTACCCCTTTAATTACTAATCAGCCTCTTGAGTTACAGGTACCAAAAATTTTGCAAACATCTATTCCTTACAGTATGATCGAAACGAAAAGGATGACTGCTCCAGTTAGAACCGATATACCAATACCAGAGATAGTATCATCTACCGGTTCCCCGACCCGAGAGGTAGCATCACCTACCGATGTCTTAACCCGAGAGATGTTTTCCTGTGGGGAGCAAATCCTTGAAAAGCAGAACACACAAACAGGAATTCCAGTAGCACCAGCAGAACAACGCCGGAGCACCAGGGAGCGCCGAAAACTGAAACGATTTTTAGAATAAAATATATATTGTAGTTTTGTTAAACGGGAGGAGTGTAATGTTGGTAACGTTGTTAATGTCATGTCATGTCATATATATTCACTGATAGATTATTATTATTTGTTAATTAGTGTATCATTACCAAAAGCATAACAAACACCCAAGGAAAGATTTCCCGGAGAAAGAGTTGATGAAAATACTCAATAATTAGAAGGTTGTTAAGTTACCTAACAAAGCAAATTTAATTAGGTATTGTAATGTGTGTATGGGGTAATGGGGTTTATTATTTTTATTTATTAAATTGATTTTTGAATTTGTGATTTTATTGTATAGTTGGGCGCCAATATTCATTTAAAAATAAAATAAATATGAAGTATTGAATACAGTTATTGATCTTTTTATTTTTTTATATAATTCCACCTATTAAAATTTTATAAAATTTTCCTGACCTTCCTTTCTCAGTACAACCCTGTAACTTACTCTGATAAAGCACGAAACTACCTATCTCAGTCGGATTCGTTAGTTGTGTTTGGAGTCGACGCTCTACGCACTCTTATTAATTATCTCCAAATTGGCTGTTCAATAATAGACAAGTTGTTGAATTAAACGAAGAAATATCATATTTTTTTATTGAGAAACAAAATCTAACACAGTGGCAAATTATGTATGATGTATTACCATCCCTTCCACACTTGAAGAATAGTAAAATAATTGATAAATTCAAGAAATCAGTTTGCAAGTGAGAAGTGTTTACAAAAAAAACAATGGTTATCATATAAGTACAAAATCAATGATGAAAAATTGCTTATCGACCAACAAGGTAAGTGGAAATTAATTTTAGTAAAGTATTCGTTCATAAAGGAAAACTAGAAACTTGTTTAGTCTATAAGCAAAAGAAAAAAATAGATAGATGTTTACAATCTAATAATAATACATAAAAATATAAATACTACAGTAAATAATGAATATGTCAAACCTTCTTTAATTGCCTTTTTTAGTTTAAATGCATTTATTGTTTTTGTTTGTCTTTTTTATTATTTTTATGGCCTTTAAGTCTCTAGAGTTTTTTTAGCTATAGCAAATGTTTTTAGAATATTATTGTTATTATTTAATAATTAACTTTCTTTTTCTTTTATATTGTAGGAAGAAAGAATTAGGTAACCTTATTTTTTTCCTTGTTAGTCCTTTTTCTTTAGATGCTCAGGGAAATAGCATCGGATTCCAATCTATTTTCTTTCCTTCTCACTTCAGGAAGAAAAATTTGTCATCCATAAACAAATTGGTGAGATTTTTAAAAGAAATCTTGTTGATTTCTCAGCACGTGAAGAAATTTAAATTTACCACACTTTTAAACTTCAAAGTGTCCTCCTGTCAAAAGTCAAGGTAAGTTGACTCCCTACTTTATCGATATTGGAACTACTCTTTCTTAGTCTTTATTGGGCAAGTGAAAAAACTGGAAGGAGCCATCCTCTTGGAGTTTTTACTTTTATTAAACACACAAGTCACAGGTCACTATGTTAAATTTTTTAATAAAATTTGTGTCAAAACTGATATACGAGGATGGTCAAAAGTTATTTTGGTATTTTGATTTTCTTACACACACCTTTTTTACACATATAATTATAATCTACATAAAACATAATATTAAATGTACAAAAATCTTACATCTTAAAACCTCTTCTAGACTTCTAGCATTTTAGTTATTCAAAACTTTTTATAACATGTCCTTGCACCCTTTAGTTGCACTTTATGTGTTTCTATTTTATTTACAAGTGTTACTATAGTTTATTTTTTTAGGTTCACAACTGAAGTCTTGGTGGATAAGAATTTTCGATTCTAGTGCTGGAGGTAGGACTTCTTAGACTTTGAATTGTTTCAGTAATTTATGAGAAGACTCCAAATAATGTGTTTTCACCCTTTTTTCTTACTATTATCATCAATTAATATCTTTAAAAAATATGAAAAGATAATTTTGACAATTGTACCTAGTATAAACTGTAAGTATTCTCAGTTATAGTAGTATATATCTCAACCTAATTGTACATCAAATAATGTTGCTAATTCCTTAAAATTAAAATTAACGCGTGGACTGCTTATTTCACACAATCAAGTGAAAGTGACTTTTATAAATCTACAAACAAATATACCTTCTCAACCATGATTTTAAGATCAACTAGTTAAAAAACTGATGGTATTCGTAATATGTAGGCTAGGATTTATTCACTTTAAGCACCTGTTTATGTTACCGGACAAACCTAATCTTAGGATAAGCCAGGCCAAATGAGTTTATCCAAAGAACGATAGGATGAACTAATTTGTCCTGGAATAAATTGCTTTGTGCCGAGATGGGAAACTCATGTTCGAATGGGTCCAGGACAGTGCTGGACTCATCCCCAAGGGGATGTGTTACGGTGTGAGCGGTGAGAGTGTGCGAGGGACCGCCGCCCGTCTCGAAGTATGCTAGGGTAGTGATTCCGAGGCGGGGATAACGGCGAGTTTGAGGTGGGTTTGGTTGGTAGGCATCCCCTTGGGGATGAGTCCAACACTGTTTGGGTCCTGGACCCATTCGAACATGAGTTTCCCATCTCGGCCCGAAAAAAAAGGGGATGCCTACCAACCAAACCCACCTCAAACTCGCCGTTACCCCCGTCTCGGAATCACTACTCTAGCATACTTCGAGACGGGCGGTGGTCTCTCGCATGCTCACACCGTCGTCTTCTCCCTAACTTTCTCTCCTACCTCTCATGCCATATCGAATCCTCCTCTCGCCCTAACCATGCTCTCTACTACGCCACTCACCTCCATCCATTCCTCCTCCACCCTCAACATTATCTCCACCTTGTTCTCCCATTACACCGCCTCCCTATTTTCCTCTCCAACTTCTTCAGCACTTCCTCATTCCTTCAGCATCTAAACACATGCCCCACATCATCCTCGACTTCACACCTCTCGCACACTCCAGTCTCTTTTTTTCCAATCTTGTGGAGATACCCTTCTCTCGACCCATGTCCAGTGAACACCTGTGTGATAATTCCTTTCTCCCTTTCCTTATATCTGTCTCCACATACCTATGTAAGCTCAGGCTTTCCTCTTCCTCCAGCACCCTCCAACTACTCACTCTTTCCCCCAGCCATTCATCACATGCTGTTATATCAATGAATGACGAACCCCCGTCACCCCTCACGAAGGTGGGCAATAGTCCATCATTCATCACCGCCAGCCCGTTGAATGTCAACACTTCCTCCCCTCTCTTGTCCGTTTTCTTCCCCCCTCCATACAGTATTCTTAACATTGAAGTCCCCTAGCACCACTCTCCAAATGATCCTCCTTTTCCCTTTTGACACCCTCCAATCTTGTCATGCTCCTATCATATTCTTCCAGGCTGACATTTGGGCTTATATACACACTGTACACCACCATATATCCCATTCACACTACCACCCATCCGTTCCCTTTCCTCACTTCATCCGCCCTCAATCCATCTCCCACCATTCTTATTCCTGCATCTCCTGTATCATCCATAATCCATCTTTGCTTTCCCACATATCTAGCATCTACCTCAGATCCACACACCACATCCATTTCCCTCCTAAAAATCACTTCATCCAATATATCATGCGCTATCCCGCATTTCCATAAATTTATCTGTATCACCCTCCATCCATCCCCTACATTCCTTCTTCCCGCTCACTGCTCTCCCCTTCCTCCTATTTGACCAGGCTCGTCGCCTCTGAGGGGTTCAGAGGGTCCGTCCCTCCCATTTGTTTTAGTCTACATACAGTCTCCTCACAAAAGTAAGGCTTTTTTGGCTTGATTTTCCAAGCTATGTACGTTTTCCTGAAATATTTTCCTCGCATCTATCTTTGTCTTCATTTCCATGTCCATCCATGTACTTTTCTTATTAAAAAGTTCTCGAAAATCATCCTTGTCTCCAATATCTTTCAGCAGTTTCGAGAGTAATGGAGTAATAGAAACCCCAGCCCTGATTCCCAAGCCAAACATTTTAAGCCTTTTAAGGCGATTGATTAATTCCAGAATGAAATGCACGGTTTTTCATGATCTGCACGTATCGAAGCCCTTCCGGCTGTCGTTCATCGAAGCACTTAGCATGTTTTCAATATCCTGATGGTTTACTCTTTCGACTTATCCCCACTACCCAGTGGTTTTCCTTGCACGATTTTAGACCCTAGCTTGTTACTTCTTAAAATACACGGTTGGCACCAAAAGTTTGAAATGTATCATTTAAATGGTAGGTTACCTCTTCGAGTCCCTTGCTTTCTGGATAAAGTCTATGCAAAATTAGTCACCATGTCTACTGAATTCAAAAGTGGACGTGTGCCAGTGTTTTCTATGATCCTATGAAATAAGGCCTCTAACTTTTTCATTCCATACGTGGTTTCTACACTCTAGAAAAGAAGAGTTATTTTTTGTTATTCCAAACGACCAGCTCCTAGAGTTTTTGTTGGGTAATTTTTGTCTGGGGCAGTGTATTTTTTTTGTTCGATTTCCTTTTACTCGTTCCTGTCCTGAACGTCCAGGCGGGATACCTAACGAAACTTAAATCGAATTTTCGTGCTTCACAGGCATAGGGTAATCTAAGTAATGTCACCTGTCACCTTTCACCTGAATATTTCAAATTTTGTTCTCACTGGCGTCGTATCGCCCTTGAGATAAAAGATCGAGTGCCATTTGCTCCAACTTCTAGGAGGGTTGATGTAAAAAATGAAGTATTTCTTTTAAAAAATGCCGCAACTTGGCAATATTCTGTAATAGGAAAACCTGCCCTAGAAATAGCTAATTTTATATTATTTCCTCGTGAATAAGTGACAGTTTGTCTCTGTAGGTTTCACCCTCGTGAAAAGAGTGGCTATTAACGATAAGAGCTCTTAACCTTTTGAAAACTTTCGATACCGAACTTTTACATTAAATTGAAAGGTGTAAAAGTGAATAGTTAAGTGATGCCGACTTTTTATATTCCGAAAGTTTTGAACTTGAATAGAACTGGGGATTTTAACGATTTAGAACGATATTTCCGTACTCTTTCTTCGAATGTAATTGAATGAATTTTGTTTTTAAACAATATTTTTTAATAATAATCGTATATTTCCTCCTACGCTCTCTATCGAACGTATAAATATTTCATTTTTTACTCATTTCTTATAATAAAAGAACGTATTCTGAACAAGAAAGAACAATTTTATCGAATTCTTTTCAAGGAAAGTGAGGTTATAATTATTTCTTCAATATCCACTCCTACTCACATTTGAAGAGCTATAACGAGTTTTTCATTCGAAATGAATCAAAATTGATTGGAGAGAACGTAATAGTATTTTTGACTTGTTATATTGATTAAAACTCGTTTCTTCAACTCCGTTTGACATTTTCACATTTTAAATTTCGTTCATACTTATAAATACACCCGGTAATACAAGCTGTTCTAATCATTTTGTTTGTTTTGTCCTGCTAGAAAAATGCTTTTAAGTATTCTTTTATTAATAAAACTATATAAAATTAATGTTTTCATCTGCCGATGCACCTAAGCTCTGTCCAGCCAATCCTCTGGTTGTGGTGAGCCCAGTAGTATATACAGGGTTTTCCGTTATTTCTAGGTTTAACGATTTTATATTTTTAATAGATTAGTTAAAGTAGATAATGAGGACAATGTTGAATATTAGAGAAGGTGGTAATGTGGCCCCTACTTTGTTTTTGAGGCCTTATGTAAAAAATACAACACTTATAAATCAAGTTATATTGTAGTACGTTACAGTATTCCTTAACTATTGCCCTATGCATAGCTTTATGTAGAATAATTAAAATAACCACATTCTATTGAAAAAAAAATTATAACATAACATTAACTGAGGGTTATGTTGCACCCTGCGAGGAACTGCTAACTGAGGTAGTCTCAGATAATACAACAGAGGAAGAAAGAGAAGAAAATGTAACACAGGAACCAATAAAAAATGAAGTAATAGAAGTTATTAAAAGAAGTAAGAATGGGAAAGCACCAGGCAAAGACGAAATAAACATGGAATTGATTAAGTATGGAGTGGAGGAGCTGTACGAAATATTATACCGGCTAATAAAGAAAATATGGAGAGAAGAGAGAATGCCCGAAGAATGGGAAGTTGGGCAAATTTTCACAATACACAAAAAAGGGGACCAGCAGGAATGCAAAAAGTATAGGGGTATAACTCTCTTAAATGTAGCATATAAAATAATGTTAGAAATAATTCAAAGTCGCCTAGGAGCTGGAAAAGCGAAAGCCATAATAGGTCAATACCAATACGGTTTCACACAAGAAAAGTCAACAATTGACGCTATTCACACTATCCAGCAGATAATGGAAAATGTCCATGAATACAAAATGGAAATAGAAATGCTATTTTTAGATTTCCAACAAGGACTGAAAGAACAGGGGATAGAAAGTAAGTTAAGAAGATTAATTGCAATGACTCTGAAGGAGTCAAAATTGAAAATACTTACTTACAAGTAAAGGAGAAACGGAGGGCTTTGTAGCTAATAGAGGCGTAAGGACAGGGTGACGGTCTATCAACATTACTATTTAATTTGGCCCTGGATCATGTTATGAGAAACGTGAACAAGAGAAATTTAAGAACCAGCGGGGGCCAGATAGTCGCATATGCAGATGACATAGTGATAGTAACGAAAAGAAGGAATATCATGAAACAAATGCTACTAGAATTAAAAAAAGAAGATGAAAAAATGAGATTAAAAATAAATGTAAAGAAAACGAAAATAATGAGAGTTAGCAAACAGTGCGAAAACAGAATGATAAAAATAGGAGAATATGAATTTGAGGAAGTGGAAAAATTCAAATATCTGGGAGTCACGATAAGCAGTAATGGGGAACGAGAGAAATAGACGAAAAAATAATGGTAGCTAATAGGATTTACTATGCAAATAAGAAACTACTAAAAAGCACTATTAACTATTAACAAGATACACTAAATTTAACATTTACAACACAATAATATGACCTGTGATAGTGTATGGAGCAGAAACGATGACAATGACAAAAAGAGATGAAGAGGATTTGAGGATAGTAGAACGAAAAATAATGAGAACAATTCTAGGGCCATAAAAGTTAACGACAATGAATACAGGCGACGTATGAATGATGAAATACTGAGAGAAATGAACGGGGAAGATATAGTGAAGAGAAGAGGCAAATAATAAAATGGCTCGGACATGTAGGTATGGAGAAAAGGAGAGCGCACAATCGCTTGCTCAATGTTACAGTGGGAACCAGGTGGTAGGAGAAGGCAAGGAAGACCCAGATCTGAGTGGCTGAAGGAAGTAGAGGAGGACTTTATTATGATCCATATTAATATGATGACGTTATTTGCCATTTTTTTAAATACAATACCCTGTATTTGGTGACATTTTAAGATCGCTCTTAACGAGCTGATTCCGAAAAGGTATGATACTTTGGGTCTAACGGACAGAATTTACGATTTAACTGCTAACAATAATTATTTCTTCATCAGTTGCAATAAAGTAGGAGGCTAGTTTTTTGTGTTATTGTGAAGTGTCATTATTTTGAGTAACGTTCAGTAACAGTTTAAAATAAGACAATAGTTGTTGTATTAATTCGTGAATTCGTGAATAATATTATTGCTTCGAATTAATTTCAAAGAATTGAAATACTTATGCTGATTGGATGTGGAGACAGATCGCGAACTCATATGGAAGTGTGTAATTTATTTAATGATAAATATCCAGACCGACCCATATCGCAGTCAACAATAAGTAAGATTGAGAAGAAATTTCGTGAGATTGGTACGGTTGAAAATGCTCGCAAATCAGGTCGTCCCTCTGTAAATCATGATACAAATCTAGATGTTCTACTTGCTTTTACAGAAGATGCGCATAGTTCTGTTCGTAAGGTTGGTCGTAATCTCGATATTAGGAAAACAACGGTACACAAATTATTAAAACTGGAAAAATGGCATCCATATTGGTAGACGTGGACATATTGAATGGCCAGCGAGGTCGCCAGACTTCAATCCTTTGGATTATTTTATGTGGGACTATCTGAAGACTGCTGTTTATATAACGAAACCATCCAATATTGGAGAATTAAAAGAGAGAATTCGAGCGGAAATAGACAATATTTCGCAAGATACCATAAACAAGGTTCAACAAGAATTTATTCAGCGATTAGGTTACTGTCGAATACAGCAAGGGTTACAGTTCGAAAATTTGCATATTTGTTATTGGATTATTTTCAAATTAAGTATTAAATTATTCATTATAAAATAAAATTTATTTCCTAAGCGCATATCTTTCAATTAATGTCAGCTAGACCCAAAGTCTCATACCTTTTCGGAATCAGCTCGTTAAGAGCGATCTAAAAATGTCACCAAATACAGGGTATTGTATTTAAAAAAATGGCGATAACGTCATCACATTAGTATGGATCACCATGTATAATGAAATTTTATTGTGAAATGTAGAATATTAAAATTAAAAATCGACGTGTTTTAGGATTTTTTAAAAAGGCTTCCGGTTTAGGAAATATCGAATTTATTCCTTGCTTTACGGACACAGTGTATAATTTCACTGAAAGCAGTAAATATTAAAAGAAAACAAGACCAAAAATGATATTTTGAATAACAAAACAATAAAATTATACCAAGTTAGATAATATTTCCAAAATATACATCTTTCAAGTGACTTTATTATTATATCATGTTAAAAAACTTGGCACACTGATCACGATACTAAATTTTCTATTCAATTTTACATAAATGTGCCATAAAATAGTGTACGAAACTTCTACTTTATACTCACTTGAAAGTATCGAATTTACCTTATAAATTCGCAATACTGAAGAACGCGGAAAACGTTAATCATACTTAGTCAAGGTAACCTGAAAGTTGAAGACAGTACAGGGTCGTACGGTAGTATATTATTTTTTATGAAAACATCAGTCCTATAGATTATATACCCTCTAGGCATATATATTACATAATTTATAGCAGATATAAAAACTGACATTTATGATCATAATCTTATCAATGTTATCCTGTAGGATACTGTAGAAAGCCATTAATATCCTTTATAGGTTTTTTTTTCGGATGGAGCATGTCATCTAAATAAACTCAAGATGCATAATCCTGTCTGAAATGACTTATTGCGTTCACTTCAATACCGAACTAATGCGAGTATAATTTGAAAGCTTTTCTTTTAAACAGTTCAATGTAAAATTGATTCTGTTCGAATAAGCTGTAATGTTAGCGTGTATCGATTTCACATCAAGTTTTTTTTATATCTAGGTGTAGTTCGAAAGCGGCTTTGATCAATCAATGGTTTGAAATTGCTATACACTATCGACGAAGCAAACTTTGTCGATGACTCATGAAGTTTGTGGAACAGTTTAAATGAAAAAAAAAAATGATTATATACAGTGAATATTCTCTGCTGCTCATTCCTTCTCGAATATCTTCATAAATTAATACCTCTTCCAAAAATGTTCTCCCTACACTGTAATAAGTCCAAGAATTATACAGTGGAAGATAAGAGGATAATGCATGCCTTCATTTAGTTCACCATGCCTTCGTTGAGGTGACATGCAACTGTCGTGGACCAAAGTCCATGGCTAGGAAAGCTGCCCAAAATATTTTTGAACCTGCCTGCTCCACCGATGTAACACTTTTAGCAGTAGCAAACATACCCACAATGAGTCCAAGGAGTTACTGTAATATCCTGACAGTGCATCAGCAGAAATATTCTTGACGATGACCCGGCGAAACCTACGTTTTTGGGACAGGGGTTCTAACTGGACACTGTCAACTAAACAAACATCTTCGTAGAATGAGGCTATTAGACATCCTTATGTCGAGGCTCCGAACAGGAAGATAAGACAGTAGAGCATATACCTTTTGATTACTCGGCTCTTTCATCCATCCATAAATTCGTATTCGGCGAGTTTTGGCTAACACCAGCTAAGCTGATAGAAGTTCCTGTTGGGGCGTTTTATCAACTATGTTGAAACCATAGGCTAGTTGACGTACTGAGAGGGACTTCCAGGAGGATGCACAAATGGCTTCATGAGGCCTATGCAAAGAACTGTTACTAGTAAGTTTGTACTACACTGTAAACTCTTCTTGAGGCTAAATATTAACTATTACCACTGGTCGCATACTTATTTTTTTGGTCTACATACGGCGATTTGAAAGAGTTATTGTTTACATTTATTTTTGTCTTCATTATCGGTTCTGTGACTTTACATAAAAAAATGTATCCATAGTTACGAGTATACATAGGATTATAATGTAGTGTAGCATGAACAATTTACATATTCCAAGTGGCTCTGAAAAGATTCGGAAAAACAGGAAAAGCACTCCATAGCCAAAAAAAAAAAGATACTGTTCTGGTGTCACTTATTTGAAATTCCACGCGCCGCCACTGGGTGTATTTTATGGTATAATAAACGAAATAACTTGGAATGTATGTCAACTTGGCACCACGAACGTTGAAATTTAAATGTAGACTATCTTTGTTTTAAATTGTCCTTCGTATTATATATTTTTATGTTCTATTTTTAAAATATTAAGGTTTTTCCTAAGACGTTGCTTATTGGAATGACTTCAATAATCTTTTTTACCGAAATGGAATTGCCTGTATACTAATAACGTAAAAAATGAGTACTTAGAGGTACCTGTAACTGTACAATTTAAATAAGAAAACAACTTTAAACATCATCTTTCATGAATTACGTAACTGAAAGTTATGGGAAGTTTCTAAGTGATAATAAAATCATGTTGAATTATCTATTTATTTATTTTTATAATGATGGGGGTTTTGACGGTATTCCTTATAATTCGGGTTTTACATCGCCTAGTTGGTTGTGAATTTGTTTAAAATATAATTCATAAAAAGAAAATGACATCGCTTTAGGCGGACCTTTTATTTAACGAGAGGCTATTTTCTCGACCAGCTCCCCCCACTATTTAGAATTTCTGTCAATGTCTTCAGAGCCACAACCTTATTTTTTCTTGGTAAAAATAGATCCTTAGTTAATTTTATCGAGAAGGGCAAGAAAAATCAATGAAGAAGCTATACAGTGTTGAAAAAATGATCAATGATATGTTTTAACCAAGACAAACATTCTAAATAGTAGGGGGAGCCGGTCGGAAAAATAGCCTTTCGTTTTATTTATTGATACATTTTGTAAATACCAACAAAATAAAAACATAAATTTGAGAAACCAAAATATATTTTTTGTACAACTGCCATTAAAAGTGACATTTTTAATGCCTGTCAAACGTGTTAAAAGAAGACGTTTACAAAGTAGCGTGTTCAAAGGAAAATATTTTCAACACTAGTGCTAAAAGAGACATAATCATTATGAGAATTATTGCTAAAAAGTCAAAAAAATAATTAACTGACAATAGACGTCAAAATGTGTTTTTCTTGAAATACTTTTATTTTATTATCAAAATAGGAGTTGTACAAAAAACTATGTATGATATTAGTGTTAAAAGTAACATTTTATTCACTCACAAAATAAAATGTTACTTTTGACACTAATATCATAAATAGCTATTTTCTACAAACGTCAGTAAAAATATAATTTTTAACGCCTGCTGTCAGTGTCTAAAATGCCCATTTTATGACACTGGTGTTAAAAGTGAAATACTTTTAGCAGTAGAGCTAAAAGTGATTTATTTTTATGAGAAAATATAAAAACATAATTCAAAAGTGTTTATTCAATTAAACGCATAATTAGTGAAACTACAATTATAATAAGAAACTCCATGTAGGATTGGAGAACTATCTATCGTTTATCGATATTTTTGACTATCGAAAAAAATCGATAGTTTTCGGTACTATCGATAGTTGAGAGATGTTTAGGTGAAGAATTTATTTTGAAAGCTGATATGGAATAAAAATGCTATCAAAAAATGGGACAGAGAGAGAGACGAGTGATATAGGAATAGGAGAGAGAGATAGGAAAGAGGAAGAAATATGAGAGAGAGAGGTATGGGAGAGAAAGGGATGGAAGAAAGGGGTTTGGGAGAAAGGGGGGAGAGAGAGATGGGAGAGAGGGAAAGATTGGTCAGAGAAAGATGAGAGAGAGATGAGAGAAAGAGACGAGATAGAGAGAGATGGGAGAGAGACTGAAAGAGAGAGAGATGGGAGAGAAAGAGATAGGAAAGAGAGAGAGAAAGAGAGAGTTAGGAAAGAGAGAGAGAGATAGGAAATAAAGAGAGAGAGAGATAGGAAATAAAGAGAGAAATTGGAGAGAGAAAAGGAAAAATAGAGAGAGATGGGAGAGAAAGAAAGAAAAATGAGAGAGAGATGGGAGAGAAAGAAAGAATAATGAGAGAGAGATGGGAGAGCGAGATAGAGAAGGAAGAGAAAGAGAAAAAGACGGGAGAGAAAGAGAGTGTATTGCGTAAGGTTACAATCATTATTTTAAACTGTCAGAATCTAAGACGGATTCGGTAAGGTTCACGACCCTCGGATACGGAATATTGTAAGCATTTTTTTTCTTATTGGAACATTTTTGACATTTTTTCAAAAATCTTGATCATTTTTCAAAATTTTTGACAATTATTAATCATTTTTTCAAAATTTTGACAATTTCTGACAATTATTAACCAATTTTGACAGTTTTTGACAATTATTGACCATTTTCCATAATTTTTCAAAAATTTAACCATTTTAAACCGTTTTCAACCATTTTTGAAAATTTCTGACATTTCTTGACCATTCTTTCAAAATTTGTACAATTTTTGACAATTTTTGACCATTCTTTCAAAATTTTTACAATTTTTGACCATTTTTCCAAAAATTTTGACAATTATTGACCAATCTTGACAGTTTTGACACTTATTGATCATTTTTGACGATTTTTGACCATTCTTCTGGAATTTTGACAATAATGGACCATTTTTCAAAATTTTGAAAATTTTTGAAAATTACTGACCATTTTTCAAAAATTTTGACAATTCTTGACCATTCTTTCAAAATTTTTACAATTATGGACCATTTTTTCAAAATTCTTGACCATTTTTTTCAAATTTTAATAATTATTGATCATTTTTGACAAGTATTGACCAATTTTGACAATTATTGATCATTTTTGATAGTTTTTGACAATTATTGACCATTCTTTTAAAATTTTGACATTTTTTGACAATTATTGACCATTTTTCAAAATTTTGACAATTACATATAAAAAGAGCGATAGTCGGGACTATCGATAGTTCTCCATTCCTAACTCCATGGCTTGTACCAGGGCAGAGAGCAATGTTATCCGCCGAAGTTTTGGACAAAATTTGATCCGCAATGTCAAGTTTCCTTTGTAGCGAGTCTTCTATATAACCCTCTGCTACTGTACTGGACTTTCATCCACCGTGTCTTTTAATTGTAGTATATACTATAGTTCAATACATTCATGATAGGTTCTGCTCCTTATATAGGAAGAATATACTGTCAACACCTTCACAGTAAGTTTGTTGAACTAAAAAGTCAAAAGGTAATTTGAATATATTATATTTTTGAAACCGTTTTAATCAGTGAAATAAAGATTTAATGGCGTAGGCAATTTGTAAATGTCGTCATTAAAGTTTCATTTAATACATACCAACACGCATGAGGTTGTTTTAATTTTGTAAATGTTTTAAATTTGCATTTATTCGCCGTTTATGTAAAAGTTATATCAAGAAATTTCATCTGTGACACGATATAAAGGGGCATTGTCATTTCTACTGTATACAGTTGCTTACACTTACAGATAGAGGGACTGGGATAGGATCCAAACACTCTAAAATCATAGAATGACACTAGGATTGACCACGCCAAGTCCCAGATTATACTCGTGTGTACTGCCATTTGAATCTGAATGCCATTCCAGGTCCAAGTTAGCCATTTGGTTAAATGTTGTCAGGAGAGGATGGATTAGGATCAAGTTGAATATCTGAAAAAAGAATTAACATATTTGCATTCATACGAAAACTATTATAGGATTGTATTATTTATACTCTTTTGAAATAAAAAAATTCTTATGCTGCTCGGGATTGCATGTCTTCAGCATTATCAACTATGCTAACGGTTATTGGGAGTAATTCTGTGAGCAATTGGTAAATTTGAAAGCATGGTTGAAGATTAGACAATCCGCTAACTCCATTTAACTATTCTGTGATATCAGTGATATCCGTATCCGCGGATATCCGATGGAGAAGAAAGATCCTTATCCGTTACTTTTTTGCGGATCTTTCACCTTTTTAATTTTCAATTCGTAGATCAAATTCTATAAATAGGTGATTAGGTAGCAATAAAAAACTATTAAACTCCATTCGGATTATTTGTAGACATTTTTTTTAACCCGTACCAAAACCGAACACAAACGTTATCCATGCTACCCAGTATCACACTAAACTATGAATAAAACAAAAGAAAGACCCGCGCAATACAAGTCGAAACATGTTCTGTTTGTCAGGCAAAGCGTCAAGTGTATTTTTCTCTTCGTCCAATTCATTATTCTTTATTTTCCCTGTATTCCAAACAATGTTTCAAAAATGTATAACTCGCCCAGTGTAAGTTGGCACTTTTACTTTGGACTTCTGAGTTGCGCGGTAGAACATCCGATCGCTCGAGACTCACTTAAATGGAGCACCCCAGTCTCTGTTTTGACCGCAAACGGTTAATAACGCAGTAATTCCAGTGGCGTAGTAGTATTATAGTAGTTTTCAGTTACGGTAATTAATATCAGTAGTTAGTTTATGGAAGGTGAGGTTTTAGCTTATAGTTTAGTTATAATTATTAGAATGGGGTTTAAAAGTAAATCAAAAAATAAACCTTTAAGTGGTCAATGCCGTGAACTAGTGTCTATCTATTAAAGTTTATGAAGGAAGAAGCTACACGACAGGAACCCATTATACCTTTGGCCAAGGCCAATTAGTCTGGAGAGCAAAGAAACACTATGTTACTGAAAAAAACGTAGGTTTCAATTTTAACAAAGTTGCTGGCTATTGCGACGAATTCTTTAAGAATTTTTCAGTGGAAATGTGGAAATCAAGGTGTGACCATGCAAAAAAATTTTGAAAAGGTACCTCTACTAGATCAAGTCATAGATGGGTTTATCATCGACATAGAAGATGATTCTAGTGAGGATGGTTACTCTGATTTTGATTTTTCTGAAGACAGTCATGCTGAAGATGGTAGTTTAACCAGAATTTTAAATTTTGAAGACATCGAAGGAACCTGACTAATTAGCTTAGTGAATAATCTTTTGTTTTTATCTTTTAGGGATTTTTCATTTTATTTAGTAATTTATTGTAAGCGTTAATATCTTATTTAAAAATATTTAAGTAAAGTCCGTCCGGAAATATAAGATCCTATCTTTGTAATCTCCTATTAAGATAAATAAATATTTGTTGATCTACAAGTGTTGCAGAGCTTTTTATCAAGAATATTTTTTTTGTTAAATGTAAGATAGACTTTTTCTCCATTTGTATAAAACTTTTTGGGACATACTGTATATACTCAATTTTCCTCTTTATAATATTTGTATAGATAATGACCTGGTTTACTGTTTATATTCAATTATAAGAACGTAAATGGTTAGTTTACGAATGTTATCACATTGTATATTAATTTAACCAATAAATTTAAAAGTAAAATTTATAATCATAAGAAAAACTACAACCGTTTCTTGGACGTATTTTTATCGCCATTAATGACGTAATTGAAATTAATATAACCAGCATACGTGTTGGGAATTCTCTATCTCGAATGGTGTTAACGGTTTTCTGAAGGCTGAGAAAGCACCAGGTCGATCTGTCTCTGTTTCAACCTTTGAAGCAGGGACCAAAGTCGATGAAATTTTGCACGGAGATCGTCATATGAGCGTTTCTTGGAAGTATTTTTATCGCCATTAATGACGTAATTGAAATTAATATAACCAGCATACGTGCTGGCAATTCTCTATCTCGAATGGTGTTAACGGTTTCCTGAAGGCTAAAAAAGCACCAGGTCGATCTGTCTCTGTTTCAACCTTTGAAGCAGTGACCAAAGTCGATGACATTTTGCACGGAGATCGACATATGAGCATTTCGACAATAATTGCTGAGACTGTGAACACCAATAAAGAGACTGTCAGAGAAATTTTAAAAGACGAATTGAACATTGAACTATGAGAAGCTGGTCCCAAAGAATTTGACCCTTAACCAAAGGCTTGTCCGTGAACAGATATGCCCAGATTTTCCTGAGAGGTTAGATGAAGAGCCTGAATTGATGAAAAACATCATCACTTGCGATGAAACCTGAAAATTACAATACGATGTTGAAACTAAGCGGTTTCATTGGAAAACTCCTGTATCTCCAAGAATGAAAAAAGTGAGTATCAACGACATCGAGTTGGGTTCCGTAGGATCAAACTGTAAGCCAAACTTACTATTTGCAAGTTTTGGCAAAACTGGAACCGCAAGTTCGTAAAAAACAACAAGAGTTGTGGAAAAACAAGTAGTGGATCTTGTAAAGGTTGTGTCCAATGGAAACGTTGGGATTTAAAGTGTGGAAAGGCCTCTTAATCGGCGGTGTTGCTGGTCACTCGGAGAGTCATCTTAAGGGAATAAAACTACTACTTCTAGCACTGGGATACGTTCTATTTATTAAACTATTGTACTATGATACATTACACTACTTAAAATTACTAACTATATGTATAAGTACCTAGCCGTATAGCATATTTATATTTAAGGATTACTTATTATATTTAATTGAATAATTCATACTGAATCTTCTTGAATTGCATTATATTGAATATTGAATGATAATGCGTTGTCGCTTGTATATTTATACGTCCAGTCAAGTTCACCATAAGTAAATATAAATAATACTACTATCGACCTTCTTACTTATTTATGTAATATTTATTCTTATATAACGTTCTAATGATTTATTGAAATTAGTTTCAAGGGAATTTAATTCTTATTTAAATATTATTGTTATTTTATTATATTAGGCCAAAAGGCATCACAATCTTGCTCTATGACAACGCGCAGTCTGTGAAGCATTATTTATCCACTAGAGAATACGCGCCGTATTTGCCTGATTTAGCACCCTGTGACTTATTCCTGTTTCCGAAGATCAAATCTGCCTTAAAAGGAGCCCGGTTCTAGTCGAGTCGAGGTGAAGCTAAAATCGGCGGAGTTTTAAATGCTCTTACAAAAGACGACTTAGAGGCATAGAGCTGGGCTGGGTTGAAGCCTTTGAAAATGGTAAAAAGTGAAAAAAAATTATGGTAGGATGAAACCCATTGGAAAAGGAAGAGAATACAACAGAAATGAAAGAAAAAATAATTTACGGGTGATCTGAGGTCGAGAAGTGGTAGGGGGTGAGTTTTTAAGGGTAAAAAACGGTTTATCTCGATTTCCGGCTAAACTACATTTTAAGAAATAGTTCAAAATTATACATCAATTATACAGCCAATCAGCCAAATAATTCTAGTTATTAAATCAATCGATAATTTCATTCCAAAACTATGATAACAATAGCAGATACCACCAAAAACAGTGCCGTGCTGTTTGTAAATTATTTCCTCGAATATTTCGTACATCATTTATATGAGTCATTTTGTTTTGCTATTTCACTCATGAAAACTACAAATGTTATTCACCAATATCATTGAGTTCTTTAACCTCAGTTCGGTCACTGAATATTTTGTTTAATTTGTGAAAAATGTATTTTCCATGGAAGTACTAGGCAGGTTTTCGAACAAAATACAACGTGCTGTTATAAAAATTATTTATTTATTTCGACTACAATACATACATAGTATTTAAAAAAATATGAATATAATAATACACTTAATAAAGCTTGTAATTTATTTCATACCATTGTACTAGGAACTGTTTACGTCACAACAATAAACATAATAATAATATTTAAATAGCCTAGAATTATAAAAAAATAAATACTTATATTAAGATATTCGCTACATTCTGCCGTTACATTATTTTTTACAAGTTCTAATATGCAACGTTTTTCTTTCAATAATTTTTTGAATGCTTTTCAAACTCTCTCCTTTCGTTTCCGGCAAAAATAAAAGCAAAAAAATAAAACCGGTGAATGTCGCAAGGCCATATGCAAACATACAAACGTGTATACCATAAGCTTCGGCCATCAAAGGAAAGCCAAAATCTAGCACGAATATCAATACACCTCCGAAGAACATCGCTATAGAAACCCCTGTTGTTCTTAGCTCTTGTTTAAACAATTCGCCGTTGTACCCTAACGGTATCGATCCCAAACCTAAGCCGTATGATATGATAAAACTTATAACGCATAAAACTGGCAACCAACGTATTTCATAGAGAATCGGTGATTGTATATTTTTTATATAAAAATATAAACCGATTCCCAGGATTGAAACTGAGCAAAAAAGCGAGGAAATAAGAAGTAACGGTCTTTTTCCGAATTTGCTTACAGTAAAAGTTACTAAAATTACTACTAGAAGTTGAATACAACCAGTTAAAATGCTTACTTCGTTTGCTGATAAAGTAGCTCCAGCTTCGTTGAAAATAGGACCCATGTAAGGTAAAATTATACTTATACCTGATATTTGTTGAGTAAAGGTTACTAAGAAACTTATAAACAGAGCTTTTCTGGAATTTCTACCTTTAAATATATCAAAAACACTTGCCTTTTTATGTACATAATTAGTTGAAATATCTTCAATTTCTTTATATTCAATTTCAACATCTTCTGAATTTTTGTAAGTTCTTAATTTTTTTAAAGCAACCAAACCTTCCCGCTTCCTATACTTACTAGCTAAATACATTGGAGATTCGACTAATGCGTAAGATAATACCAAGTGTAATAGAGATGGTACTACACTTGTTAAAGTATATAATTCGAAGCTAGTTATTACAGCTCCAAATATATAACCAAGCAAAACTCCTAACGGTAATCCTAAACTGACGACACAACTTAACCACGTTCGATTCTCATCCGAAGCTATTTCGTTATTATAAACAGGTACTGTTACTAGTATAGCTGATATAATACAACCGTTGAGAATTTGACATGCGTAAAATGCGTAAAGATGTCTACTGAAAGCGATTACACTCATCGTTACGATCAGACAAACGGAGCAGCATTGCAACATCCTTTTCCTTCCTATAATATCTACTAGTTTTGCTGTTACGCAAGAACCGAATATTATGGCAAAACACGGGGAGGAGACGATGATTGAGATTTGTAGAGTTGTTATTGGGCTTTCTAAAGGATTTATGTCGGTGTTGTTGGAAGTTAGTTTTGGAATTATTGCCGATGGCCATGCTACTGTCGTACCGAAGGTGACTAGAAGTAGATCAGCTGAAACAAAAATACATAATTTAGAATAAAAATGGAGAAATAAGTTATTGGAGTTTTATCCACGCAGGAAAGTTTAAACCCGAGAGCGAAGTTGGTGGATAAAACGTAACTCAAACACGAATGCAATACAACTTTTTATCCACAATTACAGTTATTTAGGAAACGATTTCATTAAAAAGTGATTTGACATTTCGCTCTGACAGCAACGGTAACGTAAAAATAATTGAAATTAATTTAAAAAATTTGAATGGTTGCTATTTAGTTTCGATTGTAGTGTTGAGCATAATTGGTCTTGTTCTTGCAGTCTCGGTCTTGCTCTTGCGAAAAAGCAAGACCAAGACCAAGATTATCATTGGACTAGCAAGACCAAGACCGAATGAACAAGAACAAGACCAATACTAAGACCGAATATGCAAGACCAAGACCAAAACATCGGAATCGATTAAACAACGAGTCAGCTCGATGGTTACTGTGTATTATTTCGTGGTCATCAATGAAAAAATAAATTATAAATGCATTATGAATACATTAGAGGTGGTAAGTTACGGACCTGTATAGTTCCATGAACTATAATTTTGTGTCGGATACGTACCACAAAATTCACTCTAGTATACTCACTAGTTCTTTTTTTGTCCCCCACTACAGTTATTATCAACAAGCAGTAAAGTATGCAATTATGCTTCTAGACTGCCTATCAATCGATTAATATTAGCAGAATAATTTTTATTGGTGATTTTTTATGGAACTCTGAGCTGAATGCCAATCATGATTCATTCTTTATTTAGTATAAAATAGTATTGTTATTTGTTAGTTGAACCTTCATTAGAAGTAAAAACATTAAATAGTTCCATGGATATAATTCCAAGAAGTAGTTCCTTTTCGCTCCGGAAACGTTCCAGGTTCAATAAGCAGTTTTCCCGGAACTATCCACCTCTAGAATACATAAGAACACATAAGAAAACAAAAGTGAAAAAATAATTAAAATGACCCAGACCAAGATTGGATACGCTAGACCAAGACAGAGACCAAATAAGCAAGACCAAGACCAAGACCAAGATTGTCCAAGTCTTGGTCTTGCTTTGCTCATCACTATTCGATTGTTTATCGACTCCATTTGTGAAGTTGGTGAAAAATGAAAAAAAAAACGATTTTGTTCCTGAGATAATCCTTCATGGACCTGAAGAAGCAACTCTCCAATTATTGCCTGCCAAGTCCAGGGAACATTATGAAAAGGTATTTTCCGAATTTAATGAATGGAAAGTGAAGCGGGGTGTAATGACAATAAATGAGGAAGTTCTGCTATCGTATTTCTCAAATTTGCTGAAGAAGTATGCAATGTCATCCATGTGGTCGAAGTTCTCGATGCTGAAGGTCGTTATGAAGGTCCAGGTTCAATAAGCAGTTTTCCCGAAACTATCCACCTCTAGAATACTTAGGAACACATAAGAAAACAAAAGTGAAAAAATAATTAAAATGACCCGGACCAAGATTGGATACGCTAGACCAAGACAGAGACTAAATAAGCAAGACCAGGACCAAGACCAAGACCAAGACCAAGACCAAGACCAAGATTGTCCAAGTCTTAGTCTTGGTCTTGCTTTGCTCATCACTATTCGATTGTTTATCGACTCCATTTGTGAAGTTGGTGAAAATGCAAAAAAAAACGATTTTGTTCCTGAGATAATCCTTCATGGACCTGAAGAAGCAACTCTCCAATTATTGCCTGCCAAGTCCAGGGAACATTATGAAAAGGTATTTTCCGAATTTAATGAATGGAAAGTGAAGCGGGGTGTAATGACAATAAATGAGGAAGTTCTGCTATCGTATTTCTCAAATTTGCTGAAGAAGTATGCAATGTCATCCATGTGGTCGAAGTTCTCGATGCTGAAGGTCGTTATGAAGGTCCAGGTTCAATAAGCAGTTTTCCCGAAACTATCCACCTCTAGAATACTTAGGAACACATAAGAAAACAAAAGTGAAAAAATAATTAAAATGACCCGGACCAAGATTGGATACGCTAGACCAAGACAGAGACTAAATAAGCAAGACCAGGACGAAGACCAAGACCAAGACCAAGACCAAGACCAAGATTGTCCAAGTCTTAGTCTTGGTCTTGCTTTGCTCATCACTATTCGATTGTTTATCGACTCCAATTGTGAAGTTGGTGAAAAATGCAAAAAAAAATGATTTTGTTCCTGAGATAATCCTTCAGGGAGCTGAAGAAGCAACTATCCAATTATTGCCTGCCAGGTCCAGTGAACATTATGAAAAGGTATTTTCCGAATTTAATGAATGGAAAGTGAAGTGGGGTGTAATGTCAATAAATGAGGAAGTTCTGCTATCGTATTTCTCAAATTTCCGAAGAAGTATGCAATGTCATCCATGTGGTCGATGTACTCGATGCTGGAGGTCGTTATGAAGGTCCAGGTTCAATAAGCAGTTTTCCCGAAACTATCCACCTCTAGAATACTTAAGAACACATAAGAAAACAAAAGTGAAAAAATAATTAAAATGACCCAGACCAAGATTGGATACTCTAGACCAAGACAGAGACTAAATAAGCAAGACCAAGACCAAGATTGTCCAAGTCTTGGTCTTGGTCTTGCTTTGCTCATCACTATTCGATTCTTTATCGACTCCAATTGTGAAGTTGGTGAAAAATGCAAAAAAAATGATTTTGTTCCTGAGATAATCCTTCAGGGAGCTGAAGAAGCAACTCTCCAATTATTGCCTGCCAAGTCCAGGGAACATTATGAAAAGGTATTTTCCGAATTTAATGAATGGAAAGTGAAGTGGGGTGTAATGTCAATAAATGAGGAAGTTCTGCTATCGTATTTCTCAAATTTGCTGAAGAAGTATGCAATGTCATCCATGTGGTCGATGTACTCGATGCTGAAGGTCGTTATGAAGGTCCAGGTTCAATAAGCAGTTTTCCCGAAACTATCCACCTCTCGAATACATAAGAACACATGAGAAAACAAAAGTGAAAAAATAATTAAAATGACCCAGACCAAGATTGGATACGCTAGACCAAGACAGAGACTAAATAAGCAAGACCAAGACCAAGACCAAGACCAAGACCAAGACCAAGACCAAGACCAAGACCAAGACCAAGACCAAGACCAAGACCAAGACCAAGACCAAGACCAAGACCAAGACCAAGACCAAGACCAAGACCAAGACCAAGACCAAGACCAAGACCAAGACCAAGACCAAGACCAAGACCAAGACCAAGACCAAGACCAAGACCAAGACCAAGACGAAGACCAATGGTTAACTATTTTTATTGTTTCTAAATTTCAAGTGTATTTTAGAATCAATTCGCCGAGACAATAATAAATCGATGATTAAAGCTCGAGAGCTTTAGTTCAGATTGATAATGCCAAAATTATCTCAAGGAACAAATTATTAAAGAATATACGGGAAATGTAGTAACAATGAAAATAATAGCTAATTTATCAAGGTCGTTATATTTAATGAGATTATTTCTTGATCCAATGAAATTTCTAGATAATACAGGGTTTTTTATTACTAATTGGAAATATTTCAACTGTAGAATCCTGAGATCAAAATATGAAGATTCGACCCAAATCGCCTAAATTAAATGTGTCTCCTGTCTGAGTTACAGGGTGTTTTATTAAAGTTATTCGTGTTTTAAAACAATTTGGTAGATAAACTCTTCTAAATTATGTTAAATAAACGTTTCAGGCTATTGAATCAAAATAATTGTACAGCTTCATCTTTAATTCAAAATATTTCGAAAAATAATGACTTTATGGCCATGAAGAAATAGTATGATATTTACATAGATAGTATTTGAGAAACGAAAATTGCGTAAAATTCGGAAAGAACCATAACCCTGGCGTACGCCTCTGGTACTAGCCTGGAACGTTATTTATTTTAATTGAATTAAATTTCAAATTGTTATATTCACAATATCTATATAATACCGACGTACAATATCAAGTTAATTTCATCCTCGAGAGTGGCTTTTTTCAAATTCATATATTATTATGTTTTGGGTTTTTTATGATAAAACTAATTAAAGCAAATATTTTCAACTGAAATAAACAAAAAAATATCGCTCACTGGGAATTTTAGAATTCCATAATTCATTTTAATTTAATATTTACATACATTTATTTTGCAATTGACGTAATATACATAAATTTTCTTATTTTAATGGTTATTACCTGTAAAAGCAGAGAGATACAATCTCCATGACGCTTGAGTGCGGTTAACATTCTTCGTAATTTTTCCAACATGTTTTAACCGGTCAATCAAAGCTTCTTCTTTTTCATCGGGAATCATGTTTATTAAAACTTTTACGTCTGCAACGATTCGTTGTTGTTGGGAGGGAGAAGCAATTATAGGATTATTAAGGCTGCAAAATATCTTAAACAACAAAACAGTTGAATCATTACACATATCCATTTGCGACATCATAAGTGAAGACATTTTAGATATATATAAACTTCTCTCCGGCCCTAAATATGGGGTAAAGATACCTCATAGAAAGGACTGGTAAGACCCAAGCGGAGTGACGTTTTCCCGAGTAGACCATTCTTCCAAACGAAAAGGTAAGGAGCGATTTGAAAGAAAAAAGGATCGACACACCATATTTACACGAGACTTCTGTTCTAAGGTCATGACCTATTTATATGTGAAAAATGACCTTATTTATGAATCCATACGACTTTTCTCTATTCAAATTATTTTTAATTTTTTTCAGAAGAATTAAGATCTGATGATGTAACATTTTGAGTTATTCAATAGTTAATGAGTTAATAATAGTAACGTATTCCATTTACAAACTCTGGCTCAGACATGATAAACCTAGCTAAAATTTAATATAAACCAAGATAACTCGCTCCATATCTATAAGTTTGTCAAGACGGGTTCCCGGACAACAAATAAGGACTGATGTTAGCAGGATGAGATAACAAATGGTGAAAAGACGTATAGGACTTGCTATCTGAAATAGCATCTATCCCTAGGTTATGTTTATATTTGAATACGGTTTCTGAAAGGGAATTCCTGCCGACAAAGACATGATTTTCGATAAACGAAAACTGGAAACCAGTTTTTTGAAGTTTAGAAATTCTTATTTCAATTTTACAAAAAAAAATTCTACACTAATAATTATCTATATATATAAAATAAAGTCGCGTTAGTTGCACTATTTATTACTGAACCGATTTGGCTGAAAATTGGTGGGGAGGTAGCTTAGAACCAGGAGACGGGCATAGGATACTTTTTTAGGAATTGCACAGAAAAACATTATTTAAAAAAATTCTGCTTTGGACGAAAAATGGTGGTAAATTAAAATTTAAAATTTTTGTATAGGTATCGTTACTTGGAGATTAATAAATAAGCTTCAAAAATTATCAGAAAAAAAAAGTACTATACTCACTTCAAGTAGGAACTATTCACAATAACTCAAAATCGCATAAACTGTCAAAACTATATTTAGTGAAAGCATGCGATTAATCTGCTCTCATGAACTGAACTGAGGAAAAAATGTAAAATCTTCAATTTTTCAATGTTATTGTAATTGTAAATGGGTTTTTTATATTAAATTAACAAATGTGGTTGCAGAATCCCAATAAAACTGCGCATTTGCCAAGTTATTTCACCCAATATACTGTCGCCATCTTCTAAACTCAAATTAACATTTCATATAAAAGTGTACCTACATTGTTTCTTATTTATAGTAATTTGTACGTTATTGTAGTGAAAAGTTCTCTTTTTATCTAAAAATACCCTTCAAACAATCCAGAATGGACAATATCTATAATGTGTTTTATAAAAAGTAAGCCAGTTAACTTTCGACAGTCCCTATCAAGGATAAAACCCTCGGGAATCCTTTTGAATAAAAGGAACGTGCTTTCCCATTGATACGATGAATTAAATCATACTATCTGCAAATTAAATAGCATATATTATGTTCTTTTTAAAGTGCTGTAGGCGCGTTTCAGGATTATATTTTTCCAAACTTGAAACATACAGTAGGATGTTTTTTATAAATACGGCAACAGCGCTTAGTTAAGACTTACCATTAACTATTATGGGGAAAATAGATGAATGAAGTATATATCATATTAGTGGAATTCCATAAACTACCGTAGTTTTCAAGGTAACTGATATTCCGCAAAAACCTACCTGCGTCTTTAATCCTAGCTCGAGTTCCGCAAAAAGTCGAGAGAGGATTAGAATATGGCAAACAGCTAAAGGCCAGTTATTACGAGAGCTTATAAGTATGAAATAAAACCATTACTATACCTTCTTCAATACTTTTCCTCGCCCTTCTCGATGGTTATATGTCAGTTAGGCCCACAAATCAGGTAGAGTACTGTACCACTTTCGGATTAGAAGCTTATTTTTAATAATTAATAAGGTAGAAGTAATTGCCATACTAGCGGAAAAACTAGCTGAAATTTCCGACGAACAGAACACCTTATCGCTATAAGCTTCTAATCCGAAAGTGGTAAACTAAGGGCGTACTACGGGCCTTATTTGTTTAATAATAATAAAACAGCTTTAAGCCCGGGAATATATCTCGGGGAGGTTCGGGAAGGGTCAAGTGAAAATGAGGGCAAATTCTTCCTTTTATTGTGGTTTTATTTCCTTAAAAGTGAAGCTCTACCGGTAGTTCATCAAGCGCTAACTTTCCAACAAGTGATATACTGAGCATGCATCCAACTATACTAAGAAAAGGTAGGACAATTTTATAGCATTCGATTACTAGCAATATATGAAGCTTTTTCAGTAAACCAACAATGTCTAGGAATTCAAATAAAATGCATGCTTAATTAACTTAGAAACTACAGTTCATGCTGTTGATACTAATCTGAAGTTTCTTGAGACTGAAATTACTATATTGAGCTTTCAGCTGCCTTCATGTCTGGTCTCAGGAAGCTGTTGTATTGGGTGAATCAGACGACAGTCAAATCTTTCCGAACTACTGGAATCCCTGGTAGGAGTAAAGACTATTGGAACCACCTCAGTTGAACCTCGATAGGAAACTAATATAGATAAGAGCTTCGGATACTTTGTATGTATAGTTCTAGATTGTACATAAGAAATTAAGGGCCAAAGAATAATAATGCCTTAGAAAATAAACCAGGTGTAGTCATATTGCTTATTTATGTCCATTGTAAACTTGGCCTCATTCATAGTTTAGTGTAAAACCGGCTTTACGCAGTGTTCAGGTAGAGTGTTGACAAGACATTTTAGCTTTGGGCGGGAATGTCAATTGTCATTCAAGAAGAAGAAGCTTATGTATTGTTGGGCACGCATTATGTTTTTTGAGGATAAATTGAATAAAGCTCAATCGTTATTTGACAAATCTGTATAATTTATTACCGGCATCCTGATCAGAAGTGGGATCAGCTGTTTAAAGAACGCGTGTGCTGTGATTTTTAAGGTAAAGATTTAAGTTTATCCGATACAAGATGGCTATCGCTAAAAATGATGATAGGCTTTCTCCAAGCCATAAGATTGATGGAAATGTATTCGAAGAATTTGCCAGTAGACGAATGGAAATTCAAACAGTTCCGCAACAAGTGGTTGACATTAATGCTCTAATTACTGCTATGAATCGACTTATGCAACAAAATGCAACCATGCTACAAATGTTGCAACAAAATATTAGCAACAATAGCAACCAATCTCAGGTTAATGTTAACAATAGCAATAATCCAACTTATCATGTTATACCAGATTTCAGTGCTTATTTTCATGATAAAGTTCACCTTAGCAAATCATTAAATTCATGCTTTGAAGAACAGAAGGAGCAAGCTGCAATTGGATTAGCTTCTCATGAATTAGCCTCTATGATTATGACAAAAACCATACCAATATCGACGATTAATTTTCTTTGAACGACTTAATAATGAAAGAAGAATCGGAGAGCGACCCAAACCATTTACATCAGCAGTTAGTAATGTTACAAACAGTACCAAAAATTGAAACAGTTAAGCTGAAGTGTTTCAATTGCTACCAACCAAAAAGAAAAAAGGGATCATATTTCACTTGTGGTAAGATGAGACATAAATTTAACGACTGTCCAGAAAAGGCACATCGATATACTCATGTGGTACAACAAGGTAATCCTTATGTAGTTTCTTTTGATTTTTCATTGATTAAAGATGATAATTATTGCTTATGTAAATATAGTTTAGTTGCACTAATTGACTCAGGGAGTCCTATAAGTTTAATAAAAGAAAAATATGTTCCTTTTTATCATAAAAATGTTAATGTAAATTATAATTTTACTGGTATTAATGGCAGTAAAGTGGATGTTTTATAAATGACATTACAATTGATGTTAAGTTTTATGTTGTGACTGACACAACAATGTCTTATGCATCCATTTTGGGCAGAGACTTTTTAGCAACACCTGATTTAGAAATAGTTTTAAGTGATACAGTTAAAATCACAAAAATCTCTGAAATTACTCCGAATGACAAAAATTTAGACAATGAAATTAATTTTATTAATGCATTTAGATTATTTTGAGGATGGTGAGTTGGAGTTGGAGAAACTGGACATCAATCAAATGACTTCTTATGAAACTCAACAAGAGCTAAAGGCTTTGTACAAAACTGATTATAAAACAAAATTAGACACTGACTTAATAGAAAATGATTTTGAAATGCATATTGTTTTGAAAAATAATCAACGATTGTAGGGATCAGGATGTCGGTAATGTGCTTTACAAGTAAAAGTGTAGACAGAAGACTCACCATGGATGGAAGGGGGCCCAAAAGTGACTTCAGTTGAAGTAATATTGGATACCGATACCTTCCGGTTTGGAGAAAACTGGATCAGCAAAAAGTGCGGTATTTATGCCCAAATATTAACTAATTCCTCCTCAAACGAACGATATCTTTGAAAATCCGCCAAAATGCGTATTCACTAGCATGTGCTTTTCAACCTGGAGAATTCTTTTTGAAAAAAACTCTCGTTTTTTTCCTTATCACCAGTTATTGCCGGGAAAGTTTAATGTCAAAATACAAATGATAAGGTAATAATAGAATGAAATAGAACAAGTTGTCAAGTTAACGATGTTATTTTGAGAAATATTAACCAATTTAAATGAAGGTTGGGTTAATTATTATTGTGTTTATTTAAGAAATAATGTGAAGTTTTGTTAATAACCCTTTATTTATTTGGTAAAAACTATGACGAAGATGAAAAGTCTCAATAAGGAAAGGAAATAATATAAATCGTTCCCACTGCCATCCAGGGAATATGAGAAGTATATAGAACATATCTTATTTATTTTATTATTAGCATTAAAGTTACCAAATCTAATTTAGTTTGATTTGATTAAAATACTGATAACAAGAACGTATGAGATCATTATTGACAAAAAGGTAAGTTTTACTATCATTCCGTAACAAGCGGCCGTACTATAGTTCCTAATCCTACCATTCTGTTGAGCATAAAATATGAAAGCAAGAGCAGCCCTTAATAATCTTTTAATGCAATATTAGGTAGGGTAGGTATAGTTCTTTTCACGATCTAAGAAACTGACTAGACTTGACTTAAGCTTGAGATGCAATAAAACCATAAAACTTTTCGGATTTACCGTGCAGTGCCGCACTATACCTGATGAAAAAGAAAAAGTGCTAAGTAAATTAATTTTTACAATTTATTAATTTTTTTTATGTTCCCCTTACTAATGTGTAAAGTTGGTTGGGAATTGAATAAACAAAAAAAAATTTGCGGTAATACTATATTTTAACAGTATATAATAATTACATTTAAGAACAAAGTAAAACACATCATATCTTACTCTAAATCAATTTCTTCAACTTTTCTAGGCTTTACAGTATTATTTACAATTTTCCACACTGTACTTTCAGTAACGCCGGTTAAAGTTGATGTTTCCTTTAATCAAAAATGTTTTTTCTACGACCGTGCGTTTTAACCCATTTTCCCGCACGCATTTTAGTTTTGAAAGTGTCACTTTCCCGCACTAGTGCGGGAAAGTAAAATTATGCAAATTTTGACCTTATTAGATAGTTTTTTACTTCGGAAGTTATAACTACTGTTACAACAGGTAAATAAATATTTACGAAATAGTCCATCAAATAAAATCTACATCTTTTCTAGCTTTATGTTGCATTTTAAATTTTTTGAAAATATAAAATAATGAAGATATTTTTATATAAAATTCTTTCATCTACAAATGACTTAAAACCGTTGCCGTCACCGACATGGTCATCTTTATGCGACCTGCAACCGATGCCATCCTCATCGGCGTCATCTACTTACCAGTTAACACCAAATAACTCCACTGGTCCGGCAATTTTAGAATGCAACAAATTGTGTTTTTAATATTAATATTTATAATAATTAGTAGTTTTTAGTTTTAAGTTTTGTATATGTATGTTGAAATAAAATAATTTTTGAAAAATGGGTTGGTATACTTTTTGTATATACGGTCGAAGAAAAAATAATGTTCCTAACTCATGCGTAAAGTGTCTTTCCCGCCCTTGACTGCTTGTCCGAACTCCGCTCCGCGTCGTATATAAAAAATCGGTTATTTTATTTTGCTGACTTTGCGTTTTTGTTTAATTATAAGTTGCCATTTGGTAATACTGGGTCATACCCTAATAAAAAAAAATAGTAGATTATCGCATAAAAACGTTATTTATATCGAAATAATAGAATATAATTGGAGTGATGTATGATATTTTTTAAAACATCTCAGGCAAAGTCCTACATTGCACTTTTCGCAGACAGTACGACCAATAGTGTTGCAGGATAATCCAACATATCTCCTCTTCATCTCAATAGGCAACGGCCAATGGTTCAACCCATCAAACCTTATTTCTTCATAGACTGTGTCTCCGATCTGCTTATACTACCAGAGCAATTATCTTCTTCCCAAACAAATCTGGCATCCTTAGCAGTAGGAGGAATTTCAGAACTTGATTTGAAAATGGTTACTTCACGTAAATGTGAATTATCAGAAGAGGTTGATGGCTTTCTATACGATATTATTGGTACATCGGAGTCTCTGCTAAAGCATTGAACAGCATTGGAACAGTTTTCTAATACGTCAATTAAAATTTGATCATCAACGAAATCTGCATTTTACAAAGAATTTTTGGATTGTATGTGTTCCATTGAATAAATTCGTCTAACACAAGCTAATACAATTTCACAATTTGCTTTTAGCTGCCCAGGACTTACGTTATCTGGTATACCTTCTTCTTCATCCTCACCATCGTCTTCACCACTCAGTACCCCGTCTTCTATTTCAGGTATACAGCATTAGCTTCTTCCTTATCAGATGCTATTTCATCTAAATAGTCCAAGGCTTCTTTCAAGGATATCTTTCTGTAAAAAAAACAGGAATAATTTGCTCCAAAAGAAGTTAGAAGTTAGATTTTATAGCTCTTGCCATATGGCAACGAGGGGACAATTCGGGTTAAGATGGAATCATTCCCAGTGTATTCAATGTTTAGTGGGGAAGGTCGTAAGTTATTGGTTATAGATAAATTTAAATTTTCTAAAGCAAATACATTAAAATGCGGTCATCTTCAACATGACAAAACAATAAGTAGACAGGCTGTGAGTAGTTCACCGACCATTACCTACTAACACAGAAGCAACAACATGCTTTGAAATATTGTTGCTTTTTGAGCATTTTTCAATTTAATCTGCTCACGACAAGGAAAATGGACTTTGTATACAGAGTGTCCCAGGAAATCGTACCGAAGACTTGAGAGATGATCGATGGGCTAAAAACTCGTACCTGAGTTCACAAGGTTGGTGCAGATCTGTTTATAACGTCAGCAAGTGTGCATTTATAGTGTTTATAATCGATAAAATTTTGATTGATTCCCAATAAGTCGTTAAATAATTATAAATAAAAATGATCCAATAACTTTAGAGCACTATAGTTTGCAAACGAAGAAACAAATTTTATATATTTTGATTATTTCCACCCCTCGATTCTCTTCCAAATTTTGGTGCGAACTCCTGTGACACTCTGTATAATTCAGCAAACAATTATGAAAACATCCTCTATCATCTGTTCAATAACATTATTCACATCGATTTCCAAATAATTATTAATATTAACAATTGTTTATTTTTAATGTTTTATTTTTAGAACTAGAGGTCACCCGATAGACGTTGTTTTTTTGTGAATTTAAACCATTTTTTGAAAAGACAGTACCTACCAAAAAAACTTCTATGCAAAATGTCAACAAAATCGAGCCAACCGTTTAGGAGAAGTCCAGTTTGTAACCGATTGCAGAACCATCTTCCTGAATTTAAACCATCCCTTTAATTCCTCAAACACACACAAAAAATCTCATCAAAATTGGCACAGCCATTTAGGAGTTGTTCAGTGTAAACTCGATTGCAGCGCTACCTACCGGGACCAATTCTAAATCTAAAACATTCTCGAACCCACTTGAGCACACACACAAAAATTCATCAAAATTGGCACAGCCGTTTAGGAGGAGTTCGGTCACATACACACGGATAGAAGAATAATATACAGAGCGCGGCTAAATTATGGAACAAATTCGTAATTTTGCAAACAATTTATTTCAGATAAAAATCCAGAAATAGGTCGATTTTTTTAATAATCTGCAAAAATGATGACGTTACCAGTTTTGACGCGGTGACGTAATCGTTGATTTTTTTAAATTGAAATGTGGTTATTGTGATACCTCTTTTAATAATGAATGTTTGCAAAATAATGAATTTATTCCATAAATTAGCCGCGCTCTTTATATAAAGATTACTGCCCTCAAAATGATTACCTTCCAGAGACACTGTACCCAAAACAAACCTTGTTAAACCGGCACTGATGGTTCCTTGAAACATCATAATAGATGGTAACTCCTTTGGTTTGTTTAGTCCTTGACCTTTTAGAAACCACTGTGCATTGTTTAAATTTTGATTAATTGAAAAACTTCTTTTGCCGCTTTGCGCGATTTTTACTAGGGGTGAAACGTATGGGCTGGTGACACCATCGACATCGTCTCAGTCACCTCGTATCATAGGCGTACTATGAAACTTTTGAAAGGATTATTTTCTAAAAAATGTCTATCAAAATTTCAGGATGCCACAGCTCTAGTGTCATGGATTCTCGACGAAGTACTATGGACCAAAGACCTTGCTGCATCTATGTGGTCACACTAAATGAACTCTTCGAAATCACGGTCATAATCCTCCAGAGCCTGGTCTACCACTTTTTCTTAATTATGGTTTTTTTTCGAATGGAGGGGTTTATTAAAAAATTAAACAGATTTGATTTAATGGATTTATTAAAAAGATAATTTAAAAAATACCGTCATAAATTGTTTACAAACACAAAATGAACTACTGGTTTTGCTTTGAACCATTTCGATTAACAATGTTGATTTGGGCCCCTAGCCATTTTTGAAAACTGACTCTGGGGCCTTGTTTGGACTAGTTTGGAACCCTAAATTTTCAGCTCTTAAGATGCATTAGGGGCGTTGCAAACTCAAAAAACCAAGGCTACGGGCTCGAATTAATATTGTTAATCGGATATGGCCTTTGTTCCATGGTTTTATTGAACACAGTTCGAAACTCGTATATCGAAAAAACAGTAAATATGAAGATTTTAAATTTTAAATTGTGCAAATTACAAAGAATTATCGCTAAGCTATGATTTCTCACTCATTAAAACCAAAATTAATTGTTCGGTGCAGACATACTTTACCTTCTCCCACCATTTACATAAAATATCAACCATATCTTCTTCAAATTTACTATTTGGTGATGGCCACCAATAAATATAGGAACTTAATTCTGAATCACAGATCAAAACTAAAAATCTTTTTTTGCAGCATGATTTGAATGTCCATAAAACACTTACCCCTCGTTTCTGGCAAGCAGAAATATAATATAACGAAACCTATGAAAGTTGAAACACCATAAATGAACAAACTGAAGGACATACCTAAGGATTTTGCCAGCAATGGAAATCCAAAATCTAAGCCGAACGTAACAACGACAGCAAATATCATAGCTGTGGATACTCCTGTAGCTCTCAGCTCATTGGGATATAGCTCTCCTATATATCCGGTAGGAATGCTTCCTAGACCTAAGCCATGAGATAATATGAAAAGAGTAATGGAAAGAACTGGTAGCCAACGAATATAGCCGACAATAGGCGATTCTATTTCTTTAAGAAAAAAATAAAATGCAGTAGTTAATAAGAAAATTGAACAAAATAATGAAGATATTAGTAACAAAGGTCTTCTTCCGAATCGGTTTATGATAAAAATACACAAGAAAACCGCCGTGACGTTTACAAGACCAGCAATAATACCCACTTCATTTCCTGATAATATTGTTCCAGCTTCTATAAATATTAAACCCAGATAAGCAAAAACACTATTTATTCCAGAAACTTGCTGGGTGAAAATTAAAAAAAAACTTATCAGACACGCTTTTCTTGATTCGCGGGTTTTAAACAAATCCAAGTAGTTCATTTTTTTATTAAAATTATTAGTAGAGCATTCCTCTATAGATCTGTATTCTTTCTCAATATCTTTGCAGTCGTCATAAGCTCTTAATTTTCTTAAAGTATTTAGCGCTAAGGATCTTTTATTGTTTTGTATTAAATATATCGGAGATTCAACAGTGAAACTGTACAACATAAAATATATTATTATTGGTACAGTTATAACGAAAGTGAATATCATAACATTATTTATCATTGCTCCGAAAAAGAAACCAAAAAGCTCTCCAGCCGGTAGTCCTAAGCTTACACAGCAACTCAGCCAGGTTCTATTTTTGTCGTCTGCTATTTCAGTATTATAAACAATGATGGTTATAAACGCAACCATACTAGCAGTTCCTGACACGAAAAAACAAACGAAGTAAATGTAAATATGCTTTGCAAGAGCAATTGTAGTTAAACAGCTGAATACAATGATAGCGCAATAAAATATAGATCTTTTTCTTCCTATGATGTCAGAAGATTTTGATGATATTATTAAACCAAATAAAGCTGCAAAAGCTGGTAAGGATACTATTAACGAAGTTTCTAAGGTTGTTATTGGACTTCCTAATGGATTCATCTCAGTATTGTTGGACATTAGCTTGGGTATCACCGATGAAGACCATACCATCTTAGATCCGATGGAAATTAAAAGTATATTAGCTGAAATTATTAAAATAGTCCAAATTAGATTGTAAGGGATTGGATTGTTCTACTATACAGTGTGTAAAAACCAAACGGAATAGATTCATTATTTCGGTTTCTGTACATAGTGTTTATAAAAAATCCCGAAACACATCATATTTAGATTATAAATTGACATTCCTCAACGTGAAAATGCGATCCCTACCTTCAACCCCTTTCGAATTTCAGGTACAACCCCCAATTTTTTTAAATGGGAAGTATAGGCTTCTGATATATCGTTTGGGAGGTCTCTTCATTCTCTATTAAAAAATGTTATCGTTTTCAAAACTTAAAACTTATTACAATATTCCCAAAACTTATTTCCCGTTTAGGTCTTGATAATAAGAAAGTAAGCAAAAACCATAGCAATGTGCTTTTTAGATGTTATCCATTAAAAATACTTTAAAGCGTTTCCGTGGCAACGTTAGTTGGTTTAAAACGCCTTAGCAAATTTTAATTATACATAAGTTGTAAGTATTATAATTTTAGCTTGAAATTCGTTAACTTCAGTTTTACAAATGATTGGTTACGAAGGTAAAACCCGAACACAACAGGAAGTAAGTCGCATATTCCATGAAAAATTTCCTGATTTTCTGCCTATATCCCAAGGAACAATTAGTAAAATAGAGAAACAGTTTCGCGAGTTTGGTCATGTAAGGCAGTTAAAAATCCCAGCTGCCAATTCAATGAGTGATGAAATCAAATTAGATGTGATGCTTGAGTTGGAGGAAAACTCACATACATCGAGCAGACAGGGATCCACTACATTCAATGTATCGTTAGTAAACATTTTAAAATAAAATAAAATGCATCCCTATGTGATCCCTTTTGGTATAAAATAAAATAAGAAATAAATTCCCTTGAAAAAATTTTCAATAAATCATTGAACGTTAAAGAATGCATAAATAAAACTAACGAGGCCGACAGGTATCTAGAGTCAAGTTCATCACGTAAATAAACATATAACATTAAATAGTAAATATCAGCCTGAACTAGAACCACAATATAAATATGTGAATACGATATGGTTTCAGCAGGATGGAGCACCACCACATTACCAACGCAATGTCCGGCAGTACCTCGATGCAATATTTCCCAATCGGAGGATAGGGAGGCGAGGATCGATAGAATGGCCAGCGCGATCACCTGATCTTACATCATTAGATTTCTTTTTATAGGGATATGTGAAGAACATTCTGTACAAAACTAAACCTATTGATTTAAAAGAAGACAGTTTTATTTAAGATTAGGATGTTGCCAAGACGTTCGCGGTGAACATCTACTTCATTGACATTCATAGTTCTTTTTAGTGTTTTACATTTTATTCCGTTTTGCATTACATTTTAGTTTTTGATTGTACTCTCATTATTATTATTATCTATATTAGGTTACGATGAACCAGCACTAGTTTATTTATGATCAACTTAATACTAATTAATTGTCCTAGCTGAGTTTCGAGTTATTCAATTATTAGTTGAACAATAACAAAATTTTCAAATATGTGCATACAGAGCGTTTGGGAAAAAGAATAAGTTTATGGGGAAATGAATGAACCCTTTTAAAGATTTAAAAATGAAGCTTCTTTGAAAATGAATTCGTACGCCTACGATACGCGGTGACGGTTAGGCGATGACCAGCCAATAAGTTTTGTCCCTACCAAAAATCACACAACGCGGAGATAAAGAAGTTTTCATTTAAATAGATCGCAATTTATACAATACACACTTTACACAAATTGAACGTTTCACTTTTGGTTACAGGTGGCCAAAATTTCAATATACTGTGAGCTGTTTCACAGTCAGTATCGCTTTCAAACTTCCTTTCAATCTGGACCTGTATTTTTATTATTGTTAAAAATTACTTCAATTGAACAGTGATTGAGATATTCATATTTGTACGAATCATAAAAAAATATACATTAGTTATGACCCTAAATGTCGTATTTTCAAAAACTCCTCGGTGTCCTCTATTTCCCTTTTCCAATAAAACACCCTGTGTTTTTTTTTTCACATATTATGACATTAAAAAGTTTAATACGTTACCTGCTAGAGCACTTAAGTATAAAATCCATGAAGAATGTGCTGCACTTTCATTTTCATTTTCAAAATTGTCAACAGCCAAGACTTCTTTTTGTAGAATTACTCTACTTTCCTTTACTGTCATTTTTTTATAATAAAGGTATTGCTATAGGAATTCGTTGTTTTAAAAAAAACAGTGTCAAAATATTTTCACATCTGCTTAATATGTTATACTTATATTGTATTTTATCACTTATTTTGTGATAAAGGTATTAATAAGCGTAGGTTATCCAACAAATGAGCTGGGTATCTTTGTTAAATTACATAAATTCTGGAATAACAAACAGTATTATAAATTTTTTTATTTATCTACATAATAGTATATTATGCAATGAACATTTAATGGCGCGGGTATACGAGCGTTGTGATATATACGAGTGTCATAATTGCCATCAAATGCGAGTTGCATACACTATTTTTTCTTCGACTTCATAGACTTCAAGCCAAAACAAACCTTAAAGGAACAGGTGTTTTCGTTAATGAAGATTTGACGGATTTACGTTTCAAGCTGCTACAATCAGCAAGGAAAAATTTGGAGTTAAAGTTGCTTGGTCACAGAACTGCAGAATATATGTGAAACGTGGCAACATCGTTGAAGTTATTAATCAAGAAACTGATCTAAATTGAGGAAGAAATATTAAACTTGTTGTAAATAGACAAAAACATAAAATTCTTTACATTAGGCCTGGTTTACATTTGAGCACTATTTTCAATTTAAATTTATTTTTATATTATCATTGAACAATAAATTACATGGTAACTTTTTACTGTGATTTTTCAGATAGATCATGTATTTCATTTCTTTATATTAGGCATGTTTTGCAATGAATACCTGTTTAAATTAATTTGCATTATTTTTATTGTATGCATAAATATATTTATAAGTTTATTTAATTTTCATTAAGCACTATTTCAATTTCATCAAATCATAGTCAACTGAACTCACTAAAGAACGGATGAATAATATTAATGTGTACTTTCAGAATTGTAGAGATTTAAACAGTAAAACCAATGATTTCTTTAGAAAATAACTTCGATAACATTATAGCTATGGAAACATGGTTACAGCAAGAAGTAAATGATGAAGAAATTATAGATACAAGTATGTATCAACTAGTAAGAGCTAATAGAAATTTAGAATTAACTAATAAGGTAAGAGGTGGGGGAGTATTTATTGGAATAACCAAAAAGTATAAGTTAATTAAAAGTGTTCAAAAATGCAGTACGTTTGAAGCATTAGCAGTACATTTAAAAATTAGCAACAAAAAATTTACTTTTATAGTTTGGTATATTCCTCCAAATAGTTCTAATAATGTGTATGAATCAGTATTTAATTTTGTACAGGAACAAATTGTCGATGTTGAAAATACCTACATATTTGGGGATTTCAATAATAAATTGAGCATATTATATGGATTTTTAAATTTTAATTCCTTTACGCTCTATAACGATGTTAAAAATTTCAAAGACAAAACACTTGATTTAGTAATTAGTTCAAAAAATAGCCAACAATACTGTAATGTCTTAAAAGATTTGACTCCGTTTGTAAAAGAAGATATATATCATCCCAGCCTTGATATTACAATTAAATTCAATAAAAAAGAAAATTCCAATCAATTCCAGTCTACTAACGAAAATCGCTATAGCTTTAAAAAAACAAATTTTGAAAGTCTTGCAATTAATGTGAGAGATACCGATTGGTCAGCGGTTTTACTGAAATCCGATGTAAATACGGCTCTAGATAACTTCTATAAAATATGGAATCATATTTTATCAAGCTACAATGTATATCAAATTTTCACAAAGAAAAATATTTAGGAATCAAAAGGCAGGTTAAAGCGTTTATAAAAAAAGAAGAGAGTATGTACCTCAAAGATATGCAAAAGAATGTATCAGATAATATTAATTGTTTTTGGAATTATGGACAAGATTTATACAGATTTTCGGAAAGCGTTCGATCGCGTAAATCATGATGTGCTGTTGAAAAAACTAGTAAGTTATGGGATAACTGCAGACTTTATCGAATTAATTAGAAGTAATTTAGAAAATAGAAAATTCGTCGTCAGACATAATGGAAATGTCACTGGAAATTACCATGCACATTCCGGAGTGCCGCAAGGTTCTAATCTCGGACCTCTCTTATTTATTATATTCATCAACGATTTACCTATACTGTGTGACTTTTGTTTGCAGATGACCTCAAAATTTTCAGAAGAATAAACTCAGTCAGAGACTGTGTTATGATTCAAAAAGATATACACAACATTTATGAATGGAGTCTGATTAACAAAGTGCATTTTAATATTAGCAAACGTAAGGTAATGAGTATTACTCGTTCTAAAGATCCCATTTTATTTGAGTACGAGATGGGAGGAGACACGTTGATGAGATGTATAGAAACTAAAGATCTGGGAGTAACGTACAATAACGTCTTTTGTTCTGCTGCACATTTAAAAAATATAGTTTCTGCTGCCAATAAAATATTAGGGTTTGTAATGAGACAAACGGCAAACTTTAATAATATCAACACTATAAAATCGCTCTACTTTGCTCTAGTACGACCTAAATTAGAATTTGCTTCAATTGTTTGATTTTCGGAATACATATCTGCATTGGAAATGGTAGAAAAGGTCCAGAACAAGTTCCTTAGATATTTATACTATAAAAAATATCGTACCTGGCCGGAGTATAATACAGTTAGATCGAGTCATTTGAGATATCAATTCAAAACTTTATCGCTAGAGCAAAGAAGAACTTTATCTGCTATTATGTTCTTCTACAAAGTTCTCGATGGTAAAATTAACTGCCCGGAAATTCTTCCATCTATTTCATTTAATGTCTCTGGACGTCGCACTCGTACAATGCTAATGTTTCATATACCAAATGTGTTTCTAACAGTTAGGGATCCTTTTGTGACTATTATGAAAATAATAAATAATTACAACTTATTAGTGGATATTGATTGTTGCAAACTTGTTTGAACCTCTACAATTCATACTTGGGATATGTTATTGCTATTATTATTACTATTTCTATTAATTTGTTACTATATTTTAATTTAAAAATGATTGACCATGTAATTAGGCCTTTAGGTCTGTTTGGTTATAAATAAATAATGAAACACTATTTTTCAAACACTAATTTAATTCTCAGTTCCAGTAAAAACAACTGTATAAATCTTCGTTTGGAGTAATAAATTATGTTTTTCCATCCACCGTGCAATTTTAATGATGATATGTCAGTAGGTACCAGCATCGACTAATATTGTCGCAGAACTGCGGCGAAATAAATCTCCGGTATATGAATTTGCATCTGGTATATTGCATTTTACAACAACTAAGGTCGTTTCAAATAATAATTCCCACTCTTGCGGAATTGCATATTTCTGAAAAATAATAACGACACATGACTTCTGACTTCTGTAATACATCTTTTAATAATGAATGTTTGCAAAATAATCAATTTGTTCCATAAATTAGCCGCGCTCTTTATATAAAGATTACTGCCCTCAAAATGATTAACCTCCAGAGACACTGTACCCAAAACAAACCTTGTTAAACCGGCACTGATGGTTCCTTAAAAAATCATAATAAATGGTAGATGTTAACTCCTTTGGTTTGTTTAGTCCTTTACCTTTTAGAAACCACTGTGCATAGTTTAAATTTTGATCAATTGAAAAACTTCTTTAGCCGCTTTGCGCAATTTTTTGTAGGGGTAAAACGTATGGATTGGTGACATCATCGTCACCGTCTCAGCCACCTGGTACCATCAACGTACTATGAATCTTATGAAGGAAATTAATTTATTTCTAAAAATTTCTATCAAAATTTCAGGATGCCACAGCTCTAGGGTCATGGATTTTCGACGAAGTACTATGGACCAAGGACCTTGTTGCGTCTATGTGGTCACACTAAATGTCCTCTTCGAAATCACGGTCATAATCCTCCAGAGCCTGGTCTACCACTTTTTCTTAATTATGATTTCTTTCGAATGCAGGATTTTATTAAAATATTAAACAGATTTGATTTAATGGATTTATTGAAAAGATAATTTAAAAAATACCGTCATAAATTTTTTACAAACACAAAATGAACTACTGGTTTTGCTTTGAACATTTGAGTTCATTACATTATTATTTTCATTCCGATTAACAATGTTGATTTGGGGCCCTAGCCATTGTTGAAAACTGACTCTGGGGGCCTTGTTTGGACTAGTTTGGAACCTCTTCTCCTGAATTTTCAGCTCCTAAGATGTATTAGGGGCGTTGCAAACTCAAAAAACCATGGCTAGGGGCTCGAATCAATATTGTTAATCGGCTATGGCCTTTGTTCCATGGTTTCATTGAACACAGTTCAAAACTCGCATATCGAAAAAACAGTAAATATGAGGATATTAAATTGTACAAATTATAAAGAATGATCGCTAAGCTACGATTTCTCACTCATTAAAACCAAAATTAATTGTTCGGTGCAGACATACTTTACCTTTTCCCACCATTTCCCTCAAATATCAACAATCTCTTCTTTAAATTTACTAAATGGTGAAGGCCACCAATAAATATAGAAACTTACATCTGAATCACAGATCAAAACTGAAAATCTTTTTTTGCAGCATGGTTTGAATGTCCTTAAAACACTTACCCCTCGTTTCTGGTAAGCAGAAATATAATATAACGAAACCTATGAAAGTTGAAACACCATAAATGGACAAACTGAAGGACATACCTAAAGATTTGGCCAGTAATGGAAATCCAAAATCTAAGCCGAACGTAACAACGACAGCAAATATCAAAGCTGTGGATACTCCTGTAGCTCTCAGCTCATTGGGATATAGCTCTCCTATATATCCGGTAGGAATGCTTCCTAGTCCTAAGCCATAAGATAATATGAAAAGAGTAATGGAAAGAACTGGTAGCCAACGAATATAACCGACAATAGGCGATTCTATTTCTTTAAGAAAAAAATAAAATGCAGTAGTTAATAAGAAAATTGAACAGAATAATGAAGATAATAGTAACAAAGGTCTTCTTCCGAATCGGTTTATGATAAAAATACACAAGAAAACCGCCGTGACGTTTACAAGACCAGCAATAATACCCACTCCATTTCCTGATAATATTGTTCCAGCTTCTATAAATATTAAACCCAGATAAGCAAAAACACTATTTATTCCAGAAACTTGTTGGGTAAAAATTAAAAAAAAACTTATCAGACACGCTTTTCTTGATTTGTAGGTTTTAAACAAATCCAAGTATTTCATTTTTTTATTAAGATTATTAGTAGAGCATTCCTCTATAGATCTGTATTCTTTCTCAATATCTTTGCAGTCGTCATAAGCTCTTAATTTTCTTAAAGTATTTAGCGCTAAGGATCTTTTATTGTTTTGTATTAAATATATCGGAGATTCAACAGTGAAACTGTACAACATAAAATATATAATTATTGGTACAGTTATAACGAAAGTAAAGATCATAACATCATTTATAATTGCTCCGAAAAAGAAACCAAAAAGCTCTCCAACCGGTAGTCCTAAGCTTACACAGCAACTCAGCCATGTTCTATTTTTGTCGTCTGCTATTTCAGTATTATAAACAATGATGGTTATAAACGCAACCATACTAGCAGATCCTGACACGAAAAAACAAACGAAGTAAATGTAAATATGCTTTGCAAGGGCAATTGTAATTAAACAGCTGAATATAATGAAAGCGCAATAAAATAAAGATCGTTTTCTTCCTATGATGTCAGCAGATTTTGATGATATTATTAAACCAAATAAAGCTGAAAAAGCTGGTAAAGATACTATTAACGAAGTTTCTAAGGTTGTTATTGGACTTCCTAATGGATTCATCTTAGTATTGTTGGACATTAGCTTGGGTATTACTGAGGAAGGCCACACCACCGTAGATCCGATGGGAATTAGAAGTATATTGGCTGAAATTTTTAAAATAGTCCAAATTAGATTGTAACGGATAGGATTGTTGTATTATTTTTGCCCGGTTGCACCGTTTACTTTAAGACAGTCTTAAAATGAAGTAATCCTAAAAAAGACTAGTTTGCGTTGCACCGTTCTTTCAGTATTCCTTAAACTAGTTAAGTTCCCGACTTGGTCGACCCAAGTTCGTACGGGTCCTAGGATTGATAGAGGAAATAAAATATCACCTAATAAGGAAACCCACAAGACCAAATGATCAACTATTATTACAGAAACAGCAGTGTGTCTCCCATGGATCAGTTCCTAGCAGCACTTCGGTTTTATGCCTGCACTGGGTATTTAATAACCATGGTTTGTGTCTGAAGTTTGTAGTTTTCTTTGTATTTATAGGTTAATCGTTCACATTTGATGCATTTGACACTCGATACAAAGCCAAATCTGAAAAGTCACCAATAATTTACTAGATTTTCTCAGTGTTGCCATGTACGTAATGCGTTAAGTGGTTCTTTACTAAGTAATGCTTAAGCTGCAGCGGTGCAACAACCGAGACAATTAATTAAGTGCTTCTTAAAGTTAAGAACAACTTACGAAACGCATACTTAAATTCTAAAAGGTGCAAACGGGCATTAAACTCTTATTATTATTATCTATACGTTACGATGAACTCTGGTCAGCACAAGCTGGCCTTCATCGAGTTTTTTTATGATCAACTTAATACTAATTAATTGTCCTAGCTGAGTTTCGAGTTATTAAATTATTAGTTAAACAATAAAAAATAACAATGATAAAATTTTCAAATATGTGCATACAGAGCGTTTGGGAAAAGGAATAAGTTCATGGGGAAATGAATACCCTTTTTAAAGATTTAAAAATGAAGCTTCTTTGAAAATGAAATCGGACGCCTAAGATACGCGGTGACGGTTAGGCGATGACCAGCCAATAAGTTTTGCTCTACCAAAAATCACACAACAGAAGTTTTCATTTAAATAAATAATCGCAATTTAAATAATACACACTTTACACAAATTGAAAGTTTCACTTTTGGTTACAGGTGGCAAAAATGTATGGCGTGTCTTCTGTCCATTTTTTTGTATTGTTTTTAATTATAGCAACGGAATTTCAAGATTTTAAAATTTCAAGATACTGTAAGCTGTTTCACAGACACAATCGCTTTCAAACTCTCCTTTCAATCCGGACCTGTATTTTTATTATTGTTAGAAATTACTTCAATTGGACAGTTATTGAAATATACATATTTGTACCAATCATAAAAAAAATATACATTAGTTATGACCCTAAAAGTCGTATTTTTAAAAACTCCTCGGTGTCCTCTATTTCCCTTTTCCAATAAAACACCCTGTGCATTTTTTCTTATATTATGACATTAAAAAGTTTAATGCGTTACCTGCTAGAGCACTTAAGTATAAAATCCATGAAGAATGTGCTGCACTCCCATTTTCATTTTCAAAATTGTCAACAGCCAAGACTTCTTTTTGTAGAAATACTTTACTTTCATTTACTGTCATTTTTTTTATAATAAAGGTATTGCTATAGGAATTCGTTGTTTTAAAACAAGCAGTGTCAAAATATTTTCACGTCTGCTTAATATGTTATACTTATATTGTATTTTATCACTTATTTTGTGATAAATGTATTAATAAGCGTAGTTTATCCTACAAATGAGCTGGGTATCTATGTTAAATTACATAAATTCTGGAATAACAAACAGTATTACAAATTTTCGTTTATCTACAAGGTAAGTCATAATAGTATATTATGCAATAAGCATATAATAATGGCACGAGTATACGAGTGTTGTAATAAATACGATTGTCATAATTGCCATCAAATGCGAGTTACATACATTATTTATTCTACTTCATAATGAAACACCAATTTAATTGATAATGAAATTCGCAGTTCTAATAAAAATAACTTTATAATTCTTCGTTTGGAGTAATAAATTATGTTTTTCCATCCACCGTGCCATTTTATTGAAGATATGTCACTATAAGCATCGACTAATATTGTCGCAGAACTACGGCGAAATAAATCTCCGGTATATGAATTTGCATCTGGTATATTGCATTTTACAACTAAGGTCGTTTCAAATAATCATTCCCATTCTTGCGGAATTGCATATTTCTGAAAAATAATTACGACACATGACTTATCACAGTGAAATCTCAACACAACAAACAGCATAATACAATTACAGTTGATGCGCAATTTCGTACAGTGCGAGAATAAATTAATTTGTTTTAACGTCATAATTTGCAAAAATATGACACTTTTTAACGGCCATTTAATGATTCCCATAGGAATGTCAATCTAAATTAGGAGTATCATGTATAGTTAAACTTTCTAGTAAATGTTTGTATGAGAAACATTCAACAGAGAACGGTCCTGTGCCTCCGATAAGGACGAGAGATTTGCTTACAGAGGTTGATATTTTAGAAAGCCTTGAGATATTGTAACTTGTTGTATTATCACACTGATCGAATATGCTGTGTAGTTGTTTATAATAGCTTTGGGATATTTGGGGTTATAATTAGATAGATTGTTTCAACGGTTAGTTTATCATTGACTTTGGGTAACGAGGCCCAAACTTATCCAAATTTAATATAAATGACAGTATACTTTCGACAAAAACTTGAATTGTTCCATTAATTCGTACCAACGCATGCGTCAAGTTCTGACCACAGATCACCTACTAGTCCTGACCTTGTCGAACAGCCACCATTTTAGTTGTTATTGTTTACATGAGCTTCTTTTATCAATATAAAGTCAATAGTTAATAATAATGGCTTTTAATTCTACAGTGAATTCAAAGTTTTGACAAGCCAAACTAGAAAAGTGGTTACAAACGTTAAATTTTCACATAACAGAAAATTTATTCAATATTACAAAGTATCTCATGAAAGTGTAATGAATTTGATAAAATCACTGAGATTTTATAGGAGGAAAACAAAAAATAATCGGATATATGTAGATTGATGAGAAAGCCCGAAATTCAACAACTCAGGAGAAACTTTCTTAGAAACATCTGAAATAATCGCGTACAAAACCGCACAACAATTTATGTGGATGAATCGTACATCCAGTCATCGCATACACACTCAGGAAGTTTAAATTGCAATAATAACGAACACTGTCAGAAGCTTGTGTCGAAAGGACAAGGATTAATTATAGTACACGCGGGCAGTGAGAATGGTTTCATAGAAGACGAATATCTGAAGTTTAAATCACTTACAAAATCAGGTGATAATCGTGGTGAAATGAACTATAATAATGATAAGAAACGGCTTCAAATACCAAATCTACCACCTAATAGCGTTTAGCTAGAAAAATGTCAGTAGATATAAAATGACTGTGCAAAAGTGCTTAGTACGAAAACTAATGACAGTGCAAAGAGGTAAAGTACGGAAGTAACTGGTCTGTCATTAGAAAACTTTCTATTCAGCACTTTTGCACTGTCATTTAATATCTACTAATGTCCAACTATGGGCTCTAAGAATGGAGAAATGAGAAAATGCCTCGATAGAAAAATATAATTTTTACCAATGACATGTTGAAAATTGATTTGTATTGCATAATTTAAATTTACAAAACTGAGGTAGTCACTCAGTCTACTATATTATCCGGACCCCCATCTAACTGAACTAGAAGGGGTATCTTTGAAATAGCCCATCACGTCTTCTCCTACTTATAGGCACTTCAGCAAAAAAATTCTCTGTCTGTTTCACTGTTAAATTTTTCTTTAAGCAGCTTAAATTCTTCTACTTTTCTTTGTTTTATTCTCACCTTCGCTATAGCCTGCCTATTTGGGGTTCTTGTAGTTTGTACCTCTTGGAATCAATTTTTAAATTACAGAAAGGGCTCTAATGTGTAGTTAATTATTTAGGTTAGAATGTATGCTTATTGTTAAATTATAGGTTATTATTATGTGTTTAGCTATAATAATTATTGTAATCATAAAATATATCGACTAGGCAGTTTGATTATAAGTTAATTATCGATATAAGTAACAATTGCAAAATAAGCAGACTCGCGCTAGATTGAAAGAATGTGTAGGCTGGCAATTGTTGCTTATGGGTTTTTGGTCGGGGAGTTCAAATTAAACATTTGTCGAAGAAAGATGTGTCTTATTTAAAGAACGTCAACCCTAATTAAAAGGAACCTACACCGAATAATTTAACATTATCAGAGGGCAATTTGCTACGTATTTTGTTTAAGGTGTAATTAAGTGTTACTTTGTTGCTTTTAGCCAGTTGCTTAAGGAATTGTTTGTAGTTCCAGACTCACAATTTCAGAGTCTTTAAAGCAGGTTCAGCATTATGCATACAATAAAACATGGTTTTTTTTTATAAACATTTGTTTTTTTTTTCTATTTCGCGAAATGTGAATATCAGCCAGCTGTTTTGTTATTAAACCAACGCTACGTTTTTTTCCAACCCAGCTTAACTCACAAGAAGAATCCTCCTACAATAAAAATGTTGTTTATTCGATGTTTTATTTATGGGATGAACAGACGTATCTGACAAAGTAAAAGCCTTTCTTTTCATTTGTGTACTGAGAGATGAAAGGGAAAAAAAGAAAATCCAAACAGAACATACCCTAAGATATGAAAACCAGAACCGGCTTAACTTTTCGAAAACACATCATGTTATAATCCTCCAGGTTTCTTTTTCAACTTAAAAAAGGAAATTATAACATAGAAATTGATCATGAAAAGTTTTGTTGAATATTAAATAAAATACTGGAAAGAGCCAGAGCTCTATTCGTGTCAGGAGGAATTATAATCTTGGTTTTGTGATTTCGTTATCTATTTTCAAGTCCAAAGATCTAGGCCTTCGCTCTGGATTGGTTTACCTACTAAATACTTTTTTCTTTGGTTTCCGTATCACTCCATTAGCTTTCATGATGGAACTTACTTCCTTTATGGTTATCCCATCATTGGTTAAAACATTATGAATTCGTGAACACGCGAGAATATCTGAGATTTCCTCGCAGTTTCTTTTCGTATTTCTTCATTGCATTGCATGATAGTATACCAGTAAGTTTCTCAGTTTTGGGCACTCTCGCTCAATCCGAAAAACGGTGTCATTTTTAGTTTTTGATGTTCCTTCTAGGATTCTAGATCTATTGAGAAGATCCATGAAACCCCCTTGTCTGTGGGACCCTCCGCCGATTGTCCAGAGGTGCGTCATGGTTACTTATCCTCTTGGTCTCAAGCCTTCCTTATATTCTGATAAAGACAACGAGGACCCCCTCCAGAGCTATGATGGATGCATTATTCTCTACGCCCACCTCGCACTTGTTTCATCTCCACATATTACTCGGTGTATGTGTACTATTCAAGACGTAAACCTGAGACCTTCCTTTCTGAATGGAGACATAGGCGGATATTATGGATTTAATTGCCATATGCTTTCTATATTCATCTTGAATCCGGTGCAGTCTGCCGCTACCTTCTTGGAGTTCGCTGAAAGTCACGACTTGGATTTTTGGCCTTTTTCCTCTGTGTTGGCATTCAGGTAGCGTGATTCCATCTGGCGTTAGCTTTTTAGAGCATCTTTCAGTTTGGTTGCTTTTTGTTTTCCTTTGTTTTGTTAGTAGCTCTGGAAAAATCAGGACTCTATGTTAACCTGGACTTGTTTCGCCAACTTGCTTTACTTGGCGTTGGAAATACTAGATAACGTTTCTGTCTTAACTTCGCCATATGTCGGAAGGTTCACGTTGATCAACGTTTCCACCCTGCTAGTACTTGTGGTTCCTTCGGGTTTCCTGGTCTTATGGTCTTAAGTTTTCGTTTGCTTTCATTTCTACTTTGTATTCCATTTCTATCCCAGGAGTAGCAGGTTGTAGTTGATCCACCACAACAGAGCCCCGCATATCTCGGTAGAACGTGGATACAATGGGGTTCCGCCTGGTGTCCCTAGAGACCACTCCTGGATATTGAACAATCCATGAAAGAAAGTAATAAAATTTAAGATTACTAGAAGAAATTATAGGACAATATAACATATTTCCACTTGATCAACCTATATACAACACAACCTCCTACTAATCCGAATATTGTTGGGAAAATCGGATCGTTCTATACATAAGCCTTATCCTATATTAATGAAACAACCTTTTAATAAACTGAAGCCGACTCTATACTTTGGCTTAATGGATGCTAAAATTATCTATCTATTCCAGTAACAGGTAGAAGGGCTTACTTGCGTATTCAGAAATTTATATACAATATGCAATAGATCCAGGTTACATAAATCATTTAGCTTTCCATTTATCCTATTATCAATCATTCACCCGTGAAAAAGGGAAAAATATTATTTTTTTTTGGCAGTTGTTGATGTTTTGTTCGATTATTGGATATTCGGAAGGTTATTACTCTCGGTTGTGTTTGACAAGATTTATGGGTTTTTCTATGCTATATATCCAAAAATGTTTTCGCAATCAAGAAAATTATAGATATTGAGTTCATTCCCAAATTTAGCTAGAAAAAAATCACGGCACATGTAGGCTTCATTATTTCGAATGGAAGCCGTTTTCACCATCGAGTTTCATGTGAAAAAGAAAGTAGTATAAGGCTATTCCCCAAGGCCTAAAACTGGATAATCAACTAGAACAATTAACTTATGGGGATGCCGTGCTTGGTACTTGGATGTATTCCTTGAGTACTACTTTTCATCCGAAAACAACATGGCATACACATGTTTATATATCAAACGGTGACCATAGGTTAATTGTTCTTAATTATAACTTTTACCTCATATTTGGAAAATTACTAACAAATGAAGTATCGCCGCATATTGTATGCCACTAGTGTTTTTAACATGTTTTTAACCCTTAGTATCACTTGGATTTGTATGCCATTTGTTTTCGGATGAAAAGTAGTACCCAAGGAATGCATCCAAGTACACGGCAACCATAAGTTAATTGTTCTAGTCGATTATCCAGTTCTGGGCCTTGGGGAATAGCCTTATTCTACTTGTTTTTCATATGAAACTCGATGGTGAAAACGGCATCCATTCGAAATAATGAAGCCTACATGTCTACCGGTATAACACTTTTTATATATGTAACTTTTGATTCCAACATGTAGATGGTGATGAGCAAATGCAAGACCTAGACCGAGTTAGTCTTGGTCTTGTTTTTGTGGTATTGCTCTTGGTCTTGCAGGGTCCTGTTTTGGTCTTCCCAAACACTCATCGCTACCATTCTTAGTTATAGATTTTTATAGTAATATTAATTTTATAAATTACGTGTTTAAATTGATTTTCGGATACGGCTCGCATTATTTATTGACTATTTTTCAAAATTTTGACAATTTTTGACGATTATTGACCATTTCTCAAAAGTTTGACAATTATTGACCATTTTACAAAATTTTAACAATTATCGACCATTTTACAAAATTTTAACAACTATTGACCATTTTTCAGAATTTTTACAATTATTGACCATTTTTGACAATTATTGGCCATTTTGGCTGTTTTTCAAAATTACTGACCATTTTTCCAAATTTTTGAACATTCTTGACCATTTTTCAAAATGATGACAATTTTCCAAAATTTTGGACCATTTTTCAAAATTTTTGACCATTTTTGACAATTATTGACCTTTCTTTACCATATTTCAAAATTTTTGACAGTTTTTCGAAAACTTTAATAATTTTTGACAATTATCAACTTACTATTATTCAAAATTTTGACAATTTCTAGCAATAATTGTTCATTTTTGACAGTGTTTACAATTTTTGACCATTTTTTATAGTTTTTGACAATTATTGGCCATTTTCGACAATTTTTCAAAATTTTTGACTATTTTTCAAAATTATTGACCATTTTTGATAGTTTTTGACAATTATCGACCATTTTTCAAAATTTTTGACCATTTTTGACAATTATTGACCATTTTTGATCATATTTCAAAATTTTTGACAACTTTTCAAAAGCTTTAACAATTTTCGACAACTATCAACTATTTTTCAAAATTTTGACAATTTTTAACAATAATTGTCCATTTTTGACAATTTTTAACAATAATTGTCCATTGTTGACAATTTTTCAAAATTTTTGACCATTTTCAATAGTTTTTGACAGCTATCAACCATTTTTCAAAATTTTAACAATTTTCGACAGTTATTGACCAATTTTGACAATAATTCTTCATTTTTTACAGTTTTTAAAAATAATTGACATCCTTTAGCGATTTTTGATTGTTTTTGACCATTTTTGACAATTTTTCAAAATTTTAGATCATTTTTCCAAATTTTTGACCGTTTTTGACACTTTTTGACAATTATTGACCATTTTTCACCATATTTCAAAAACTTTAACAATTTTTGACAATTATCAACTATTTTTCAAAATTTTGACAATTTTTAACAATAATTGTCCATTGTTTGACAATTTTTCAAAATTTTTGACCATTTTTAATAGTTTTTGACAACTATCGTCCATTTTTCAAAATTTTATCAATTTTTGACAGTTATTGACCAATTTTGACAATAATTCTCCATTTTTTACAGTTTTTGACCATTTTTGATAGATTTTGACAATTATTGACAATTATTGACAATTATTGACAATTATTGACAATTATTGACAATTATTGACAATTATTGACCATTTTTAACAATTTTTGAAAATTTATGACCATTTTTCAAAAAAATTTTAAAATTTTTGACAATTGACCATTTTTGACTATTTTTGAAAATGTTTCGCCATTTTTCAAAAAAAAATTTTAAAATTTTTGACAATTTTCATATTATTTTATTTTATTTTTAAACTGATAAATTGTTAAATATTCACCAATTGAGTTAATTCGGAGGGCGTGGTTTGTTTAAATAAGCGAGCGAAAAATATTCCTTTTTTGCGCTAGAGCGTAAAGTAACAATCCTCGGCCTTTGTCGACTTTACGATTTCATTCGAATATAGTAATTAGTTATTTTACGCGCAACTGTAGAAAAAGATGTTTTTAATAACTCTTATAACGATGCCTATATGCAGTTAATAATTTCTAAGCAGTTCCCTTGCACATTTTTGTTATTTCTTATTGTTTCTTGACAGAAGGGGAGCCCAAGCAGGGATTTCGGGATTTACTAAAGCGTGGCAGGGGGAAACTTTGTACCCGGTTAAGTACCTCCACCAAATATGAGCCCCATATATGATATGGCCACCCATCAAGGATAAAGAATCAGATTATTAAAAAAAAATCATCAGAAATTCTCGAGCGCGTCAGATTAAGGTAGGGTGAGTTAATAACATGCTAAAAAGTGTATATTAAGCTAATCTGTGAGTGACGTAAAAAAGTGGGAGGGTTACAAACCTTTAAAAAAGACGAAATCTTGACATTCTCGAGCGTGGCTAAATTTTTTCTTATTTTGAAGGAAATAAATCTAGGATAATGAAAATCATATAATCTGACGATTTTCACAAGCCGAAGTAACAAAAGTTCATCGATAAAGTTAAATGCGAGCAGCTGCGTGATGCCTATATTCCCCACTCCGCGTTTCTATTCCTCTATCTCTCTTTCTCTATCTATTACTCTCTGACTACCTCCCCACTCTGGTTTCTGATGCCATGACTTTAACAACAAGAAGATTCTGCTATTACTATCAGAACTTCTGATACTGATATAGTGATCGAATATGGAACACCTGCAAGAAACAGTAGAAGTCTGGATAGATCTTGGAATGGGCAATGCACGCCGATACATCGCAATATCCGCTCTTTATAATAAATTAGGCCCAAAAATTTTGAAGAAGCTTCCAGCTTTGCATGCGCTCACTGGTTGCGATTTCAACCCGGCATTATACCGACGAGGGAAAAAGAAGTTACAAGTGTTACGTACAAGATTCATTGCAAGCTTGTGGAGTAATGCCCATAATGCAAAAATTATTAATCTTTTTCCAACGGACTAGTTGTCGATGGAAAGTTAAAAATGATCTGGTTTGAAGGTGATCAATTGCCGAAAGCATATGAAGATGTAGTCATAACACCTGATTCTTGAGGATACTCCAGAATCAGGTATATATTTTCTCCAATAATTAAAAAACACTTTATTCATTAAAAAAAATTGTTAAATATTTTAATGATTTTTTGTTACGGTTACGCAATCTGAGGATGAAATAGAGCCAGAAGAGGAAGATGATTCTACAGATGAAGATGCTGATAAAAAAAATGCTTAAAAAAATTAAATTTTTTATAATTATTTTCTGCTTAAAAGATATACAGTTTTTTATTTGCATGCTATTTCCTGAGTTTTTCAATTAATTAAGTTCAATGGTTTAAGAAAATCGAAAATTTTTTTATTGTCAGATTAAGCGAATCCCTCCAGATGATCGTCAGATTATGGGACAGCACGTCTAGGACATAAATTAATCTGACGCTCTTGAGTATATCAAAATGACGAATTTTTTTTTGCACATTCTAATAATTGCCGCTAGTTTGCGTCACATCCAAATCCAAGCAAGATTATTGGATGAGACCTTTTTTTGGTTTATTTAACATCCACTGACTCCAATCTGACGCGCTCGATGAAATTTTTTTCTTCTCATTTTCAACCCTTACGTACGACCACCCCTACCATACAAAAGATCAGATTAACACACGTACATTATTAAAAATACGTGGGACATGGATACTATCAAAATCTGACGCGCTCGAGTATGTTCATGCAACAGTCCATGCTAATTTTTTTTTCTTTTTATCATCTAAGCTTCGCAAACCAATAGGTCTCTATGACGCTCGAGTAAATCCCTATTTAGCCTCGTGGGCTCCCCATCTAATAAACGTGAGATGTACTTTTTCCCTTTATATATATATCAAAATGTCGATGAACCTCTACAAATCCAATTATAAATAGTATAAAAAACAAACTTATTAAGAATTTACATGTTATTTTAAGCCAAGAAAATGGAATGATTGACGTTAAAGACTTTACTTGCTTCTTCGTCCACGTAATTACTACACTAAGATCACTTCATCCTGGGAGCTAACATGCACTATCTTTTTTATTTTCCAATGTTTTTATAAGTCTCACTCCGACTAGGAAAAGCCAAGCCGGTTGTAATAGTCCGCTTCATTTTTCATCATGATTTAAAGTAATGGTCAATTCTCCAGTGTTTCAGATTGCAGAATTTCAAGGACAAAAGGATTATTTTCATGAAAATATATAGTTTTTGAAAATATATAAGGCATAAGATCTTTAAATTTACTTTTTTGAATTGTCATTCCAATTATTATTATAAAGTCTTCTCTCTATTAATTCCAGGCTAATTTTTTGATGTCTTGGTTTAAACCTGAAGATTTGGTTAATGGAATCAAATATCTTTTATTTTATTGGATATTCAGATCATAAACTGCAAATTAATTATCTACAGTGACTAGACTATTAGTTATGAACAATTTTTTCATGTTTTTCTATTCTAAAAAGAGCAATATATCTTTGCGATTTACAGATAATTTCATCTCATCGTAGTGAATTTTGTATTTCGTATTTTGTATTTGCTGCAATTTTCCGGTATAGATACAGTTTTTATTTGAATTATTCGTAAAAATATTAGTCTTATAACACATAGATTTGAAAGTTTTGCATCTCCCAATATCTCCAAAAGTAGCTTTTTCTTCGCCAAGATTGGACTGGATACAAATTATTAATTGATTAGGTTTTTGCACAAATTTTGTTTTTGCAAGAAATACATGATTACAATTTTTTTGTTGGACAGTTGAATTTTATGATTTGGACTGAATCGTCAAGTCATACAGTATTCGCCAGATAACTTGATGTCCCAGAAATTACCAACTAAGGGAGACAGAGTAATAGTGCCCTGCCTACTCGGCTGCTATTGGTGGTAAAATTTTGACAAACGCCAATTGCATCGAACCTTATCAGGTGTTAAGATTTTCAGTAGCGTAGCGTCACACAGTTATTGTTTCTGCTTTGTTGTGTTAATTTGTAACAGAAAGTGTATCCTCAGAACGTGCACGGCACTGTTTACAGTTATCGGATGGGCGATAGCTCCCTAGAAAGCATTTAGGACATCGAGTTAGCTGGCGAATACTGTAAGTGAGATTGACCATGGCATTACCAGCACTCCAAAGAGATATGAGACATATGAGACTACTACATGCGCACAGACTTCGCCTTCTACAATGGGACCAGCTTGGCCGAAGAGTTTTGGAATTCTGTGCTTTTTTCTGATGAGATCAGAGTTTGGTACATGATAGTCATTGAATACGTGTGTGGAGAGAGCCAACGAGAGCAGCCCAGCTCACCCATGCCCGCACTGTGCTGCCCTTTAGAGGGGATAGTGCTACGTTTTGGGCTGGTATTATGTTTAACGCGCACATAATTAATCCCTGTTCAGGGAAAAATTATTGGTGATAGATACCTCAGGGAGATTCTACATCCTCACGTGAGACTATGGCGAGCAGTTGTTGATGATGCTTTCGTTTGAGTTCATTTGAGTTTTAGTGTACCTTCAGTCTCTGAAGAAGATAACTTGGTTATCGAAACGCGCGTAAGATAGTGTAAAGTGTTGGTGTAGTGGTAGTGTAAACAGTGTTCAGTGTCAAGTATCGCCGACGGTTCCAGAATTCCCAACTTAGTTACATAAAACTAATCAATAAATTAGTCTCCAATCCATTCTTGATACAAAAATAGATATTGGGTGATGCAAATTTAAATGAGATAAGCTTGTTTATAAGTTTATTTTTATCAATAATCAAGTACAATGAATTGATATAAATAGAGATAACATATTTTCTTTTCATATTATAACAAGACATTGAGCGTTTCGATCATGAAATCTATATTTCTGCTATTTTGCTGTTTAATTGGAGGTGAGTACCCTGAATTATACTTCACCCTGTTATTGATTGATTAATTGGTTCGGTACCACCAGTCAGAGGCTTAGAGACCTCGACGCCTCAGCCTTTAGGCTTTTCGTGCTCTTGGTTATACCGTTTTTGTGAAGAGACCAGTAGCCCTTATCAGGCTCAACAGTCTTTTCACTAGGTCCATCTTGGAGAAATCCTCCCTTGGATACTCTAGTCCTAGGACTCTATATATCCAATGAGACAGTGCTCCACATTCGAAGATAATGTGAGAGGCTGTTTCCTCCTCTTCCATTCACAACCGACAGATAGATTCCTCCCTATATATGCCAATTGTATGCATGTGCTTCCTTAGGGTACAGTGATCGGTGAGTAATCCCGTCACTTTCCTTATCTGGCCTCTGCTGAGGTTTAATATTTCGTTAGTCTGCGACTCCAAGGGTTTTTTGACCAGGAGTTTGCTGTGTTTCCTGTTTCTCCAGTACGTCTGATGTTTAGTTTGAATCCACCAAGATGTACAACCACGTGTAGCAGTTTTTGATATTCCAAATACTGGTTTAGGACCAGTGAATGCAGTTTCAGACCATTGCAGTGTCTGCCTTTTCATTGCCTACAATAACCTTGTGCCCCGTGACCCACTTAATTGTTACTCTACTGTAGTTTGCCAGGGTTAAAAGTTTTTGTAGGCAGTCCCAGACCAGTCTAGAACTGTTCTAGGGACTTGCTAAAGATTTCAGTGCTGTCTGACTATCTGAGAATATAAGGATCTTTTGGCATCTATACTCCCTTTCGATGTTCATTTGCAAACACGTGTCGATGGCGTAGATTTCTGCCTGGAATGAAGATACGAACTTTCTCAACGATGCGTGGTCATTGCACCTGGGTCTAGCTCCATGGACTCCAGCTCCTGTTTCTATGTCAGTTTTAGATCCGTCTGTGTACCACACTTTCCTTCCTGACTGCATGCCTCCAACCTATCCCAGTTTAGCTGGATATTGTATGGTTGGAATGATTGTGGGTGTAGATTCCTTCGTGCCAATTCCCATTGCATTTCAGTATGTACGTAGCCATTCTCGCTTTCTTAAAATGCAGAGCAAGAGGCGAAATATTGAGAATGACTTCCATTGCTGCAGTCGGAGTGCTTCTCATGGCACCCGTTATTCACAGACAGGCAAGTCTCTGAAGTTTTGATAACTTCAGTTCGGCTTTCCTCTGATCTGTTTTTGGCCACCAAACTAAGGCTCCATAGGTAACCATGGGTCTCACCACAGTTCACTCCCCATGTGTTTCCTATCGCCCATTTGGCAGCCATTAGGGCAATTTCCTTTTAATGGTTTAGTCATGTAGGTGTGAATTCCAGGTTAGTTTTGCATCGAGAATTATGCCCAGATACTTGGCCTTCTAGCTAAGACACAGCTGCAGGTTGAAGAGGCCTTGCAGTTTTAGCCTCTCAAGCTTCCTTTCTCTAGTGAAGGGAATGTGCGCAGTTTTTGCAGGGTTCGCACTTAGGCATTCCCTCCTACACCAGATCTCCACCATTTCCAGGGCTTGTTGCATCAGCTCCGATATAACATTAGGGTATTTTCCCAATACAAGTATTGTCAGATCATCTGCATCCCCCTTGGTGTATATCTTCTTCCTGTTCAATTCCTCCAGTAGTTCGTCCATGACAAGGTCCCATAGACCTTATTAACTATACTATTAAAATATCTTACATATCTGTGTGAAGTTTATTTATAACTTCAATTAACAATGATTTAATGGTCGCGTTCATCCCAACAAAGTTGATCAGGTAGCGATTTTTAGAATAATCTCAATAATGTTCAATTTTTATAGTAAATGCTTATTGGAATTGGAGAGAAGCTTCTCCAGATATCATCCCAGTACCTGGAGGCCTTACTGGGGATGCAATAACTACCCGTTACTGGGATTGTTGTGGGGTATCCTGTAGTTGGGATGAGATCGTACATACTAAAAACGGTTTACCTGTTAGATCATGTGAAATTGATGGAGATACTTACAGTACCACAGAAAATAATGCACAATCCAACTGTCATACTGAAAACGGACCAGCTTTCACTTGTAGTAACCAGATTCCATATGTGATCAACTCTACGTTATCCTATGGTTATGCAGCTGTTTCTTTTCTTGGTATGTTCTAATAATCTTAGTCAATTATATTTTGGTGAAATATTAACGTTTTTTAGGTAGTACTGATTACTCCCATTGTTGTAACTGCTACCTCTTGAGTTTTCAAGGACAGTTGCAAGGCAAACAGCTGTTGGTACAAGCTATAAACACCGGAAGTGACTTATTGACGAATCAGTTTGATCTGCAAATACCAGGTGGTGGAGTAGGTCTTTATAACGGATGTCAAAAACAATGGAACTCTTCAGCAGATGGTTGGGGTGACAGATATGGCGGTGTTCATAATATAGATGACTGTAATCAGCTACCTACGCAGCTTCAAGATGGTTGTAGATGGAGGTTTGAGTTTATGGAAGGAGTACCGAATCCAAATGTTACGTTTTATGAAGTTAAATGTCCTTTGGAGTTGATTGAAATTACGAATTGTGGTGATTTGGATTAAATTTTCTTTGTGTATTACTAATATTATAAACAGAAAAGATGAGTTTGTTTGTTTGTTTATTTGCAAGCGATAAGCTCAAAATTTACATTATCAGCGGGTAGTATAGGCTATATTTTATTTGTTTAAAGATTACAGATCCTATGAAAATTACAATAAATATAGAAATTTGCATATCAAAGTCATTATTAGTCGTGCGCTCAAATCATGAATAAAAAAGCTAATGTTTAAAAACGACCGTCACTGGGTCTCCTACAGTTTAAAATAGCCGAACTGCACCTATCGATGAAAAGCTGAGTGCGGAAAACGATCCACTTTTCCACAAATTACACAACCACGAACCATAATTTGTTCATTATATATAACCTTCTTACACCTGCCTGATTATTACTTCGATTAGTTTTCGGATTTCGTAGTACTTTTTGGAAAAAGTTTGTCATATATCACAAATTGTCAAGTCTGAAACATACCATGAAACACCCACAAAACGATAGTTACTACCAACGCCGCGATAATTAATCCAATAAACAGAATGAACAAGGACGAACATTATGCGTAAAGTAAAACAAAATGTATGTATGTCTATTGGGGCGATATTCACTGAGACCTAAAAGATCTATTGTGCCCCCTTACTCATGAGGAAAGTCTCAGAGACTTGTAGCTCCTTTAGCCCTATTTCCCGAAGGAATTTCAGGATGTCTGCAGGTAAATGTCCCTCTTCTATCCAGGTCTTGTGCCCTAGGATTCTGTATTGCTATAGGTTTCTTCTTCCATTCCACAAAATCTACATTCTTTTTGCTCCACTATTTTCAGCTTTTCAAGGTGCCCATTCAGGTGACAATGTCTCGTCAGGCAACCTGTCAAAACTCTTAGTGCAGTTTTAATCTGGATGGTCTCTTGAATATTCGGTCTAAGTATAGTATCATCATCATGGTTGATTATGTATTTGTAAATTTATTTTAAATTATTTGAATCGGACATTTCGTATAGAAGCTACGACGGGTATAAAAATACTAAAAGTTAAGAAAAATTTCACCTGGATCCATGCGAAGTGGAAGTCGAGTCAAGTTTACAATAAAAATTGACTGGTGTCTTTATAAATTTAATTAGAAAGTTGAAATCTAATAAAATTGGGTAAGATGTGAGATCGAAGATAGTTTTAGAAGTTTTGAGGTTCCAGTAAAACTTTTATCCAATTTTTTGTCGAAAAAATTCACCGGAATATACAAAATGACGAAGAACAGGTTGAGGAAACTTAGTTCGGTATCCGTAGAGAAATAAAAGGTCGTGAGGCTATTTTCTTTTAATGTTTCACTTCAAGTGAGACAAACTGGTAAGATTTAGGGTCGAAATATATTTTTTCCATTTTAAATTTATCTCTAGAGTAATCAGTTGTGGAATTCATAAATATGTAAGTATATTACGTTTTAACAAAAATAAAATATGAGGTTACAATTTACTTAAAATTCTTTTAATTTTTTTAGACACATAGTTTTTTTTAATAGCTGTCATTAGGTGCAATTCTGTAAGCAAATGTTAAATTTTAACGCATGGTTAAAAACTAAACAATTTGCTCATTACATTTTACTATTCTGTATGCATAAACTTTAAAATATAAAAGGAATACTTTTAATTGGACACCATACCTGATAACATTTAAATCCTAATCTTCACTATGTAATCTATGTATAGATTAAAACTTCCTTCGTCAAATATAATAACGTGCCGTTAATTTTTAACCACTTCTTATAAAATTGACCCTATCAACAGTTATATTTTTAATGGATATAAAGAGTGCAAAGGGATGACGTTCAAAAAGTAGTAGTAGAAGCAGAGACAACCAGAGACAGCCAAGTACATGCGAAGTTTTTGTTCTACAGTAATGAATTGGTCCACTGAACTATACAGTGAGTGGAGATGGCGCTCGCGATTCTCAGAAAATTTAAAAATGCGCGCGCAAACCTTCTTTCGTTTATTTTTGTAAAATTTTTTTATTTCTTTCATTTAAAAAACACAAAACTAAAAAAACATAGTTTATTGGAAAATACAAAAATTGGGTCTCTGGTAGAAGTAGATAAAAATAATGTTTTTCAACCAAAAAGAACTTTAAAGTTTTCTTGTGATCAGTAAACAATTTTATAATTCCATAATTTATGAACAATAACAATTTTTCCGAGATGGAATATTATGTCCCTAATTGAATACATATTTACCTCCAATCATTTTCCCAGATTCTTGAATAAATTCCGATGGAGCTTACGACGCAGCTTGCAAATCTTTTACGCTGATCAGGGTCACTATTCCTGACATCCTTCGCAATTGTATGATTGCGCATGGTTACGAATTATCAATTTGCGAACACTTTCTGCAAATGGTATTCTTGACCTCTCTTAGTGCGAACATTTTCATTCGCGTGGTGAAATGAATTTGACAAAATCGCAATTTCTAGATTATTTAGTAGTTCTGTGTCATCAGATCATGGTTAGATCGTAAACTAGGTTAAGTTTCCAGTTTCCACCAAGTTTCTACTATTTTTGTATGATGAATCCATCTCAGATGAATCCCCCCATTAAAAACCAGCACAACTCTTTAGAAAGTCTAAAAGTTTGCACAAATTGATACTCACTCAAATATTAATAGGGTCAATAGGATTGAAATGATTATATTGATTAATTGGTTTATCTCCAGGATTCTTTAAATTTGCAATACATGGCAAATCATCCATTTCGAAAAAAAAATTGATAATTTAGATTTTGATTAGATATCTAAATATAACCTATGTAAAATAGCTCTCCAGACCTTTCAGTTTTGCTCACACAAAAAAAATGTAGGCAACAAAATTGTAGGAAATCTTTTGCTCTATAGTTTCGTTGCGCGCGCTGGAACAATTGCCCCTTTTGCACACATGCAGTGGTACAACGAAAATGAAAAAAAAATGAATTAATTTATATATGGGATTCAATGACCTAACGAATAAATCACGAACTATTTTCTCGGCTTCTAATGATCGTATTAAAAACTTTAAAAAAATTGTTTTTGTTCATTTTAGACAAAAATACCTAAATGGATGAAAAAGTTTCCAAATTTTTTTTCCAACTAATTGAAATCCCAGGTGAAGAAATACCTGATACGCCTCAATGCATTTTGCAACATTTTTGTCGTTAGGTACTCACAGTACCTACTTGAGGCAAGTGCGTGTACGTGTGATATTGACATTATCAAATTAGATTTTCCTATATATAAATACGAGTGAGTTATTTAAAAAGCATAGCTTATCTTTAGCGGTACAATGAAGACATTTATTTTGATATCACTGCTATTCGCAAGTAAGTGAGTTAAGATTTTAAATATTCATATATTTTTTATTTCAAAACAAAAACCTTGCTAATAATAGAGATTATTGATACTATAATATTATTTCATGTACATGATACTTTCGTTATTTTATACGCACAATATTTTACTCTCCATTTCTATAAATATTGGAGCAGTTTTGAATAATTGTGCAGCACGACCTTAAAGCTAAATAGGACCTTGAAACTCTTCACCACATCAAACTTATTTGAATTTATTTAATATAGTATTGTGGGGATTAATGTGAAAACAAACATATTTACGTAAAATATTGTTTGTTGAAAGAAAAAATACAAAATAGTTTATAGATAAATATTTAAGTATTGTTCAATAAAGCTCAAACTCGTTTTGTCATGACCTGAGTGACAGCCCCAATCATATTAGTTTTCGTTGTACAATCATTTGTACAACCCATTTACAGCAATTCAATCTAATCCAGTTCAATCCAGAAGGATAACCTTTTTTGTCCATGAAATATTTCACTATCTTTTTCGAAACCTGGTCTGAATCTTACTGGAAGATTGGTCCTCCAACTGCTTGAACTTTTCCCAGTTCTCTGGACAAACAGGTTTTGAACATCTTATCGTATGCACTAAAATTATCGTATGCACTAAAAAGTGTGTCTCACCTAAGAACAGGACATTTCTTCAGTGTTCTTGTCTCCAATAAGCATATCTTATTACCTAAATTAGATTTTCTTCCTCCAAAAGGCGTCTGGAAATTGTAGAGTTGAGAAGTTTCACTACTTTTCCAAGTCCTGCTGTCTTTCTGGGACTCAGCTTTCTGTTTCTCAAAAAAAAGATCCCACTTCCATTGTCTTCCTTTTTTTCCCACATTTTCCTTCCTGCTAAACAGTCTCACCACACTTGATAGAGGAGAACTTCCCAATATAATACTGTGAATTTCGAGAATTTTTTTATATCCAAGCCTTCTCGAATTTAAATTTTTAAATTCGGGAAGAAAGAAATATGAGATCATGTCTTAGTGATTTTTTAAGATAGGAGAGCACTCAATATAACAGAAAAAAGCTTGAGGAATTTTGAGCAGAGCTAGATGTGCTCTAGTTTCCATTCAAAAATTCCTCCAGACCACTCCTCACCAATTTCCAGTTCAATCCAGAAGGGTAACCTTTTTTGTCCATGAAATATTTCACTAACTTTTTCGAAGCCTGGTCTGATTCCTACTGGAAGATTGGTCCTCCAATTGCTTGTACTTTTTCCAGTTCTCTGGACAAACTGGTTTTGAACATCTTGCCATATTTCCCACTGTTCATCATGCCTTCGATGGGTATAAGTTCTCCTGTTCCCCTATATGAGAAACAGCCCTAAAACAATTTCTCGGCGGAATGTTTTACTGTTTGAAACGAGTGAACTGAAGGAAACTTTCTTCACGAACTTTGATCAGTAACCCTGCACTAAAAAGTGTGTCTCACCTAAGAACAGAACCTTTCTTCAGTGTTCTTGTCTCCAATAAGCATATTTTATTACCTAAATCAGATTTTCTTCCTTCAAAAGGCGTCTGAAAATTGTAGAGTTGGGAATTTTCACTACTTTTCCAAGTCCTGCTATCTTTCTGGGACTCAGCTTTCTATTTCTCAAAAAAAAGATCCCACTTCGATTGTCTTCCTTTTTTTCTAACATTTTCCTTCCTGCTAAACGGTCTCACCACGCTTAAATAAAGAAGAAGTTCCCAATATAATATTGTAAATTTCGAGAATTTTTTTATATCCAAGCCTTCTCGAATTTAAATTTTTAAATTCAGGAAGAAAGAAAAATGAGGTCACCTCTTAGTGATTTTTTAAGATAGGAGAGCACTCAATATAACAGAATAAAGCTTGAGGAATTTTGAGCAGAGCTACATGTGTTCTAGTTTCCATTCAAAAATTCCTCCAGACCACTCCTCACCAATTTCTAGTTTAATCCAGAAGGGTAACCTTTTTTGTCCATGAAGTATTTCACTATCTCTTTCGAAACCTGATCTGAATCCTACTGGAAGATTGGTCCTCCACCTACTTGAACTTTTTCCAGTCTTCTGGACTAACAGGTTTTGAACATCTTATCGTATTTTCCACTGTTCATAATGCTTCGATCGGTATAAGTTCTTCTGTTCCTCTATATGAGAAACAGTCCCAAAACAATTTATCGGCGGAATGTTTTACTGTTTGAAACGAGTGAACAGAAGGACACTTTCTTCACGAACTTTGATCGGTAACCCTGCACTAAAAAGTGTGTCTCACCTGAGAACAGGACATTTCTTCAGTGTTCTTGTCTCCAAAAGGCGTCTGGAAATTGTAAAGTTGGGAATTCTCACTACAGCCTTTTTTAAGTCCTGCAGTCTTTCTGGGCCTCAGCTTTCTGTTTCACAAAAAAAATATCCCACTTCGATTGTCTTCCTTTTTCCCCACATTTTCCTCCCTGCTGGACCACGCTTAAATAGGGAAGAAATTCTCAATATGATACTGTAAATTTCAATCTTTTTATATTCAAGCCTTCTCGAATTTAAACTCTTAAATTCAGGAAGTAAGAAATATGAGGTTATCTCTTAGTGATTTTTTAGGATATTAGAGCATTCAATATAACAGAATAGAGTTTGAGGAATTTTGAGCAGAACTAGATCTGCTCCAATTTCCATTCAAAAATTCCTTTAGACCACTCCTAACCAATTTAAAGCCATGTGACTCTAAATTAACGCATGCGCAATAATTTTCATTAATCTCTATAGACATACTGATGTATTTGGAGATTTTAGTAGCGACATCTATAACGATTAAACGAAAACCTGAAGGATTGTCTGGAGAAACAGTTATAACCGCTTATTGGGATTGTAACGTAGTGTCCTGTGCTTGGTCTGCTTATATACATACCAAAAACGGAAACCCCGTAAGAGCATGCTATAAGGATGGTGTTACCTACAGAGAAGCAGCCTCTGAGGGCGCTTACACTTGCAATGATCAACAACCTTTCGTAATCAACTCTACGCTTGCGTTTGGTTACACCGCAGTCTCTATTAAAGGTGAGTGAGTCACTGTAAACTTGGAGTATTCGATGATACTTTTATATTTAGGTGGTGCTGACTTCGACCATTGCTGTACGTGTTTCCTGTTAAACTTCCACGGTGGTCTAGAAGGTAAACAAATGATTTTACAAGCTACCAATACTGGTTCTGATCTACCAGCAAACCAATTCGATATCCAAATTCCCGGTTGTGGGGTGGGTCTTTATAATTCTTGTACTACCCAATGGGACGCTCCAGAAGATGGTTGGGGTGATAGATATGGTGGAGTTCACACAGAAGAAGAATGTGATCAATTGCCTACGCAGCTGCAAGAAGGATGTAAATTTAGATTTGAATGGATGGAAGGAGTTCCAAATCCCCCTGCATCGTTCGAGGAAATACAGTGTCCTGCGGAATTGATTTTCAGAAGTAATTGTGGAGATTTGTAAAGTGTTTGAGCTGGAAAAATTAAAGAATAAATTCTGTTAATCTTCTTAGAATGTGATTCATTTCCATTGAACTGATTTGGCAATACTCGTTAACAAAATATGCATAATTATTTATTTATTCTAACGTTGGACCTGTACACGGTCGATAAGCAATAATCTTATCTTGTGAAGATGGAGGCTACTTGAAAGTTTCATATATTAACTTTAAAAATATACATTTATCTTTTATTTAAAAATTAATAATTTTGATAAGGTGCCTCTTCTGTTTCAAGGTTTATAATATGATATTTATAATTTTGATATTTCCAATTCCAAACGCAGCTGTTTTTTTTGTATCAAAATTTAAATTCGGATCTTCTTTGCAATTGCTAACATTTTGTTTTTCTGTCGTCCAATGTTGGGGAAAATGGGAAAAAAAACAGAAAGCCTTTGTCTCTGTAACGGCTTCTGTGATATTCGGGAATACAATCAAACAAAACCCCTTTTATATACGGGGTAAGAAAGCGTTACCGAAATGAGTAGTAGACGTTAAATTCAAAATGCTCAGAACTGGTATCTCCATTTCATTACAATTTTATTTCAAACGGAAAGTGGGCTAATTTTCTGTGCTTTTGCTGGCAATAGGTTGATGTGAAGAGTGAAAGGAGCATAATTAGGTATATTTTCTACAAGAAATTTAATTTCCTGACGTTTATCCTGCTTAGAAAACGAACAAATGTACATAAACATAATTATTCATCAAAACTGGTAGATCCTTATCAATTCGAGTATTTGCCTGTGTTTAGAGTGAAATGGAATTGATTTTCTTTCATTGGTAAGCAAGCTACGATTCAGAGAACATGAACAAAATATACATCTATCTAGTCCTCCAAAAGGGTAGACGTTCGGGATTTACCTTCCAACAATTTTGTTAAGTGGTATGTATATATATATGTATTAATTTGCATGAATCTTATGCTTGGTATACGTTGTGAGACTAGTCTGGTCGATATTTGTGTTTCATGAAGAATGTAAGTAGTGTGAAAATAAAATAATTACTTTTATCCACGATCACATTATAATTGGAGTTTTATCCACACTTATGAAGCATATAAAGTACTACTTTATATACTAGTGGAATAATGAAAAATACAGTCTTAAATCAATTACATTTTAGTTATTTATTATAATTATTAACATTAAAATTTATATTAATAAGCATTTCCTTTTTTGTTTTATCATATTTCACTTCGTTTCCATTAATAACAAGCTTGTCGTCATCGGTTTCAGAACGCCTAGTTTTTGATAAATCTGTAGAAACAGTAGATGGCTCCTCTTGTAAGGAACGACTAGTACCAGGAGTAACTTGGATCTTCCTTGCAATATCAACCTTACTAGATATAGGTAGAATCCTCGATATAACCTTCTGCTACAGCGATGCTCCTCCACCCACCATGACGTTTAATTGTAGCATGGTCAGCACTTTTATTAGCCAGTGAAGCTGTTGAAGTGCGCCTCATGCAATTTCTACATCACTGATTTTCAAATTCATGAATTCACAACAACGACAGGCACCAGATAAAATGCAACCTAAATGTCTAACTACAAAACCAATATAACGGAGTATACAAAAATTTTCAAGATTGGTGTACTTAGCAGTATAAACGTAAACTTGTTTACAGAAAATGTCCTTTTGGCAGATTTTAACAATCTTAGCAATAAATATAAAACATCGTCTCCATCGACTCTCTACTTCATGCTAAGAAGCATAAATAATGGAATCAATATAGAATTTTCCCCACGTTGGGCGCCAATTTGTAACTTGATGTTCGTTTGGGCGTTAGTTATTGGCCACTCCAGAAAGATGCTCTCTCAAGGTTCGACTCCAAGCCTGTGATGCTCTTGGTATGCCAGAGGGATGTCAGACTATAAAAAGCTTTAGGGCGCCACTACCTTTTAGACATCGACGAAAGAGTAAAGATGAATTTAAATAAAAGACTACTAAGATGAAAAAGGTAGGAACACCTTGTAGATTTTAAGTTATTATACTAAAATTGAAACACTAATTTTATTTTTGCCAGTGTAAGGAAAGAAAAATAATTGAGGACTGTACTTTTTTCGTATTTAGCTTTGAATGTATTCTTTCCTGGAAGGGTGGATGGAAAGGTGGATGGCCTTGAGGTATACCAGTAATAGGTCGTCAATATACTTAGAGGTGTCGTGATGGTATCCTCGAGAAGTGCCTTGGAGGTATTCTTGAGGTACCCTCAAAGATGTGTTTACCACAGTAATTTAGGAAGAATGATAAGCAATAAAATATACATTAAATTTGAAGGTATGTCTTGCATTGAAGACAGTCGATACCGAAAAGGGGCTTTGCTTGTGGCTGTTAGAGGAAGTTCGGCGTGGAGTAGCAAAAATGGATGCGGCCACTGGCAGATATCAATTGTCTTATGGTCAGGGTTGAAAATTGGTAGTGGCTAATGAGACGTCGAGCTAGAGCATACATTAAAGAAGGATTTGCGATAAAAATTTCGATAGACATGTTACAAGTCAATCAGAGAAAAATGTAACTAAAAAGACTTAAATCATAATATTGTATTTTTTTCTCCGAATCTATTGGTTCTACTAAAAAACTTCAATTGTCAAATAAGCTTTTCAAGACAACAAAGATTTAAATAATATTTTTATTTCACGAAAATCAATCTCAAAAAATAGATTCGATATTAAATGAAGAAAGGGTTGATAACTTCACCCCCTTGTAATGTAACAGGAGCATTGAAAAAAATACCGGTGGTTAGTCATTGCTAGATCACAGAAATTACAAAATTTCAAGTTTCCATCTTTACTTAAATTTGAGAAAAAAATAAACTCAATTTTACTCATCTCCTTTTAGGGGTGATATCTCGGAAGGTGATCAGCTGAGAAAATTTTGTCCTAGGGAATACCCATCATAATTTTATACGGCCAATCACCTCCTGAATTTTTTCGCAAGAATTTAGAAACTCCCTGTATATTGTTCGCTGTTTAATGCATTTGAAAGCAAATAATCGATTTTTGTTAGAAACTTTGATACCTTCGGGAAGTACGAATAAAGTTTGGTTGCTGTAGGCTTAATTCAATCTTCGAACTTTTCGTATTATAATTAGGAATATAACAATCACGAAGTTTCCATTTACAACAAGAAGGGTTGGTGTTAGTTAAAATAAAATCTGTTAAATTGTGAATCTGGTATAAACCGCTTTATTTAATTAACTTATTGTTCTAGTGGTTTCCAAAATATATTTGTGTTCAAATTGTATACATAAGCGGGAAATTGAAAAAATAGGCCAGTAGCTACAAATATAATTCTCTCTTACAAACAAAATTGTATGCATCGATTTTTTTATTGGGTGGAAACCAGCTATTGAAGACATCGTGGTTCTCAAACAAAATAAGTGAAGCAGCCTTATACAGTCATTTGTTTTATCGTTACTTTAATATTAATTGATTAGAATCTTCTGTTTTAGGTAAATCGACTAAGAAATTGAAAAAGTTGGTGCGTTAGATATTCTAGTTCCAGAAAGGAACCTTCGTATTTCAAAGTACGTGACAAATATCTTGGGATCGTGTCACTAAGGGCGGCTTCTCTTTTAAACTGGAAACGTTTCCGTTAAATCTCAAATTGCCTAGATAAATCGATGGGTCTTGACCCTTAATCCAAATTTGAGTCCATTCACGTTTTCGGGAATGTTGATTATCGATCCTTTTGAAATAATTTATTGTCTGATGGCCCCATTCGAAAGTTTTCTCATTTAAGTAATGATATTTACCGTTTAAGAAGTTTTCTGGGTCAGAGTAATTTGGACGATTTCATTATTGCTTTGTTTGTTGTAATTTTTTTGAATAGTTGTGGTCACTGAAGTCTTTAAGCTCCTCAACTCAAAAACTAATCAATAATATGAAGAATGTAGCACGTTACTATGTAAATGAATAGTATTTCATGCAATGATCATACTATTACAAGGGTCGGGTAAGTTATTCCTAAAAAATAAAAGAAATAAATATTTTAATGTTTTTATTGTTTATTTAAATAGTTTTTACTTGTGGGATAAAATTATACACACTATGGCTAATTACTATCTATTGATTTATTTATTAAACTTAATTTATATACACACTCTACTTATTGCCTACTAATTTATTTGCACTCGGTATAATAGTTCTAATTTCTTTTTACCATTTGAATATTACACTATTTATCTTCACTATGTCATTCACTGTCCGGTCACTAAGAACTTCTGTGAACTAACTGTCAACTCACTCAAAAACCCGCGTATATTATAGTCTTTATCAACTCTCGAAAATTCTACAGTTTTATACGCTCGTCGTTCCAGAATGTTCTCGAAAGGAGCGCAGCCACCAAAATTTACAGTCGAGAGACAGAGCCTAATACTAGAATTTCAACAGCCTTGGGAAATACTCCACTAAGCCTAAATATTTATTGCGTCTGATAGCCCAGGCTGCTTTGAAGTCTACAACTTATGAGTCTTAAGCAGTCTGGAACTGCAAAAAATCCCTTAAGTAAATGGCAAGACACAGCAAAGTAGCTTTGAGCATGAAGGAATTGTTGGAAATGAGATTGCTGATGATCTCGCGAAAGAAGGGGCTTGTACTCTTTTTGTAGGACACGAACCATGTTTTGGTATCCCAAACACCGTGAAAGAAATTCAAAAATGGGAAAAGGTTAATACGGCCTTCTGCTCACTACGCTAAATTACTCTTGGAGCTTCAGAAATCTGATCTCAGAGTTATCACAGAAATTCTCAGCGGACATTGCTCACTCAGATACCATCTTTGTGAGATAGGCAAAGTTGACAGTGGATCGCGATGATGCAGATGAGACGCTATGGACATTTCAAAATGGCTCAAAATGCTCGTGACGTCATGTTTCTATACTATGCTTATGGCAATAAGAAATCTTCTCAAATGAACTCCTTGATAACTTCACATAACTGTTTTATTCACTAGCACAGGCTGTTACTAGAGGGCGTTATATAAGTCGACATGGCTGCCTATAGAGTTGAACAGCAAACCAAAGGTCATGGACGTATTTAGTGGTAACCTAACCTCCTTTAAGGTAAAGTAGGGTGAGTTGTTATCATAAACAACCTACCTATCCAAAAAGTCAATATATTAAACAATAGCAATAGCTACAAAAAACGCTCGTGTGAAGCATGCTTATCTCAATCGTCGCATATAAAGGCATTTTTATCGTTTGACAGTTTGTGTGATATGGGATTCAGCAAAGGAGCACAATGCTAATATTAATCGTCGTCTACTTTTTTATCCCTTGTTTAATGTTTAATGATCGAAGGTTAAGTGAATCAAGCTAGAATAATGAAGATGATTTTCATATAAAGCACCCTGATATTTTCGACTTTCCAGCAGGTGGCTACATACTTGGCCACTAACCGTTTCGCGACTACCTAGTGAGCGTTAAAGGGTTAACTATTAACGTATAATTATTAATTAATTCAAGTATATATTAATAATATAACGCACTGCCATTCCAAGTATGGATTTTCCAGAGGGAAATTTAATTATATCGTTACTTTTATGGAGAATAAATTATGAAGGGACTAAAGCCGGAAAGCTGGTCTGCTTCAACTCTGGCATGAGCGGAAATTTTTCCACATGAATTACCCTACGGCACACGTTCTATTTTGGGAAAACGCCCAATTCGTTCGGTCTGTAAACACAATTACTATTTGGGATAATTTACATTAAGTCGTTAATGACCCGATTAATAAAATACATGTATTATGTGTATTTATTTTAGATGTTTGTGATTATGTGGTTAATATTTATATTCGATTAAAGTAAATTTACACTACATTCATTATGTTTAAAAAAAATCGCAAATTCCTTTTTGTTTTCCTTTTAAGTTGGTCAATATTTGACTACCAGCACTCACTAATAAAGGGTCAAAGATGGATTTTATTGAAATCTTGATTATTTTTCTTCTTTTCAAAAACACCGTGTTTTTACTGTCTTTACATATTTGGGAAGGTACAGAAACTACCTTCTGGAAGGGGTAATAAAGTTGATGTAATTCGAGTTTGCGCTCTATACAGATATATCTGTATCATTCCAGAACGGTTCCTAAATGCCAGCTGGAGCAAACCTGAGATAACCTATAAAGATCAAGTCTAAGAAAAATGGTCTCATATCACAGTGCCTATTCACCAGTAAAATCGATACATCGCTCTCTTAAGCCAGGGAGCACATACTGCGAATAGAAAGTGGTCAGGAATTTGCTATACCAGATTTCAACTAGGCCAGCAAAAACAAGTGGATCCTAGAGGCAGCGCAAAAATACGCACAACAGAAGACAAAAGTAGGTTAGAAGAAATAACCACCGCGGTTACGCAGCGGAGAAGAAGAAGACAGCTCGACCCCAGCCAGTAGCCAAATCGGCTAGGGACGAGCTGTACGCAAAAACGCGAACAACGACGATGAGGCTTCATCGAATGAGATGGAGGGTGGTGAAAGGTTCTACCCGGGAAGCATCGCTCTTTGAGGGGTGCATCCTGGGAGGGACGAGCTCAGTATGACACGTGTGTTAAACTCGATCAAAAGGCTATCGAATAATCGAGAGTCATCGATAGAGTTGGCAATCTATTCTTCATTTTACGAAAAAAATTGTTCGAATTCCTATTATCACTTTTCTTCATCCTACATCAATATCTGAACCACATTTGAATCTTACTTCAATACACACTAAGGTAAATGTGCCTAAATCGGACAGTATTAGCATATTATATTTGTGTTGTTTGTGTTTTCTGTCCTCCGGCCGGAAAGCATCAACTTTCGGGCCACCACGCTAAACGAAGTTGCCGCTTTCCGGCTCCGTCGAACAGAAAAATAGTATACACACCTCGGCCAGTAAGTAAGAAAGCCTCAGATCACATGTTTGTCGACCTCAGCTTCGCTTCGGCCGACAATTCCATGTGATCTGCGACATCTCTTACTTTACTGGCCTAGGTCTGTAATATACTATTACATGCTCAATGGTCTTTCAAACATTATGTGTTTATTTGATATTTCCCCAAGTTTGAAGATAAAATAAAAAAAGTGGAGTATACAATTCCCATGTTCTGACATTAATTCGACAGAGTCAGGTACCTATTTTGGACATATTAAGGGTTTTGAAGAACAACAAGTACTTAAAATAATCAAAATAGAAACCATAAACTTTAAAAATACCTCTGTTGTTGACTTCTAAGGGCACCTCAATTTTCTCAACAATTTCATTATAATCGTACCAAATTTCATCAACCTCTTGGGGCCATTTCCATTTATTTACACCGCTTGACGTCATTGCACTTATAAGAGCCTGGTTTTTATTTTCAATTTTGTTTACAACACCTGGAAAATCTGTTCCTTCAAAATTGAGTCGCCTACTTTCAATGTTTGTATCGCTTATTTATTCACTTCTTTTTTTTTGTCTTTATTCTCTTGTTTTTCTTCTATAGACTCCTTTTTGAGGTTTTTCTGCAGGTGTTCGCTTTCTTGTTTAATTTTATTTTCTTCTCTTTGTTTTTTTCTTTTAGTTCTTCCTGTTGTTTTTTTCTTCTTCCTTTTTTGTATAATACGCCTTCCATTGTTCGCAAGTGGTCACCGCTGGTATTTTTTCTTTTTTTCTCTACCTCACTTTGCTAACTGAATTCTCGTCAGGTCAAAACAACGCTTTTTTAAAAGGCGTTGGAACGTTAACATGTATTCCTCGATTTCGTTAAACCAGCCTCTTATACTATTTTCTGTAACTAGTGCCCGTGTTGCTGTTAAATTTTTGGCCATTCGTTTAGACAATTCGGTGTTTCTTTTCAAAAACCCTTCATACCAATGTCGGCCAGATCTACCATTGGTGAAGGTATGCTTTTTATTTAACGACTTAACCAAGAGGGACACGCTGTCTAATAACTGGCCTTTAGTTACAGGGAATCCCATCTTAGCCATGTTTATTATCCAGTCTGTTAAAATTTTTTAACACAGAAGAAACACCACTTTTGCACTTTTCTGGAAATTTTCCACTAATTTTTCCAATAAGGGTGATTCTTGGAACACCAAAAGCTGAAGCCGCAGTTGCGTCTCACTCTTGATGGCATTTAAAGCAGCTTTCAAATTTTCTCAGCTGTATTTACCATATTTTTTTGGTGTCATCTAAAAATAATAGTTATAAGGAAATCATCTACATAAATATTTAAGTATTGCTTACTTAAGAAAGTAAGAAACACTTCAGTAAGTAATTATTATTTGACATTATTTTTCCATAAGACGAAAATATGTACATTATGTACCTATTTTCGACATCATGAGTATGAAAATAAAAAAGACAGTATATTGATTGAATATACCCGCCAAACGTTTAGGCCAATGATATCTTCAGATTTCCTCAATCTTACAGAGACGGGTTTCTTATTTTGTAACGTTTTATACAAATATGTCGAATTTTGGGTCGGTGTCTGATTTATGTTCAGATACCTTACCTAATTCAAATTTCGCTGTGTATATTGTTTTGCCTTCTTGTAAATAATTGTATCCTCCCTTTTCATTGACAATTCCCATGAAAATGTATTGTTTAATTTAATATTATAAAAGCAGATATATTTTTGAAAGTTTGGTACCACTTAAACTAATTATTTACATGAAACGAAACCAACGTTAAGCCGACTGTCGGTCGTGTGTATGCTATGCTGCCTACTTTGAGTTAATTTGTAATGAATTAGTAGATAACGCTTAAATACGAAAGGAAACTTTATTTTTAATAGTCATTTCAGTCTACATTTAATTGTAACGTAATAATGTCAAATTATGATGGACCACAAAAAACATATAGCTACTCACTTTGTTAGTGGAAAATACACCCTAGATTACCTACATCGTACAAGTTTAAGACCTGATTCCATCCTATGGTTCCCCGGTGTATTGCAGTATCCCAATAGCGCTATTCTTTAAAAGTTACGCCTATCTCTGCAGCAGTCAGTAGCTGAGGCATCATTTATTTGACCAAAGGTATTTCCTATTTTTAATAAATTGATGAAAAAAACACTCATTATTTTACAATTTACAATTTTCAGTATTCATCAGCCAATATTTAACGGCGAACTTTTAATTTTTTTACATGTTTTAAAAATATAGTGCAGTTAAGTAAACTGACGCAGCGTCATGAAATCGAAATTTAATTGGCTATATCCGTCGTTTTACCACTTCATAATTCCTGGCATCTTGTTTTATTTATGGAAAATCCCGAAGGAAAAGTCAAAGGATATACTAATTCACCACATCCATTAACTCTAATTGAGTGACAAGCTCCATTTAATTTGAAAATTCCCCCAAATTCAACTCGGTAAATTATGGCTGTATAAATATTTCAGACTATCGCTGAATGTTTCTTGGCAGTTGACACTTTCGCGTACTGGATTATTATTTTCTTAATTGCCGTATCGAAAATTGTATAACGTAAAAATTGTATTCATTAACCAACAAGTGTATTAACAAGGACGATCATAGGACTTTTCTGTCGATTGTACATAAATTCCTAGTAAAGAGACTTGCGTCTAGCGCCACCGTGTTATTTTCTAGCCCGCAGACACGCATGCGCATTTAATGATCAGTTTGCCTTCTAATTTATCAAAAAGGGCAAGGAAAATCATTGCTTGCCTTGCCCTTCTCGATAAATTAACCAATTCATCTGTTTTAACAAAGAAATTTAGAAACAAAAACAAGTATTAGTACCTAATTATTCTAACCTAAAAATTCGAAATGACAAGACGAGGCAAACTGATCATGAGATGCGCATGCGTGCCTGCGGGCTAGAAAATTAAACGGTGGCGCTAGACACAAATAGTAAAAAGCAGTTCCTGTCAACAGATTATCACTATTACACTTTTAATCATACAAACATGTATGTTTGTTTGCCTGTTTCCAAAATCCTTAGCTAAAAAATGCAAGGTCGCCAGGGAAAATTTTTAAAAGTTAAATATTTTTGATGAGTGCTTTTTAACTACTGCAATGAAACATTGCAAAAACTCATCAAAGGTTTACTAATTACGTTTTTAGTTGCGCTTTTAAAATGTATTTTAATTATTCAGGTGCTTGTAACTTTACTATAAAAGCTTTTGACTTTTCATGTTAATTAAAATTTGAGAAATAAACGTGAATTTAATGAAGGACAGTCATTTTTCAAAGTGAAAAATCTGCTTCTATATGCCAGTCCAACCTTGCTTAAAATGTCTTAAACATCCTTCTTTAATCTAATAATGCAACGACTATGTCAACAGCAGCCTTCAGCTTCCGGCCACACGAACACATTCGCGCCAGGAATATTTTAACGCCTAAAAACTGTTCAGGAAACCTCTCGACATGCTACACGTTGTAAAAGTCAACATTATAATTAATTTCATGTTTTTTTTTTATTTAAAAGCCATAAAGTATTAATTTTTTTGCGTCAAACTCAAAACATGTTTTATATGAAGCAAGTTCCATTGTAAATATGAACTTTTGTGATCGTCAAATTGAATTAAAATGTTGTGAGCTCCATAAAATGCGGTCAAATAGTAACAGGTTTGCAAAAATTCTCACAAAGCTACATTTATAACGTTAAACAGTATCACATTGATTCGTTACAAAATGAATTGCTCGGTTTATCATAGACAGTATTTTAATTGCAACTTTAATTAATGAGAATTCAAGCTGAGTCTGTATATTATTAAAGTTCATTTTATACAAACCCAACTACTTCATCCAGACAATCACTCGTGTTAGAATTTAATTAAACCCATAGCTTTTTTTTCAGCACTTATTTAACGATGTAACGATTTAACTCGGGACTTTCTATTACACCGTTAAATTTTATAGTATGAATTTTATACCGTTGAATAAATGATAAAACAATTGTCTATATATCTATGGATTTGTAGTTAGAACAAAGGGAATCCTTAGGGATAACAAACTTTTCGGTAGGTTGGATTTTAACTGTTGGAAACTTTCTACCCTTGTATAGAAATCATCTGAAACTGCCATTAAACTAAAGACTAGGCTTAACGATAGAGAGATACATTCGTTATCTAAAAAATAAAAAGTGGATATCTAGTTTTTCGTGTATTTTTATTCAAATTTGTCTAATTCGTCGTTGTTGTTAAGTTTGTTTCAACCACATTTTAAAAATTTCTAACATCGCGATTTCACACATTTTCAAGAAGTATCCATCACCTTGACATTTGTGGATATAAACGGTGACCTAACGACTTGAAAGTATCCCTTTTTTTTCGGGTCGAGATGGGAAACTCATGTTCGAATGGGTCCTATCCAGGACCCAAACAGTGTTGTACTCAACCCCAAGGGGATGCCTACCAAACAAACCGACCTCAAACTCGCCGTTACCCCCTCCTGGAAATCACTACCCTACTCCATACCCCATACTCCGAGACGGACGGCGGTCCCTCGCACACTCTCCGCTCAAACTTCTCCCTACCTATCACTCCTACCTCTCATGCCATATCGAGTCCTTCTCTCCCCCTAATCATGCTCTCCACTACGCCACTTACTTCCATCCATGCCTCCTCCCCTCTCAAAATTATCTCCAACATACTCCCCTAATTGCCTCTCCAACTCGCCCCACATCATCCTGCACTTCACACCTCTCGCACACTCCAGTGTCTCTTTTCCCAATCTTGTGTACCGTACATGTCCAGTGAGCACCTGTGTCAAGAAGTAGTTCACCTCCCCGAATTTCCGGTCCATTTAATATCTCCTACTCCCAATCGCTCCTTTTAGCGCGCCCTTATACTACTCCCACCTTCTCTCCACTTCCTTCTCCATCCATTCCTGCACTTTCTCGCTAGTCGCACCCCTCCAGCGTTTGTTCTTGGCTCTAGCCATCACGTCCAATGGGTAGGACCTTGTCAGCACCGCTGCTGCCAGTCCACCCACTGTCCTGTACCCCTTCACCACCCTTAGGAGTATCCCTCTCTGCAACCGCAGGAGTGACACCTCCGCACCTCCTCTTCCATTCTCCCGGCCCTTTCACATTACACATCAATTTCCCTAGCCATACTGTCCTTACTTTCCCCTTCAGTGCCGCCTTTAACATGTGCGTTCTGAAGGATAATTGGCCTTCACACCCCTAGGTATTTCAGAGACTCCTCCAGACGAATTCTCCTTCCCTTCACCATCACCCCCACTTCCATCGTCTTGGTCCGTCTCTTCACTAGCAGCCCCACCGTCTAATCTCCCACTTCCAGTCCTCACTGCTCTATCTTCTCCACAATCCTCCTACACATCCTCTCTGCCTTTCTTTCACATCCCCCTTCACATACTATCCCAGAAACCTCATCAAACACACACTTCCAGAGCCCTGAGGCACTCCAGCCTCCGTCTTATACTTCGTTCCTCTGGAGTCTACAATCACACGCCCCATCAGGTAGTCCTCCACCAGGTTAACCAGCCCCTGCCCCACTCCAAGCCTCAGCAACGCGCTCAACACTGCCCGTTTGCTGACACTGTTGAACGCATTCCCGACGTCGAAGAACACGAGTAGGGCCAATTTCTTCTTCCTCCAGCTGCCCTCCCTAGCTCTTTCCACCAAGCCCATCACCTTGCCCAGTGCCGAGATGCAAGATTTCCCCTTCGTGAACCCGTGCTGGTTCATCCTAAAACCCCCATTCCTACCAACTTCCTCCTCAATCCTATCCTTTATTATCCCCTCCATCAATTTACCCATACCACACAGCAGGCTGGTAGGCCTGTCTTCCCCCGCCTACCCGCCTTCTTCATCAGTATCACCCTGGCCACCTTCCATCCTTCCGGGAATTCCTCCATCAGCACCCTGTCGAATAGTTCCCAGAAGTACTTCCCATTGTCATCCAACAGCCTCTTCATCATATCACCCCTCAGGCCATCTAACCCTGGGGCTTTCCTCACTTCAATGTTTCTCCACCCTCCTCTACTTCCCACTTCTCTACCGGCCTTATCCCCCTCATTTTCACTACCCTCCTAGTATCCTTGTTTTCGAATCCTGCCCAACAAGGCTCCCTCTCTCCCTGTGAACAATTTTCTTATAATCTCCTTCTCCCAATCTTGCTCTAGCAACTCGTTCCTATTTCCACCCATCCTCTTCACCGCTATCTCATACGCCTTTCCCCATGGATTGTTTTCCAATTCCCCCAGTAACTCTTCCCACTTTCCTCTTTTTTCCCTCTCCACCCTACGCTCCAGTTTCTTCTTCTTCTCTCTGTATCCCCCTCTTCCCTCTATCCTTCCTCTTCCCCTCAGCATCCGTCTTCGTTCATTCTTACACTCTCTCCACAGCTCCTCTATTTCCTCATTCCACTAGTAATTGGCCCTCCGCTCACGCCTATTGCCCCTCTTTCCCTCTCTTTTACAGCCCTGTATCACATTGTACAATTCATCTGCATCATGTCCAAGTCCCCTTTCTATCTCTTCTCTTACTTTCTTCCTCATACTCTCTGCCTCGGCCTTCGTCCACTTCGTCCACTCTTCCAATAATTCCTTTCTCCCTTTCCTTATATCTGTCTCCACATACCTATGTAAGCTCAAGCTTTCCTTTCCCCCCAGCACCCTCCAACTACTCACTCTTTCCCCAGCCATTCATCACATGCTGTTATATCAATGAATGATGAACCCCCGTCACCCCTCACGAAGGTGGGCAGTAGTCCACCATTCAGCAGCACCAACCCATTGAATGTCAACACTTCCTCCAGGATCTCCCCTCTAATGTCCGTTTTCTTCCCCCCCCCATACAGTATTCTCAGCACTGAAGTCCCCTGCCACCATTCTCCTTATGATCCTACTTTTTCCTTTTGACACCCTCAGATCGTCCCTTAATCCTGTCATGCTTCTCTCTTATTCTTCCAGGCTGACATCTTATATACACCACCATGTCTCCCATTCGCACTACCACCCATCCGTTTCCCTTCCTCACCTCATCCGCCCTCAGTCCATCCCCCATCACTTATTCCTGCCTCTTCTGTATCGTCCATTATCCATCCCTGCTTTCCCACATATCTAGCATTTACCTCGGATCCACACACCACATCCACTTCCCTCCTAAAAATCACTTCATCCAATATATAATGCGCTATCCTGCATTCCCCTAAATGTATCTGAATCCCTCCATCCATCCCCTACATATAATTAGAGTATACCTGATACAATATAAATCACACACAAGAGGTGTTAGACCAATGATGACCTACAGCTCGGTCATCTGGTGGCACTAAAAGACTTGTTTGCCTGTGTATCAAGGAGGTCATAAAAACCACTACCACAATTGCAATGGAGGTTTTTTTGAATCTACCATCACTACACATCCTTTATACAGGACGAAACCGGATCTGTAGCGCACAGACTACTTTGAAGTCAAAATTACAATAAGCCAAATGCACGGTGCTGACTATCGACGAGCTAAAAGCTGATGTCTTAATGGGGCAACCCATTAAAGCAGCAGACACAAGATATAGCTTGAACAATAAGTTTCAAATAACTATACCAGGTGGGGAAGACTAACAACCTACGACACAGATCCGAAGGAACTGCGGAACATAAATTGTCCAGGCGAATGGGCGGCTTCTTGTACCGGCACGAAACTGCATAAAAAGTTCATTTTCGATGCTGATTGGCTCCTTAAAAAGGGCCTGACTAGAATGTAATCTTGGTTCAGAGGAGCGCTATAGATTTGAGAAGGTCGCAATGAAATACAGATACAAGCAGTTTATAAATTTCAATTTTTTTGGGTTTGAAGTGACACATACTGATTGAGAGTAGATTGGAGCATCAACGAACGATCTAAGGCATGCGAGCAATTGTGGAATTCAGTGTTTATTGGGATTCATCCTGAACCAGCTATATATCGGAATAGTTTCGGAGGTAGACAAACCCTGGCGTCCTTTACTGACTACGAAAAACACTCTTGACGTTGAGGTAGCTAGAAGTTGACTCAACCGTCTGTCTCGTGAGAAAAATTTTAATCGGATGAATTACGAACGAATTACTGTGTGATATATGCGTCGTCGATGCATACTTGGTTAGATTATAGGTGTGGAAGGGCCTCTGAATAGGTGGTGTTGCAGGTCACATGGAGGATCATCTCAAGAGAATGAAACAACTACTTCTTGCACTGGGATATGTTTCTTTATTTACTAAATTCATTAAACTACTTACTAAACTAATGCTATGCATAAGTAGCTAGCCGTATAGCATACTTATGCGTAATGGTTACTGATTACTACTAGCTGACTATTCAACTATATAGAATAGTTTTCTTCAGGTATTCTGCATCGACTCTTCTTTGATCAATACTGAATGTATATTTATATAACTGGTCAAGTTCGAACGAAACAGATAAACATATAATTGTTTTGTTTTGCTTCACGCTTGAACTTGACAATAACCTTCTTTATTTATATTTATATAATAATGAAATGTTCAAACGTTTTGTTGAAATAAGATCAAGGGAATTTAATTTTTTTTTTAAATATTTATTCTTATATTATTATATTGGGCCAAAAGGCATCACAACTGTGAGGTGATTTCTCAATTAAACTAGCTTACAAAGTTCGTTGGTAAGCTTCTTATCTTATTAACGTTTCTATTAAAATGTTCATCAACCTCTTATTTAGTCTAAAAATAAAGTCGTTTTTTAGAATAGCTGATCTAAAATTGAATTGATTGTTAGTGTATGTGACACCCAATTTTTTTATAAAGTTATGTGATGTAGAATCACTTGGTGTGATTGGTCTAAGCCAAACGTTAATTAGTTTCTTATTCGAGAAAATTAAGACACGTGGTTTAATTTATGACACAGTTCTTAAACAGAGGGGGTTTTCAAACTCATTTATCAGGCATAAATTGAAATAGTATTACACATTTAATACATCTTACCTTAATTCAATATTAATATTGTTTTCCAATGGGTATAATTATCGATTGTAGGAACAATCTACGAACACGCGATACATGAGTTAAGCGTTTCTCCATTATAAGTACGCCTTCTCAAATTACACTTCATTGTTGTTTATATTGCTTGATACGGAAAGACATTTATCACTACCCATATACAGTTATTAATTTGAACAATCCCGATATTTTAGGATCACAACTTAACGCAGGGCTGTATTCTCAAAGGATGCGGAGTCCTTATTCCAGAAACTACATCCTTAATGCGATTGAACGTCGACAGTTAACAACCAAGAATGTCCTATAATTTTTTGATCGTTTGTCCATGGATTACGAAGGAGTAGGTATCGGGTATACAGGAGCTAATACTAGGATATCATCGGCCCTGGGAAACACTCCAACTATATTCCAAGCGGAAATATTAGCAATAGATAGTTGTGCTCAAGAATTCCTCAAAAAACACCTCAACTTAGACATAATATTTGTTGCGTCTGATAGTCAGGCTGCTTTGAAGGCTCTGAAGTCTACAACTTATGATTCGGAAACAGTCTGGAACTTCAAACAATCCTTTAAGCAACTGGCTAGACATAACAGAGTAACTTTGTTGTGGGTGTCAGTGCGATTTAGTATTGAATGATTATTTGATGGGGGTAGTAAACGTCGCTACATATTGAAACAATAAGCTTACGTTTTATGTTGTTAAAATCGAAAATTAATTGTTAAATTCTCTTCAACAATTAATGTTTCGAATTAAGATAATATGTTTTGATTTCTTTTGGCAATAACGGCTTTCAAAATAAAAATAAATTCGTAAATAAAACAAAATAGGATTCTTTAAATTGAAACAGAGCAACGCTCTCATCTACCGACTGCTGTTTACTGACTGTCTGACGCTAATTAAGGACCGCCCACAGTTGAGAATACGGAGTGGTGGGAATTGTACGATATGTTATAGGTGTCCAAATAAACGATTGTAATAATCGTGATTTTAATCTGTTGAAGCTGGATGATGGTCGACTAGTTCAAAAGCAGGTCTGATACAATGCTTAAAATCCCTATGTTCCGTTTGTGTTTGAATGTATCTGTATGCTTGAATAAGCTCAAATTTCAATTTATCTATCATATCTAGTTGTTTATGAAGGTCAACCAAAATACAATACCATCTTAGAAAGTAAATTGGGAATAATCCCAACTTAAATAACTACAACTACCAAGAGGTTATTGTGCGTCCAAGGACTTCGTACCAAGATGATAGAGAAGCTCACTGGTCTGCAAAAAATATATTTTTTTCTCCTCAATGTTTTCATGCATAATAACGTCATATTCGATGCAAATAAATACAGCAGATAGATTTTAAATGTAATGTTTATTTATTAAAAAAATGATATTATCAAAGTAACAACAATTACAAACAAGTGAAAAAAGACTAGGGTCTAAGTTTTACAGTGAAATATGCTAATTTTACAGCCACAAGTTAGGAATATCACTATATTTATCTTAATATGGTAATATAATTCGAGTTATTTTGTAGTTTTTTTTCTTTTCATCGTTTCCATCGAAGTTCCTCGGCGAATCGACCAACAAAAATCAGCAAGCATTGTTGCTGTCCATTTTCCATTGTAGCGTCTTTCAATATGCATAATGTCCTGATGAAACCTTTCACCATGCTCATCTGAGACGGCACCGAGATTTTCCGAAAAGAAATCTACATGCGAAAATCTACAGACAAGTTTTCAACTAACTGTTGTAAAGTCTCAATGAATACTGCGCAGGCGCACATGTACTGCCATAGAAATCACTTTCGACACTCTCCTTCTTTTTCTTACGACTGGCAAAAACTTATTTCGTTTGTATATATACATTGTTTAGAATGTTAACGCATAAAACGAATTAAAAAAACCTGCTTTATGATCTTTTGGAAAAAAATTAATTTTGAAAAATCTAGACGTGATAGAACAAATCGGCCTCCGGGAACAGATTTAAAGCATCAAAATCTTCATATCTACGACATAATTTTTTGAAGGAGGATTTTGTTGCAGACCAGTGAATTATAGTACTTCATATAAAAATTTTTCATTACGCCATTCGTTAACGAGCTATAGGGCTTTAAAGTTGGGAATTAAATAGTAGCGGACGAAAAGTACTTGACGTCAGAAATAGACGATTTATTATTTTGGCATTAATAATCTGATGAAAGCCTGAGAGCGAAACTCGATGGCTTTCATCTCTGATTATTAATGCCGAAATAATGTCGAGTCAAATTAATAAATTCAAGAGAAATTTAGCAGCAATAGAAATAGTCGACAATTTATCAAGGTCGTGTTATATTCATGAAGATTATTTCTTGAATCCAGTTCTTTATATCAGTCATATTCACAAAATGAAACAATTTGGAATAATTTATTCAAAATATTAACAAAATCCAAACAAAAACAGCGCCAGCTTTATAATTTAATAATTGAAATTGGAAATTGAAAATGGTCAATAATTGTCAGAATCTGTCAAAAATTGTCAAATATTTTGAAAAATGGTCAAAAATAGTCAATAATTGTTAAAATTTTGAAAAATGTTCAAAAACTGTCAAAATTTTTGAAAGTTGTCAAAAATGGCCAATAAATGTCAGAAACGGTCAATAAAGGTCAATAATTGTTAAAATTTTGAAAAATTTGTCAATAATTATAGAAAAATGTCAAAAACGGTCAATAATTGTAAATTGTCATAATTTTTGAAAAATGGTCAAAATTTTTGAAAAGTTGTCAAAAATGGTCACTAATTGTCAGAACCTGTCAAAAATGCTCAAAAATTGGCAAAAATTGGCAAAAATGGTCAATAATTGTTAAAATTTGAAAAAATAGTCTAAAATGGTCATAATTTTTGAAAAATTGTCAAAATTGATCAATAATTGTCAAAAATGGTCAATAATTGTTAAAATTTGAAAAGATGGTCAAAAATTTTGAAAAAATTGTCAAAATTTTCGAAAAATTAACAAAAATGGTCAAAAATTGTCAAAATTTTGAAAAAATGGTCAATAATTGTTAAAAATTGTCAAAAATGATCAATAATTGTCAAAACTGTCAAAATTGGCCAATAATTGTTAAAATTTGAAAAAATTGTCAAAAATTATAAAAATATTGACAAATGGTCAAAATCTTCGAAAAATTTTCAAAAATGGTCAAATATTGTCAAAATTTTGAAAAAATGGTCAGTAATTATAAAAAACTGTCAATAATAGTAAAAAATTGTCAACATTTTTGAAAAATGGTCAAAGTTTTGAAAAATTGTCAAAAATGGTCTAAAATGGTCAATATTTTTGAAAAATTGTCAAAAAATTGTCAAAATTGGTCTATAATTGTCAAAAATGGTCAATAATGGTTAAAATTTAAAAAAATAGTCAAAAATTTTGAAAAAATGGTCAATAATTGTCAAAAATTTACGAAAAATGGTCATTCTATTGTGCATAAGAAGCAAGCTTCTATCGGCGGTACGACGACCGCTCACCTTTTCTTTTTGTTTTACTAACCATAAAAATAAATATTCAGTTACTTTACTTGTATTCTTTAAATTTGTGCAGTTATAGAAAAAGTATAGTGTGCAATATGTGGGGAAAGTACTTTTCTCACTCGTGTGTTTGCGGAACTCGCCCTTCGGGCTCGTGCCACAAACTTCCACACTCGTGAGAAAAGTTGAACTTTCTCCACTTGTTGCACAATATACTATTATAATCTTGCCTATTTTCTTTTTTCATATTCCAGGTCCAATCTTTCAAAATATCATTCAGTTTTGTGAATGGTGTCGACTCATTTAATTCATATTGTTGATGCTCGCAAAATTTGGTGAACTGTTTCCATACGCCATTTTTACTCCTCACTGTATTATCAGGAATTGTAGTCTCGATTGCCCTATCTATTAAAACTATTAAACGATTAAAATTTTACCAATTCCCAATAAGCCATTTAATAATTATAAATCAAAAACCATGTGTAATTCCCAACTTTAGAGCCCTATAGCTCGTTAACGAAAGTCGTAAGGAAAAATTTTATATAAACTCCTGGGACACCCTATATAAGTCTTCGAACAACCATTCGGTATAGCTGCTAGGAATTCCTTCTATATGTATTTATGTATCTTTGTTCGACACAAATAATGATGATAATTGTATAAATTTTTTTTAAACTTCGATCTATGTTATGGATAAAAATTTGATCAGATACAAAATATTTCACTTGCCTCTTAATAAGGTGTCCTTCATATTGGTAGTATAGATAAAAAATTGTTATCAGCAACTGATAACATTATAATGAAATCATCAGTATCATTACACCAGTAAGCAAGATATAATTTATACGTAATTTCGTGATAGACAAAAAAAATGTTCAAAAAACATCGTACAAAACCTTCCAAAGTAAAAACTGATGAAAAACCTAGTGAAAGTGAACCACAATCACCAGTGTCTCCGGTTTCGAAAAATTCTCTACAATTTTATTGTCAACTGGCACATGGAAGTCCTACGAGTTTCGTATCTGGTTTCACTAATATCAAGGAATTATACGAAAAAATTGGTCAGTGCTTCAACATCCCAGCTACAGACATACTATTTTGTACGTTAAATAGTTATAAACTCGATATGACGAAGCTATTAGGAGGTCAAATAGGATTAGAAGATTTTATATTCGCCCATTGTAGAGGTAGACCGAAAGAAGTTGAATTAACCAAAACAGAAGTCGCTTTAGGTCTCACAATAACAGACAATGGCGCTGGTTACGCTTTTATAAAAAGAATTAAAGACGATTCTATCATCCAAAACATACCACATATACATGTTGGAGACCACATTGAAAAGTTGGACGGTATTAGCATGGTTGGAAAACGACATTTTGACGTAGCTAAAGCTTTAAAAAATATTCCTAAAGATTCAACGTTCATTATTCGACTGGTAGAACCTTTACAAAGTGGTTTCGCCTCTATAGGTCCAAAATCAGCGAAAGGATCGATGGGAAAAAAAGATTTGGGTAATGGAAAAGGAACTCTACGATTTAAAGCAAACGGAAATGCGGAAGTACAAGAACAAGACGACGCTATGGACAACGGTATAGAAAAAATTAACGGTATCTTAGAATCTTTTTTGGGTATCAACGATTCTGAACTTGCAGCTCAGATATGGGATATTTCAATAGATAAACAAAATTCTATGGACTTTGCTGAAGCTATTGATGATTCTGAATTAGCCAGCTTCGAGTTTACTGATGATATTATCATAGAACTGTGGGGTGCTATTACAGATGCTCGACAACACAGGGTGTAGTGGAACATTATTTGACTTATACCGGATATTTTTATTTAAAAGTAAAAGTAAGGTATGCTGATTTAATCCATTTGATTATTTAAATCACCATGTATTTAAAAAAGAAATGTGCTATAGTTTACAGATATGATAAATTGGATTAAATCAAGTGTCAACTGTCAAATGATGAAATATTTATTGTAAAAATATGTACTAAAAATATGGAGATATGAAAATATTTTTGAGGGTGATAGAAACTAAATTTTGATAGGTATTTAGGATGTTTATGACTCATTAAATATGTTCAATATAACTGGGAAAACCGATTAAAATTACGCATGCCTCATTTGCTTTTATCTCGGAAAACTATTATCTTTATATCTCTATATTGTGTGCGCACTGAATGAAATTTATTTTTTGTATTAAAATAAAATATTATATAATTGAAAATGAATTTTTGATATATCATAATTATAACGACTATGGAATATATTGAATATTGATACTGGATCTGTCGAATTTAGATAAAATACTGTGGATATTGTTTTATTGTTAGTAATTACGAAAAAATTTATATATAATCTTGATTTATGTTTCTGGGTATAAAAAATGCTTTTATGGTTACTTATTAATTTTATTAATCAGAGGTGTACGAAAGTAAAATTTTTAACATGAAAGCATCAAGGGGGAGACAAAATTTTCCAATTATTCTTTAATAATGTTTTTACTTTAGGCACACTATGTGCGTAAAACTTTACTTCACACACTAGTGCGTGAAGAAAAAGTTCAAATTTGTAAGTAGTTATAGTCTTATAACAGTATATTACACTAAAAGGGCAGAAAGTTGTGATTCCTGCACTGCGCGCCATGCAGGAATCTCAATTTTTTGCCCATGTAGTGTATACTATTTTTCCTACTACCTCGGTCGAAAGAAATGACATTTAAGATTTTTGCAGTTTTTTACGTTTAAAAGGTAAGAAAGAAAGTGAAAAGCATTTAAAATTTCTATCAATATCAAATAGTTACATAGTTAAATTTTTAGCTTGGCAGCCTCGAATTACTTTTCGAGATCTGTCAATGAGATTTTAATTATAATTGTGCTTTTATTTGGTTTTTTATTGTTATTTGCTTTGTCTATTGTGCTTAAGTGCTTAGAAGATATTTATGAGGGTGAGAAAATGTGAAATAAAAATGATAATCGGTCATTTCACAAGTGAGGTTATATCAACATAAGCGTAGTATGTATAATACGAGGGATTCGATATTTTGGAGAAATATATAGACAATTCGACTTCACCACGAATTCGATAGATTAAAAACTGCTGATAATAGTGTGTCCCAAGATTTTTTTACAGGCTGTAACTCGGGAATTAACGAATAGGTTTATTTGAAAATTGGGTAATCTTTTTGGGACCTACAGTAATTTCATCCGAGGTATACAGGGTATCTGTGACGTCATCATAGAAGCAGGGACGTCATCGCAGTGAAAAAAATTCAATGGAAGGGGGGATCAAACTTAGCTCAAATGAAAGAGCTTTTTATTTCAAATTCAACGGTATATCACAGTGAGGGCACTCTATTGGATAATTACAGAGAGAGTTATGTCGATTCACGACGCCATTATTATGGAAACGCGCTTCGTCATTCCACAAAATTTTACTCAACACATTGGGAGTGTCTTGCATCATAACTTGCATGATGGCGATAAAGGTTAATCTCCGATCCAGATCGGTGGGTCGCAACTAATGCAATTTAAATGGATGGTAATGGTGGGTTTTTAAAATTCTATGAACTGAACTTGAAGAAACACCAATTTCTGCAGCAATGGTTTGGATGGACACATGGGGATTAACCGCTACATATGCTAAAACATTCACCACATTCTGTTCGGTCTGTATTAGTTTGCTATGATTACTAAGCTTTGATTTTGGAAATGAACCTTGCCGCATCTTCTCTTCAACCATAGCAAAAGTCTCATGAGAAGGTGTTCTTCTTCCGAGAAAACGCTCCTGGTATAAGGCCTGAGCATTTCGAGAATTTTTCCTACACTCACCATAGATTAGCAACATATCTACATATTCATTCGGTGTGAATAGGAATGGCATTTTAACACACTAAGTATTGTTTTAAAACGGTACTAGGTATGAGTATTTAGAAAGTGACCACAATCAATGTGACATTAGATTTTACTAATATCAATCAAAAAGCGATTAAGGTAGAATTCCAACGCCAGCTGTTTTCTTAAGCTTTTAGAAAAACTAGTTAAAAAGTAAAAATAGGCCTATCTGAAGTGAATCCGGACATGATAATTGCGGCATTTAAACGATCACTGGTTATTGTTGCAAATAAACAATAAATTGAAAATTTGGTATAATTATCCACTTGAGTACTCTCACTGTGATACACCGTTGAATTTGAAATAAAAAGCCCTTTCATTTGAGCTAAGTTTGATCCCCCAGATACCCTGTATACCTCAAATAAACCTATATGTTAATTCCTGAGTTACAGCCTGTAAAAAAATATTGGGACACCCTGTATTATGCAACTCTCATGTAATGGCTATTAGGTTCACCCGATAAATAATTAAGAACTATAAATATTAAATTTATATTTGTATTGAACAAAATAACAGTAATTACTCGTATTTCTATAAAAAATTCTACAAAATCGTAATTATTGGTATACCGCGGGTATTACCATGAATATAGGAAAACTATAAATATTCTATTTATTTTATATTGAACATAATAATAATTGTAATTAATCCGATTTCTTAAAAATATTAAAATTATTTATTGTGCAGTTTGAAAAGTTTATTCCAGGTCTGGAAGTGGAAGAAATATTTACATTTATTTCATTATTGCTAGTCTCAATAGAGTTAAATATTGAATTGGAAATGCTGATTTTATTCTGAACCGAATTTTCAATGTAGTATTCCGCCACTGAATTGAATTTCCAGTAATATCAACTAATACGGTTGCAGATGTCCTTCGGAAACAATGCCCTGTATATAAATTCGGATCAGGCAGATTTATATATGCTGCTATTTGATTTCCTAAATAACCAAATTTATTAATATCAATGTTTTGAATTGTGCATTTTCTATTAAAATAATTAACGAAAAAAGATGGGGTGGGGCAAATTTTCGGCCGTAGATTCATATATTTTTCACTAATTTTGTAGTATTTGCCGGTAATTGTAAATGTTCGTTGTACTTTTGTGCGGAGCGCGCATTTAGCTTGGTCAATGCATGGAAGTTAGACATTCTGCCGTATAATCGGAACGAGGTAGTAATAAAATAGATTATTCGGCTTATATTGGATAATATTCTGCTTTGAGACCTCATGTGGTGGATACTTCCAGATTATTTTCAAAATATGCAAATAATAAATCCACAAAACAACCAGTATACATAAATTTATTCGGCAAAGTTCCTTCAATCAACTGATCCAGCTTTGTATACTTGATGATAATATCTCTCCCACATCCCAAAATAATGGTAATAGGATTTTATTGGAGGATCCCCAACATCCTCGCACGATACCAGCAATTCTTCATCCTATGAAACAGCTAACATTAGCAACACTACTGTAGCTTCTTACAACTGTTTCAGAGCAAGCTGATGAATTAAAATTTATTAACTGAAAAAATGGCATATTAGTCTTGTTAATGATTGAATTTGTCTCAAGTTTTGTAAATTTTTGTTTTAATGTTGATGAAAATGTTCAGAATAATAATCAATATATTATTTTGATAGGTACCAATAAATGCATTACCTACAGTTCATTGTAAGGAAAAATTAATGCTTAAATAAAATTACTATTAAACTTCGACATTTTTGAATTTCTTTGCTGGTAGAATTTACAATTATAATTTAGTTGTTTTTACGTGATTTTTATAGATATTTTGGTTGTTTGAATTCTAGCTCAGACTTTGTTCATTTTTCTCCTGTTGGTGTTTGTATTTCTGTATGGGTTCGTTTTGATGGGGGATTTTTGTTTGTTAATATAAGTTTTACGAAGCATTTCATTGATTAGCACTTTGCATTTGATTATTTTCAATTATTGTGACAATTTTTTTCTTCTTCACCTTCTTCATTTATTAGAACCAGCACCTGCTCAATCCGCTATGACAAGCTTCCTTTTGAGCTCTTCCTCTTATACCGAGCTCCAACTTTCGTCCCATCTTTTTGGTGGTCTATCTACTGATCCCCGCGTGCTTCAGCACATAATATCTTTGAAACCTTTTCCACCTCTTTCTGTACTTCTAATTCTTCTCGAGCATCCGTCTTTCGCAATATTTCACACTGAATTCCTCCCAAACAGCTTGAAGACATTATTTTTGTATGTTTTAGTGAATACCTTGATGGTTTAGATTTAAAATTGGTTCTGGTAGGTGGCGCTGATATCGAGTATTCACTAAACTCATTCTAAACGGCTGGACCAATTTTGCTGAGCATTTTTGTGTGTCTCAATTAACTTGCTCATACTTGCTTAAACTACGTTAGATATTAATGTTACTAAGAACATTGGTGCTCGTTAAGTAGTTTCATAAAGGACGTTGTTTCACGCTCTTTCGAGTATATCACTGTCGCTCAAAGTGTTAAGAGACAAATAAAATACCGCAATTTTCGTATTCTGGTGACCATTTCGTATTCTACGTCCCGAAAATAGGATTAAGGTGTCATTTATCAGAATCGTTCTTGCATTTAGTAAGGTCCTAATAAATCTCTTATAAGCCGTTTGCTGTTCTCTCTTAAATGGAGTTGACAAATATATGAGAAAGTTCAATTACAAGAGTGAAGCAGGAGAATGTATAGGAATTAAAGTATTAGATTTAATAATATTATACAATTAGAACAGTTTGTTGTAGGTATAATTTGGTGGATTAAAAACGGACATACATATAGTTTCTAATGAGTGTTATAAATTGTATAATTATAGGCAATTTTTAGAGTTTCAATTCGATTTTTGCATTATCCTATGCAAATGTTCATGATTTCACAAGCTGTGACCACTTTTCTAGTGACTTCTGTCAAGGTATAGGCGAGTTTTCGCGAACATGTACGGATAGAACGGTTACATATTATATAGTGATAATTGACGGCATCTTTACAATTATATTGTTAATTATATTGAATAATTAATGTCTTTTTGACTCTAGATTATGTTTTTTCTTGATTTGGTATTACATTTTAAAGCTAAAAGGAGGTTAAAAGTGTCTTTAAACAAAAGTTGTGTAATTATAGGCAATTTTTAGAGTTTCAATTTGGTTTTTTGCATTATCCTACGCAAATGTTCATGATTTCACAAGTTGTGACCACTTTCCTAGTGGCTTCTGTCAAGGTATAGGCGAGTTTTCGCAAACATGTATACATAGAACGGTTACATATTATATAGTGATAATTGACGACATCTTTACAATTATATTGTTGATTATTAAATAATTAATTGCTTTTGGACTCTAGATTATGTTTTTTTCCATTTGGTATTACATTTTAAAGCTAAAAGGAGGATAAAAGTGCATTTAAACAAACATTTTGTAATTATAGACAATTTTTAGAGTTTCAATTTGGTTTTTTGCATTGTCCTATGGAAATGTTCATGATTTCACAAGTTGTGACCACTTTTCTAGTGACTCTGTCGACGTATAGGCGAGTTTTCGCGAACATGTATAAATAGAACGGTTACATATTATGTAGTGATAATTGACGCCATTTTTACAATTATATTGTTTATTATTGAATAATTATTGTCTTTTTGACTCTAGATTATGCTTTTTCCCGATTGGGTATTACATTTTAAAGCTAAAAGGAGGTTAAAAGTGCATTTAAACAAAAGTTTTGTAATTATAGACAATTTTTAAAGTCTCAATTTAGTTTTTTGCATTATCCTATGCAAATGTTCATGATTTCACAAGTTGTGACCACTTTCCTAGTGACTTCTGTTAAAGTTAGGCGATTTTTCGTGAACATGTATCCATAGAAAGGTTACATATTATATAGTGATAATTGACGCCATCTTTACAATTATATTGTTAATTATTGAATAATGAATGTCTTTTTGACCCTAGATTATGTTTTTTTTTGATTTGGTATTACATTTTAAAGCTAAAAGGAGGTTAAAAGTGCATTTAAACAAAATTTGTGTAATTATAGGCAATTTTTAGAGTTTCAATTTGGTTTTTTGCATTATCTTATGCAAATGTTCATTATTTCACAAGTTGTGACCACTTTCCTAGTGACTTCTGTCGAATTATAGGCCAGTTTTCGCGAACATGCATGAATAGAACGGTTACATACTATGTAGTGATAATTGACGTCATTTTTACAATTATATTGTTTATTATTGAATAATTAATGTCTTTTGGCTATAGATTATGTTTTTTTCGATTAGGTATTACATTTTAAATTTAAAAGGAGGTTAAAAGTGCCTTTAAACATAAATTGTGTAATTATAGACAATTTTTAGAGTTTCAATTTGGTTTTCTGCATTATCCTATGCAAATGTTCATGATTTCACAAGTTGTGACCACTTTCCTAGTTACTTCTGTCAAAGTATAGGTTTTCGCGAACATCTATACATAGAACGGTTACATATTATATAGTGATAATTGACGCCATCTTTACAATGATATTGTTAATTATTGAATAATTAATGTCTTTTCGACTCTAGATTATGTTTTGGTATTACATTTTAAAGCTAAAAGGAGGTTGAAAGTACCTTTAAACAAAAATTGTGTAATTATAGGCAATAGTTTCAATTCGATTTTTGCATTATCCTATGCAAATATTCAAGATTTCACAAGATTCCTCTCATATTTATACAAATTATATGTTTTATTATAGTATTTAGACAGTTTTTAAAACTATTTTGATAGTGAAATAGTGGATGATATGTAAATATTCTTGGAACTTATACAAATTAAGAGAAATCAATTGAACAATATCTACTTTTCCTCCACTAAAATCTGGTGGATCAATTAGTTACTTCATCTCAAAGTATTGTAGAATTGTAGATAAATCACTAATACTTGAAAAAACAACGTCTAATGTTTTCTTTGTATACAGATGATCAAAATTATTACAAAAAATAGAGTAGTTAAAGTTTGGCACGCACAGTAAATATATTCAATATCAAAAAGGTTAAGATAAAACATCTATGTTAAAATGTGAATAAAATTCTACAATTCCACGATGTCAAAATTATATGTCGTATATAACTATTCAAATTATTGCGAAATTTATACACATACACGCTGCGGAAACAGCTGCGGTATTCTAATATATATGCACCAATCAAACCATCAATTTGTATATGAACTAGGTACTGATTAGAGTGTTAGTAGCTCAGAGAAATTCCCAATGGATTATTAAATTTATACCTATACCATGAATTAGCACGATTATGTCGTTTTTAAAATACAGTCAGGTACATTATCTAGCGACAATAATTTTAAATTTCTGGAATAAAAAATAACCAAAACCTTCAAGTTTAGTCATGGAAAGTTCTTTATCACTCAGCGAAATTTCACATTTTCTGCCACGCTGTTAATGCGTTGGTCGGTAAAGTCTGTTCATACTTATATTGAAGTGACTATAACCTCTGTTAAGAAATATTCGCAAGTTGTGGATTTGAAATATGAACGAACAGGTCCGTACTTTGCTTACAATCAAATCACTGAAATTACATCTCTATATTACATCTTGAATAGCTCTCAATAAAATAAACAAATTGATGATTCAAGGAGCCAATATTATTTATATGGAAGAATCGTGGTTAATACTGGAATGACCAATAGGCAAGATACAACAATAAAAATTTCACGATAGGCTTTTGTTTATGTACTTGACACGGGCTTAAAAACTCCGAGCTGGAAAAGACCAAAATTTATTTTAGTCCATGCAGGAAGCAAATATGGTTTTTGTTGAAGGTGCGGACATGATTTTTCATGATAAAAACGGTGCTGAAGATACATTTCATCCTTGTGTATGTTCTGTGCGTCTTATCGTTCTAGATAACTAAGTGGGGGTGATGGTGAAGGGAAGGAGAATTCGCATGGAGGAGTGTGTGAAATACCTAGGGGTGTGGTTGGATAGTCAGTTATCCTTCCGAATACACATGTTGAAGGCGGCAGAGAAGGGGAAAGTGAGGGCAGCATGGCTGGGGAGATTGATGAGTAATGTGAAGGGGCCGGGAGAGTGGAAGAGGAGGATCATTGGTAGGACGGTAGAGCAGAGTTTGCTATACGGTGCGGAGGTGTTGGGTGAAAGAGCGGGAGTGAATGCGAGGGTTAGGCCACTCCTGCGGGTGCAGAGAGGTATATTGCTAAGGGTAGTGCAGGGGTACAGGACAGTGGGTGGACTGGCAGCAGCGGTGCTGGCAAGGACCTACCCATTGGACTTGATGGCTAGAGCCAGGAATAAACGCTGGAGGGGTGCGACTAGAGAGGAAGTACAAGAATAGATGGAGGAGGAAATGGAGAGAAGGTGGGAGGAGTATGAGGGCGCGCTAAAAGGAGCGATTGGGAATAGGAGAGACTGGATGGATCGGAAATTCGGGGAGGTGAACTACTTCTTGACACAGGTGTTCACTGGACGTGGGTCGAGAGTAGGGTACCTCCACAAGATTGGAAAAAGAGAGACTGGAGTGTGCGAGAGGTGTGGAGTGGAGGATGATGTGGGGCATGTGTTCAGATGCTGGCGGAACGAGGAAGTGCTGAAGAAGTTGGAGAGGAACCTAGGGGAGGCGGTGTATTGGGAGAATATGGTGGAGATAATGTTGAGGGGGGAGGAGGAATGGATGGAGGTAAGTGGCGTAGTAGAGAGCATGGTCAAGGGGAGAGAACGACTCGATATGGCATGAGAGGTAGGAGTGGAAGTTAGGGAGAAGACGACGATGTTAGCGGAGAGTGTGCGAGGGACCGCCGCCGGTCTCGAAGTATGCTAGGGTAGTGATTCCGAGGCGGGGGTAACGGCGAGTTTGAGGTGGGTTTGGTTGGTAGGCATCTCCTTGGGGATGAGTCCAACACTGTTTGGGTCCTGGACCCATTCGAACATGAGTTTCCCATCTCGGCCCGAAAAAAAAAAAGATAACTAAGCTTTTTAAAAAATGAACTTCTGATATATTTTCAAATACAAAATGTGTATTAACAATAATACAGCGTCGATGTTCACATCTTTAAGACTTCCTCCTAATCACTGTGAACTGAACCTTCTTTTCAATTTTGTTCCCCATATATTATTACTTAGAAAGAAGTTTTTGAGAAATATGAACAAAACGATTCCTAGCAGCTATCTTGGCAATATGGTGTTGCTGGCGGCAGTGCCGGGTTTGTGGAAAATGTGGATTTTAGTTCTAGTTATCGACATCTACAAACCTGCAAATATTAAAAACTTTCCGAGTTCAATCCAGGTAAAATGATTAACCTATAGTCAAAAATCCACACTTTCAGAGAAGGGACAAACTTTTAGTACATATTTGTTATTTATGTATCTATACTATATTCTATCATCTTAGATCATTCTTATGAAAAAAAATTAATTTGAATACATTTTTATTGGAAAAGTATTCATATGAGTGACATCTATTAGAGCAAAATGCTATTAGCTGCGTAACTCGTGAATTGATAGAGGAAATCCAAGTTTATATACATGACTGTAAATTTGTGCTTCGTGTAATTCGCCAACAGATGGATGAAGCTTTGGATTGATATCGATCCTTTTATATTCGTTTAGCGCTACTAGATGGCAGCAAAAAGTAATGGAATCTGTAATCTAATTATTCTTGGTTTCGATTTATCACGGATTCTTGAATAAAGATTAATTTACCTTTTTCATTTTTAGTTTGGATTTCAAGACAATATTATTGGCCAAAAATAGTTAAATTTTGGCATAGTAGTGTTCTACAAAGCTCAAATGTCTCTGAAATGTAAGTTAAAAGGAAATTAGAAATGCTTGCGATCCGATAATTTCGAACGGGATATTTGAAAACGTCTTTTTCTATACATGATACATCAATATATGACATAGTCGAATTTTACAAAGTTACAGAAACGACTCACACTATTTTCATAATTTTGGTTTGTAAAAGTTTTATGATATGGCCGATCTTATGGTAGTATTTACATTGTTGTCAGTTTTTCCGTTTTTTCTGAAAATAATAGTAAAAGAAACCGCACATTCGCCAAGCAGTCGCACTGGCATAGGATGTGCAGTTTCCTCTTCTAGGTGACATTATCTGCACATGGCTTCGTCTGTCAACTCCATTAGCTTTGCGTGTCTGTTAAGCTTGCAGTTCCCTATTAAAATACCTACTACAACTTTGACAGTCTTCCTATCTTTGCTTATTGGGTCTGCCGCAAAAGTTGGAGAATGTCCTCTAATGAACTGTTTCGCCTGTCTCTCTCCTGGTGAATTTACCCACCATTCTCGAGCCATTCTGAACCACCCACTTCCTTTGGCCATATTTATTGTGGAGATTGCAAAGCCGCAGAAGAGTTCCGGTCCAATGAATGGCATTGATGGGTCTTATCTGGCCATTTCATCCGCCAATTCGTTGCCCTTATGACCCTCGTGCCCTGGTACCCAAGCTACCATGAGCTTGCAATGGACTCCAAGGCACGTATGCAATCCCATACTAGTTTAGAATAATAAACGGACAATATTTTGAACCAGAGCTTACTCTCTATATTCATACAGATCTGGCCACTTTTTTACCGACTTTAAATGCATGGGCATCACTGCACCTATATACCACATCTATTCCGTTGAGTACTGTCGTACTGCCAGTCTTTTTTCTGACGCAGTGTTTCTAACAAACCACTATGTAGAGGTGGGAACACCAAACTTCAATTTTTATTAAGTTCAAAGTGACAAAGCATCTTACTTTTTGACAGTTGATTGATACATCAAACGAACAACGGTGCGACGTCACTGCTTTTTTTTCTATAAGGTTAATTTGGATTTATGCATAGAGAAACTAGAAATAGAGGCAACAAGCCATAGGTCACTGTGTAAGTGGGAATGTACGTCGTAGAGAAAGAAGCATACGATCAGAGGTTTTCCTGTTGCATGTGCGCCATTAGAGAAAGACAGCCTACCTGAACCTCTGACTTTCTATCTCTCTTTTACATATGCCTCTATCCGCAGTCTCTCTGGATATATGTTATACAGCTACAGCTCAAACTATTTAAATTTTCTCATTAGAAGCTAAGTAAATTTTTAGTAGTTTGGCTGAAACTAGATGCTCTAATTAACTATGTAATAAAAAAATCGTTTACGTTGGCTCTGCACAAGCACGAGCTGATAATCTCCAGTTTGAATCAAAAATTAATCAAGTTGTAGGTTCACTCCATCTAATATTCTCCAGGTTCATTCATTACCCAAATAATTGGATCGTCAATATTAAATTGAGTTTCCCTACGCAATTCTCGGGAATACACCAACAATCTTAAATAGAATTTCAGTGTTGTGTACAAATGTGGGAACGATTGTGGTCAATTTTAGTTGAACACATTTTAATTCAATTATTGTGGTACATTTATCAGGTTTTTAACTGTTAAAATAACGTCTACGGCCTACGGCGTCGTGGTCAAACTTCGTCCTCGTGCGATATGGCCATCATATCCACACTAGTTGCACAAACTACTATTTTTCCCCCTCAGGTGCAGGCAGAAATCAGCTGTTAACGGTTTTGGTGTTTCCTTAAATTCAACTTGTAAAGACTGGAACGAATCAATAGTAACAGTTTTTTTAAATACACTAATCTCTGTCCATGGAGACAAGTCTGAGTAGGATGTTCGCACTTGATATGGCAAGTTTCTTAGTATCCAGATATTCCTGAGCAATAGATTTCCAGTCAAAAAATTTTGTCACATCCATTATAATAAAAGGGTTCTTCGAACATGCTGACGCCATTATTTCTATCAAATCTTTTGATACTTCAGGTGTCAAGCGACGTTTAACTTTTTCTCTGTCGCATGATAAAAACGTGTGACCAGATACGGGAAACTTGTAGGCTATTTGGTAAAATTTACCTTTGGCGATTAGAATTAGCAGCATCACTAGCATAATTTGGTTCTTATTTTGTCCACAGCAGTTGTCAGTTCCCTTTTGTATGTCTGCAACTCGTTCATTATAAAGGCATAAAGACAACTTGCTATTATTTGAACCACGGCCATCCAAAGTTTCATTCCAAAGACACATAAATCCTTTATTGGAATCTTCTAAGTGAATTCCCATATTAATGCAGGCCAACTGCATGATGTAGTACATTTCGGTATGTGTCAGACTTGGAATGTACATCTGCTGCTGCAAATCAAAGCTTAGAACACATACCGAATGAATCCGAATCCTAGGATCTTCTACTATCAGCCGCCAGATTTTTTTGTGTCGATTCAGCTTTGCGCTGATGTAATTCTAATACATTTTGGGCATCCACTCTCTTTTGACCTTCTCTACCTTGAATTTCTATTTGTTTTGAATCGCAAACGGAACATGTATCTACTCGAGGTGAAACAAAAGACAAGTTGAAATCCGACAAAAATACATCGTTGAACCACTGTCGAGAAACTGGCGGTTTTGTTCCATCTTCTCTATGTTTCTCTAGAAAGTCTCTGTATAGCTTCGAAACATTCAAATCTGGGGATAAAAACTTTCTATCTGGGTTGTCGTTTCTGCTATAGTGACTTTCTCTAGCAGGAATGATAGATATGTAGTTCTTAATTTTGTCCTTCCACCCAGAATTTTTCTTCGGAAAGTCTCACGAAAAGTCTTTTTGCACACTTGAATCTCGGATGTTCCCGGTAGTTGCAACATGTACCGAAAGGAATGTTGACGTCTGCTTTCTTCTGAATTATTATAGGTTCCATGTCTGCGACGTTTGATCAATGATGGGCGTATACACGATCTAAGAAAGCTTTTCTGTCTGTTATACTCGCCGATTTTCCAAAATTCGGCAAAAAGTCTTTTGTAACTGAGTTGACATTCACAAGTTGCCTGGAAAGGAGAAATAAAAATGTGTAGTCTGTATAGCCGTCTTAGCTTGTTAATATGGTTCAAAATGGTTTGAATTTATTATAAGAATAATTAATAATAAGAATAATTTCTTTCGGTTTTTAAAACAGATTTATTCCAAGAAGGGACATTTCTTTTACGCTTTTTGCTTTTAGAAGCCTCTGGATTAATTTGTTCTTTCATTATGAAAACAAAACAACACAATATACACTAATGTATGTGCATCAAACGACTTCAACCCGTCTGGAACCCTACTGTTTACATACTGCCAGTGCAGGTTAGGGATGGCGATCTGGAATCGATTATTCGAATAATCGATTCCTCGGACCGAATAAATCGATTTTTTAAATCGATATGTTGTATTGAATCGATTCAGTGAATCGATATTTCACCCTTGAAAATCGACTTTCGATTTTTTTTTGTGTTTTTGGTAGAGCTGCTTTTTTTTCAATTGCCCCGGCAACATCGCTAGTAGTGATGAGAGCGGAACCGCTCGGATCCCAGTAGACTCGACAGACACTGTTGCTTTTTTTTCAAAAAAGCTTATAGGGAACTCTATAAGTAGGGATGTTTGAAAAATTAAACGATTTTATATAAATCAATTATTATTTTGTTATAATCGATTTTTAATTATCGATTTTTCGAGTAATATTAATCGATTTTGTATAAATTACGTGTGTTTAAGGAGTGGATTTTCGAAAACGGCTCTCGAATTATTTATTGACTATTTTTCAAAATTTTGACACCTTTTGACGATTATTGACCATTTTTCAAAATTATTGACCATTTTTTAACATTAATTATCAATATCTTAGAGTTTTCATAATTTTTTCATTAGATAGTGGAATTAATTAGAAACACTTAGTTCCATTTAAAAAGTAATATGAGTAGATTCCACAAAGTAAGGGTCCAAACAGTAAATTCATTTAACAATTATTGACAGTTTTTGACAAAAATCGTCCATTTTTAACAATTAATTGACAATTATTGACCAATTTTGACAGTTTTTCAACAATTACTGATCATTTTTTAAAAATTATTGACCAATTTTGACAGTTTTGCAACAATTACTGATCATTTTTTAACAATTATTGACCAATTTTGACAGTTTTTCAACAATTATTGACCATTTTTTAAAAATTATTGACCAATTTTGACAGTTTTTCAACAATTATTGACCATTTTCCCAAACTTTTTCACAATTTTTGACCAATTTTTTGAAATTATTGACCATTTTTTACAATTATTGTCCAATTTTGACAGTTTTTCAACAATTATTGACCATTTTTTAAATATTATTGACCATTTTTTACAATTATTGACCAATTTTGACAGTTTTTCAACATTTATTGACCTTTTTTTCAAATTATTGACCAATTTTGACAGTTTTGCAACAATTACTGATCATTTTTCAAAAGTTTAACAATTATTTACACTTTTCAACAGTTTTTGACAATAATTGACGATTATTGACCATTTTTAAATTTGTTTTTTAAATTATCGACCACTTTTCAAAATTTTTGACAATTATTGACAATTTTCAGCAGTTTTTGACAATAGTTGACACTTTTTTAACAATTATTGACAGTTTTTGACAAAAATTGTTTATTTTTAACAGTTTTTGACCATTATTGACCAATTTTGACAGTTTTTCAACAATAACTGATCATTTTTTTTAAATTATTGACTAATTTTGACAGTTTTGCAACAATAACTGATCATTTTTTAAAAATTATTGACCATTTTTTTAATAATTATTGACCAATTTTGACAGTTTTGCAACAATTATTGACCATTTTTCCAAATTTTTCAACAATTATTGATCTTTTTTTTTAATTATTGACCATTTTCAACAATTATTGACCAATTTTGACAGTTTTGCAACAATTACTGACCATTTTTCCAAATTTTTCAACAATTATTGATCTTTTTTTTTAATTATTGACCATTTTTCAACAATTATTGACTATTTTTCAACAATTATTGACCAATTTTGACAGTTTTTCAACAATTATTGACCATTTTTCCAAATTTTTTGACCATTTTCAACAGTTTTTGACAATAATTGATAATTATTGACCATACTGCAAAATTTTTGACAATTTTCATATAATTTTATTTGATTTTTTTTCAATCCGATAAATATCGTTATCGAATAAATCTCTTAGGTTTATTATCGGAATATATACGAAAAGCATGTCCATTTTTAAAACAATCCAAAAAAATATCAACGATCTTTTCGCAGAAATCGATTTATTTTTTATTAAAATCGATTTTTTCGACAGATCAATTTTGAATGAAGAAAAATGAATTTTTATTTTATCGATGATTCTTTTCCATTAATCCTACACATTCCTAATCCGATACTTTGTGGTAATAATATGGTAATAAAAAAATAATTGTTATTATTATCGAATTCCCTGAACTAAAAAAAAATCCCCAATTTTACTGATAAGAGATCCCGGAGAGAGATTGTTTATTTAGGGGTACCTTTCTTGTTGTTTTTCAATAAAAAAGATCGATTTATATTTACATTGTAAAACATACAAACTTGAAAAAAATCGATCTTTTAGACCTCGATTTTTTTATGTATCGATTCATCAGGTTACGATTCGAATCGATTTAAAAATCGATCTTTTTTAGAAAGAATCGCCATCCCTAGTGCAGGTCTATTATCGGCACTTAAAACGTTTTGCTTGGCTAGGGAGAAAATATAACACTAGTGGTGCTCACTTTGAATTTATTTTAATCAGAGGTGCATCTCGAGAATGGCACTTAAAACGTTTTTCTGTTACCTCATTTGGCACTTTCAACGTTTTGGTTTAGCACCCGTCAATTATATTAGCGGCACTACACCGTATCGACGTTTTTGGTACTACAACTGATTTAGGACAATTTCAATATCAATTTCTCCGTGAGATAACTTCAGACACCCTTCAAGTCAGCTTTTAAGTTACTATGAGTAAGTTTACGATTTGATTAAAATGAACCAACTAATTTTAGACTAATGATACTGTTGGGAACAGAACACACTGTATAATAAAATGAAGTTATACAAGCAAATTTTTAAACTAGTATAGACGGAATATAGCTTTTGGGTTACCAGATAAAACACCTCAAAATACCGAGCAGCCCTGTGAACGCTCCCTGGTACTGCCGGAATGACCTTCATCGAGGGGAGGGGATTACCAAGTTTGCCAAGAGTCCCGGGAAGACCATCCAGTTCCTCGACAACGCCAACTAGATAAAAAAACTCAAGCGAAAGAAGCTCTATAAGTCTTGTTTCCATCCTTTGCCACACAATTTATTTATTTTCCAAAAAAAATGTTCACTCCAGCTTAAGCTTTCTATGAATATACTTTAACAAAAATTGTCTTTTTAAAAATGAATTTGCGGTGGGTTAAATAATCCATTAAATAATTTTCCATCTTTAAAAGCACCTTCTACGTCTGAAATCCACTACAGTAACAACCCCCGAAATCACCTAAATTGATTCACCAACACGGTCTTACCACTCGCTAATACTACTACGAGGGGGCGTTTACAAGTATTGATTAATAATCATTATAGAAAATATTTACTTAATTACAGTTAACTGTAAATAATTGTCATATTAGTAAAGAGTGATATATAGACGTCAAAAAATAATAGTTCAATACTATTAAACGCTTTACAAAATTAGAAAAATTAATTTCCAAAGAGCAGACCGTCCAATAAGAAGCATATCTGTTAAGATAGAATCAACCATTCTGGTTTGCGATTAGAAGGAATAACATCACTTGTGGACCGGTTTCGGCGTATTGCGCCTCATCAGCACAAGGTAGATGCCATTCGTCCAGAAGCTCTGAGAGCATAATCCTGGACTAGAGACTACGTGAAGTAGAAGTGTAATTCAATGTCTGTCGGGGCATATAGCCCGAGAAGTAGTTGTTGCTTCTTAGTGGACGGTCTGCTCTTTGGAAATTAACTTTTTAAATTTTGTAAAGCGTTTAATAGTATTGAACTATTATTATATATACATAAGTTATCTAATCACTAATACATGAGTATAAGAGTTTTATTTTCATTCGATTTTATTTATTCGATAATTTTTACCTGTCCCTTTTTCATTATACAGATCTCTCACTTTTTTACCGACCATATAGGACTTGAAAAACATGGGAATTTATTTACGACTGCTTGCCCAAGCGCTACAACAGTAACGTTGAGGAAACAACTGAAAACTTCGAAGCTTCGAGGTGTTGCAGCGTGTGAAAAGTGTCATAAAATCGGTGAAGAACGAGTGAGACAAAGCATCAAATGTCTATCAAAGTTCAAGTTTATTGAGTGTAACTAATGTATCTGGGAGTGACCCTTGATTCTAAACTGAATTGGAAGGCACACCTGGAAAAAATTACTACCAGGACGACTAGGCTTTTCTGGCAATGCAGAAGAGTTATGGGGAATACGACAAGAGGAGGTTCACTGGCTTTACACAACTGTGATAAGGCCAACGATCACCTATGGAACAATAGTTAATATATTAACTGCAATCGAAAGACCTTGGTATTACCGGGGCAATGAACAGCACAATGACGGTATCAATGGATGCCCTTATTGGACTTCCTCCTTTGGAACTTTTTGTAAGGGCGGAGACAATCATGGCAATTCTTAGGATGAAATCGGGAGACTTATGGTCCCTGAACAATGTTCGAGAAGGACACACTGATACAACTGGAACAATACTAGATGAACCCATATTTCACATGACACCCGAGAATATATTCAGTGAGTGAACATCATCATCCCATCTAGGGAACAGGTGATGCATCCAGGTAATTCTGGAGAAATCATCTGGTTCTTCTTTTCAACGTTGCCTATTTCTACCAATTTTACATATGTGCTGATACCACAAAAAAGTTCCGGCTCCCAAAAATGTTTCTTTTACTAGTTCATCTACTATTTCATTTTCTCCTATTCCAGTGTTTCCTGGAAACCACCAAGACGATGTTGTTCTTGCCTAGTTAATTGAATTTCTCTAGGCACTCCCATACCAATTTAGGATTAATAACACAAGTGCTTTATTGACTGCTTGACTACTCGACATTATGTTAATCCTTTGCTATTTCTTGAAGCTTTTCTAATTTTCTAGTAATAATTGTAGTAGTCTCTGCTAGTTCCCGGTGAGTTTGGTTCTATTAAAGGGTCCCGAGTTGATAGGATGACACCGGAGAACATAATCACTGAGCGAGTGAACATCATCATCATCTAGGGAACAGGTGATGCACCCAGGTAATTCTGGAAAAATTATCTGGAAAGAGAATGTTCTTTAGCCTTGGTCGATATACGTCTGTGTTTCAAGCAGAGACGATTGCCGTTATAGCCTGTATTGATGAAAACGTCAGAAGAGGATATATCGGACAAAAAATTATTATTATTGATTGACAGCCAGGCTCTGCTTAAAGCTATCAGTAATCCAACAACTAGATCTAGAGTGGTGAAAAACTGCAAAGAATCCCTTAACAGGCTGGCAAAAGACAACAAAGTGTCTCTAATATGGGTGCCGGCACATGAGGGGTTTGCAGGTAATGAAGTGGCGGACCAGTTAGCTAAAGAAGGCTCTAAAGGAGACTTCATAGGTCCGGAACCGTTTTGTGGAATCACAAAAGATTGCATAAGACTAGATAGGAAGCACCAACTCAAACGGAGGTTGATACAATGGCACCTCCATACAAAGAGTTTACTGAACAAGGTAGACAAGGAACTCTCAACCAGGCTATTGAAATTAGGTAAGAGCCATTTGAAGAAAGTTACCGACCTGGATCTGTACCAAATGGGCAAAGTTAGTGAAACTATGTGCAGAAAATGTGAACTTGATGATGAAACACCTACTCACATACTCTGCTTCTACGAGAACTTAGACGGGAGCACTTTGGAGAGGAATTAATACAACTATTACAGCTTCTGAAAATCCCTCCAGTCAAACCAGTGTTCTTTATAGAAGACATGAAGCTTCTGGAATGGAAGTAGATAACATGGGAAATGGTTCAAAGATTCAGTTCAAGTGCCTGGGCTGATGAGCACAATCCAAACGAATGAATGAACCAATGAAAAACTATTATTCATTTAAATGGTTAATTTCCTACAGAATTAAATGAACGGAACTGTGAAGTTTCGCAGAATAATTTCTACTTGAAATAAGGATTAAAATACACCAACAGTCACACGAATGTATAAGAAAGGGTAAAATGTGACTAGAATAACTAGAGGCGAATAAATCCTCTAAAAGGATGGGATGACACAAAAGGCGGCAGGCTTGACAGGAGCCTGACGAAAAAGGAAGTAAATCTTGTTACATAAATCGTAACTGACCATTTTCAACTCAGGAAACATCTTTATTGAATCGAGATATTTGGAACACGTTCTTTGTGACTCGTCGATAAGAAAATATGTGTTTAGCTAGTTGAAAAAAAAAGACTGGATTAAGGAAGTATTTATTTCAACCCCCACGTAAAATATCTCCAGACAGCGACATTCGCCGTACGTTGCCGAAATAATTTCGCCTGTCGTCCGTCGCCGCATCGCGGTAGGCCGATGTGCGAAAATTCCCCGCCACGCGTTACGAGTTAGTAGGTTGTTTTAGTGCACTAACAACTGCAACGCGCTCTTCTGTTGTTTTACCGGTAAAACACGAAAGTCAGTTGTTGCTTCTACATCGAGCGGAGTTTTCTTTATTTTGTGAAACGTGTTAGTGACAAAATGTTTTAACAGGTTAAACGGAAGCACTATTAATTTAAAATAGTTCTTGGAAATTATTTGGTAGTTTGATGGGTGGCATTTAAGAGGAAAAGGGATCTGGTTGATTTTATTTGTTGCTGATATCATAATCCATTCTTGCTTTTAAATGAATGAAAACATGATCATTATAAAAATAATTGGATCAGTGATGACTAAAATATTGATATGCATTTTCCAATGTTTAAATTTTTTTTAAATGAAAATGGATATATTTTTTTCGTCCAGTCTGTTCACATTTTCTCTCAAATTAAAGCGGGATTTTTTATTAAAACTATATTTAATAATCAAGATATTATCTCTATAAAGTTCTAACTACTCCAGAGACAAAATGTCAAGACCAAGACACTTTTCTTGTTTTTTCCAATGTGTTATTTTTGTTCCCATTCAGTTTAATATTTTTTATTTTTTTTTAGTTAGACGAGGAGAGTTTTTGGCTTAAAAATTAGATCAATACAGTTTAATATTGACCTTATCAAACACTTTTATGTTATGATAAATGAGTAGATTTAAAAATAAATGCCCAAATCTATTCAGGTGAATGTGAAGCTCCAGGCAAATACAGAGTGTCCCAAGTTGATGAGACTCGTTTTAAACGCTTATAAATTAAAAAAAAAAGAGAGAAACAAATGGCTTTGCTGGACAGTTTCAAATTTTTGTCATTTCTTTAACTTTTTGTTACTTCCACAGGGTCTTGAAATAATGGTGTTAATTTACAATTCTGAATTACGACTGATTTTTCACCCTGTATTCTATTCTTCCTATTTTCAAAAATGTTTGATTTGTTATAATTCTAATGAAAATTAATATGACAAACGGAAAAACCGTTTTGTGGTTTGACACTCTGAACCAAACTTTTGATAGTTTCAAAAATATTTTTGTGTTATTCGAAATTTTCTCGCCTACCTTACCGGAAAATCAATCATATGATCACCAAAAATAAGGCGGAAAGTATTGTTCAGCAGCCCAAGGGCGAAAAATTATTAACGCCACGATTATTAAAGTTTTTCACCATCTGTCACTTGAGTACTTTAACGTTTCACATAAACATTTCAATTAAACCTCAGTGTATCTCAATTTTGTATGTATCTTCCTATTTTTTGGTTTATTCGGTAGGCGAAAAACAGTTGCGTGTCACAATTGCAGGAAACTCTTTAGCAGCCATTAACTATCAGCTGAAGGATGGATGGAATATGTCTGTAGTAATGTAGCCCGATATAAAAAAAAGTCAGGTACAGTTAGTTTAGTGCAGTCTGTTCAATTGGTCTATCCACATTTGGCCAAATTTGTTTGTACAAACTTTCTGTCTTCTATATAATAATGAGGAGGGGCACTACTCAGCTTTTGACCACCCCAACCTGCCGAGTCTTTGGCTACCATACCACCGAACCATAGTCTGATGACCCATATGATCATTTTTGCATGTAGCCCCCTGTTTATCTCACATAGGTTAAGGGCTATCGTACTTTTCTGTTAGTGTTGATTCCATGTCAACTTGTGTCAAATATTTTGCCTCTGAATTTCCGGTGACTGGTGACTTCAACCCCCTCAGTGAAAACTAGTAAGGTGATTTTAAGAGGGTTTACAGTTGGTTCTTGGCACCACTTGTTGATTATGTTTAGGGAAGTATGTGTTTGCTCCCAGACTATTCCTGCGAATTTGTCATTTGCAATAATCGCAAAATTGTCGGCGTACCCTATACTTAAGCCTGTACTATTTTATGTAAGGACCCCAGAAAAATATGGTCGTTTAATTTTTGATTTCTTCCATTCAAAACAAAAATTGATAATGTCAAATTTGATAAGATAGAGGTAGAGGACCGTTTCCACATTCTATGAACGCACTGTATAACACTTCTGGTGGACAGCATGAAGGATCTGATTATCAAGAACTTGGAAGTACAGAGAACTGTCTGAGCCATGTATAGTTGCAGCAATCAATAAAGTGATACAAAAGTTTGCCGATAAACTTTTAACTCTGTAGATTGATTCATTGGTTCGGCACCACCAGTCAGAGGATTAGAGACCTCAGCCTTCAGGCTTTTTGTGCTCTTGGTTATACCATTTATGTGAAGGGACCAGTAGCCCTTATCAGGCTCAACAGTATTTTCACTAGGAGAAATCCTCCCTTGGATGATCTAGTCCTAGGAGTCGATATCTGCAATGAGACAGTGCTTCACATTCGAAGATAATGTGAGCTTAAGTATGTTACTATTAACGTGCTGTAAGCCGAGTAAGGATTTAGCCGGGTGTAAGTAGGTACAACGAACAGGTGTCTGGGACTTTCCTTTCAGAGTGGACACCTCTCGCATTAAGACAGAACCATTGACAATCATACCGACCTTGTATATCATTAAAGAGGAAAAATAAATTTCTTGATATTTCTTTGAGATGTATATACTCTCGTTGAAGCGATATTGGTTTATTAAACAAAAAGCACGTTTGAATCCAACTGTTACATTGTATTAATTTATTGCTTAAATGTTCTCCAAACTTCGTCTGAAGCGTAGGTAATTATGCTGCGGTTTGTTCGTCTGAATGGTACATCAAGAGGTTTTTATTTCTCGGAAAGGAATGATAAGTTTAATGGAGTGTACTTAAAGCTCTTCACTGGGGTGTGATGCCTTTTGGCCCAATATAATAATATAATAATAAATATTTAAAATAAGAATTAAATTCCCTTGATCTTATTTCAACAAAACCTTCGAACATTTCATTATTATATAAATATAAATTAAGAAGGTTATTGTCAAGTTCAAGCGTGAAGCAAAACAAAACAATTATATGTTTATTTGGTTTACTCGATCTTGACTGGTTATATAAATATACATTCAATATTTATCAGAGAAGAAGTTGATTTAAAATAAGTCATGAAGAACATTCTATATAGTCGAATGGTCAGGGACAGGTAATCCTTAACTAATAAGTATAAGTACGCTATACGGCTAGGTACTTATGCATAGCCTTAGTAATAGTATGTAACGGTAAATGGCTGTAACCTTAAAGGGCACCAACTCGAAGGGCTCCGGCTAGAGACTCCTCTCAAGGGTGATTCGACCCCAAGTTTATGCTGCACAAGTGTTACAGGAAGGTTGTAAAAGTTGAGGGCGCCACTACCTTTTTGACGATAAAAAGTACTTAAAAAACTAAGACGGAAAAGGTAGAAACGCCTTGTAAAATTTAAATGAAAGTTAATAATAAAAAAGTTACTAAAAATTACCCCGGGCGGTATTTCCCTCAACTTTTATAGTTGAGGATTTAGAAAAAAAATAAAAATAGAATTAACACAAATTTATAATTTATTCTGCCACAGGAAATGAATAGAGGAATTTGTACTTTTATATGTACTTAGCTTATGGTTTCCTGAAGTGGGTAGGCAGGTATTGATCTGAACTGATGTGTTCTGTTCTAGGGTGGTATTTTGATCTAGGGCTGTATCCTGGCTAGGGCTTTATCATAGCCTAGGTCTTGGGGTTATATCCTTGGATTATATTCTTGGGTTATATCCTTGGGGCTGTGCTTACCTAGAAGTACAGGTGGATCAGGAATTTATAGGAACTTGAATGTAATGGTACATTATGTTGGTCAGCTTTTCAGGTTAAAAAAAGGAAGGCAGTTGTTTGAAAGTAAAATAATTGATTTAATTTACTGAAAGCTTTCCAACATTATATTAATATGTCCCATGTTAAAATAGTAAAAATAGCAACTATCGGCTAAATTAAAAAAATATACTAATGATCCGAAAGAATCTAATCATAGCAAAAAGTTATTTATTTATTTATATGAAAAAATATCGTGCTTAGGAAATATATGAAACCGGCACTGGCGTTACGAAAGAATATTTTATAGGTTAACAGATTATAAAAATGTTATTTTATAATTAAAAGAGTTATTTCGCAACTGAAAAAGCTTGAGAATGTTTGTATAAAAGTAAAACAGTGAATTATAAAAGAATATTTGGTGTAAAACTACCATATTAGTATAAAAGAACAGTTTATGACCACGTGTTGAATTTAATTTCGTCTATCTCTGTAAAAAAATAAAGAATGCATACGAAAATTATATCAGACATTACTTTAGAAGAAGCTTATTAATTATAAATTATGATTTTGAACTTACCACAGCAAAATTAATAAGATACTTAAGATATGAAAGATAGCGAAAGATGGTCTTTCCCCTTAGGCAGTCGGTAACGGAAAGGGGTGTTTCTCGTGGCGTTGGAAAAAATGGAAGCGTCCGTTGGCAGACGTCAATTGTCTTATGGTCAGGGTTGAAGAATTTGGGATCACAGAACTATAATTGGAAGTGGCTAGTGACGACGAGCGCTAATTAGAAGAATTTATTCTGTAAAATCCAAACAGGTCGATAGACATGTTACAAGTAATTAGTGTAATGTATTTAGTAAATAAATCAAACATATCCCAGTGCTAGAAGTAGTTGTTTCATTCTCTTGAGATGATCCTCCATGTGACCTGCGACACCACCTATTCAGAGGCCCTTCTACACCTTTAGTCTACCAACGTATCCATTGACGTTTTTTTACATTCATTACAGGGGTGTGTAATTTTTCGAGTTTCTGGGGAAAAATATTTAATTGGCAACAGTCTAAAGTATGTATTAAGATTGCCAATTCCTAAGAAATAGAGGAAACTAAACTTGGAACAAAATCAGACATATAAAAGTAATAAATTTCTTTTTTCTACGAGCTTGCGGAAAAGCATACTTTTTGTATGTATGTATATTGGGGTGACATTCACTGAGCCCTAAAAGATCTATTGTGCTCCCTTTCTTAGTTACTGAGTCTCAGAAACTAGTAGATCCTTTACCTATTTTCCGTAGGAATTTTAGAATATCCGCAGTTTTTAGTTTAGGTAAGTATCCCTCTTCTATCAATGCGAATGGATGATTCTTCTTTCATTCCACGAAATCTACATTTTTCTTGCTAAACTGTCAAGACCCTTAGTGCAGTTTTACTATGGTTACAAACACTACGCCACTTACCTCCATCTATTCCACCTCCCCCCTCAACATTGTCTCCACCATGTTGCCCCAATACACCGCGTCCCTTAGTTTCCTCTCCAACAGCACTTCCTCGCTCCTCCAGGATCTAAACACATGCGCCACATCATACTCCACTTCACACCTCTCGCACACTCCAGTCTCTCTTTTCCCAATCTTGTGGAGGTACCCTGTCAAGAAGTAGTTCATCTCCCCGAATTTCCGGTCCATCCAATCGCTACTACTCCTTTTAGCGCTCCTCCCACCTTCTCTCCATTTTCTTGTCCTCCTTAGGAACTTAGATACTTTAAAGTAACTAAGTTACTCTAAGATACTTTTTCTGGCAGCTCTGGTTACAACCCCAATTTTTCCTTGCCATTTCTACTTTGAATGTTATCTCATTTTCGTGTTTGTTCCACAAGAGTTTACTGTTTTGAGTCGGATCTAGATATTTGACTTCTTGTCTCAATTCAACCTCGCTTCCATCAAGTTTAACGGTTTTGAGGTTGAGATTTCTTTTCTTAGTGAAGGCTTTTAGTGAAGTTGATATTTATAACATTGGCATCGGCGGGCATAACCTTGGCAGTATATTCTGAGATCATTAACCGTCAGACTCCACATTAACGGGGATGCTGCATGCATTTTAGGTCAGAAGTTCTACTTTTCCTTACGCTTAATACTATTTTACCGCAAAATGACAATGTTTAAAAACGTTAAAACCAAAATTGGAAAGCGGGCTGGAGTCCACCGTTGACCTCAAGGTGTTATATGGGAACGGAATTTGCCGAGCGCTGGTGATCTTCGCGGCGTGAGAGAAACAAGCCCGAAGTTAACATGTGATGGCTCAAAAGCCCGGTTTATTATCGACCATGAATCGACTTATGTCGGCTGATTATTACACGCTTAGACAAGAGATGAGTAGAGGGGTTGGCAGACCGCGCTATATTTTGATTTAAAGGAGAGCATTTGAAGCGAAATAATGAGAATAATGAGCTGTTTTTTCACGTAATAAGTTGTTGCAAATACAAAAGATCGAAGGCTTCACTTAAATTTTAAAAATATTTAAACTAATTATCATTTAATTTAATATATTTAATATGTGTAGAAATGAATAAAATATGATTGTTTTTTAAGAGAGCATTATTTTTATATAAAACAAGCGTTGCCCAAAACATTTTTTTGCCTCTGGGGCTTTGGAAAGGAATTCCACAAATTTTGCTTTTTTATCGATTTTAACGACTTCTGGGCAGAAATTGGGAGAGGTTTTTCGAAAAATAGGCCTCCGGGGGGTTGGTCAGTGGCGTTCCGTATTTTAAGATTTTGGTCACATCACCTATGACCCCCCTATCAAATTAACCACGAGCCGCCACTGCGTATCTGTATTTTAAAATAATTTTAATCGATATTAACATTGAATAAATGCTATTCATAGACATCTCGGCCGACACTACCAGCTTCGAAAATGTCACATCTTTAAAATGTTGACTTTGTAATTTACTAGTTAGTTTTTACCGGGACTAGGTCGATCCAGTTCATAGATACGAATATTTTGTAATTTCATAATTAAACTCAGGTTGTATTTTAGAGCTTTTAATAATCACGCTTCACTCTTTATACAGACTTGAAATGGTCCTTTTTTCATATTGCGGGATGAACAAAAAAGTGATCAGTTTTAATCTACATAATGAGTATTTTAATTTAAGCTAAAACAATCACTCAAAATATTTTATCAGCATAAAATATAATAAAACGTTATAAAATGTGATTCAAAGAATTAAACAGAATTGTAAGCGCTTTTTCATGTAAAAAAGTGTTCAGTTAGCAACTTTCCCTAGATTCTTCCTATATAGTGAACCGCAGGTAGCGAGGACAATAGAACCCTAATGCCATTACCATTCAAATATATTTAGTTTGCCGTGACAGTTCAGTGTAGTTGGGTAAGAATAAGATCCTCAATTCTGGACCGTTCGCAACACTCAAGGTCCATCGTCCATAGTACTTGCCTCTAGTGCCACCGTTTAATTTTCTAGCCCTCATGCACGCATGCGCATTTCATGATCAGTTTGCCTTCTAATTTATCGAGAAGGGCAAGGAAAATCATTGGAAAAGCTATACAAAAGGGACAGGGTGAATGGAATGGTTATTTTTCCTTCCCCTTTTTCAAAAATTAACCAATGATCTGTTTCAACCAAGAAAATTATGAAACTTATTAAAAATAAAAAGTTCCTAATTATACTAACCTAAAAATTCAAAATGACAAGACAAGGTTAACTGATCATGAAATGCGCATGCGTGCATGCGGGCTAGAATATCAAATGGTGGCACTAGACGCAAGTGTCCATAGTACAAAAGACCATCGGCTGAAAATCTAACCAAATTTCGTGCGATTTTTTCTCTATGGTGTGAAGTATTGAAGCTTTCCAGACGACCGCAAAATATTCGTTACCGATGCGATTATTTCGCGGCGAAATATTCACGAATTCACGTTGTTGTACCTAATTCCATGGCGGCTTATGGAAATGCTTAGACATGCGCGTATTTACGTTGCTGTCCCCACGATTGATCAACGATTTTTTTTGTCACGACCACGAACTTAGAATCCCTGGACTTCTAATAGGTAGTATATGTTTCCCATGTATCCAAAATGACTCCCCACTTTGCCTACACATGGCCGCCATGTTGTGCTAATTTTAAGTTGGTATTAATAAGCTACAGTTCATATGCGTTTCCTTGATATTGAATATTGAACGTTGGTTGGCTGCGCGAAATAATTGACAGCATAATAGAATTGATTAACCAATTAGAATTTAGCTGGATGAACTTTTACGAAATCAAATGTTTTTCGTTCTGCCAATTGTCCCGTTGTTGCAATGTGATTTGTGACAGCGTCAGGAGTGGCATCAGGTCACATTTCGCAATTTTCGCTTTGTATTTGATTGAGTTAAGCGCATTGATATTTGTGTGTTTAATATTTTGGATTATATTTAATACTCGTCTTTTTTACTTATTAAATTGGTTAATTACATTTTGTTAGTAGTGTTATTTTATTATATATAGATATAGCACTCTAGGAGACTAGGTACAAACTGTGCTAAAATGCCTTCCTGTTTTGTACGAGGTTGCTCTAACGCTACTTACGTTTCTCGTTTGAAAGAGGGTGTAACATTTCATAAGTAATTATATGATTTTTTTTGTATCTAAGTTAATTTACAATTGCCTTTTTCTCCAATTTGTAGATTTCCCAGGGCCAATACGCTTAAAAGGTCCTGGTTGGTAGCACTTGGTATCCTTTAACTATTGTTTTATTCATTTCCTGATTAATTAAATTTGAAAAAGAATTTTCTTGTTATTCTCAAAAATAAAGGCACTTTATTCTTGCAAACAATTCACATTTTTTGAAAATCCTCGTACACAATTAAAAAAATTTGATATTTGGTTTTATTTCAGGTTTTGGGCCATGCTTAACTTTTTATAAATAAAAACTTTTCCAGTATTCCAACTTGAGTAGACACACTATATGCAGTAACTAGTGTAAATAATAAAGTATAAATTTGACTTTTTTCTTTCACCTTTTCATATTTTCCTATCTTATCAAGTCTATCACAACGTGTAAGGAAAAAATTTCAAATGATTCCTACTTTATTCCTTAAACCGGTCCTGTGCGAATCACGTGACTCAGGTCAGCCAACTTAAAATTAGCTCAACATGGCGATAAAAGTAAAGGAGTCAACCCGAATATCTGATTAGTAGTCCAGGGATCCTAAGTTTGTGGTCACGACTCAAGGTATGACAGAAATCAACTGGATGACCAAGGTTGCCATATCAATTTCAAATGTAATATAACGTTAGTTAACTTTAGGGATCATGAAAGAGTAACGGTGCAAGTGGCAGTTGGGCTGTCACTCCAATTTTCTAATATTTTTGAAGTGAAAACTTCTTTAGGCGCGTTGAGCACTTTTTTTGGTGGTCACGCTTTTATGCAACACACAATACTTTGGTCATTCGTCACGCTTTTATGCAACACACAATTCTTTTGGTTATAAAACACAATTAACAATGAAGCGTATATAGTGTTGCATAAATCATCGTCGCTTTCCATGAGCTATATGTATACTGTGTATATATGTGTACTTTTTTTTGTAAAAAATTTCATTCATTGGTGTTTTCACTTCTGGGATAAAAGGGATTAAAGAGCGGTATAAAATTTTCTCAACGAATGGCATACGACTGTAATTCAAGTTTTAGGGACAGTAGATACCTGTAAGTAAAACTTTTTTTCATTACCTAAATATTTCAATTTAGAAATTTTTTTATCGAAAATTTGATGTGCCCTGGTTTAATTTTACTTTAAGTTATATCCGTTAAGCAATTTTCAATGGAAGGTCAGTAGCTAAAGTGACTCCAATGGTGTAATTTTTTAGAAACGTGTTCAAGTAAGTTATTTCATTTTCCATTAAAGATTTGAGGTCGAAAGAAAGATAAACGCGAAAGCTTCGTCGACATTGTCCAAGAACCAATCAGAAAACCTCAGTTCACGATTTTTTTTGATTTAACAGTTTTCCAATGAAAAAAGAGCTGATTGTAAAAAAATTGACACTCATTGGAAACTTTGCCACAAAGTAGAGGGCAATTTATACTGAAATAGAATTTCGTTTTACTTTGACAAATAAATAGTACAATCTGGACTTTCGTTTATCGACAAAAATTCGTAAAAGGGTTAAATTTTCGTTTTCATTCCAATACCTTGTGAAGTAATATTTTTACACAATTTTACATCAGTAATTGAAATAGGAGGAAATTTCTCGGGACTTACTAACAAATTCTCGTAAATACAAGTCTCATTTATACGAATGAATCTGAGAGAGATGGTATGATGGTCATAATTGCTGAAAAGTAGTATATTTTGTTATTTACTTTAAGAGCCCGCCCAGACGAACGACTGGGTAGCGTCACCAAGTAGCGCCACTCTGTGTCTTGCAAACTCCTGTTATTTAACTCAATGTTGAAATGAGGGTAATATCCAGACGACCGTTTGTGGCGGGCCACCGTGGCAAGAAGAAGTGGCAACACTTACGCTCTGGAACCGTCCTCAGGGACCACTTTTCTCAGCGACTTCTGCAAACATTGATAGAGAACATTTTATTTTGTTTGTCATGGTTCAGTATTCAGGAATACGGTATTTGATGATGCAGATTGATTCATCATTGGAGTAGAACAACGTTCTGCAATTTAAAACATGAGTTAGAAAGATTACAAGCTTTCTTTGGCTGATATAGGTACTTATTCCCATATTGGTACTTGGTAACTTGACTTTATTATTTGGCCTTGAAAAAAACTTTAAAGTTGATTAAACGGAATCTTTGACATCTGTAAATAGATAGAATTTATCCATATTAGTAAAATAATGCACAAATGATAACCGTTCAGTTGTAATTGGGTGAGTCAAAAGCTTCTTCGTTTCCAACGCAAACGTCGTTAGAACGAGTACTTCCTTGTCTGAGTACATAATGACACTGGCGAATTTCGATTACCTTCCAACATGTATTACCATGGAATCCCGCTACTTTGCAGTAAGCACATCTACACGAACTACAAGTGGCGACTCTCAGTGGCTCGACTTCGACGTTCGTGTGTACATGCCCTAAAGAGCTGGGTATTAAAATTATTCCACAATTTTTCATGGCTTGTACTAAAATCTGAAATATATTCACTAATCCACCTAAATTACCGGTTCTGGTTTGAGCCAATATATGAATCTAGTTTAGTCCATATTCCGCTAAATGGAACACATATGTTTTCTTGGAATAAATTTGAACAGTATAATAAATTTTCCAAAATAACGAGTTTCGTTGATAGTCCCACAAGAAATACTGCAAATGAAAAGTAAGTTAAATTCTCCTAATACTGTTTCCTTGGAGATTTCATCCTATAAATTTTAAGTATTTAAAAAGTTCTTTTCCAGTCTTATTCGTAACAGGAATACACTTTTAACTGAGTAAACTTTTTCAACATTTGATTTATTCATTACTTGTACGAAATTAGAACAGAATATATTGTTACGTCGATCCTGTACTGAGGATATGTAAAGGTCTATAAAGGAAAAGAAGAAGACAAACATCTGGAATCATCTAGAACTGTCATTGAAAAGTCTAGAAATGTTATCGAAAAATCGAGAACGGTCTGAAACATGTGGAATGTATAAAAAACCGGACAGTTGACATTAGTTAGTTAGTTTTTGAAGTATCAGAGAATTAAGTTCTGTGTTGTATGAAAGGAGAGAAGTTTAGCACTGCCCTTGACAAGGATGGAACACATATGGTTAAGAGTGCAATTTCTAATGGATCCTTACATATCCACAGTACAGGACCGACATAACAATATTGTTAATTTTGTGATAAGGATGTACTTTTAAGCAACTCTATTTCACGATATGTACGATGAATTTGACCAAATAGTACGTCTGTACACGGAAATCCAAAAATTTGAATAATGAGCTTCTATTTTTTGCTATTTTACGAACAAAAATCCATTTGAATCGATTTATGATTTCATAAAAGTGTCATATTTTTTTACATCATTTTCTTTGGATTTCTCAGGCAGCAAATTTAATGTATCCACATTTGCCTTTTCTATATGATTTCTTCGGGAGTACATATTATTTCAAACTCGGAATCTTCACAATGTAAAAAAATCGAATTATTGATAAAATCTAACGTCAAATCAGTTATAGTTCATATCTGTAAAATTCAAAGGTAATTTGATATTTTTTCCAGTAAAGGTCTGGTCAAATTGCACTAATCAACTGTATTGGCTTATGGAGAGCGTGAAATAAAGTTGACGTTATGGCACTTTTTTTAACGCCTTTTCACTTTAATTAACTCTCACCATAAACAGCCGTTTTAAGCGCTACAAACAGGTGAAATACAAGGTACTTTTCATTATACTTATCTGAAAACACCTTGTTTTCATCAGTTTTTACAAAGACGTAAAGGTGGCATATTCAGAACAGCGCGCGGAAAATTTTTCCTGATCTCCGATTTTTTTCCGTGCGCTAAATAAAAAAATACAATTGAAATTAATTATGAGAAAAACAATTATTTATTTATAACACTTTTCCGAAAACAACAACAACATAATTAGTATATTCAGGAATCGTGGGTATTAATAGTAACATTTATTGTAGAATTTGTATTATTGTAGAAGTTTAGTCCCTTCGGTATTTCATTCTTTAGAACTAAAGATGTTGAAGCAGATGTTTTGATTTTCCTGATGGAATGTCGCAGAGCTTGTATTTTGCAAGTGAGAAGGGTTACACAATTTTTGTGATACTTCTACTTTTCTTTGTATGGATTCTTCTATGTATCCTTCTGCTACGTTGGAAAAACGCCATCCTCCGTATCTTTTCAGAGTGAGCAAATCAGCTCCGCTTTCCACCAACATGGTTGCCGAAGAACGCCTTAGCCCATGTCCGGTATATTCTTCGGGATTTTTCAGTTTCAGGTATTTTGCAGCAAGTTTCGGGGCAGCGCTGATGGTATGGCATCCAACATGTTGGGTGTAACACCTACGATTTCGGTATGCAACAATAATCTTCTGCTGTTCATATTTTTAGGCCGTAGATCTGCATATTTACGGTAAAGGGCACAGTGCTCGAATGTACTTCCCTCAACGGTAATGGTAAAACTTTTTGACATATGATTTTTTCCATCTCGCAAAAACACAACAATAAAGCGCCCATTATCTTCCACATCGTCTAAACTCAAACGTATCAAATCATCTCTACGACATGCGCCAAAGATCCCAAACACTAAAATCACTTTTGCCAGTAGATATTGTTCATCTGAAGCTTCGCATAAAAATGGTTACTTGTTCTGCCGTTAGTACCCTGGAATTTTTTGGTATATAAACCACAGCCTGACGCTTCAAAAAAGCAATAGTTTTTGGATATTTTGTGTTGCCAGCATTTTATTTTATAGCTAAACAAGTCTTTAGCATTGAGAACGTGGAAGATTTCATATTCTTGGCTTTTTCGACAAAATAAACTAGAAGAATATCTCGACCTGGATTTTGCTGATAACAAAACAGCACTGGTTTGCGCCAGTGTCAGCACTTATTAGGTAGATCCGGACTCATTAAAAGTGAAAATAAATCATTTAAGAGAGTGTCCATAGATCCTTTTGTGTCATTATAATACATTTTTATCACACCAGATGTCTAAAAATTGAACTCGATTTAGAAATGTCACTTAATAGATAGATCAGGACTCATTAAAAGTAAAAATAAATCATTTGATAGAGTGTCCATGGATCCTTTGAACGAATAGGATGAATTACTGCCATTTTTCTGTCAATTTAATACATTTTTATCACACTAGATGTCTAAAAATTGAACTTGATTTAGAAATGTCACTTAATAGATAGATCAGGACTCATTAAAAGTAAAAATAAATCATTTAAGAGAGTGTCCATGGATCCTTTGAACAAATAGGATGATTTACTGTAATTTTTCTGTCATTATAATACACTTTTATCATACTAGATGTCTAAAAATTGAACTCGATTTAGAAATGTCACTTTATAGATAGATCAGGACTCATCAAAAGTGAAAATAAATCATTTAAGAGAGTGTCCATGGATCCTTTGAACAAATAGGATGAATTAATGTCATTTTTCTGTCAATGTAATACACTTTTATCACACTAGATGTCTAAAAATTGAGCTCGATTTAGAAATGTCACTTAATAGATAGATCAGGACTCATTGAAAGTAAAAATAAATCATTTAAGAGAGTGTCCATGGATCCTTTGAACAAATAGGATGAATTACTGTCATTTACTGTCAATGTAATACATTTTTATCACACCAGGTGTCTAAAAATTGTACTCGATTTAGAAATGTCACTTAATAGATAGATCAGGACTCATTAAAAGTGAAAATAAATCATTCAAGAGAGTGTCCATGGATCCTTTGAACACATGGGATGAATAACTGTAATTTTTCTGTCATTATAATACACTTTTATCACACTAGATGTCTAAAAATTGAACTCTATTTAGAAATGTCACTTATTAGGTAGATCAGGATTCATTTAAAGTAAAAATAAACCATTTAAGAGAGTGTCCATGGATCCTTTGAACAAATAGGATGCATTACTGTCATTTTTCTGTCATTATAATACACTTTTATGACACTAGATGTCTAAAAATTGAACTCTATTTAGAAATGTCACTTATTAGGTAGATCAGGATTCATTAAAAGTGAAAATAAATCATTTATAGATCCTTTGAATCACTGTAATTTTTCTATCATTATAATACACTTTTATCACACTAGATGTCTAAAAATTGAGCTCGATTTAGAAATGTCACTTAATAGATAGATCAGGACTCATTGAAAGTAAAAATAAATCATTTAAGAGAGTGTCCATGGATCCTTTGAACAAATAGGATGAATTACTGTCATTTTTCTGTCAATGTAATACATTTTTATCACACCAGGTGTCTAAAAATTGTACTCGATTTAGAAATGTCACTTAATAGATAGATCAGGACTCATTTAAAGTGAAAATAAATCATTCAAGAGAGTGTCCATGGATCCTTTGAACACATGGGATGAATTACTGTAATTTTTCTGTCATTATAATACACTTTTATCACACTAGATGTCTAAAAATTGAACTCTATTTAGAAATGTCACTTATTAGGTAGATCAGGATTCATTTAAAGTAAAAATAAACCATTTAAGAGAGTGTCCATGGATCCTTTGAACAAAAAGGATGCATTACTGTCATTTTTCTGTCATTATAATACACTTTTATCACACTAGATGTCTAAAAATTGAACTCTATTTAGAAATGTCACTTATTAGGTAGATCAGGATTCATTAAAAGTAAAAATAAACCATTTAAGATAGTGTCCATGGATAGGATAGGATGAGTTGCTGTCATTTTTCTGTCAATTTAATACACTTTTATCACACCAGGTTTCTAAAAATTGAACTCAATTTAAAAATGTCACTTATTAGGTAGATGAGGACTCATTAAAATTGAAAATTAATCGTTTATAGATCCTTTGAATTACTGTAATTTTTCTGTCATTATAATACGCTTTTATCACACTAGATGTCTAAAAATTGAACTCGATTTAGAAATGTCACTTATTAGGTAGATCAGGACTCATTAAAAGTAAAAATAAATCATTTAAGAGAGTGTCCATTGATCCTTTGAACAAATAGGATGAATTACTGTCACTTTTCTGTCAATGTAATACATTTTTATCTCACCAGGTGTCTAAAAATTGAATTCTATTTAGAAAGGTCACTTATTAGGTAGATCAGGATTCATTAAAAGTAAAAATAAACCATTTAAGAAAGTGTCCATGGGGTTTTTGAACAAATAGGATGATTTACTGTAATTTTTCTGTCAATATAATACATTTTTATTACACCAGGTGTCAAAAACGTCCACCTAGTTGAATCCAGCTTGTATAACATTTCCATTTTAGATACTTCATCATTTATCGCCCTACGAGTTATCGAATATATGTCCACACGCATCTATTTTTCGAATCACACGTTTTTGTTACTCGCTTTTGTTACTAGCTCTAATATGTTCATGGGAATATCTGGATTTTCTTCCGCGTACATTTTTTAAAACCAACATGAATTAAACTGACAGAAAATAAAACAATGCCGATAATAAATATATTGTTGCTATGGAAATGTTAATCATGTTTGGTACTATTAAGATGTATTATGATTACTTTGAAAATAAAATGTTCTAAATTTACTTCTTATCATTTTTTGCGTTGTTTTCAGATAAATATAATAAAAAGTATCGTTCATTACACGTCCGGAAATGGATTTTTCCGTGCTTGCATTCCGTGTTCGGCCACGCGCGCACGGAAAAATCCTTATTTCCAGCAGACTCCTAATGAAATATACTATCAAAGATAGGACGCAAAAAAAATATATCACGTGTAAGTTGTTCATTCAATAGACGATTAATATTGAATAGTTTTCAATTTCAGATGAGAATATTTTCTTGTTCCATACTTTTTTTATTAGTCGAGCTCTTGAACTTATTTTACTGATGTTACATTTGACTTTCATTAACAGTTATTAGATATTCAAAAGCACTCGATCAAGAACGAGTTTGATAAAGGAAGAGTGGGTAACACAAAATGAGGCCTTATTAGGAACGAGATCTTACTGCTCATTATGTAACAATTGCCGACATGTTTATTGAAATACCCTTCAATTTTTATCTGGGAAAAATAATTAATCTACAAGTTTGAATAATTCTTTGTTTCTTGACAGTTCTTTTAATGAACATTTTGCTTTCCACTAATTTGAACGTATTTGATCTCACTACAAAGTGAAACTTTTTTACTATCGCGTTTGACATACATCAAATGGAATATATACAACATAAAAATAGTATGTCATCGTAGCCGAGCGGTATAGAGGTTTGTATGCCGAGAATTATAAATTGTATGCATGGGGTTCGAATCCTAGACATGGTGATAACTTTTTTATTTGTTTTATTGTGACATTTGTATATGGATAAACTTCAATATAGTTACATTTTTAAATTAAATAAGTATGATGAGTAGATTTCACAAAGTAAGGGTCCAAACGGTAAATTCAATTCAATATAGTTCCTATTAATCCCTAAACACACCTTAGAGTAAATCGAACTAAAAAGTAAAAAATAATAATATTAAAGGTGGGGCGCATGGGACACAGCTACTTTCTATATTTTTATAGAACTGTCCAATTATCAAATAAAGATTAAAAGCGCGATTTTAATACCCCGAATAGAATAATTTTCCGAAAATTTTCAGGTTATTGCCTACAATCCGAAGAAAACGTGGTTTCCTAAAGCCACACAATGATTTTTCCATTTTTCCTGTATTCCATTCAATATTTGTGAAATTTGTTTTTGAAGACCTTCGCTTAACCCCTGGACCCAATTAACCTTTTTCGTGTAGGATTCACACTTTAAAACATGTGTTCATATTTCAATTTCATTTTATATCTTTCTTGTGGAAAATTTACTCGATTACTAAGGATAGAATAATGTCTGTCTGGAGTTATTTTGAAATTGATTATTCAAAATTTCTTATTAGCAAACAACCTCAAGTAATAACCTGTACCAAAAACCGGCGAGCGTTTAATGACATTCCCGTTATTGTCATCTACATACATGGTTCCCATTTCACATAATCACATTTCATCTGAGTTTACATTCCCGTATAGTGTGCGAAAACGATCAATCGATCTTCTAAAAGACACAAAGATGGTTAAACGTTGAATGTGTGGAAAACTGATAAGAACTCACACGAAAATTGAATTTTCATTCGCTTTAAAAAACAATAAACTACCTACAATCATATTTCATTTATTGCTTCAGGAATAATAAGTTTTACACTTAATTCACCAAAAAATTAACCTTTATAATTAATATCACACTTTGCTCTGGTCATTTTACCAGCCAGAAAGAATTTTTTTCTTCCCCTTCAGTTGTTTTGTGCAGCTAAATGGCTTTGCTACGTTATTATTAGTGGCGAAATATTTTTTTTTCACTACTTGCCTCTAAACCTAACTTTATTGACTTTTGTTGAGGTAGTAAAGTTGTTCATTATTAACCAAGGTAGAAATATACAGAGCCTACTTGATTATAACTAAATCTCAATCCTTTTAATAGAATGTGAGGTTAACTTGGGCACAGCTGTCATGTCATGTGAAACGGGAGTCGATAAACTAATATTTAAAAAAATAAAATGCCAGTAGTGAAGTAGTGAAAAAAATGCTATATGAGCCACGGTAGAAAAGTGTATTAATGTCTCGGATCCATTAAAGTCCTCGAAGCTTCGCTTCTCGGTCTTTAATGTACCTCGACAATAATACCTCACTTTTCTATCTTGGCGAATAATTACTAATCTTCTAGTGATCGGCATCCATCTCCAAGCCTTATTATTTCTGATGTATCCAAGAGCATTGCTTATATTTCTCTGTATGATCAAATTGGGGATTTGTAATAAATTTAATTTTCGTTACGTTGAAATCGATAGCTAGGCTTACAGAATTGCCAATTTTCGGTTATTATAGAATTCTATTTCCTACTGAAGCTTCCTTTATGTTGAAAACCCAAGCTATAACTTTTAAGAAATTCATTTTTCGTGAGTGATAATCCAAGTTCACTCCATTTAATAATTTTTTACTTTGTAGGTTTTACTGTAGTAATTTAACAAATTATTTTTAAATACGGGAACATTTTTTAAAACTCTTTTTCAATTACCTCCCTCCAATTCTGCGTTTCCAATTATCTATTTTAAAAATTTAATTTTCTCTGTTAATTATAAAATGCTACACTGCATTTTGAAAGAAAACATTCGCTTTTCATATTTGTATGCGGTATAAAAAAAATCATGGGTCTGTAATACATTTACTACTATTCCAATTAAACTGTACAATAATAACAAAATTCCAGCAGCTCTAAGCAATTTTAACGGTAATTAAACATCAAATATTTACCATGTTTGTGAGAAAAGGAACTGCTCTTCTAAGCATGACCCTTTTCGGCATTGGCTTACATAACCTCACTTAATTATATAACCATTCGACACTATTTATGTACTATATCAAACAATATGAAATACAAGACCATCTTGGATGAAATATTTGACAAAATGGTACTGTCTTTCCACAGTGGCAGTTGAAGTCGGTTAATTAAATTTAAAATCAGGGAGATAGTGAAATAAATAGCACTTGTGAACGGAGTCTATGTATATATATATATATCTATCGTGCCCCCTTTTTTATAGTTAGTTCATGAGGAAAGTCTCAGATACAAGTAGTTTCTTTAGACCTATTTCCCGGAGGAATTTTAGAACATGCGCAGGGTTCAGTCCCTCTTCTAACCAGTAGTCTCCTAGATGCTGTGCCCTAGAATTCTGTTTTGCCATGCATTCTGCAAGTATGTGAATGAAGGTTCCTTCTTCCATTCCACAGAATCTACATTCTCCTTGGTCCACGAGTTTGATCTTTCTGAGGTGCCCATTCAGGCAATATCCTGTAAAGACACCTATCAAAACTCGTAGTGCAGTCTTACTCTGATTTGGACATTTATTTGTTCTCACCTAATTGTAGTTGTCCAAGAGTATATTTGATTGTCTTAGCGTCGTTCACCGCTTTTGCGATACCAGCAGCACCACCACCGGCAGCAGCTAAAGCCCCAATCAAAGGGATTAAAATGGTAAAAATCCTCCAATTTTATGAGGTTTAATAACGCGTTTCTTAGTCTTACGTTTTCGTCGGAGGCCCATTCCAAGTTTACGTTTTCCTTTCATAACTGTTAACTGTCAACCAAGCAGCTACTTTTTCACCTAATTTGGCGTCCTTGGATTTGGCGCGATCCCAAGCTCTGTTCTATAAAATTTCATCACCCACGTAGCGTTCACTTAGATCGTTGCTCTGAGAATATGCTATATCGTGTTGTAGTGCTGCTTCGTCTAAAGGATTTATTGGTTTATCCCCTCGAGCTAATCTCTTGTTCCAGGATCTAAATACCGATACCCCCCAGGGTCGTGTAGTTCAAAGGGGAGCTTATTTATTAATGTATTAACAAGTCCTCTACCTTTAGTCCTACGACGTTTAAGTGGCACTGCTTTATTTTTCATACTAACACTTATATATATATATGCTTCTCTTTATATACTAGCAGTCCTCAATCTTCCAATGCTCAGATATTCTCTTCTTTTCATAGTTGCCTATTTCTACCAATTTTACATATGTGCTGATACCACAAAAAAGTTCCGGTTCCCAAAAAAAGTGTTTTTTACTAGTTCATCTACTATTTCATTTTCTCGTATTCCAGTGTTTCCTGGAAACCACCAAGACGATGTTGTTCTTGCCTAGTTAATTGAATTTCTCTAGGCACTCCCATACCAATTTAGGATTAATAACACAAGTGCTTTATTGACTGCTTGACTACTCGACATTATGATAATCCTTTGCTATTTCTTGAAGCTTTTCTAATTTTCTTGTAATAATTGTAGTAGTCTCTGCTAGTTCCAGGTTAGTTTGGTTCTATTAAAGGATCCCGAGTTGATGGGAAGAACATAATCACTGAGCGAGTGAACATCATCATCATCTAGGGAACAGCAGATGCACCCAGGTAATTCTGGAAAAATTATCTGGAAAGAGAATGTTCTTTAGCCTTGGTCGATATACGTCTGTGTTTCAAGCAGAGACGATTGCCGCTATAGCCTGTATTGATGAAAACACCAGAAGAGGATATACTGGACAAAAAATTATTATTATTCACTGACAACCAGGCTCTGGTTGAAGCTATCAGTAATCCAACAACTAGGTCTACAATGGTAGAAGGCTGCAAACAATTCCTTAAGAAGCTGGCAAGGGACATCAAAGTGTCTCTAATATGGGTGCCGGCACATGAGGGAATTGCAGGTAATGTAATGGAGGACTAGTTAGCTGAAGAAGGTTCTAAATGAGACAAAAGATTGCATAAGAGGGGAAATCGGAAACTGGCTGGAAAAGGAACACCAACTCAACTGAACAACGGCACCTCCATACAAAGAGTTTACTAAACAAGGTAGACAAGGAACTCTCAACCAGGCTATTGAAACTGGGTAAGAGACAAATGAAGACAGTTACCGACCTGGTGACTGGACACTGCACCCTGAGGAAACATCTGTACAATATGGGCAAAGTTAGTGAACCTATGTGCAGAAAATGTGAACTTGATGATGAAACACCTACTCACATACTCTGTGAGAACTTACAAGGACTCAAATGGAAGTACTTTGGAGAGGAAATAATACAACCATTACAACTACTGAAAATCCCTCCAGTCAAACTACTGGCCTATATAGAAGACACGAAGCTTCTGGAATGGAAGCTCAAGTGCCTGGGCCGTTGAGCACAACCCAAACGAATGAATGAATGAAAAAGGTCCTGAGTTTTCAACGTAGTAAGTAACTTTTGGTCAGCTTACATTTCTTTAAACATAACTGTTTTGAATAAATGGAGTTAACCCTACTGAAATGAACTTAAATAAATAATCTTTGCTTATTCAGTTCTATTTTCGAATTGGTAGGATAGACATTTGTGCTAGTAGGATTTATTCAACTTTTAACAAGTAGCAAGGTCGAGTGACATTTCCTTTTAGTGAAATTTAGTTTCCCTACATAAATATACATTCTCGAGCGTATTTAAAATGGAAATATGTTCATAAAAGACGTCATCGTTTGTCAAAAGAAAACTCTTTAGTTATATAAAAAAAAATTCTTACGATCATAAATCCAATCTTTCCAGAAATATATATAGCTATCAACTAAAAAATTCCCAGTGGAAAACGTCAAAGGATTTGTGAGAAACTAGTGTATAGCATAGTATTAGGTTAGTGTCGAAGAATATATTGCATTTCAACCTTCGGAAATAAAAATTTCAAGGAAAAATGGAATCGACAAACAAATTATTGACATAAATACGCAGCTCATTTTACCTGTAGATGTATGGATGTTTACACAATGAATGTACTTACTTGAAAACATGAGTGGTCACGTTTATTGCAGATCTTTTGCTTGGAAAATAATATCAGTTTTATTGCCACTAGAACTTTTAACTACTCACATATTTCGTACAATTTTTATTAATTTCCACAACGTGGCTTGGATATTCTATTGCATATAATCCAGAGCAGAATGGAGTCTCTGAAAGACTAAATCGTACAATTTCAGATATGGCTCGTTGTATGATTTTTGATGCTGATTTAGAAGAAACTTTCTGGTGGGATGCGGTGCTAACAGCCACTTATTTAATTAATAGGTTAAAAAGTACCACTATACCACAAAATGGTACGCCTGCTGAGGCGGTTGTGAGGCATATGTACATGTACCAAAAGAGAACCGTACTGGTAAACATGATGCACATTCAAAGAAAATGACTCTAGTTGGTTACTGTAGTAATGGGTAGAGACTTTATGATCATGAAAGAGATATAGTGGTATCCGCTAGATCTCTAATATTCAATATAAATTATAACACCACTCAAGATTTACGGAAAATGATTAATTTAGAATTAAATGATGATAATCAGAACAAGGATGAAGAAATTCCTGAAATAAATGAAAATCTGGAAAATAATGAAACAAGTTTGGATGAAGAAGAGAGGGATAATATGTCTATAGGAAGAAGTAATAAGGAAAGACGAATGCCTCATCACTTAGATGATTACGAAGTAGAAATCATGATGTCCTTAACAGCTGGAGATTTATACTTAGTTGTTCCAAGAACATATAATGAAGCAATAGAAAGTGACAAGGAGTGGAAAGAAGCTATTCAAGAAGAGTTACAGTCGTTAGTGAAAAATGAAACATGGGTAATGGAAATACCTCCACCAGAAGTGAAAATAATTGATTCTAAAAAAAAGGCATTTTTAACAAATAAAGTAATAAGTTTATCAAGAGTTGTTTCTCTTGGATACTGAAATACAATAGGATGGAATGTGAAAGACTGGGAAAAAGAAAAAAAGACTGGCGAGAGACCATCAGCCTGTTTTGCTAAAACAATTCTTGATCACCCCAAATAGAACGTATTTTGTAAGTATCATGTTTTTTAGGGATGCCTCTTTACTCAGTTCTCGAAGAAAGTTACTTCAGACCTATCCCTTGAAGGAATTTCAGAATATCCACTGACCTCAGCTTAGGCAAGCCTTCCTCTTATATCCAGCAGTTTCCCAGATGTTGTGATCTGAGATTCTGTATCGCCATTCTTTCTTCTCCACTAGTTTGAGCTTTGAGAGGTGCTCATTCAAGCTAGTAATTCTATATTGCTATACATTCCGATAGTATGTGAATGAAAGTTTCTCCTTCTACATTCTTCTCGCTGTAGTAGTTTGAGTTTTTTGAGGTACCCATTCAGGCAATAGTGTCCTGTCGGGACAACTGTCAAAACTCTTAAGTACAGTCTCACCTGGTTCTAGTTTCTCAAGAATATCTGTAATTGTCCTATCTATTAGATATTTTCAATGGTCAAATCTTCTCTTTTTTCTGCGTTTCCTATTTCTTCCAATATTACATTGGTGCTGATACCACAAAAGGGTTCAGGCTCCCAAGAGTGTGTTTCAGCTCCTCTATTTTCCAGCTCATCTGTTAGTTTCCCTAAGGTGACGATGCTGGTCTTGCCTAGCTCTAGACATTCCTATTTCATTTTAAAGCTGATTACACATGAACTCTTGCGTGAAAATTCGACATCTATATCCTTCACTAATATTGAACTGGGCACTCTTTTCTATGGCGTATATTCTTGGATTTTGTCCCAAACTTTCAGAGCGTTTGGTTCCTGGTCTGTTTTTTCCCTTTTTTATTTAGGGTTTTCAAAATGTAATCTATCAACTACCACTTTTAGTGGAAAATGTATTCATGTGTTTAAAAGTTGCTTCACTTTAGTCCAATTGGTGGTTCAATTGTACGTTTTTGGGTATACTGGTGTCGTTTTGTGAACTATCGAGTGATTTTGTGTCCTTTTTAGTAGAATTGAAGGTTGCTGAGTGATTACGAGTTCCATTGACCGTTTCGGAATGTTATTACGTTGAATTGTGCTTTATTGGATCAAATAACGTCGCATTGTGTGTTTTGCATCGATTTAGACTCTATTCATGGTTCTTATGTGTTTTCGTGTGTATTTGAGTGAAAGAGAATGGAATATGGTCCAATTGTACGTTTTTGGGTATAATGGAGTCGTTTTGAGAATGATTGATTGATTTTGTGTACTTTTCAGTAGAATTGAGGGTTTCTGTATGATTACGAGTTCCATTGACCGTTTCGGAATGTTATTGCGTTGAATTGTGCTCTATTGGATCAAATAACGTCGCATTGTGTGTTCACTCACTGTTCCAACTCACTTTGCACCTTTGAGAAGGGATTCAAATAAATCCGAAAGCTTGGAAGTAGTAAACGGAATCCCCAATTGGATTGTTTTCTAACTAGCCGTCAAGACTACCTTTTGCTTCTTTATACAGGGTGTCCCGGGTCTAATGGGAAAATAGTCAGGAGCGTATAATCTGAGACAAAAAAATGTTAGATCTTCATATAAACTTTTTCTATGCAGACCCTCGTTTTCGAGTTATAGGCATCCAAAGTTTTAATTTTTAATTTGGTTTCAATTTTTTTGTACTAGTTATTTGATCTTTATAAAATTCTCGGCATAACTATAATGTACGTATATATTTTTTTATTATTCTGCTACATTCTGCTACCTATATAAGAATTTAGATGAATATCACAGAATTTTTTTTTCCCTGAATGTAAATATTTGTTAACTATTGATATGTGAATAAACATAATTCTATTCTATATATATATATCTTCTCCAATAATTTATCCACTAATACCTACTGATCAATAGGTGAGTTTATCTCCCACAATCCCTATTCGGTTATAACCAATACAGTTAGTTATTTATGTGAATGTACAAATACATGTATTTATTATACCCACCTCTCTACATTCCAGAATATCCCGAAGGATTTCTTTTATTCATTAGAACAGGAAAATACAAATGAAACAAACACATCTTTAATTTGAAGGATACGTAAAATGAAATTAAGTAGGCCAAGAACTTTGAGGGAATTTAATTGAACTGGTTGATAGCAGTGAACAAACGTACTTGGCTACACGGAACGCTACAAATTGATTAGTGTAGGTCAATGTTAGAAAATAACGTGCTCTAGAGTTATTAATTATTTATAAAGTTCGTTTGAGTTATTGTCACGTGATTCAATATGTTTGATATTATTAAGTGATTTGAACGATGATATTTTTGCGTTGGAAAAAGTGGGTTGGATTTTTTTATTTCAAAGATATTAACTGACAGGTAGAGGTTATTTATTAATCTTTTAAAAAGCACATTTATAATTGTCATAATGAACTGTTGCGACCTTCGATCATTAAACAGTCTAAATGAATAATCCGCTATACTGACAACACACTTTGTTTGTAACCAACATCTAAATCGATGCTTTCATTCAAAAACAAGGATAGCAATACACACAGCAAAAATCACAGCCTCCAACAACAGTGACGTGCTGTGTGAAGAAGGGTTTAAATTAACTGAATAATCATATAAAAAGTTTCGAGTATTAATAGAAGTACTTATCTTAGATTTATTTATTACTCGTGGAATAAGTTTCAGTTCCCATCGAACATATTGGATAAAGGATCTGCTCCTGCTTTAAGGCATTTGTTTTACCAGGTCAAACCATTATATCACTTCAAATGGAATGGCTAGAGCATAGTCTAGCTTCCTTCGGAATATTCTTTTTCCCAATGATAATTTTTCATCGCAGAAGTCTCGAAGAACCCAAATTGTATTCTTATTAGAATGGGAGAATAGTATTTATATCTCAAATAATATGACAGGGGTAGTTTCAGAACTGTTCACAACTGTTCACAACTTGTTGCTTACCTGTAACACGTTGTATTGTAAATACCACTACTTATACATTTTTTTTTGCATACTACACAATGATCCACCATTTTGTAAATATAATTTAGCGAATAAATAAAGTATTCCTAATTGATTTACATTCAAATTTCTTCACGATATCTACCACAATTGAACATAACAACCATAAAAGATTTAGTCAAAATCCAAACAAACATCTGTCAAAAAACGTAAACATTTAATTTAAGGGATGTTGTAACATTTATTGAAAAATTCAGAATTGCAGAAATATTCGGATTAACATAATAAATCGCTTTTTATACAGTTTCATACATAAATAAATAAACTTTGACATTGTTTATGTTGGCAACAGTTTACTCTTCTGGTATGTTAATTGCTAGGAGACTTCAACACATGCTGGACAATTGAATACGCGGCAACACTGTTCCCCGTTATTGTCTTCTCTTTGGCACTTTCGAGCTTTCAAGAATACATTTTTGTTCCTGGGATTGAAAGAGAACTAACTTTCCTGGGAGCGTTCCTGGAAACGCTTCCTTACCAGATAGTTAAGAATACGGTTCTTGAACTTTTTTTAGGTTATTTGAGTGCATTTTTTTCACAAAAAACATTGCAAAATGAATGGAATGGAAAAAGATATATAAAACGTATTTGAAAATCCGATCATGTATTCTCCTTTTTATCTGCCAATATAGATTAAACACGCTTGTGAATAATTTCCTGTGGGGCATTTTAAAATTGAACTACAAAGTGTTGTTTAATCCAAAATTGATTCGAATCCAGGTATTATTACTCGTTTCACAATGCTCATGAATTTTAGGGATGGATAAACATGCAATTTTATCCACAAATTATTCAAGTAAATCAGAATGAACAAATTAATGCAGTTGATGAATATGAATTAAAAATATATCGATACATTTCTCGTTTGCTTGTTAATATTATTAGTATATTTTCTGATGGAAAGAGAAAGCGGTTAATGAAATATTGATGTTTTCACAAAAATCAATGATCGCTTAAGACATAAACAAGATAGGGTTAGTTGAGGCACAGCCAAAGGTCATGCAGGGTCGTCTTTAGACCAAAATTAATAAAAGGTTTTCAAAGAAACCCAAAGTGAAACAACAAAAACGTATAATAACTCCAATGTTGCCAACTAGTTTCGGTTACACCATCTTCAGGCTATAAATAAACTAAACTAATTACTTGTAATTACTTGATGGTGTTGAAAAGAAAAGAAATATTGAAAAGAAAAGAATTGTGATCATTAAGAAAAATACGATGAATAAAAAATTGATTTGCATATATGCAAATACAATACTAATGTACTTATTTATATATATATTATGAAAATTGATGAAACTTTCTTTCAATTATACAGAGTGTTCATAGTTATGAACAAACAGGAAAATAGTAGTATAATCAACATGATTATAAATGTCCCTCAATACTAAACTCAATATTCATGTTGGTATGGCTCCTATCCAGAACCCGAACCGTGCTGGACTCATCCCCAAGGGGATGCCTACCAAACAAACCCACCTCAAATTCGCCGTTACCCCCGCCTCGGAATCACTACCCTAGCATACTTCTAGAGGGGCGGCGGTCCCTCGCACACTCTCCGCTCACTCCATCGTTTTCTCCCTACCTATCACTCCTACCTCTATGCCATATCGAGTCCGTCTCTCCCCCTAATTATGCTCTCTACTACGCTACTTACCTCCATCCATTCCTCCTCCCACCTCAACATTATCTCCACCATGTTCTCCCAATACACCGCCTCCTCTAGTTTCCTCTGCAACTTTCTCGTTCTCCAGCATCTGAACGCATGCCCCTCATCATCCTCCACTTCACACCTCTCTCACACCCTAGTCTTTCTTTTCCCAATCTTGTGGAGGTACCAAGTCCAGTGAGCACCTGTGTCAAGAAATAGTTCACCTCCCCGAATTCCCCGGTCCATCCAATCTCTCCTACCCCCAATCGCTGCTGCTGCCAGTTCTGTGCCGCCTTTAACATGTGTTTTCTGAAGGATAATTGACTATTCAACCACACCTCTAGGTACTTCACAGACTCCTCCATACGAATTCTCCTTCCCTTCACTATCACCCCCACTTCCCTCATCTCGCTCCGTCCCTTCACTAGAAACCTCACTGTCTTATCTTCCGCCACTTCCAGTCCGCACCGCTCTATCTTCCCCACAATCTTCCTACATATCCTCTCGCCTTTCTTTCTATATCTGCCTCTCTCTTTGCCGTACATACCAGACACACATCGTCCGCATACACCGAAATCTCACATCCCTCTTTACATACTATCGTACAAACCTCATCAAACACACACTTCTAGAGCGTCGGTCCCAAAACCGAGCCCTGGGGCACTCCAGCTTCCGTCTCATACCTCCTCCCTCTAGAGCCTACTATCATACTTCCTAACTAGTGATAATTTCAATTCCTTTCATTTTTCAACTTCCTTCTTGGCCTATCAAATTTACTAAATAATATACTGTTCATTAAATCTGGTTCTGAAAGGTCTGTACACTCTGATATGACCATTCAAACAAGATTAAAAGATTTTTTCACTGGCAAATATCACTGTGCTCTAATTCTCTTGTAAAATATTATTCAGAGCGAAAATAATTCTTCCCTGTTTGTTTATGTGTTTTAAAATCATTTTCCGGGCTGCGACGAAGTTTTTAATAGTATTTGTTTTATTCGCTGGCAGACCGTTGATCTAACAGCCGGAAAATGGATTTGTCCCATTGCATTCCGTGCTACCTCAAAAGGGTTGTGCTCCAAATATTATATTAAAGCATTGCTTTCTGCTTGCGACGTAATCTTTCTTCGTCCGAGTGGTTTTCTCCTTCGGCTCCCCATCTATGTTTGATTTTTTGTACTGTAATTTTACTACATTCATTATACATTGCACTATAATGAATGTAGTAAAATTCTCTTCTCTCTTGCAGTCAAACCATCTTGCAAATACTCGGTTATTTGAGCCCTAGGCATTATTAGAATGAAAAAATTACATATCTGATAAACGATATCATTATTCCCTTAATTGATAAATTCATATTTAGAAATTGTCTGTGATTTTTAAAATCTTCAAGGACCGGCTTACAATAGGTCAGAATAGTGCCTTTGTGACATGCATTTTTATACATAAATCAAATTGTCAATAAATAAAGTGAAAAGTGGAAAAAAAAATTGGTCAAAACAACTCTTGAATACCTCTTCGTCTGATGCCACTATAATTTTTAAAGATTCTATTCTACCGATGCTATTTATATCCTTCGACTAATTTTAGGTAAAACTTGTTACTTAGCAAAAAAGCTCAAGATTTAGAGCAGGATCAAATTTGAACAACAAATATTACTTGTTGCCGAAAATAGTGGAATATCTTAGCTTGCACATATTCTTGCTAAATGGTCAGACTTACCTAAAACAAATTTTAGGATAAAAAAAATTGAATACAGTGATTCCAATAGATTTGAGTGCTTGATAATTGTTTTTGTTTTCAATTTCGGGTCAGAATAAAAGTGAATTATTAAATAGCTGCTTCAAAACTGTGAAATAAAACTGACTGGTGTGAAGTGGCAATAAACAAAGTTGGTAATAAGGAGATTACAACAAAATGGTTCATTTTGGTCCAGGAGTTCAGTATGTCGCTGAAGGCGGTAGAGCGTACCTTTCGCCTTCAAATCCGCAAGACGTCATTATCGAAAATAAGAAAATGGTGAGTTATTGAAATACTATCTGAATGTTTTTTTACTTCTAAATCAGTGTATTGGTCCAAACGTTTAAAAAATATGACTTAGTGGTTATTCTGTACAAAAATGTTAGCGGTAATAGCACTGTAAATTTTCAAGGTCGAGAGATGTTATGAAAATGCTATTCTGTACACTTTTAATGTAACTTACATCGATGTATAAATAACATTTTCGCTGTTAAAATAACGCCGACCAAAACATTCGACGTTAGGAGTGTTTTGACACTGTTTGTGAAAGTTGAATTGTAAATTTTCAAGAAATAAATAAAAATGAACAATATCATCCCATCTTTGGCAAACGGTTTACATGAGGCAGATTACCGTCGGCAAATGTTTATGTATGTGGTGTGTATTAGCAATAATGATAAATAAATAAACGCACATAATACATATAACGATAACTTAAAAATTCTTCTTCTAGTTTCTTGACCTCTTGCTTTACAGCATGCGGCCAACAACCTAAACATTGGGCAAATTCTACTACCCAACATAATATAAGTGAAGTTAGCTGCGATGTAATATTGTGCTGTCAATAACTTTTTTACATCGGATTGTTCAGAATACGATTTTTAACCGCGCTGTTGAATTTGATTTAACATTGCGATTTTAACTACATCGATGTTAGATTTACAGCTGTTACGGTTAGTTGTACAGAATAACCACATTAGGTATCTATTTTACATTGCAGCTTTTATTCAGTAATTACTGGGTTTTTGCATACATAAAAATGATCCAAAGTAAGAAATTTGGCTAAAATGAATAAACTTGTATGTATGTATTATATTGATTTTAATTTAGTCAATATTATTATTTTTAATTTTAATATTTTTATGTAAGATGCTCCAGCCAAAACTCCTCTCAGGTTGTTGTTTAAAAGGTTCCTTTGATTTTAATAAAACTGACCATTTTTTTAAACTGAATTGAATTGGTACAATGAAAATTTCATCACATAATCTTTGTATGGAGTAGCGCCGCTCTTACAAGCTTTCTAGATCCTTTTGTGAGGGTGGATCAGACCACATTTCCTTTTTCATATTTTTTCTAGTATTTGTAGCTTCCTGCCCTGAGTTTTCTCTTCCCAGTGTTTAATTCTCATAGTCTTGAGATCACCTACTACCTCCTGCAACCAATTTATCCTGGGTCTTCCCCTTCTTCTCTTACTACAAGGCTTCCACTCTACCATTGAGTATATTATTGCTTTCTTACCTGCTCTCCATATGTGTCCCAACCATCTTAATCTTTACTCCTTAATTTTTTTCACTATGTCTTTTTTCATCTCTTGATATAGTTCCATGTTTTTTCTTCTTCTATATTCTTCACCTATTTTATTTGGTCCTAATATCGTTCTTAGTATTTTTCGTTCCAGTATTCTCATATCCTCTTGTTTTTTATTCATAGTTAATGTTTTTTGCCCCATACATCATCACCGGTCTAATTATTGTGTTATATATTCTTATTTTCGTGCGCTTGCTAATTATTTTATTTTTTAATAATTTTTTGTTAGCCTGAAATGCTTTGTCTGTTGCAACGATTATTTCCCTTATCTCAGTCTCTCTGTCCCCATCACTACTTATTGTTATTTCCAGATATTTAACTCTATCCACTGCTTCAAATTCATATCTTCCAATTTTCACGTTTTTTTGTTCACAATTCTTTTTGAGTCTTAATAATTTGGTTTTATGCGTATTTATCACAAGTCCAATTTTCTTACCTTCCCTTATTATTTCCTCCAACATTTCTTCCATTACCATTCTGTTTTTAGTCACTAGTGCGACGTCGTCTGCTTACGCTATTATTTGTCCTCCTCTGGTTCTTAAATTTCCTTTACATATTTTTTTCAATGTATATTCTAGTGCCAAATTGAATAGTGTTGCCGACAGAGAGTCTCCTTGCTTGACTCCTTTATTATATGTAAACTTCTCCGTTTTCCCTCTTTGAGTTATTACTTCTGCTACGCTCTGGTCTAGTGTCATTTTTATTAATCTTATTAGTTTATTATTCACTCCCATTTCATTCAACGCTTTCAGTAATTGATTCCTTTTTATTGAGCCAAATGCTCTTTGGAAGTCAATGAACAATATTTCATTGTCTATGTTATATTCGTTGGACTTTTCCAAAATGTGTTTCGGTATGTGTATTGCATCTGTAGTTGACCTACATTTTGTAAATACGTACTGATATTCTCCACCTCTGTAACCTGCGTCATGCAGTCTTCTTTTTATAATTGTTGTTGTTATCTCATATGCTGCATTCAGTAGCGTAATTCCTCTGAAGTTTTCACATGCTTGTTGGTTTCCCTTCTTGTGTATTGTTACTATTTGTCCCACCTTCCATTCCTCCGGCATCTCTTCTTCTTCCCATATCTTATATATCAATTGGTTTAATTTTTCTAACAGGTTTGTCCCTCCGAACTTGATAAGTTCCATGTTAATTCCGTCGCTTCCTGGCGCTTTTCCGTTCTTATTCCTGTTAATTATCTCTCTTATTTCTTCTTTAGTTGGTTTCTCAATTACCTCTTGTTTGTTCTTTTCTTCTATATCAACCCCTTCTCTTACTTCTGTTTCTGTTAGTAATTCCGTAAAATATTCCATCCATGTCTCTTTTTATTCCGTATCTACACTTACTATTCTTCCTTCTTTGTTTTTTATTCCTGTTTTTTTGGTTTTGTATGTTCGGGTCTGTGCATTTATTTTTTGATAAAAAGCTTTTGTGTTCCTCGCATAACTTGTCCTTTCTATTTTACTAATTATCTTTTCAATTATTGTTGTTCTCTTAGCTTGTATTTTCTTTGTTTCTTTTCTTAGTTTTTCATAAGCTTCTCTTTCTTCATTTCTGTTCGTCCTTATCCATTTTAACCATGCTTCTTTCTTCTTTTCTATCATTTCTTTGCATTTTTCGTCGAGCCATTCCTTCTGTTCTCTTTTTACCACCAATCCGATTTTTTTGTTTGCAGCTGTATTTATACATTTTCTATCCTTTTCCATCCTGCTTGAATTCCACTAATTTATTCTGTCTCATTAATGAATTAATTGTTCTTCTATACTATCTCTGTACTCGTTTTGTGTTTATGTCTGTTCTAGTTTTCTTATGTCCCATTTTTTGTTGCATATTTTAGTTTTATTTTTTATCTTTATCTTTTGTAGCATAGTTTCTGCAACCATGTAATGATCCGTATCAGCACACCCCCTCTATATGTTCTGACATCTTTCATTGTCGACCATTTTCTTTTTGTTATCAATATGTGATCAATTTGTGCATATGTTTTGAAATCTGGTGATCTCCACGTAACGTTATGCCGTTTGTTGTGTTGGAACATCGTACTGCAAATAATCATGTTCATTTTCACTGCTAGATTACAAATTCTATGTCCATTGTTGTTTGTTTTTTCATGTAATGTCTGTATGCCGCTTATCTGTCTGTAATATTCTTCTTTTCCAATTTGCGTGTTCAGGTCACCCAATAATACTATCGTGTCTTGTTTTGGTATTTTTGATATTTCCTCCTCTACCTTTTCATGGAAGGCTTCCTTTTCGTCATCTTCTGCCACCTCTGTGGATGCATAAACATTTCTTATATAGGCCATTCTCTCATCGATTGGTCTAAACACCATAACATTTCCCTTTATTCTTTCTCTCACTATAAATGCTACTCCATATGTGCCCTTGCTGTTCTCTGCCTGAGTAAAATAATATTTCTTTTTTTCAATACTTCCCCTCCCCCTCCATCTTATTTCCTGTAGCGCTGCTACATCAATATCATATTTTTCTAATTCCCTTGCAATTTCCTTCATCTTTCCTGGTTCAAGCATTGTCCTCACGTTCCAAGTACTAATTTTAATTTCTTTATTCCTACGTACTTTTTTCTTCTTTCCCCTTTTTGATTGATATTTACTTTTTTTTATCTCCGGATTCACCATTAGTATTTTCCTTGTACCTTGTACCTTTTTCCTTGTACCTTTTTTTCAAACATATAATTACAATTATTATTATTAAAGATCTCCCTCCTTTTTTTATTTGTACTTATATTACCTTCTTTTTTGTTATTTCCTTTATCTATCCTAATCCTATTATCTACATTTATCCCTTTATTACATCAAAACTAAAAAAATGGGGACAAAACAGAAGAAGATATTTAACCAATCGAAAAAACAGAATAGATTATGTGAAAGGAGAAGAAGCAATAATACACAACAAAGACATTCAAGAGAAGACATCGGAAGAGATGGTTGACGAAGAAAAACATAAAGAAGACAAGATCATGAAAATGATGATTAAGATAATGAACAAATTGGAACAAGCACAAAATGATAGGAAACAAGGATAAGATGAATTAAAAAATTATATTAAACAAGTACAAAACAAATTGGAACAAGGACAAAGCAAACTGAAACAAGGACAAACCAAAACAGAAAAAAATTCCAGGAAATGAAGACGACATTACAAAAGAAATTTGAAGAGGGACAGAGAAAATTGGAGAAAAACAAAAATTACTATTTACTGCTAGAATTGATTCTTTAAGTGAAGAAGGTCGGTAGAAATAAATTAAATAGAAAATTTACATCTTATATAAAAATATTAAAATTAAAAATAATAATATTGACTAAATTTAAATCAATATAGTATATCGGGGTGATATACACTGAGACCTGAAAGATCTATTGTGCCCCCTTTCTTCTACTGAGGAAAGTCTCAGAGACAAGTAGTTCCTTTAAACCTTAAGAAAATTCAACTTTCTTGCGTGGATAAAACACTACCTATTTCTATCAACGTAGTCTTGTTCGTGTCTGAACTTTCTGGTCGTAGATTTTAAACGACACATTGAACTAGAACAGCCACGAAGGTCAGATAAGAAAAATAGCACACATTGTGCTACTTTCCATGTAGATTGACGGCCGGGAAGAAAACGTGGCTTGGCAATAAAAGAACTGGAAACAGATAATAAAAGATAATGTTGTTTTTGAAGTTGTTATACTAGATTCTTGTTTGTTTCAATTTTTTTTTTAATTAAATCATTATAAAATACCTTTTTGTGGTATAGTTATTATTAGGTTTGTTTTTAATGCGAATTAAACACTGTTTATTAGTTTTGTGGTACTCCCATAGGACCAAAAATTCATTATAGGGACAGAACTAACTATAATGATTTTCCGGTTTAATTCCATTATAATTAATATTTTAACAGGTGTTTCAATGGCAACAATAAAACATACTGTTTATTAACAATATATGAATATATTTAGTGAAAACAGTAGTTATTACTTTGGATATTTAAACATATTTCATTATTATTATTGGCAATATTCTTATTTTATTCAATTTATTTTTGAATTGCTTTATTGCTTCGTCTATAAAATCATAATTGAAATTGTGCTATTGGGTTCCTTAGGATTAGCATCTATATGGTGAAAAATCTTAACAGCCTCCGGTCTGGCAAGTGATGTTGAACCCCCTTCCAAATAAAAACCAAAGGGGTTGGTTGAATCTTGTAAATCATACCATCCCGTTCAACTTTGAAGCATAGGCATATATCCCGGAACGTAGTTGTTTCTTCTTAGTTAAGCGGTCAGTGCTTTAGAAAAATGTAAGTTGTCGGAATAGTACTTAAAACTGTACTTTTCATGCTTTTGTAGGAATTGTTCTTTAGACCTGTCAGTAAACATTACGCTTGCCGCTCAGCTGATTTGGTACTCTGATTCCTCAGTAGGGAGTAGGGTAACCATAAAAACAATGGTTGGATAATATGTGGAGAGAATTGTTGAAAATTTTTCCTTTGATTGCCAAAGCTCTCGATGTAGAAGAAACCCACCATCGGACACTTGGTGGTTTCCTTGGCTTTGGTTACCTTCTTGAACGTTGCAATTCTTACCACTGACCAGACTGAGGAGAGAAATGTTATACATTGGAGCCCTTCCATAGCATTTCAGGTGATGGTGACATAAATGGTGTCTATGAGAAATTTTTCCGTTATCTAACTTTTGAATTCGACTATACCACTGAACTAAATTTGAAATTTTATATGTTCAACATTGAATGGGTTGATATTTTCCGCCAAAAATTTGGCGATCTTTTGGATCTAACAAGTAATGCTTACCTCCTGAGATGGTGTAAACTCAAATTAATTGCATCTAGGACCAACTAAAAGTATTAAAATAATTTCTTATTTGTCGAAATTATTTTCTCAAAACGTTTTTTGGATCTAATTTGACTGATATTTGAGAAATTCGTGATGAGCAGACCTTTCGGGCCAATTGTATATAATGACGCGCGCTCGCTCGACGAAACTTATACAAAATAATTGATTGCACAAATTTATGGATTCCAAATTCATTGAAAACAATTGAGGTTTGTAAACAAGAAAACGAAATCGCAAAGGAATGATCATTTTCCTTGATATCCACTGATGAATATACCTCTGTTTGTGCGAAACTTTATAATACGCCAATAGAAAAGGATTTCAAAGCAACTTATTAAAAAGGTATCGAAACACAAAGTTTTACGAGAATTCTTTTGTCCGTTTCATCATTTTATATTCGCTTTTCTTTCATGACGGTGATATAAAGAGAAAATTTCTTCATTATAAACTCAAGTTATACTATGTGGGTGAGAGGAATAAGGTGCTTAGAATTCACTGTTAAATATTCTAATGAAATATTATTTTTACTATTTGCATTTTATTAAACCATATATTTTGCAATTTGACACTATTTCTGCAGTGGGCATTTTCAAAGGTGTTGCATAGAACACTCGCAGAAATCTAAGAAGGTCGTAAATCAATATTAGCCGACGACCCTCATTATTACCTATTGTTCCAAATATAGATAAGCAATAAAAGAGTGTCCCTTAATAGATTCCCAGGTCCGGATTAAAGTATCTCATGAAATAGTCTGGCATTTTAATGATAGTGGGCTTTTCATTATTTTTGGCTTTCGTTGGCAGTTTTGTATTTAAATTTATTTAATAATAAAAAACCTCCTGAGATTGATTTAGAACCCTTGGTAAGGACATGTTTAAATGTGTGTAAATAATAAAATTTACTTAAGTACCTGCCACCAGACTTTCAGTACTAAATGGGCTATTAACGAGATTATACCGATAATGGTATATTGACGGTTACAAAATAAATTACCTACCAGATTTCGAAAACAAGACTTGACTTGAGAATAACTGACCACTTTCCAATTTCATAAATAAAAGGGGGAAAGTTAAACAACATTTAGTCATTACACCTAATAGAGCGGTTCCAAGTGACCCCGCGCCATGTTGTCAGCTGATCACGGAGAACCTTCAGAAAGATGGATGGAAATAGCATTTTTTACCGATTTAAATATAAATCGAGAACAAAAGTTGATTGGTTTTGGTAAATTTGTGTACTAGTGTGTATTAGTTGGATACTATAATAATTTAAAAGTGTAAAAAGCAATTGTTATGAGTTTTATCGTGTTCAGAAATTCGTCACGATGTCGTGCTTGGATAAGGTCAATATTCCGTTGTGTCAGTTGTGTCTATTTTAAAGTGTCTATTTGATTTTTGTGTCGTGAAAAATGTGATGTCCAAGGACTCATTCTGAAGCTAGTACTTCAACTGGTGGTAGTAGTACCACTATTCGATAAAATGTTACACCCTCATGGTTTTAAAGGAGAAATTTACGTTTTTAAAATACAATTCATAATTTCGCACCAAAACGTTAGAATAGTAATGGCATCTATATGACATCACACATCTGTAAATACTTCAAAAATATTTCACAGTTTGCCAATTAAAAATTTATTTGATTACTGATTTTAATTATTTTGTGTGATAGTCATGAATTATACAACGGGTAAATATCATTTAAACGTTGCAAAGCCCGAAAATACGATAAAAGTTCGAACGATATACCAAAGGTTGACGTCACGCGTTTTTGTGATCGGTGTTTTAGTTAAGATGGATGTCATATTTATATTTTTACTAAGTTAATATAACAACTAATACACACTAACCAACCAACCAACTTTTGTTCTCAATTTATATTTAAATCAGTGAAAAATGTTATTTTCATCCATCTTTCTTAAGGTTGTCGGTGATCAGCTGTTTGAGACAACATTGGGTCTGTTTCAACCGCAATCAGAAACGATCAGAGAATAACTGGTCATAGCAAACAACGAGTTTACTTTCGCGTAATTCCTATCACTGATTGCAATGGTCGACTATTCTCTGATCGTTTCTGACAGTTTCTGATTGTGGTTGGAACATACCTCATGGCGCGGGGTGACAACGTCATTTGGAAGCGCTCTATTTATAAACTGGCACCCGAACCAAAACAATAATAAAAAAAATGAATATTAGGTAAAATTAAATAAATATAAAAGCACTTGTTAATAATAAAACTCTCAACATGAAATATATAACACAATTGGCTCCCAATCATAACGCATAATTTTCTCGTGTTTTGTTCTAACTTAAATCAAACAAAAGCATAGGTAACTTCAAAATAAAAATACAACAAAAAACAAGCAAACAGAACTATACACGCTAACACATTTCGTTTATATTTGAATAAACGGAAAATTAAACTGCAACAGGTACATTAGAATTACACTGGATTGATCGCCTTTTCTTTATTTATTACAGTTGCGTGACGTTACTTTTTAAATGTTTCACCCGAAATAGATTAGGTACATCCGAAAAAATGGATAAAAAAGACAAAGTACATCGAATTTATTGTAGAATCTTGCAACCAAATCTCGTAGGTACTATTAAAGATGTATATGTCAACATTAACGTCCAAATTCTGTAATTTCAAGCAATAAAAAAGTCGGGAACAGAATCTATATCAGACTAGGGATTTGGTGCATTTGTGGCATGAATCTTTCCAGTTGACAAATACGAATTTCAATGAAATTGCTTGTAAAGTTCGATTGCAATACCAGTCATCGTTTGAAATCCTTTACAAGGATGTTTTATTAGTAAAAGTCGGTATCAGTTCATTCATTTAATGTTTCATCTTTAAATTGAATGTGCAAAAATATACAGGGTATTCCATTTGCCTAATAAAAGTTTAGGGCATTTCTGGTTAAACTGGAAGTATATCAATATCAAAAATTTTTACATCAGATATACGTCAAGCGTCATTATACTTGCCTTGTCATTAAAATACTTATCATCCTCTTCGTTTTAAAGACATTTATATGGTTATATTCTTTTGATCAACTCTTTATACTATACACAGGGCCGGGTTTGCCTTGGGGCAAAAAGGGCAATTGCCCTAGGGCCCCGAAGGCTACAGGGGCCCCACAGCAAACGCAATAAATTATTAAAATAAAGTTTGCTTATGACTATTTAATTTTTTGCTTCTTCTTTTCCAACTGATATATATATATATATATATATATATATATATATATATATATATATATAGTTATCATGTAACAACTCAATAAAAAAAATAGCGGCAACGGAACACTGGACATTTTTTTTTATAAATGTATTATGTTCGTTAATCTATGATAAAGAGCTGGCAAGGGACGAAAAAAAGTTCCCAAGTTAACCAATTCCTTTAAAAAAAATAGTGTCGGCACCGATGGTGACACAAAAACTGAAATTAAAGTTATTCAAAATTTAGATTCTGCGCCCCCGAGCACATCAAAAACTAATGTAGATAGCGAAATAATAGTCCAATCAAACGGTAGTTTGAAGTGGACAGTTCTGGTGTAATTGTTTTCATTGGTTTATTCTATGTTTTTTGGGATGCTGAACATGAATCTGAAGTTGTCCAACACAAATTTGCTCAGCAAATATGAGAAAAATCATCAAAAAACCTCTAAAAATCATATTTTTTAGTGGTTTTCAGCTTATAACTTGCAAAGGAAGCTATTTACGCAAAAAATAGTTATTTAGTAAAATCAAGAGGAGAAAATTTCCTATAATTTATATCTCTTAACATTTTTATACCAATAAAAACAATTACACCAAAACTTTCCACATCGACCCCTTTTTGTGCACCGTTTTACTAGCCTATAGATCTAATACCAACGATAACGTCTCCGCAGAACGAAAATAAAAACATTTCTGTTCTCGGTGTTCTATAACTTGTTTTGAAAATTCCTATTTTAACTTTATGGATGATCCTAAATTGTGGCAACTTAATGAAAAAAACATTAACTATATTATAAAGAACTTTAAACCACAAAATATAGATAATTTAGATTTTTCAAATTCCGGTCGAGAATATGAAGGCAAAAATGGAAAAACGTCGATATTATCGTCGATTTCTATAACAAGGGAGGAAAGTGCTACTTTCTTATGGCGTGATTTCCGCTTGAAAGATACTTAGGGTTTTTCCCAAGCTTTCAGAGTGTTTGGTTCCTGGCCAGTACACTCCTATTCCAGTTCCTTCTACCTCTTTTGCGCAGACTGTGTACCATTAAATGGCATTCTTTCCAAGTCTGGTATTGGTATTCGGATCCCATACCATCTTGTGGCAGGCCCCAGGTTTTCTTATTTTCAAGAAGCGATGAGGTGTTTTTTTAATGATTTCATCTCTACTTAGTCTGTATATTGTTCTTCCTGCAACACCTTTCACCACCATATGTAGTAGTGGGACGTTGAGAATCACTTCACATTGCTCCTGAAATGCATATACATTCTAGTCTTTGAATTTTGGATAGGATATTTCTCGTCGTCAATAGGCTAGTTCTACTACTCCAAGCAATGGTTCCATAAGTGATAATTGGTCTCATTATGGCAGTGTACATCCAGCTCAGAATTTTGGGCTACAACCCCAATTTCTCCCTGCCAAGTTCCTGCACACCATTAGCGCCATTTTTGTTTTGTATATAATCTCCTTTTCGTGTTTGTTCCACAGGAGTTTACTGTCTAGAATTAAACCTAGATATTTGACTTCTTGTCTCCATTCAACCTCACGCCCATCAAATTTAATGGTTTTGAGGTTGAGCTTTGTCCTCCGATGATCAGCATTATACCTTTGGCGTATGTGTTGCTGACTATTAAGTAATGTTAAGTTCAATAGAACCTCCACACAGACATACAAGCCTTTGTATGTTATTTAACAGCCTTATTACCCCTCCTGCAGCGTCCTTATCCACCACTCCACAAACCCATAGATTATCATTCCTCCAGTGTAACTCTTGTATATAGGGTACATTTTTGGTTTTGGGTCTCAGTTCCAATTACAGCTGCATAGCTACATAGCTGCTTTCTGTCTTTGGAATATTAGTAATAACGTTTGTGTCAAAAATATGTATTAATAAATAAATACAGATAATATCTAAAATGTAAATAATACAGGTACAAATACCTAATATTTTTATTAAAAAATACATAATTTAAAAAATACAATATTAATAACAGAAAAACAGCAAAAAATCAATATGACTTAAATAATTCCAAATATAACATTATTTATTGGCACGAAAAATTGAGACTTTTTGATATTAATGTGAAATACATAAAAAAATCTAAGCAATAGCTTAGTTTTGGAATAAGTTCCAAATAAAAATATTAAATTAACAGTCATAAAGATAAATAGGGGAAATAATAGGATCAATAATATTAAAAGACCGTTTATAATTTTCGTAGGTATCGTACAACCTTTCGGGTGTAGCGTACTTGGGATCTTCCCACATGTACTTCAGTATTTTTATATATTTAGGAACCTAAAAAAAATTTATAAAAAGTCAAACCAAATTTTATAATAAATAAATTAACTTACATTTTCAAAAGATCCGGCCGCCAAGCCGCATTCCTTTATTTCAGTCATCGTCTTATTCAAAGAATTTATAAAATTACCATGGGAAGATATAATGGAAGCCATATCGTTGGAAGCTTCAAAATCAAATTCAAACTTTTGAAGACTCTTTGTAAAAACGAATGAAAATATATAATGATGCATGCTGTTTAACAAGTTGATCAAAGCAAATCTTAAATATTTCAATTTCAAAACTGTATTTTTGTGAGTTTTGAAGTTGATTCGGTCTTTTTGTCGGCGAGGTTCCAGATCTGCAACAAAAATAGATTATTATTTAACAAAATTAATTGAAAAATTTCACTTTACCTGTAAACGACAGATGATTTAGGGTATACAATCCCCACTTCATCTTCAAAATAAATTGAAACACGTCTTTGTACATGACAATTTGAGCAGGACTGATAATAATATTCAAAGGCCACGGGATGTCGACTTGAACGCTAATCATATTACACGCTTCTAGAGCATCGTTACATATTTTCCAGTTCTCATTAATCTGTATTGAACATTTTTCATAAAATTCTGGATATATATCCATAATTATATCATGAAGATGAGACGTAAGCCAAATGTCATTACCCCAGTTTTTACTCCATGCATTAACCTTGAATAAAAAGGGCGTGAATTTATACAGTATTTATTTTTTTTAACAAGTCTTACATTCATGAAAAATTTTCTGTAAAACTGAAATAACAAATTATCAAAAAACAAAAATATGTGGCGAAGAAACTGGAACTGTTTCTCCAATAAGTATCGTTCTATTAGGATATTTTTCACTCTAAGTCCAGATATTGTAAACCTTTCATTTAATATACTATTTAATATTCTCTCAAAAAAATTTGTAACTGAAAAGAAAGTTTTTGTAACTGTGGATATTCTGAAACAAAAGAAGACAATACAGTGTATGTTCAAGTTGGAAAATATCTACTTACTTTTCAAAAAGACTGAGTTTTTGTGGTTCTTTAACATCTATCTCACTTCTAAAATAGTCTTCAAATGCTAACATTAAAAATCCATCTGACGTATCTACCAAATTTTCAAGCCTATCCATTTCTGTAGGGTTTGAACAGTCTTCAGAATATATCACAGGGTATTTGTAAGTAATTTCTTCGTCTATTTCTAAATTTTGATCAGCAATTTCTTCACTGAATATTTTAGGATCACAGTTGAACACTTTGCATAGTTCTTCCAAAGTTCTTCTAATGAATTCATCATATATAGTTTCTACAAACAGTTTATAAACATATTTCAAATATTCTACAATTATCACGAAGAAATAAACTAAATTTGAGTTTGATTAACTATCCAGAACTATTTTGAAGATATTCGTACAAAAGTCTATGGTTAATTCAGCATTTCATTGGCAACTATCTTAAATAAAGCACAGTCAAACAAAAACTCGTGATTCCAGATAGTTCTCCAGGTGCCTATTTGATAATGGAGGAATTACCTTTGTTCTCATTTAATAAAGAAAAATCTTGAAGTAATCGAAGCAGATGAAGGTTTCTACCTATATGTAAAGCAACTGTGCTAATAATTTTCAAAACTCCATCAAGTTTACAAATTTTATCAACTCCATCTGACAGATCAAAATGAAGATTAGAATGGTCTGTATCTGAAGATCTAAAACATATTTAAAGTATACAAAAAATTAAGGGAGGCACTAACTTACTTTTTTATTAAAAACTCTTCCGAATAATCACTCAAATTGTTCTTTACAAACCATGAATCCAACAAACACAAATATTGGTATATACTTTCTATATATAACGTAACTCTCAAATCTTGATCCAGTTTGTTTGTAGAATATTGAAGACTATCGTGAAGACGTGCTAATAGAGACGAAGCACAAATCACATTACGTTCATCTGTAAAATCCATGAAAACATAGTCGTGAATTGTTTTCAGCAATTTCACTGGTTCCATAAGATTTTGTAAGTCCTGTGATATATTTAATAATGTGTAAATTGTTTCTGAAAAAGTGATAGGATTTTAATTTTTCCTTTTAGAGAACTATAAAGGACATTCCATGATTTCACTTACCTTGTTCCCTAACTTTATCTTCCAACTGTGACAATTTTAAATATACAGGCCTTATTAAATTTTGTAAAGAATTATTATAGCTTCTGTATGTTTGTGGAACTAATGTAATACATTCTTCACTCTTAATAGTTAAGGACTTATCAAAGTCCCTGAAAAATTCCAATAGATTGATGTATGGCATTATCTCATTTTCTATAAAACTTACAAAGGTAACCTGAAATGAACATAGAAGCATTATATTCATTTTATATCATTTAATTAATTAATTTTTGCATAGATTATTCATTCAAATTCTACTTACAGTTCTGATACTGGAAATCGTGATGGTATTTCGTGTTTTCAAGATGTTTCCTTCAAAACAAAATACTGAAGAGGTATGTGGCTCCCATAACTGCCATAAAATTTCTCGGATTACTTTATACTCTGATATTACACTAGACTTTTTTAGTACAACCAACCCCATTGCTTGTTTTTCTAAATGTTTCTCCCTAAATGAAAAACAAGTTGCTTAGCGGTAAGTAGCAATTTATTGAAAACAATGAAATTACCATAGTATTCCAATGTTAGCTTCTCTTCTTTTACTGAGTGGTTTATCTTGAACTGATATATCATTGTACCATGTGTGTTGAATTGTATTCAACAGCTCTTCTCTATTAGTCCTTAAATTAATTAATACGTCTTTTTCACAACTAGAAATACTGATTGGTGATGGAGGTTTAATATCTTCAAAATAATCTGGACTGTCTCTATCCCCCTTCACTGAAGATATTTCTGAGGAATCCTAAACATTATATAATGTTATTATGTCCTTTCTTATAAACTATTTATAGTATTTACTAAATATTATTGGGAATATACTTACTGAGCTTTCATCAAATTTTTGTACAAATTGTTCAATTCCCTCCATTAGGTATTCGCCCCAATTTATTTCTTCTTCCTGCACTTCAGGTTTAATTTGATAATCTTCAGGATTTTCTATAAATTTGCTTGTAGGTTTGTCTGACATACAAAGTAGAAACTTTACAACATTCAATTTAGAGGAAAGATGAGATTTAGAAATACTTTGGGCAACATAATCATTGTAGGCTCTCATTAAGGCTTTTGATTGTGAAAAGAATCCGTGAAAATTGAATTTTTCCGCCATTCCTGCTAAATTTTTATCTACTTCTGTTTTATTGAGAAAAAACATTGTATCTGATTTTCTTATTTTTTCATGGAAATATTTCTGTACTACATTAAAAGCTTCTGAATCCTCCTACAAAATAGTAGTTTATTAACATTTTGCAAATAAGTTTATTATAATTACTACCTACCTCAAAACCAGTTACTTGTATAATTAATTCTTTAACACCTTCTGATACTTCTGGACTTAATTGTCGAGCCATGACTTTCTAAAAAAATGTCACCAATATTTTAAATAAATAAAAACCTTATTATAAATTTTTTGAACAAAATATTAAACAGCTATCTCTTATTTTTGACATTGACAGCTAGTGATGGAGTACATTTGATCTACGGAAATATCCAGTATAACTACTTTTCTAACTGTACACTTTTTAGCGAATGACATCGAATTACCGGTTATATGGAACACATTTTACTTTACTTATTAATAACAATTTTGGTGGAAGAAACTAAGCGGTGTGTCGAAACAATAAAACTGGAGATTTCTGTAGAGAAATAGTGTGAACAATACTAACTAAAATTAAAATCCATATTTTAACCGTATATTGCGCATAGTCAAGGCCTAAAATAATGGCGGGCGTTTTGAAAACTGCATCTGAAAAAGAGCACAGATACATACTTATTTGTCGAGCCCTGTCTTTCTAAAAAAATATCACCAATATTTTAAATAAATAAAAACCTTATTGTAAATTTTTGAACAAAATATTAAACAGCTATCTCTTATTTTTGACATCGACAGCTAGTGATGGAGTACATTTGATCTACGGAAATGTCCAGTATAACTACTTTTCAAACTATACACTTTTTAGCGGATGACATCGAATTATCGGTTATATGGAACACATTTTACTTATTAATAACAATCTTGTTGAAAGAAACTATGCGGTGTGTCGGAACAATACTGGAGATTTCTGTAGAGAAATAGTGTGAACAATACTAACTAAAAATAAAATCCATACTTTAACCGTATATTGCGCATAGTCAAGGCCTGAAATAATGGCGGACAGTTTGAAAACTAAGCATCTGAAAAAGAGTACAGAGAAAGTTTTATTCTTGATGATTTTCAGAACATGATATTGATTTAGCTGATAATTTTACAATAAACTCTTCAGATTCGCTAGTTATAACGATATATATTAGAATTTAATCAGATGCAAAAGAAAACTTTTAAAAACAATAATTTCTGATTTGCTTTTATTATCTATGACCGAATCACTTACTTGCAAGATACTTATAAATATGAAACATACTACAATTTCTTGGAATATAATTAACCTGCATTTTTATAATCACGTTTCTAATTCTTATCAGAATGTTTTGAATAATAATGACAAAACATACCAATTTATTGGCAATGTAAATGCGTGTAGGTAAAAATGTTTCCATTTTGCAAATATGCGGTTCTCAGCTGGTTATTTAAAAACTAGAACAAAGATAATTCTTTAACTGTGCATGGGTGTAAATTAAAAAAAATGGTTGTGGATCAAGACGATTCAAATTGTATAACCTTAAGTGTTTTTGGTCGTACGGTAAGTTTCAACTTTTTGTTGTCACTCAGTGATTCCAATTTATTGGGGGTTTTCTCCTTAAATTTAGGGAAAAAAAACTATACAGGGAGTTTTTTAGGGGGAAGAATTTTTGGGGGGTATTTTTAGGTATAAAAAATTTAACATTTTATTGTTGACCTAGCGTTAAAATATAGATGCCATTTTTTAAAAAATTTCTCAATAACAATTAATTTTCTGGAAAAAATCCTAAAAATTTTCAGTTGTCTACTGATTTCAGTTATCTACTGATTTCAGTTTGATATTGAATTATAATTTTTGTAGTAAAATTATTTTTTTAGGGGGATTTTCATGTAAATGTTATGATTTTAGGGGTTTTTGATTTAAGCATTGGGGAGAAAATTTTTTGAGAACTGGGAACACTGTTGTCACTATGGAGCTCCTTCTATAAAATTTTCGAAAACGAACATACGAGGATAAGGTGAAATGTTTCCTTCGTGATATGAAAATATGAAACGATATCAAACATTTTATTGGAACTGTAACCGATTAAAACCAAATTATTCTTTTCAATTTTGCCTTATATTAAGTTTTTCTTTTTTTTTCCAGTTGATGATGCAGAAACGAGACGTCATTCTCACAGCTGTATTCTCTAGTCTCGCTGCAATAATCCTAGTAGCTGGCATTAGTGCTGCCTGCTATTTCTTCCACAAAAGGAGGCGTAAGCGAGATGAAGAAGAGGAGGATTCTCAGGAGGTCACTTGTCGAAAACTGGAGGAAGGCCAAGAAAAAAAATCAAGAATTAATGGGTTCCTTACGTTGAAAACGCCTCTTATTTCGACCAAGACTTTAGGGTAAGTCAGATACCTACCTATGTGAATATTCCAAATCATAAATAACAATTATTTAAACCTCACAGATACACTTCGGTATCCAATAAACAACCACTAAGAATTTAAAAATTAAATCTTGGCTCGCTTAGATATCCATATTATTCAAACATATTTCAGTTACTATCAGCGCCATCGATGAAAAGCATGAAGACCAGAGATGCTGAAAAGATTCGAATAAAATTCCTGTAATCACATATTACAGTTAGCTATACTTGTTGAACGACGTTGCCGAATAGTCGGTATTGATTTTTGCCTTCACAAGTCTCTAGCTTGTTTAGGTAGATGGCGGTGATGCTATTCAATAATATTTCGCTCTTTACTTGTTGTCGGAATTTTGTGGTTTACAGAAACCTGTTTGAAATCGTGTGTATTGTGTTTGAGATTAGTTTTCAGGCCATGATGCTGGTCAATATTTACTTTTGTTATGTAAGACTACCCACGTGAATAATTTAGATGAGCGAGTTTTGGGATAGCAGATAAACAGTTCTAAAACGCTAACGAAGAATTTATTAATAAAACATTTCTTCTGTAATAAAAATTGTGTTGATTTCGTTAGTTTTCTGACAGTTAGCTGTTTCAAGAGTGATGGTTGTTAGACTCCGTTTCACATAAGAAGAAGCCACGTGAAGTTTGCCATCTGTCTTGCGCAGAAACTAAAATCGGTCTTCTTTATCTCTGTCGTAACGACGGTTTCATACCATTGGCGTCACAAACGATGTTCTATGCCGACAGCGATTTCATTATTGACATTTGAGGTTGTGTTTGAAGCAATGATTTACTGTCGAATATTTTTGATTTTTGAATATTTTAAGATGTTTAGCTAGTTTATCTGTGAGTGTTGTGTGTTTTATTTGATCTAAAACCATGAGTCCTAAAAAACTTGTTGGTGTTAAAGGAAAAACAAGAAGTGAAGCCCGGCGAAAATCCTTATGTTGGAGGGGCAAAAATAAATAACCTCAAAGGTGACAGCTAACTCTGGCATACACTGAGAACCATAATAAATAAATATTTTAGCATAAAGTTGTGTTTTATCAAATGTATTATACTTATAGGTATTTTTTCCATCGATAACGATTTCTGCAATTTACGTTGATAATATAGACGTGAAATAGATCATTTAAGGAAATAATTTCAACCTACAAGCAAACTCTAATCTAATTTGGGTCTGTAAAGACCATAAGCAAAAGGCCTACATCTGATCGCTTGACATATATGACGACTCATTTAAAATATGGCGTCTGTGAACTCGTTTTTATCCGAAGTTTCACTTCTTGTCAGTTGGATATTCTTTGTTTAAACTATATATATGTTTTATTTAAACTTTACATACGATAAATACATGTTTAATATTCTAATTTTGTGTTAACCTACAAAATGTGAAAACGTTACGCTACTGGTTCGAAGTCGAATGTCAATTTTACAATATGGCGCTGGTTTTGACAACAAATTCGCGCATACGACTGCAACTTCAAGTGGGTTCTGACGTGAAACGGAGTCTATCAGTTTGTTATATTAATGTAGGTAATGTAAAGATCGTTTAGTAATCAATAGTTTATCTTTTTCTATTTATCAGCTGAAAATAGTAAACATTTCTAATAAAACATTTTAATTAGAATTAACTAGTTTACGAAAAGATAGTAATATTTAATTTATATTACGCCGCCCATGCACCGACAAGTGCGGGTTAAAAAAGTTTTTATTGGATGTCCAACTGACTATAGTATAAACTAGCTATACTAAAACCATTTTGGAAATGGACAAGTTATATTTAACGACCAGACTGTCTCTAACTGTATATTGCCTGGTGGCAGTGGGGTGACACAATTTTGAAGTTTTATTTGAAATTCCTTTTTTGTTCCATTAGATTTTATGTTTCTTTTGTTCTGAATCTTCATATCTGATGCACTTTTGTTCTATCTACTTCCTGGATCTAGGGACTATTTTTCGTCGCACTTCAAAACAAACTTATCAGAATTGCGGTTGAATTATTGAGGGAATTATCCTGTATAAGGGTGGAAATTCTGAAGTGCTCAATGGCGGTTGTTTTCGCAATATTACGAATGTAGCGAGTTAGAAGTGGGTGCTAGAAACAAATGGCCACATTACCTCAACTATATGCGTGTAATGCGGCAACGTATACATGGTTCCAATTTTGTAAACTCATCGTGCGGTCTTTACAAAGCTGCTATATCAAAATGGTAGTGAGGGAGTTGCTTACGAATTCATGTTTTGGAAATATTATTATACATCAAACATAACTATAGAACCCCTTTTTCATTGTTGATTGTAATATACGAGGGTTGTCTTTTAACTTGGGCATATAAGAATATGATTTATTTATAATTCGGTGGAAGAATTGGGCATGATCCCGATTCTAGGTCCCCTTCCACCCACTGATTGCAGTCATTTTTTTTAACTAGGTGATCTTCGATCCAGTTCTCCTGATCTTGTTTTGCTATCGATTGAGATGGTAGTATTGGTTTGAAGGATTCTTGTTGAGGATTCGCCAAAGAGACATCATCGTAATTGCTTCCCAATCGATCACTATTTGTCAATTTTATTTCCACTTCTGCACGCAGTTGCCGACTTGAAAGATTATAAAGCATACCACCATTATCCTCATCTGCGGAATCTTCGTCTGTATCAGTATTGGGTTCAGGAGACTCAACGAAAATTTCATCGACTTGATTTACTATGTCATCGTCACCCCACCGCTTCCCATAGGGAAAGGCCCCTTCTGAAAAAATATATTTGTATGTACTAACGCCCAGTGATGGGCATCATTGGGCATTTCCACTATTGAGTTTCTCGTTGGATACCGAATCTGTTGACGGAAGAACAGAAAGCAATTAGAGTCAATTGGTGTCAAAAATCTAACTCTAAGCGACTTTCTTACTTTTCCAAAAATTAAGAATGAACTGCGTGGTAAAAGGTTCCAGTTCCCAGAAGATGCAGTCAACGCCTTCGAAAAGTCTGCAATGCATTTCTCTTCATGGAGAATACTTTGAAAAATAATACTTTTAAAAGTTATCTACCGTTTTTTTCAACCCTCGTAAAGACGATAGAACAGAAATGATGAATAAATTCTTTACCCTACTCACTCTTCCATACATTCTGATTCTGTTTAAATAACTTTCTGCATATTTAGTTAAGATAATCCATCATCAAGTTAAATTTTGATATTTTATGGGATTAATTATGCAATATTATTTTAAATTATGCTGCTAGAAAAATAAAACTGCCAAGTTTTATAAAAGTCACGAATTCAATCATCTCTTCACTTAATAAAGCTGTTAAGTTAATTCAACAGACCTCTGTTGGGGAAAAAAGGGACATTTTTGCATATGAAAGTCTATGATGATTCCGTTTTGTTAAAATCCAAAGGATAGAATTACATTTTTTTCTTGTATTTTGCATATTTTTACTCTTATTTCGTTTTTTTGCTCTTTATTATTTTGTTACGCATCGGATATTCTTCTCATCCCATTTTTCCATTGTTAAAGAATACATTTATGTACTTTTATCCTTCAGTTGTTGAAAACCAGCTCTGTTTCGCTATCAGACGAATACATTAGCGAGAGAAAGAAGCGAAAAATAAACGATTCCTATTACAAAATATAAATCTTTTCCCATTTGCATACAATTGCTCAACTGAAAGTTTAAAATTTGGTGTTTTTTTTTTGTATGAAACACGAAATTTGATGTGTCAAAACTGGACGCGTTGAATCCAATAGACTAGGAAAAATTACTAAAAGTATGTCTATAATTTTCATGTACAACCATACAATTGTATACTATAACCTAACAATCTACTGGGTGCAAGTAAGTCTGGCAATAATTAATTAATTAATTAATTACGGATAATTATAATTGAATTTACTGTTTGGACCCTTACTTTGTGGAATCTACTCAGATTACTGTTATAAAAGAAACTAATGAATTCCACAATTTAATGAGGATATATGAAAATTCACATAAATTAGCATCATATTATTCAATGATACTTAGAGTATTTTCAGTTCCTATAAACAAATATAATTTTGATGGAAAAATTAATATAATCAAACCAATAGTCATATCCAACGGTTATCCATTGTATGTAATAAATAAATAAATTAATAAAAAGGAGAAAAAAGTGGTATTTAAACTGATATTTCCTGAAAAAACTGAAGAAATACAAAATTTAAAAACCATCACGTATGCTGGTAATATTTCGAAGATAATATATTTAGCAACAAATACAACAATTTATTTCAAAACAGAAAACAATGTAAGTAAAAAATTGTTAAATGTAAAAACAAAAATATTCCCATTAAAAAAGTCTGGAATATATAAACTAAAATGTCCAGAATGTATACTGTCTATATTGGTCAAACCAGTCGAAATTTTGAAATTAGACTCAATGAACACTTACGAGCATAGAGATTAACCCTTAAGCAGTAGTATAGTTTTTTAGTCTATTGTGAGAAGTATGTGTCTCTCAGACACGCAATTTAAAAAAAATGGAATATGCGATGGATTTAAAAAAATATATGTTATAATATTTATGTCCAAACGTTTATTGGTTATAATACAAAGGATATAAAAAAATACAAGAGTGAAAAACAAAAAAAAAACATTCCAGACAAATGGGTTTTTCACATTTGATACATTTATAGCCCGTATTTCGATTTTTTGTATATGGACAAATGCTGCATTTTCGCTTTTTTCAAGTTTATCGGTTGCAGCAGCTTTCTGAGGCGGTTCTGTGTTATCACCAAGTACTTTTAGAATTAGAGTCTTTAGATCTGATCGTAGATTAGGAATATAACCCCTTCGATTTAGATGAGGTCTAACAAGAGTCAAAGCTAAATTTTCCGTGATAGCAAACCGTGTAATGGGGGAGACATCATTGAAGCATAAGTACAAAATGAAAGAATTTGCCACTGATATATTTACCAACATGTAAAATACTGATAATGGCCATCGTCGGCTTCTCCTGTTAGTTGAATAATTGGCACATTTGTGATCCATGGAGTCAACACCTCCTTTCGTCGTATTATAGAACGCTACAATTTTGGGTTTATTTATTTCTGCGTCCATACTTTTGGTGTGATGCTTCCTTGAAACCAGCAAAGTAATATCGCTAGTGAGTCCATACAATGAGCAACCAATCTTACGTTTTTTGTCAGTTAAAAACTCTTTGGGAACTTCTCTTTTATTTTTCTTGACAGTTCCAACATACGTCAATTTTCGCTTTTGCAGCTCTTGCACTAATTCCATTGATGAAAACCAATTGTCGGCTGTAATATTTCTATTGCTTTTAATAATTGGGGAAGTCAATCTAAGAACAGTTTGTGTAGGAATCGACAATTTTTTTTCTTCATCCGATAAACCTAAGCTATCTGTTCCTTTTCCACAATTATATGCGTTATACAAATAACTAGTACGGGCGTCTGTTAGTGCCAAAACTTTGAGGCCACATTTATTTGGTTTTACAAGCATGTAAACTTTGAATTTGCAGCGACCTCGAAAAGGGATAAGCATTTCATCAACGCAAGCATAAATCCCCAAGGAATACAGTTTCTGACAATTATTTATAAAGAGTTGAAATATACTTGTAATAGCAGCTGCTGGGTCATCTTTTTTACTTTCTTCCCTGGTAGCTGCATTGTCAAAGCGCAGAGCATCTATAAAGATCTCAAATCTTTTTTCAGACATTAAGTACTGCTTGGAAAATAGGGCGTCCCGTACATTTCGTTGAAAACGATGATCGCACGTCTTCGCGGTTAGACTTATAAATTGCTGATGTCAACATAAACAGACCAAAGAGCGCATTCATTTCCAATTCATCTGTCGCTATAAAATTATACTTTTCTGATGTTCGTTCATTCCTGACCTAACAACCTCAAGTTTAACGTTGGTTCAATGAATAATTTCCTGAACCATTCCTTGGTCAAATTGAAGTGACCAAATATCTTCCACTTGAGATTTAGGGCTTAATGCTCGTACAGTACTAGTCATTCCCGGAATGCCTCTCACAATATTATGTTTGCTATTTTCAGCCTCGTTGGTGGCTCTGTGATGAATTGGGTTTGTCTTGCGTGGTATGGGCAGGAGTTCTATTTTGATTATCAGTATCATCTGTTTCGCTATCATATCCATTTTCATCAGAGTCATCATTCCTATCGTGTATTTCTGGTTGTTCCTCGTAATCTGGATCATCGTCCGAATCGTCTATGGTTTCATCTAGTGTATAATCGTCTTCTTCCTCTAGTTCGTCTAAACACAATTAGGATCATTATAGTAAAAAACTTCTTCACTTCGTCGCTTGGAAGCACTACGACCATCGGAGGTACTTGGAACTGAATCCATTGTATGTATGGCAACAGACCTAAAAAGTTTGTGTAATAATGTTGTGCAATTAAAGAAAAACTAAATGTTTTACCTATTATTTTGTTTTGTATCTAGAAGTATGTGCCTAACAGACGCTGAAATTTTTTAACGTTTCGGGTAGTATGTGTCTACCAGTCACCGTAACTCATACAACCACTAGAATTACTCAAAATCTCCCTCAGTCAAACTAGTGGACTATATAGAAGACACGAATCTTCTGGAATGAAAGTAGATAATATTGAAATTGGTCCAAAAATTTAGTTCAGGTGCTTGGCTGTTGAGCACAACCCAAACGAATGAATGAACATCTTTGCCTATTCTCGCGCCATCTAGTCTCCATGTGCTATTTTCTGCTTCCAGCTGGACACTTTTTCAATATGGCTTCTATACAAGTCTTCTCCTTGTATCTAGTCTCCACGTTTTAATCCTTTCAAAGAAAATACCCATTTGACAGACTTTCTTTCCACCCTGTATATAATTTAAACAAAGTTTGTTGTCAGCTTCCATAAAATGATAAATTAATTTTTGCGGAACATAGGAAAACTTAAAAGTGTCTCCTTAGAAGGGAAGCCATTAAGAATTTTCTGGAACATTAAACGATCCTAGTGTCTTTTTTTTCTGTGAAAAGAGACCTGGAAAAAAAAGTCCAACATGAAAGCATTGGCCCAAAACATTGTTGGTAACGACGCGTAAAGATTACACTGTCGGGTGTGTTGTAAAATCTTTGGTTCTAGCTGGGATAATTTTTTTAAAAATCACAAATAGATGTTGGCTTCTCGAGCTAAACACAAGTTTAAGGGTGAATCATTTTAACTACAGGGTTATTCATGAAGGTTTTTATGGTGATTAGAGAGTGTTAATTTTTGTAAGTATTTCAGATGCATTTTGAAACACTAGCTTCTAGAGAAGGTATTCTACAATTAATTCAACTTCACTAATTTAGTGCTCTCTCAATGCACCACATCCTGCTCGTTTAGCGTCAGTCGTAAATTTTGATTTGCAGTCAAGGTCAGACAAAGCTTCAAAGGAGTCGCTCTGATTCATTCTACTATTTCTATATTCATTTCTACCCTATGATTATAGTATTAATGGTTTTGAAATGAAACAAAAATACATAAATTACCGGTCAAGATGAAAACGAAAGTTATTCCCAGAGATCTCTCCTGGCCATTTTTACTGAGACATTTTTTCCCTGAACTTATAAGATGGATAGTTTGTTTGATACGCAGCCGATAAATCGACTTATTGGTCCACCCGGAGATAATTAATTTATTCCATTTAGCTTTTTCATACAGTGTAACTACTTGCTTAAACTTAGTCTCAAAAAAATCCCCGAATAATAATATGTTTTTACTTGGGAAGACTACATATCATATATAAAAAAACTAGACACGTGTCCGTTTTATCAAGAAATAGTTGAATGGCCGAATGGATTTTTCTCGACAATAGACGATGAAGAGGATAACTTTTTTTGTTTGCTTTGACACGGTGATATAATAGAACGTCCATTGACTTTTTTCGTTATACTTGTCGGTCTGGCTTAAAGAACATCTTAGGCGTTTCAAGATAATAAATGACATTCACGTTCTTAAGATAACGTAACCACGGTAAGAAAAATAAGTATCAACGATTAAAGACAATAGAAAAATGTGTTCGAGGGTATACGCAGTTGTATGAAAAAATTAACCTAAGAGGGTTTTAGCAGAAATGTCATTTTTCTGTCTTGAGATTTACGATTACACAATAAATCGTTGTGGTGAGGGAAAAAAAAGAAATATGAAAGTTTACATTGTTCCAGCAACGTGTTTTCAAGCAATTCCAACAATTTTATGCTGGAACGCAAAATAAGCATAATGTTTGAAGTGTTGCATAACTCTCTGGTCAGTTGTTATGAACTCATTTATTCATTCGTTTGGGTTGTGCTCAACCGCCCAGGCACTTGAACTGAATCTTTGTACCATTTCCCTTGTTATCTACTTCCATTCCAGAAGCTTCTTGTCTTCTATAAAGGCAACTAGTTTGACTGGAGGGATTTTCAGTATTTGTACTGGTTGTACTAATTCCTCTCCAAAGTGCTTCCGTCTAAGTACTTGTACTTCTATTCGTAAAAGCAACTAGTTTTTTTTGCCACTTCAAGGCACCATTCCTCCACTATCTGTAGTGCTTCTTGTAGGACATTCATAACTATTTCTGGGAATTTCCCAGGTGACAATCACTATGTCGTCCGCAAAGCACTGCGTCCATATGCCATGATCATTCAATCTGCAAATCAAGTCATCCACAATTAGGTTCCATAATAGTGGTGAAAGTACTCCACCTTGAGGACATCCTCTACTTGTCCGAACGGTGTATGTTTTATCATGCATATATGCTGTTATTCTCCAATGCTCGAGCATGTATCGTATCGATTTGCATGTGGTGCTGTTGATCCCTCTTTTTTTAAGGGATCAGTTTATTGATGACATCGATGTGTTGTCTAAAGCACCTTCGATGTCTAGAAATGCTGCAAAAGCTACTTCCTTATGATTCTTTTCGAGACCTGAGACCAAATTATGCAGAGCAGCTTCACCTGATTTCCCTGCTTGATAAGCCCATTGTAGTCTATGTAGGATGCTCTTAAGCGCTCCTTCTTGTAAATGTATTTGTAGTACTTTTGCCATGGTTGATGATGTTAGACTGATTGGTCGGTAGGATTTAGCCTGGGTGTACGTTTCTTTTCCTGGTTTAGGAATAAACACCACCTTTGACTCTCTCCATGCAATTGGTATATACTCTAGAGCATGGCTGCTTCGAAGTATCAGAACCAGAGGACTCATTTTGATGTGTAATCCCTCTTGCAGGAGCTTGGGGAATATGCCATCTGGTCCTGGAGTTTTGTAGGGGTCAAACATGAGATCCCAGTCTTCTTTGGTTGTCTTTGTTTTGGCAACCGGCCCGTTAGCATAGCATGACTCTATCTTTACCGAACCTGGAAAGTGCACACTGAGGAGGTGCTCTAGAGCCTCGTTAGTTGAAAACTTTCCGCTCGTCAACTAAATAGAACCCAGTTTGTTAGAACTACCCCCTTTGATAATCCTGTTGATTCTGACGCTGTCAGGGACACCTTGCATGTTCTCACAGAATACTCTATGCACCTAAAACGAACTAAGATATCTATGTAGAAGAACTACAAAATCAGCATTGTACATAAAACATTATAATAGGTTTCAGATGAGCTATAGAAATCATCCAAAAGATCCATTTTCAACACATTACAGCATAACACACACAAAAAAAAGTTGGGTTAATATTACAAATATTTAATAAAAATCTCCAAAAATAAAATAAGTAATTACCAACAAGTTCCCAACAACTTTTAAAACCAAACATTTGCAAAGTGTTACCATCTTTGTTCTGCTGGAACAGTTAATTAATAAAGCGCATGCTTCGTAATGTTGACTACGTTTCAACCTACTGTTTTGTATCTAAATATTGTAAGTACCTACTTCTTGTTTCCCAATGATGTATAATTTATTTTCATCAAATTTCCAAAGTCTGAGTGATGCCTATTGTCCTTGGTTGATGTTCTCAGATATGTATACATTTGTAGTCCATATGTATTATAGGAGCAATGAAAACAGCGGCTATGGAAGTAATTCTTAATTTGACGCCACCACATATGGTGATGAAAAGTGTAGCAAAAAGATTAAGCAAAGAGGGTTACATCTGACAAACCCCTCTCGCCATTTAGAGATCAGGAAAGCTAGAACATGCCACGGGATGAACTTTTTGAAGAAATTCAATACAGAATATAGTAGATATACAATAAAAATGAAAGAGATGGTAACACTATTACTAGGCTTGGAAAAAATTTCATTAAAAAGTATATAGATGGTTCTAAAATCATAAAAAGGATTGGAATAGGAGAAATTGTGCTAAGCTCAATATTGTTTTGAGATATAGAAGGCAAAGGATTATTATCATGTCTGCTAATCAAGCAGCCATTAAAGCGCTGAGTCCTCTGTAAAATCAGTTCTGAAATGATATGGAATAACTATAGAATGAATAACTGAATAAACTAGACAAGAACAGCATTGCCACCCTACTGTAGGTGTAGGCTGCAGGGCACAGAAGGAAACTGGAACCCTTTTGAGGACACAGCACCAAAATTATATTGAAAGAAGTGGGTAAAACAACAGAACGAGACTATCGGACCATTGAAACGACAATCTAAGATACTCGCTCCTGGTAAACTACGACTCAGTGAGAGGCATAAGCCACGCAAGAGGTAAATCTGCCATCCGAGGATGCATATAGGTCTGGGTCAAACCCAGAGGGGGCATGAAGCCCATCTCATGAACCACGGGAGACCATTCATTAAATTGCCATGGAAACACAAAACTGAAGAATAATCTTCTCACAAGGACAGAAATGGCCAAAAATATACTATGAGAGTGCGTGGTATCTTAGTAGGACAGCCTCGGCTAAGTCCCGAAATATACAACTACCAACCGGTGAAAAACATGGATAAAATGGTACATCATTCATCCGTTTGGGTTGTGCTCAATAGCCCAGACACTTGAACTAAATTTTTCTACCATTTCCAATGTTTTCTACCTTCCCGAAGTTTCATGTTCTCTATATAGGCAACTAGCTTAACTGGGGGATTTTGAGTCGTTTTTATGGTTGAATTATTTCCTTTTCAAACTGCTTCTGTCTGAGTATGTGGGCAGGTGTTTCATCCCTTAATTCACGTTGTCTGCACATAGGTTCACTATCTTTTCCCTCAGTTCCAATATCTTGGTTTGTATTTCCTTTTCCTGTTCAGTGAATAAATCTTTGTGTAAAGATGATCTTCTATCAACCTCCATTTGAATTGGTGTTTATTGCTCAGCCAATTCCAGTCTTGTACAGGGGACTCAAGTTACGTAATGGGAGTTGTGAAGCTAAGCTCGGCAGACACAAAAAGACCAGCATCAAAGTGTACAGCACCTGGGAGTCAACTGGATAGAAGAGAAAGACTTGTCTAAACTGAAGCCAGTCTTCAAGGAGCTTCTAGTCCCTGAGACGTTCCTCGGGAACTTAGGAGAAGAAGAAGCATAATAAATCTTTGGGCTCTTGGTGAATGTCCACCTGCAGAAAATCCTACTGTACAATAGCCTTTTTATTGATTGATTATTGTCGAAAAGGACATAATCATGTAATTTAGCTTCCTTGCAAATGGCTGCCTGGTTTAAATTTTCATAAAGGATATTGACGGCTGTAGCGGTATTTAGGTGGCTGCTTAAAATCTCTGGTTCAAAGGAAATTGCCTGTTGAAAAAAAAACCGACAAGTTTGAAACAAATTTCATCTAAAATACAAAATTTCGCGTTGAATATAAATTATTCGTTACTTGTTTTTGGGACCGACTGTTATTATTTCAGCTCCACAACATCCAACAATCGTTTATCATTCGTATACCAGAAAAGCTTTGCATTTTTTCTTTAATGGCAAATAGAATTAAATGCACGCTAAAATCTTCTGAGCGAATTTGATTAATGAAAGTTCGGGTAGACGGCTTAGAATTATTTCAATCGATTAATTCGGATAGATTAAGTTGTACAGGAACTGTTGGAAATCGACCTATTTTCCAAAGTTTTCTCATAATAGCTTTAGCTATTAACTACTTTTTTTATTTGGAGAAAAAAACCGGCTATGGGTCAGTAGCGATAAAATCAAGTACGTGAAGCCACTCAGGGAGAGAGATCAAAATTAAAGGGGGACGACGATACAATCCAATTTAAATGTACGCCATAGGCGTGGTGTAAGGGTGTCCTATACCCAAATCATAGTTTTTGTACAGTTTTCTTGAATTTAATGGTAAACCGAATTTGGAATATTTGCAGTTCTCTCCATCTACATTTTTCAATCAATCATCTTGGCATAATTGTTATAAAGGGAATCAGAGTAGTTCCTAATTAATAAATATGCATTTTTGCAGTTGCTCTTTATTGAGAAGTAACAGAAACACAATTTTAATAAATAATACAAAACTAACAACAAATCACTAATAAAATGAAAAGATCCACAGTAACATTTTTAATAACTCTTTTTATTGCGGCAAAGTTTCTGTCGTTCGACAAAAAATAATGGCCGCGTTGTGGGTAGTACTGGCTGTTAGCTTCCATTTTCTACGAACCAAAACAGAAATCTTATTGCGGCATGGTTCCGATTTGACCTACACAGTTGTCAGAGAAAAGATGAACATGCTTCACATCAGTCGATACTTCAGAGTTAATGTAATCCATAAGAAAAGAGAAATCTCCAATGGGACCTTTTGGGATCGACCCTCATGGTAGATATAGAACAACCCTTGATTTTTTTTATGTTATGGATTCAAAAGACGTTATAGTTCAGTTGACGTGAATAAAAACTATCCTCTACAAGCACAACCTAGAGCTGGAGATTTTGCGTGCTAGGTTTGTGGTGACTGGGTCTATTAGGTCATCTGTTATTATTTAACTTAAGAAGTAATGTAAACCAGTAAATTTTCTTACATTGAGATATACCAGACTAGGTCCGCTACAAGCGCACTGCTATGTTGACACCGCACGGCCGCAAAAGTCTTTGAGGCGTTAACATCCTCTACTACGACTCGTTAGAGTTTCTTGTGGCTCACACCTATTTATATTTCACCAAACAAGTTCAGCTTCCTAATAAAGCCAATTTAGTTTATTTGTTGAATGATATCCCAGATCTGAGAAAGACCCTTCCAAACATCAAATACCTGGTTCAAGCCGCGGCGGGGCTGGCACAAAGACAAAGACGGCATGTTGGATCTTCCGACAGACCAAGTTCTACTATAACTCCAGGATTGACAATTCCATAATCAACACGAGTCCATGACTTATGTGATGTGGTTTCAGGAAGTATTCAGTATTTTCTTATGCTTCAGTATTCTAAGTTGAACCAAAGCTGTTGTTGCTTCTGCTTGGATTGGTGCGTTTACGTATGGAAAAAAGATTGTTGTGGAAATGTCACAGATTGCACAACATCCTAGCAAAAAATATAACACTTTATAGTAAACCGAGGTTTGACCATGAATGCCAACAGTCAAAAAAACAAATTAAACAACAATTAAAAAATTGTAAAAATTGCAGTTTTCTCAAGCCTGACAGAGACATGTACATGGATATGAAAAAAAAAGTCTCATAAAGACGAAGAAAAATAACTTTTATAACGAAATTACTATTAAATTATCTAATCCATGAAAGGAAAAACTGTTAAATTATCACTGTCTCTCTCAGTCTGGGAGGATTTTTATGAGAATGTTTATCCAATTCGCATTAGCAATGAAACTAATTTTTTTGATGTGAGAGATCTCATTTTAGACTGTGAAATGACTACCGATGAAATATTTCATGTGCTCAATTCCTATGAAAAAAATAAAGCACCATCAATGGATCGCATCCCATACGAGTTATTGTCAATCTTCCACACAACTTCAATAAGATACATACCCAAACTCTTCCCAAACAATGGAGCGACATTATTCTTACTGCTGTACATAAAAAAGAACCAAGGGAGGATCCCTCCAACTATCGAGAAATAGCGCTAGTTAACACAGCTACCAAGGTTTTCACTCAAGTTATTTTAAATAGAATATCAGAATGGGCTGAAACGTTTACAATTATACCCGAAAGCCAGTCCGGTTTTAGAAAAAACCGAAATTGTATGGACAATGTTTACACGTTAACATCAGTCATCCAAAAGCATGTTCAATGTCCTAATCCTAATCGTAAAGTCCTGGCCCTTTTTGTAGATTTCTGACCAGTATGGGGAATCAGATATCCAGATATTCTTGAACAAGTCCAAGTTAATTTTTTTAAAAGACTTTTATTACTCTCGAATAGTACTCCAGGATACCTTTTACGTTTGGAAACAGGTAGGTAGAAAATCTATTATAATATTTTTAAACAGTACCTCAATTGGTTAATTTAAATTTTTAAACATGCCTGAAAATCGTTATCCAAAAATATGCTTTAATAAACAACTTCAAACAGCAACAACACTTAGTAAATATAATTGGGGTTCTCAAGTAAAGTGTATATTCGATTATATCGATCGAGAACATATTTGGGAAACTTTGAATCCTATAGGTACTATTAAAACGAGAAATGAAAGAAATGTGTCGCTTATTTTGCCGCAAGTTATACTTGGAAGATTCCTCTTTATTGGAGAGATCCTCATTCCTTAATCTGCACAATCGGCTAACTCTTGTTGTATCTGAAAAAGCTGATCCATTTGTACTTTTTGCCGTTAAGACATATGAACATAGACACTTGGGTGTATTCAGTGTCCAGACTGCAATATATACTTATTATTTAAATGTTCTTCTTTTCAAAGAACAATCGAATATATTATAACGAAACTTATTTTGTATCAAACTTATCGTATTACAACAAACGAAAAATTTGTTACAACTTACCAGGATCTTCATAGTTAATGTTTAATCTCTAAAACAAACGGCTCCTGCACTATATCTTAAAGGTGAACTCCTGAAACCTACGTTCTACTATATCTTTTTATTTCAATTATACCCACTTCTGAAATATGAACAGTAAATCTAAATTCTTGTATTATTTAATGTTCCTTATTAAATTTGTTTTTGGAAATTCATATCTCTAACAAATAGTTATTAGCAAATACTGTTGCTCTAGCCAGGGATGTTATAGAAAATTTCCGAAATAACAGTGCAGAATTAGGTCATTAGTTTAATGAAATTCTGTTGCAGGTATAATAAAAATGATGGCTCTCGATATACGTAACTGAAAATACTTTCCAACAAAATTGTATCATCAAAAACTGGAATGAAATTTTGTCAACTGCCTTTTTTTAAATCCTTAAATGGATTTCACTTTGACAAAGCAATTCATGTAAAAAAAATGAATATGCCACAGTGCAATTGTCACTTTGACAGTGGAAAACTTAACTTTGTTGCCGAGACGCAGTTTGACACGTGCGAAAAAAGGTTCCTACGATAGGTGTGTTCTTTTTGACTGGAATTTCAGCTGAGTAAGCACTAAAAATAACGACACTTTCAATTGAAACGCGTGATTTGCCGACGCATATTCAAAGGAAATATTTAAAATAGAAGGCAGCATCATATATGCTGATAATTAGTAGATAACATTCACTTAAAACCAAAGAGAATCAGGTTATGTTGTTTAAAATTCAAGCAAATCATATATTTCTTCATCCCCTCCAATTTATTTCCGACTCAAGTCTATCTGATGCCCCAGCTCAGCACATTCATCATCGGTGAAGGGGAAGGAGAAATCTCAGCTCACTTCGAAGTGTGACAATAAAAAAGAACGCGCACATTACCGATGTGAGCTGAGATCAAAAAGAACGCACCGTTTGAAGTATACATATTTGTGTAATTTGTTAGACTCGGAATTTCCTCCCACAATTGCTGTCTCAATTTGGTTTTCATATAATTATCATCACTGGTGTCATATGGGATTTTTCTTCACCGAAGTTTTAATTAGATTCTCTTTGATCTTTTTTGTCAACATACACTAACGAAAAATCACGCCGGTTTTGTGTTTGGACCGCAGGCTCTCGCAGGTTCACGACGTACCCTGCGATTTAATCCAGTGCATTTGCTCTTAATAAATCTGTATTTGCACAAATTGTACAGTGTTTCCACTTTAACCCTCTGCAACATCTCTGGATAAATATGTCGGCATTCTACGATAATTCTCTCGCGAATTTGGTTAATTGTATTTGCTTTGGTTTGATATCCTCCGGATTTTAAATAACTCCATAGAAATAAAATCTGATGGCATCAAGTCAGATGATCTAGGTTGTCAATCTTTATGTCCACCTTGCCGAAAAACAAACATTTAGATAATTTCTATTACCACCTATTGCTGAGTATTTTCGGCATCAACTAAAATTGTGTATCTTGTGAAATAAAACCTACTGTATTTTCCTACCTGAAATGTAATACGTTGTAAATTTTTTTTTATGTCAAACAGGAAAAAGATGTTAAATTTATTTGCGCCTCACATAAACGTTGGTTATTTGGTGTGAAACACTTTTCCGCCCCTTTAGTGATTTATCATCAACAGTTCTACTAAATTTGAAAACAAACAATTCGTTTGTGTTTTACCTAAATCATCTTTGTGGGCAATAACGTCAGTGTTTTGTGGAATACATGCTTTTGCGCTAATTTCATTATTGGCAGAACACCATTAACTTTAGTTTTAGTCTTTATATAGGAGTGTTTGGCAAAAAAGTTATGTCGATGGAAAGTGAAAATAGGAAAAATATCTCGGTAAATAAACCAAACAGACTGGAAATTACAAATTAGAGCAAAAGCGACAAATTATGAGAATATGCTATAGGTATTACATTGAGTGAAACCTTTTGACCATATATTATATACTAGCACTATTATATATATATTCTACTAAGTTCAACTGCCACTTTCGCATGGACTATCCTAGTGCCCACCACTTGGGTTCGTTCCAAAATTTCATGAACTATTTCCAATTTGCATGTTAATAACTTAACCTTTCCATGGCTTGGTTGACGACTTGCCTCCATCTCACCTTGTCCTTTGTCTTACCTTTCCATTATATAATATTAAGTCTTCGTAGATCTTCTTCAACCTCCGTTTTCCATCTTGTTCTGGGTCTACCTCTTCTTCGCATTCCTCCTATGGGGCTATATATCAATACTTTCGGTAGTCTTCCTGTTCCCATTCTTTATTTATACCCTAACCATGCAAAACAATAAAAAATCAGCAAAATGAAAACTTGCCCAACGGCGGCCATGGAAGTGATCCTCAACTTCACACCACTATAGTTTGGCAAGTCTATCTGAAGCTACGGGGCATCGGTAAAGGGCGAGGAAACTTGGCCGATATCTGTCATAAACGTACCAATAGCGTACGGACCTATTTTATAAAAGTATTAAAAATAATAATTATTATATATAGAAACTGATTTATGCTTTGCTTTAAAGGTAAGTTATTTTTCAAAACACGGTACTTATTTGTTAAAAACAAATAATGTTGAAAATCGTACTTGAATTCAATATGGATACGAAATAATGAGCTACCAAGTAAAACTGAAAATACGAAGGTAAATATTGACATTATAAACGCCACTGGATAATCAATGTCAATCAATTGTGGAAGTGAGAGGGAAGAACACACGCACGCGCTTGCCAATAGGAAGTCAGTTGAGTTAGTAGGAGGGCGTGGTAATTATGATTTTCGCACGACGTTTCCGGCTTGAAGGAAACCCATAACATATTTGGAAAAGTGTTCATCTTTTAATACTCAGAAATTGAAAAAATAATGTTAATAGACAAAATCCAATGAAACAAGCACATTAAAGAACTAACGTTTAATCATTATTGACATATTGTTAATAATAAAAAGTCCATTTTCTAATTATTATCACTACATACTTAGCACTTTAGCTTTTTCGTAGTTAAACGTGGCAATATCGAATGTTTCGACCGCATTCCTTTCACAGCTTCAATTATGTTTGCCAAACTATACAATGTGTTGTGTTCTTTTTACGGGATTTGCTATGTTCACTTGCTTTTTCGCTTTGAACAGAGCTGAACTATCGCTTCCCCCCCTAACTGCAGTACCTCTAGAGGGGGCCCGGTTCCGATTACTTGCTCCGTTTAGTTGATCTTAACCTCAAACAATAACAAAAATAATCAAAATTTGAATTCAAAATGTGTGAGAATTTTTATGCCAACACTAATTTCATTACAATCACGATAAAGGATAATCAGCCTAATATTACCTTTTCTCATTCCATTAGTATTTCAAGCTTAACAGCAGAAGCACCTAAAAATCAGGAAGAAAATGATACTCCAACAAATATTTTAAATGAGAATCCTGTACTAGAAATAACTAATTCACCTACAACCTCAAGAAATGAAAATCTGGAAATTGTTGGTACCTACAGTGGAAATAAAAATAAATGAAAAAATGCTAATATTGAATATTTCAAAGTTGAAAAACAATATTTTGAAAGCAAAAGGGAGGAATGGGAAGAAAGAAGGGAGTACAAAAAAAACGAAGATAATAAAATATTAGAATTAATGAACAGAAAATTAATATTGGAAGAGAGGAAAGTAAAAGCTTCAGAAGACTTTTTTTAGTATTATCAGTACTATGTAATATACACATTCATTGAATAGATGAGGCTTTTACTTGATGAACGTTAGTTCAAAATAAAAATGAAGATTTAAACAAATTAAATTGTTTTATTTCATCATACACATTCAAGTTGCCAATATATATTTCAATGTTTGCGAGATAGGTACCAAATTGTTATAAGTGAGGCATGTTTCGGTGTTATTTTTTCCTTTCCATATATAAATGTGCTGGTAGTTTGTCCTGCAAATTTAACGAATCCAAAAAATATTCAAAAGTGGCTCTAGAGATCCTAAAATTTTCTCTAAACTGTTGGTAATCAAATTTGAACACTCTATATATTCAACATATCTTTTCATTCGAATCACGGTCCTGTGGATAGGCGGCCCAACTTCATCAGGAAAATCACTATCATCTTCATTACTTTCATCGAAAGAACGACTGGTGTCACTTAGCATTTCTACCATTTTTTCGAAGTCCTCCTCAAAAGAATCATCATTATGGAGTCATAATTCTGTGTAAATTCAAAATTATTTGCTTTCAATAACGATATCCTCCAAATGATCTTCTACTTGCATATTTTTCAATATTTTTGATTACAAACTAAATAATAAACAATACGATAACCTAAAATCTTAGGATGCATTTTCCTCTTTCCTCCACCTATTATTTTTGCGCCTTCTTTTTGAGATTTCCCGCTCACTTTGGTCACCCGCTCAGGTTGAAAATTATCTCAACAGAGCTGAACAGAATGATGTGAAAAGAACACAACAATGGTGGTGGAAAGTGCTGCAGAAAGGACAAGATACTGAATAAGAAGAAAAAACCATCTCCTCGCTTTTTAGAAAGGAAGACTTGGTATACAGACGGCTCAAGAGCAATAGAAGGGACTGGGATAGGACTGTACGGGCCAGGAACGGAACACTCTGAAAGCTTGGGGAAAACGACAAGTTTCTTTCAATTGGAAACTCACGACATAGGCAAGTGTGCCCAATTCAACTCCGAGATCTTGTGTAATCAGTTCCAAAATGGTGTGAGAATGCCTAGGCAAACTCAATGAACTAGGCGAGAACAATATAGACACCTTACTGTGAATTCTAGAACACACTGGAATAGTAGGGAAGGAAATATCAGATAAAATAGCAAAGAGAGGGGCGGAGAGACCCTTTTGGGGTCCGGATCCCTTTTGCGGTATCAGCTCCAATGTGATATTGAGAGAAATAGGAAATGTCAAATAGAAGAGAAGATCTGACCATTGTAAAGATTTAGTAAAGCTAAGATAATCAAATATACTCCTATCTACAATAGGTGTTTTTTTTCTTTTTTTCACATTATAGAGAATACATATATATTTATCAACGACATTCGGAACTTTGTTTTGACTCTCATATTTCCACAATAACCTAAAGTGCTAGTTTTTACCACTGCGCACTTTGGCGTTGTATTCTAAGGCAGCCAATAGCGGGACTTCCCAAAATTTTGTACAAATACTTACAAATATCATCATTTTTCAAGTAAACTTCGTCGTGTTAATCTAAAAGCTTTAAATTTTCAAACCGAACACGTTAAAAGAAAGTTCGGTGGAAAAAGGATCCGAAATAAGGGCAATACGTAAATTCGTTTTAAAAAGTTAGATTTATATTTCTAGGATAAAATACGGTTTCCTTCAGAAAAGTGTTCCTTTTCCACAAGAGACTTGTAAATATTTTATGAAGTTTCCCAAAATTTACGGTCGTAAGGCGTACAATAAAATATTCCATTAGTTTTTTTTATTCAATCAAATTATTATTTTATGTAGTTGATCCCTTTGTTTATTAAACTGTTTTTCATCTCCGCTATAAAATCCTGCACATCTCCAACTATTTAAAACATCAAAAATGCTTTCTTAAGACAGATTTCCAACGTATGCAGTACTGCAGTACGGGGATGTCAGCGAATGAAAGTGTCTGCTTGCTGTTCAACTGGACACGCTCCTGTGCGTAGTCCGTTGTAAAAATGTCATCTATGTGACGAAACTCTTGCGAATACCTAAAGGTGGAGCACTTACCTAAAGCATGTGCATACCCCCGTGTAAACGTTTTTCAAGACGCCCCGTTTAAACGTTCCAAAATTGGAAATCGGGCTGGTGGACACCGTTGACCTCAAGGTGTTATATGGGAACGGAATTTGCCGAGCGCTTACGATCTTCGCGGCGTGAGAGAAACACGCCCGGAGTTTACATGTGATGGGTCAAAAGCCCGGATTAATATCGACGATGAATCGACTTACGTCGGCTGATTATTACACGCTTAGAAAAGAGATGAGTAGAGGAGTTGGCAGGCCGCGCCATATTTTGATTTAAAGGAGAGAATTTGAAACGAAATAATGAGAATAATGAGCTGTGTTTTGACGTAATAAGATGTTGCAAATACAAAAGATCGAAGGCTTCACTTAAAATATTTGGACTAATCATCATTTAATTTAAGTTTGTCGTATTTAATATGTATAGAAATGAATAAAATACGGTTGTTTTTTAAGTGAGTATTATTTTTATATAAAACAAGCGAGGCCCAAAAAATTTTTTGCCTCAGGGGCTTTGGAAATGAACTCCACAAACTTTTCTTTTTTAACGATTTTAACGACTTCTGGGCAGAAATTGGGAGTGTTTTTTCGAAAAATTTCCGGATAGGCCTCCGAGGGCTGGTCAGTGGCGATCCGTATTTTAAGATTTTGTTCACATCACCTATGACCCCCCCATCAAATTAACCACGAGCCGCCACTGATACGCGGTAACCGACATATAAGTTTTGCCCTTACCAAAAATCTCACAACGCGGCTATGGAGTTCTCAATAAAAAAATAATAATTTGTGATAATCATATAAAGTAACTATCTACCTATTCTTAGAAAATTACTCATTAAAATGAAGTTTCTTCTATAAACTTCTTTTCCAATTTTGGAAAAGCGGAAATTCTAACCTCAAATCAAATCAAATTCGTTCCCCTTGTAAATATCAAACCCGTCAAGTATGTACCTATCAATAATTTCAGGGGTTGTTTATTCCACTGTTCGTGATTCGTAATTATAACGTTGGAAATGACAAAAAAAAACATTTTTATCCTTCTCTCCATCTTGATGGCAGTGTATAAATTTTAAAAGCAATTATCGTAACGTTTCTAATTATGTAAATGGATTTTTATCTGACAAATGTTCTTTTCACACTCGTAAATTGAACAAAAGATAATCTGTTGATAACATTCTTGTGTTAATCGGGAAACATGAAAGTAAAATACGACCAGAGATCTAAGAAGATCATAAATCACCCAGCACTTGAGTTATGAGCAGACGGTCGAGTCTACTCAGAGTTGTACCTGCCCTAGCCATTAAATTTTGTTTTATATGTAGGTATACTGAGGAGATCCTACTATTATTAAAATGCTAAACTATTACATGAGATATTTTAATCCAGACCTGGGAATGTTTTAACGGACGCACACTTTCATTACTTATCTATATTTCAAACAATAGGTAAGTATTACATAAGATTATACTTACTGACATACATTTTCAAAAGAATCAAACAGGCATTGACCATTATCGATTCCATTCATTATTCTAGAACGTGTTAAATGTCACTTCTTCGCGTATAAAATCAATCATCTTTTCTGTCGTTTTAAAACCATAGAAATATAAAACCATAGATAACAAAAAATTTCATCCATTTATTAAAACTCTGATAAGTATAATCTTAATTTGTTGTGAATGAATTTTAGATAAGAAAATAAATAGTGTTAATGATTTTTGAATATTTTTGAAAAGTTAATTAAGCAGTTTAGCAAAATTTATCTGTTGAGCTTTTATATGAACTGATGAGTTTAAGTTAAACATTAAACCAAACGTTTCATTTTGTTGAGCATTTATGTGAAATTGAATGTGTTTGTTTTTGTTTCTATGATATATTTCACAATCAACACAGGCTGTCAACGTTGGAACTCTTTGAAGGCTAAAGGACAGAGTTGGCCTCACAAAATTTGAACTCACAAACAAAAATATAATTCCCTGAGCTTAAATAAAATTACAAAATAATGTTCAAATAATATAATGAAGTGTCTTATAATAATCATAATGAAATAAATATAAATTTCATTCATTTAAAAAAAAAGAAGGTAAATATAAATATTTTGATAATTTCCGACTGAGCCAGATTGATATAAATAAAGGTAAGTATTAAAATTAAAATAATAAAATAAATAAAATTAGATAACCATTGTCCTATAAAGGTAGGATATCAAGTTAATTTATAATTAGGTATGGAATTGATATAGATCAACAATTCAAAACCATATCAATATATATATATTGCCCCACCTCATTTTAAATCTGCTTCTTCGGTCTATAGCTCGATTCCCCTATTTTATCAATTATTCATGAACATCACAAAAGAAATTAGAATAAAACACCACATGGTTTAAGCCAAGTTTCGTTATTTTAGGTTATGTACTATAGAAAACATGCGTTAAGTTTGCACTGTAAATTAGACGTTCACAGAAAGTATTCCAGAATTACCATTTTTACGATTCTATAATTACAAAAGTAATAGATCATTGTAAGGTTTAGATTTCCGAATTTATAAAAATTCAACGACTGAACCCAGAATTGAATCATTAACTGTTCTTAACAACCCTAGTTACTATACTGACCATTCCAGTTCGGTATTTCAGAATAGAACTGCAAAGTTGTCCTTAAGTTATTTGTTAAAACGTTCACATTTTTTTATTTCTTCATCATGATGTGATACGGTTTTTTCACTTACTCACCATTATACTGAAAAACATAAAAAAAAGTTGTTAAAACTTTATAACGTTTACGAAATAAAACATTTTATGCCTACTTGAAATAAAACGCAACACATCTCATAAATATAGGATATTTAAATAAAAATATCCGACGATTCATAGTAATCTATTTAAAGTAGCAAATATGTCATTGACAGGTTTAGCAATAAATTTTCAAACGTTCTAAAAATCCGAATAATGGACGGTCGGAGTAATAACGTCAAACACAATCGGACTTGACAATGGAAAGGCACTTCACTTATTTTTATCCTCACCGAGCGTCCATTTTTGATCGAATCAAAGTTATTTTTTGTTCTCGCATCGTTTAGCAGATTAGATTTTTCACAGCTCATAATGGTATGCGTTCCCATATACAGGAAGCACCAAAAATAGATAATTATATAGGTAAGATAAATGTCAGTGGAGAAAACAATTAACTTGAAACAAAATTTCAAATATGTAGTTGTGGGAAAACACAAATAAATTAATGGCCCTTTTAAAAAATTGATCGTACGCCATTGGTGAAATAAATTAATTGTGTCGTTATATAAAAATTTCTACAAATAAATTGATCCATTATAAAGCTTCTTAGTACGCCTATGATTGAAGGGAATTTATGCAAATAAATAAATTCCTTATACTAAACAATATTACAAAAGAATAGAAAACTACATTTTCTTGTATGTGAAATCTATATAGATGGGTTGAAGGAAAATATTACAGACATAATCTGACAAAGCTTCTTTTTTTATTTGCCTTGTAAATATATCTACTGGGTAATTCGATATTCGTTTTTAAGAGGAAAAATCCCAAAACATCATTAATTATTTCTATGGATATCACAAAAACGTATATTAATAGAGGGTGATTCATTAGTGCGATCAAGTCCAATATCTTGAGAATCCTCGGAGATATTTTAATGAAATGTTTACCTAAATGAATCCATATATTCATATATACTTCAAACTGCACGATTTAAAATTAACCATCATAGACTTATGGCTGTATAAGACTATGATGGTCGTCTAGTATCATAATTTACGAGACCTACTTCCATATCTGAAAAAACCTTATACAGAATAATCCATTTAAAAAAATTATTAAACCGATGTATTCGAGTTTGGACTCGCCCTGTATATGGTTTCTTAGATATGCCAGCAGGTCTAGTGAACTATGATAATAGAACAGGGGTTCCCAACCTTTTTGCATCTGCGTACCACTTGAGTTTTTAAGAAATTTTGGCGTACCACCAGACCTAAATATTTTAATAAACGTATAATATTTACTCTTCTAAAAGTGTTCAAAGGCTTTTTGAATTAAATTCCTGAGAAAACTTAATATTCAATGGATAGATATTTGTTTATTTATAACAGCAAAAAATTAATCATCATACAAAATATACTTTTATAGTATTTAGTGCGAAACTTGATGTTATTTGCCTGTGATTAAAATATCAACATTAGGAGTAATGGAACTTATCTTCACTCGTTAAGTCCTCTTCAACACTTATTCTGCTTCTATGTTTATTTTTTATGTACAAGAGTTCAGAAAATCCACTCTCACACAAGTAACTCGTAACAAATGGCATTAAAAATAGCAGAGCTTACCGGAAGATCAAAGGGTACTCGGCTTTACATCCGATCCAGAAGTTAATTAAAGATTTCTCTTTAAAATAATCTTTCATGGAATTACCTTCTGTAAGATCTTCTTCTAGTTCCAATTCATTTGATGAGGTTCCCGAAAAAGGATTTCCGATCCAGTCCACTTTTGAATAATCTTCAGAGAAATACTTCTTAAAGTTTTTTTTTGGAGGCCTTCCAAGTGAACAATATCTGCAAGCACATCTGGCATTGGAGATATTTCATTTTCTTCAAAAAATGATGATAGAGTGGGAAATGCAGATAAATTCTCCTACTGTATTTGTGAACAAAACAGGACCAATTATCTCTTGAAGGAGTTTATTTTGCCACTGGCTGTGAAGGCTGTTGAGTTTGGTCCCTGAAGTCCCAAGTTCAGTGTGTTGAGTTTGTCAAAAATGTCGGCTCACGTCACCACGTCACCACCTCAAACGTTCCCACGTACCACCGGTTGGGAACCCCTGTACGAGAAGACCATCACATGGCTGTAACAGATTAATTTCAAATTGTGCAGTTTAAAATATACGGGGTGTTGAACTCATTACGATTTTTAGGAACAAGTGGTCAGAACTTTTTAAATACACTGTATAACCTACTACAACCTTATATGATCAGAAGAGCGAAGTCAAGCAAAATACAGGGTGCCCCATTTAAAAGAATGTACCTGTCTGATACGTCGTTCTGGAACACGCTGTACCATTGCGACTGTCAATCTGTCAAAATCTTATTTCAATATCCTCGAGGATTTATAAAATTTTGTACTTTTCCGCACTAATGAATCACCCTGTACTGGAGATTAACAAAAATGGGTCCCACCTGGAATAATTTACATGTAATTTTCTAAAATAGAACATATTTTTTAGAACATATTTTTTACTTCTGGTGTTTTAAAATTGGTTGAACAGTTAAAATTTGTGCTTACCTTCCATAAGCGATTCGCAGCTCTCTACTTTTGTTTTTCAACGCAGTCTTTTTCGAAGTTCATATAAGAATGAAGTAATTTTTATTTCAGAGCTGACTTTTTTTCGCTTCAGTAATTTCACATTAGGAAAATTGTTTCTTCTCAAACCGGGCTGAAATACGTTTGTAGTTTTTTCTTATTCCACAAATTTGAAAATGTTTCAAATTTCTGTTTACTTTTAAACTATTTTTGATCTAAGCAAACTCCACAAAAACACCTGTAGATTTTGTACCTAAATTTGTCTTCCGTATTTTACAAACTAAACAAGATACAAAATGATTCACAACACCTATCTTGCTAATCCAATCTCGTCTCTAAAAAGAAACAAGAGCTCAGCTTGAATGACATCAAAAAAGGCAAGAAGAGTATACAAGTGTCAATATTCATTAAAGACTGGATTTACCCTCCAGCTACTAACATTTTCATTTCACCAACAAGAAAGCTAAGGCAATCCGTTTTATCGAAAATGACAACAAACAAATAAACAGTGGTATATTTTTATTTTTTATTCTTTTTTGCCTTAATAATGATTGAAAGTTGTTAATTATAGAATGTAATTACCTTGCTGGTGGTTGTTTAGCATTTAAATTTATTTAAGTCTTTCCAAGTACTTTCGACGGAAACAAAACATCTTGTTTTCCACCCTTTGCTTAAAAGGTCCTCAAATTCATAATTAACTACTACAACTGTATACTCAAGTGAAAATTATGATTACTCCAATCCTCAACCCGTCGTTTAGAACTCGACCCAGTTTTTACTTTCGCTAACAAGGAATAGCATTAGGAATTTCATTTCCATTTAACTTATTTTTTCATTTATAAATTAGCACTAGCCAACAGCAATTTTGGTGCCTTTTCGGATGCACAAAAACGTTGTTTCACTCTATTTCAACATTTTTTTTTAAACAATAACCGCACGGTAAACATACTTTGAACATTGATTGGGATGAAATAGACATAAAAAGACTCAGCTAGACAATTTTAAAATCCCCAATGTTATTTTTAAAAATATGGCAAAGCGCGATAGAGTGAATTTAACTTTTTTAGAGCAATAGTGATAATTTAATAGCATTTGCGTGTTGCCAGATATGAGTTAAATTCAATGTCTGTTCAGTTCAATAAAAGGATACGAGTTATCAATAAATAATAGTTATTTATGATACAAGTGCGTGAAGTGATACTTTTGCGCACGAGTTGCGAAAAAAAAGGCACTAGCTACGCTCGTGCCTTTTTTCGCAACGAGTGCGCAAAAGTAATTCACGCATGAGTATCATACAATGTTTTATCTACGACCACATTAAAAATACTTTCCTTTAATTATACATTACATAACCTCTCTTTTTAATAATTGTGTTTGAATTATTGCCTACCTTCATCAAAAGAAATTCATTATCTGGTGCTCCATTTATAAAATCCAAAATCTGTTCCCTTGTGAAAATTTTTGATTTTTTTGGCTTATGGCTCTCCGATTGTCGTTTTATGAAGGTAATAAGTTTATGAAATTTACTTATATCAATGTTTAAGTTTAAATTTATTCTAGTTTTCAACATTGAATAATGGGACCATAACGTTGATGATTTCCATTGACTTTTCCGAGAAATATGCAATAAGAACATTTTCCGTCTAATTTTTGATTTTTTTAGTGTTACACCAATCCAAAAAAAAGGTGAGCTGTCGTCGGACAGCCGACAGAAACTTGCTTCTTATGCACAATAAAATGACCATTTTTGACAAGTATTGACCATTTTTGACAATTTTTCAAAAATGTTGACCATTTTAGATAATTTTTCCAAATTTTAATAATTATTGACCATTTTTGAGCATTTATGACAGTTTTTGACTGTTATTGATCATTTTTGACAATTTATCAAAAATTTTGACCATTTTTCAAAAATTTTGAGAATTTTTAACAATTATTGACCATTTTTTATTATTATTGACTATTTTTTCAAAATTTTGACCATTTTTGACTATTTTTTCAAATTCTAACAATTATTGACCATTTTTGACAAATATTGACCAATTTTGACAGATTTGACAGTTATTGATCATTTTTGACAGTTTTAGAACATTTTTCCCAATTTTAACAATTATTGACCATTTTTCAAAATTTTAACAATTATTAACCATTTTTGACAATTTTAGAGCATTTTTGACAGGTTCTAACAATTATTGACTATTTTTGACAATTTTTCAAAAATTTTAAGAATTTTCAACAATTATTGACCATTTTTGACAGTTTCTGACAATTATTGACCATTTTTCAAAAATTTTTACCATTTTTCAAAAATTATTGACCATTTTTGACAGTTTTTTATAATTATTGACCATTTTTTCAAAATTTAGACAATTTTTGAATATTTTTCCAAACTTTAACAATAATTGACCATTTTTGACAGTTTCTGACAATTATTGACAATTTTTGACAATTTTTGACAATTTTTGACAATTTTTGACAATTTTTGACAATTTTTGACAATTTTTGACAATTTTTGACAATTTTTGACAATTTTTGACAATTTTTAACAATTTTTGACCATTTTTGACAATTTTTGACAGATTCTGACAATTATTGACCATTCACGTTTCACACTTCTTAATAACAGTACAAAATTATTACAATTACAGAACCTTTGACAGAAAACAAAACACAATATTATCTAAGGTAACTTAATAAATATACAAATAAAAAAGAGTTTAAATTTATTCTAGTTTTCAACATTGAATAATGGGACCATAACGTTGATGATTTCCATTGACTTTTCCGAGAAATATGCAATAAGAACATTTTCCGTCTAATTTTTGATTTTTTTAGTGTTACATCAATCCAAAAAAAAGGTGAGCGGTCGTCGGACAGCCGACAGAAGCTTGCTTCTTATGCACAATAAAATGACCATTTCTGACAATTTCAGACCATTTTTCCAAATTTTAATAATTATTCAACATTTTTGAGCATTTATGACAGGTTCTGACTATTATTGACCATTTTTGACAATTTATCAAAAATTTTGACCATTTTTCAAAAATTTTGACCATTTTTAACAATTATTGACCATTTTTTATAATTATTGACTATTTTTTCAAAATTTTGACCATTTTTGACTATTTTTTCAAATTTTAACAATTATTGACCATTTTTGACAATGATTCACCAATTTTGACAGATTTGACAGTTATTGATCATTTTTGACAATTTTAGAACATTTTTCCCAATTTTAACAATTATTGACCATTTTTCAAAATTTTAACAATTATTAACCATTTTTGACAATTTTTCAAACATTCTGACCATGTTTCAAAAATTTTTGACAGTTTCTGACAATTATTGACCATTTTTCAAAAATTTTTACCATTTTTCAAAAATTTTTACCATTTTTCAAAAATTATTGACCATTTTTGACAGTTTTTTATAATTATTGACCATTTTTTCAAAATTTTGACAATTTTTGATTATTTTTCCAAATTTTAACAATTATTGACCATTTTTGACAGTTTCTGACAATTATTGACCATTTTTGACAATTTTTGACAATTTTTAACAATTTTTGACCATTTTTGACAGATTCTGACAATTATTGACCATACACGTTTCGCACTTCTTAATGACAGTACAAAATTATTACAATTACAGAACCTTTGACAGAAAACAAAACACAAAATTATCTAAGGTAACTTGATAAATATAGAAATAAAAAAGAGTGTTATAATGATTATTCCATTTAAAAAGCATTGAACTTTTTCGCACTCTTTTGGGTGTTATAATGAAACTTCCATTTAAAAAGCATTGTTCTTTTTCGCACGCTTTAGACGTATGTATAAAATGTAATTTCACGTATTTATATATGAGTTTGTAAATGCTTAATTTTAATGGTAGTCGTAGATAAAATACTATTACATCTTTCATTAAAGTAGTGCTTAGATCTCTAGAATCTGGTGCTGGGTTAGATTTAAATTTAATTTAGTAAAAGTCATAAAACATTTTCGTATTTACAAAACTAACTTTGATTTCGATAAATGTCGAAGCCAAAGAAGTAGGTCGCTATCAAACTCAAAACTTAACGTTTATACTCAACACTTCGTTATATGAAATTTCAAAATAATAACCGAAATATGAAACGTAATTAAAAACTCGAGGAGGAGTTTATGAATAACATCAAGAATAATTTTATAAAGTTTTAATCAATCTCCCTCTCCCTTTCTCTCTTACAAGGTAGCAAAAGGAAGTTTCATTTCCTGGAAAGGGATTTATTGGATAATCAATTTCCACTCCATAATCGTGAAACGAATTCTCACATGTGCTGGTGTTGTTTCATTAATTTGGTACCACATAGTTGGATTTTATCTCAACCTGTAACAATACATTATATAATATATCGGTTGTTTATTCAAGGGACACAATTCTCTACTATACATTTTGGTCTTTAATCAGGAAAGCTGACAAATGCCAATTGTGTCGATATTATGTGAGCATTCATTGCGACCTTAAAGATCTATTGTATCGCTTTTTTCTACTAAGCTCCTGAAAGAATTTTAAAATATCTGGAGGCTTAAGAATAGGGATGTCTTCCTCTTCTATCCAGTAGTCTCCAAGGTGTTGTTTCTTCCAATCTTGGAAATATCTAATATGTGCCTGTTTTTCCTTCCATTCCTTAGAATCTACATTCTTTCTTTCCTACGAATTTGAGCTTTTTAAGGAAAATTTTCAGGCAGCTTGGAACAGCAGTTATACTCTGTTTTGTTATGCCCTGCCAAGAGTATCTTTGATGGTCTCAGTCTTACTAGACTCCTCCAATAATTTTCTCGTTTATTTGTTTATTCCTATTTTCTTCCAATACTATATTGGTGCTAATACCGTAAATAGGTTTCGGTCCCCAAAAGAATGTTTCAGCACCTCTCTTTTCCATTTAATTTCCTTCTATTCCAGTGTATACTGGAACTCTTAATAAGGTGACGATGTTCTTGCCTAATCCATTAAGTTATTCTCGCCATTCCAATACCATTTTGTAGCTAATTACATATGAACTCTACGCTTTAGTGGCTCCTTGACTATCTGACATGATTATATTCCTTTGCCTTGTATAAGTTTGATCCATATTGAATTTCCGCTTGAAAGATGGTTGAAGCTTCTCCCAAGTTTCAAAGTGTTTCAATATAATTACATACTGAGTGAAAATATTTTGTACACTCTTTTTACATTAAAAGTTACAGTTAATTTCACACTTTAGTATTTACGATATTCTGGGCTGGGATAAACTATGGAACCAAGTAAATATATTTCAAACGAAATGGACTATCTTTATGGAACTTTGCAGTTAGGTACAGTAAGGCACAATACCTAAATAACTTTTTTAGTTTAAATGGGACAGCCTGAATAGTTTTGGCAAAGTGTAAAAGTTTTTGTAAAAAAAAACGAGAAACTAAAGTCAGTAACTATTCCATTCAAATTTTCATGTCTTCTACACTAATTAGTTCATATTCATTCCATTTTGTCTCTATTCCTGCCGTCTAACGTGAACAGGTGATTCTGGATAACTTTATAAAACATTATTTAACGGACTGAGCTCAGGAGGCCGATTGATGGGTTATGATGGGCTCTGTGAGCTAAACGCCACGCCTACGGATCAAATGTCCACCAAAAACTCACTGCAAATGACATTCAAGTACAATTTGAAGATATAACCTTAATGAACGTCCAAGTTGGCGCAGCCGACCAAAGACTGAACCTGACAGTCTTGGACAGCATGCAACAGTCTTTCAAATGACATTTTTTGCCGGTAATCTGTGCGTTGGGTGATGTTGGAGAACAGCTCAATCAAAATCTTCTGCGACAGCCAGGCTGCAATAACGGCACTGTACTATTCAAAACTCCTAAGACAACTGGGTGCAATCAGTAAGGTTGTCGTGCTATGAATTCCGGGTCACTCTGGAATCCTGAGTAGTGGACCAGCTTGCCAGGCAAGGAGTCCAGTCCCAGTTTATAGGCCCCAAGCCTTGGATGGGAATTCCCTTCAATCTGATAGAACATAGCGAGGTCCTACTGGAAGGAGATATCAGGCTTAAGGGAAGCCAAAGTATCTATCAAAGGATCTTCAAAACTTGAAGCAGAAACCTTGCTAAACAAGGAAAGGAAGGAGTTAAGGTCTGCAACTGGAAACAGAATGGTGCTGGTTGAAAATACTGAGTTTTGGCTGAAAGAAGATGAAGCGGCGGATGGAACGAGTCTTTCTTTTTTCGAATAAAATATTTTTGATTCACAAACTGCCAAATTGTTTCTATGAACGTTTTTTTTTAAAGCGAATGCGTCTGACCGTTTTTGAATGTTTCAAAAGTCTTTGTATTTCAATTATAAATAAGCAAGTTTGTTCTAATTACAACTATTCCCTTCCAGTGAAAATCTGGATATCCTGTGTACGAATTTTTTCCATACCATACCAACAAAATATACAAATAACGGATTATTTTAATTAATCTCGGAATTTCATCTTCACACGGCACTTGATTTACATTATTAAATTATGTTTCCGTCTTACTCAAGGAGATACTTTGAATAACGAGAATTGAGGTTTAGAGCGAATAACTTACCTTAGGCTCATTAAATGAATATTGAGTTAAATTGGGTTATCTTTTTTTATATAAAAGTAAATAATAAAGACACAAAAAAAAACAGATTGAGCTAGAATGATCATCCATTATGTGTTTTCATTGGAGATGGTTTTACAATAATAGATTTTGCAAATTTGAAATTAATCAATTTTGTAATTGGAAAATTGCATCGCCAACAAAGTTTCTGGATTAAATATGTCGAAACGTCAAAAATGGTTAACCGTTTATCTTGTTATTTATAATTTTATCTAGCTGATGTTGTACAGGGTGTCTGATTAAGAGAGGTAGCCCGCTGTATATCAGAAACTATTTATCTTACAGCTTAAAGAAAAAAATCTTGTATACGAGAAACTGCTGGAAATTATTTCCGAGTTTCCTACTCCACCGCTAGAGGGCGTGACTCACAATAATATCACGAAAACATATTTTTTCTATAATAAATGTACTACCAGAAAATTTGAATATTCGTAATCATTAGATCATTTTACGTAAGTTTGCTCCAGTATTTTTTCCTCTATCTTGTAAAATAACTGGTAGGGGTGAGTGGGAAGGCTGACTCAATAAATCTGTTATAACTTTTGTTCCGCTTTATGGATTTTGACAAACTTAGTATCGTTAGAGTCACCTTCATCGGCTCTAACTCGGCCAATCACTAGTTATATTACCCCCGAAAATATTTTCAAAATTCAATGTAGTGGTGAATTTTCAATATTCAAATTGATAAAAAAAGTTTTTGGATCAAAAGAAAAGTTGGTATATTTTTAAGCACTTTAGGCACCTACTCGTTGTTCTTGTTTTTCAATCTGAACTTGATAAATAAGTTTGTTTTCTTATATTACCGGGAAGCTTATTTAATTCATTTTTCTTTGTTTCAGGTGAGTAATTTTTTATGAAACAACAAACCTCATGATGGAAAATTGTAAGGTAACTAATTTTTTTTATTCTTCCCGAATAAACAACTTTGTATGCTTTTAATCATTAGCCACTTAATATGCAGTTTTGGAGTCACCAAACAATAATATTTTTATCACGATTTTATCAACGTCAGATTTTAATTGAAACTTTGCAAAAATACATATCAAGGAACGATCGCAATACAACAATTCATTTTATTCAAATATCCTGACCAGAATCATAAAGATTAACGATTATTTTATTACATGTAGCGAAATCTTTTAATTTCTTGAATTTTTTTAAATTTATTTACAATATCCTACGGGATATACCCAATTTACAGGATAAGGTTAGTAGTAGTTAGATAAATAATATACGACAATATACAAGAAACCATCACAATATATAAGAACACATTACAATCGTGTATATTCAAACTAGACATATACACTGTGTTCATTTGAAAAGGATCCATCCTTACTATATCAAAAATGGGACATATTAGAACGAAATGCCGAAACACGACAACTTTTAACTTGAGGGGGGCACTTTTTGGCGCTAATGTCATAAACGTCAGATTCACCCCCTCCCTACTGGAGACACCCCTTGCATTTTTTTCAAATAGAATTAGGTATCAAGCCACACCTCATTGAAAAGGTCTGGTAAATCTATATTCAATCATTTTGTTTTGCCTTTGATTCCAGCCTTCCATTGTTATTTAATCGTTGTTTCAAATTGGCTCTTTTTCAACTTTTATTGCCTGAATGTTAACGGTGGTCACTTTGTACACATGATTAAATAGCAGTTTTTTCTTGTTAACAGTTGTCTTTATACTATTTGTAAATTTTTTTCATTCTTTAAAGCGTCTTTATATCATAACACAATACGGGGGCATACGAAAAATTGAAAGACAGCCAATTTTAAACAACGATTAAATAACAATGGAAGGCTGGTATCAAAGGCAAAACAATATGATTGAATAGAGATTTACCAGACCTTTTAAATGAGGTGTGACTTGATACCTAATGCCATTTGAAAAAATGTAAGGGGTGTCTCCAGTAGGGAAGGGGTGAATCTGACGTTTAGACATTAGCGCCAAAAAGTGTCCCCCTCAAGACTTGACGTGTTTCGGCATTTCTTTCTAATATGTCCCATTTTTGAAATATTAAGGGTGGGTCCTTTTCAAATGAACACAGTGTATCATAAATTGAACTAGCACCAGTTAAAATCAAAATATAGATCTAAATAAAAAAAAATAAAAATTATAATAACTGTTTTGTATGTAAATTACATTTGGGTTTCTGAACAAGAATGTCTAACTGACGATTGGCTGCAGTTTAAAATATCAACAGATTTTTCGATATTAGAATGTTTAGTTAGAAAGTATAGAGGTGAAGATTTGTATATATTAGTTCCGTAAGGTCGGTGATAAAACAGTTGATTATGGCGGGTTTTGAACCTATAGGAACATGATAATCTAACATGGCGACTAGATCATTACAGTCTAATTTCAGGTGTACAATGTTATGCAAAAATAATACGGAGTACATTGACCGCCTTCTCATCAGACTGTATGCACCAAATCGATCATACAAGTACATCCAGAAAGAAACATGCTGACTTAAAGAAGCGCCTCTGGATACGTTCGATTGTAGAAATGTGTATATTAATTATAAATAGGATTCCATATAACACTGGCATATTCCAGTTTGGTCTCATGTTTCTAATTACGAATCTAATAATGCGATATGCGCTTGCAGTGATTTTATCAATATGCGCAGTAAAAGTTAGTTTAGGATCGTAATAATCCAAGATCTTTAATTAGGTCAGGTCGTACCAATACCGAGTTATCTAAATTATATTGGAACACAATGCCTAACTCCTTCCTACAAAAAGACATGACACTGCACTTACTAACATTTAGATACAACTCATTTTCCACACACCATTCATTTAGTAGTTAGACATTATTTTGTAGTTTAATGCAATCATGGATAGAATCGATTCTGTGAATTATATTGAGATCGTCAGCATAATATAGCTTTTACGTCAATTTTATTCAGAATGTTATTAATATAGAAAATGAAGAGAAGTGGCCCCAAGACAGAGCCCTGAGGTACTCCAGAGGCTTGAATTATAACCAAGACATTTTACAAATTGCGGTCGATCCGATAGATATGGTTTAAGGAGATTTATTAGTGTTGGATGAAATCCTAGTGTGTCCAGTTTAACTAGTAAGATATTGTGATTGATTCTATCAAACGCCTTGGAGAAGTCAGTGTAGACTACATCTACCTGACTTCTTTCATCCAACGTCTCTGCAATAAATTGCGTTTTGCAGAAAAAATTGGTGATAGTTGACCTACCTGACATGAAACCATGTTGGTTTGGTAAAATAATATGTTTAACCTTATTGGAGATATATGCATGTATTGCTATTTCAAACAACTTAGAAAAGTTATTCAGAATAGTTATTGGCCTATAGTTGGCTATATCATTTTTATTATCTTTTTTTCGAAAATAGGACATACAATGAGGCCTTCCATTTATCTGGAAAATTGGAGTTTTTCAAAATCAGTTTGAAAATAATTGTTAATGGCTGAGCCCAAATTTGGCGGCAATCTTTAATCAGGAAGGCAGGTATACCGTCTATTTCGGCAGTGGTTTTTGGTTTCAATTTTCTTAAGGCATTCAAAACTTCTTTCTCAGAGACACTGGTAATATTTATAACATCATAATTATTCGGATCATTATGAGAATATAGTTGCTTGAGAAAAACGTACCAAAACCGTTAACTATATCCTGAATGTTGTCTAGTTTCACGTTGTTGAAGAACATAGTATTCAGAATTGAAGATGATTCGCCCTTTTTACTGTTAATAAAGTTCCAGAATGATTTAGGCTCAAGCAAAATTTTTTCTTCGTATTTTCTAACATTTTAATTTTACTTACGGTAGTTTTTTCCAATTAATTTGCAGCTTCTTATCTATCAACCATCCCTGGTATTTCTCCAAATCATTGTTCTCTCTTGCTTCCATTTCTCTTAAATCTGTACTGTACTGCTATGCTCTCGCTTCAACAATTGAGGTTTAATTCTCATCAAAAACACACCAAATAATGAATATACCACAAGAAACGTACAGTTGATATTAATTATTTCACCTACTGAAAAAGCTCCACTAAAAGATGTGTCTTAAAGACACTAACGTACAATGACGTGACAGAAATATTGCTCAAAACTTTTGCATTAAGAACAATACTGTGTACAACTAGAGTAGACATGTCTCATTTTATTTAGATGAAATATTTTAATCTAAAAAATGATAATGGGAAATAAGTTTTTTCATTGTGTTTTGTCAAAAAAAATTTATTTGAAAACAATATACTTTTTTAGTTTAAATGTGACAGCCTGTATACTGGGTGTAGTAAAAAAAACGAGAAACTAAACTCAGTAACTACTTTATTTTATCTATTAAATGAATAAAAATGGAAATATTAATATTCCTTTCAAATTTCCATGTCTTCTACACTAATTTTGTCTCAATTCCTACCGTCTAACATAAACACGTGATTCTGGATAACTTATCTAAACTAATCTAACGGACTAAGGTGAGGAGGCCGATTGATGGGTTATGGTGGGCAAAGGGCCATGATCTGGATTAAATGTCTAGTAAAAACTCACTGCAAATGACATTCAAGTACAGTTTGCAGATATATCCAAGTTGGTGCAGCCGACCAAAGACTGAACTAGACAGTCTTGGACAGCATGCAACAGTCTTTCAAATGAAAATGTTTGCCATTAATCTGTGCGTTGGGTGATGTTGGATACCAGCTCAATAAAAATCTTCTCCAACAGCCAGGCTGCAATAACGGCACTGTGATATTCAAAACTCCTAAGAGAACTGGGTGCCAGGCAAGAAGTCCAGTTCCAGTTTAAAGAACCCAAGCCTTGGCAGGAAATCCCCTTTAATCTGGCAAAGAGATTTTGGATCGGATAGAACATAGTAAGGGCCTACTGGAAGGAGATGTCATGCTTAAGACAAGCAACTTGAATTTAATTTTTATGAAATGTAAAGAATTCCAGGACTATTTCAATTTGTCCTACAGTAACTACCTATTTTATTATATTTTCCATCCTCCTCTAAAATATAAAATACCTTTCTCATAGGGTAGCCTCACAATATTAATTCGCTGCTTGGAGGGTGTCGGCATTAAGAGATAACTGTTGTATATAAATCTCCCAACGGGTTATAAATAATTATCTATACAGGCTGTTTCACGATGAGCTTACACTGGAGACTACTCACAGGATTTCTATAAAAATTGGCATAGATGGAGAACAAGTTATGGCGAATGTATGGAAAGAATTTTGACATACATGTTATACCGAAAGTGAACGACAACTTTGTTATTTTAAATGTAACACCCTGTATATTATTAACTTTTCGGATTCTACATTAAATTTTAATGTCAATCTGTGTAGAGTACCCTATATCTAATATACTATTCGTGATATTAATTTTTTTAATAAAATATTGACAGGCGCATATTTAAAATTCTGTGTGAACATCCCCAATACCAAATAAAAAACATCTTGTCGGGTTGATTAGTAGGACGATCAAGGTAATTGGTGACATGTCGAAAACTTCATTTTTGTATACAGGGTTCGTTAAAAAAGGTCAACAATGTTAAATATCTTCATTTTTTTAAATGGGTATAGAATCTTAAGCGTTTTTGAGATATTAACATGTATTTAAAAATAATAATTATTTCAGCCTTATTATTGCGTAGGCGTAGGACGTGTTATTTATTCTTTTATTTTAGCAGGCCGTGTATTCACCTGTCATAATTAAATAGTATTAATTGTCATTATTTGAAGTCAATCGCATCATACAGTGATAGAAATGGCTCGTTTGGGATTAAAAAATGGAGATTATCTAAATTTACTTTTAATACATTGTGAAGTGACAGAGTTGTTACTAGAACATGCGTTTTATTTGCTAGAAGATATCCAGATCGACCCCGATCCAGCCGTCACACAGTGAAGAGAATATTAAGCAATTTAACACAATTTGGTTGTTTTCAAGCAAAAGTTAAGAAAGGAATTTTGTTTTAAAAACGCAATCAGGTGTTTACACTGACTTATGTCAAAATACATTTTTAATAAACAACGTGCTTTTTTAATATTGAGTAATAATTCCATAAACTAGAAGACTTTTTTTTCATTGATTGTTCTTTAGAATAAGGTAAAAGTAAAGTGTAGGTATCTCCAAGTATATCGTCTTGGTTTTTACCTCATTAAACGATTTATTTTCTCACCTTCATTGTTATTAGAAAACACTTCTAGGTATTTTATGACAGAGCACCAGAGGCGGACTCCAAGTAAAAAAAAAATGTGAGCGCTCGTTGGACCGCTGATGGAAGCTTGCCTTTTATGCACAATATAATGCGAGATGGGGAAAACCATCAATAAAAATACGCGCAATAGAATGCGATGTTGGGAATTACATTATGCCCAGTACGTTCTACTAAGTTTTATTTTGTAGCCGTCAGTCGGCGGTAGTAGGCTATAGCAAATAGCAACTGACCTTTCTATAAGCGTGTGCGTACATGCTCCCTGGCATTCAAGTATAGCCTTTGTCTCTTTCTCTCTCTCTCTTTCTAATGAGTAATCGCGTGACGAACGATTTTTCGTAACATCACACGCTTCAATTTAAATTTCATTGGATTAGTGGATTATTCAGAAATCTGGCAACACTGTTGCGTGACAAACGCTTTTTCGTAACATCACACGTTTTACGAGTTCACTAGCCTTCTCAAAAGTCCTATGTCGTGCAATAAGAAGCAAGCTTCAATAATATTATAGGTAATTACTAGCAATTTCTTTTCGAAGCATCTGTTTTATTGTAAATAAAATTCCAATAGGTACATTTATCTCAAAGTATATGGTCTTGGTTTTAGCTAATCTAACGATTTAAATAAATTATACAAATTAATGATATTATTCTGCGATGTTATTTCAAGTTTAATTCTGTTTCACTGTCAGAGTCCTCATTTAAAACCCTGGAGTAGTTGCGCCTGATGCTCCAACAACACTAGTCGCGCGGAGTCTGTCAGACCGTATCCGAAAAGGTCCCTTTTTAAATTATTATTCTGATTTTTTTATAATTAATTGAAAAAAAAACACCAAGGCACGTAAACAAAACTTTATTCAACATTAATAAACAAAATAAATACACAACTCTTTGTTAACATAAAAATACCTCATACCGATACCTCATACCGAATGAGTCTACGACCTAACAAAAACTAGAACAACTAACTGAAATCAAACAAAACTGAAATTATTTCAAGAGCAAAAATCTGTTCTAAGACTCACGCTTCTGCAATAAATTCCTTTGGTATTTCCCTCTTTATTCTTCAGAATCGTTCCGACCAGTGTAAGTTTATGATCTCTTAGCAATTTTTCGACCAAGGAAATCGATGTAAACCAATTATCTGTGGTAAGATTTCTTGACGTTTTGGAAATGGGCGATACAAGCCGTTCAACAATACTCGCGTCATTGTTTGCTTTGAACGGACCTTCAGGCTGTTGTCCCACATATACTTCTTGATTCAACGTATAAAACATCTTCGAATCGACCAACGAAAAAAGTTTCAGCCCATATTTATTTGGTTTTGAAGGTATCTACTGTCTGCTACGGAAACCTAGCAGCATTTCATCTACATGGAATAATGCTTTTGACAGTTACTCACAATCATATACAAAAATTCTCGGACTGGCGCCAGTTTATCTATTTTCTGCCTCTCTTCCCTCATATCCCGGTCCTCAAAACGGAAACTCCTCAAAAGAAAAAGAAACTATTGCTTATTCATTGTGAGCCAGAATAGGTCCACTCCGGTTCCCTTTCTGTCCCATATTCCATCAACACTCTACTTGGAGCTTTTTAGCAACCCTGACAAATAAAGCAAACCAATCAGGGCTTTGATTTCAGTTTTATCTGTTCCTTTGCAGTCTCGATCTCTTTTGTAGCTCCGTATTTTCATTGCTATGTAGATATTTGTATGTTCTACAATAATATCGATGATTTCATCATTCACAAAAAGATTCCAGCACTCGATGTGACTTTTTGCTTTATTAGCTTCACCTCTTGTACCGAGTAGTTAGCTTATTATGCTCCAGGATCGAGTTCTCACTGTCTGATTCGGAACATGTTTTTTCCATTTTATTTTTTCGTCGTTGCCGAGAAAAAAAGCATTTTGCTGGTGGTGTAGTGAGATCATAGTCATCGGAATAAGAGTTATCCTCTTGGACGGTATCGCTGTTATCAGATCTACATTCCACAACATCCTCTTCTACATCTGATTTATCATCAATTGGCGCCTCGTCAGAGTCATGTTCCTCCCATAAGCGCAGCAATCTTTGCTGCTCTTTTTCATAGTCCATTTTTGTCTATAAATAAATGATTTCAAAGTATGGTCGCAATTAATATCAAAATGACTTAACAGTTATCACAGAAAAAAATGGTCGCGCGGAGTCTAGGAGACTCCAGATCACATTTGACAGAAAACGACTTGCACAACGCGACTACTCCAGGGTTAAATAATCACCATGGGCTGTATATTAAAACTTTGCATAGACCAATAGGAGTGTTCAACGCTTACAAAATGAACTTTTCGTACGCAAGATTCTCACCATTTTTTTTGTAAACACTTTTAGACTTTACAGGAATTAATCCAGCAACAGCGTTATTAGTTAAATTATGAATTTTTGGGGGTGTACATTCATTTTACAATGCTTGATGAATTTTTCAATAAATGTTACTTTGACAATGACAAGAGAATACAAACATTACATTACTGAAATTAAGCTATGTTTACATTACTTTTACCTATTGTAATCCAACAAGAAATCCATTTTTGAAGAAAATTTTTATGATCATACACTATCATTTTGGAATACACAGTATATAAAAAATATCTATTATATTATTCAGAAATATTTGTTAAACTAAATTATTTAATAAATAAGATGAAATATTTTAGATTAGAATTCTTTGAAAATGTAAACTGTCCGTTTTTAGTTGTTAGTTCACCTTGACCTATGCCACTCGTTCCATTCATCCCAAAAAGCATGAGCAAAAGTTCTTTTAAAAACCACATTCCCAGCTGAATTTCCACCACGCCTATGGAAAAGCATTTTCTTCCCCACCACCCTTCGAACGCATGGATTCGAACTCCGAATGGGATGCTGAAAATTCAGTTCTACATCACGATGTCGACCAAAAAGAAGGATGATGTGGTCCTTCCCGCTATTTTCTGATCCTTTCTTGATCTATCTTTTCTGATCACGTGTCTAATTTCTTTCTGAACTTAACGGCTTTTTATACTACGCTTATTTCGGGTTCGTGTTATGTAATTCTTGTTAAGTCACTGACAAATAGAGGTGGTGTTCTCTTTGTGAACATTTGTGTTTGTTAAAGTTTAAATTTATTTTAAATAATTGTGATAAGTAGTATTTTGTTCGGATCTGATTTTTTGGGTGAGAATCTCATTGTTTTCACTTGATCTTATAATGGATATTATTTGTTCTTTGTATATTTACACTTGCAATATTTATCAGAAATGCTGGTAATTTATTTAAATAATTCTTTTAACTGAAGAAAAATTAAACTCTTCCTTTATTTTTATAAAAATATCATACCTAGTGAAGATATATGGAATTTTATAAAAAAAAAACAGAATTCATAAATGAAAACTATTTAACCCTTTCGAGACGAAAAAAACCAAACAAGTACAACTTTGGTACTTTTAAATAAGTGTGTAATTATAAGCAATTTTCGATATTAAATTTTATTACATAAAATATATAAGAGTTAAATGGGGTGGTGGTACTACAATGTACCAATAGTCTCGAATATTCTTTATAATTGGTACACATATATGCACCAACAGTCCTAAACCAGGTATACTTGGTAATTTTTTAGAAACAAAAAATAGTATAAATAATAATACTAACGGTGATAATTTGCGAAACATTTGTTACACAATGGTACCTGGAACCCCTCGCATACGATTTTTGTTCTGGTTTGTTTATTTTTTGTAGTACAACTGGTACAGCACCTTCTTGTGTTGCCTTCAATTGGTAAACTTTTTTCTTTTTTTTTTTGAGAAATAACCACACGTTGTGGTCCTCTTTTTAGTAGAGTCGCCTCCATACAGTCCTCAATAAGACTCTCTGCAACAGACACCAGAAAATCTATAAAGCGAGCCTGTTTTAGTTTTTGAGCTTCCTCATAAATTATAAAAGAATTGACGATGAGGAGTCTATGGAACACTTTTATCCACCACTTTTTGGACTTTCGGTCATATTCATAAAGTGTTGACATTTGATCGGTTCGATCAACCCCACCCATTTTCTTACGATAAAATGGTATTATACAGGGCAGTCTCTTGGGGACTTAGAACCATCTTTGCTTTTTTGTTTATCAATGTTTTGGAATCACTATGACAGTTACTGATTGCAAGTACATCTTTGGTGTCGCGCCATTTGGTAAACATCAATCCATTAGATGTACACTTGAAAACTGATTCTCCTTTTGCTAATTTATAAAGAAGTTTAGGCACATTCTTTCTTTTAGATATACAGGTTCCTACTACAGCATAAATAACTGAGTCAATCAATCTAATAGAAGTGAAATACCGATCAAAGCATAACACATCTTCCTCTTTGATCGTTGAAGTGAGTTTCTGCACAACTCTTTCTCCTAATGAGTTAGACTGTTGTTCAGGTTCCTTTCCTTGGTAAATATTGAAGTCATAAACATAACCCGTATCCGAATCGGATCTAATCCAAAGTTTTATGCCTCGTTTTGTTCGCTTCAACGGCAGGTATTGTTTGAGTGATGACCTGCCTTTGAATTTGTTCATACACTTGTTAATGCTTTGGAAACAGCTATCTTGTCGATATTTTTGGAATGTTTCTTTCAGACACTGTGCTACATTATCAATGTAATAAATTTTGGATGCATGTGCAGGTTTCTCAGGTGAAGCAAAATATAGTTTGGATGAAATCAATTTGAATCTATCCCATTTTAATTGCGTTTTGAATAGTTCTATTTCCCATAGAAGGATTCATTGACCAATAATCTGAAATACTTGGCAAACTATTGTAGGCCATAATCATCATGGATCCAAAAAGTATTTCGATTTCGCCTATGTCAGTTTCTCGTATGTGACATCTTTTTGTGCATTTCGATGTTTTGAATGTTTGTATTCGCTCGTTTGTGCATTGGGTGATATATAAATAAAGAGTGAGCGAGGAAAAATCTTACGAAATATGTCACCTGGATTCATATCTTTCGAAAAATCTGCATGAATGGAATACTTTCTCTCGGGAGGTATATTTTTTTTGGGTCTGACCAAACGATATTTTCAGGAATATTTTCGTTATCACCTTCTACGTCAGTATTATTCTAAGTCGGAATTATTTTGGTCCTCGTCATTAGTTTCGGACTCACCTTCATCAATATTTTCGGGCTGATCGAATTCATTTTCAACATCATTTTGGTCTTCATCAGTATTTTCGGGCTCATTACACTCGAATTCATCTACAGATGGTTCCCAAACATCGCTGCTACCTCTCATTGCTATACATAGAGGGTTTATCACGACGACTGACTATATTAGACGCTCAAAAATTACATAAGATAGAAATTTTGTTAGGGGCTTTTTCAAAATTAGGAACCGATGATCTAAAATATTATTATTTTGACAGCTCTAAATTAAATTTGTTATATTTTCACATTTTTGGATTTCGCGCTTAATTTTAGGCCGTTTTCCTATACAATTAATTGGTTTTTATGTAGTAATAGAAATAATTCATAGCGTTATGTATGTTGTATGTCAATTAATAAACGTCAAACTCTTGATATTTGTATAATGTTTTTGTACGTTGGTTGAATTGTTGTGTATTTTTAAATAACAAACATGTCAACAATGATGACGACTTCTTGAATTTGTTAATTATTTATGGTGAGTATAACAGAATAATTAACCGAACCAGTAGATTATTTGCTGAACGATATCCACATCCCCCAACACCCAATAAGAATATCTTTCACTCAAAAATTGTAGAACAAACGGAGCATTTCGTTCATCAATTAAAGTATAAAGTTGATAATGAAGACAACGAAATTACCATTTTAGAATTTTTCTTTGCTTCATTATATGAAGCTGAAAAGAGCTGGGTATTTTGTATTTAACAATTTATCGTATTCTTAACAAATATAAATGGCGTCCATATAAATTGTAATGCGTCCAACATTTGAAAGAAACAGACTTACCTAGACCTAGAAGGATCGACTTTTTTGAGTAGCCGCTTCTTAAAAGTCAAGAAGATCCAACATTTTTAGTTAATATTACCTGGACCAACGAGGCAAAATTTACGAGAAACCTTTTCTTCTTACTCTTGCTTTTCAGTCTTCTATATATGATTAATTTCCAGTATATTCTTTTCTATTGAGTATTTAGTAGTTGGGTGCAAAAAATTTCATCTTTCTTGGTTTATTCAATTGTTTCACATCTTTATATTCAACCTATCTTATCGTTAACATTGACTTCTTCCAAAATTCCTTTATATTTTCTAATTTGTCATTATCACTCCTTCTTTCATCCTCTATCCTCGTAGGATTCCTCACTTATCCTGTTATTTCCGATGCACGATTCTTATTGCTGTATACTGATTTTCTTCACTTCTTCTATTGCCATGTTCAATCCCTTTTGCATTTAAAACGGAATATACAGCTTGAAAAATGTTATAATCCAGTTTTTATGTTGACTTCCACCTCTATATTGTATGTAGTTAATTTATGCTATCTGGTGGGTACGCAAAACGAGTAAACTGAATGAATGCAATAAATAAATGTAAATTACGAACGACTCAATAAATTGAACATTGTTAACCCTGTTTTCAGCTATTTTTTATGTATCATGATATAAAATTCTGATATTTTTTATTCTTGTTTTCCATTGATTGATTTATTGGTTCAGCACCACCAGTCAGTGGCTCAGAGACCTCGGCACTCCAGCCTTTAGGCTTTTCGTGCTCTTGGTTATGCCGTTTATGTGAAAAGACCAGTAACCCTTATCTGGCTCAAAAGTCTTCTCACTAGGTCCTTCTTGGAGAAATCCTCCCTTGGATACTCTAGTCCTATATCTCCAATGAGTCAGTGCTTCACATTCGAAGATAATGTGAGAGGCTGTTTCCTCCTCTTCCATGCACAACCGACAGATAGGTTCCTCCCTGTATATGCCAATACTATGCATGTGCTTCCTTAGGGTACAGTGTCCGGTGAGTAATCCCGTCACTTTCCTTATCTGTCCCCAGCTAAGGTTTAATATTTCGTTAGTCAGCGACTCCGAGGGTTTTTTGACCAGGAGATTGCTGTGTTCCTGTTTTGGCACGTATCTCCAGTACGTCTGTTGTTCAGTTTATATCCACTGAGATGTACAACCACGTGCAGCAGATTTTGATGTTCCAAATACTGGTTTAGGATCAATGAATGCAGTTTCAGACCCTAGCTTCGCTAGGGTGTCTGCCTTGTCATTACCTACAATACCCTTGTGCCCCGGGACCCACTTATGAGTTACTCTATTATGGTTTGCCAGGGCTAAAAGTTTTTGTAGGCAGTCCCAGACCAGTCTATATCTGAACTGGAGACATATGTTAAAGATTTTAGAGATGTCTGACTATCTTCCTTCCTCACTGCATGCTTCCAGCCCATCCCAGTTTAGCTGAATATGGCATGGTTGGTTGTCGTTAATTGTTAATTTCAAGAAGCGATTTTGTGTTAACATCTGTGATTCTGGAATGATTATGGGTGCTGGTTCCTTCGTGCCAATTTCCATTGCATTCCATCCTGTATGCAGCCATTCTCGCTTCCGCCTTAACAAGCAGAGCAAGACGCGGAAGATTGAGAATAGTTTCCATTGCCGCAGTCGGGCTGCTTCTCATCGCACCTGTTATGCACAGACAGGCGAGCTTCTGAAGTTTTGACAGCTCCAGTTCGGCTTTCCTCTGATCTGTTTTTGTCCACCAAACTAAGACTGTAGGTATAGGTAACCATGGGTCTCACCACAGTTGTGTAAAGCCAGTGAACTATCCGTGGATTTAGTCCCCGTGTGTTTCCTATCGCCCCTTTGGCAGCCATTAGAGCCATTTTCCCTTTATTGGTTTTGTCATGTAGGTGAGAATTCCAGGTTAGTTTTACATCTAGAATTCTGCCCAGATACTTGACCTCCTGGCTAAGACACAGCTGCATGTTGAAGAGGCTTGGTAGTTTTAGTCTCTCAAGCTTCCTTTTTCTAGTGAAGGGAATGAGCGCAGTTTTTGCAGGGTTTACCCTTAGGTATTCCCTCCTACACCATCATATCTCCACCATTTCCAGAGCTTGTTGCATCAGCTTCGATTAATCATTAAGGTATTTCCCATTATTGTGAAAGGTAATCACTTACCACAGGTCCTTCTTCATTAAGGTTTCTTCCAACCAGAAACTGTCAGCAACAGATTCTGATTGTTGTTGGAATTATTTTAAGGAGGAGTAGAATTAACCTTATCTTTTTGGTATTGTTTTTTTATTAGTCAGTATCATTTTCACCTGGGAAATCCAGAATCCTTAGATCTGTTCTAGAGAGTATTGGATACATTTTGAAATTCAAATTTCAGTATATATTTTGAATGTAGTTTCTGGTTGGTCATTCTGTATAGCGTAGTTGTGAATCTAGTGGAAATGTTTTTTTTATGTAAATAGGACGTAATGGGGAAAACATTAAAAACTCTGAAAGAAACAATGTGGAAACGCCAACAGAGTTGAGCTTCATATATAAAAGCTCAAACATAATACGACCGGAAAAAATGGATTTGTGTTTTTTTAATGGTTAAAAACGTTAAAACTACGCACTAGCAGATACTTATGCAATATTAATGTACAGATTTTTTCAAATAAAGAGTAGTTTGTGGTTTATTGACTGTAATAATAATAATAATAATAATATTAGATACCGACATACTATAGGCTGTATATTATTTGAATTGGTGAAATAGTTATTATTATCGTTGATGAAATAAAACAAATTAATTTGTTTAAATCTTCATTATTTATTTTGAACTGACGTTCAAATTAAAATTAGTGACGCGTTTCGCTACACAGTAGCTTTTTCAAACTGCGCTACTGTGTAGCGAAACGCGTCACTAATTTTAATTTGAACGTCAGTTCAAAATAAATAATGAAGATTTAAACAAATTAATTTCTTTTATTTCATCAGTAGTATGGATCTTCATCAAGTAAAAGCCTCATCTATTCAATTTCTATTATTATCGTTATTACAATAAATTATGAGTTCTATAAAACGCATACGGTGCATCCGTTATTTAAGACAAAGATGAAAAATTCTCGAACTCGTCAATTTTTATTTTAATCGAGGTGTTTTATAACATACAAATGTAACATGTCTACCTGTTTCGACTTTTAAATTTAGATCGCAAATCTTTCTCTAATTCCCACTCGTCGTCTCACTAGCCACCCCAATCTTCAACCCTGACCATAAGACAATTGGCATCTGCCAACGACCGCTTCCATTTTCACAACGCCACTAACAAAACTCCTTTTCGCTATCGACTTTCTTCGAGGAAAGACCTCCATTTTTATCGTCTTTACATGTTTCCTATTTAAATTGCTGTGGTAAGCACAGCAACTAAGTATACCGTTGAGAACTAAGTATACCGTTGAGAATTAAGTATACCGTTGAGAACTAGTATAAGATACCGTTAACTGCTAGGATACCTCAAAGATGTCGCTAGTTCAAAGACACCTTCAAGATACCTCAAGGACCTCTCTGAAAACCACTGAGATATCTCCAGGTCCACTTCTCTGCACATCCTTCCCGGAGAAGATATTTAAGATAAGTACCAGAAAAAGTCCAAATTGGCGCCCAACGTGGGGCTCGAATTTTGTAACCGCACCCGTCGGTTGTTCATGACTTGGGCGCTAGAGTGGATTCTCGAGACAGATGCCGGTTTGAGACTCTTCTCAAGGGTGGTTCTGCTCCATGTTAGTGCTGCAGAGGTTGTCAGACTATAAGAAGCTTTAGGGCGCCACTACCCTTTAGACGTCTACAAAAGAACAAAATGGATTTATACAAAAAGAAAACTAAGGTAAATATGTAGAAACACCTTGTAGCCATTAAATTAATATATTTATAAAAGTTGGACAAAATGATCGGTATGTAGCCTGGACTATTTCTGGTACTTATCTTAAATATCTTCTCCGGGAAGGATGTGCAGAGAAGTGGACCTGGAGGTATTTCATTGGTTTTCAGAGAGGTCCTTGAGGGATCTTGAAGGTGTCTTTGAACTAGCGATATCTTTGAGGTATCCTAGCAGTTAACGGTATCTCAGTTGTAAACGGTATACTTAGTGCTCAACGGCAAGGGGGTCGTGCGATACTTCATTGGTAACGGTTTGAAAAGCAGAACACAAAAATGTATATCACACTTTGCTTTAATCTCAATTATCTGTTTGTTAATAGCGATTTATTGGTTTAAGATTCAAACTTTGCGATTTTGCGATCAGGGTTTAAGATTGGGGTGGCTAATGAGACGACGAGCGGGAATTAGAGATATAAATTTGAAAGTCGAAACAGGTCGAATTCTCAGTCTCCACAATTATATGGAACTGTTAAATTACATAAAGTATCGAAACCAATTAGACCTGTAGTTTCTTACGTTAATACTCCTAATAATAAGTTAGCTAAAAAACTAAACAATATACTTAATAGCTATGGAGGTATATCTAAATACTCAATTGAAAATTCAATAGAACTAATCAAAAAATTAAAAACATACAAATTACAAGATAACTCTAAACTTATTTCATTTGATGTTACCAATATGTTCTCTAAAATTCCTCCTAAATAATGCATAACACTTGTTAAAAAATTACTAGAGGATAAAAATATCAATCCAGGAATAATATCAGATATACTTAATTTGTTTGATGTATGTATTAATGAGAATTATTTTACTTTTGATAATAAGGTATATATTCAAAATGAAGGTTTACCAATGGGAAGCCCTATATCACCAATTTTATCAAACATTTTTATGGACAGTTTAGAAAGAAAAATCTTTGAATGTAACATTTCAAAAAATATATTATTTTGGTATAGGTATGTAGATGACATATTAGCTTGTTTTGTAGGTAGTGAACGACAATTAGATATATTGTTCAATCATATTAATAATTTACATCCAAAAATTAAATTTACATTAGAAGTTGAAGAAAATAACTCAATCAATTTTCTTGATATTAAAATTCAAAGAGTCAATAATATACTTGATTTTTCAATTTACAGAAAACCAACACATACTGATGTGACTATACCATATAGTTCCAATCATCCCATGTCACATAAATTAGCAGCATATAATTCAATGATTCATGAAGCATTTTCAGTTCCTATGAACAAATATAATTTTGATATAGAAATTAATATAATTAAACAAATAGCCACATCCAACGGTTATCCATTACATATAATAAATAAATTAATTAATAAAAAAGAGGAAAAAGTGGCATTACAATTAATATTTCCTGAAAAAACTAGGGAAATACAAAATTACAAAACCATCACATATGATGGTAATATTTCTAATAATATTTCAAAGATAATATCTTGTTCAACAAATACAGCAATTTCTTTTAAAACAGAAAACAATGTGAGTAAAAAATTGTTAAATGTAAAAACAAAAATACCCCCATTAAAAAAGTCTGGAATATATAAACTTAAATGTCCAGAATGTAATGCTGTCTATATTGGTCAAACAATTCGAAATTTTGAAATTAGATACAATGAACACTCACGAGCATACAGATTAAAACAGCCAGATAAATCACATTACGCAAAACACCTTCTTGACACAAAACATTCATCAACACCTAACACAGAACTAGAAATACTGCATATTTGTGATAAGAAACAAGAACTAGATTTCCTTGAAGAACTAGAAATAAGAAGACACTTAAGAGACCCACAATATGAAGTTGTCAATGAACAGATAAATCTAGGGAGCTCTCCACTATTAAATTGTCTTCTTAAGTAACAATTGTAAAGATCAGCAGATATAGTTTTCCTTGGTTTCCTATATCATTGCACAGTTATACTGATCTTAAATGGGAAAAAGATATCCAGGATATCCCCATAGGGCTAATAATACCTAAGCTTTAATATTTGTAAAATCATATCTTCTTCTTTTTTCTATTCATATATATTAAGTCAATCACAAGATAGGTCACTTACTATTATTTGGTCTAGCCAAAATATTAAACATCAAGTAGGTATCACATAAAATGTAACTTCTGTCATTCTGACGATGATATGTCAATATCGAAATAATTATCAATATCCTTTAATAATTTTCATAAATTTTTTAATTAAATAGTGGAATTAATTAGAAACAGTTAGTTTCACTTATAACATTTCTATACAGGGTTGATTGGTTAAACACCTACTCTCATAATTGGTAGTTTTTATTTAACTGAATTTGACAAAACCAAAAGTTATTGCTGCTAAGGATGTTTTACAAAAACCCCAACTAGTGACCATACAATTTTTTTTTGTTTGTCCAGCTGACTATACACATTAAACATTTTTCAACAAATTTCATAATAGTTGAGTGTTTATCAACGATCTAATTTATTGCTTCACAATTTGTTTTATCAGTATTTTATGGAACAGTTTGCCATTAAACGAAACATATTATAATTAATGACACAAATCTGACGTTCAATCTGGTGTTTTCACATTGTTTTTAGTGAATGTAAGGTAAAAATATTTTCGATAAGCAAATTACTTTACTTTATGGGTTCGCACAATTTTCGACAAAAAAATTAGTTTCCTGATAAATTCGTAAGCCTATAATTCCTATCAGTTCGAAAAGAAGCAAAGCTAAATTATGCAAATATTTAGTTCAAAATTGAAATTCGTATTTGTACGTTACATATTTCAACAATAGTAGGAACTTTATCCTTCCGTTAGCTTATACATTTCAACACAAATTATAGGAGAAAGTCCTGCGGGATATTTATTCTAAACAATCAATACTTTTATACAAAAATTTTGTAGTATGTATAGAAATGATTGAGGTATTTTATTTCCTCCAATATCTCGGTCTTTGTATTGCTCCCTCGAAACATGTTTCACAAATTAAAATATTTCTGGAAATTTTTATAATACTGTAGTTTCAAAGAAACCTTCCATGGATATTTGAAATACAGTTAGACTTTACGACTGAATACTTTATAAGAGATAGGAATAAAAATACCTTTTTTTCAAAGGACTGATCCTTATATATAACGACAACAATAAAATATCTTATCCTTAAAAAAGTCCAACAACGCGATATCTGCACCATCCCTAGTTACATTTGTTAGTATAGAAATTGTTGGAAATTCATTAGAAATCAACTTACTACAAATATAAATAAATGACAGAAATTTCAATTAATTTCGCTGACATATACAGCGTGTTTCAAAAGTCAGGAAATGGTGCTGTAATTTAAAAACTACTAAAGAAAAATGGTTCAAATTCGAGATTTAATTATGATATTAATTTCTTAAGCCTGGCTTACCTGTTAAGCCAAAGTGGTGCAATCGGGTATTATAATTTTTTAACCGTAGCAGCCACTGATTTAAACCCAAAAAAAAACATGCAGAATTGAATATTTACACACTCACTGCTGGTGCTTCGTCTCTCTTATGACGAGCGGATTTGTAAATAAAACCTATCAATTGTATTCGAATTGATGTCCCGCGACTTCCATACAAACATAAAGACGGTCCTTAAAATTCCTCAGATTCTTTTGAATTACAGGACCGTATCCAGAATTTTCAATATTTTGGCACTTGAACGGACTTCGGATAACTCAAAAACGAGTAGTAATGATATCATATGGTACACAGTTGAATTCGTCTTATTTCAATACGTCTAATTTGTTTCAAAAATAATTATAATTGCTTTAAAAACCTCAATATGGCCGCCTGTAGCAAAAACGAACTATTGTTTTTGAATTTTAAAAGCATAAAAATGTCAGAAAAGACATGTCATCACTAAATCTCGCATTTGCACAAATTATCTTTAGTAAGTAAATCTGCAAAATATAACCATCACCGTTTAACTTAGAAGTTTAATTCAATGTCTGTCGGGGCATATGGCCCGAGAAGTAGTTGTTTCTTCTTAGTGAACTTAGTTCTTTGGAAAATATTTTTCAAAATTTGTAAGGCGTCAAACTATTATCTTTGACATCTATTGATAACTCGCTTTACTAAGATATGACAATGTTTTACAGGTAACAGTAATTAAGTAAATCTTTGGTAATATTTAAATTATAGCACAGTTTCCTGACTTTTGAAACACGCTGTATGCTGCATTAAATTAGGTCTCATTATTTTATAATTTATTGATTGATTTGGATTAATTGTAAGCTTTTTCAAATAGTTATGCTGCAGAGTGATTTTGCTCTATTGACGCTTTTAGTTGGGATTTTACGTAAGCTGCATTGTAAATGTAATTACATATATGGTTACATGGATGCCATTTGGCAATATTCTGTTTCAAACTACATACATACTGAACTTAATTTCCCAAATAGGTTTACTGTAAAAATATTTTTATTGTGTCCGAATTTACGTTTTTGCAGAATAACTGAGTTAAATTTTAAAACATTTCGAATGCCATTAAGTAACAAAAATATTTTTAACTTTAACCATTGTAAAAGTATACAACAATATAATAGGCGATTTGCACAACCCTAATAAGGTGCTAACTAACATCCATACAAAATGGAATCGATTCTTTACGTTATTTGAAACAAAAAACCCTTTTGTGGATTGGGTAATAAAAGACACTTTTTACTTTTTGACATTTTGTCGAAAAACACACCCTTTTCGAGTTATCGCCGATTTAAGGTCGAAGAATCGTCAATAGTAGTTGTCAACATCCAAAAATCCCATCTCAGCTTCTCCTGAAGCAATTGTAATGTACAACCTTGCAAAATGTTCGTTAAGACTGAAGTTTAACCTTATTTTTTGTCTACAGTCAACTTTTCGTTCTAGCCTTGAATTTCGACATCAAAAAAATACCGTTTTTACATTTTTTTGTACATAAAGGTGAAATGCGGATAAATTGCAAAGATGAGTATAAAATCGTGAACGAATTTCTAAAAATAACTTTAATTGAACTATTACTACAGGTATCCCAAAGAGAACGTATAAAATACTTGGAAGATGATAGGGAGTCTAAATAAGACCATTAGCTGTACGAGCGAGCGTGTGACAGAAACCTTTTTTTCGCCCACCAAATAAACAAAAAAATAGGAAAATATCGTCAAAGTACTCAAGTGACGGATGACGAAAAACTAAAAAATCGTCGCGTTAAGAATTTTCCTCCTAGCATTAGCAAATGAGCCACCACTGCATCTACGCCGTCGAATGCTCTCCCTCAACTACGCTGCTAGAATATCAGCAAACATCTCCAACTTAGCATATTCCTCCACATTTAAAAATATCACCATAAATTTTGTTAGAAACAAACCTTCAAAAAAGTTACCTTTGTACCAAAGGATCAGAAATATAAGTTACGATAATGAGCAGTTTAAACACTCTCTAACAACAAAATTAAATATCCCTCCTTGGATAATTCAAACACCATAAATATATAGAAACATCCCTAACATTCTATCAAAAACAGACCACCTCTTTCTCTCTACCCCTCTAAATTAAAATAGTTTAGATATAACCAAATCTTTCTGGTTTTTTCACTACTCTACCTGAAAATGTTGCTGGTGGCACATTATAAACCTCTGGCTCAAATAAATAACTTAAATTATAGTCATCACCTATTTCCTCCCTCTCCAATTCTATTTTTGATTCTGTCTCGGGGTCTGACAAACCTTCAATAAACCTACGATTTCTTGTTATTTGATTTTCATTTTGTTTCTCGAGGTTTATCAATTATTTTGCCAAACTCCCACTTAGAACCTGAATTATCTTTTATTAGGGGAAAGGGGAATGGTACGCACCTAAGCAATATTTGTCCTCTTCAATTTTTTCCAAATAAAAGGTGTCTTTAGTAAAATATCTAAAGCCAAGTTTTGTGCTTTGCGTTGTATCGGGTAACGTTAGATGAGAATGTAGCAGGTCTTCCCAATCGTGGAGCAGATCTGTCGTTCTTTTTTCTACGAGCTTTCAGTGTTGCCTCGTGATTGTTGAATGACCTGGAAACTTCTCGTATTTTTCTGCCAGAATCTATTGCATCAAGAGCTTTCTGTAGAGTCTCTTCGGTCCAACCAGCGATATTCGTTTTTCTCTTGTGCTTGTTGGGCATCTAAAATAACATTTTAATTAGAAAGAATCAAAAGACAAATTTTGAATCACTTTCGGACACTACGTGGGTATCCGCATATCATTACCCGATTTGGCTACATTATTCTTTTTGGTTATTTCAAGAAATATAGTCAATATTGCCACGATTTATTTACTTAATTTGGCATAAAGTGAACCTCAAACTGATCTATAACTGTTGATAATTTATTTCTTTCATCATCATTTATAAAGGTAAAAGTATTATAAATGAACATACCTTCTTCGCCTGTGTAGTGAAGTAATTGAGCAATTTGTAATTTTGCGTCCTTTTTACTGACTTCCGAAGCGATAAGGTAGTTTTCAAATTTCTGCCACCTCCAGTTTTCTGACAAATTACCAGTAAAATTCATAGGTGTAATTCCTCTGTAGTCTCCCATGTTCTTTTTAATATATTATTTGTCATATATTTTATTTGTAGCACTGCTGCACTTACGTTTCAACTTTTTCTTTTTTGAATAACTTTTTTAATCTATTTCACTTTTTTACTATCATATATTTTATTTGTGAAATCAAACACTTTACATTACTGTACTCAACTTTATTTCCAGTTTCAGTCAAGTCCAATTTGTTACTTTTTATAATTAGGCCATAGGCGTCTCGTTAACATCATAATAATTATAACATATTAAAGATATAAATGTTGATATGTCACACAAATGAAAACAACTTTCTTATCATCTATGACTCATTAAGCACCCTAACAGATCTGAAAAATTTATACCCATCACACCCGATCCATGATCTCGTTAAAAACATCTCGTTCTTATGGGTACCATCACACATGGGAATTGGAGGTAACGGGTAAGTTGACGTCTTAGCCCTAAAATCAACTTCCACTGATAATTTACCCCATCACAGATCCTCAATAAAAAAGTACATATACCAAAAATAGCAATTCATCTGGGAAAACACTGAAACCAATTTGAAACAAATAATGCCTAAAATTGAAACCAAAAGAAGAGAACAAGTTTAAGAATTGGACATACACGCATCAACATCACTTAACAAAAGAAACCGCACTCTTATTTCAAACATGTCAGACTCAACTCTCAGTAAAGCATCTGTTACTCAAATTTCCAGAAAATAAAGAACTAAGAAGGCACTTTAAAATCAATTCTTTCTTCAACTGAAAACGAAGTGCTATCTTATCTCAAAGACATAAACTTAACATCTAAAATTTAATTTTTGTTATTATAAATGTACCACACTATTTTGTAAATGTCTCCCCTGCAAATAAATCTTAGAAGTTGATGCGAGGTTATGTATGTTTAAATAAAAAAAACATCCAGTCATGGGACTGCCGACAGAAGTGAGAACACCTAAAATGAATCCCTTTTAAAAATTTTATCGTAAGCCCATCGTAAATGGAATTTTTTACAAATAAATTAACCCTCTTTAAAAATTCTATCGTACAGCAAAGGTAGATGTAAATTTTCACAAATAAATTAATCCCCTTTAAAAAGTTTTTTGTATGCCTATAGTAGAAGGAAATTTTTACAGTTAAATTATTAATTCCTTATAAAAAATGGAACACATATACAGGGTTGGGATAAAGTATGGAACCAAGTAAATATTTTTTAAACGAAAAGAACGATATTCATGAAAATTTGCAGGTGAGTGCAATGGAACAAAATGCATCTGATGTACATTTTTTTGTTAATAATATACTTCCGGTTTAACCGGAAATGCCATCAACTTCTTTAGTTTAAATGGGACACCCTATATATTTTTACAGATTTTGAAAGAGCTTGTTATTTTCAATTCATACATAATGAGTTTAGTGTAAAAAAAATTGTGAAAACGAGGAATATAGCACTATAATCAACCTGCTTTGAGTTTTTTGCATTAGAGCAAAAAACTATTTAGATAAACTAATTGATGTTGTTTGTATGCATAGTAATAAATAAACGAGTACTGTTTAGTATGTCTTTTGTTCTCCAAGTGTCAAATTCTAATTGTCGGAAATAAATTTTACAATTTAAAATGGTTCAATTAAGTGAAAAAGAGCGTATTGAAATTTTAATGATGATCGGTTATGGTGATCGTGTTAGAAATCATGAAGAAGTGTGTCATATTTTTAATAATTTACATCCGGAGAAAAATCCTATATCACGCTCAACAGTAACTAAAACATTACAACGTTTTAATACAAAAATTTGCTAAAACCTGGAAGACCGCGGAATTCAACGAACGAAACTGTTAAGCAAAATATTGCAATCGATTTAGAAGAATCACCTCAAACTTCCACCACAAATTTGGCACTAAACCATGGTATCAGTCGACGTTCTGTAGGAAAGATATTAAAAAGTGAAAAGTATCATCCGTATAAGGTACAGTTGGTTCAAAAATTGTCAGACGATGATTTTGATCAACAGAATGGGCAATTACCACAAAATGTTTGTTTTCAACAAGATGGAGCACCTCCCCACTATGATAGACGGGTTAGGGATTTTCTGGATGCGAATTTTCCAAATCGATGGATTGGACGTAGAGGATTCATAGAGTGGCCTGCTTGTTCTCCGGATCTTAGCCCGTTAGATTTTTTTCTTTGAGGTTATCTAAAATCACGTGTTTACGTTAGACGACCAACAAACTTACAGGAATTGAGACAAAGAATTATTGATGAATGTGAACTAATACGTGGATAAGTCTTGGAAAGAGTGACTCAAGAATTTGTTAATAGGATGGCATATCGTCAGCAAGTAAACGGCGAGCATTTTGAGCATTTGAAGTAATTTTGTTTCTCATTATTCTAAAATAATAAAATGTACACCTATTGTACAAATAACAGTGAGTTATTCCTCGTTTTTTCAAATTTTTTTACACTAAACTCAGTATGTATGAATTCAAAATAACAAGCTCTTTCAAAATCTGTAAAAATATATAGGGTGTCCCATTTAAATTAAAGAAGTTGATGGCATTTCCGGTTGAACCGGAAGTATTTTATTAACAAAAAAATGTGCATCAGATGCATTTTGTTCCATTGCACTTACCTGCAAATTTTCATAAATATCGTTCTTTTCGTTTAAAAGATATTTACTTGGTTCCATACTTTATCCCAACCCTGTATACACAGTATGGATGTAGCTCGTGGAAAGCGTGACGATGATTTATGCAACACTATATACGCTTTATTGTTAATTGTTTTGCATAACTAAAAGTATTGTGTGTTGCATAAAAGCGTGTTACAGTTAATTCTACTGTAGGTGGCACCGTTTTAAATCGTTAATATGTAAAATATTTTACTGATATTTTTAAATTAGTTGGTTAAAACCCCTCGGGATCTATTAATCACAAGGCTGTTTCTCGCCTCATCGAGCTCAATAATTTACATCGACACCCAGAGTAATCTTTTGGCTCACAGGCACTAGGGAATATTAACACTAAACTAAAATCGATCGCAGTTAACTAGTATTAATTTAAAGAATCAGCCCAAAAACATAATTCTTTTTTTTACCCTTATTCTAATTTCAATAAATAAGCCAAATTCAATGGTTTAGGCATCATTTTTTTTTTCTATTTTTGAAAAGACTCAACAGTTCTTTTTCTTCTGTTGACCTGATAGGCAAACTTTTAACTTCACTGTTTAAACAATTTTCAGATTTGCAGATTGCGAAGCGGAATATAAACAGTACGGCGCGAACATATAGCGCGAAGCCGACAGCGCGCCATTACAGCGTTGTCAAACAAAATTGTTTCGTAACTCGTTGGTAACGTTCGCTCTATAATATAAATTCTCGGTAACTTTGCGGTAAATTCTCCTCAACATTCTCCTATAATTTCCCCAAATGAGAACATTCGCTTCAACGTGATCTGCAGGCGTTAGGTAAGTGTCTCTTCTAAGTGTCTCTTCTATCCAGTAGTCTCGTAGGTGATGTGTCTTAGGATTCTGTATTGTCATGCAATTCGCAAGTATGTGGATGGAGGTTTCTTCTTCCATACCACAGAATCTACATTCTTCTTCCTCCTCTATTTTGAGCTTTTTCAGGTGCCCATTCAGACGACAATGCCCCGTAATGACTCTTAGTGCAGTTTTACTTTGACTTATGCATTCATTTGATCTCATAGGTTGTAGTCACCCAGAATAATCTTTGATTGTCTAAGTCCTACTAGATCATTCCAATGGTCAGGTTTTCTCTTTTTTTCGGCTTTGCCTATTTCTTCCGATATTACATTGGAGCTGATACCGCAAATGGGTTCCGGCCCCCAAAAGGGTGTTCCAGTCCCCCTCTTTGCTAGTTCATCTGCTATTTAATTTCCTTCTATCCCAGTGTGTCCTGGAATCCACAGTAAGGTGACTATATTGTTCTCGCCTAGTTCATTTAGTTTGCCTAGGCATTCCCACGCCATTTTGGAACTAATCACACAAGAGCTCAGTGCTTTAATGGCTGCTCGACTATCCGACATTATCACAAAGTAAGTAAGATAGATAGTTCTGTCAACCTGTAAGTCAATATATCCGTGTGAATTCTTCTGTAAAATATAAATCAGTTTACGCCCATCAATATCATTTATACTACGTCGGTCACAATAGTTTTCAAGAAAGATACTGAAAATTCCAATGTCGACTGTCTCTCAATAGCACCAGATCCAGAACTTTCTGCAACGCTCTTCAATCTCCGCAACAACCGCATGGCTGACTCTGAATTTATCATCGATCATGGAATTATATTCAAAGGTTCCAGAGTACTGATTCCTTCATCAAAACAACATTCAGTCCTTGAAGAGCTGCATCGGTCAAGCGCCACAATGAAAAACAGCCCACCAAAAGCACCTCTATAGTTTGGCAATTCTATCTGAAGCTACGGGGCATCGGTACGGGACGAGGAAACATGGCCGATATCTGTCAAAAACGTACCAATGGCGTACGGTACCTATTTTATAAAAGTATTGAAAATAATAATAATTATTATATAATAATTATATATAGACACTGATTTACGCTTTGCTTTAAAGTTAAGGTATTTTTCAAAACACGGTATCTATTTGTTAAAAACAAATAATGTTAAAAATCGTACTTGAATTCAATATGGATACGAAATAATAAGATACCAAGTAAAACTGAAAATACGAAGGTAAGTACTGACTTTATAAACGCCACTGGATAATCAATTGTCGAAGTGAGAGGGAAGAACACCGCACGCGCTTGACAATAGGAAGTCAGGTGGTTACCTAGCAATATTCACCAATTGAGTTAGTAGGAGGGCGTGGTAATTATGATTTTCGCACGACGTTGCCGGCTTGAAGGAAACCCATAACATATTTGGAAAAGTGTTCATCTTTAAATATTCAGAAAAAATAATGTTAATAGACAAAATCCAATGAAACAAGCACATTAAGGAACTAACGTTTAATAATTATTGACATATTGTTAATAATAATAAGTCCATTTTCTAATTATTATCACTACATACTTAGCACTTTAGCTTTTTCATAGTTAAACGTGGCAATATCGATTGTTTCCGACCGCATTCCTTTCACAGCTTCAGTTATGTTTGCCAAACCATACATCCTTGGGAAATACCGGAAGGAAACTGGCAACGGATGCACATCGACTACGCCGGACCGTTCCAAGGTCATCATTTTTTATTGGTAATCGACGCAAAATCGAAATGGGCCGCAGTCGAACCTGAACATCTTTCAGAACCATTGAAATCCTGAAAAACATGTCCAAAAGTCCTCGTATCTGACAACGCATCAATTTTCATGAGTGAAACTTTCACAGAGTTCTGCAAGGTAGCTGGGATTTTTCACAAGCAAATAGCACCGGGACATCCTTCTACCAACGGATTCGCTGAGCGTAACGTTTAGACTCTAAAACACAAATTATCAGCCATGAAATACGAACTACTTACCATTTACCAAAAAGTTCGAGAAATACTTTTTCACTACAGGGCCAAATGGAAGACACCTTCAGAAGAGTTCCTCCACAGGCAGATCCGCACACATTTGGACGCCCTGGAACCGACCAAAGTAGTGCAACCAACAATACCATCCAGACCAGCACGACATTTAAGTGTGGGTGACTGAGTGTTAGCACGCTACTAAGGAAACAACAAAAACTCGTGGAAACCGGGAACAGTCATAAAGAAATTTGATCAGCTGCACTACTCAGTAAAATTGGACGATGGGTTCATATTCAAGCGTCACATCAACAAAAAGAAAGTGGCATTTGCGGATGAAGTTGACTCTCCAGCTGAAGAGCATCAGCAGATACCAGACCTTGGCAACTTGGTCACAATTCGAGAAGGACCAAGCCAACGCCCAGAGCAATCGACGCCTGCTCGTCCTCCAGCTTCTCCACCCAATGAAGACCAACAGCTACGCCGTCCTGTCAGGTCTCATCGCTTGCCTCAATATCTAAGAGACTTCATCCCAGACTGAAATAATTCAAGTGTGGGAGAATTGTAGTGACTAGTCATGAGTTGTTTAGTATTAGTAGTAAGTAAGACAGATAGTTTTGTCAACCTGTCAGTCAATATAATTTTCTGGTCTTAATACACTTATTTACTTGACAGGGTGATCCTTACATCTAATTGTCGTAGTTCTTTCAGTTGGACCAATACAAGCAGAACTGTTAAATCATGTATGCAGAGCATTTGAATTGCTAATTATTTTCATCAACTCATTTATTTAAAACATTTAATCAATTTAAAAAACATTATATAAATTAAATACTTTCAAATTTCGAAAGCCTCTATAAATTAACTGTGTATTTCTTCCATTGTACACTCCAACTTCAGCTATACCATGACGATACACAACCAAAATCGTTGTAAAAGGACAATATAGCTGTTTATTTATTTAGCAAAAATTCTCTGCTTCCTCTTGCATCGAGACTCGCAGACAAGAATTTCAATTTGCACTCTGAAATGAACAGCGAGATACAGATCGGGGTAAAAGTTTCAAGGAAAATTCTTGAGTGAGCAATAATATTACACTCTTCTGGAGGGCTAATGGAACGTAATTAACTTAATCTCCTTTAGGGGTGCTAACGAAAGTTTGGAAGTTACCTTTGCGGTGTTTGTATTACATCCAATCCAACGTACAATGGAATATTGGTTTATGACACGATTTTGACTTTATGTTATCTCGCGTTATGAAACAGAAAGCTAAAGATAAACATGTTTGTAGCGAGAATTATGATATTTTGATCTATAACAAAGCATCGATTCATGCATTATCTTGTATACGATGTTGTAAAGGATAGCGATTATTACAACTCTTATTAAAAGTTACTTCTTGTATTGTATAACTTTTATATTATCTTGTGGACTTCAAGTCAAAATTATTCATTTTTCTAATAATAATATGTAATGCAATTTCATCAATATCAAAACTAAATATATTTATGCTTACGAATACTCTTATATGTTTGTTGATCAACAAATCTCCAATATTATAAATTATTCCATGATTCCATTATTCGCCTACATTTATCACCTCATTATACGAGGGGCATTACTATGGCACGGCCTTTTTAGAGGATGCATGATAGGAACTCAGTAGAGAGGATAGAAAGGTACGATTTCTATGAAACAATTTCTTCCCACGAGAAGTTTTTTTGGCATGAATGTTATACCTATAGTAAACTCAATTCCACAGCTTTTTGCTTCTAAGTAGTCCTAGTATGATGATTGTCAAATTAGCTTGTTATTCTCTTGGTTGCCGATTTTTTAACAACTATTTTACAAACATCATGCCGAAGGTAATAAGCTATAGAGCATGCAAGAGAGACTAACAGTCAATGACGAGGAAACAGAAATGATTAATTTTACGGAAAAGACGGCACTACATGGACTAAAAACAATGGTGCTAGAAAGAACAGTGGTTCCATTTTCTAACCAATCAAAGTACTTGAACAGATTCAAAAGAATGTGTGGAAAAAACTGTGGAAAATTTCCCAGTAGCTCTATACTCAAGGGTTGTTAGATCAATGATAGCCAGCGGATCAGTAAGTAACACTTCGTAAAAAGAATATCCGTTGCGCTATCGAGTGTCACTTTCAAAATTCTGATCACGTTCCAACAGGAAGTTTATCTTCATTCATCCTGCGTCTGTTAATTCCACACAGGCAGATGTGGTGTCTGTGGGCGCATGTGGATGAAGATATAAAGGTTACTTATACTGTTGGACAAATTTGAATACTTTCCCGTTGAGTAGGAGGATTGATAATCTTGAAGAGGTCTTGTACTTTAAGCCAGCTTCCTTGATAGATTGATTGATGGGTTGGTTAATTGCTTCCTTAATATTCCTTTATTACACTAGCCTTCTTTGCGCTAAAACTGTTTTTTTTGTGAATATGGTAGTCTGCGACCAGCTTCAACTGCAGCGAACCCATGTTTCTACTTGCTTGCGTTGCGTGTGTATCTGGATTAAATCACCTGGGCTATCACGACTCCCGTTATTAAATTGAATTTACTATTTCCGATGAATAATAAACGGTCCAGTTCGTACAAACCAAATTTGAGTGCTATAGAAACAATTTAATGGGAGCAATAAAACCATACAACGTATCACAACCAAAAAATGATCGATGCTTTTTTACCGAGTTTTATGTTCAGTTTACAACCGTATAGTCCTCAAACATGTATCTCTAATTGAAAGCATTGATTGTACAATGGTAGCTTAATTCGGTACACAGAAATTTGATTGAAATATTTTTTGATGTCATTAAAATTGCCAGCTTACAACGGAATTTTCGGTTAAAGGGATTTTACTTTTATTTAATGGAACAAAATTTACTGATTATCGTATATCCCTTGAACCATTGATACTTAAACAACTAACTTTGTCTGAAGCCCACATCTGGTACCTCAGAACTGTTTAGAACTTCACTGTGAAACGATGTATTGCAACATATTTCCTTTTAAATACATCACATTTTCTTAGTACAATTTAAGTAAATAATCAAAATTGCTTCACAAAATTAACATATTTTGAGACTCAAATAAAATATTTGGCACAAAAACAAAGCAAACATCTGTCAACCAACGTAAACATTTGATGTTGACAAATCCCATGATCTCCTCCCAGAACAGGGAGCTATGCGTTCTAGGAAGAACCTCCATCACCCCAATCTCATCCGATAGTCACTCGCGTTTTGTTTGTCCGACCATTGTTCGTTTTCGCTGTGTCTTATCTTCAACATTGTTCTATCTTGTTCTTTGTCTTTTATTGTGTGTGTTTTGTGCTAACCCTACACGGAGCAGATCCTTAGCCGATGAACTGCGACTAAAGACAAGCGAGTGGTTTCAGTAGTTATAGCTGACTCTAGCTGAATTCCCGACTCGTCTGGGGATGTGACCTGCTTTCACCTAAGTGAGTTCACTTCTTTTCTTCTGTTCTTGGCGACTTCAGACCATTAACAGTTTAGTTCCTTTTGGGATTGGGTTCGGTGTCTTCCTTGTCCTTTGTTTGTGGCTTGTGGGCATCCTCTTTAGTTCGCTAGGTGTTCTTCCTGGCAACTCGCCCAGGTGGCTGGTTTGTCTTGGTGCATTCGTTGGATCAGTGTGGTACTCCGCACTTGGTGCTTACTCGGCACATCATCTGTCCCTGGGGGTATCTCTGGCAGTTGTAGCACTGTGTCGATCCACTTCCTCTTTGTACCTCTTCTGGATCTTCCTTGTCTTCTTTTTTTCTTCCACATCTAGCTCCACGATGTAGATGGGCAGTGATTTTCTTTGACAGTACCTAGAATGGATCTCGCTGATTTTGTCGATTCAGACTTCTCTTGTAGTACGTTTTCTACTTTGTCGTGTACGTTATCCACTTTTTTCCCCTCTTCATTCAGGTGTCTGCCTCTGATGATAATAAACCTTATAGCCTATATATGTTCTTCCGGACGGATGATGGGTAATTTCCGGATACAAATCTTATCGAAAAACCAGCGTACTCTCGTGGCTGATTTTTTCTCTTTCTAAAACTCAAATTACCACATCAAGGCACTCGTTTGCAGTTGATAGAAGATATAAAAAAGCGTTCGAATGTAATGTTGATTGGATCCGCCGGGATCCCTGGTCAACTGAGGAATACAAAAAACTCAATTATGACTTTTAACTTTTGTGATTGTGCAAATTAGTTGAATATTAAATGGGAAAAACATTTGATAATGTTCTGTTGGGTAATTTAATTAAACACAATTAATAAAGCATTTGTTTGTTTTTCCGATCGATCTCTTCGATGGTCTATTGTCGATTACATCACAGCTAACGGGCATGTCAATCAAATTGGTCATCAAATGAATAATTCTCAAAAGTCATTGTTGAATTGAACATTATCGCACTCTAATTAATTACTAATTGATTATTTTACTCCGAATTGCTAACAGACATTTATTTTCAGAGTCTGTATAATTTGAAATAGAATAATTATTCCAATCTAATTACCCGTTCTACCTTTCATTAAAAAGGCTATTTAGGTACATTTTTTTTTAAAAACGAATAAAATTCCTGAGGTGCCATATCTGGATAATATACTGAAGGTAGCTCCTTGTGTATTTGTTTCCATTTGGCAACAACCAAAACACTAAATTTGGATAAAAATATGATCTGAGAAAATGCAAGTCTTCCGCATGAAGTTGTGACATCTATTGTAAAAGTCGGTACCTATCTATCTAAGCATCAGTCCAACAAAATAGTTACCAAATTCTTTTAATTAATAGAATAGATTAAGATCACAACTCCAATTTCTTCACTCACTTAATACTTGCTCTCGATACCCCCATTCCTAGTAAACCAGCATTGTAATATGAATTTCCATAAATGCACTATTTCATCCTACAACCAAAAGCCGCCTAACAAAAGAATGTTTGCGTGTTTCTTCTGCCGGTTCCCAAAGCATACCCTCAACAACCCAACCCAACCCTCTAGGAGGTGGGAGATTCAAAGTACCCAATCACTAGCTCCATTGTCACACTTCTCCCCTGATCGCCAGATACGGGTTTCGGTCTCCTAACTCACCCAACAGCTGGTACTTATATGTTCCAGTTTACCGGGAAAATTCCTTCCTTTCTCACCATGATTCAAGATCCAATTATTTACGGCCTACTGCCCGTTCTTACTATTCCAACCTTGTGATACTGGTATCTATTACTGTTTTCATATTATGGAGTTCACTCTGGGTAGATTATTAGGATATCGGCCAACTCTTCACCAAACCCTTTAGATCCTAAACTTAGATTGGTTAACTGGCCACCATTCATTCATTCATCCATATATTTGGGTTGTGCTCATCGGCCCAGGCACTTGAACTAAATTTTTGTACCATTTCCCATGTTATCTACTTCCATTCCAGAAGCTTCGTGTCTTCTACAAAGGCCACTAGTTTGACTGGAGGGATTTTCAGTATGTGTAATGGTTGTATTAATTCCTCTCCATAGTGCTTCAGTCTAAGTTCATGTAAGTTCTCGCAGAAGCAGAGTATGTGAATAGGTGTTTCATCATCAAGTTTACATTTTCTGCTCATAGTTTCACTAACTTTGCCCATTTTATACAGATGTTTCCTCAAGGTGCAGTGTCCAGTCAGATCGGTAACTCTCTTCAAATGTTTCTTACCCAGTTTCAGTAGCCTGGCTGAGAGTTCCTTGTCTACCTTGTTCACTAAACTCTTTGTTGCCCTTGTGTCACCCTCCATTTGAATTGGTGTTCCCTTATGGCCCGTTCCCGATTTCCCAACCCCCTCATGTGCTGGCACCCATATTAGAGACACTTTGTTGTCTCTTGCCAGCCTGTTGAGGGATTCTTTGCAGTTTTTCACCAGTCTAGATCTAGTTGTTGGATTACTGATAGCCTTGAGCAGAGCCTGACTGTCAGTGAATATTAAATTTTTTTATTCTGATGTTTTCATCAATACAGGCTATAGTGGCAATCGTCTCTGCTTGAAACACAGTCGTATGCCCTCCAAGGCTAAAGAACATTCTCTTTCTAGGACCTTTTATACCAGCCCCAGTGCCATGGTTTGTTTTGGAGACATCGGTGAACCAGATGATTTCTCCAGAATTACCTGGGTGCATCACCTGTTCCCTAGATGGGATGATGATATTCACTCGCTCAGTGAATATATTCTCTGGTTTCATGCTATCAAACTTGTGAAATATGGGTTCGTCTAGTAATGTCCCAGTTGTATCAGTGTGTCCTTCTCGAACATCGTTCGGGGACCATAAGTCTCCCGATTTCAGCCTAAGAATTGCCATCATTGCCTCCGCCCCTATAAAAAGCTCTAGAGGAGGAAGTCCAATAAGGGCTTCCATTGATGCCGAACCCGTGCTGTTCATTGTCTCTGTAATACCAAGAAGGGCTTGTCTTTGGATTGCCGTTAATATATTAAGTGCAGAGGACACTTCTGTCCTCCTCCACCAGACTATTGTTCCATAGGTGATCGTTGGCCTTATCACAGTTGTGTAAAGGCAGTTTTTGCCAGGTTTTGTCCATAACTCTTCTGCAATGCGAGAAAAGCCTAGTCGCCTTAGTAGTAATTTTTTCCAGGTGTGCCTTCCAATTCAGTTTGGAATCAAGGTTCAATCCCAAATATTCAACTTCCCTGGATATTTCTAGTTCTTCTCCGAACAACAGTACTCTACCCTGCGGGAGAACTTTTCTATTCGTAAAAGCAACTAGTTTGGTTTTTTTGGAATAACTGAAAGGTCCTCTTTAAGGCACCATTCCTCCACAATTCGCAATTCTTCCTGTAGGACATTCATAACCACCTCTGGGTGACAATCACTATGAGGTCCGCAAAGCTGCGTCCATATGCCTTGATCATTCAACCTAAAGATCAAGTAATCCACAACTAGGTTCCACAAAAGTGGTGAAAGTACTCCGCCTTGAGGTCATCCTTTAGTTGTCCTAACGGTATATGTTTTATCATGCATATGTGCTGATATTCTCCTATGCTCGAGCATGGATCCTATCCATTTGCATGTGGTACTGTTAATCCCTCTTTTTTAAGGGATCTGATAATTGATGACATCGATGTGTTATCAAAAGCACCTTCGATGTCTAGAAATGCTGCAAGGGCTACTTCCTTATGATTCAGGCTCCTTTCGAGACCTGAGACCAAATTATGCAGGGCAGCTTCACCTGATTTCCCTGCTTGATAAGCCCATTTTAGTCTATGTAAAGGGATGCTCATAAGCGCTCCTTCTTGTAAGTACATTTGTAAGACTTTTTCCATGGTTTTCACCATGAATGATTGGTCGGTAGGATGTTCGTTTCTTTTCCTGGTTTAGGAATAAACACCACCCTTGACTCTATCCATGCAATTGATATCGAAGTATCAGAACTAAAGGTCCCATTATGATGTCTAGTACCTCTTGCAGAAGCTTGGGGACTATGCCATCTGGTTCTGGAGTTTTGTAGGGGTTAAATGATCTGATAAGATGGGGTCTGAATATCTTATTCGTGAGTTCTCAGTCCTCTTTGGTTGCCTGGCCACCATTGAGGGCAGGGCTAAAGTGTCGAGAGTGGCCAGTTTTTGTTTGGTCCTGGTGTCCAATTGGCCTGTCGGTATAAATTTTACCTAGATGCACTAAAGTGTCCAGTTGGCGCCCGTTTAATCATAGTGGTCTCGAATGGAAAAAAACAGTAGGTATATGTGATTTTAAGTTAGTTACAGGTACTAGACTGGCCTTGTTAATACACTTATTTGTTAAATTACTATTAATATCTTGGTTTACTGTTATCCTTGAAATCAATGGTCTTCGTTTATATGAAATTCAACCAAGGATAATGTTTAACGGATAAATTTTATAGTATTACTTTTGACAGTCGTAGTTTCTATATTCAATCACATAAATTTATGTCTGGAATGAGTTTATGTAGTTTTTATTTTAGAAATGTCGTTTCCAACTACCACCTAGCTCGTACAACTAAAATTGTGATCGTTTTCGAAATTGAATTTGCTACCATTTCGAAAACCGTGAGTGTTTCTGTGGAGATTTTTCTCAAGTAGTTCGAGAAAATTCATATTTTTTTACTCAAGTTTATTATACAAAAACTTTTTTATAATACAATGGGGAAAATTTAGAGTCGAAACCATAAATAATATTTAAAATTATTCTAAATATCTTAACGCAGTTGACGTTGACTAGAGGAATACACGGACATACATCCGGATATATGAAAATAAGGTTAAAGTTATACGTTGAAATGATGAAGTTAACAAAACAAATTGTGTTTTCATGAAAAGGAGAAACAAATACATATACAACTACCGACACCTTAGACAGAATATTTTAATTGGAATGCTGGTCAGCAGGATACTCATAAAAGGTCAGAAACTACTTAGTATGACAAAAGAAAGATATTTCATTCGGCAAATATGAACCAAGTGTAGACACAGAGGAAAATTATCAAATAAGAGTGGTTCAGTCCCCTTTTAATTCAATACCAGAATATCTCGTTAACCATAAAATCTCTTTCTGAAAATTATCCGAGGAGATAATGTATTTTTATAAAGTGGTCTGTGAGGAGCTGAGCGTGGTACAGAATAATAAAGAACATCAGCATCAGAATGGAGACGAGTAATTCCATTATCAGATTAAACAAATTTTACTATTCTTATCAAGTGATGTGAGCTGAATTGAGAACAACCACATTAAGTAAATTCGTTGTATAATACTACTACACTTAAATCGGTTTAGGATTGTGTAATTTTTTGTTATAGTAATGGAAAATTTGCATCAAGAATGTGAAACGTATAAAATTTTCTTTCAATAATTAAGTTAAATAAAAACAGTCGAAACAATAATGGAATAATACTTCATTGGGAAATATTTTAGGAAAAAGTGATGTTGATTACATGAAAATCAAATTAGAACAGCGATTGTGGGAGGAAATTGCGATGGAGATTGGGATGAAAATATTTATTCCTCAACAAAATCAGATAGTCCGGGAGCGGTCAATGCTGCCGTTTGCAATCATAGGGCCAAGGATAAAACAGTGGTATTCTTATGTTTTTGTGAGCCCCTGAATCCAAACGAAGCCAGAGCAGATCTTCAGTAATTTATTGTTCAAAATGTGTTCAACTGTGACATAAAAAAAACATAATTTTATAGATTATCAAACATATCTACAAAAAGTGGTTGCTGCATTTGTTGAATATAATAATAAAATAATATTTTTCGACGTAGGTTTTTAATAAGCAAAGATGGGAAAACTGTCAAAGCCGTAATAGTATGAAAGTTTAACAGGAATTCAAAACCAATGAGGTTGATAGACGAATCCACGTGCATATTCTGTTAAAGAGGGGAAATACAAAGCACATCTTATGTCAGTGCGACTGTCTGGCGAATATGGGGTTTTTTGTACTGGCCGATGAGAAGCCGAGAGCAGAAAACTAAATGAAAGGTTCAGAAAGCTACAAAAAAAAGAGTCAGGCTGGAGAATGAATGTAATCTGGGTTCAGAGGATCAGAATAGATCTGGAATGTTCACAGAGAAATAGGTCAATTAGCCACCTTATCAAATATATTCTAATGCTTCGTGAATTCGCAATGGAGAAGTCTAATATTGAGGAATTTTCTAGTTATTATGAACTATACCTGTGTCTGCACTCACAATATGAGTCCACACACCACAATAATTTCAGCTGGCGCCATCTTAAACTGAATAGAAATGTCACAACATAAAAATAATATAAATTCTAATGTCATGGTATAAAAAGTTACGAGTTTATATCACGTGAAAACGAATCTTAAGAGGTTGATGTAATTTAGAACTTTTTGATTGCTCTGATTAAAAATTTACTGAATAAACTGGCCTACAAAAATATCGTTATGTAATGTTATTTTATAATTTTTTCTATAATTCAATATTTTGTACACGCAGCCCTAAACATGGTCGAGTTGAAAGCGTTTTTATGTTTATGCTAAAAATATTAATGTGTAACGTGCGTCTAGCGATTCTCCTCTAGTTTTACCCACAAACAATGTAAAATGGTTGTTTTCAAACTACTTTTCCTGTTTCTTCCTTTAGTAATAACTAACATTACTGTAGAGGAAGTTAAAGACATTACCAGTAAGGTATCTTTAAGTAAATGTAGTGCTAAAATTTCTGGACAATATTTCACTAATAGTAATTTCCAAAGTGTAATAATAACTTTTGAAACTTCTGTAAACCTTACTAAATTTCATTATTTCCTGATATACGAAATATCTAACAACAAAAAGAACACTTATTACATTGTTAATTTAGACGAAAATCTTATTAAAGTAGGAAACGCTATCAGAAATTTCAAACATGCCATAATAGAAATGAGTTCTATAAGTGTGTTTAAAAAATCTGTCGAAAAATTAAAACAACTTTCCAGCTGGAATCCAGGAGCAAGATTCTTAGTAATATCCTACAGATCGTTCAAGCATCCAAGAAACATGGCTGATAAAATATTCGACATACTATGGCAAGAAGACGTTTTGGAATTGGTGGTATTGTTGTTACAAAAAGGAAGTAAAACACGTTATGAAGCTTACAAAAAATCTCCTTTTATTTTAAAAGATTCTGCAGTTATTAATTCGTGTGATAACGGCATTATGGCAAAGAATAAAACTTTGTATAGATCAATGCTACCTAAGCGTAAGAGCAATTGGACAATAACCGCTAAGTACTATCCTTGGCCACCTTTTGTGATATCAGAAAATTCTGTTTTGAGTCCAAACAACCCCGGATTCGAAGTACTTATGTTGAACGAATTAGCTAAACATACAAATGTCAAAATTTCCTACCAAATATGCGATAATGGATATCCCAAAGGAGAAACCTTTCAAAACGGAACTTTCACGAGGGAATTTCGAGAATTATACGATAAAGAATTCGATATATTAGTTGGAGGGTACGTTCCTACTTTAGAAAGGATAACTTATTATACTCCCAGTTACACTTTTGCTATGGATGACTTGATTTGGTGTGTTGCAAACGAACAAATTCCCCTACAAAGTACTCAAGTTAATACTTCTGTTTTGGTACTAGCTGGGATTATTTTTATAACAATAAGTTTGTTGATTTGGATTATTAACAGAAGATTACCGCTGAATTTGAAGTTCACTAAATCTTTTAAGGGTATAATATACACTAATATTTCAATATTTTTTGCTCAATCCATAACTAATTTACCCAAAACAAGTAAATTGAGATATTTAGTTGGATTGATGCTAATTTTTTCTTATTTGTCTAACATAACTTTCTCCAGTAGTATAACGAGTAAGTTGATTGGGAAATTATCCAAACAAAAAATTAATTCGTTATCAGACATTTACGAAAATAATTTGTTGACTTATTTTATCGTAAATACAGTACGATTTTTTAGCGAAGATTTTATAGATGGAATACCGAGGGAAGTTATATTGAATAATATGTTGGATTGCGAAAATACCACTCAGTGTTTAGAATCTGTCGCTTCTGGCGGTTCTGCTTTGTTTACTACAAGAATAAACACAAATTACGTGTTGAAAAATAACAGTTTATTGGAAAATTCTACTTACTGCTTTCAGTACACTGATGCTATTTCCTACGCTCTTATTATTAGAAAAGGATTCTATTTCATACACAAATTCAATCATCTCATCCAGCAGTTCAGATCCGGTGGATTAATTAACAAGTGGATGAAGGATCTCATACACATTGATAGAGAAGGGGATTCACCTTTTACTTTTTCGAAAATAGGATTTGAAGATTATTCATTATTGTTTTATATACTTGCGTTTGGCTATGGATGTTCAATTTTAGTTTTTTTCTGTGAATTATTGTCTGGTTATAATAAGTGTTTGACAGAAAAAAATAAACATATACCGTTTTTACCCTAAATATATAATTATGATTACTTTAACAATCCAATATAGATCCAGTTTATCCACCCGGCAATAAGATGGCTAATCCATAAAGTTACATAAATATAATAACCATGGTGACCAGATATAAGGGGACAAAGAGAGAGAGAAAGGAGACTAGGTGGCGCGAGAGTAGCTAGATTTTAAAAAAGGTGAAATTTCTCTTCCTCAAATGACACAACTATTAGTAAGACATTCCTGTGCCACGAGATTTGCCTATCTTCCCTATATTCTTCTTTCGTCACTTTTAGTTAAGTACTTCTTCAAGTAACTTTTTTTAACCGGTGTCAGTTAGGACTCTTGTACTTCCCTTTTTGCGTCCTCCGTTGTTTGCATTTTTTCTTTCTGAAGCTTTTGGAAAAGGTCTTATAGCTTCGGGTGTAACCACTGTTTGATTGTTACTACTTGTACCTGGAATTGCTTCATGTTGTGCAGAATCGGATGGTGTTGTAAATTTTTTGTTGGGTCGGCGTGATCTGTGACAGAAGAGCATTAGAAATCGGAAGTATAAAAAATATTACGATCTAGGGGATAAATCGCCGTCGAGGAAAATCCCTTGATAATATTTTTTGGAGTAACGCTTTATTTGAAAGAGATGCCATGTGATATACATATTGCGAGAATCCCTTTCTTACAATGCGACTTATACAAGTACGACAAGGAAAATATGAGCAAAACTACGTGAAAGAGAGAGAAGACTTGTTAGCCCAGCGATCAGTCCCCTCTACCAAAACAGTTGGGCGTATATTCAGTCCCCTCCTATTTATTTTAAGTGTTGTGTTGCCAAATGTACTTATCTGTAAAAATTATTCCTAATTTTTGTCTAGAAATTATTAACTATGTTCAAAATTGTTGTTCGTGAAGGAATTGGGCGATTTTCAAATGCCACAATAAACAAATTAACTATTGCATCAGCCGAATGACCTCCAAAATACCATTTTATAATTTGCACTTTTTCGCAGGTTCGTATTTTAATGTGGGCATTGTAAAATGTTTTATTTTCAAATACAACGGCGTGCGCTAACAACCAAGGTCTGTAGCGAAAAGATCACATACGTTTAAATGTGAGTTCTCTATGTAAAGGACACTGTTGCCGGATGAAAGTGTTTAATTTTACCTAATAGTGCATGAGCTCGAAAAAAAGTTAACGATAACGAGACAAAAATATCAATTGTACAAATTAATCTGAGCTTCTGGCAACAGCGGTTGAAATAGTGGGGCGATGAACACACGCCCAACTGTTTTGGTAGAGGGGACTGATCGCTGGACTAACAAGTCTTCTCTCTCTTTCACGTAGTTTTGCTCATATTCTCCTTATCGTACTTGTATAAGTCGCATTGTAAAAAAGGGATTTTCGCAATCTGTATATCAAGTGTTTTATCAGGATTTGACAACATCCGCTCATTTTGGGCACTCTTAAAATATGTTTTAAAGGGTCCATAATGTGGCCACATCTAGTGGCTGCAGTCGGTGACTGGTGTGTGGTGGGAATGTTAGTAAGACCACATTACTAGGTTTGGCGTAGTTTACCACGTCCAAGCTAATATGGGTCTCTTGGTTGTCGAGTAGCAGTAAAACAGGAGACTCTGGTGATGGTTTTGAATGTTTTACAAAATGTTTGAATGTTTCTAAAAAATGTATTTCCGTCATCCAACCTTATTTATTTGCAACGCCTAGACTTCCTGTCGGTGCTCCATTTAACATAAACTCCTTGAAATGGACTCTTGGGAAAACGAAAACAGGAGGTATTGTATTTCCGATTGCACTTATAAAAGTCAACATGGTTACCAACGAGCCTCGTTCAGCCGATGTTGCGTGACCGACCTGTTATTTAATCATACCACGCCCTCCGAATTAACTAAATTGGTGAGTAATTAACAATTTATCAGATTAAAAATTAAATAAAATTATATGAAAATTGTCAAAAATTTTGAAATATGCTCAAAAATGGTCAATAATTGCTAAAATTTGTCAATTATTGTCAAAAACTGTTAAAAATGGTTAGACAGTTTTTGACAAAAATGGTCAATAATTGTCAAAAATGGTCGATAATTGTTAATTATTGTCAAAAACTGTTAAAAATGGTCAATAATTGTCAAAAATGGTCAATAATTGTCAAAAATGGTCGATAATTTTGAAAAATGGTTTAAAATTTTGGAAAATTGTCAAAAGTGGTGAAAAACTATCAAAAATGGTTAAAATTTGTCAATTATTTTTTAAAACTGTTAAAAATGGACAATTATTGTCAAAAATGGTCAATAATGTCAAAAATTGTTGAAATTTTGAAAAATGGTCGATAATTGTCAAAAACTACCAAAAATGGTCAAAAATGGACAATTATTGTCAATAATTGTCAAAAATTGTTCGTTAACTGTCAAAAACTATCAAAAATAGTCAATTATTTTGAAAAATGGTATATATTTTTCAAAAATTGTCAAAAATGGTCGAAAACTGTCAAAAATGGAAAATTATTGACAAAATTGGTCAATAATTGTCAAAAATTGTCAAAATTTTGAAAAATGGTCGATAATTGTCAAAAACTATCAAAAATGGTCCATAATTTTGAAAAATGGTCAAAAACTATAAAAAATGGTCAATAATTTTGAAAAATGGTCAAAAATTTTGAAATTTTTTTAAAATTTTTGAAAAATTGTCAAGAACACGTAAGTCTCAATAGAGTCTAAAACAACGCAAAACACACAATTCGACGTTATTCCATCCAAATACGCGGAATCTCACGTCACAACTCCCCCAAAGGGTCAATGGAACTCGGAATCACTCAAAACTCCTCAATTGTACTATAAAGATCACAAGATAACTTAATAATTGACAAAATCACTTAAATTAACCTAAAAACTAGAACTAGCTTGCAATTCGACCATTTTCCATGCTCTACCTCTCAAATACAGACAAGAACACGTAAGAAGTCGCAATAGCCAATAGCAAAAACTATCAAAAATGGCCAAAAATTGACAATTATTGTTAAAAATTGTCAAAATTTTGAAAATATTTGATAATTGTCAAAAATTGTTAAATTTTTTGATATATGGTCAAAAATAGTCAATAACTGTCAAAAATGGTCAAAAATTTGGAAAAATGGTCCATAACTGTCAATAATTATCAAAAATGGTCAATAATTTTGAAAAATGGTCTGAAATTTTGGAAAATTGTCAAAAGTGGTCAAAAACTATCAAAAATGGTTAAAATTTGTCAATTATTTTTTAAAACTGTAAAAAATGGACAATTATTGTCAAAAATTGTTGAAATTTTGAAAAATGGTCGATAATTGTCAAAAACTAACAAAAATGGTCAATAATTTTGAAAAATAGTGGATAATTGTCAAAAACGGTTAGTTTTTCAAAATTTTTCAAAAATTTTGAAATATGGTCAAAAATGGTCAAAAATTGTCAAAAATGGTCCATAATTGTCAATAATTATCAAAAATGGTCAATAATTTTGAAAAATGGTCTAAAATTTTGAAAAAACGTCAAAAAATTCCTTGAAATGGACTCTTGGGAAAACGAAAACAGGAGGTATTGTATTTCCGATTGCACTTATAAAAGTCAACATGGTTACCAACGAGCCTCGTTCAGCCGATGTTGCTTGACCGACCTGTTTGAGTCCTTTTTATGAAAGAACCTTAGGGGGATCTGTAACAGTGGTAAGACCTGTCTCATCACCGTTGTATATATTGTCAGCTGTGACGTGAAATTTATTCATCACGCTTTCTAAGTTATTAAAAAATGTGTTAACCGTTGTTTCATTAAAGGCAGTTGCCCAGGATAAGCTAGTTTTTTCAGATTTTGTTAATGATTTTTGTGACGCTTCTTAAAGCCTTTAAGCCAGTCGATGCTTGCTTTTAAATCCGTATCCCATTTTTCTGGATATGTTATGTTCAGACCTTTTGCGTATTGATAAGCCATGCCTTAACGCTGAATGCCCCAATCCATAACACATTTTTGAAGATATTCGACTAGGCAAATTCCTTGTAAAAACACGTCTATTTCCAATATTGGGCGCATGGTTGAAATTGTTTGGGTCAGTAAGGTGAAGCGCACTATTAACTGTTCTATGTAGAGCTGATTTGGAGGTGTTAAGTATTTGGCTTGCTTTACGAATTGAAAATTTATCTTGAATAATACTTTTAACTGCTCCTTCCATATTCTGGGGTTCTACTCGAAGATGTTTTTCCCCTTTGCGAACCATTTTTATTCTAAAATTGAGAAAATATACCTACTAATAGTTTGGTTTCAATTTTCATACCGTTTTTTCAATTTTTAAAAGGTTGAAAGAAAGGTGAGAGTCTAAAGGAAACAAATACAAAAAAATCTGCCAAAAGAAAATTTAAAAAAATCACCCTTTTGTTCAACCATTTTGGATTTATTTTAAAAGAGCACCAAATATTTATCTTAGCTTAGACAAAATTTCTACCAATTTATTTAGAAATCGGACTAATATTCTCAGCAAATTGAATATTTTAAATACCTACATTTTGTACCGCCGTCTTAAAGTTTTCTAAAAAACTAATCAGATGTTCCTCCCGTTTCAGGTAACACGCCTGTCCATTTTCTGCGAAGTTACATAACTATTTTTAACAGTGTCCCATTCATAGCGTAGTTTTTTGTCCCATTCATGACCTATTGCAATTTATGAATAAACAAATGCAAAAAACATACCTTAACTTTGTAGCAACTAAAATTGTTCAGGGGTACTTTAGGAACATTCACTATTAAGCTTTTTTGTTTTTGTTTTTATTTACACTCGTTTATCTTAGAGAAAAAAATTACTCGATGCCGGCGTAAACATAAATATTCAACTGAAGTGTTGCAAGTTTGAGATCTCAAGGCCAAACTATTTTTAAAGTTGAGTAGCGATATGTAACAATAAAAAGTTATAAAAGTGATTTTAATAAAAGAAAACTACTGTGTCCCATTCAAAACCTGTCCCATTCATGGCACTTCTCCCCTACCTGAGAACCCCACGCAATTCTAATTTAAAATATTTTCTCCAGCCAATTTTATAATAGAGAAACTTAGTAAATATTAGTTCGGGATGAATGGAAAGGCTGCTGAAGAAAATGCCTATTTGCGAAAGACCAAAAAAGCTTTAAAAAGAACGAAGCAGGCAGATAATTAAATCTACTTATTCCCTTCATTACTAATTTTCCAAGAATTAAAATTTAAATTAATAAATTTTACAAAAATCACTGTATTCTCAACAAGCAAACGTCTGCGATTTATTGTTCAACATTTTTAAGTGAATAAATGTAACGTGCATTTTTGGTTTAAATTGAACGGAAATTATAATTAAAAATAATCTTGATCCCGCAACTTCCTGTAGAACTAACGGGCGCTCTATGTAAACATAGCTCTTCCTTTTCCAGTGTAATTTAATCAAAACCCGGTGTTTTTATAAGGCTGGATTTGTTCTCATTTCCTTTAATGCATTTCTTTAATGCAGAGGACATTTAAATGTTAAACGTATGTAAAAACGTCATCTTCCTGGCAATTTGTCTGTGACAAATCGGGAAACTGGGAATATCGTCGTCCAATGATTTGCTTCAATAAAATTTAATATTAATACGTCTTTGAACTGATTTGCCGCTTAAAAGAATTATTTTAATGATATCAGATGCAGGTATGAGTACGACAGTTTTAAAAACTTCCCGAATGGCCGGCAAAAGTAATTTTTCTCCGATATTCTGCGGTTTTCCTTATTAAGTTATAAGTAACAAGATATTGTAAGATGCCCGCAAACCATAATCGTCTCTTTGTGACGACGAAGGCAAAATTCTGTCTCTTCTGAAGTATTTGAAATCTTTTCCTGTTTTATCATGATGACATCTTCTCAGATGAACCTCCAGCTTGAATGGTATCAGTTATCTGTAGGCAAAATTGAAGTGTAAAAATTAAATTTAACTCAGGTATTGGATATCTGTTGAATTTATGTAGGTATACAAATTGTTGATGCTTCAAAAGCTGTTAACAAAAGATGATCATTATCTTACTAGTGTAGACGCAATTCTTACTAGAAAAGCCCGACGCTACACCTCATCATGTAGAAGAAGATCCTGGAAGTCATGGAAGCCAGAGCCAGAAAAAGATTCGAAGAACTGAGGACATACCCAAATACCCAACTGAGAAAACTTACGGATTACACCAAAGAAGACTACAATAGACACGCTCGACCAAAAAAACAGCTGAAATATGGACAGCAGTGAAGACAAGGAAAACAACAAGAACAACAACAACAACATGTAAGCAACAACAGCAACAACAACAACCACAAGGAGATCACTTATCTAGAGATCCTGCCGGTCCATAAAAACGACCGACAGGAAAGCTAGTAAGGCCAGATTTAGCAAGTGGATCCACTCTTTAAGGTCGTATTTAGTCGCAGTACGTCGGCTAAGGATTTGCACTTTTTAGAGGCAGTGACTGACACACACACCGCGAGCGCCAAAAAAATAAGAAGATCAACGAGAGAAAAAGATGAAAAAGAAGACCGCCAAAACTTTTCCTTAAACCAAGAAAAGAAGATGGACTACCCCTGCAGATCGGACTGAGACCTCATTGGAAGAGATGAGGGGTGGAGGAGTGCACGTCCCGGGAGGCATTACTCCTAGAGGAGTGGGTCTTGGAAGGGGTGGGTTTGATAAAGGTGTGTGTGTGTGTGTTACCATGTAGATAAAGAGAGGAGTGGCGGATGTTTTTTAAATATAGTGAAGTATTCTAATACTGATTTACCTAATCAATATGGAACTCTAACAGGTAGATTTGAATACAATTCAATATTTTCAAAAATGGCACAAGGCTGGTCGAAAAAATTTGCAGACAGCAAATGGATGAAGGTATTTTCCCCGTTGCATTGTTAAAATTACTGTTACAAAAAATAAACATTTGAACTCCAAATTATTTTTGGAAAAATACTAATTCTAAAGGTTGGTACAAAAATGTTCCACTGACTATTAATACTTCTACTTGGACCAAAAATTCTGCAACTAAAATTGGACTATACATCAGAAATAATAAAATTGCTAATCCTTCAATCCGTGATAGTACTGTTTTCCAGTTAGCCAAAAGGAGTAAGTGACCAACAGCTTATAAAGGTAACGGGACACTCATCATCATCTTCCACCTCCAAGTTGACCCTGAACATCACGAAAATCTCATTAGTTCCTACCGTTTAAAAAAATTTACATTTAAATTGAACAAAGTTTTGTAATCACTTAAAACATCCCCAATTGATTCATTTTAAAACCACTTATGTAGATGGCCACTTCTCAGTTGCAGTTCACAAACACTGTCAAAACAGTTTCTGCTTAGGAAATTTTCACACAAGAATGAACTTGGAGAGTTATTACTAATACCAGTCGCCAGAAGCGACTGATGTGTATGGACACGGAAAATTATTTCAATATCAACCAGTATATTGATTACATGCAAATTGTAAAATCAGATGCGCATTTTGATTCATTAACATAAAACGTTGAAATAGTGTATCGAGTGTTGGATGGGATTGTACCGGGTGTCTGATTAAGAGAGGTAACCCGCTGTATCTCAGAAACTGTTCATCGTACAGCTTAAAGAAAAAAATCTGTATTTCAAACTCGCGTACGAGAAACTGCTGGAAATTATTTTCAAGTTTTCCACTCCACCTCTAGAGGGCGTAGTTCACAATAATAACACAAAAACATCATTTTTCTTCAACACAAAAATTACGAATTTCTAGTACTGGTTTCTCAAAAATTATATTACCGGAATATTTATGAAATGAGAAAATAATCTACCCCAATATAAAGAGAGTACACAGTTTTTTTTTAAATAAATCTCTTTACCTTGGAACCGCCTCGAGCAGTGTGTGCTCAGTTTGGAAAAAGAGCTTCATATTTTATATCATATTTTGGGGTTTATATCCCGTATCAAAACCAGATAATGCAGATATTGCACAAGGTAAACACACACCGAATACGACGGTGTGGTTTTGATGAGATTTGGAACTTATTCAGGTAGATTTTATTATAAAATAACCTATCCTTTTTATTTATTATTATATGATGTTTATAACTATACGTGGGTTAATGCTGATGATACGGATATAGAAAACAGAAACAATTGATCGCCATGGGTGTCTCAGAAGCTTCTGATCCATTTTTACTGCCACTATCTCCGAAATCACAAGCGATAAGATTTTCATCGAACAATTTATTTTTACCTACTTTTTTCACACTTATACAGGTTGACGCCCGCCCTTTCAGAATATGAATCGGGGGGCTAAAACGAATTAAAACGTAAGAATAAAAAAATTGCGTTATGTCCATGGTTACAGAGTTATTGACAAAAAACAAAGATCTAACATTCAATGTTTAAACTTTATTAAAAACGAATATTTGTTACAAAACAAGAAATTAATTTATGAAAGGTGTTCAAACAAATCGCCTCCTACTTCAATGCAAATATTTGCACGATTTATCATTGAATCACGAACCCTCTGTAGCATGTTTTCGTCTATAAATGTCACAGCAGCGTGAATACGAGCTACTACATCTTCCGCACTCTCAACAGGTTCAAAGTAAATTTTTTCTTTCAAGAATCCCCAGAAGAAAAAATCTAATGGATTTAGATCTGGAGATCTAGGTGGCCATAGTACGGGTCCACCTCTTCCAATCCAACAGTCGGGGAATGTTTGATTTAGTAATGTTCTCACTTGTCTACCATAATGTGCAGGAGCACCCTCATGTTGGAACCAACAATTCAATCTAGTTGCTAATGGAACTTGATCGAGAAATGGCAGTGGTAAATTGTCGTTTAAAAAATGAAAATACGATGCTGAATTAAGTCGGTTAGGTAACATATTTGGGCCGATTACATTATTATTTAATAATCCAGCCCAAATGTTTACTGACCATCGTCTTTGGTGACATCTTTTACGTATTAAATAAGGGTTTTCATCTCTCCACTCGTGCAAATTATGAGTATTTATAATCCCTGTCTGGGTAAATGTACACTCATCAGTAAACATAATATTTTCTATAAAATGTGGATCATTGTTTACGTTATCCAATAACCATCTACAAAAATTAATCCGAAGCCCCCTATCTCCTTCATGTAAAACTTGAACTTTTTGAGGCCTAAATGGATATAAGCCATTTCTCTTCATCTGTAATCGACACCTCGAATGGACTATTGAAGGAATATCGTATGGTTGTGCAGTTAGCAAATCCTTTGACTCACGATATTCATGTGCCCTGACTAGCGTTCAGGCTGCTCATCGTGTTTCCAGTCTATGGATATCTAATATTGACTCACTCTGTATTACAGGGTGTAAGGAGGTAGGTCTAATAGTATTTTCATTGCAGATGTTCCAGTTGTTGTCCATTTTTGGCTAAATATTTATATAACCTAATCAATAATTTGTCGAAAGAATGTAGCAATATTTCTGGGGTAATTTCTTGTAATGCATCTATATTTGATGAATACCCATATAAAATTCCTAAGAACGTCAGATCTGGTACGAGTGCAGGTCACTCAATTGGTCTGGCTTTCCGAATCCATCAAAAAGTCAATAATATGGCGGTGCAAACATCCAAATGGATGTAGGAACTGCTCACCACTAGAGTAGCAGAGACGAGGACGAGCAAAGACATTGTCTCCATCTGTACAACCAGAGGATGTCCACATGAAGGAGTAGCATCCCCATTAGTGTGGAGCCTGACGGTTGACGAACTACTGTGTAGTTTGACGGACCTCGGAATATCCTGCCATAACAGCCAGGGGAAAAATCGAAAATACCCTCTGCGACATCGTACAAAAGGGTCTGAACTATACAAATAGCTGGTGTAGGCAAGTGGGACTTAACATCAACCCCACCAAAACCCTCTTAATAGCCTTCACTAAGAAAAGAAAGCTCAAACTCAAAACCATTATACTTGATGGGAGCGAGGTTGAATGGAGACAAGAAGTCAAGTATCTAGGTTTGACTGGAACTGGAACAAACACGAAAATAAGATTATATACAAAGCAAAAATGGCTCTAATGATGTGCAGGAATCTGGCAGGGAGAAATTGGGGTTGTAACCCAAAAATCTTGAGCTGGATGTACACTGCCATTGTGAGACCAATTATCTCTTATGGAGCCATTGCGTGGAGTAGTAGAACTAGCCTATTGTGCATTACTGGAGCAATGAGAACATGCCCAACGGCAGCCATGGAAGTTATTCTCAACCACACCACTACATATGGTGGTGAAAAGTGTTGCAAAAAGAACAAGATACAGACTAAGTAGAGAGAGAATCATTAAAAAAAACCACCTCCTTACCTCTTAGAAATCAGAAAACCTGGGACATGCCACAAGATGGTATGATGAAAAAGTATAACTTTTCAAAGAAATTCGTTACGGAATTAAGCAACAAGAAGGAATGGGATCCAAATACCATTACCAGACTTGGAAAGAATGCCATTCAATGGTATACAGACGGCTCAAAAGCATTAGAAGGAACTGGGATAGGCGTGTACGGGCCAGGAACCAAACACTCTGAAATCTTGGGAAAACCCCGAGTATCTTTCAAGCGGAAATTCACGCCATAAGAAAGTGTGCCCAGTTCAACCTTGATATAGGATATAGAAGGCAAATGATTATCATATTGTCGGATAGTCAAGCAGTCATTAAAGCACTGAGCTCATGTGTTATCAGTTCCAAAATGGTGTGGGAATGCCTAGGCAAACTAAATGAATTAGGCGAGAACAATATAGTCTGCGAATTGCACATAGAACACACTGGGATAAGAGGAAATGAAATAGCAGATGAACTAGCAAAGAGGGGTTCTGGAAAACCCTTTTGGGGGCCGGAACCCTTTTGCGGTATCAGCTTCAATGCAATATTGAAAGAAATAGGCAAAGCCGAAGAAAATGGAAGATCTGACTATTGGAAAGATCTAGTAGAGGACTTAGACAAAAAAAAATTCTTCTGGGTGACTACAACCTATGAGATCAAATTAATGCATAAGTCAAAGTAAAACTGCACTAAGAGTTTTAATAGGCATCCTTACGGGACATTGTCGCCTGAAAAAGCTGAAAATAGTGGAGGAAGGAGAATATAGATTCTGTGGCATGGAAGAAGAAACCTCCATCCACACACTTGCGAACTGCACAGCATTTCAGAATCCTAGGGCACAACACCTTGGAAATTACTGGATAGAAGTTAAAGCCTGCAGAAATCCTGAAACTCCTCCGGGAAATGGGGCTATAGGAGCTACTAGTCTCTGAGACTTTTCTCAGGAACTAAGTATAAGTAAGGGGGCACAATAGATCTTTTAGGTCTCAGTGAATGTCACCCCAATTTACAAACATACATACATCCTGCTGAGAGAAAACCGAGTTTTTATCGGCATCTTGTTCTAGTTGCTGGTATCAATAATATTCTGTGTAGATATTAACAGTAATTGTCATTTCTTCGAAAGATTTAACTTCGGTTAAAGTCCTTCGTATTATATTTGGCTTTTTAGAGCCCCATTTGCGACAGTTGTGCTTATTACATTGCTCTAAGGATGAAACGAAGCCTCATCTGACATAATAAGAAGGAATGTGTGCGTATATCCCATTTGCGTAAGCGGATAATCTTATCCAGCATACGTACACGGGTTAGGTCACCTCTTGAGTCAGGTAAAAGTATTACGATACTACTATTAGCGTACATATACAGTTATGCCTTACCTTATTTGAAAATGTCCTTCACACCTTTTTCCAGGATTAGAACTGACAGCGATTTTCTGGCGTATTTGACTGTGTTTTTGTAATTTTTATTTAATTATTTCTTAAGAATTTACAAGAAAAATGCAAAATGCAGAGACTGTTACTCTAATTTAGCAACATAAGCTAGTAGAGCTAAGGATTTTCAAAATCTTTCGTTCCTGCATAGCCATTAAAATTTTATTAATTCGAATATCCAACTTTTTCCCTCCATATTCAAGCCTGTTTGGTCGGAATCTTCTGGGATACCCGGTATGATATATTATTTATCCATATTACCTACGTAGTTTTCTTTCAGCTTTGTTTATTATTTACCGCAAAATTCCATTTTTATATTAAAGTTCCGGCATTCTTAAAAATTTTTGAACCTTAAAAGCTTTTCGACCGAATACATTAGTGAATCATAAACCCGAAAATCGTTACTTGAACGGTACATTATAAATCCTAGGGTAAACCGCTATCCCAAAAATGTTCATGCTGTTAGGATTAGAGCAGTTCATCTCTCAAAAGAGAATTGTATCAGTAGATAGGGGTAAACCAGATAATCCAGATCAATTATAGATGAAGTATTTCACTTTAAAGAGAAAAATTAGCTTATTACTTCGGTTTCTCTCAATATTGACTATACGAAAACAGTTCACGACAATTTAATTTTCGTTTGGTTTATCTCTACAGGGCGTATATCTATAAAGGCTTAACTTCCACGTTATTCAGTCGCCTTGGGGGACAACTTTGGAATGAAAGATGAGAAGTTCAATTTTTGGATAGCCCTTTATTTTGAAATTCTCAATGTTGGCTCAAAAGTCGCATATCATTATCGTGTACGCATTATGTTTGTATATTGAGGTGATATTCATTGAATCCTGAAAGATCTATCGAGACGCTTGCCGCCAGCTTTCGTATGTCGCCCGGGGCTATGGCCCTGCTGCCCCCTCCTTGCTACGCCACTGGCCTCGGGTCGGATCGGTATTTAATCAAATGCACTTCTAACCACTCAATTTTTAAAATAACAATTTAATGAAAAAATATTAATCAAATGAACAGTTCCATGTCAAAAATTGAATTGTTGTGAACTTTTCTTTCGGATATCGAGCATATTGGGCCGAAGACATTTTGTGCAATTGTTTCAATTTTTACATATTAGAGACTGATTTTAATAAGTTTAAGTGCACTAGGTAACATTAAAAAAAAGTCTATACTAAAATCCAGCTCCTTATCTCTCATTTCGAGAGTAACCCCTTCTTTAGTTAATGCGACTGGAGTAAGACACCGCCTAACTTCATACATCGATCTCTACAGGACCAAAATGTCAAGTTAGATATTGATTGACTTCAATACAAAAATAAAAGTATGTCTATAAATTTCAACTTAATGTGACTATTAATTTTTATCTATTTTTAAAATGGATATAAGATACACTTAAACTCAAAAGATATCCCTTCTTACCCGTTAGATATTTGCAAACCGGCTTTTATTAGCCATTACCCCAGCTACAGTGAGCTGATCTTAAACACATGATATGGAGGATTTTCTTTATACGCCATAAAGCAAACGATTTTATTGCTCAAGACTGATTAATATATTTAGAGAGTTTCGAGATTTTATCACCCGGAAAATAGTGAAGTTATCTAATTGAAAAAAAAAATAGAATACCAAGTGCAGAGTCGGCGGTACTATCTCGTTCTTTGCAGCTGGAGACTTCGAATCTCGATTCAGTTTTTAACTCGTTCACTAGTACTCACTTTCTCTCAAGTGCTAGTATAAAGAATATCTTTTAAACGAAGTCCTTCTGGTTCACCAAAGTACAGAGATCATGGTAGAAGAATAAAGATGGAGACATCTTCCAGAGATGGTTCAGATTTGAGATTCTTCTGGTTTGAGGGGTTCCGGAATGTTAATATGCTGTCACACATAAAGGCGATTTAATACATGAACAAAGTCCTTCTGGCTCAAAAAGGTACATATATTTTTGCATGTGGTTGCATCCCGACGACAGGATAATGACTCTACAAGAGGAGGTTCAGATTTGATCTGAATCTTCAATCTGGTTTAAGTTAATGTTATAAATGAAACTAACTATTTCTAATTAATTCTAGTATTTAATGAAAAAATTATGAAAGGATATTGATAATTATTTCGATATTGACATATCATCGTCAGAATGACATAAGTTACATTTGATGTGATGCCTATCTGATGTTTGATATTTTGGCTAGACCAAATAGTGAGTGACCTATCTTGTGATTGACTTAATATATATGAATAGAAAAAAGAAGAAGATATATTACAAATATTAGAGCTTAGTCATTATTAGCCCTATGGGGATATCCTGGATATCTTTTTCCCATTTAAGATCAGTATAACTGTGCAATGATATAGGAAACCAAGGAAAACTTTATCTGATGATCTTTACAATTGTTACTTAAGAAGACAATTTAATAGTGGAGAGCTCCCTAGCTTTATCTGTTCATTGACATCATATTGTGGGCTTCTTAACCCGTAACCACAGACGTGACGTCTCTTAGACGGCAATTTTATTTAATCAAAAATTGATATAATGCCTTTTTAATAATACTATTTATATTAGATATCATTAAAATATTGGAAATTTTCCGAAGTTTGACGTTTTTTTCGGTAAAAAACACTGTTTTTGGGGGGTGGAAAAATATATTATTGCTATTTCCGGCCAAAGTTGAGTTCCTAGAAAACCAAGTTGAAAATAAGAGTTGTAGATCTTGGGAAAATCTACAACTTTTTCATTGGGGACTTTTTCACATAACCTCAAAATTAGCTCGAAAAACGCAAAAAACTGCATTTTGCGTTTCGTAAAAAATTGTTCGATTTCAATGAAAATTTGGTAGATGGTAGTTTTTATAGTGACACATGATTTAAAAAATTTGATTTTTCTAGGATTTCAATCTAATTTTAAAATTCAGTTAGGGGTAGCTGAGTTTTGCTTTAATTTTAGTCATTTTAAAATAGTTTTGCTTTAATTTTAGTCATTTTCATGATTTAAAAATTTGATTTTTCTAGGATTTCAATCTAATTTTAAAATTCAGTTAGGGGTAGCTGAGTTTTGCTTTAATTTTAGTCATTTTAAAATTCCAATATTTTATTTTGAAATTTTTTTCGGTAAGGAAGGAAAAAGGAAGGAAAAAGACATTATTGCGATTTCCGGCCAAAATTGAGGTCCTAGAAAAAAAAGTTGTAAATAATAGTTGTAGATCTTGGAAAAATCTACAACTTTTGCATCAATGACTTTTTCACAGAACTTCAAAATTAGCTGGAAAACGCAAAAAACTGCATTTTCCGTTTTTTATTTTTTGTTTCGTCAAAAATTGTTCGATTTTGAGGAAATTTGGTAAAAAGTAGCTTTGATAATCACAAACTATGGAAAAAAATTTCAAAATTGAATATTGGAAGTTTTTCGAGTTATGCCATTTTTTCGGTAAAAAACACTTTTTTTTTGGGGTGGAAACAGACATTATTGCGATTTCCGCCCAAAATTGAGGTCCTAGAAAAAAAAGTTGAATATAATAGTTGTAGATCTTGGAAAAATCTACAACTTTTTGATCGGTGATTTTTTCACATAACCTCAAAATTAGCTCGAAAAATGCAAAAAACTGCATTTTTAGTTTTTTATTTTTAGTTTCGTAAAAAATTGTTCGATTTCGATGAAAATTTGGTAGATGGTAGTTTTTATAGTGACAAACTATGGAAAAAAATTTCAAAATAAAATATTGGAAATTTTTCGAGTTATGACGTTTTTTCGGTAATAAACACTTTTTGGGGGTGGAAAGAGACATTATTGCGATTTCCTGCCAAAGTTGAGGTCCTAGAAAAAAAAGTTAAATATAATAGTTGTAGATCCTGGAAAAATCTACAACTTTTGCATCAGTGACTTTTTCACATAACCTCAAAATTAGCTCGAAAAACACAAAAAACTGCATTTTTCGTTTTTTATTTTTAGTTTCGTCAAAAATTGTTCGATTTCGATGAAAATTTGGTAAAAAGTAGCTGTCATAGTCACAAACTAATGGAAAAAATGTCAAAATAAAATATTGGAAATTTTTCGAGTTATGACGTTTTTTCGGTAATAAACACTTTTTGGGGGTGGAAAGAGACATTATTGCGATTTCCTGCCAAAGTTGAGGTCCTAGAAAAAAAAGTTGAATATAATAGTTGTAGATCTTGGAAAAATCTACAACTTTTGCATTAGTGACTTTTTCACATAACCTCAAAATTAGCTCGAAAAACACAAAAAACTGCATTTTTCGTTTTTTATTTTTAGTTTCGTCAAAAATTGTTCGATTTCGATGAAAATTTGGTAAAAGGTAACTTTGATAGTCACACACCGTGAACAAAAATTTCAAATGAAAATATTGTAAATTTTTCGAATTTTGACGTTTTTTCGGTAAAAAACACTTTTTGTGGGGGGTGGAGAAAGACATTATTGCTATTTCCGTCCCAAGTTGTAGTCCTAGAAAAAAAAGTTGAATATAAAAGTTGTAGATCTTGGAAAAATTCACAACTTTTCAATAAGTGACTCTTTCATATAACCTCAAAATTAGCTCGAAAACGGCAAAAAACTGCATTTTTAGTTTTTTATTTTTAGTTTCGTAAAAAATTGTTCGATTTCGATGAAAATTCCACACCTGAAAAAGGCATTACATCAATTTTTGATAAAATAAAATTGCCGTCTAAGAGACGTCACGTTAGTGGTTATGGGTTAAGTGTCCTCTAATTTCCAATTCTTCAAGGAAATCTAGTTCTTGTTTCTTATCACAAATATACAGTTCTTCAAGTTCTGTAAGATTCCACAAAGACCGAACAGTAAATTCAATCTGGAACTTCTCTATCACTTACTATCGAAAAGATCACAAGGGGAGCCTACAGGGAGCTTGGACCAGAAAGGATAACGACACAGAGCCTCAGAAAAGGTCAGTCTCATGACAATCACAGCATAATAATGAAATGCGTTATGAAAGGGAATGTTTTATCCCATCACAAAGTAGCCCTAATGTAATATTAGTAACATTTTTGACCGGGACAATTGAGAGGCCAGACATGCCTCAGACAGATCAGATTCTGGATATGTATAAGAAATTGTTGCAACTAGGTGGCGCAACGAATCATACTGCCAGACGTTCTCTAGCCTAACATCAGGAACATTATGATAACAGAGTAATGTCTTGTAGCATGGATTTTCAATAATCTTCCCATTCGCTGATTGGACGCCACCGGATGCATACATTTGGAATTCATCCAAATCCAAATCTATCCCGTTTTGTGGGAAAATGTAACCAAATCGTCTAGTCCTGGTCATGCATCCACCGGTCAATATTTGTTTGTTGTATATATCAATCCAATAAAAAAACGGAAAAGCTGCAGGTCACGATAAAATAACTTCTGAAATGATGAAAAATTTGGGAGAAAAAGGAACTGAATTGCTTTTAGATGTTTGTAATAAATCATGGTCTGAAGAAAAAATACCAGAAGATTGGCAGACAGGAATACTTTTTATTGTAAGCTATTTTTCGTGTTTTATACAAATTATATAATGGTATAAATAGCAATATCAATAAATATAAATATGCGTTACTGGATGGGTTTGCGCGAGAAATACAATCCCATAATTAGAGGTTCATCGTAACTTTTTTCTATAATATATCCAGAGTTTTATGAGACTTAAATTTCTTCTCGAAACGAAAACATCTGTAAATATAACTAAGAAACGTAAGTAATTCAATTTTCCGGAAATGGTGGAGGTCTTATCGAAAATGGTAGGAAAAAGATGGGAGCGACGAGCTGTGGAAAGCCCCAAATGTACTAAATCAGGAGAATTCCAATATACACGATTCGATAAGCATACATTCATACATAACACGCTCGGGGTGCAATCGAAGATCATTTCTGTGGGCAATTTTTGTTTTTTTTTCTTGTAACCTTTGGAGATTTTCTGCGGAATTATAGTGAGATGGCCGGATCTTTTCCAATAAATGAACTTATCTCTTTATGATGTTTTTATAGCTGGGCAGGGACAAATACATAAAAACTGCACGAATAATATGGTAGTTTGAAAGAAATAAAATGGAAAATATTATCAAAAGCTGTACAATAGGATATCATGAACAGACATTAGATATTTCTCTGGATTTCCATTGTATGTATGTAGTGAAGTACCAAATTTAAGCTTGAATTCAATGGGAATAATGACTATAGTCTTCATACAGATTCTTCGGGGGTAATAATATGTAAATTTGCAATTGCAATTACAGCAGTGGCGGCTCGTGGTTAATTTGATAGGGGGTCATAGGGGATGAGACCAAAATCTTAAAATACGGAACGCCACTGACCAGCCCCCCAGAGGCCTATCCGCCGTAGGCGGAAATTTTTAGAAAAACCACTCTCAATTTCTGCCCAGAAGTCGTTAAAATCGTTAAAAAAGCAAAATTTGTGGAGTTCCTTTCCAAAGCCCCGGAGGCAAAAATTTTTTTTGGGCCACGATTCTTTCATATAAAAATAATGCTCTCTTAAAAAACAACTTATTACGTCAAAACACAGCTCATTAAGCTCATTATTTCGCTTCAAATGCTCTCCTTTAAATCAAAATATAGCGCGGCCTGCCAACCCCTCTACTCATCTCTCTTCTAAGCGTGTAATAATCAGCCGACGTAAGTCTATTCATCGTCGATATTAAACCGGGCTTTTGACCCATCACATGTAAACTTCGGGCGTGTTTATCTCACGCCGCGAAGATCGTCAGCGCTCGGTAAATTCCGTTCCCATATAACACCTTGAGGTCAACGGTCGCCACCAGCTGGCTTTCCAATTTTGGTTTTTGCCGAGTACTTGATGCTTAATGCGGAATAACGTTAACACAGGGGTCATGAAACGTTTTAGGTGAATTTTATTTAAGAGGAATACTATACTATATGTATAGTAGGTATATATAATTTTTTTAAATGCTTGTTTAATTATTTTTTTGAATTATATTTCAATGGGAAGTCATTGACCCAATGACCTAATGGAGGATAAAACAGGGAGGACCACTTAAATTTCCTCCAATAGAAGTGTAGAATAAGCTTATTATTCGGTTATGCCCTCAGACTGGAATAGATAACTTATACTGGCCATGAGAAATATACGCCTATTGTAGGATGCAATAATGACCCGTTATCCTACGTATAGCGAATACTAGGTTTATACTCAAATTGAAGAACCATCCCTTAGTGGTAATGGAGTTGTTATAAAGTGATACTCAGTATCAACAAAAATGGGATTGTTACAGTACACAAGGAGAATGGGGCTATTGGGAAATTTAGTATGGAAAACAAAGGAACGATTCTAATAAAAAAACCGGAGTCATTGTTTTCAAACGTCTTGGTTTTTTTTTCAGAAATTTCAGTAAATTTGAAGTTTCGTGTAAAAATTTTTTTGTTCCATTCACTTTGTTAGATGGTTGAGCTTCTATAGGTGAATTTCTCAAATGACGATTGTGTTTTAGTTATTGTGTTTTAGTTGGGAAGTACTTAATTTTCCTATATTACTTTACGAGATTTTTTGTTACTTTTCAGACTACATTCCTTTGATAACTTTTGGAATTATGAGATATTTCTCTTTCAGAGATTATTCTGAAGCTCGCGAGGCGTTAAAATATCGAAAAAGGAAAAACATCAAGAGAAAACTTGATAGGAAATCTGACGATATTTCCTTTTCGTCTTTCGGCTGTAATAGTTTTGAGAAAAACACCTTGAAATTTCTGATTATGTTTTGTTATTGGAAAACGTCAAAGGTCAATTGTTATCTTGCTAAGGGACAAAGGGGGGATCCTCATACCAGATTTCTAACGAAACAACATTTAATCTCCTAATTGAAGGGATTGAAAAACAGTTCACTCCACACAACATTCATTCATCTACTTAAAATACTCTTAACGGGTTTTCCCTACAGGTTGTTTTCAAAAAATGTGAAGCTTAAAGTATTTCCCCTATTTAATCCATTTCACAATTTATTTTAAAATCCTTTAGATAAGAAGCCATAACGTATAAATAACTACACGTATTTGGAATACCAAAGAGCATATTTTTTAAAACTGTATACACTTGAATCGAAATGTCGTGTGGAGGTATGCTGAAACATTTTTATAGTCTACTGAAAAAATATATACAAGAAAAGCAACATTTTTAATGGTCTTAAGCTTCATTTAATATCTTTATGAGCACAGAAGTGTGTCTTTACAAAGTTTAACATTGTAGAATATGAAATACTGGGAAAAATGAATAGTGAACTTGGCAGAGCAGACTGTTAGTATCAATTAAGGAAATTAATTAATTAATTTAGCAGGTTGTGAGTTTTAAGTATTGAGTTCTTCAATTATCTCGGAAACTGCCGCCTTTAACATGTGTGTTCTGAAGGATAATTCACTATCCAACCACACCCCTAGGTATTTCACAGACTCCTCCATACGAATTCTCCTTCCCTTCACCATCACTCCCACTTCCCTCGTCTTGCTCCGTCCCTTCACTAGCAACCCCACCGTCTTATCTTCCGCCACTTCTAGTCCGCTCTATCTTCTCCACAATCTTCCTACACATTCTCTCCGCCTTTCTTTCTATATCCGCCTCTCCATTTGCCCTACATACCAGACACACATCGTCCGCATACACCGTAATCTCACATCCCTCTTCACATACTATCCCACAAACCTCATCAAACACACACTTCCATTCCATAGCATCGGTCCAAGAACCGAGCCCTGGGGCTAACCAGCCTCCGTCTCATACCTCACCCCTCTAGTGTCTACTATCACATGTTCCGTCAGGTAGTCCTCCACCAGGTTAACCAAACCCTCCCTCCCTTCAATCCTCAGCAACGCGCTCAACACTGCCCGTTTGCTGCCACTGTTGAACGCGTTCCCGACTTCAAAGAACACGAGTTCAATTCTTCACAAGGCCAATTTCTTGTTCCTCCAGCTGCCCTCCCTAGTCCTTTCCACCAAGCCCGTTACCCTGTCCAGCGCCGAGATACATGATTTTATCCTTCGCCAACCCGTGCCGTTTTACCCTAAAACCCCCATTCCTACCAACTTCCTCCTCAATCCTATCCTTTATTATTCCATCAATTTACCGCTACCACACAGCAGGGTGATGGGCCCGTAGTCCCCCGCCCGCATCCCCTCTCTACCCGCATCTATCCCAGGGGCTTTCCTTACTATAATGTTTCTCCCCCCTCCTCTACTTCCCACTTCTCTACCGGCCTTATCTCCCTCATTTTCCCCACCTGGGCTTCTCGAATCCTGCTCCCCACTCCTCCTCCCCCTGAGAACAATTTCCCTATAACACCTATAGCACCTCGTTCCTATTTCCTCCCATTATCTTCATCGCTATCTCATACGCCTTTCTCCATGGTTTGTTTTCCAATTCCCCCCGGAACCCGGGGGCACTGGTCTAGAGCCCATTAAGCCCATACCTAGATCTGGCTCTGCCTCCTCTACTGCATGCATTCAGATGTTGGACTGCTCCAACATGTTCAGGGACTGGAAACTTACTCGTGGAAAAAACTAAACAGAATACCCAGCGACATCTGTAGTTCTCATGAGTTATGACTGAAGAAATAGTCAATATTCTTACCAAAGATGGCGATGTCTTCTTAAATAATTAAAATTCTTCGTTGGTAGTTGTTAGCACAGATGAAATGGTAAGATTTTCTCTGCAATTTGTCAGCCAGTGTCCGTATTTGGTCTGTGCATTGTCCTGGCATTGTTTGTGTATGTAAACACGTGTTTGTTTGTAAACACTTGTGTTAATTTGCTCTTGTGTTTTTGACTATAATTAGAAAATGGGATTTGTTAGTTGTATTCCCCAGTGTACCACACAGTGTACTAACACAAAACCCTGACGGTTAGTTATGTTGAAAGTTTCATTATATTTATTCTTATAATAAAATAAATCAAAATAAGTATTACTTTATGTTTTATTTGTTAAATAAAATGTGCTCTTTTTAATATCTCGTTTTATTTATAAACCAAAGGGCTTTTGAAATTTTTTCAAGCCAGAAGAAACAATTTAGGGTTATTGGCATTTTACCATTTCTAAAGTTTTTTTAAATTGTTATTTTGGTCTTGAGAGATATCAAAACTGAAGATTTTAAAATAAATTGGTACAAACTTTAAATTTACCGCCAATAAAATTGATAGATTCCTGCTTAACTATCTCTACAGATCTCTACAGATGGCACCACATTTGGCGAAGCCAAATTTTTAATTAGAGTGGGCAGTCTTTTGATTGTATTTGGTCTGTGACTCAGATAGGCTTTTTGGAAATTGAGAAGGTACTCTCCAATGTTAACAATTATATCGTTTGCCTGGCCTATTTTAAATGATTATTTTCACGAATTACTTTTTTCTTTATAACTTCACTTGTTTTATAGCATCTCTTCATAGTGTTTCCAGTCTTTTTCACAAGATACTCAACCCAAATTCAGCTCGAAAAGTTTTAAGCTTCACGACATCCTTACTGAAAGTTATACACTTCGTTTACTTCGAAGTCTAATTTATTTAGTACATTTAATTAGACGACTTAAAACAAATTACCCGGAAATAATTACAACGCATTAATATCTTTGTATAGTGAATAGAAGAATGTATTTAGTGTGAGCTGCGAAACGTATACTTAGGCCGCAATTATACTTCCAGGTGTCACTTTTATTTGTTTTGCCTTGTTTTTAATGTTGTCGCTTAAACTTGAGTTTAAGCAGACGGCAGACGGTACTTCAAAACTGCAACCGTATGCGATCGAACCAATGCAGAATGCAACGACACTCGGTTTGAAGGGAGTGCCGAAATAAGATGTCGAACGAGTTTTTGAGCATTTTGTGGGAAGAAGAGGAAAAAGTTGATGACTTTTTGTTACTTCATACCAGAAAAAGAAGGCTTTTTTTCGGCTCGAGATGGGAAACTCATGTTCGAATGGGTCCAGGACCCAAACAGTGTTGGACTCATCCCCAAGGAGATGCCTACCAACCAAACCCACCTTAAACTCACCGTTACCCCCGCCTCGGAATCACTACCCTAGCATACTTGGAGAAGAAAAAAGAAGGCTTAAAATTCCTTTATTCACTAATAGGCTAGAAATATTTAGACGCTAGTGCCGTTCAAATAAAAAAACGATTAATCAAATTGTCCTCTTTAGCGTCTGAAAAACTCATTTTTTAATTACAAATTGTACAGAGGTCATATGGACAGAGGTCATATGGACCAAAGGTTCCCAAACTCTTTTTCTCATAGACCACTTCCCAAACTTTGCTGGTTGCGGTGTCCCCCCTCCCCTGCAACTACATTTCTACCGTATTCCCAAAACTCCAAAACTCGACAAAAAATGTGAAGATTGGATTTAACTATGGAAATTTGTGTTGCGGCTGAGTTCCAACCACAAATTAACAGTTTTCGAAAAAAAAAGGTGAGAATTGATTGGTTAATAAGGTTAATTATTTAATTGATTGTGCTGAGAGTGGATGTCAAAAAAGTAAAGTATGCCAATCAAAAACGTGATTCCATCCAACTTGAATTTTTTGAAATCTACTCGCAGCACAAGAAACCAATAAATTCTCACCTATTTTATTTAGAAAACTCATCATACGGAGTGGTAAAAAATAAAAATAAAAATAGAATAATTTCTTGTGTTGTATTTATTCAAACATATAATTATTACACTATTAATTATTAATGTTATAACAGTCGTTATATAATTAAAATTTTTAATCAATAACGTAACGTAACTTCTACAATGATAATCACAAAATAGTCATAATTTTAATGGGAGGGATGTACTTGATGGATTGACAGCAAATTATCAATATTTGGCTTCAGCTTTGTTAGGAATAACCGCAAATCTCTTTGTTGTGTGATATTCAAACTGCTCCTTTTTTTTTTGTTAAAAGGTCTGTAACAATACTAAAACTTTTTTCGACAAAATATGACGAGGGAAACGCTATCAGAAGCTTTCTAGCAATTTCCCACAGTGTATTTCTGCTTGCAGCCAAAATGTTTGATACCCTTTTTTAAATTTCACCTTCAGCTTCTCATTAGTGCTAAACTCGAGTGCTCCTCTTGTAATATCACATTTTCCACTTCCGTTTCTTCAAATGGATTTATGATCCATGGTGGTATTTCCATCGACAGAATATCTTCAAATCTGATTTTCAAGTCATCATGCAGGGCAATTAAATGTTGAACGTATGTCTGAATATCCTCATCAAAGCATTCTACCTGTGATAAATTTGAAAACTGGGGAAATTCGCACCGACTAATATTTTGCTTCATAAATTTCAATTTTCCAAGAATAGCTGAAATTACTCTCTTTGTTTTTATTAAATTGAGGGTGTCCCCTTCTAAGTTAATGTCATTAAATTTTTTGAACAAATCCGTCTTCTTTCAAATTGATGAGGTTTTCTTTTAAATCGGGATCTTTACTTTCTAGAAACTCTAAAACTGATTCAAAAGGTGAGTAGAATCTTGTTAAACATGCACCTTTCGACAACCAGCGTACTTCTGTATGTAAGAGCAATCGTTGGAATTCTTCCATCATTTTCATCGCACAATTGTTGGAGTCACTCTAATTTTTTGCTACTAGGTGTTGTCGGTGGATGACACAGTGAATTGCAGTTACCTCTGGTATAATTCTTTTAAGATGACTTATATACCTACGATATCGCCCGACCATGTCAGGAGCTCCATCTGTTGCCACCGAAATGGAATGAATGAATGTGAATGGAATCGATTTTTCCTTAAAAAAATCAATCACGACATTAAATATTGATTCACCTTTTGTGTCAGTCTTCAAAGTTTTCGCGACGAGTAGTTCTTCGTCCATAACAAATCTCACATATGCCAATAATAATGCTTCATTGCCAGGTAAAGTTGACTCGTCCAGTTGAATAGAAAAATGAGTTTGCAGATAATTACATAATATACTTTCAATATCAGAGATCATTTCATCAATACGTCTTTTTATAGTGTTGTTACTCAAAGGAATTTTCGTGGACCCCCGATTACGAATTGCGATCTCCCATTTTTTTTCACGCCAACGTAGACCCCCAGGGGGTCCACCTGGACCACTTTGGGAATCAATGATATAGTCGTCGGCGACACTACTTATCCTTATCCTTATACGGTAGACGACCAAGTCATTGTTGATCTTAATGAATCAGACGATGGTTGGCAGTTTATCAGAATACTAATGAAATATACAAACGGTAAACTACTGACGTTTATGTCAAATTTTGTCGCTTACTGAGAAAATGTAATGTTTTACTGTAAATATTATAAAATAACTCTGTTGGGTGTATGACCAACAAAAATAAAAGTTACCTAACCGAAGATTCTATTTGTGCTATAAAATACATGGTGTTCCATTTGAAAGAAGAAAAAAATTATAGGTTCGAGTTTTCGTCCACCCTGTATACAAAAGGGAAAATAAATAAAATTTAATCGAATACGGAAATATTGCTCCATATAACGAAGCTCTGTTAGGCAAAATAATTTTTTTAACGTACGTTAAGTTGATTTTCTTACGATCAGATAAAAGTGTCCATACATTTCAAAGGACTCAGAATAACGTAGCAAAGCCTCATATCAAAAGCTTCAAATAGCAATCCGAATTCAATATTATATACAGGGGTTCCTATTTAAAAATCATATGTTTGGTTTGTAACGGAGTTATTCAACACTCTGTAAAAATAACCCATATATCGAACTTTGTAGTAAGATTGGTATACCCTGTATATTTGCGATTTTTTATATTTGTCAAAGTTAAAATAATTTACAAACTGTTATGGATTGCACATGTTGTAATTGGCCCATGAAACAAAGAAAAACCTCTCCCTTTCTCAAAGCATTATCACTTCCAGAACGGGATTAATACAACCTACAGTAATTGTTTTCAGCTAGTACGAGTAGTTTTCCAGATCGTTTGTAAATATACAAAGAAGATAATTGTCTATTACAGGAATCTCTTTTTAATCACTAGAAATGGCTGATGAACTTTCAGATGTAATTGTGATAGAAAATAAAATATTGACAGTAATTTTTTTTTAAACCAATGTGATATTTATCGGAAGTAAAGTGCATCTGGAATAACTGCATCTATGGAGTTTCTGGACGGATTGCGAAACAAGACTCTTTCTAGATTCCTCTCACAATCTCTGTAAGTATTAACAGCTATTAACATTTAACGATATTAGTTTTATTGCCAAGCATTTAAAAACTGAAGAGGACAGTGAATTTCCTGAAAATTTGAACGCTACATCTCTCGAACGCTGCGAGCTGAATTTGAATTCAATCATAGCAAATATTTTAAAAGCTGACTAAAATGAAATATCTTTGAATCTTGTTAGTAGAAATTATTCTTGAAATTTCACTTCAGCCTACTTGTTTTTACTTAAACTATACTTGCGTGCATAGAAATCGGCCCACTGTAAACTTTTGACTTTAACTATTTTTTTTTTAATTATTCATCAGGTCAAAAAAAGAAATATGCTGTTTGAAAGACAATTTAATATGCTTTAATGTGAGCATAAATTTATGAAAACTTATTTCGACTTCCTATGTTTAACATAGTGATATTAATGCATTAAGCAAACTAAGCTTTTCTATTATTAACATAAATAGGGTTATTGACAATTTAAAACTTAACACTTAATTTTTTAATAACGGGTATGACCTCCTCTTGCCCTAATAACATCTCTCATACGATTAGGCATAGATCTTCTACTGCAACAATAAGCTCTGGGATCGAGTTTGGAGTATGAAGTCTAGCTCGAATTCTTCGTTTTAGGTCATCCCATAAATGTTCTATCGGATTTAGGTCAGGACTGTATGCTGGCCACTCCATAACCCAAAAAAACGACTTCTACAATGTAATCTTGCGGTGTGCGGCCTTGCATTGTCATGCATAAAGGTAAATTCGTCTCCAATGTAGTCGACGTAAGGTACCACATAAATTGCTGAAATCTCCTCGATATATCTAGCAGCCGTTAAACCTCTTCTTCCGTGAACAAGATCGCCCATACGAATGAACACAGGGTCAGTTCGTGCTCTATAGAAATTGCACCCCAGATCATGCAGGAACCACCTCCATAAACACCCCGCTCTTCAAAGCAGCAGTCTGCAAATCGCTCTCTTGGTCTTCGGTACACTTTCCTTCTTCGGTAGCTACCATGGAGGCATATTCTGGTCTCATCTGAGAACAGAACAGATCCCCATTGTTCCAACGTCCAATTCAGATGATCCCGTGCAAAACGCAAGCGTGCTTGCCGATGAGGTGGAGTAAGTTTTGGACCAATCGCAGGTGTTTTAGGGGTCAGCTTATTTTCCTGCAGTCTTCGTCTTACTGTCCACTGACTAACAGCCACTCCTCGCACCTCACGTTGCACTTGAACGGCATTAAGGTGACGATTTCTTAATGTTGTTGACACAATAAAGCGTTCATCACGAGCGGTTGTAAATCGCCTTCTGCCTGTTCCAGGACGCCTATGAAATGATCCAGTCTCCTCATAATGTTGGCACACTCATCGAACCGCTGCACGGGTCATGTCCAATTGTCTAGCAGCCGCTTGCTGACCAAGTCCAATTTCGATTAAAGCAATAACTTGGGCGATTTTTTGTGGTGTAGTATGCAATAAACTAACACACTTGAACACTATTGAGATTATGAAAAACGAATAATATGCAAATTTCAGTTGCAAACGCAATAATTTTAATATATGACAGATTTGTTATTTTCGTTACAATTACCACATAAACACGTTTAATTTGTTTACATAAACGATAAGCCTTCTTGATAAATTTATACTCAAATTAAAGCATATTAAATTGTCTTTCAAACAGCATATTTCTTTTTTTGATCTGATGAATAATTTTAAAAAACATAGTTAAAGTCAAAAGTTTACAGTGGGCCGATTTCTATGCACGCAAGTGTATTTCATATTCAGCTTCAAAATGAAACTTTGCTAATGGTATTAGTTTGAAATTCCACAGACTACTTAACAGATAGACAAAATTATTGATTGCTTGTAAATGTGCTCAGTTTCTAATCGCTTTGTCCTGGAACAGCTGAGAAAGTTGTTAGCTTTTACTGTAAACAAGTATGAATTCTGGTATTATTTGCATTAATATAAACTGCACCACATACATTTAATGTTTTCTCTTCTAAGTAAACGTTTGCTTAACCTTTTGCGTAATACGTTTGCAATTTTGACCAACGAAAACAATAATTCGAGATTATGTACCTTTTTAATTGTTTTAAAGTACATGTCTCTGTAACGCCTCTTCATTAGGGTGAACCAAAAAAACGAACCTATCGAATTTATGGTTTAGAACGGACCTATATACCGAGAAAAAATCATCTAAACGGGACAAAATTTTAGCAAAGACAGTGTCTCCATCTGTACAACCATAGGAACGAGTAGCATCCCCATGATTGTGGAGCCTGACGGTTGACAAACTCCTGTGTGGTTTGACTGACCTCGGAATATCCTGCCAAGGATATGCCGATGATATTGTCCTAACAGCCTGGGGAAAATTCGAAAATAACCTTTGTGACATCGTACAAAAGGGTCTGAACTATACAAATAGCTGGTGTAGGCAAGTGAGACTTCAACCCCACCACAACCATTTTAATAGCCTACACTGAGAAAATAAAGCTCAACCTCAAAACCATTAAACTTGATGGAAACAAGAAGTCAAGTATCTCGGTTTGACTCTAGTCAGTAAACTGTGGAACAAACACGAAGAGGAGACTATATACAAATCAAAAATGGATCTAATGGTGTGCAGGAATCTGGCAGGGTGAAATTGAGGTTGTAACCCAAAAATCCTGAACTGGATGTACACTGCCATAGTGGGAGATGGAAGACGTAGCTGATACGTTATGGGATGATGATGGCGATATTTCCGACGCCGAAACTATTATTAGTGATCATGTAACCGATTCCGAAGACAAAAGTGACAGTGATAAAAATTATGAAAATCGGGAGTCAGCAATAAGTAGCGGGGATGAAACTGATCTGGATGAAGTGGTAAGCAGCTGTTATTATGGAAACAATAGAAAAGAATGGTCAAAACAAGCTCCTGTCCCAAGTCGCACGCGGGAGTCTACCACATCTACCAGGTCTTTCTGGACCAGCGCAAGTACACAAGCCGACGAAGCCTCTTGAAACCTTTATGTTATGAATTGATGATCCAATAATTGATCAGATTATTGAGAGGATAAATGAAAAAATAACAAGCTTGCAAGCAAATTACGGCGACAAATCTCTAGAGTGCAGTTTCTTGAATCACGTTGACAGAACTTTTTTGGTCTTCTGTATTTGGCAGGTGTGTTCAAGTCAAACAATGAAGATATCAATTATCTGTTTGCATGCGGCACAGGCCGTGATATATTTCGCTGTGTAATGACTGGAAAAAGGTTTAGTTTTTTACTAACAGCTTTGAGGTTTGATGACCCGAACACCAGAGATCATCGAATTGCAGAAGGAGACGAGCTTGCTGCGATTTCTGAAATTTTCAATCGTTTTATAAATAACTGCAAGACCAATTATTCATGCGCCGAATGTGTAACAGTTGACGAAATGCTGGTTGGATTTCGCGGTAAAGCCCGAAAAGTATACTGCCTTTGCGATTCCCGCACATATTATTTAGTAAATGCATTTGTTTATACTGGGAAACAAGATAAAATACCTAATCAAAAAAAACTACCCATACCCACGTTAAATGTCTTATCGCTTGTTCAGCCGATAGAGGGATCCAACCGCAATGTTACCCTAGATAATTGGTTTTTTTCAGTAGAACTTGTTACAGAGCTACAGAATTCTAAACTTACATATGGTACCATAAGAAAAAACAAGAGATTTGCCAAAACAATTCTTGCCAAACAAAAAACGTGAAGTTTATTCTTCCCTGTTTGGATTCACTAAAAATATGACTATACTTTCAAGTGTACCGAAAAAAAATCAATCTGTATGTCTAATTTCCAGTTTTCTTCATAACGGCAACGTGCTGAATACAGAGAAAAAGACTTTTACAATTTAACTAAAGTCGAAGTAGATGCATTAGATCAAACTTGTGCCAGTTATAAAGTAGGAAGGCGAACTAGGAGGTGTCCACAGGCTATTTGGTTCCGAACTATGGATATTGCTGGTATGAATGGAACTATTCTTCATAATGCTGCTAATCCAGATTCTCAGTTAACACGACAAAAATATCTTAGAAGCTTAGGAACAGAACTTATACACAATCATATGGTCCGACGGGTTCAAATGTTAAAAATCCCTAGACAATTGAGAGCGCTTATTCGTCAAGCTGGCAACATTCCAGAAATTGATGAAAGGGCTATTGAGAGACCTGCCAAACGTGCAAGATGTTACCTTTGTCCACGCAATGATAATAAACATTAACATATATGTGAAAAATGTCAAAAACATGTTTGTAAAATCCACTGTGTTATAACAAATACATGAAATAAATGTTCTGACTAGATTTTCTACCTGTTCAAACTTGATTGTTATTTTTTTTCTATTTATCATTTTGTCAAAATTTTAGAGTGTGTCGATTATCTGGACATTTATATAACGAATTCCTATTTTTTCCCAAAAATATTTTTTTTTCATTTTATTTTTTTGAATTTTTCTAACTGATTATTTTCAACTTTATTTTCTTTATTTTTATATTGTTTTTATATTACTGGTAGATTATCTCTATAACATTGGATAATCTTTTTTATGTTTATTGTACATAAAAAATGAGCAGGTCAGTTTTGACCCCGCCATACCTTAAACGTTTTTATTTTTCACTATACCAGCTAAGGGTTGTTTTCAGAATGATTTTTTATTAATTTAAAAGGCTAAAAGGTCAAATTATAAAAAAAAACACTTATACTAATGCAAATAAATCTTACTCGCAGCAATACACATTTATTTGCTATTTTTGTTATACTTTTTTTTTCAGAAAAGATGAGATATTTTCAATAGGGGCTTCCACGTAAGTCATTTTATGAATTCTCCTAAAACTTCATACTTTTTCTGTTAACCTAGCTGTCATATGATATTTTATTCATCACGTTCTTTCTAAACATAGCTGTCATCCAACATTTCACTTAAAATATATTTTCCGTCGACCGTGTATTAACATATGCTATTAACGTTCTCAAAATTAGACAAAATCATACATTAATGACCCCCATTAATGCATGATTTACCTACATTAATCAACGATTTTCTGCAGGCAACCCAACGCACATCTTATACATTATATTTATATTGACAGTTACCTGTGGTGTAGGCAACCAAACATACAATAACGTCTTCAAAAAATGAATCCTAGTATAGAATACTTCTAGTTTTTGACTTACATATCGTTTTTATGTTATTATTCTACAAAATTATAATAATATTAGTGTTGAAACAATGAAACATCCAAAATATAATGTCAGAAAAACGAAAATAGTGACATTTGAACTGGCGACCTTCTCTGTGACATTTCAATGTCATTATTTATTTTTGACAGTACTTACCTATGAAACAAATAAATATTTTTAGTTTTTAAATATTGAGAAAAACGAAAACTGATACAGTCGACGGAAAAGCTTTGTAACAAACACGAGTATTAAAAGGGCAATTAACAATCTCCAACATTAACGCACTCGCTCTGCTCGTGCGTTAAATTATCTCGATTGTTAATGGCCCTCATTAATACACTTGTTGGTTAAATAACTATTAATTACTGAAGAGGAAAAATAAGTCTTGCGTGAAGTTTACATTATCATGACTTGTATGCGTAGGAGTACTTTCTTGTTCATCGCATGGAATAATATTTTAGCATTGTTCTAAGCCTTTATTTATTATTAGAAATTAGTCATTTTCAACTAATATCGTTTAATATTAATTCTGAGAATATACCAACCAACTAACAAGAAGTTTCGACAGATTCAGAATGAACGAGGTGGATCTGTACCCGAAATGACCCCATATTTTGCAACTTGCTCGAAAATAGTGGAAAATCTAGACACTATTAATATTAACAATGAAACAATAAATTATTAAAGGGTATAATTCATTATATTTTCCCTCTTAATTACGGTGTGAATGAAAATCAGCAAACGATTCATTGAAGTGATCTCTTGAAATTTCATTCAATGGGGGTGGTTGGAAAAATTGTGTTAATTTATTTTTGGGAATATGAAAGGGACTCCAATAAATTAGTTCAATAGGACAGGCAGATGTGAAAATTTTTCCTGCTTTGGCTTTGAGCCAAAACACCACTTATCAGTAACACCTTTTTTATCGTTTAAAAATCTACGTGTTGGTATTTGAGACTCTTTCATATATTACAAGTATTTTACTTATTCGGAATAATCAATATTTTCATTTAAAGAATATCCAGGATTTATTGAATGGAAAATCATAATATAGGACTACTTGATATAAGGTTTGTTCCTATACAACAACCAGAAACGATCAGAAAATAACTGGTCATAGCAAACCACAAGTAATCACTGATTGCAATGGTCGACTATTCTCTGAGAGTTATCGAAAGTTTCTGATTTTTGTTGGAACAAACCTATAACAGAGTCAACCCTGAGACGTCCTAGTGTAAGCAAAATTATAGTTCGCAGTACTTAACTGGTCCACTTTGTTGTAAGGTGCGAGAAGGTGGCGCGCACGTTGACACGGAGCTAGAGAGGGTTCCTAGATCTCGAAACTGTTGAAAAAAGCGCGTACTATGGAGCAGTTTCAAAAAACTGTCATTGCTTGACAAATTCATGACTCTGAAGGATCAAATATCTATATAACCGTTTACTTGACTCGGCTAAAGTCACAAATTTTACATCTTTTATCTCCCAAGTTGTTTTTGGTACGTACTTCTGAGACACAATGTATATTCCCCAATAAAATAGCACTTCTAGTATTTCGAAGGTACATTCGAGACTTTCCAAGCGATATCCTAAACATACATGTTTATCATAGCTTTCAAACAAAATTTTAAAGGACCCAGACCTTTCACATTCCAGTCACTGTACCTGTCTAAATACCTGACAAATTTATGGTAAATTCCTATCATAACTTTACTGTTATAATATGTCAACTATTGAAAATTCAAGTCTGGCTTTCTCCTGATAGGAAACTTTATCGTTAGACCGATATGTGGCCTGGAAACCCGCAAAATAAATTTTAAAACTTTTTAGCTGGAATAGACGTCATTAAAATAGGGTCGATAAAGCAATAATGAAACTATTAGAACGAGCTATAAATGTTAAGACATACACACATAAATGTTAACATCCGTGATTACTTAGCCAATTCAGTTTTTAACTCAGTTTGGTGGAAAATTTACACGTTTTGAATGAAATCTGTTACTGTTGACTTTAATTATTTATCTGATTTGTTGTAAAAACTCCCCAAGTATTGCTATGCGATTTCTATGAATTATACAAGGTGATTCATGAGGCCATGCACATAGGTACTCCTACCTCATACGAGACCAAGTATCTGCTGATTGAGATTTCTTTATTTAAATTGACAGAAAGCTTGATCTGTCTCATATTTTTGGTGAAATGTCACATGTTTTAATAACTATATACACTGTGTTCATTTGAAAAGGACCCACCCTTAATATTTCAAAAATGGGTCATATTAGAAGGAAATGCCGAAACACGTCAACTTTTAACTTGAGGGGGACACTTTTTGGCGCTAATGTCATAAATGTCAGATTTACCTCCTCCCTACTGGAGACACCCCTTACATTTTTTCAAATGGCATTAGGTATCAAGTCACACCTCATTTAAAAGGTCTGGTGAATCTCTATTCAATCATTTTGTTTTGCCTTTGATACCCGCCTTCCATTGTTATTTAATCTTTGTTTGAAATTGGCTCTCTTTCAACTTTTATTGCCTGAATGCTAACGGTGGTCAGTTTGACCACATGATTAAATAGCAGTTTTTTCTTTTTAACAGTTGTCTTTTTACTATTTGTAAATTTTTTATCATTTAAAAAGTCTTTCTATCATAACACAATACGGGGGCATACGAAAAATTGAAAGAGAGCCAATTTTAAACAACGATTAAATAACAATGGAAGGCTGGTATCAAAGGCAAAACAAAATGATTGAATAGAGATTTACCAGACCTTTTAAATGAGGTGTGACTTGATACCTAATGCCATTTGAAAAAATGTAAGGGGTGTCTCCAGTAGGGAAGGGGTGAATCTGACGTTTATGACATTAGCGCCATAAAGTACCCCCCTCAAGTTAAAAGTTGACGTGTTTCGGCATTTCCTTCTAATATGTCCCATTTTTGAAATATTAAGGGTGGGTCCTTTCCAAATGAACACAGTGTTTAGTACAGTTGTATTGAAAAAAATGAGACGACATTAACGTCATCCTAATTGCGTAGAACCGACTGAAGTTTGAGACTAACCGATATCAAAGGTTTCAAAAATGCAACTCAAAGACGTAGGCCTCATTGACATTTGATAACCTTAAACTCCAGCCCGTATAATAGACCATTCCAGAATGACGTCACTAACAGGTCGGCCATATTGTGCTGGAGGGCACACAGTTACTCTTCAATTAACAATTGGTTCTTGAAGGTGGTGTCACGAGAAAGTGTCGCGGACAATTGGGCGCGTAGCAAAATGTCGCCGGCGAAAGAAGAGCGCCGACGAAAAAGATCGCGAGAGAAAATGTCGCGTAAGAAATATACATATGTAATAGTTTGATATGCATACATTAGCCCAAATTGTATGCTACAAGTGTTTAAAAGTGTAACATCTTACACTTTGTAGCATTTGTGTTCCAAATTTCATGTAACTTTCCTTCACACTTTATCCAGGCTTAGGACTGGTAGTTCATCACTGACGTGTTTAAATGTTTATGTTATTTTTTTTTCACTGATTTTTGGTTTGTTTTTTATTTTTTTTTACTTTTTTGTTGTCTTTTCTGTACTTGAGTAAGTCTGTAATGATAAAGTCGGCCGATGGGTCTTCACCACAAAGTCTTTGTCATTATGGGCTATTCTTATAAATATTCCAAATTTGGGCGATTGCCATATTGTTGGCAAATCGTCTTGATTCGTTGCGCCGATTCAAGCTTTCTTCTTTCTTCAACCCATAAATTTGGATGTGCTGCATTCAATACATAGGAGAAGCTATTGTGCCATCCTTCGACAAAATTATTTGTTCGCGGTAGATCTTCGTCTATAAACTGAAAGATTCCGAAGATTTATGGAAAACATCGACTATCTTCTTTGGTGTCGTCGATCCATACGACCTATCCATACATCTTCAAAATAATTTATTAATGACAATAGTGAATTTTCATTTTGAATATAAAATTCGCTGTCCAATAACTCTACAACAACATTTTCTTCGGCTAGGAAGGCCAGAGCAGCCAATTGTAGATAAAGAGCAAAATTTGCGTCTTCGGTATACATTTGTCGCAATCCTGTTCCTTGCATGTTTCTCCACAAACATTGAGTGTAATGAAAGAAGCAACCACGTATTCTGACTTCCGAAAACGCTTCTTGTACGGCATTAATTGCTGATCGTCCAAAATCCACCATTATCGTAGTAGCTCGTAACGTTTTCAATGTCTGGAAGAGTCGAATGTATATTCCCTGAGTTTTATTGGGAAGAAGAGCAAAAACAGTCGGTATAACGCTGCTATACTGTACGCCATGGATTGTATACAACTGACCAAACAATAGAGGAGCACATTTAAATGTCACATCAGCATACCAATGGTCACATCTCTGCATAAAAGTTGAATTTCTTTCGGTGGAAAATATTAAAATCCTTTGTTCATTTGGACCACTATCAAATATCAGAAACGGTTTACCATTGCTATTTCTGGTATGTTTTTACGGAATAATAAGCTCGGTTAAATTTTTAGGATTTGCCGGAAAAGCTTCTATTCTTTGCCGTGTGAGTTGAACAGTTCGCTTTAGGGATGACATGGAAGGTAACTGTCCAGCTGCTGCAACAGAAATTTCTTGTGAAACAATTGCTATTATACCTTGTGTTGTAAGGTCAACTTGGAAAGGTCTTCCATTCTATTACAAGCTCCCTTTGCTTCTATTACGGATGCATCTGCAACATAATTGGGACTTGTACTTTTTACTTCTCTATCTCCCACTGTGTGAACATTTCCGGTGCATTTATATTTATTCTATTTAGTACCAAATTGTTTTTTTCTCTCTATGGATACATCCATTGTACACCAACATATTGGCACCTTTTCACTTTTAACGAAATCTAGGAACATCTTCATTACATCGATAATTCAACGAGTACTGAGTGGATATTGTGCGCGACCAATTGTCGGCGACCTATTTTCGTAGATCCCTTAAAGGTATCTAAAATGCCATCTTTGTTAAGCCTGGAATGTGGGTAGAAAGAGATAAGGTATCTATTCTTCGACTTCCGGCTTTTTTAACGAAGCGAAGGGACCATTTAATTGATCTCTCTGATCAACGCCGCGATGCTTGGATTAATGCTTGAGAACGGGGCCACTTCAGTGAATCACAACTTTAAACTGGACATTTTATCGTAGGTTAGTTAGTATACCTATATCAGTAAATTTTTGTTCATAAATCACACAACTCCAATTTAACAATATGGCCGACCTGTCAAAGTTATGTGTTCAACTCATTTAATGTTGAGGTTTATATATAACCTAGTCTATTTTTGAACCATTAACACCTAGACTGATGGCTCAAGGATATACAAAGGACCTAACGAGGCCCAGGTGCTGGTACAGTGGAGTTGCCCTACTTTCCCAACTTATCAGACAAGGTAGGAGTAGGTACAGTTTCTAATGAGTCACCCTGTATAAACAACAACTATGTGTTCGTAGCAGGCTGGTTTTTGTTGAGAAGTACACAACTTTTGGTTTCATTTGCTTCAGAGCAATAAGCTCACCATTGTTGTTAGGATTTGGCTATGCCCTCGATATCAACATATTAATATTATTTCTATTACTATCACTACCTGGAGTTCACTAAATAGCGTAAATACGTCGAAAGTTATTAATTGAATATCTGTGCTACTTATATAAATGTCACGGCAGATTTATCACTTCTAAATATATTTGAATGGTAATGGTATTAGGGTTCTAGTGTCCTCGCTACCTGCGGTTCACTATACAGTAAGAAACTAGCGAAAGTTGTTAACTAAACACTTATTTACATGAAGAAGCGGTAACAATTCTGTTTAATTCCTTGAATCACCCTGAAGTGTTTCAGACACGTTTTTGAATTTATAATGAGCTCTTCAGGTATCAATATGATAAAATTTCACTGTCATTTTTTTAGACACATTTAGGGTATCAAAAATATTCCAATTTTTGTGTACAAATCTAGCCTATGAATAGATCTATAAACAAAAATTAATACTCACGTAATATCGGTTTATCAATTTTTAAAGGTGACGTTGAAAGCCCTTGGCTGGGAGAAAAACCGATAAAATATCTCCCGTATTTTCTTCGTACCATTTGATAAGCCTCGGGATGGAATAAATGAGGCGAAAGGGTAAATTGATAGTGCTACTATGGTCTGCTGTAGTCAATACGATCAGAAATTAGATCGTCGTGTTCTTGTATTATTTCGACCGTAATAATTATATTTATTGGGGCTGTTAAGAACAGCTAACGTCTTTGGCAATGAAAATTTTCTTATAGGTAATCAATCATTGTTGCCTCACTGCCTTCTTAACTTTTTTTTATCATTGAATGTACCGGCTATTAACTATTCAACATAGGAGGACCGACTTAAATATAATTAAACATTAAATCTTGAAAATAATAGTAGGAGTATATTACATCGAGCCTTTAAAGCATGAGCATGAGCACTTCCAAAACTCATAGTCTTACTCTGGTTCATGTATTTTTTTATCTTGCTTGGTCCTAGTTTTCCAAGAGTATCAATGGTTGCCTTGAAGCTGATACCGCATAAGGCGATAAACAAAACGCTCCTTTCTTTGCTAGCTCATGTGCGATCTCATTTCCTTTTTTTCCAGAGTGTTCTGGAATCCACAAGAAAGTAACGATGTTGTTCTCGCCTACTTTATTGAGTTTTCCTTGTCATTCCCATACCATTTCGAATTGATAATAAAAGACCTGAGTGCTTTAGTGGCTGCTTGACTACCCTAACTTTCCTATGGTGTAGATTTTCGCTTGCAAGATGATTGGGGTTTTTCGCAAAAGCTCCAGAGTGCTTTTCTATACTTTTTACTGAACTTGAATATTTTTTGCAGTGTCTAAATAATTGTATTTAAAAGGGAGATGCCGATCTCTAGAATTGAAGGCATAGAAGGTAATTCGATTGAGGTTAATTTGTACGGGTTTTCCCCCGAAATTCAAATCCTTACAGCTTCCTTCAGTATAACTGTTTGCGTTCGTCGTAATAAGAACATCCTCGATTCTGATTGTTACGAGCTTTAGAAGTTAATAAAAGGGGAAACGATTATGGAGAGATTAAAACTTTTATTAATCAGGGGTGATATAACCGAAAACAACGAGGCACGAAATCAAAACAAGAAATCTCTTTGCTTGTGGCACGTTTTTTACTTTAGTTAGATCAAAGGGAAATTATTTGTATGGTAGAATATTTAATTTAAATTAAATTCACTAGGTACCAAATTTGTTTTTTTTTAATCGTAATTAAACGGCTTAAATTCACAGCAATTTTAACAGCTGTAATTTAAAATAAATTTTATGTCATATTAACGTTTTCCGCTTCATATTTCACCTGTTATCTTGTACTGCTCTTCTAACCCCTCCTTTATTTTTTTTTGTTACTCTTATCTTCAACTTTAACCTTCTCCAAAACTTTTTGATTTGACTTTCGTGTTTTAATTTCCTCCCAAATTAAATTAAAATTATCCATTATCCTCTAACAGCATGGCTTATCGTATTTGATACACCACATTTATAATACTGCTAGAGACTTCTATTGATGCAGATGCGGATTTGCAGACTTGGCCGCCCTAGGCCTCAAGTCATGTAGTAAGTACCCGTCACCAGCCACCCCCTTTTTTTCAGTTAACTATAATATCTGCTTGTTTGTTATATTTTTCGGAGTATCAAGTAGTTTTTTGTGACGATTGGCCTCCCCTAATATTTGGCCGCCCTAGGCTCGGGACTACTGAGGTTTAAGGCAAATCCGCCACTGCTTGTGTAAGAATTTCATTTTGTTGCAAGGCTGAGACTACTGGCATTAATGCCTGATTTCACCAACCATTACCTAAAGTCGGATTTAGGAACTCCTAAGTGCAATTTACGTTTCACCAAACTTTAGGCAATGGTTGGTGAAATCGGGCATAAGAGTCATTGCGCTAAGTGAGCTCGCGCCAAAAAAGATTTGATGTACTGAACGACCCTGTAGAATTTTTTTTAAATTGTTTGAAACTTGATAGTTTTTTGCTCAATACATAAAATAGTATAAATAGAAATAGAAGATATTCTAAAATGGGCTTTAAATTTAAAAGGGCAAATAACTCTTACGGACTACAGTCTGCTGCAAAACGACTACCGTATCTTTGTATATTGTGTCCCAAATTCGAGGCGTATCATTGGGATCTCGAAAAGGGGAAGAGAAACGGTGAAAATTTGGCAAAATTGCGCATTTGAGGGAACAATACACTGCCCTAGACGATTTTTGTAACACAGTTCAAACAATTATTTTTATGATGCTAATACCTTCCAAATAATAGCAAAAATATTCATAAAACCATACGTACCACTTTCCAATATGTTCTTTAGATCCTTTTTTCTTCGCAGATAGTAAATTTTATGAGGGGTTATCTGTCTGTATCTGTATCTGTAGATTAGGGAGAGTGAATTTAGCCCCACAGCACTTAGGCCACATGTGACCCATTGTACATTCTCCCGAGGAGTTGTCCTCCTAGATCATCGTCCATCCTGTCCTTTTCAGGAAGGTGGACAGGTCACTAGGAGACCTCCTTTATATCGGCAGGTGTAGGCCGAGACTCTCCGAACACACACTCTTTTATTGACGATAACTCCGGGCACTCACATAAGACATGCCTGACAGTTTCATCTTCTTGTTCACACATTCTGCATAGAGGTGTATCCACTAGCCCCATAGTTTGGAGGTGTTTCCTTAGTTGACAGTGGCCAGTCAGAAATCCTACTGTTAATCGTAGGTTTTTCCTGGCCATCGCCAAATATTTCTTCGGCACTAGCTTCCCAGGGTCGCCCAAGGTGATTCTGGCAAGACTGCATCCTTTGATTCCATCACTATGATGTCTTCTACATTGATACTTATTGCTCTACTAGAGAGGATTTTGAGTATCCGTTCTCCCACTACCAGGGGTACATTCCTGGAATTAAGTTGCTGGGTAATTGTTGGGAAGGTGGTTTTATCAAACGCTGCCTCAGTATCTATGAATATACCCAGGGTGGTTTCTTTATTGTCCAATGATCTTTCGATTCTGCCAACCACTTGGTGAAGGGCCGAATCAGTGGACCTTCCCGGAGTATATGCATGCTGATTTGGATGAAGTAGGTTGTGAACTAGCACTTCATCTCTTATATACCTCTCACATAGCCTCTCCATTGTTTTTAAAAAGATCGATGAGAGGCTAATAGGTCGGAAGGCTTTTGGTAAGGTGTAGTCCATCCTTCCTGGTTTGGATATAAATACCACTCGTACTTCTCTCCACTTTCTGGGAATATACCTCAGAGCTAAAGAGGCTCTGAATATTCCAACCAGGTGCGGCATAAGGATATCCATTCCCCTCTGAAGTAGGCCTGGTCTTATACCATACCGTCAGGTCCTGGTGACTTCAAAAAGGGGAGAAGCCCGAAATGGCCTACCTTATCTTGTCATCATCAATTACTGCACTAGCAAACTGCCAGTCGTATTGTGGGGGTGTTGTTGGTACTTCCGTCCAGTTCGTCGTTCCAGGAATGACAGGACCTGGGAAGTGAGTTTCCATGAGAATCTCAGCGCTCTCTTGGAGGTTGGCGGCTTTGTCGCCATTTTCCCTAGTCAGAATACCGATACTCTTATGGTGGTCTTTTGATAGTGCCTTCTGTAGCCTATAAACTTGTGGGAAGTCTTCAACTGCCTCACAGTAGGCTCTCCAGGCTGCTTTTTGTTTTTGTCTGCAGTCCTCTTTGAGTTTTGTTCGTTTTGACTTGTTAAAGGTCGTTCTCGCTGTCTTTCTAAGGTGTTCCAGTTCAGGGCACCACCAAGTATTGGTTTTGCTATCTGTCTGGACCATCCCCATCGGACAGGATTCCTTATAGGCAATATCTATTTTGTTTTGAATAGATACTGTGTTCCTTTCCAGTTCCTCATTATTGCCAGGAATCAGGACCTCCTGCAGAGCACCTTTTAAGAGGCGATTGTAGAGATCTACATCCGTCCTCTTCGGGTCACGGGATTTCACAGTGGTCCTGAGATCTTGGCTTACCGTATAGGTTCAGCCAGCGGTGGTCTGACATAGAAATGTGATCTGACACTTGCCAGTCCTGAATTTTGTTTGATATTTTAGCTGTCGCCTCTGTTTAAGTCTGTTAGATCTTTCTTAATTATATATCCATATAGAGACTAACCTCGAGCGTTGATCTCCTTGCTGCCCCAGCTCAAGTGGTGAGAGTTTGAGTCGTAACCCAAAATGAGCTCCACTTTCTGGTTGAGTCAGTGATCCACTAATACCTCCATCTCTCTAGTCGGTGGTAGGGTGGCTGCATCTGAAGGAGGGTAGACCGATGCGAGTATCAACGCCGTATATTTGCCTTTTCCATCTGGACATTCCACATTCCACACAAACAGTGGGCTCCCCATGTGTGCTCTTTCAGAAATAGAGTGTCATTGGTTCAGTGGATGAAAGGGAATAGAAGAAGTATGCCTTTTGCGGTTCCAATGGTATGGTGAAAACTCATAAGACCCATAAGACCTGTTCCGCACAATGCAGACTTACCAGTACCGACTGCGCCTTTGCATTGGCAAGATGTTGTCTTGGGAAATAATGGAGATAATAACGGCTCTTCAGGAAGCTCCGAGGAACAGTGTACCGACCCCTCATTCCCGCCAGGTTGCAGTTCTGGCGAGCCACATTTGATTGTTCAGAAAGAGTTAAATGATTTAGTACGTGATTTGGGGTTGTCAAAGCAACAATCAGAACTTCTTGGTCCCGTCTTTTAGATAAAATAAACTACAACCGCTACAAGTGGCATATATGTGGTGATTAAAAAGTTATCGCAATTTCAGTGGGACTTCAGGGAGGGCTTACGAAATATTGCTGTGCAGTGAATGAACACTATGTGAGGCAAATTTGGCCGGAAAGGTCCGAATTCCAACCGGAATCTCAAAATGTTAAGTATTAAGTATTAGAAGTATATCTTGTAGACCCAAAAAATGTCCTTTTGCCTCCGCTTCACATTAAACTTGGACTAATGAAAAACGTTGTGAAGGCTATGAATAAAGAGGGTGAAGGATTTAAATACCTAAGGCAAGTCTTTCCCCAGTTAAGTGGCGCCAAGTTAAAGGATATGGGTATGTTTATTGGGCCACAAACTAGAGAGTTGCTGGACGATATTAATTTTATAGAAAATCTAACCACGCAAGAAGTTAAAACTTGGAACTCATTCGTATGTGTCGTGAGGGGATTTTTGGGCAACAATATGGATGCAAACTACGAACAGCTAGTTAATGAACTTTTAGATTCCTATAAATCGCTTGGCGGGCAACGTGGTTAAGTGAATAACATTAATTGAATTTTCACCTGAATTAAACCCGAAATTTCGAGGGATTCAGAGTGAATCAATTAAATATTTACATACTCAAAGTATTGTAAAGTGAAAGGCTAGCTGGTGAGTACAAAAAAAAATCATATACAAGACGTTTGATCATCAAAGTACTAACAAGTGCTAGTAAGGTTACCTGGAACAGGCATTGAAAAACATTAATTACCATTTTATTGTTAATTAATGCTGGTCGAAAATGAAGCGAGGCTGCCGTATTTACAGAACGAGCTGGAAAACTACGAAAAATAAGGATTATATATGGAGGTCGACTTGAGACGGGTTGACTGGGGTCTGCTTTTTCCGCGACCAATAGCAGAAATGAGCGACATAAAAAGAATTAAAAAAAAATATTCCAAGAAATAGGTGGAAATATGAAGATAATGAACGATAAACTTGATTTTTTTTGTGGTGGAAATGAATAAGATAAAAGATGAAAATGAAATGCTGAAAGGATAAGTAGTGGAATAAGAAGATAGAATAGAAAAATTCTAAAGAGAGATTAGAGCGAAAAATATCGTAGCTAAAGGAATTACAGGCGAAGAAAAAGAGAATGATGCAGAAACCAGAGAAAAAATTGAAAAACTGATTAAAAAAATGGAAGTTGATGTTGGATCTAATGAATATATAAACGAAGCAAGAAGACTAGGAAAATACGTAAGAGATAGGAAAAGGTCAATATTAGTGGAACTAGCAAGCGGAAATATTAGAACACAGATACTAAAAAATACCAAACAACTGAAAGGTACGAAAATTTGGATTGATAAAGACTTTCCGAAAAGTGTACAAGAAGAGAGAAGGAAACTACTGCTCAAACTAAAAGAAGCTAGGAAAAAAGGATACAAAGCCGTATTAAGATATAATAAATTATTTATTAACGATGAAGTATACAAAAAAGAGGAGAATGAAAATAAGAAATATACAGCAACGGAGCAAGATGATGATGAAGGAAAATCAAGAAATAAGAGATCAATAGAAGACAGATCACCACAGGAACAAACCTTCAAAAGTCAAGTTAGAAAAGTGAATAAGATGACAACGCGAAAAAACTAGTTATGGCAGATATGGAAAATGAAAAGCAATGAGCAATGAAAAAGGACAATAATATGGAAAATGGACTAAATATAAGAGCATTAAAAACAATGAAAAATTGAACAAAATAAAAATAAAGAATAAAACAAAAATATGGAGTTTGGGAGTATGGAATGTAAGAAGCTTAAAAAACGAAGAAGTAGAACTAATAAATGAATTTGAAGAAAGAGGATTAGAAATATTAGTACTAAGCGAAACAAAGAAAAAAGGAGAAGGCAAAATAGCTCTATCAAATGGTCACACGCTACTATATAGTGGAGTGCCGATGAGTCAAAGAGCCTCAGCAGGAGTGGGTTGTATAATAAACAAAAATCTAGCACATACTTGGGTACCGAATGTCATTAAAAATTCATTTTCTCCATTACCATTTATCATTTTTTTCTGAGAATTTGGGAGCTGTCAGCGACGAGCAGAGTGAAAGGTTCCACCAAGATATCAGAATAATGGAAATTCGGTACCAAGTGCGATGGGATCCAGCCATGATGGGTGATTACTGATGGTTTTTGAAGAGGGAAGATAAAATAAAAAATTAAAGGTTTTACAAATAAATATTTTTGATTTTTTATAAATATGTTAGTTTAATATCAATTATACAAATATAGTCGATACACAATATTATAAAACCTGCAGTCATTTTTTAAATAAATATTAAACGTAACTGTTCCCTATGTGGTGTTTTTAATGTAACAAACAAACCATACGTGTTACATTTTTCTTCTGGCCATTTTCGTATTTAGATAGGTTAATTCTACTATAGTGTGCTATTCAGCCAAAAAATCTTTATTTGTCTACCAGTGAATTAGACGCGATCAGATTTCAAATATTTTCTTTCGTTTCTGAGATAATTGAAAACAAGTGATTTTTCGGATTTTTGTAGAGCAATTTTAAAAGATAACAAACACTGTTGTCTCTTTTTAGGGTGACGTTAATGTCATCTCTTATTAATACTTCTGCATTTTTTTTTAAACTGTACTATTATTTTTATAATTTATTTTGGGAAATCAAACCAAAATCTTTTTTATTTCTTTATTCCAACGTTTCGGTCGCGTTCACCCTAACTTTTCTACAGACTCTAAAAATCATAATTGCGGCATATCCAGCAAATTTCAATAAATTAGGCATTGCATTGAATTGTCGGACGGTTAAAGTCATTAAATTTTACTTCTAAGCAGATTGTTAGAGATGCTGTACACAGGAGATAAAAGACTAGCGAATCTGAAATTTATTATTCACATAAATATTGACAAGTCGATTACAAAGAATAAAAAAACACGGTAACTAGCAATTCTTTCGATAAATAGTCGACAATAGGAAACCTAAACAACGACAAATGAACCTCACTGTTTATTTTACTAAATTGGAAAAATATTTGCAGAAATAAACGAAGTTGGGAGACTGATAAGAGAAAATACATGTTGCTATTAGTAGAGAAGCGTAAATAGAAAAAAAAACATGTTCCCAAGTTAGTTTTGTTATTGGAAATTCGTAAAAAGCTTGTTTTTATTAGATATCGTAGGAGAGTAGGGACATACTTTGATAATAACTATTTTGTAGATTATTTCGTGCTATTTGGTAGAAACTAATATAAAATTCTTTGTTTCAGGTAAGTACACATCCATGTCACCTGCATGTGACGGTAAGCTTCTTCAGTATATATGTGTATGTATTTAAAGAAATAACTTGATTGTGAGATAAAACAAATGCTAATGGATAAAACTTAATTTCTCAGTAAGAAAACTCACCCTAATTTCCAAAACGATTCCAAACACTAAAATCGGCCAGAACACACACAGAGTTTATCTTTAAACTAAAATATAGCTATATTTGGAAAACGGATCTTTTCTGAGTGAGAAGTAAATTAAGACTGAACTAAAAAAGGTTTTGAATGACAATTATGAATACATAATATTCACACAAAGGTTGTTTACTACTTTCTTGGAAAGACCAAATTTTATCATATCAAATTTTTATATTTGACCCATAACTAAGCTAAGGGCACTTGAAGCCATCCCATAAACCAATTCACTCAAATTGATAGATAATTTTTACAGGCAATCCATAAAAAAATATAAATAAAATCACACATAACATATATATTATACAAACAACACAAAAAATAAAATTTTAGCACTTTGGCGCTTAACTAGACTAAAATATGAAAAACACGATGGCGATGAATTAAAAAACTAAGCCACCCCGGCACAAACATTATTTTTGACTTTTGACAGGTGGACAACAGACCAACGCAGCAAAGGTATTCATTGGTCTGACAACCTTAATATATTATGATCTGTAGATTATTTTCGGATTCGTGGATCATTTCCTACACTCTGTATAATAGATTAGTCGTGGACTAAATCCATTAGGAAATACAAAATAATATTTCTAGAGAATTACTTTTTTCGCATGTATATTTCGTTCAATAGTTCCGATAGATTTTATAACTAACTACAGAAATCATCATGATCATAAAAACTGTTCATGGCACGATTTGAATGTTGTGAAAGTTTATCTTGAGCCAAAGTTAGTCAGAAGCAAGAGATAATTACTTTTGAAAAGTTCAGATAACAAAGACATTTGGTTTGAGGTTGCCGATGACAAAGCGTCTTGGTATGCAAAATGTTTAAGTTTCTAAGTTAAGTTTTCAATTCGCCAACGATGAAAAACGTTTTTTGATGATGTGGACGGACGAACCTAAAAAAGTAAATAAGATACTTAATTTGACGTATAGCAAACTTGAAAATCGTTTTAATCTCCCGACTAAATTTATCTTTAATGCTGAAATATTTCCCGTCTTTTATGTTGTTACCTTTTGTTGCTTCGACTTACTTTCCTAACGGTATATTTTCCGATCACGTTTTTCTGTAAGTTTAAGCTCATAATAGGGGGATGATGAAAAATTGGCGATCGTATTTTGACAATATCAGAAATCGATTTTAAATTTCCTTCTCAAACATTTACGACATCACTTTTTCCAATATACCTTGGGTAAAAGTGGTAGTTGAAAATCCACCATAAAATAAGTATCTAAAAAAACGTTTATTCGGAGAGTTAATTTCATTAATACAGAGAGTAGCGCAGCATTTTTTAATTAATTACACGTAATCGTCTCCCAATTACAAATTGATTTGATATATTTCGCTTGAATCCCGGAAATAATATATCGAATTAAATAAATCCCGAAATAATAGACCGGAATAAATGGATTTGGGAAAAATAGACACCGAAAAAATGGACTCGGAAACAATAGACCTGGGAAAAATAGATCTAGATTAGAACGATGAGGAAATTACTTTATGAAAAACAGAGCTGAAGATTTTAAAAAATCTATTAATAACGAAAATCACACTACACTATGATATATTAAAACATACTTTTCATAGATTAATCAACATATTTATAACCTAACATAATCTTGAAGCTCTTCTGATTGATTCGGCACCACCAGTCAGAGGCTTCGAATCATCAGTACCTCAGCCTTTAGCCTTTTGTTCTTTTTGTTGTACCATTTATGTGAAGAGACCAGTAGCTCTAATCAAGCTTAACAGTCTTCACTAGGTCTTTCTTGGAGAAATTCTCCCTTGGGCGCTCTAGTCTATATCTCCAATGATACAGTGCTTCACATTCAAAGATAATTTTTGACCTTTGACTTTGGCACGTGGCTCCAATACGACTGATGATTAGTTTGAATCCACCGAGATGTACAACCATGTGCTGCACTTTTTGGTACTCCAAATTCTGGTTCAGGACCAGTCAATTCTGTTTCAGACCCTAGCCTTGCTAGGGTGTCTACTCTCTCTCTCTCTCTCACTACCCTCTTAAGTGACTGATCTGATGGATGCTAAAGATTTCTGACTATCTAAGAAGCTCTTCTCCTTAAAAACAACCTCGATCGTCGCGAACCACATCAAAATTGGGAGAAAATTTTTCAGAACTATGTATTTTTTTAAAATCTTCAAGAATATTCGTCTAATCGATTTATTTGTAATTGGTTAGTATTTTGTCCCTTACAAACTGCGTCGAATGCCACAAAGCAAATCGGAATCGAACGAGCTGAACCCGAATTTTTCGAATTTTTCAGAGATTTTTTCTGGGAATTGGGTGAGGTTCATCTTAGACCGGTGATATTTTTTAAAATGTGATTGTGAAATAAGCGGTCCTGGAAATTTTGAATTCCCCGCCCCTCACTTTCGAAAGGTTTCTTACCTCTTAAGTCAAAATTTGATGCTTGGCTGATTTGAGTATGTTTTGCGGTTTTGCATCGTGTGTTTTTATTTTAATTAAAATGTTCGTGGACAATTGAAAGAATATAATATTGAATAACATCAAAAAGTTGCTGTAGAACCAATGGAAATGAGAAACGATGTTCGGCCTTAACAAAGTCTTCTCTTTTTCATGTCTCTAAAAAGCTAGACCAGGAAATAGTGAACATATGTCATAAAACGATTATAAGCTTAGATACTCAGTATGAAATAATTTTTGCCTTGCAAAACAAATCAATTTGAAGCACCCTATGTTTGCCAAAGTTTACAATAATCATTCACCCTATAAGTTCAATTACATTGTCAAGTCCAAATACGCGACAATTATAAAAGCAGATGTTAAGGAGAACGAGGCATTTTGCCAACTAGAACGATCGTCGAGATAGATAATTGCTCCTGTTGCTCTATCGACCAGTTTGTAAGAAATTTACAATTTAAAATTCATGGATCGCTGCCAGACTATCTGAAATATCCTTTTTCAATGACACTTATTATAATAGGAGAAGAGATGTTGAGTGAACAAGTTTGTTATTGCTTGTTATTCTTCTATACACGCTTTACGTTTCCAGTTTCACTGAAAGCTTTAATTATAGGTACTCTGCTTTTAGCACTTCACCAAAAGATTTTCTCGATAATTTCAGGCGATAACAAAAATAATTTATTAGGCTTACTCTTAAAACATTTCTGTTCTGATACCAGATCCGGTTCCGACAAGCCAAATTTAAAAACTCCGACTTTGGTTCCGATAAAACCACCTCTATAACACTGCTATATAGTTACCTTTTCATGCACTGGTTACCTTTTTAAATCTGTATTGATATCAACGACAATACTATTTTAATATCACCATAGCTAGAAGTCCTTATTACTCGTAATAGAAAAATGTTAAATGAAAGAATTTTCATAAGAAAAATCCCGATAAAACTGAAAGCAAGCCGGTTACGCCTTACGGTTGACATAATTCTTGATTGGAAAATATTAATTGGTTGTACCTACCCAGATTTTTCTGAAATACGAAATTAATTTGAAAGCATCCGGTCTTCGCTGTAGGAATTAAGATCAATTAAATGAGAGAATGAACGTCTAGACTCACATAATTGGATAATTACATCTGAAAAAACCACTAATGAGAGTCTGTAGACAAAATAATTTGTTTTTCAAGGCATGCCTGCTACACCGTTTTCAATAAAAATATTAACAAATTCATTGATCTGGGAATAGCGTTATCATAAATATGGGGACGCTCACCGAGTATGGGCGCTCACCGAGTATGGGAAATCTAATATTTTAAATAGACCTTACACAAATATGAATAAAGTCCTCAGATCGATAATATTAGGTATATTTTTTATGAAGATTCTATTGATTAAAGAGATGAGGTAGCATTTTTAACAAAGTTGTTGAATATCATATATTATTCTCCCATAGATATATATTGTACTTAAATTGAGATGATTATAAATGTAATGAAATGGTTACTTTTAGAGATTGTATCGTATGTACATGGGAATCTTATGTTATGTCCATCATTTTTAACAATAACGTTAAAATGATTAAATTAGATACTTTCTGTTAAGATATTTTTATGTACCCTGTATAAATCAGCTGATAAAGTTGATATTGGAAATGTCAGTACAAAAACATTGGTTGTTATGGACATTTTTATTTGATTAAATAATATGAACTGTCAGTAACTGGATTTCAACAAAAATTAGTAATTTCTATAATAAATAAAGAAGAAACAAAAGAATATTCGTTAGCAACGGGAAGGAGGCTAGGTGATAAGTAACTAAGGGGTAGACAAAAAAGTAATGGACGTTACAAGTTTAAATGTACGAAAACTTTAAATAAAACGGATAAAAAAAGATATAGTGAGTTAGAAATATCTTACATAACTTACCTTCGATTTGAATGGAGTAAAGGTTGTTGAAATTCAAGATTAAGAGAGATCATCCAGCAACAAACGATGGTAATGTAAATAATTTTATACTAAAACTTGTACCTAACAGCTGATTGTAAACCAGTACCCAGATTCGAGACGCTTACCAGTAATCTTTCCTTTGCGCAACGCAAAGTTTCTTCGCTTCAGAGAACAAGTCGTTTTCTATTTAGACAATACAGCTACCGGCGGTGTTTCGACAAGATATTGAGAGAGTTATTTTGTTTGTGCGGAATTGTGTTAATTTTATTTTAATATAGGTTGTAATAGGCTAGGAGACCATCCACGGATTGCAATCTGGAGATAGTTATTTAATTATCATTAATTTAATTTTGACGTTGAAGGTTGTTACATTTCAAATTTTACTCCTTAAATTTAGACAACTCACTTTACCCATATCATACCCTGAGATCTACATGCATGTGATACAGTATTGGAATTTAAACATTTCAGATCAATAAATACATCTTAAAATATAAAATTTGTTTGATTTGAGGTTCTGGTTGATACTGATACTTGTGGTATATAATACTATTCAATAAAATTAAATCACTACACATTGAATTATTGTTTACCATAACAATATATATACACATAGTTTCAGAATTTTCAAAAGCTTTGCAAAAGTTTCTTGGCTCATCATAAATCTAAAAAGAAAGAACCTGAAAATTAAAAATTATTAATTAGGTTATAAAGTCTGACACTGGTAAAAATAGAAGAAGTACACTTATGAACATATCTAACAAAGTGTGAATCTAGATTTGTCAACTCGAACGGAAGAAAGGAGATGACAACTGAAATTAAAACAGATGTCAAATAATTTTAAATTTTTTTAACTAAAAGATAAAAACAATAATAAATTATTTGGAAACATTAAAAATAAACTTTCATATCAGAAAAAGATTAAATTATAAAACAATCATGTCAAATAACAAAAATTTAAAATTATTAAATGAATTTGATTGGTCAGCAAATATAGAAAAACTTAAAAATAAAGAGACATATGGATTTTGAAAAGATAGAAAAATTTGATATTGGTTGCTATTGATTAGAAAACGGTTAGTTACAAAAAATATACAGAATTGAGAAGTATAAGCTTTTTCATGTTTAAAAATTTATTTAAAATTAGACTACGTTGTGTTAAAAGTGAAACTATAAAGTGATTTGGTGTTGCTAACCTTTCCTTAACAAGTTCCTGTTAAAAACAGAGGTTGAATAATCTCTGTAAATATAAAATTCCTTAAACAAACCATGAGTGAAGGTTCCGAGAGGTAAACAAAACTGAAAATCTTCCCAAGCCGACCCCGAAGCCATATTGAAGCCACTTCTACGAGGGACTCCAAGGCCCAGAAAGGTCTAAAACATAGAAAATCTTCAAAAAATAATACAAGATAAAAAGGTATTTCATAAACTATAAGTTAAATTATTAAACTTACGTGCGTGTGATTAAAACCAGAACTTAATATTTATTCATCTTCGTTACGATTACAATATCGTCAAATTTGTATATAAAATCTGTTAAAAACAGATGTTCTATTTTGTCTTTGGTTATTAGTGTTACATGTAAAAAGAGTTGTATAATTTTCATATATTTATTAGATATAAGAACTTCATTTAGTGTGAACGTTGAGCGAAAGATCATTTAGATAAGTGTTTTGAATTGTTTCTTATGTATTTACTTATCAATTCTATATAAATACGCCGTTCATTAAAAAATAAATTAAATAATATTTCATAAATTTCTAATATAAAGAGTTTTCTTCCTATTAAGTTGGCAAAACTGTTTCACAGTTGGATAGTTCCTATTATTCAAGGGCAAGGACACAGGACCGGCCTGAGGATATATTAAATAATAAAATAAAAAAAGAAACTAAATGAGCATTAGACACATGAACCCAACCTGAGGTGAAGAGTCATCATAAAAGGTGAGCGATGTATGATATCACTAATATTTAAATTAAAATTCATATTAATTGGCGCCCAAATAAATATATTACAATAAATAAATTAAAACACATATTAACAATATAAATTAAAAATTCATATCAATATATACAATGGCTTGACACCCCATGTGGGGTTTCGCCGCTTATGCTTTCTAGATCCGCTCAATTGGGGTGGATCAGTCCCCGTTGTACGTTTAAATTCTTTCACTTATGTCCCTCCATAATTTCCTATTTTTTGCTTTTTCTTTCCAGTTTGCTACTATTGCTCTATTGAGGTCCGCCTCTACCTCATTTTGCCACTTTGACCTGGGTCTACCGGGTCTCCTCCTTCCTCTTGGGTTCCACTGCAAGATATTGTAGGTTACTGATTTAGCTTCTTCTCTCCATACTTGTCGTAGCCATTTAACTCGTTGTACTTTTATTCTTTTTACAATGTCTTCTCCTTTCTATTCGTCCATAATTTCACGATTCGTTCTAATTCTATATTCATTCTCATTTATTTTTACAGGCCCCAATATTGTTCTCATGATCTTCCTCTCAGTTATTCTTAATTTTTCCTCTTCCTTCTTCGTTACCGTCATTGTTTCTGCTGAGTACATCATTATTGGTCTTATTATCGTTTTATATATATTTAATTTCGTTTGTTCTGTGAACATTTTGCTTTTAAGTAGTTTCTTATTAAGGTGGTAGGCTCTATTTGTAGCGATTATCTTTTCTCCAATTTCAGTGCTTCTATCTCCTGTGTTGCTAATCATGACCCCCAAATATTTATATTTTTTCTTTTTGGCTTAGGTTCCCCAGTCTCATTAGCTTTGTTTTACTTTCATTAATTTTTAGCACCATTTTTCCTCCTTCTGAATCTCCTTCCTCTCTTTCAGCATATTTTCCATGATACTTCTTGGTTACAAGCACGATATCGTCCGCATAGGCTATTATTTGGCTGCCACTTGATCTTAACCTACCCTTGTGTAGTTTTCTTATTGTGTATTCCAATGATACTTCACAGTATATTCTTTATAATCTTGCCCATTTACTTTTTTCATATTCCAGGCCCAATCTTTCATCAGTTTTGTGAATTGTGTCGACTCATTCAATTCATATTGACGATGCTCGCAAAATTTGGTAAACTGTTTCCATACGCTATTTTGACTCCTCACTGTATTATCAGGGATGGTAGTCTCGATTACCCTATCTATCTCTTCGTTTTTGGTATCTCCAAACCGATCCATTTCCAAACACTTCAACACGATTGAGTCAATTTAACGTTTAAGATATGGAGGGTAGAAGGAAGGAGCACCATCTGAATGTATTAAAACGTGTCCATCGAAAGGAAGCAAATTAAGGTGGCGCCATAGTAGCAAGTGGAAAGATTTTAAAAACAGCGCCATGAATTATTAGAGTAAGATACAAAATTAAAAAAGGAAAAACTACGTAAATAATTGAGATTTTAAATACTGCATATTTCTCAATTACACAAGTCACGAAAAATACTCAATTTTTCAACCCAGCACACTTCACTCGGTTTATAACCCTAAATTCACATCATTTCCATTAGCTACACGAGCGCCATTTCGGTGAATCTTCGAATTATAATTTGCTGTTTACAGGAGGACACTTTTTCAACTTGTCACCCATATAAGATGGTGCTCCTTCCTTCTACCCTCCATAGTTTAAGATGTATCTGTCAGATGCACAGGCTCCTTGGTATAAGTATAATGCTGAATGGTCGGTGGCTATTGTGCACCATGCAAATAGTCGCTAATAGAGCGTGTTGATTGGTCTTGTTAAACAGGAAACAAAAGTATGATTGGTTGATGATATATCCTGGTTTAAAGAACCGAGGCGCAGTTTACGGAAATTTTTAAACAAAGCAAACCTAAACCTGACAAATTTGTTCTGGAATTTCCCTTACCCAGTGTTGGAAAATTTTCGAAATTTTTGAGTTGAACCGAAGTCTCCCCATTGATGCTAGGTAACTTAAATAAGTTAGATAGCCAACAATAAAAATCTTGAGATCTACTTTTACTAGCCACCTATTGGTCTGATGACCGAACTACTGGTTGTAACTGTAAATCTTGTTTAGCTGTATGACTTGCTATGGAAAAGACATCACATCAATTAAGAAGATTATCACAGTTCGGTTAATGAGGAGTTTCTTCTAGCACTGCTTATTTGCTGATATTACCACGTTCAAAGAGGATTGAATAAATACTGTACGGGGTTATTCGACGGGAGACGTACATATTTTCCATGATTATCACACTCGAAATAAGAGACATAACCATAATTACTAAACTTGAATCTAATTAGTGTGGCTAAATATACAGTCTTTATGACATTTCATGTTCATTGTTAAGTAAATATCTGAATTCCACTCTTATTTTCAAAACAGCTAAAATTACCAAATTGAAATTAAATGTTATTAAGTGAAAACCGTAATTAACCTGCTTTTAAGCTCCATTGTTTGTTTATAGCTACCCTTGAATAATATTCCGTTTTAGTCCCTACTACAAGTATAAACACACGTAACTAGTATTATTCAACTTTTATTTATTTTTCTTCTACTTTCGTTTCTATCCTGAGAACTATATTTACCATTATTTTTGTTTTCTCATCATTTATATGTCAACTCAACCATTTTCCTCCATTCTTCAAGACCATAAATATAATTTCGGGGATAAAGTGATATTTTTCGGGTCATATAAGTTTACGGCGTCTCTTAAACTGCACCAACCAATTCACCCCAACCAGATGTTGTCTATATAGTTGTTTATTGCTATTATCTTGCCATTTTTGTTACTTTATTCTGAATATCTCCGAGTGCTATGAACAACTGTTGATTTGTTGGATTTCTCCACAGAGAATTTCCAAAGCAAAATGATCTCGAAGTAACTCATTAAAATATAACTCATTAAAATTTGCTCCTTTGTTATAAATGGAGCTTTTATGACAAATAATTCCTGAATGATATCTTAAGTTTCAAAAACGTTCTCTTTTTGGGATGTTTGAAAAGGATTGAAAGTTTTTTGCGAAAGGGTTTACAAAGAAATTTGTAAAAGTTCTTTATTTTTTTCCAAGTTTTAATCCTTTTAATATAATTTTACTTTTGTTTAATATAATTACAGATTCAGTTGTACATTTAAAAGAAGGATAATAAAAGTGCATAGGTACCTCGAAAAGTCAACTTTGGTATATATAACACATCTAGACGTAAGTGACTTTAATATTCAACCAACCGTAACGTCTACAACTCTGCTCATAAATCGAAAGTTTCTCATGTACCATTGATTGTTCAGCATTGTTCGGCTTCATCAACTAATTTAAATAAAGTTTTGTATATACAGGACTGTACCCCACGTTGGGCGCCAATTTGTCAAATAGATGTTTACTTCGAAATTAAAGGATTTGGGTTATAAATTTTAGATAAGTCCAAACAGGTCGATAGACATGTTCCACTATTCATTGTTCAACATTGTTCGGTCACATGAACTGATTTAAATAAAGTTTTGTATATACAGAACTGTGCCCCACGTTGGGCGCCAATTTTTAAATAGATGTTCACTTGGAAATTAAAAGATTTGGGATATTAATTTTAGAAAAGTCGAAACAGGTCGATAGACATGTTCCACCGGGTAGGCCTTCGATCATTCAACAGACTATTCGGGATTCAAACGTAGGATTGATGGGATGATAGGATGAATGAATTAAAAGATAAATAATTATTAATTAGTTTACATTTTTTGTTTAAGGTTGTTTGTGAAATTTATTTGATGTATATGCTACAGGCCAAACAGGTTTTTACGACAAACTAGTTCCTCCTAAGTGCGTTCGGAAAAACTAGTTTCTCCTAGGCCAAACTAGTTTATCCTAACGGACTTGGGATAAACTAGTTTTGCCGGATTTTATTATTTCATATTTCAGACCAGACTGGTTTTTCCTAGGACAAACCAAGTAGTTTGTGAAAGAAAGAAATAACAAAAAATAATTACTGAAAATTTCATTTATTACTGAAGTAATGAATTAGTTTTTTTAAATGGCGTGATAGTCAAAGAAAGTAAAATCAAATAAAAAGTTATCACTTCAGCAATACATAGTACCAGAAGTAGCCTACTTGTTGTTACAAGGTGTGCTCTTGGGACATTTTGAGTTGCACAAGATCTTCTTTTTCTTGCATAGGCATCTATTAGTTGAACAACTTTTCACACAGCTACACCTGAATCCTTGCCCTGACCCCTCAGAATGTTTAATTTCTGCCGTTCGTAATGAAATTTCTATTTCATTGTTGGCATCTTCTTGCAGGAGGAATTTTTGCGGGCAACTGTCAAATTGAGATCTGTAAAAATACAAGAGACAAACATACTAGTCATTATTTTATGGTAAGATATTTAATAACTTGAAAAACATCAAAGGATGCTAGCGGCGAATAAATGAAAAAATTTTGTATTATTCAAAAAATTTAAATTTATTTAGGCATTACGCGTTTTCGATTCTATATTACGCAGAATCATCATGAGTGCATTACTTGTCAGAAAGTAGAAAACGTCGAAAGCAACATTGCTCAAATAAGTAAGTAGACGAAACACATTTGAAAATACAAGATGCCAGCTGGTTTAGCTTTTGTTAAAATAGCATCTTGTATTTTTAAACGTGTTTCGTCTACTTACTTTTTTGAGCAATGTTGCTTCGGTCGTTTTCTACTTTCTGACAAGTAATGAACTCATGATGATTCTGCTTGAAGAATCGAAAATCCGTTATGCCTAAATAAATTGAAATTTTACCCGTCATACAAAATTCTTTCATTTCTTCGAGGTTAACTATTTAATATTTTACCTAGAAAAAATATCCAATAATATTAACTAGCATACAAACTCTGCAGAACCCCATGTTTTGTACCTATTTTGTAAAGTCCATCATCATTTACTTGAAGTACAATACCAATGATATTTCTAAGCTCCCCTCTTCCTTTGTTTACGACGGGTATCGGTATCTCCTACTTTGGCTGGTTGGTGTAATTTATCAGAGGATGACTTCATCCTATTAGCTTGTTTCTCTTAATTTTCTTGAGCTATTTTGCGGGCGTTTTCAATGCGTTCTTCTGCAAGGTTCTCAGTATCATGGTTCTCCCTCTCTTCAGTGTCATGACGATCGTCAATTATTACTTGATCGTCAATTACTTGATTGTTTACCATATCATCTTCTTGATTTGACTCTTCTTGATCCACAAGTCTTAGTAGATCCTCCTCATAATGAATATTTTCAATCGTTTCAGCTGGCAATGAGGTGGTCTTGAGTCCAACTCTAGGCTCGATTCCAAACATTGCCTTGTAGGGTTATTGTTTGATTCCTGAGTGAGAAGAGCTCTATTTTTCATGAACTGGACATATCTCAAGCCTTCAGACCATTTGGTGGAGTTATTGTCTTTCAACCAGACAGCAATCATGTTTTCAACGTCTTGATTGGCACGCTCTACTGAGCCTTGGCTCTGACTATGTCTCGGCTTTTTTTGAAAAATTTTCAGTTCTGGCCATAGACTGGCTAGCTCAGTTATAGCATGGTTAACAAATTCTCTTCCGTTATCAGATTGTAGAATGTAAGGGGCTCCAAAAGTTAGAAAAATATCATTGAGGTGGTAGGCTACCTCTTCTGCTCTCTTGCTTTCTAATGGGCGAATTAATACGATCCTGGTAGACCATGATGAATTTGAATTATCCATCTGGTTGGCTCTGAAAGTCAATTAAGTCCACCTGGCATCTACTATTCATTTCAGAATGAAGAATTGGTTTGGATACTAATCCTCTCTTTTCTTGGCATCTCTCACACATTGAAAAATAAAGAAGAATCATTTGTTTGGTGATATTTGCATATTTCTTAGATGTTTCTGCCAAAAGTCTGTCTCTTCCACCGTGTCCTACTGCTACGTGTGCAGCATCAATCACGTCATACAAGTCATCCACAGTGAGATAGTGTTTGATAGTTCCTTCGGACCGTGAAACTATTTTCTTGACGTTTCCAATGCTAAGCACACCAAACCTCTGTAATCTCCTTTGTTATATTGGGGTCCTTATCTCTGAGCTCTCAACCTCCTCCACTTCAGAAATAAGCTTTAAGTACTTTTCATTTGTAAGTACGTTATAATGCGTCTCTTTCTTAGAGTCGTCTAATCTCGAAACTTCTTCTAAATTTTTTTGCCTCAACTGCTTTTAATCCATATTAGTTTCAAGTGGAAGGTACACTGGTAAAAAATAATATAATACTTAATTAAAAAAATATGAAAGAAAAGGGATTTTTCAAAAACAACGCTTTATTTAAGTGTACTGAAAAGTAAAAACTAATTTTTCGGTAAAAAAAGCGTGGGCGCCTATGTACAAAATCCTGTTTTTAAATTAAAATAAATGACAAAGAGATATTTGACAGTTGGATCGGATTCGCGATTCAAACGTAGGGTTGATGGGATGATAGGATGAATAATTGAAAAGATAAATAATTATTAATTAATTTACATTCTTTATTTTAAGTTGTTTGTAAAATTTATTTGTTGTTCATAACACATCTAGACGAAAGTGTTTTTAATATTCAACCAACCGTAACGTCTACAGCTCTGCTCATAAATCGAACGTTTCACTTGTACCATTGATTATTCAACATTGTTCGGCTACATCAATTAATTTAAATAAAGTTTTGTATATACAGGACTGTGCCCCACGTTGGGCGCCAATTTTTAATTAGATGTTTACTTGGAAATTGAAGGATTTGCGATATAAATTTTAGAAAAGTCAAAACAGGTCCATAGACATGTTAGACCGGGTAGGCCTTCGAACATTGAACAGACCTTTCGCGATTCAAATGTAGGATTCTCGCTTTTCCCCACCATGCTCTTAAACAGACAAGGTAGATAAATCTTAACCAGCTTAACCTACTTTTCTGTATTCAATTAAGTATGAAGATTGTTTTAGTTGTTATCAGGAATTACTTATAATGTTTTTATATTCTATTGTTTTGAAACTGGAATATTAACAATTTTTGTCAGTTCTACATTGTAATGCAGTACACCCGTGTGGAATATTTCAAATTTCTTTCTAATAGCGCCATTAAAAACAAATTAACCTACTAATTTCACTATTCCCGCTGGACTTATCCAAACTGTTTCTGCGCTGAGATAAATTTAGGGGCCCTACCGTAATACTTTTCGCGAAAATTACGATTTACAATAAGGAGTCTTCAATCACTTTATTTATTTTTATTGAATTCATAACCATGTGAAATTTTAACATAATTTTGTAAAAATTGTTACCTATAAATTTTCATCCTCATGCAAGAAGAGTATATTTGAAAATATATATGTACACCCACGATATATTTTCAAATATACTCCTCTTATTGTCAATTTGAAATCGAAACTAGTGGACGGAAAAACCGAGAACTTTTATCCTATTACAGTTTTCTTTATTATCCAGCAGCTGACTACACATTTTCACATACAACAAAAAAAGTGAACACCAATATACGTCTACAGTTTTCACTATATTTTACAGTTTCTTCGTCAAACAACTCACAGATGGCTCTTCCAACGCCGTGGATAGATTTCCACTTGTCTGTTGGAAAAACGGCAAGAACGCCATCTACATTAGAATTAGGGAACATGGGAGGGCGCTGTTATTCTACACAGTGCAGTGAACTTATTGATTTTATTAACCAGAGCTGGATCAATATAAGAGCCATTTGAAATGAAGAGGTGGAATAATAATATCAAACTTGAGCGTTTCTGTGGAAATTTTTCAAGAAAAAATATATTAATATAGTTTACGGATGTGATAAGGATGAACGAATATCGTTCTAATAAGTAAAATGGAAAATAATTGACACCAGAAACTAGACATTGTTCTTTAAGTGCAGCTTTGTAATGGTATATTTCAACAGCACTAAGAAATAACAGTTACAGCTCTATTCATGGTGATACTTTTTTCAAATTGTTGTCTCTGGAAGTATTTGAATAGTTAATAAGTACATGCAGACAGACACATAAGAGCAAAGACCGAGCTTGAAATATAATAAAAAGCACAAGGTTCACTTGTTGAATTCTCCAATATTCAAAGTTTATATAAACAAAAATAATTAGAATATACAGGCTGCGTACCATTTATTATGTACAAAGTATAAAAATACTTACACAGTGCAGTGAGATATTTATCGTTTTATAAGAGAAATTCTTTATTTTTGGTTTTTTTAAACAGATTAATCCTTATCTCTTCCATTAGATTTACCACACACAGGGAAGAATCGGTATAGAAGGCGAATGATTACATAAACCATTTTGGCTTCTGCTTTCGACACATTCGCCCATTTTGATGGTACTATACTTTTACATATTTTCTTTGTTTTCTACACTCTACAAATCAGTCTATTACTTATAACAACAAATTAATCCACTTGTCGATATATCCGAAACTACTACTCTTCTGGGCAAACTGATCATAAAATGCGCATGTGGAAATTTAAACAGTACGGCTAGACGTAATTAGTTCATCATAACCGAACAATCTTAAACCCTCCCGATTCATAGAAAATCGCGCTAGAAAACTTGCCCCGCTCTCCCCTAATCGTGAACGAAGAAAGCTCCCAATTTTAAATCATCATTTAACTCTACAGGGTGTTTCCTAAGTAATCTAAAATATTGTAATCGGCGCTTCGTCACTCCATTTTAAGACGAAAAGTTCTTGTAAACATGTGTGATAAGTCTTGTCGTTAATGAGATACAGGGTGTTGGATTGTTTGTAATAAATGAGCTCTGACTGTAAGTGAAATCCATTTTTCCTGGTGACGCTACTGGTTTTTAAAAGTAATACGAAAGAACATGCTTATTCTAAGTGGCCTTGGGAATAATGTTGACAAATACTGTGTCAAACCTAAAGACCAACGCAAAAAACGAATAAGAAATTTTTATCATACGGATTTTTTTGTGTTAAGTTAACAACGATGCCTGCGTTTACTAATGCTGAAATGGCTAATATGCACGTTTTGTATGGATTAGCGAATGGTAATGCCTTAGAGGCTAGACGTATTTATTCCCAGCGTTATCCAAATAATCGTTTACTATGTTCTGATACTATGGTGGATCAAAAGTCCTTTTGTACTTTCACTATTTATTTTTAAAACTCTTCTTGTAAAACCACATTTTTACAAATACCTTCATTAGTAATTAGAATGCAATGTCAGTATGAATATATATATATTTTATCGATTTGATGTTTAAGCACAAAGACTGATTATATTCAACCTATATTTTCGGAAGACCACCTATAAGTAATTTATTATAGTTTTGAATGAAGTCACGTACCGATAATACTCGTGTCTAATTGTTAAGTCAGTTAAATATTGAAATCATTACAATGATCTACAGGGTGTCTACAATACGTTTACTAAGATACATATTCGTTTACAAGAAACTGGAACTTTTGCTAAATCAAAGAATATTATTGGACTACCCAGAAATGTGAGAACTCCACAATTGGAAAAACAGATTCTTCAAATTATTAACCAACATCCAGAAACGAGTACCAGAAAAATTGCTGATGAAGTAAATGTTACTAACAGAACTGTTTGGAATATTCTAAAAGATAATTTATTGTATCCGTATTACGTTCAGCGTGTTCAACATTTGCTACCTACTGACTATCCGTTCCGTATACAATATTGCCAATGGATTTTAATGAAAATCGCAAACAATCCCAATTTTGCTATCAATATTCTGTTTACGGATGAAGCCAACTTTTCAATACATGGCATTATGAATTTTCATAATGACCACATATGAGCAGATGTAAATACACATGCCATACGTGTAAAACTATTCCAACAAACATTTTCGGTCAATGTTTGGCTTGGCATCATCGAAAATTATTTAATAGGACCATTTTTCCTTCCTGCATGGTTGACCGATGAGACATATCTTCATTTTCTAGAAAATGAACTTCCAGTTCTTTTGGAAGATGTACCTCTTATTATTAGAAGGCGCATGTGGTTCTTGCATGACGGTGCTCCTCCACATTTTGCAGTGATTATACGCGAGTTTTTAAACATCGTTTTTCCAGACCATTGGATCGGACGAGGATCTCCACACCCGTGGCCCCCTAGGTCACCTGGACACAATCCTCTGGATTTTTGTGTGTGGAGATATCTAGAATCGCTCATTTACACAACCCCGACACTAAACTGTAATGTTTTTCGTAACAATCCTGGTATCTTCGAACGTATTCATCAATCCATTAGACGTCGAGCGGATGCTTGCATTTTGGCTGGAGGTGCACATTTTGAATATTTGCTCTGAAATGTACTATTTTTCATTTACGTTTAACACATGTTGTTGCTTCTAATAAAATAATAAAACAATTCAACACCCTGTATCTCATTAACGACAAGACTTATCACACATGTTTATAAGAACTTTTCGTCTTAAAATGGAGTGACGAAGCGCCCACTACAATATTTTAGATTACTTAGGAAACACCCTGTATAGTTTTGAACAGTAAGTACCTATATTTTGTCTCTAATAAATAACAGAAAAATATACCTTGTTTTCGGTATTTCTGCTAATCAAGCCATTTGTTGTCTCTGAATTAGTCGAAGTCGCTTATATGGAGGCTTCTCAAATAAATTAGAAGTTTGTGGCAATAAATTGGTAACATAGCAAGCAAACACAACGCTTAATTTACTGGAAACTTCAGAACGGGACGTCACGTTTATCGAAATGAAAAATTATCACTTTTACATGCTATTTGATATCCAAATATATATTATGTGATATCGTTCGAGGGTTTATTTATGGATATTACGTTATTTGGGACGAACAAATATAAATTTTGTATATTTTTAAGGACAGAGACGTCTAAAGTATCCAATATCATACTAAATCGTCGATTAACTTTAAACTGTATACTAAATAAGCCGTCCTATAGTTTATATACGTCAACACAAATCCTTTTTACTCCGTAATTCAACTCCCTACTCATGGTAAACTGCTTTTACTAATGTCAACAGCAGTTAATTCACCCGCATTTAGATACAAGAGGATTATTACTTTGATACCACTATGTATAATAAAGTTAGAATAATTCGTATTCAACTTTGTTTTTGAAATTTTTTCCAGGTCAATATGTTTTCGGGTGGTTTTTGTTGATGTGTTAGTTGTAGATGAAAGGATACAGCAACTCTTTTTTTTCGGGTCGAGATGGGAAACTCATGTTCGAATGGGTCCAGGACCCAAACCCACCTCAAACTCGCCGTTACCTCCGCCTCGGAATCACTACCCTAGTATACTTCGAGACGGGCGGCGGTCCCTCGCACACTCCGCTCACACCGTCGTCTTCTCCCTAACTTTCATCCCTACCTCTTATGCGATATCGAGTCCTTCTGTCCCCCTAACCATGTTTTCTTCTACGCCACTTACCTCCATCCATTCCTCCTCCCCTCTCAACATTATCTCCACGATAATCTCCCAATACACCGCCACCCCTAGTTTCCTCTCCAACTTCTTCAACACTTCCTCGTTCCTCCAGCATCTAAACACATGCCCCACATCATCCTCCACTTCACACCTCTCGCACACTCCAGTCTCTCTTTTTCCAATCTTGTGTGTGTTTCCTACTCTCGACCCATGTCCAGTGAACACCTGTGTCAAGAAGTAGTTTACCTCCCCGAATTTCCGGTCCGTACAATCTCTCCTATTCCCAATCGCTTCCTTTAGCGCGCCCTCATACTCCTCCAACCTTCTCTCCATTCCTGTACTTCCTCCTTGGTCGCATCCCTCCAGCGTTCACTTCTGGCTCTGGCCATCACGTCCAATGGGTAGGTCCTTGCCAGCACCGCTGCTGCCAGTCCACTCACTCTCCTGTACCCCTGCATCACCCTCTCTGCACCCGCAGGATAGGCCTAACCCTCACATTCACTCCCGCTCTTTCACCCCACACCTCCGCACCGTACAGCATACTCTGCTCTACCGTCCTACCAATGATCCACCTCTTCAACTCTTCCGGCCCCTTCACATTACAAATCAATCTCCCCAGCCATGCTGCCCTCACTTTCCCCTTTTCTCCCGCCTTTAACATTTGTGTTCTGAAGGATGATTGACTATCCATCCACACCCCTAGATATTTCACAGACTCCTCCATACGAAATCTCCTTTCCTCCAACATCACCCCCACTTCCCTCGTCTTGCTCCGTCCCTTCACTAGCAACCTCACCATCTTATCATCCGCCACTTCTAGTCCGCACCGCTCTATCTTCTCCACAATCTTCCTACACAATCTCTCCGCCTTTCTTTCTACCTCCGCCTCTACCTTTGCCGTACATACCAGACACACATCGTCCGCATACACCGTGATCTCACATCCCTCTTCACATACTATCCCACAAACCTCACCAAACGCACACTTCCATAGCGTCGGTCCAAGAGCCGAGCCCTGGGGCACTCCAGCCTCCGTCTCATACCTCCTCCCTCTAGTGTCTACTATCACACGTGCGGTCAGGTAGTCCTCCACCAGGTTAACCAAACCTTCCCCCTCTCCAAGCCTCAGCAACGCGCTCAACACTGCCCGTTTGCTGGCACTGTTGAACGCGTCCCCGACGTCGAAGAACACGAGTAGGGCCAATTTCTTGTTCTCCCAGCTTCCCTTCCTAGCCTTTTCCACCAAGCCCATTACCTTGCCCAGCGCCAATATACATGATTTTCTCTTTGCAAACCCGTGCTGGTTCACCCTAAAACCTCCATTCCTATCAACTTCCTCCTCAATCCTATCCTTTACTATCCCCACCATCAATTTACCCATACCACTCAGCAGGCTGATGGGCCTGTAGTCCCCCGCCCGCTTCCCCTCTCTACCCGCCTTCTTCAGCAGTAACACCCTGGCCACCTTCCATCCTTCTGGAAACTCTTCCTCCATTAGCACCCAGTAAAATAGGTCCCAGAAGTACTCCCCATTGTCATCCAACAGCCTATTCATCATATCACCCATCAGGCCATCTACCCCTGGGGCTTTCCTTACTTTAATGTTTCTCTCCCCTCCTCTACTTCCCACTTCTCTACAGGCCCTATCCCCACATTTTCCCTACCCCCCTAGTATCCTGGACTTCTCGAATCCTGCCCCACACTCCTCCTCCTCCCCCTGTGAACAACTTGCCTATAATCTCCTTCTCCCAATCTTCCTCTAGCACCTCGTTCCTATTTTCACCCATCCTCTTCACCGCTATCTCTCCATGGATTGTTTTCCAATTTAATTCTTCCCACTTCCCTCTTATTCCCTCTCCACCCTACGCTCCAGTTCCTTCTTCTTCTCTTTGTATCCCCCTTTTCACTCTATCCCATCTCTTTCTTTCAGCATCCGTCTTCGTTCTTTCTCACACTCCCTCCTCAGCTCCTCTATTTCCTCATTCCACCAGTAACTAGCCCTCCGCTCACGCCTATTGCCCCTCTTTTTCACTCTTTTACAGCCCTGTATCACATTGTACAATTCATCTACATCATGTCCAAGTCCCCTTTCTATCTCCTCTCTTGCTTTCTTCCTCAAACTCTCTTCCTCGGCCTCCGTTCATCTCCATCCCCACTCTCCCGATAATTCCTTTCTCCCTTTCCTTATATCCATCTCCACATACCTAGGTAAGCTCAAGCTTTCCTCATCCTCCAGCACCCTCCAACTACACACTCCCCCAGCCATTCATCACACTGTAACTCTGGAAATTATTATCTGACATTTTGCCAGATGCTTCTCAAATAATAGAAGGGACTGGGATGGGATGGAAGTGGAAGGAATCAAACACTCCGAAAAATTGGGAAAATCCTAAGGATAGTCAAGCTGACATTGTTAGTTCTAAAACGGTATGAGAATGCCTACAAAAACTTATTGAGCTAGGAAAGAACAACATCGTCTACATGGGCAACTACTGAATTGAAGAAGAAGACTTGCTACGGATATCCTAAATTTCCTTTAAAGGTTGGGACTAAAGCAATTACTAGTCTTTGAAATTTGCAGTGGTGGTAGGTTCAATTACACCTCCATTCCCGCTGTAGAAGTGATTCTTATGGACCCACAGGCATGATAATCTCAACAGTTTTATTGCTCCTAATTGCTGCGTCTTTGTACACCACTCCACAGACCCACTGGTCTAAGAACTGTTGTATATAACCATAGGGAAATTTTGGGGCTTAGGAACCAGTTCTTAACACACATTCTTCTGCATCTACCCAAGAACATAGCTAGTTTCTGAGTGGCTTTCTGAGTGTTCCATTTACTTCAAGGAATTTTGTTGCTTTGATTAATGGAATCTCCGTTCCTCCTAGCGCTACTGGTTTTGAACCCGACAGTGCGATCTGTCTTGTGAAGTTGATGGTGTTTTCCGAGCATTGACTGTTTACACCAGTTGTCAACAATATTTACGACCATTTTCCTTCTTCCGGCATATTTGCCCCTGACAACAATTGCTATGTCATCAGCATATCCTTGGCAAAACAAGTCTGTCCTGAACAGTTTGTTGAAGAGGTCGTCTTCTATGTCGTCAAAAGTAGTGGTGGCAGGAACCTCTTGCTTTTGCTTTGATGGTAGCTTGACCAAGATAGGCCCTTATCCATCTGCATATTACCTCGGATGTACACGGGCTATTCAAGGCACTTACCTTTGAGTTCATATATGATTAAGTTATGAAGGGTATAACGTTAAAAAAATGAAAATATATGCATTGAAAAAAGTGACACTTCACCGGTTAAGAATTTTATATTGAAAAAACATTATGTAAGGAGAAATTGTTCCAGGTATTCCTATTCTGGAGCACCCGGTATTTCATATTATATAAACGTTAGTTGGCAAGCTTCCAACAACCAACCTTGAGCTCACTAACTAATGGAGAGAGAGTATAACTCAATTATTCTCCACAGAAACGTTCTATAAATCTTGAATCTCTTACTACACTCGGACATGTATTGGAAATCATTCCGCCCAACAACAGAGCAGTCATAAAATTCTAAATGGGTCCTAGTGGTGGAACAAATTACCAACGGGTATGTCGAATGCCAGCCAAGGTACAAATTGCTCAAACTAAGCTCTTACGTTCGGAATTTAAATTCCATCGGAACGAAAAAGGGTGAATTCGGTTATTTCTACCTGCGGAAGAATAGAGATAGAGCTGTAGTTACTTCAAAATGGTTACATCTAATTTTTATTTTGACAATTTAATTTGTGGAAAATCGCATATATGCCACAGTGTAATTGTCATTTTGACAACGGCAAATGCTTCAATGGTTCTGACACATTTTTGGACTGAACACTTCTTTGGCCACGTTGATCGGTTTTTGGTTGGGACAAAACTTATGAGTATAACCGTAACCGTCACAGCGTAACCGTTTCCGTTAGTGCTCACGATGGAATTTTTTAGGGGGGTTCATTTATTAGCAAAAATTTCCATCTACCATAGGCGTATAATAAAACTTTTATAAAGGGTTCATATATTTAAAAATAATTCTATATAACAGGCCATAACAATTTTGGAAGGGGGTTAATGTAGTTCAAAAAAATTCTGTATCATGGGCGTACGATTTAATTTTTAAAAAATATTTATTTAATCGTGCTTGAATTTATTTTTTTAATCAATTCTCGCGTTGTCTATTGAATAGTTTGACATTTTTGTTTGTATAAATATGTTGGTTCGTTGGTAATGGAAACTTTAAACGTCATTTTCATTGACTTCAAAACGTCGGATTAAATTGAAACTTTGCACAGTGATTAAGGACCGAAGTTTGATCCAATATCTTCAGGATTAATGACTGATTTATTATATCCTATATACTCTCTCTCCTATTCCTCGTACTTATCATAGGAATAACTTACTGGACAATTGGCGAGGATGGTAGGCCCGAATTCAATTCCCGGTGCCGAAAGGTCTATGCGTTTTTTTATTTAAAATAAATTTTATTTGGCTTACATACTAAAAATACTGAAATACGAAAATAAAAAGCATGCATTTGAAATATCTGGTGTGCTCGATATCAATATGGTTACAAATATTTGATTAATAATTATAAATTTCAGTTGTATAATAGTTATTTATGCAATTGCTTTTTATCACGAATGGAAATTCCAATTCCAAAAGGATTGCTTTTAATTTGAATTGAATAGTTTGGCATTATTTATGAGTTTGTTAGAGACAGGGATACAATTATAAATCTTCGGAGCTAGGAATGGGAAAGATCTTTGACCAAAAGATTTCATTATTCTCGGAACAATATAGTGGTGTTTGTTCCTAGTTTCATATTTATGTAAAGGTAGGTTACTTTTTTCCTTTATGGCGTGGTATTTTATAGAGGCAGAGGAAAAATATAACTGTTTCAAGTCAAAAATGTTATGCCAATATACCATAGCGTAGGTGACTCTCTACTAGTCCGAAGTATAACATTCGAAGATATCCAGCAGGTATACACTTTTTCAGGTATTTAAATTTATAGAGGATGAATTGTAGTTTTTTTATCATATATTTAATGTGAAAATCCCACTTCAAATTTGTATCTATAATAATACCTGATATTTGACATTCAATACAGGTTTTATACTGAACTTTTTTCCGTTTTGTGATATTTCCAGAGGTTTGAATAGATCACTAGTTAGGTTGTAGTTGTAGTAAACAGTTTTTTTCGAAATTTACGGTAAGTATTTTAATATCAAACCAGGCCTTTATTAATTTTAAATCAGTTTCTGCTTTTGTTTTCAATTTATACCAGTTATCTGCTTCATAAATAATAGCACTACCTATAATCAGCGAATCCAATTATATGTCCTGCACTGCGCAATGAAAATAGACCATTAGTATAAAGATTAAACAGGACAGGACCTAAAATTGTTCCCTGTGGTACTCCATAAGATATACTTCTTTGACCACTCGCTTGCCCGGCAATCCTTACTACCTGCTTTCTCTCTGAGAGATAGCTTGTAAATAGCTGTAGACAGTTGTTTCGTATGCCAATATTTTCTAAGGTTTCTAATAGGTTATTATGGCTAACAGTGTCAAACGCTTTTGCCAGATCCAAAAAACACATGAACAAACCTTGTTATCATTTAATGCTTCATAAGCTTTTGATGTTTAATTCAAATGGCATCTTGGGTGGAGGTATGTTTCTAAAATCTATAATTAAATCTATTTATATACGATATAAGACTATTTTTCAGCAGTATTTAAAAAATGTTTGACAAGTGTGGAATGAGTGATATAGTAATTTTCACTAAGCGTTGTGTCTCAATTTTTGTATACTGGTATTACCACTGTTTTCTTGAAGGATTTCGGCCATATCCATTCTTCTATACACAAGTTGAGAATATATACTAGAGGATCTCGTATAAACGGTAAAATTGCTTTTAGACACTCTGCATTTATCTCATCAGAACCAGTTGCCTTCTTATTTTTTAATTCCTTAATTTCACATCTATTTGTGGGTAACAAAATCATCGAGTTTGGCTAAGAAGCATTTTCATTTATCTTATAGGGGTTTTTATCAATTTTTCTAGCTAAATTTTCGCCCATCTCTGGAAATGCTTGGTTGAATTCATTTGCAATGTCAGTTGGATGAGTCAGTTTATTTCCCATTATTTAATCTTTAATAGCTTCGAGAGGCAATTTTTCTTTTTTTGTTCCACTCAAATCTTGTACTATGCTCCATAATTCTTTGTTATTAGAATTATTTTCTATCTCCTTATAAAAGTTACGTTTTGTTTTTTGGATAAGTAAATGCAGTTTATTTCTATATGCCTTATAATTTAGCAGTAAATCATGGTCATTAGGGTGGAGTTTTGTTTGTCGAAACAATATGTTTTTGTACTAATGGATTCCATGAGAGCTTTTAAAACCCATGGTGTAATTTTTGTATTTTGTATTTTTTAAAAAGGTACATTCATTGACGTTTTTCTGTATAACTTTTAATAATTTCTCTGTTGCTGAATCTGGACCGCTACAGCTTAGGATGGAGTCCCAATATTCTTTTGAGTTATTGTCAGCAAGTTTTTTATGATTTATTTGTTTAGTATAATGCTCTCTTTCCTTTTTATTTGTTTTGTTATTATAAACTATTTGGAACGCTATTGTAAAGTGGTCTGTTATGTCAGTTTCTATTACTACCGGGATAATGTTTTCCAGAATATCAGTTTTTGACTTTATAAATAAATGATCTAAACAAGAGGTCATTCTGGTTGCGTTATTAATGGTGGATGTAAATTAGTACTCACTCAGGATGCTTAAATATTCTATGGTATCATCGTTTAGATCCAATAAATCAATATTAATATCTCCAACAAACAGACAGTAATTTTAGGAGTTAAAACCAATATTTTTAAGGAAATTTTGTAAATTATAAGTGAACTCAGGAATACTTGGATTATAATTTTCCTTAGAAGGGGATCTATAGAGAGAAAGGATCATAATTTTATTGTTATCATTAAGAGTAACAATTACTTTTAAAATATTTGTGGGTCCTAATGCTAAAATATCATATTCAAAAGAATATTTGCAATTTATGTAAGCTACGACTGCGTCATTTTGGTTGGAATCCTGAATTGATTCGTGATAGAAAATTTTCGAAGAAGAGCCACTACACTTCCTTTGGCCAACTTAACATCTTTGACGTCACCGTGGAGATCATATCAGCACATTTAAAATATTAAAATTCTACTTCGGAGACCATTAAACCGAGACAACCGACTCAGATGACATGATTTAAAGCTTAAAAAAACGTTGTGACCAGATCCAGAAAAACTTCACGACTAATGAGGTTTTTGAAGCTTGGAATAATCTTAATATTGACATTATTTCTGTTTTTGATTGGTCCACCTTATAGCTCAATAAATTTTTAATTTATTCTTCATCTCAATACGAATCATTGCACTTTTGTTTTATTATTCTGTTCATTTCAGTTTATGCATTAATTTTAACTTAATTTGCATGTAGAAGTGATAATAAAATAATAATTGAACAAGGTTTCGAGTTTCTATAAAAAAAATTATAACAGGAAAAATGTAATTTCAAATATCTCCCCCATTCATAATTCACAAACGATGTTGATGATCGGCGTCTTCTTACCAACTTTGGATCTTAAATATATGTACGTGTTTCGTGGCAATAACAATTTTTATGATATACGACCCGCCGACCGGCAAATGAGCAAACTTTAGTATCAAAAATATTATTGCTTTTTGCTCATATAAGTCGCTAAAGTTATGGCGAGCTTTATCTTGTTACCTTTTATTTAGGAGCGATAAAAACGAAGTCGATGAGATATCTACAGTTAACATTTTATTGCCGAACTTCGTTTCCGTTTTGTAAATCTGCAAACTTATATATCACTCAAAAAGTTTACGGTCTAACATATTTATGACTATACTGTTTCTTAGACTCTTAAAGCCAAGTCAAAATTCCTACCATTGAGTTAGTATATTATAGAAGGCGCTTTTTCCGTACATGAGTAACGGGATCAATACGTGGAGCTTATTCCAATACCAATATGGCCGCGTCCGCACTCCTTGATATTGTCAAATTGTTCTTCTTGTCTGAAACACCCTCAATTTCTTCTCAAATTTTTTGGTGGTTTCGTAATGCTGATTATCATATTCCTCCTCCGAATCCGAATGATCGTTTCCTTCGCTGGAATCATCTGCTAAATTCATTATACATTTTTCGACGATCTGATCAATCATATGGGCTTTTCCTGCATATACTCATTTTCAAACGACAAAGCATGCTTGTACCTGGACCTCCAATCCTCTATACTCTACAGAGAAGTTTTGAAAGAATTCATCACGAAATTCTGCAATCTTGTCAAATTCAAACGTTACACTCCCGTCAGCAACATATTTTTTCATTGCACCCCAAACTAATTCTATTGGAGTCAATTCGAGATGATTATGGGGTAATGTTACAACCTCAAAACCATTTGAAATTGAAATGTCATCTATGGCATATATTTGATATTTTGGTTTATGATCTTTGATTATTGCATATAGTTATGGCTTACAAAAATTATTATTGAATGCAATATTTCTTTTTTTAACCAATCTTGCATATCCTCCTTTTTTGTTGACGAAGCTGGCATCTCTTTCACCAATTTATTGTGATAAGATGCATTATCTAATACCACAACATGTAACGAGTGAATTTGTCACTACGACTATTGTATATATTAAATATTTGTATATAGTAATTACCTGACGGATTTTGTCTCTATGTTTCCAACATCATTTGTTCACTACGAAAGTACTTTAGTAGTTAAATAATTTCTGTCAGCCCAGAGTTTTAGGGACTACTCTGTTATAATTCATCATTAAGGGTAGTAAGGGGTTTTTCTCTCTTGTGGATTTTACTTTTTAGTTACCGTGGGGCTACTGCTCATTTTCTGGCTTTGATTATATCACCTTTGGGGTGTAGCCAAATACTTTGTCCGCTTCAGCTTGAAAAACGCTAAAGTTTATTACTGATCTATGGAGGCATACTTTACTTTTGAGTTAAAGGTATATTTTCTTCATTTGTCTACCATATTTTGGCTTGAGCAACGACATACTAGTTAGAAATCTTCTGTGTAGAATGGCATTCGATTATATTCTGAACATCTACTTATAATATATTAGCTGTTTATCGCCATGTGTTTTGTCTGTTAAATCCGAGTGTTTGATCTTGCTTTGTTTACGTTGGCAGGGGGGGTATTGTGGTACTATTATTGCTCAAATTTATTTGAATACACACTTTATTATTTCTGTCCATGTGTTTGCAAAGTGGAATTATTTGTTGGATGACATTGACAATTGGCCGTGACAGTCGAGTCTTAGATAAACGCTTTCGTTCGTCATGCTGTGAAGTAGTTACGCTGAGTGTAGTCGTAATTTATGTTTAGCATCTGCTCTGTGACTTTACGAGTCAATAGACGAATGTTGTCGCTCCGTTTTTTGGAATTGTTAGAGCGTTTGATCGATGCTACTCAGAAATGTAGGCTGTTTTACTCGCGAATGCGTATTGACTTACATAGAGGGAAGTGTAGCACTTCATGACTTGATCTGTGCGGAATACGCTCGGTGTAGTGAGCAGTGTAGTTCAGATTTATGTTTTGGTAGGTTTCTCTATGGTATTATTCTGTACTGAAGTTGAGGAAGTGTCAGTCACCTTTCTTTCCGGTGTGGGCTCCTACTAGATGGTTTAGTTTCCAAAAGTGCATCGAACGAGAATCTGAATTTTGTTAATGACTGGCTAGTCATCCCCTGCTGGGTTTTATAGGTTCTCGTTCTGAATTGGTTGAGGAATATACGGTTTAGTATTTTGTTCTACGGGAGTTCGTATTGTTGGAGAATTCCGTCCTGTTCTGGAAGCCGTTTTCATAAACCCTTATAGGGGATATATTGCACTAAAACGATTGTAAGTATTTTTTCTACTTTCTGATTTCGCATCACTATGTCTATGTATTTATAACTATTTGAAGGAAACCGCCAACGTTGAGGTTTTGGAATTGGAGGTGTGCCACATGTTGTTGGTTCATTATTTGGTTGATTGCCATCCAGTAAGGAAAATTTTGAGAATTGGACCCTATTTGGAAAAGATATTTCTCATAGATTTGTAGTATTTTGTAGGTAGAACAGTTGGTGGTAAAATACTACCTGTTGATTGCAAATGTTTGTTTAAGAAGGCTGTAAGACAGTCTATTCTGTTACCCTGTGTATATTTTGTTTTCATTTGCCCGCTTTAGTCTAACGAATACTATAATTCGTGGGTGGTTCTTCAAACCTACCCTGGCTATGACCAAAAACAATTTATTTTAGATGCTTATCATATCCTTATTATTTGATTTAAATTCAGTATAGTATACTGCTGCTGACACTGTTGATTGAAAGTAGGCCTTATGACTACTTTGTGGGTATGATTAAGTGAATTTGGGGTTGATTTTGATCTGTACATTACTTGTAAATTCTTATAAATTGACTTCGGGCATAGGCCGAGACAAGCTTAACTCGTTGAGGCGTTGGGAATGTGTAGTCCGACAAGTAGGATTTGTTCCTATATAGGCTCAGTTTTTAGCTGATACCTGCTTTAATTTTTAAGGGTTCACCTGTGGGGCCAGGGGATACTTACCACCCTCCGGATACACACTTCGGGACGTTTGGAGTCTACCTGGTAGATAGATAGTGATGTCTTCTGCAGTTTGCTGCTACTTTTCAACAACTTCTTGAAGAAGACCATATTGAGGGTAACCCGGTATCGGGGTGTTCCTAAGTTATTTACTTATATTGATTTATTTATTATTTTTCCTAACCGCAGATTGGTTTGAGATTGAATAGGCTTTACGCCATCATGTATACATATTAGATAGGTAGTTCCTCACTAATTTATCTTTTTATGTAATTGTAATGGTGGAAATTAATATTTTGCGGTAAATTTTCATAATTTAATCCACTTGCGCATGCTTTCATTTTTCTTAAAAATGCCAACCTCAAATGCCGGATTTAATCACGCTCCACTAATATTGTTCGAATATTGAAGTAGTAAATACTAATAAATTAATTATCTAAAAAGAATACGAAAAATGTAACTACGCTACAAGAAGTTTGCTGACGCGCATACAATTCTCATCACTCTAGCTGTTCTGGTCGTCCTAAACGCGCGCTGTTACTTATGACGTACAAAAATGCGTGCGCAGCATAACAAACACTATGAAGCAAGTGCGCGAAGTGAACAGTGCTCAAGAATAACATTTTTAAGAATTCGCGAGAAGAGTGTTTTGAACGGTCAAGAATGTGGGTTCTGAAGTCGGGCTGCATTGATGGATGAATTTAATGAACTGTACTCTTCAGATCTAACTCCCAGCGACTATTAGCTTTCTGCAGACATCAAAAAGATGATTCAGGTGAAGCAATTTGGTTCGAATGTAAAAGTAATTGCCGTATTTTAGAACAAAGAAAAATCGATTTACAAAAATGACATCTACTTGAACTCTAAACCAAATTTCTGTTCCATTGTAAAAAATCCAACAACAATACAACTACGTGTATATTTCCATAAACCATTATTTTTGGTTGCATAACTACCTTTAACATCACAAATGCTGCGTAGAGAAGATAATCAAGGATAAGTTGGAGGGTTTTACAGCAGTTTTAACTAAATCTTGACAGGACAATACATATTAATCACGATGGTAAAACCCTTTCGCATTAACGTATTTTAGCGAAAAACAGCCGGAATTAATGGACGGAAAATAATGACATCTATTCGAGACTAGAACAAGGATAAGTAATCTGTATATATTATTTATACAAGTAAGATTTTGAAAGAATCAGTCCTTCACGGCCTTAATTGTAATTTGTTAATGCAGGACGTGGTCATGGAATTGAAAAGAATGAATAATTTTCCGGCGTATATTCTTAACGACGCGACAATTGCAACTTATTGCCAGTATGAAACCGGTTTTTACCCTCAAAATATATTTAAATCTTTCTTTTTCGCCCTTTGATGTTCCTTCGAATCAACTGGAGCGTCAAAAAACTCTGCATTTCCACTCCCGACTTCCAAGGTTGTTGATGACTGCCTTTTGTTCGTCGGGAAAGACCGTCATTCCAAAAAAAATTGACACCGCAACTTTCAAAGGGTTTAGACGTATTAAGATGAGCTACGAGGGAATATTCGCACAGTAGAAAAATAGATGTTGATATATATTTCTACGTACATTTTTTGTTGATTCCTCGTATATTTTTGTCTACGGAATGAGAATGAAGCGAACGAAAAACTAACGAGTCAAACTGAGGCGATAAAGCAAATGAAAAAAATCTCTTTCTTTCTAGAGAAAAAGTTTTCTCAACTTATTTTTGGCTTGCTAACAATCTTTTAGAAGATAGAAATTGAATATGTCAAGTGTCCGAGTGGGTTCGAGAGGAAGGAATAAAATTGTCTTGGAATGGCAGTAATGATCAAATATTTAGTGACATGGGTTTCAGTGGGTTAGAAAGTGCAATATTTGCCCTTTGATAGTGGAAAAGGTGAGAAACTTCATTTTATCAAATTGGGCATTTATATAAAATAAGTTGGGGATATTTAGGAAAAAGAAGTGGAAAACAAGGAAAGTGGAAGTAGAAACTTTAAAAGTCTTTATAACTTCTCTTAAGAATTGCGAGAATACAAATGCTTCTGGAAAGAAGATTACTATCTGAAATCCCTTATCGAATTGCCTTGAGGCCGTCTCTGTTACAATACGAACCATAACCGTAACCGCAAAATATATTGCGTAACATAATTGGTGAGAAAACCCAGGAGGTCCTGTTAAAAGGTCCTTTTCATAAATCTCCAAGGAAAGTAAATGGAAGCGTTACTTAACAAATGTAACTTTTGGAAATTTGTTATCGAATTCGAGATTGTATTATCAATTGATAGATGTTATTTTATATAAATGTTTCTTGAGAAATTTCAGTAATTTATTACTAAAACTTGAATGGAAATACAAATGAAAAGTAGGATGGGAGACTTGGTACAAATTTTACGAATAAATGATTGAAATGAGTTGTTGAAAAATGGAAATAAAATGAAAAGATGAAAAAAAAAACGATAAAACCTAAATTATTCAAAGGCAAAATTTGAATATATTCTGCTGATTCTGCTAAAATCCACATTTCGATTTTACTCTCGATGAATCAAGATTATTTTGTATTTAAAATGAAGCATTCATATACTGATACTTTCTATATCACATTATCACGAAATTACCACCTCAATTTCCTTATTAATCCTTTCCGCATGATCCCACCACCATAATCCTAATTATGTTTTAGCATTCCACTATTTCCTTAGAGCTTGTCGACATCGAATATATCTCTTGGGATAACAAACCCTATCATATTCTACTTTAACGCTCTATGGGGATTTAAATTTTAGACCACTTGATTTAGTCGACACCGATAAAAAGAAATATATATATAAAAAAGAGATGAACTCATAATAACTGGCGAGGAATGCATTTTCCACACAAGTAATGTACAGTATTTTGCCTGCGACAGATCATTGCACAAACTCCGAAAATAAAACTATTTTTTGATTAATTTCATTATTTAATTGTCAATTTAACACAGTTATATTCATAATAACATAGTTAGGTGTGTGGATGATGAGAGGAAGCCTCATTGGTACAGCTTATCAATTCTTGGAGTATCTCAAAGTGTAGGACTGGCTCCACGTTGGGCGTCAATCCTACGTTTGAGGTATTCACAATTGTAGTTTGTAAAAACTGTAAATACGAGTTGTCATTCAATTTTGCTGATAATTCATATGGACTCAAAAAACTATCTCTCTCTAACCCTTCTTATTAAAATGAACTTATATTTACATAAATTATAACATTTTCAACAAACCCCACACAAATATAATTTTTTTGTTGAAATATGGACAACTGGCTACTTCTTTGAATACTAGTTGTAAAAAAACTTTATTTATACTTAAATATTATTTCTTGATTTTGTCACAACACCTTTAGTACATCCTTCTTAACAATTCCATTATTTTGGTCTGATTGGTAAAGCTGTGAATCGATAAATTTGTAGAATTTTAATTTCTTTGCGGTTAGTTCGACCCAGTTCCCTCACGTGGCTTCCATCATCGAAGCTAGCAGGAATTTTGGATCGTAGTCGAACCACCCAGAAGAATACAGATACGGTAAGCTTTTCCATTCCGCATCGGACGCATTTCACCTCTAGAATTCTTAATTGGAATCGATAGTTTTGAAAAGTTACATTTTACAAATAATTTGCCAAAGTTCAAATTTAGTTTCATTTATAGAGTGCATTCTCACCCTTTACTTCGATCATGGGAATTTTAAAAATTCACAAAATATGTTGGAAAAAAAACCAGCGTTATAAAAATTGTTTAAATTAAGGTTTGCTGAATTGAAAAGAAAAAGTTTCCATGTTGATTTATTTCGTCAAAGCGTGAAAAGACGATTATTTTTTTAAAACTTGCTTGATTAAGATCAGGAGCGAAAATTTAAAATATACTCAGAGATCAAGATGCTTTTATTGTCTCGATATATTATGGGTTACCGGACAAAACCAATTTTTGCCACTGAGCTGGACAATTTGAAACATTTGGTATAGTTGATTGTTCTAATAAGGTGTATTTCCGTTTCTAGTTTTCATGGATATGTATGTATGTAAATTTGTGCCCCCTTACTTCTGCTTAGTTCCTGACGAAAGTCTCAGAGACTAGTAGCTCCTTTAGCCCTATTTCCCGGAGGAATTTTAGGATATCTGCAGTCTTTAACTTAGGTAAATGTCCCTCTCCTATCCAATAATCTCCAAGGTGTTGTGCCCTAGGATTCTGAATTGTTGTGCAATTCGCAAGTATGTGGATGGAGGTTTCTTCTTCCACACCACAGAATCTACATTCTTCAACCTCCACTATTTTGAGCTTTCTCAGGTGCCCATTCAGGCGACAATATCCCGTAATGATCCCTGTTAAAACTCTCAGTGCAGTGTTACTTTGACTTATGCATCCATTTGATCTCAACAGGTTGTAGTCACCCAGAAGAATCTTTGATTATCTAAGTCCTACTAGATCTTTTCAATGGTCAGATCTTTTCTTTTCTTCGGCTTTGCCTGTTTCTTCCAATATTACATTTCCGCAAAAGGGTTCCGGCCCCCAAAAGGGTGTTCCAGTCCCCCTCTTTGCTAGTTCATCTGCTATTTCATTTCCTTCCATCCCAGTGTGTCCTAGAATCCACACTAAGGTGACTATAGAGTGCTCGCCTAGGCTTTCCCACACCATTTTGAAACTCATAACACAAGAGCTCAGTGCTTTAATGGCTGCATGACTATCCGACATTATGATAATCCTTCGCCTTCTATATCCTTTATCAATATTGGACTGGGCACACTTTCTTATGACGTGAATTTCCGCTTGAAAGATACTCGGGGTTTTTCCCATGCTTTCAGAGTGTTTGGTTCCTGGCCCGTACACTCCTATCCCAGTTCCTTCTATTGCTTTTGAGCCGTCTGTGTACCATTGAATGGCATTCTTTCCAAGTCTGGTAATGGTATTTGGATCCCATTTGTTGCTTAATTCCGTATCGAATTTCTTTGAAAAGTTATACTTTTTCATCATACCATCTTGTGGTATGTCCCAAGTTTTCTGATTTCTAAGAAGTAAGGAGGTGGTTTTTTTTGATGATTCCCTCTCTACTTAGTCTGTATCTTGTTCTTTCTGCAACACTTTCCACCACCATATGTAGTGGTGTGAGGTTGAGAATCACTTCCATGGCTGCCGTTGGGCATGTTCTAATTGCTCCTGTAATGCTCATACAGGCTAGTCTTTGAATTTTGGAGAGGCTTTCTCTCGTTGTCAATAGGCTAGTTCTGCTACTCCACGCAATGGCCCCATAAGTGATAATTGGTCTCACTATGGCAGTGTACATCCAGCTCAAGATTTTTGAGTTTAAACCGCCTATTTTCTCCTTGCCAGATTCCTGCACACCATTAGAGCCATTTTTGCTTTGTATATAATCTCATTTTCGTGTTTGTTCCACAGGAGTTTACTGCCTAGAGTCAAACCTAGATACTTCACTTCTTGTCTCCATTCAACCTCGCTCCCATCAAGTTTAATGGTTTTGAGGTTGAGCTTTCTTTTCTTAGTGAAGGCTATTAAGATGGTTGTGGTGGGGTTGAAGTCCCACTTGCCTACACCAGCTATTTGTATAGTTCAGACCCTTTTGTACGATGTCACAAAGGGTATTTTCTAATTTTCCCCTGGCTGTCATGACAATATCATCAGTCAAACCACACAGAAGTTCGTCAACCATCAGGCTCCACATTAATGGGGATGCTAATCCTCCCTGTGGACATCCTTTGGTTGTACAGATGGAGACAATGTCTTTGCACGTCATTAATCTTTCAAACTTTTCTTTTATTCATGATAATAAAGAAATAGGTCGATAGGATGATGGAGACTTGTATCTCACGGGCTTAGCTGAAGTAACTTACCGCACGGAGTGAATAAAATACAAGTATTATCTTATTGCCGCTGACGTAGCAGTGAAACATGGTGGTCGTGCCAGAATGTTCGCTGATACTTTGTAACATGCCTATCGACCTGTTTCGACTATTAAATTTATATCGCAAATATTTCTCCAATTCCCGCTCGTCGTCTCATTAGCCGCCCCAATCTTCAAACCTTGACCATAAGACAATTGACATCTGCCAACGACCGCTTCCATTTTTACAACGCCACTAACGAAACCCCTTTTCGCTATCGACTTTCTTCGAGGAAAGACCTCCATTTTTATTGTTTTTATATATTTCTTATCTAAATTGCTGTGGTAAGGACAGCAGCTAGGATACCGTTAACTGCTAGGGTACCTTAAATATCTCAAAGATATCGCTTAGACACTTCAAAGATACCGAATATCAAGACACCTTCTAAGATACCGCCAGAACGCAGTTGGGACACCTCTACCTTCAAATTTATTGACGACCCACCACTGTGATACCTCCATGGCCAAGTTTCCATCCACCCTTCCGGAGGAAAATTCAAGATAAGTACCATAAAAAGTCCAGGCTACATTCCTATCATTTTTTCCAATTCATTGGCAGAATAAAATTATTGTTCTAATTTCGTGTTCGGGATATCGTATATCGTAAGTTTTTGATTTTTTCAGTTAATATTTTAATTTTTACAAGGTATTTCTACCCTTCTTCACCTTAGTTTTCTTTTTGTTTAAATTAATTTTTTTCTTTCGTCGACGTCTAAAAGGTAGTGGCGCCCTAAAGCTTCTTATAGTCTGACAACCTCTAGGTTGACATACCTAGTGCAGCACTAGCTTGGAGTAGGACCACCCTTGAGAAGAGTCTCATGCCGGCATATGTCTAGAGTGGCCACTCTAGCGCCCAAGTCACGAACAACCGACTGATACGGTTACAACTTCTAAGAATATTACAAGGGAAATTATTTATCTTGTTTGTGAATTTGAATCATTCCTACTGACTGCGCCACTTACTTTTCTCGATATTTGAGAAGAGGCTTAAAATCCAGTACTTCTAAGTATGAAATTGTTATAAAACTGTGTCTGAGCAATGATAAAGATTAATTTTCAATTAAACTCACTGTATATAACGACGACGTAAATTAGACATAGAAATGGCGCTTTCGTGTCGATTTTGTATACAGGACTCTATTGTACTAACCTTATTATGTTTGCGTGAGTGCCTTATTTAACGAAGTTAGTTAGATCCATTAATGCTATACGAACGCCACACTCCAAATTGTAGCAAACCAAAACGTAATATATACCCATAAAAGATAATATATCTTGAAATTCCATACCAGAAGATGGGAAGAGGATGATGAGAAGGAAAATTAGTTTCAGCTACTCATCCTTATGAAATTAAATTTTAAAAATTACTTACTTATCGGGTTACAAAATTCACAAAAACGCGAATATATTCAAAAGCGAAAAAAATCCTATTCGAAATCTTGTCACTATAAAAAGGATTTGGCAGACATGGCCTCACGAGATTTTGATTACCGTACGTCGACTAAACCAGATCAAAATCCCATATCGGCGAATATTGTAATTTACTGACAAGATGTCAGATACGGAGGGTTGTAAATAAAATATGTTGATTGATGGTGGCACTGAACAACGATAAATAATATTCAGTTGGATAAGTAAGATTTACTAAAATAATTATTCAAACTTTTGATATAAAAAAATAGGAATACAAAAGTCAAAAAAACCTGTAATCTATGTATGTACAAAAAGTAAAAAAAATTGTATACAAAGGATCTATGGAAAGCTAATAATATTGTGAGGTGGTAGAGGAAAGATAAAAGAGAACGGAATTTTTGAGGAAGATGACAATTGGCAGATTACTTAATATAGTAAGCAACAGTCAACATTATGAACCAATACATTTACGAAAAACCTCCAAAATAGTAGAAAATGTTTACCTGCAAATTTTATTTATTCTACAACTAATACTCACCTCCTAGGCCTTTATATTGACGCAATAACTACAAGAAAGGACTTTAATAATAAGTTTAAAATTACCATAAAAGGTAGAGGGGACTGAAATATAGATGTACCCATACAGGCTTAGGCAACCTGGTATATGGAATATACCAGGTGGATAAAAGCTGGAATTGTAGAGGCAAAATAAAAGATGGCTGAGTCTATTCATACGGGTACTGTACGAACAATTTATTATTATTCATATAGTAGTCGGACCAAAACTCACTATATTTTTCGTCATTTCATACTATTTTCCCCTATTTCACAAAATAAAAAAAATACATTCTCTCTTTTATAATTTCATCCTTACTACGCATTCCAAAGAAAAGTCAAGATGTCGGGACGCTCGAGCTAGTCTCTCCGGTCAACAGGGAACTTGAGCACCCCTCGAATTGAATATTGGACAAACAATATATATGTGGGCGTGTAGGGTAATTTTTTTGAAAAAAAAACTGGACATCGATTTTTACGCCCCCCAACGTACACTCTCGGACCACATAGCCTCCTCCGAAACGGTCAGACATGAAAAGTTGAGACCCCAAAATGGATCGCATAAAAGTAATTGGGCTGCCAAAAAAATATGCCCCCCTACCGCGCCCCCTCCTTCAAAGATCCATCATCCAAGTGGAACGAACTATATATTTTTAACTAATTGAATAATTACCCATTTTGTAAGATATGTTATACTAGATAAATAAATTCAAACTGAATCATTTTATTATTAATAATTCATGACAGAATGACAGAAATATAAACAAATGAAACTTTTTAGAAAAATAATTATTTTTGATAAAAAAAAAAGAATTAATAGCTTACCTTTTCCATTGAAATTTATTTCTTTGATTTATTTTAACATAATTCACAATATCTATTATTAAAATAAAAATTGAGTATTTAAATTATAATTACCTCCTTTTGTTCACCAATCACAATATACATTCCACCAATCACATCATAATTCCATAGTGTGTGTTCCACTAAGAACACACAACAATCAGACTCACGTTTATTTAGAATAAATTAATTATTAAAAAAAAATTCTTAGTAATAAATTTAATCATAAAAAAATAACTATATCCGTATGAATATACTCATTCCATCCGATTCATTCTTCATTTTAAAAAAAAATTGAGTACATGTACGAATAAAATTTATTATATTTATTTTTAATATAATTTATTCGTCCAGTACCCGTACTTCGATAAAAGATAGCTATTCCAATAAGCTCAACTAAGGACGTCACAAATTTACAAGCGGAAGTACCAGAATATACAGTGTCGCATTAAAAAAATTATGTCGCTAATGTACTACCGGTATAAGTGTAGTGCTGTCAAAATAATAATATTTTAGGGAGACTCGTAATGTTCCTGATGAAACTTATAAAAATGGTGTATTGACAGAAGATGGAAAGATAGAAGCAGAAATAACAAATAGGGAGAATAAATCAACTATACTGTACTCTACACACTAAATAAGGCAATACTGGGACATAGAGATATTGATATGGAAGTGAAAATGAAGATCCACAATACAATAACGATACCAATAATAACATTGCAAGTGAAAATAAAAATGGTGAGCTTCTTGTTCCATGTGATGCGCGTTTCCTTTCTGAAGGAAGTGCTTGTGTGAATTTTTTGGAATATGAAAGACAATGAGCTCTCCAATGAGTTTTCACTTTTGAAAAACGAAAATTGGTGCAGGAATCTCGCGTTTCTGACAAATATTACCGGACATTTAAATAATTTCAATCTACGATTTTTCAGATATTATTTTTACGCATTTCTCCTTTTTGGCTAAACTGGCACTGTGTTATTATTCGTGTTTACTTCTTGATTGGTTGGCCGCTTCATAGGTGCTTTCAAAATATTGTTTCCACCGATTTCTTATTTCCTTCTCGTCTCCTATTAGTAGACAATCACTGTCTCTACAGTATAAATTATTTTAATCAGGTATACCCTTTTGTTTTCTTTTTTGACTTCTTGGAAGAAATTTCGGATATTATTCGTAAATTTTTCTTTTAAATCAGCAAGTTTTTGCTCCATATATACTCTCTTCTTTCTCCTGCATAATAGATGTTTCACTTTTTTCTTAGTGTAGTGTATTCCAGCTCATTCTCATGTGTGTTTTTTTTGTAAAAATTTTTGTTTGGCTTCGTTTATTTTTCTCTGTTAGGCAATCAATACCATTGTTCCACATTCTTATTTTTTCCTTCTTATCTGTATCTCTGCTGTTTGTTTTATTGCATTTTCTATCGATTCCCATTTTTTGTCTAAATCTACCAATTTATATCCATTGCATGGAAGTTATTCGTTTAGTTTGTTTATATATATTGTCCCGTTTAGCTCGTTTTTCATTTTGTCTCTTGAGTAGGTACTTGATTTGCCTTTTTTTATAATTTTATTCATAGTTGGTTTACTTTCTTCTAAAGTTATTTTAACTAAAATATGATCCGATCCCATTTCAGCAGCTCTTTGGTTTCTTACATTTCTTATTTTTTTAATATGTTTGCCTCCTAAAAGTTCGTGATATATTTGATTTTTAGTAATACCATCCCGAGATATCCATATTTCCTTATGAATGTCTTTGTGTTCAAAGTAATAGTCCAGTAGTCCCAGAAGCGATTATACCTGTCGGTCCATGAATTTTCCGTGAAGGGTAGGGTTTGACTAGTAATTGAACATCCAGAAATTTCACACACCTAATCGCCATTTTGAGGGGGTATTCCCGACCCTAAAGTTCCAAAAATTGGTATCCCGCCAATCACCCCTATGCCGTAACTTCATTAAATTGATTTCAAGTTGAAATCTTGACGGAAAAATGATATTTGACGTACATTTCAATAAAAATGGGAGACTGGTATGCTGTAAAAAAAATTACAATCAATCTTGCTTCAAAACTTGAAATGAAGTCAAGTATATTCAAGAAATTCAATAATTGCTATGCTCTATACGAAAAAATTTATATAAGAGGTTGAAAAATGTCAAGATTTTAACCCACGTAGAAACCCTGGGGTCCTTAATCCTGAAATTAATCGTAAACAAGTTTCATAACCTAGAAATTTGGATAATTTTGTTTTTATATATTTTTAACATGGATATAATTATGTTTGTAGAATTATTAGAAATTGAAATACAAAGGCAAGTACCTACATTAAAACTTTTAAATTTATTGGAGTTTATTATTCAAGTTTCAGTTTAAAAGACCGCCAAAATTTATTTTATATTTCTGACCTTTTTAGGCGTAATTTAAATAATGATAGAAGACTTCTGAGGGATAGAAGTGACCTTTTTCCACCCTTCTCCATATTTCTGGGCACCCCTAACCCCCAAAAGAAGTAAGGACTTGAGAAACTTGTTCCCAAGCCTCCCTTTTTATATCAGGTGTGCCTTTGCCCCTCCTAATAGCATCTGATTTTTTGATTAAATTAATTTTTTTTGGAGGCATCTACAAAAGTAAAATAGAAATCAGCTTACAAACCTATGCAATACAAAAAAAATATTATGCTAAATGTATTAAACTGCTCCCTTTTTTATAGGTATTTTAGTACCTACCAAAGTTTTTTGGGAAACTATTTGTTAAGATTACTTACTTTTATGGACAACCGGACACGAACACAAATATGAAAATTAAAACACAAATTTAATACAGCGATTTTACTGAAACTGGAAAAGATTAACTCAAAAAGAAATCGCAGATTGATTGTATCAGAATCCATAAAACAAACACAAATTTTGAATTTATTTACGTTATAGGCTTATGGAGGGTAGAAGGAAGGAGAACCGTCTTGTATGGGGGACAAGTTGAAAAAGTGTCCACCTGTAAACATCAAATTATAATTCACCGAAATGGCGCTCGTGCAGCTAATGGAAATCATGTGAATGTGAATTTAGAATTATATTTCATATGTAGGTTTGTCTATGATATAATGATTTAAAAATATGCGCTGTAATAAACCTGAAGTATTTCTTTCCTTTTTAATTTTGTATCCTACTCTAATAATTCATGGCGCTGTTTTTAGAATCTTTCCACTTGCTACTATAGCGCCACCTTAATTTGTTCCCGTTCGATGGACACTTTTTAATACATTCAGATGGTTCTCCTTCCTTCTACCCTCCTATACCTATATAGGCTAAAGTTAGGTTATCGCTTAACTTTCTCTTCTTTTTTTCGATAAAACGTTAAAAATTCAATGTTGCCAGCAGTAAACTTGAAATGAATTTCAATCAATTTTATTAACAATCAATTGTAGTTACTGCATACCATTTGATATCAATCAATAACATTTACTCTCGATTTTTTGTTATTACGCGACCTTTAAAGGTCTTTATTGCTTTCAGAAATTTTTATTGGTCATCTTTCTTGCCCCTTGATTTTTCAGTTGGTGTTTTCATTTCCAAATTTTTGCTGTTTTTCGTGGTTGGGAATATTTTGCGAACAATCACTGTCTAAAAATTTGTACATTATCGGATTGTCTTCCAAGATACGTCATTTTAAAGCTGGGAATTTCTCCTTTTTGATTGTGCCCTCATTTTTTTCTCGAGTTTAGTGGTTTTTCAAAAGTCCATGAAACCTCAAAATTATGGATTTTTCAAAATCGGTTTTTGCGAAAAATATTAATGTTGCGTAAAAAATCATGAGGACCTTTTTTGTAGATAATAAACTACTCTTCATTCTTCCTTTATATAAAAATTCTCTAAGTGCCATATTTTAGGAGATATTGGCGCAAAACCAATTTTTGGAACTTTGAGGCCGGGAATACTCCCCCAAAATGACGTGTGAAAGGTGTGTGAAATTTCTGGATGTTCAATTCATGGTCCGGCATCTTCCAATGGTGCATGTATATTTTTTATAATCAATATTTTGCTATATTTTCACCTTATTTTTACACTGCTTATTCTTTCCGAGACTTCATTATGAAATAAAATGTAGAAATGAAGAGATAAAACAAATAACAAAACAAGAAACAATAATAAGAAAAATAAAGAGAACACAATTAAATTGGCATGGACATATTGTCAAAATTAAAACAGATACAATTACCAGAAAGGTGATGGAAGCTGGAAGTACTATTCACAGAAGAAGGGATAGACCTCTAGATGAAATGAGAAGATTAGCAAGAGACAGGAGAGAGTGGAAGCATTGGGTACAAGAGGAACCGGAATCCTCGTCCGACACCTGAAAAGGTAGAAGGAGAAGATAAGAAGAAGAGAGAGAGATTATTTCCGAGTCAAGTATCATACCTTTCAGTCTTTTATGTATCATGAATCCTGTACCAAAGTGTTTCGTTGTTCTGCTGTTGAAAATAATGTGTTCTTTCAATTATGTTATTCCCTTTTTCTTTTGCTTGGTTTCTTGTAATGCTAATATATCCAGTTTATATCGCTCCATTTCGTTTCCCAAATTTTTAAAAGCTCCTTCTTGGCTAGTACCTCTAACATTCCAGGATCCTATAATTAATTTTGTATCCATGTTTTTTTTTCCATTTTAATTTTTTTCTCATTTTTTGCACTCTCTGTTACTTATATATTTGACCATTTCCTTGTCCTCTGCCTTCGTCGTCCTCGTTGCATCCACCCGAATCTTCCTTATTTAGTTTTTTACTAATTCTTCGTTTTCTTGTCTGCTCTGTTCCCATTGATTCTCCGTCAGATAACCTCTCATTTATTCTTCTTTTATACCCTTCCCCTTGCACTTTTTTTTCTTCGCTAGTTTCTTTATCCTTATTTTCATTTCTCTTCGGATCATATACTTCATTATTTATGATTAACTTAATTAAATATAAAATATCTTAATTGCAGCATACAGTACACATGATAACAAATTGTATTTGCCATGCTGGGTGTTAAATGATTAATTTCCAAAAAAGTTCATCAGTGCTGCTTGAGAATAAACGAGGTGTCAAATATTTATAAATAGGACTGTATTGTATGTCGGTAATGCGGAGTTCCACAGGGACTAGTGGAAGCCCGGGTCCTGACGGAATACTCTACTTACAGAAACTACAGTAATAACTGGGATGAGCTTTATTGTATACTTAACTATTTACACTAATTTTACATATGTGTTACTTAGTTACATAGTTTTAGATTTGATATCGATGAACTACATTTTAAATATAACTAGATGTATCTGAATGTATGAATTATTCTGAATTGTTCGTTTATCTACTTCATCAGCATATATATGTACTGCCCTAGGTCAACTATCCAGTTATGAGATAGTTCTCTGGCCTTTCACTGTCACGTTCATGACCTCGCGTGATATAACAAATAACTAAATAGATTGTTTTTATAAACATAAACACCTTGAATGAATTAATTAATAATAGATAATTTCAATGAATTTAATTCTTTATGTAATGCCCAAAATACATCACAGGACAATCCAATAATGTGTGCTTCAGTGACTTATCAGCTCACCTTACACACCGTGCACTGCTCATCGAACTTGATTTTATACGAATTTCCCTTATACGTGAAAGTCAAATAGCAAGTCTGATTTGTGCGATAATCCTTATTATGTGAATATTGGGTAACCTTAATTAAAGGTGGAGTCTGGTAACACGGCAAACACGAAGTTTTTGTTAAAATAACATGAAGGAGGACTTTTCTAACCGATTCAAATATCCTGATAGAGTTTTTAAAAATGAATACCTCCTCATTTGAAAAACCTGATCTTGCTTGGTTTTTCAAAAATTTCTCCTAATATTGATACGTTTATAAAAAATATTCAGGTACAAAAAACATATTTAAAAATGTAGATATTTCGTTTGATTGTGTTCTTTTTTATTTTTTTAAGAGGCTACGTTTTTGTCTTAAGTAGTAAGTATTGTTTTTTACTGTAAAATTGGAAGGGGTACAATTTCTAAAAAGGTTGCTTTCCCCCTGTATACTAAGCCTCGATTCGATACATGATAAAAAAAACAACGCAAGCAAATTTATATCGCTAAAGTCTCATTAGGCAAACTAATTACCAATTTAAACGAGACTATGCTATAAACGCCATAAATTATTTGAAAATATGGTGGCTGCTTTCCAACAAATTATGGCGAGAGCACGTCGGCTATACTCCATAAGCTGCGTATGAATTTTACGGTAATATCTGCGATACGACGCCTCGGCAACGCCGCTTGGAGCGTCTCCTTTAGCATTTGTTAAACCAAGTTTTCAGTGGAATGAACCATCGGAGGTCGATTGGGAGTGTAGAAAATACGCGTTCGTTTGTTTTGGAAGAAACACGCGGTCGAAAGGCGGGAAATTTTTTATTAATTTCTAAAAAGTACCCACAAAGTTTGAAAGTGTTTTTGACTAGTTGGTGATGAGAGGATTTTTTTGAACTATTCAATATGTATTACTTTATGACCGGAGTGGTGCAGAATTGTGAAAATATTTTGAGGTAAGTAAACGAGCTTAGCTTATCAAAAGGAAAAAGTTTTCATTTATTTTAAAATAAATAATTGAAAAAGTCTGGGATATATAAACTTAAATGTAACGCTTTCTATATTGGTCAAACCAGTAGAAATTTTGAAATTAGACACAATGAACACATCTACTTACTTGACACCAAACATTAATTAACACCTAACACAGAACTAGAAGTACTGCATGTTTGTAATAAGAAACAAGGACTAGATTTCCTTGAATAATTAGAAATTGGGAAAGAGATCCACAATATGAAGTCGTTAATGAACAGATAAATCTAGACAATTCTCCACTATTAAACTGTCTTCTTAAGTAACAATTGTAATGATCAGTAGATATAGTTTTCCTTGGTTTCCTATATCATTGCACAGTTATACTGATCTTAAATGGGAAAAATGATATCCAGGATATCCCCATAGGGCTAATAATACCTAAGCTTTGATATTTGTAATATCATATCTTCTTCTTTTTCTATTCATATAACACAAGGTAGGTCACCATTTGGTCTAGCCAAAATATTAAACATCAGGCAAGCATTACATCAAATGTAACTTCTGTCGTTCTGACGACGGTATGTCAATATCGAAATAAATATCGATATCTTTTCATAATTTTCTCATTAAATAGAAACAGTTAGTTTCATTTATAAGAATAATATGAGTAGATTCCACAAAGTAAGTGTCCAAACAGTAAATGTTTATGAATGACCAGTTCAGTGCATAGTATACTTTTTACTTCTTTCCATTTATTTTATTTTATTACCCCATCTTTTTGAGAAAATATTCATAAATAATTATATTGAACATCCGATACTTTCTTATTTATATCGTTAGCTTCCTCAAAAACGTCAAGATATACAGTAAGATTTGAAATTATTTTCTAAGCATCAAAGTGAAATCTCTATTTATCACCAAGAAGGCAGATTTATGTGAATATACCGCAGCGAGCTATCGCTATCCCATGGCCCATTTATTTCCTTGGTTTATTTTTTTTACTGAGGTAGCGGTTTTCATATTATGTTTTTTGGCGTATTTTTCGTTGGAAAGCAAATAATATCGAATACAGAAGGCGGCAAGATAGACATTTTTTGTGATTTAGTTACGCTTTTTCCAATAAAATAAGCTTAAAATTGACATTATCATGTGTGTATATTAAAAAGTAGACTCTAAAATAAACCGCTCCACAAAAGTCATAAATTCAGATATTTTGTTCCAACAAATTACGATTTTTGATCACTAAATATTTATATATTACTAGAGGACCCGACAGACGTTGTCATGTGTTTTTGATATTCGACTTTCTTCCATTTTTACGGGCAAACATATTTTTTTGGGAGAATTTGACGCGTTTTTTTGAAATTATCGTACCAAAAAACTTCTTTGCAAAATGTCTACAAAATCGGACCAACCGTTTGGGAGAAGTTCAGTATGAACCCGATTGCAGCAATCAGAAGAATCGTATCTATGATATTCTGTGTACAGGGTCATCTGAAAGTGAAGAGTAAGAGATTAGGTCATAACCGCAGAGTTGGAAATAAAAGAGCGTTTTTCGGTCCTGTGGAAACTTGAATCGCCACCTACTGGGACTAATTGTGAATCTAAACCATCCAGTTACTTACTCAAACACACAAAATTTCATCAAAATCGGACCAACCGTTTAGGAAAAGTTCAGTACTAAACCGATTGCAGCGCCACCTACTGGGACTAATAATTAATAGCTGAGAAACTGTTATGTATCTACCGTTATGACCAATTGCAAGAACAACGAAGTTTCATCGGGACTGTCTGGATCCCATCGTTCTAAATGGAAAATCGAATTATCTTTGAATGGTACTTCCAAGTGTTCCAGGTTTGGGAGTCTTGACAAACAATCTGCATTTCCATTTTGGGAACATTTACGGTAGTTGATGTTGAAGTTGAAGGTTTGTAAGAAAAGAGCATATCGTATCGTAGCTCAAGGGGCATCCTCACCGATCCTTTCAATGTAAACAAGCTGAACAGATAGGGCCAAAATCCAGTAAATCAGAACGCAAAATTCGTACCTTCAAAACCAGCAAAATTAAATTCCAAACCCAAGTTACAATACTTCAGATGTTCCGAATTTTCCCATTTTGCTAGGTCTTGCACAGCTACCGATTTATTTTGTAATTTTTGACAATTTTTGACAGTTTTTGGCGAATGTTGACAATTATTGACCGTCTTTGACATTTATTGACAATTTTTCAAAAAATTTAACATATTTGGCAATTATTGACCATTTTTTCAAAATTTTGACAATTTTTGACTATTTTTGACAATTTTAAGAATTATTGACCATTTTTGACAATTATTGACCAATTTTGACAGTTTTGACAATTATTGACAATTATTGACAATTATTGATCATTTTTAACAATTTTTCCAAAAATTTTGACCATTTTAGACCATTTTTCCAATTTTTAACAATTATTGACCATTTCTGACAATTTTTCAAAAATTTTGACAACTTTTAATAATTATTGACCATTTTTGACAGTTTTTTATAATTATTGACCATTTTTTCAAAATTTTGACAATTTTTGACCATTTTTGACAATTTTTCGAAAAATTTGACCATTTTTCAAAAATTTTGACAATTATTGATCATTTATCCAAATTTTTGAAAATATTTGGCAATTATTAACCATTTTTTCAAAATTTTGACAGTTTTTGACGATTTCTCCAAATTCTTGACAATTTTTGACCATATTACAAAAATTTTTGACAATTTTTCAAAAATTTTAACAATTATTGACCATTTTTTGACGAATTTTGACAATTATTGACCGTCTTTGACAATTATTGACCATTTTTGACAATTTTTCAAAAATTTCAAAATATTTGGCATTTATTGATTGTTTTTGACCATTTTTGACGAGTTTTGATTGGTTTTGACAATTATTGATCGTCTTTGACAATTATTGACCATTTTTGACAATTTTTTGAAAATATTTGGCAATTATTAACCATTTTTTCAAAGTTTTGACAGTTTTTGATCATTTTTCCAAATTTTTGACAATTTTTGACCATATTTAAAATTTTTTGACAATTTTCCAAAAATTTTAACATGTTTGGCAATTATTAACCATTTTTTCAAAATGTTGCCAATTTTTGACCATTTTTGTCAATTTTTCACATCTAGAGGTGTGCGAGCTCAGTGCGGCAAGAGATATTGCGCACAGTCGCTTGAACGAATTATCGCGTGACGAACGCTTTTTCGTAACATCACACGTTTCACGAGCTCACTAGCCTTTTCAGAAATATGGCAACACCGTTGCGTGACGGACTTTTCGTAACGGTTACACGTTTTACGAGTTCACTAGCCTTCTCAAAACTCCTATGTCGTGCAATAAGAAGCAAGCTTCAAAAAAATAATCACGTCATACAGGTGTGTTTAGCCAGAAAGCATAACTCTGCTAAGGTCCATTCACTCGAAGTAAACACTACTATGCAAAATCCAGTTGCGAGCATTACATTGCCCATTTTCGCACACTAAAGATACACAAAACATATGTCAAAACATCATAATAATTGACAAAAACGTCGTTGCCTAGCAATTGGTCATAACGGTAGATACATAACAGAAACCCTACAGTCTCTCTCACTCAAAATGAGACACGCTGTACATCTGCGTAAATCATCAACATAAATATCCAACCAAAACAATTTACCTCACGATGATATTTGAACATTGTTGTTCATGTTTTAATTGTTTTGGTTTTCATAATTACTTCGGTGTGAATATTATATAAGAATCTTCATCAGTATCCATAATATTGTTTAAAGAAACTTTGGAATTGAACCTCGAACAATAATACACTCGGAAAGTATTAATGTTGTTATGAACTTTGACGTTTATAGAGGAAACATCTCGTGATAACGTTTATTGTTTTTAGAGCTTCTAATTATTTGGCATATGCTCGATTATATCCTTCGTACCAAATACTTGGGAGATGATAGAGAGACTAGAAATAATAATATCTCAATATTAATATTAAAGGCTCTTTCACCTTAATTTTTTTTATACCATCCAAAATTTTTTTTAGCCCAGCCCAGTCTTCTTCTTCTCATTACGCCCTCTCCTGCCGAAGATTGCCGATCCAAATGGCAATTGTAGCTCTGGAAACTGCAGCACGAAGGTCGAACCATCTCCTTAAATCTTTCAGCCATGAGTTCTGGCGTCTTCCTACTGATCTTTTCCCCTGAACTTTGCTCTCTATTATGAGGCGTAATATTTCGTATTTATCACCCCTCATCGTATGACCCAAATATTGCATTTTTCTTTCCTTGATGGTGTTCAGTAGTTATTTTTGTTTGTGCATGCGCTGAAGTACTTCATCGTTGATGATCCTTTGTACCCATGAAATTCGCAGGATCCGTCTATACACATTCATTTCGAAGGCTTCTATTCTCTTTTCAATCTGTGAATTTAGTGTCCAGCTTTCACATCCATGGAGTAGGACAGAGAAAACGTAGCATTTGATCATTCGTGTTCTGAGTTCCAATCTAAGGTCCAGCCTTGTAAAAAAGATTTCATACTCATGCTTGCTCAATTCTTGAAAGTATTTCCCTTTTCGAGCCGCACTGGCTATTGATGTTAGCAGACCAGTCTAGTGATTACAAATAAATTTTAACGATCTTAACTCTCACTATACTCAGTACTTAAAAATATGTGACAATAGATAAATGTTATAACGTAAAAGTTTCCTGCCAAATGGAAAATGTCTTACACATAAACAACGTGATTTTCACAACTGTTCTTGTCAGCTCACGTTTTATTGAACGTTTCCATATTTTACTTTGTATTTAGTTTGTAAAAATACAATTTTACGTGTAAACAACTCTTCGATTATAGGCAATGCAGATTTTTGATAAATAACTTTCGCTATTGGTAAATCTGTATTGTTTTGTCAGATAACACAGCATACAGTGAATTGCATTATGTTTTTGGACTTTTTGGTGAAAGCAATCACTTTTTATCTCGAAAATTTTCTGGATTATGTCTCGATTCTCGAACACAAACCACATACAGTAATTTATCCAAGAGAGACGTTCAATGAGATAAACTTTGAACCAATTCAGGGAAAGGAGCAGAAACATCGTTTCAACTTTATTGAATAGGCGACAAAAATGACAATGTTGTTAAACTCTATTTATTTTTTACCACAACAAAATATTCACTTTATTAAACATAAAAGGTTGTTACATATTGTAATGTTTTTGTTATTTATTCAAATAGTTTTTACTTGTGGGATAAAATTATACACACTACTATGGCTAATTACTATTTATTTATTTAAAGAAACACACTCTGTATTAAACTTAATTTATATACACACTATACTTAATGTCTACTAATTCATTTACACTCGGTATAATAGTTCTAATTTATTTTTACCATTTGAATATTACACTATTTATCTTTACTATTTAATTCACTGTCCGATTATTAAGAACTTCTGTAAACTGTCTGTGAACTAACTCTTTACTGCCCGTTTAACTAATTCTTCCGAACTAACTGTTAACTCGCTCAAAAACACGCGTATATATAGTCCTTCTCAACTCTAGAAAATTCCAGTACCTTCCGCGCTCGTCCTATGCACAAACGAAGCGAATGTTCTCGAAAGGGGCGCAGCCACCAAAATTTACAGTCGAGGAACAGGACCGGCTTTGACTTGGTGACCTCGCAACAATATATTTAAATTTAAATCGTTTCTCAACCCACCACCTCGTAATGAGTACTGTCCGCTGCTCTCTTTTGTACTTCTAAACATTTTGACCAATGACAAATCAAATGGCGACAATTTACTAGAGAATGCGGTATTGTTTGTTACGTTAATTTGATAAATGACACTTTTTTGCAGCGTGCAAGTTTACAAAACTTCACCTATTCGATTTTTACTTTTTGTTTTTTCGATGAGCGATTTCTTTTTACGGTAAACGATATACAGGGTCCAAAGTAAAATGGATGATTCGTGGCCTGAAAATATTACAATCTGACGCAACTTGTTTCAATGAAATATTGATAATGAAAAAGATAGAGGGAGGCAAAGTTGAAATGTAAACAATGTTTTTTCTCAGTAAATTGAAATATTTTGGATAAACAAATGTAAAAATTTAAAGATGGGGGTTTTAAGGCATGAGAAATCATAATATGATATCCGTTTCGATGTATTTTCTAGGGGGCGCCACATGAGCTATGTTGTTGGTGTAACTGTGCGCTTAACTATTTTATCGTTAACGCTATCTCGCTTTTTATTGAAAAACATCATTTTTGCGTTAAAAAGGTATACTTATCATTAGTCTCAAAAATTACTAGTTTTCGAGATATTCACATTTTTAAAACCCTCTACATAATTTTTATTTTATTTATTAGCACAAATAATAACGTTAGTAGGTGCCGATGTCAACAATACTCCTGTCATTTAATAATTCGTGTTTTGACAGTTAACTATTTAAACACCCTGTTTTCTGAACCCTGGATTGGTCGTGGTAGTCCCTTTCCTTGGCCACCACGCAGTCCACAATATAACCCCTTGGATTTCAGTATATGGGGTTCAATGAAGGAGATTGTTTACAGAAACCCTATAAATAGTCGAGTTCTACTTTGGAAAGAAATCAGAGCAGCAAAAATTTTTTGTATGCCAATGACATTGTTTAATATTAGGCGATCTTTCATGAAACGCATTGATAAATGTATCGAGATGAATGGCGGACATATTAAACAATTTCTGTGAAGTAATATTTAAATTTTGTTGTTGTATTTTTGAATAAATTGTTCTTTTTTTTCTTGATTAAAAGTTATTGAGTTTTTAATGATTGCTTTAATAATACGTCAAAGTACTAATAAATAAAATGAAAATTATGTAGAGGGTTTTTGAAATGCGAATATCTCGAAAACTAGCAACCTTTGAGACTAATGATAAGTATACAATTTTTCCACAAAAATGATGTAGTTTTAATATTTTTCAAGAAAAAGCGAGATAGCGTTAATGATAAAAAAGTTAAGCGCACAGTTATACCAACAACATAGGTCATGTGGCGCCCTCTAGAAAATACATCGAAACGGATATGATATTATGATTTTTCAGGCACTAAAACCCCTATCTTAAAATTTTTACGTTTGTATATCCAAAAATTTTCAATTTACTGAGAAAAAACATTTTTGACATTTCAACTTTGCCACCCTGTATCTTTTTTATTATCAATATTTTATTGAAGCAAATTGTGTCAGATTGTAATATTTTCAGGCCAAGAATCTTTCAATTTGGACCATTACTTACAGACCACCCTATATATTTTGACTTTGAGTCCATGTACTCAAAACCGATAAAAAGGAACACAATATCTATTTCAATACGAGATTTTGTTACGATTTAATGTGACTTAACACAAACATGAACGAGATAGGTGATTAAATGAGAAAATAACGTTAATAGTTGATCATTTGGTCTTGTAGGTTAGGTAATATTTTACTTAAGAATAATTCCTAAATTCCAGAGCTTCCTCTATCAATCCTAAAACTCTAAATCCTTTATGTCGTACTTCGAAAACGTCATCCATAGAAACAAGTTTTTCAGGTTAACTCAGCTGTCAACCGCGATTTTAAACTAAGTCGAACTTAAGTCTACCCAATCGGGAACTTAATATTAAGTGCTGCTTAACAAGTTTAAAATACTCTTTTTTTCAGATTACTTTATTTTAAGACTATCTTAAAGTAAACGTAATTTTTGCTGTAAGGCGATGAAATTTGATCTAGATTATTGTCCCGCTATTTTAGGTGCGTGACGGCAGCGCCCCCAAATTCGAATTTTGCAAAAAAACTTATGCCGTTGGATTGCCCAACGTTAGCCCACATTTGCCCAACCAATAAATTATTTTGCCCACCCTCCAAAAAAAAGTTATAGGCAAAACTAATTTTTCTAAAAAAATTAGTTCCAGCACCCCCGTCTTTGAATTTGGCAAAAAGCTTGATGCAGTTGGATTGCCCAAGTTTTGCCCCCATTTGCCCATCCAATAAATTTTTTTTGCCCACCCCCCCAAAAAAAGTTATGAACAAAACAAATTTTTCGAAAAAGATTTTTTTTTCCGAATTCCACAGAAAACTGCACGCAGTTGGATTGCCCAATGCTAGTCCATATTTGCCCAACCAAAAATTTATTTTTCCCACCCTCCGAAAATAAGTTATGGGCAAAACTAATTTTCCTAAAAAATTATAAAAAAAAAATTTTACGTAATTTTTCCTCTTTTTTCTTCCTCTTCTTCTTCTTCTTCTTCTTCTTCTTCTTCTTCTTCTTCTTCTTCTTCTTCTTCTTCTTCCTCTTCTTTTTCTTTTTCTTCCTCCTCCTCCTCTTCTTCTTTTCGAGTTTCTCGGGGAAGGAGTTTTCCTTTTCGGGAACTGATTGCATTTTCGGAATGGCCGTACCCGAAAACCCCTTTATGCAAAGTTTCAACGGAATCGGAGACCAAAAAAATGTTGCTCTTGACCTTTCACATTAATTCACAAATTAAAGGTTAAATCTAACCTAACAAATCCTAACCCCAACCCTAGTTAGATTTGAAAAAGTTGGGCATGCGTTCTTCTTCCTCTTCTTTTTCTTTTTCTTCCTCCTCCTCCTCCTCCTCCTCTTCTTCTTCTTCATCTTCATCTTCTTCTTTTCGAGTTTCTCGGGGAAGGAGTTTTCCTTTTTGGGAACTGATTGCATTTTCGGAATTGCCGTACCCGAAAACCCCTTTATGCAAAGTAAATAAATCTAACCTAACAAAACCTAACCCCAACCCTAGTTAGATTTGAAAAAGTTGGGCAATCCAACTGCGTATAATTTTCCGTAAAATTAAAATTTGATGGCGTACCAAGAAAAATCCTATTCTGAAAAATTTATTTTGCCCATAACTTCTTTCTTGGGCTAACGTTGGGCAATCCAACGGCATAAGGTTTTTTGCAAAATTCGAATTTGGGGGGTGCTGCCGTCACGCAGCACGCTATTTTTTAGTTTAAATAAAAATAAATATATTACCAAGTACTTGAAATTACATATTATTATTAATTGTAGTAGCGTCAAAAGATAAAAAATGTAATTAATACTTCTCTAATCTCTAGTGCTGGGTACACTCAACATTGTTGAATTTAATTGAATCCCATTAGAGAGTTTCAGCTGAGTTAACCGATTTGACGAATCGTCAATTGGAAATTGAAAGTGCCGATAGTCGTTGAGTTGCTGATTTGCCCGTTGAAGTTTCCACGAACAGTCAAAGCCATTAAATGCGGTTGATAATTCTACAGTCAAACTTTTTTTCAAACTCTCTTTCGATTACTCAAGCTGCCACAAAAAATACTTCTGAGAGATTTAATCGTTTTGTTCGTCGGAAGAAAACAATTTAAAAAACCCTACAATTATTTATTGTAAAGTGAAACGTTTGTAAGTGATGTAGAGAGCTTAAAAGGAGAGGATCCTGAACTGGAGAGAAGCTGGATTATGCTTTAAGAGCTTCTGGACGAATGACATCTACCTTGTACTGATGAGGCGCAAATATGCCGAAACCGTGATGTCCCTTCAAATTACAAACCAGAATGGTTGGTTATATCTTGCAGTATAACTTGGAAGTGTAATTCAATGTCTTTCGGGGTATATAGCCCGAGAAGTAGTTGTTGCTTCTTAGTGAACGGTCTCTGTTCTTTGAAAAATATTTTTCAAAAACATTGTAAGGCGTTATAATAGTATTAATTCTATTTACATCTATTGCTAACACACTTTACTAAAATATGACAAATTTTACATTAAACAGGAAACTGTAATTGAGTAAAACATTTATATAATAAATAACTATTTTTTGTCGTCGCATCAACTCAATAGGTTTTTATTACCGGATGAATCTACTTTCTAGTTTTGTAATTCACATTACAGAAAATATTGTCTTACATTAACATTGTATACATTATAAACATTGTTTTAGTGGAATTTACATTTAGATGGGATAACGTGGTTGTCAATCCTACTGCCATTGTAAGTTTTGCTACAAAGAAGCACGTAGAACACCAAAATTTCTGGTTAGGTTAATATATGTGTAAGGTATACAGATACCATACCGACAGTCGTAACTTTAGACACAACCATATCACCTGTTAACCGCCAGAAGTGACAGAGGAGAATATAACGTTGAATAACAAGTGTCAAATTATCATTAATTACTTTGAATAAAAGCTTAGTAGTAACGAAGTAGCTTTTATTACAATATGTTGAAATAAAAAGTTTTAGAATATTTCTGAATGAAATTTGATAGTGTAATATGTATTACTATAAAAATGAATCTATGAATATTTTTCGTTTGACTTGTTTGGCGCAGACCTTCCCTTCTGTTGACTTTTAATACCAACTACTTTTCTTCTCACACATCTGGAGGATTTTTGTAAGTCCCTGCATTTATTGCAGCGAAACTGGTCAACTACTCAAGTTTTTGGTAAGATATAAAAACATTTAGAGTTTACTCTCACTTTATCTCGTTTCGTGCGAAGCTCTAATCCTGACTGATATCCTCATCTAAATCTAATACGGTAATTAAGTGTAGTCCTTTTATCATGTACTTTGAAAATATACTATAAATTTGTTCCTACTGCATAGAAAAAATAACAAAAGAAACTTTAGGCTTAATGCGTTCGACTTTACTTGAAATTACATAATTACCCACAAAAGCATTTTGTATTTTTCAGATTCAGCATTATTTCCATTTTCTTATATTTCCCTTCGCAATTAATCTGTTGAGCAGCGAATCTTGTAAAATGAGACAGCGTTTTTTAGCCTAATTGATAACTTAATCCATAATGATTAGGAATTCGGATTTAGCCCGCTCATTTTGAGATGGATAAGGAACTAGGGAGCTACCAACGTTATATAAAAAATAATTTATTATAGCCCAGGTGGACTACCTCAAAAAGTGGTCAATTCATGACTGAATTTCTTAAACTCATCTGGAAATGGTAGGAAGAGTGATCACAAATTCTTGGGAGAAAATTGCCGTGAGTGGGAGGGAATGGTTTTTATTGTAGTTACCGGCGTGAATACTTGTTGTATTGTTGCGAGGTCAACAACTCAAAGCCGGTCCTGTCCCTCGATTATAAATTTTGGTGAATGCGCTTTCTAGAACCTTCTGGTCTTTTGCAGTATTTACGCATATGAGGAGCGTCATAAAATACCAGAACTTTCCAGAACCGATAAGGACTATATATACGCGGGTTTTCGAGTGCATAGACAGTACAGTACAGTTAGTTCGGAAGAATTAGTGAACTAAATAGTGCAGATAAATAGGGTAATATCCAAGTGGTGAAAATAAATTAGAACTAATATACCGAGTGTGAATAAATTAGTAGACATTGAGTATAGTGTGTATATAAATTAAGTTTAATACAGTGTGTGTGTTTCTTTAAATAAATAGATAGTAATTAGCCATAGTGTGTATAATTTCATCCCACAAATTAAAAACTGTTTAAATAAATAACAAAAACATTACAGTATAAAAAAAACGATACAGAACAGATAGATACTATCCATTGTAAGGTTGTATTTCAGCATATAAATGTATACCTGTTTCGAAATCTTATAGATGGTATATCTTAACGACATATTTCTTAATGACATACTCGTATCCTAACATATTAAAATGAGGTACATCAGATACTTGTTTATATATTGATATGGTTTTGATTTGTAGTCTAGATCATTCCATACCTTTAATAAATTAAACTTTTATTTATAAATTATTTTAGTTTTAATACTTATCTCTATTTATATCAATCTAGCTCACTCGGAAATTATTAAAATATTTATTTTTTAAATTTTATTATCTTTTTTATTATGATTATTATGAGACTCTTTATTATATTATTTGAATATTATTTTGTAAATTTATTTAAACTATCTCAGGGAAATTGTATTTTTTGTTTGTGAGTTCAAATTTTATATGTGAAGAAATGACATTCGACAACGTTCTAGAATAAAATGGAGTCAATGATGGTTAATGCCTTTTGGATTCTTTTGAAAATTTTTATCAGTATATTCTTATGTAATACTTTTTAAATTTGAACAATTTAAATTTTATACATCAATAAATTCAAAATTAAATTATATAGATAAATTTATTTTCTTCTCTTGAAGGTCACACTGAATTCAATGTTCGGTGGCCCTGGATCAAAATTCTGGGTCACTTGGAAAGTTTTTTTCTGTGCTGGATAAACGATTTCAATATTTTTCTGCTTTTCACTTGTGATTTATTGATAATATGCCTTGGATATAGGTATATTATATGTCTTATACCAGTGTTCACTTAGCAAAAAATATTTTATGGTAAGTATTACCTTTCACTTACTTATTTATTGTTATAATCACTTTATATTAGTTTAGTTAACTATATATTTACAATTTTTTTTTTTAATATTTCTGCATAAATTTCAATTTTAGTTTCTTACTTCGAACAACCTCCTCCTTCCTTCCCAAAATCCCAACCCGTTGTTGATTTTTTCCTTTGTTTTTTTAACTAACGCTCCTAGATTTTATTTTAAAATTATTTCTACCAATGACTGTCTTTGAAAAATTTTGTTACTAAATTATTATTTCTATTTTTAATCATATTGATAGTTTATTTTTGTTAAGTTATATGATTAATTTTATTTTATCTATAGTTAAATGTTAGGTTATAATTTTCTATATTGTGGTGTTCATTTTATTTTTATTTTTTAGTTGGTACTCTGTTAATTTTTTATTTTAAAGTTTGTGTTCCTGTTTTACTGTTTGTCATTGTATGACTTTAATTATCCAGTATACATATTATATAGTATTACATATTATTCTTTTTCTTTCTAAATGTTTCTAACTTTTGTATGTTTATTTTAGGCTTGTGACGGACTTACTCAATATATTTTATATTCTTCAACCATGGAAAATAAATGATTCTGAATATCAAATGATAGAGCTGGTTGTACAAATATCAATTAAATTATCTGATTATTGAATATTTAAATTTATTATTGAGTAACTATTCATACCGTAACAATAGATATTAATATCTATAATTTATTCCTGACGGTGAAATGTAATTTGTGAAACCGGATCCTTATCCAACCTTCTTCTGCTTCCTCTTCGCTTTCATTTTCTGAACTTGAATCATTACTTTCTCTCGATTTCCTTCTTTTTATATTTTTTCGACCCTTGGTATAATTTTGCTTTTTGTCTCTCACGCTCGTTTCTTCTGCACTGCTACTGTCTTTCTTCTTTGGGTTCTTTGCTTTTACGTCTTTTCTAGTCGTCATCTCAATGTCATTTATTTTGTCTTTTTTATTCAGTTTGGCTATATGGGCTGTTTTTTCAGCATCTCCTAAGTTTAACTTTGGCTTCTTTGTAGGAGGTCTTTTAGAAATTGATTCCTCTAGTTCCTCTTTATATGGTGTCGATGTTAACACTGCAGTTTTACCCCTTCTTCTGTCATTTAGATTTAATTTTCGTTCAGAATGAGGAACTGGAACAACCTGCTGTGGCGTTATAACGAAATTCTGGGTGGTACGGTAAACTTCTTGGGGGGTGTCCTCGGTGGTGTTCTCAGTGGTGACCTCGGTGGTGTCCTTATTTATATGGACTTTTGGCAGCTAATAGGGCCATTTTCCCTTTATCGGTTTTGCCATGTAGGTGTGAATTCCAGGTTAGTTTTGCATCCAGACCCAGACACTTGACCTTCTGGCTTAGACACAGCTGCACGTTGAAGAGGCTTGGAGACATACATACATACAACCTCATATATTTTTGAAAAATTAATAATTGACCAGTAGTATTGTGGTGACAAATACCCTCCTTACAAATCTAAGCGCTGCGGTGGTTTAATAACCCTTTTGGGTCTTCGAGGACCTAAACTTTTTCTATTAATAACTACAGACTTATCTTCTATTTCACAACCAGGTTTTTCACTATCTTGCATTACAACATCACCTATTTGATCTTCAACACTTTCTTTTAACTCCTCACTAAAAACTGCCTGCTCTTGATGTTCCTTACTATCGGTTTGCTTTAACTAGTCACTATCTCCTCCTAGCAAATAGTCGCCATGAGTAAATCATTGCAAACAAGAGCTCCTTTATTTCGCAAAATTTGGTTCAAATGACTCTTCCATACTAAATTTTTGGATTTTAATTCACAGAAATAAATTCTATCTCCTAATATAATGGATTCAGCCCAGGTTTTGCGATATAAAATCTCTACAAAATATTTGATCCCCCACTTTAAAAATATCATCTCTTATCCCATCCTCGCCGACAAATTTGTGGTTGCTGAGGTAGTGTAAATGGAGGATAATTGCAGAATTATAAACTTTACTCAACAAAAGGTTTCTACATAGCATATCACAGTCTCTTTTTAAAGCAAGTTATGGATGACATTTAGTCGCCATTTCGCGATACTACAGTTATTTATTTAAATTAAAACGCAATCCCTTTTGCTCAATTTTAACTATTTTAACTACATTTCAGTGCAGAGAGCTGTACCAAGTTTCCCATTAATTCTATAAATAAATTGAGAGGTAGATTTTAAAAATAAACAGCATGCGTAATCAGGTACCTCGCGGCCACTTTTGCAGTTTCCTATGCAGAGCTGAAGAGTTCAATGACCTGTTGCCCTATATATCCCGTTTACGCCTGTACATCCCCATCTGCCTTGTCGCTATGATTTACCTCAAAATTCTGCTTTAATTTCCCCTAACAACTGTTGAATAATATGCTGCTTGTTTGTAGGACGATTCCAATCAAAGTAGCTGGGTTCATCGAGCCCGATTCTGTATTTTGGGGGTTATATTAAGGATATTTAATAAAGAGGGAATAAATGGAATTTGAAAAATAATTCAATATATTCAATACTTCATTAAATTAACCATAATTATTTGTGACCTTATTTTATATAATTATGGGACACACTTCAACTTTTAAGTCTCCGGAAAAAACAATTTTCAATAGAAAACCAAGTATATTTTTATATGTTTGAAATCTCTTTGATGAGCTGATTTCAACAAACTGTAACACTGATGGTTTATTATACAGGGTGTACTACAGGGTGAGCAAGTGAGCATATGAAATTATTTATCATTTTCTTTGAGATAATACTTGGAAATATACTTGAGCAGAGCAAAAAGAGCATATGTGGCTTATGAGCAATTTCGGAGGACAGTGGGACGCACATGGGGTCTTTCACCCCGAGTGGTCACCTGGATCTACACTGCAATCATAAGACCTATTCTAACGTACGGAACCATTGCATGTGGACCGAAGGTTCTACAGGCAACAGCCATCCAAAAATGATATCAATTACAGCGAATGGCTTGTTGAAACATCACATGAGCCATGAGAACAGCACCAACAACGGCAATGGAATTAATAACTGCTCTGACCCCTCTTGACTTGTACGTCAAAGAGGATGCGTTAATGGCAATGTTACGATTGCGTACGGCTGGTGTAAACCCCGAAGTAGGAATGGGTCAATTGTGGCTAAGCCTATGGTGAGAAGTGCTTACTGCGCTACCTCTACTGCAGTCGGCCAATGATGCAATTGAACCCAAGTGTGTGTTTAATAAACCCTACAAAATACAAATAAAACAGAACACAGGGTCAGATGCTGCAAATGCAATACGCATATATACAGACGGCTCAAAAACCAGGCTCAGGATGTAGAGTTTACTCCAGTCCACTTAACCTAAGATTTAAGTGGGAAATGGGAAAAAGAAACAAAACTGGCTGGTATCTCAATTGCCATAAAAGAACTAACCAGAAAAGGAATTTCTGGCAAAAACATAACAATCTGCACTGACAGCAGACGAGCCCTATTAGCCTTGAACAGACAACGTGTATTAGTATTAGAGTGCCATCAAGATTTAACTAACGCCTCGGTAGATAACAATATTATCCTGAGTTGGGTTAAAGGGAACGACAGGAGTAAAGGTAATCGCATTGCTGATTCTTTAGCCAGGGAAGCGGCTAGACTGAAAATTTTAGGACCCTCCGGCCTGACGACTTCGACAATTGCGGAAATAGCCAAGCGTTACACCCATGCTCAATCCCTAAAGAGATGGGATGAAATGAAAGGATGCAGTCTTGCCAGGATCACCCTGGGCGACCCTGGGAAGCTGGCGCCGAAGAAAGATTTGGCGGTGACCAGGAAAAACCTACGCTCAACAGTGCTGTGGGCCAAAACTCACCCTCCCCACTCTACAGATACAGATACTATACTTGAATCATTTCATTGTATTGCATTGAAATAAATGATAAAAATGTTCTCCACCTAGTTTCTGGCCTTAACCCAGTCTACTATAAACCCCCCCTAAATCTATTAAAAGTTTGAGGTGCCTTCTTTCCCACTTCTGTTGTTATCCTTTCCTTTCCTTGGAATCTACAAAGATAGTTGGCTGTGTTGTGTATACTTTTTTCTTGAGATTTGAGACACCAAAATTAATAAGCCAACTGCGTAAAGTCTGGTGGTCACTCAATAGTACTTCTTCGTCCAATCCATTTTTTGAGAAGATTCAACCAATGAAGCATATTGTTTTTGCTCACTTGTCGTTGACTAGACAGTTTTTATCTTATCAAGGCAAAACATGTGTCACGCTCAGATAAATCAAATGCGTTGATATTTAATCTAGACTAGATAAATCTGTATTTAGCTAAAAAACTATCAGACATGGGTGAAAATATTTTAATAACTTCATATTTTTACCCTGGTTTAGTTCGGTTTCTGTTAGGTTAGGTTAGGTTTGTGGTGAGTGGGTCTATAAGGCCCTCCACTGTGACTCGCAAGAGTCTATTGTGGCTCATACCTATTCAGATTACACCAAACAAATTCAGCTTCTTAACAAAGCCGATTAGTTTGTTTGGTGAATGATATTTCAGGTCCGAGGGCGAAAGAGAGACCCTGCCAAACATCAGATACCTGATTCGAGCCGCGGCGGGGCAGGCACAAATTAAATGCTCTGCTGCTTCATCATCTTCCAGACAAAGACGACAATTCGGATCTTCCGACAGTCCAAGTCTCAGCATATGATGATTCAGATGATAGTGGCCTGTTAAAAGGCATATTAGACAACGTAGGTCATTCCTGCTATAGTCTAACATTGGTTTGGAGACATTCTTCGAAGGATGTATAAAAGCCTTTGAATGAACCAATCCTGGTATATTATGCCATTATGTACCAACATAATCTGCTCTTAATAATTCATCCTTACGGAGGACCCATTCGTCTCTATTTGGAATTAGGACGGCAGGAAGGCGGGAAGACAGGTCGTAGTTTACTGTTGGAGGCATTATGTCAAAGGTCATCCCCAGAATACTGTTACTTTCAGTGTCCACTATCATTCTGCTTTGCTCTGTATAAGCCTCTTTTGTGCATTTAGAAATATGCGCAATTCTATATGTTGTCCATCTAGCTTCCCTTTCCAGAAATATATGGAGAGGAGGTAGGTCTAGAAGGATTTCCATGGCTGCTGACGGTGTGGTACTGATGGCTCCAGTAATTGCCAGAGAGCGTTGCTTGGGCCGTTCGCTATAAAGCTTTTGACCTCCAAGCAGTAGCTCCATGATCATTGGTCTAACAATCATCACATATATGGATTTGTTTGGGTCCCAATCCCCAAGATTTTCCACAGATTCTGCGACATGTCCACAAGGATAGCCTGGCCTTATGGATAACTTTCTCCAAGTGAGCGTTCCATGTAAACAGGATAATCCCCAAATATTTTACTCCCGCTGCAAAAGGAATAACCTCACCATTGTAGGAAAGTGGTGGAAGATCTTCCAATTTCCTTTTCATAGTGAAGGGGACTATTACAGTTTTACCAGGGTTAACAGACATCTGTTCCCTCTGGCACCAATTGTGGACATCGTCCAACGTCTTTTGGAGGATATTATATGCTACCCTTCCTGACTTGGTCCTTGCCAGGATGACAAGATCGACTGCATACGCTTGCAGTTCTACCCCTCTTCTTAAGAGAGCGCTAAGCAAGTCATCCATCAAGACTGACCACAGTAGGGGAGGAAGTACTCCGCCTTGTGGGCAACCCCTGGAAACCTTAAAGCTAAAGGTCTCATCCTGAAGAGGAGTAGTGGCTGTTCTATTAGTGAGCATGGCATATATCCAGCCGGTAATGGTTGATTTAATGCCCTTTTCAGCCAAAGCTGAAACACTGGAGGTCGCTAGTGCATTGTCGAATGCTCCTTCGATGTCAAGAAATGTAGCCACCGCAATCTCCTTGTTGTTAATGGATTGTGTGATTTTCTCAACAAGGTTGTGTAACGCTAAATCTGATGATTTGCCAGTTCGATAAGCTCAGCTCAGGGAAAAGTTATATAAAGCTACCCGCCTTATGTAGCAATCCAGTACTCTTACAAGTCCTTTAAGCAGGAAAGATGTAAGGCTTATTGGTCTCACCGATTTAGCGATTTAGGGTGTGGGTCTGTGCGGCCCACTTTCGGTATGTAAACCACCCTGGCCGCCAAGCAACTGAATTCCACGCCAGACTAGCTCTATACAGTTTAATGCGAATGGGTAAAAGTAATTCCAGTCCGTTTTGCAGCAGAGCTGAAAAATGCCATCCTCACTGGGAGATTTGAAGGGTTGAAAAGATTTTATTGCCCGGTGCTGTGATAACTTCCTTGGCGACCTCCCAATCGTTCTTTTGCGCCTTCAAAGTGGGGTGGTCGATAGTAATCCTGAGTCAAACTTCCAGGAAAGTAATTTTAATTAAAAGCTTTAACGTTTTTTTTTTCTAGAGGTCTAGAGGTCTTTTCAGTGCCATCAGGTCGCTTTAACGACCCTATCTCGTCATATTGTTACCCTGGTTTAGTTCGGTTTCTGTTAGTGGAACACCGCACTGCGATAATACTGGCTCTTATGTCCAAATTCAAATTGGGTTACCACTTTGAGTTCAATATTCCTAAGGAAGTAAAGAAGTGAGTCTATCCTAAAGGCACTTAAACGCAGCTCCTAGGGTCTGTACAGCTACACAGTAGCATAGAATAGGGTCCACTGATTCATCTTGTTCTAAACCAAGACGACACTCAGTGTTTCTCACCAGCCCTATTTTTCCCAGATGATTGTTCAGCCTGCAGTGTCCAATTACAGAGCTCTCATCTCTCGCAAGGCTGCTGCTTTAAGTTTTGAAGGTGTTTTGATAAATACCTTGGCTTTCCTGGTATCTCATTCCAGTAAAACCTTACTTTGTTGTCTACGTTGCAAGATAGTCCTCTTTGCCAGATTTTAAGAGATTCTCATACCGAGACGACCTTATTGATTGCTCCCATTTGACTTAGAAGTATTCCAAACCAGTTTTGAATTACAACTGCTGGGCACAGTGCCCTTATTGCAGTCTGGTTATCAGAAAATATTTGTATTGACCTGTATCCACCCAACACACAGATCAAACTTATGCTCGGAAGACTGTTACATGCTGTCCAAAACACTCAACAATCTTTGGTCGGCTGCACCAGGCGGCAGACCAAATTAGCCAAATTCGCACGCTTGGGGCCGTAAACATATTTTTTGTGTGATTGAATTGATTCCTGCTTCAAAACCCAACTTCAAATCCAATTACAATAGTGGAGCATTAATTAAATCAACTTTTATGGCACGTTGCTCCAACTAAGTTGACCTTATTCCATTTCCATGTTGGCTTTGTAATAAATTTAACTATTCTACACCAGAAACTGTCGGTGAAATTTGCTCAAACAGGCGTTAATTTACTGGGTTTGTTGATATAAATTATTTCACTGGCTGTTGCCTTCATTTATTTCAGTAAATGATAATTTTGTTTGGTCGATTTTGTACTACCAATAAATCGAATATGAAATTAAGAATTTATAGGGTTGTTTTCACATTTTCAGGAACAATATATTATATGGCTGGTTTTATAAACAGTTAATTTACTGGCAGTTGACAACGACGCACCAATACTATGTAACCAGTACGACAAAGTCGGCATGATTTCTGACTTTCTGTTTACAAACAGTTAGCTTATTAGACAAAGAACTGACGGCCGCGGAGGTACTATGGTAGTACTTCTGGCTGGAATTTTGAAATGTTGTTGGGGGAGACCATTAGGAAGGAAGTACTTTTGCTCGAAGTTTCTGTAGAGGACTATATGTCCGGCTTATTGAGATAAGAATCTTCAAAAGAGAAAGAAATGAGTGATAATGAAAATGGCAAAAAGAGGAAAAGCGACAGAGAGGAAGACTATGAAAGAAAGAAAAGAAGGGAGATTGTCTGCAAAAATAGGAAGTGATATAGAAAAAATGATGAATATGATGGATAAAATAGGAGACAAAATGGAGGAAATGAGCATGGAGATTAAGAAAACCCGTGAAGAACAAAAGGAGTACAGAGAAGAAATGAAACAACTGAGGGGAGAAAATGAAAAACTGATGGAAGAAAATGAAAAAATGAAGAAAACAATAACCAATATAGACCACAGATTGGAACGACTGGAAAGCGAAAAAAGGAAAAACAATATAGTGGTTCAGGGAGTAGGAATAGAGACAAATAACCCAAAGGAACTAGGAAATGCAATGGACAACTTCCTATAAAAAGAATTACAAATAAAGACAGCGGTAGAAAGCTCAGTAAAGTTAGGAGAAAGAACATGCTTAGTAAGACTGGCCAACTAAGAAGAGAAAAGGGAGGTGATGCTCAATAAACAAAAACTGAGATTTAAAACTGAAGAAAGATTGTTCATCCAGGATGACTTGTCGAAGAGGGATATAGAAATTAAAAAAAAGATCCGAATGAGAGCAAAAGCAGAAAGGGATAAAGGAAAAAGAGTGAAAATTGGGCTCAGAAAAATAAACATAGAAACTGAGGAATGGAGATAAAACACGGAGGAAGAGAAGTTGGAAAAAATAAAACAGAACATATTGACAAAAAAACAGTAGCAACAAGCATAAACTCAGGGATAAAAGGAAAAAAGGTAGACCAGGCAATGGAAATGGACAAGGAAATGCAAAAGATAAAGAATAGTACAAAAAAATGGTTACAGAAAAGCAACTACTCAAGGTAAACTCCGGCATTAAAAGGAAAAAAAAGCCAATATGGAATAAGAATGGGAACATGGAACGTAAGAGGTGCTTTTGAGGAGGGGGCCATAAAACACTTGATCAAAGAAATGCGAAAGTAAAAGTAGATGTTTTAGCAATACAAGAAACTAAGCAAAAAGAGATAGTAATTACGGAGATAGAAGATTGTATGTTCTTTAATAGTCGAATAGATAATAGAATGATGGGTACAGGATTTATATAGTAAGCAGTCAACTTAAAGCAAATATTATTGATTTTGAGGGTGTAACAGATAGACTATGTAGAATAACAATCAAAGGGAAATACAGAAAAACGACGTTGGTTAATGCGCATGCCCCTTCTGAGGACAAAGATAAAGACACCAAAGCAAACTTCTATGAAGAACTGGAACAAATGATCAATAAGATACCGAAATTTGATGTTAAATGTGTTATAGGGGATATGAATGCAAAAGTCGGACAAGAAGAAGAGTATATAAAAATAACGGGAGTAAAAAGAAAGCACGCACGCAGTAATGATAATGGCAAGAGACTCATAGAATTTGCTTTGGAAAATAAAATGACAATCGTAAGGACGTCATTGACCATAAGAATATCCGAAACGCATGTAATAAAGTCTTCGTCAAATCATCTCTGAAAATGATATTGCCTGGCTTGAATGGTCTACTCTCCTAGCTAATTTGAGTGAAAATTCATCATCAGAAGAATCAGACGAAGAGCTTGGAATTGCCCAAAACAACTGGTTACGAGCTAGAAAGCGATCGCTTTCATTATCCTTACTTGAACTTCTTGAATTGTTCATGTCGTACGGAGTTAATCATGATGGAGTAAGAAAGGAACTAATGAACAGTTCTATAATTGTCAGTTTAAACTGTAGAATTGTTCAAATCTAGCAGATATCTTCAACTATTTCTCAACTGTGAGTTGAAACGTTAACAAGAAGTTGCAAAGTCCCTGTTAACGAAAGGTTAACTCCCAACTGACAGTGAACTGCACATTTTACAACCGACCCTTGGTCTGCACTTTTTCCACTGTGTTTTCTAACTTCGTCGTTCTAGATTTCCAGACTATACTAGCTTTTAAGACAAGTGTACCTACTTAAAAACGAAACTGGATAGATTCTCTTTCATGTAATAAATCCCGTCTTCTTCGATCCTCCGTTTCCATTAGATGGTCGGTATCCTTTTATTATCCTTTCAGTCTAAGGATAAGGCAAACAATTCACTCGAGGCTGTTAACCTTTGTCCTATATTGGTTCCGGCACAATTATTATGAGATACGCTTTACGTTCAGATCTGCAATATGTTTTCCAATATTTCCGTTCTTATCGGAGAATAAAACAAAACAAAAAGAATATGGAAATGTACCTACCTCTACTCGTTCGGGCGTGGATTTATATGGAAATAACAAATGTGGAAATATTTTGTATAATATTTTTCGAAATCTCGAATCTGTAACTTTATTAGTTTACAAATGATGACGTTATAAACAAATTAAATGATTATCGCCCTGTACGATATTGAGCTGTTTGTTTTGTTGGTAGATTTCGTTGTGATAAGTAATGTGTCGTTATTATTTTTCGGAAATATGTAATAATTATTTAATACTACCTTAGTTGTATCCAATTATTTTGCAATTAATTACGTATAGTAAAAGCCAAATAAAATTGCGTTTACGTCATCATTGTGAATATTTGCAGCGTTGTCAGATTGTTAATCAAATATGGAAATCAAATGAAAATAACTGAAGTGAACAAAAAACGGAAATGTGGAAAATTTCACAATACATTAAATGAAAACTACAAAATTATCGATAATTTTATAGTTCTTTCCATTTGTGTTTTTTGTTAATTATATTTATGAATAGATTTCACGAAGTGAGGGATTCTACAAAAAAGTGCTAAGGTTTTTACACAGTTACCAAGTCTTTTAATAAGGAGGATGCTGGAGGAACGAGGAAGTGCTGAAGAAGTTGGAGAGGGAACTAGGGGAGGCGGTGTATTGGGAGAGCATGGTGGAGATAATGTTGAGGAGGGAGGAGGAATGGATGGAGGTTAGTGGCGCAGTGGAGAGCATGATAACGAGTAGAGAAGAACTCGATAAGGCATTAGAGGTAGTAGTTAGGGATGGCGATTCTTTCTAAAAAAGATCGATTTTTAAATCGATTCGAATCGTAACCTGATGAATCGATACATAAGAAATCGAGGTCTAAAAGATCGATTTAAAAAAAATCAATTTTTTGCAAGTTTGTATTTTTTACAATGCAAATATAGATCGATCTTTTTTATTGAAAAACAACAAGTAAAGTAAAATTGGGGATTTTTTTTAAGTTCAGGGAATTCGATAATAATAACAATTATTTTTTTATTACCATATTATTATCACAAAGTATCGGATTAGAAATGTGTGAGATTAATGGAAAAGAATAATCGATAAAATAAAAATCGATTTTTCTTTATTCAAAATTAATGGATTTGTCGAAAAAATCGATTTTAATGAAAAATAAATCGATTTCTGCGAAAAGATCGTTGATTTTTTTTTATTGTTTTAAAAATGGAGATGCTTTTCATATATATTCCGATAATAAACCTAAGAGATTTATTCGTTAACGATATTTGTCGGATTGAAAAAAAATCAAATAAAATTATATGAAAATTGTCAAAAATTTTGAAATATGGTCAATAATTGTCATTTATTGTCAAAAACGGTTGAAAATTGTCAATAATTGTAAAAATTTTGAAAAATGGTCAAAAATTTTCAAAAATGGTCAAAAAATTTGGAAAAATGGTCAATAATTGTTAAGAAACTGTCAAAATCGGTCAATAATTGTTGAAAAATGGTCAATAATTAAAAAAAAATGATCAATAATTCTTGAAAAATTTGGAAAAATGGTCTGTAATTGTTGCAAAACTGTTAAAATTGGTCAATAATTCTAAAAAATGGTCAAAAATGATTGAAAAACTGTCAAAATTGGTCAATAATTGTAAAAAATGGTCAATAATTTTTAAAAAATGATCAGTAATTGTTGCAAAACTGTCAAAATTGGTCAATAATTTTTAAAAATGATCAGTAATTGTTAAAATTGACGATTTTTGTCAAAAACTGTCAATAATTATTAAAAAATGGTCAATTATTGTCAATTATTGTCAAAAACTGCTAAAAATTGTCAAAAATTTTGAAAAGTGGTCGATAATTATCGAAATTTTTTAAAAAATTTGAAAAATGTTCAATAATTTTCAATTATTGTCAAAAATGTTGAAAATTGTCAATAATTATTAAAATTTTGAAAAATGGTCAGTAATTGTTGCAAAACTGTCAAAATTGGTCAATAATTTAAAAAAAAAAGTTCAATCATTGTTGAAAAAAAATGGTTAATTATTGTTGAAAAACTGTCAAAATTGGCCAATAATTGTAAAAAATGGTCAATAATTTTTAAAAAATGATCAGTAATTGTTGCAAAACTGTCAAAATTGATCAATAATTTTAAAAAAATGATCAGTAATTGTTAAAATGGACGATTTTTGTCAAAAACTGCCAATAATTATTAAAAAATGGTCAATAATTTTCAATTATTGTCAAAAATGTTGAAAATTGTCAATAATTGTTAAAATTTTGAAAAATGGTCAGTAAGTGTTGCAAAACTGTCAAAATTGGTCAATAGTTTAAAAAAAAAAGTTCAATAATTGTTGAAAAAAATGGTTAATTATTGTTGAAAAACTGTCAAAATTGACCAATAATTGTAAAAAATGGTCAATAATTTCAAAGAAATGGTCAAAAATTGTCAAAAATTTTGGAAAAATGGTCAATAATTGTTGAAAAACTGTCAAAATTGGTCAATAATTGTTAAAAAATGGTCAATAATTTTTAAAAAATGATCAGTAATTGTTGCAAAACTGTCAAAATTGCTCAATAATTTTTAAAACATGATCAGTAATTATTGAAAAACTGTCAAAATTGGTCAATAATTGTCAATTAATTGTTAAAAATGCACGATTTTTGTCAAAAACTGTCAATAATTGTTAAAAAATGGTCAATAATTTTGAGAAGTGGTCAATAATTGTCAAAAGTTGTCAAAACGTTGAAAAATAGTCAATAAATAATACGAGAGCTGTTTCAGAAAATCCACTTCTCAAACACACGTAATTTATACAAAATCGATTAATGTTACTCGAAAAATCGATAATTAAAAATCGATTATAACAAAATAATAATCGATTTTTATAAAAATCGATTTCATTTGAATATAGTAATCAGACATTTTACGCGCGACTGTGGAAAAAAATTTTTCATTCAATTGGTTATCTTTAGAAGCGATTGCTTAACAGACTTAAGTATATACACTTCTCGATAGAAAAGCAGCCACACATGCAATAGAATTATGACCTTGGTGACGTAAACGCAACTTTATTCGGCTTTTACTATACATTGATAAAGCATAAAAAAACCTTCAATCTAAAAAAAGATTGGTCAAGATTCCTTGAAAAACAACGGAGTTACAAGGCGTCAAAGTTGAAGGCTATTGTTCAAGAATTCAAGGGTTTTTAAATTAAAAAAGTAATCAAAAAACAAATGGGTTATTTCACACTACGATTCAAAGTTTGCGAAATTTTGGACCACTCAAACTATAAAAACGAAAACGTTATAAAAATGTTATATTATTAATATTCCATCCATGTCTGAAATCCTTATCAAGCGATAATAAAGATATCCCTGATGGACTGTTACAAGAAGAACACTTGAAATCGATTCAGTTGAGTATAGGTCAACCTACAAGGTGGACATTCTTGATTATGACGTAACGTTAGTTATCCGTGTTTGGGTTACAAATATAGCAGCCTCAACAAATTAGGTTCAACATAATCAACAACATACAAACAAACAGTTGAGCGCGAGGGTTTGAATAGATAAATCAATTAAACTCTAGAAGTACGTACAAGGGTAAGGTATACACACTCACTCTGCTATAGATATCGATGGACTTTAATTAGATCGATAGAGTTGAAAAGTTTTCTTTGCAATTAACAAACTGTTTTCACTGGTATGAAAATAGATATTATCAAAAACAAAACTATATCACAACCTTATTGAAACAAGTAATGCCTACATCAATCGTTACCATAGAGATATTACAGATAGAGGCAACAAGTCATAGACCAATGTGTAAGTGGGATTGTCCGTGCGGGAGAAAGAGACAGACGATCAGGTTGTACTGACTTTGTCTGTGTCTATAGCATGCGGGCAATTAGGCAATTGGAGAAAGACAGCCGGAACGTCTGACTTTATATTTCTCTCTCGAGCTGGCTTGTTGCCTCTATCTGTAGTATCTCTATGTTTAAAAGTCTGTTTACTCGCCCCGCTAAGGCTTCACCATAACTTTTAATCCCTGTATAAATAATTTCCATAAAAATTGTATATGTGGGTAGTTTTCAATATAAAGATAGTGTCAACTAGTCATGAAACAGCCTGTATCGATGGGACATTCAGTATTGTGAATCAAAACTGAAGTTACCTGTTTTGAAATCAGATAGTCAAAATTTTGCATGCGATGTTATTATGCTTTTATTCATTAGGTGGGAGTTATATTCATTTTATCTAAGCAGATAAAAGAGAACATGCAACAGACACTCCAGAACTTTATCAGAGTTCTGTAACAGTTTCCATTGTCATAGGCAACAAAAGCTACAAACACAATCTATAGTTCAGTTTCCTTCACGTTTATGGAATTCATCTGAAATTATTATTCTGGTTCGTTTTATATTTTTTCAGCACTAACTAGTGGAAATATTTCTTAATTTGTAACATAACAAATTGATCTAAACAATAAATGGCATTTTTTTAAAAAGTCAAAAACTAATTTTGAGTTAATAATAGAAAATTTTGTGTACTGAAATGTCATTGAAGAAAAATATTTTACTGTTAATAATTGTAAGTGTCTACATCTATATCATGGGGACTAAATAAGGAAATCAGACTGCCTGTATTCCAATTTCTGGTCATGGTAGAGCGCGCCAGTTCAAATCCAATACCAAAAACATCCGACTGCAGAACAATAACAGCCAATCATAAGCCTTGCATACACTTTTAGTTTATTGTGTTTTATTGGTTGCTAGCTCATTTGACAGTATGTGAGGTAAGTGAGGTTAGAAAACAGAAATGAAAAAGGTTGTGAGGTTATTTAGCACCAGAACATTTATATATTTTTAATCTATAGGCACAGCTTACTAATGACATTAGTTCATAAACATTATTAATTAAAAGTATTTTGTGTGTAATTGTGCTTTTATAAGACTTCTCACGTCATTTATGAAACCTAAGGTTTCTGTTGGATGGTTATAGAGTTACCAACTCTCAAAAATTTTTCCCCCTAAAGCTCCAACCGAAAATCCCTAAAAACCCCTAAAATTACTGGGAAACTTCCCTAAAACAATATATTATTAATGTTATTACATAATTACAGCAATCCATAGTAAAAAATATATAATAGAATAACTATACCTTTTAAGTCTGTATCTGTTTCCCAAGTATTGGAATATTTTTTCTAATCTGTAGCTTTAGGCATTTTAATAAATTGCTAGTATATTTTTGAGAATAACCTAAAATTTTTCTCCCTTTGACATTGTAATTATACGTAGAAGTAACAATCAATTAACGTTTACATTATTTAAAACAAACAATTATTTTAAACTAACAATAACAATTATAAATTTAGATGTCAGCTGTTATGACTATATATTATATAGACATATGCATCAATAACAACCATCAATAAGTAGTATCATTTGATCAATTAAAATTTTTTGATAAACTTTCATTGAATACAAGTATGAAGTACGGAGTGTAGTGCAATTAAAAAAAAACATACATTTACTTTTAACGGACAAATAGAAGAAAATAATAGGCGTGCAGAATCGTTTGCCAATTTCTTTCGTTCTGTTTATTCTGAAGAAAAAGCTTTATACAATATGCAGTGGAGTAGTAGCAGTGGTACTTGTAATATAGTTAATGATTATTTTCAGATAAAATCAATAAACGAGTTAGATTTGTCTAATCTATAAGCTTAAAATGGTGTTAATTCTACATACTGTTATTAAAATTATATGGTTTAGCTCATTCGATCCGGAATAATGTCTAGATCATTGTGCCAAATAATTAAATTAGCCCATAGAAAATTCCAAAAGTTATAAGCAATACACCTTCAAAAAATAGTGTTTGGTTTGTAGCTTATTGTTCGTAAATTATAAATATTTTCGAAATTTAAAAAAAAGATCCTTAAAGAAGAGGAAATTTAGTAAAAAAAAGTTCCAACTCCCGGAACTGTACCTCCATTATTTATAAGTTTAATTTAACGCTGAAAACAGCTCTCCGCGCGCCATTGTTAGGTTGCGCGCACGGCCTCGAAAGCGAGTACGTCACTTAAAAAAACTTAAAAAATTTATAGTATAATCTAAACACTTTAAAGAATTGATTCCCGTTGGAATTTTTCATAAAAACAAATCTTTCAATATGCTAGACGATTGTTAATTAACAAAAATTCTTCAGACTTCCTTCATCGTTCAAAACTAAAAAAAATATTTAAATAATTGCTGTAAAATTATTTCGCTTCGTGGAGCTCTTCTTATATACTTACAAAACAAGATTGCGTCGTCAAAGTTTTAAAAATGTTAATACTTTGTTTATAATAATTTTTTCAAGTTAACAATAAATGACAGATATACCAACCCCGTTTACTTTAGAAGTGTAATTCAATGTCTGTCGGGGCATATAGCCCGAGAAGTAGTTGTTGCTTCTTAGTGGACGGTCTGCTCTTCGGAAATTTATTTTTCTAAATTTGTAAAGCGTTTAATAGTATTGAACTATTATTTTTTGACATCTATAGATTACGCTTTACTGATATGACAATTATTTACAGGTAACTGTAATTAAGTAAATAATACATTAGTATTTAATGTATCGAAGGATATGAATATACCAGGGCCCGTATTCTTGACTTAGGGAGTGGAACTTACCAAGTGAACAAATATTTTGTCTTTGTCACTGCAGTTACAGAAAGCTTCACTCCCTCAGTCGACAATAAGGCCTCAGGGCACCTCTTGCAGTCATGTTGAAGCTTGTTAATCAATTTAACCAAGTTATAGTTATAGATTGGAGTGCATCTCATTGTATGTTTTATAAACAAATTGTAAACTACATACTACAAATATCTGTATAATTTAAGGTGACTCTACAGTTCTGACAGATAATATTTAACATGATGGTCTCTTTTTAACTTAATTATTTATAATTATGAATCTTAATTATCAAGGAAATCCATGTAATAAAGTTGAAAAACTTGTTTGGGTTCAAATAAATAAATGAATAAATCACTGGGATGGTATTGAATTTGAAGTGGCGCCACCGCGGTGAACTGCTTAGATAGACGATTTTGAGGACAGGTTTTGTCAAGTTCTCCGTATGTTCGATCACCTTGTTTTTAAACTGAGGAGCGATTTGAATTTAAGTTGGCATTTCTGCTGCCTAGTGATTGGTCAGATTGCCGCCCGTTTCACACAGGTCTTTTGATACAACTGACAACGACATTTGTCAGTGTATCAAAAGTGTTCATTTATATAAAAATATTCATTAGTTAATCCTTTATTACCAGTTTTTTGCGTCTCTTGTTTATTGTTTCATTTTCAACAAAGTATTATACTATTCCGACCGAGTTAATTGCTATTTTTATTATCTATTTCGTTTGATAAACAAAATCTATATAGCCCATGCTCCTATTTTTTTGTAAATATTTTTACAGTAAGTTGTTTACATACATTACAGTACAATATTATGCTATTTTTCGATATCAAAACTTTTAGTTCGTGCTATACCTAAGACTTAAATGTTATTAAAGATTAAGATGTTTAATATAATTTCCTATATACTTAGTTATTACATAAACTACTTATTATAACCCTACGTTTTTTCACAATATTGTGACATTTGGTTACCACTTTAGCCATGGCCTGTGGCCAATGATGATTCAATATTTAGATATGCCTTGATCCCCCGTTGGCTACGACAACTCCGAGCAGTACAATACACATTTCAGGTGATTGTCAATTAGTTCGAAAAGACTGAACACGACCTTTTCGGAACACACTCCCAATCTAGTAACTTTTAGTGGTGTGATTGAGGATTTGTAAAATGCTCCTCTAAGTTTAAAAACAACGTATAGCCTCCATGATCTATATCATGGAGGCTATACAATGTATTCCAATTTCTGGTCATTATAGAGGGCACCACATAACTTGCCGTACCAAAAAATCTGTCGGCAGCCAATCCTAAAACTCGAGCTCATGTTTTATTGGTTGCTAGCTTCTTTGACGGTTCGCTGTTCACGTGTGAGGTAAGTGAGGTTAGGTCATAGAAATGGAAAATATTGTGAATAGAAAATCCGTTTTTTGTCATCGTTTCCAAAAATATCGAAAATTGTGATCGTTTGGTGGTAAAATAATTAGCTGCATGTATTTATATTCCTACTAAGGTATATAATTTTAGTCTATCACAATTAATATTCTTTCCTACTTCATTTATTTTTGAATATTTTTAATTACCTCGTGTTTTTTTTTAAATTCAGCTCACGTCTTCGTCTTGTATCACCAGAACTACCACCAATGCAATTTTTGACAACGCACACCCTGCCCATTATAAATTTTTATTATGACAATTTCAATTTTCTAGATGTTAAATTAATGTTTACTGTTTACCTACTGTCAAATATAAAAAGTAAGGTTATTGTCGTGACAGTTTTAAAATGGTTCGCTAGCTACAATGCGCGACGCCGCGGTGAAAAAACAAACTGCTTAAATAGAGGATTTTAAGGACAGGTTTTGTCAATTTTCTCGTATGAGTTCGATCTCCTTGTATCTCCATGATCTATATGATCATTACTGTTACCTGTAACTAGATATTTTGACATTTACGTCAACGTAAAATAAATAGAATTCAGCAGAGCGTATTAAAATTGTTTTTCGCGACAGTATTTCAAATATTTCCATAGAAATCACCACCCATGTAACAACTTAATAAAAAGACAAAATAAAAAAATACGCGATTTATTCAAATTGTGAAAAACATTGTTTTCTGGAAATTACGTCTTGATTATTTTCTGTATTCTAATGAACAACAAGAATATAAAGGCGGTAAACTGGCGCCAAAGGTCTGATTGTACTAGAATTCAGTACATTTCCCTTCAGCGCGAAGTTGATTAAGAGAAAAACGAAAGAAAAACTATGAAATTTTATGGCTTCTACACGAACAATAAAAATGATTAATGCCTCCTCCGAAACTGGAATAAACAAAAAGTCGTCAATCAATAATAAAGTAATTACAGGAAGTTTATTTTTATTATTTTACTTAAGATTGTTTAACATAAGAAGAAGCCACTTGAAGTTTGCCAACTGACTTGCGCAGAAACCAAAATCGGTCTTGTTTATCTATGTCGCCTCGTAATGACCGTTTCATGCCATTGGCGTTACAAACGATTTTCATGCCGACAGCCATTTTCTTATTGTCATTGGAGGTTGTGTTTGAAGCAACCATTTACTGTCGAACATTTTTGAATATTTTAAAACGTTTAGCTTTTATCGAGTCGGAAAATATGAAAACGTTACGCCACTGATTTGAAGTAGAATGTCGCGCATACGGCTGCAACTTCAGGTGGGTTCTTCTTACTTGAAACGGAGTATACTACCTTATAAGAACATTCACCCACTTCCATGAGCTTAATTGTATCAACTGTACAGAGCAAATAAAAATAGATGACACAGTGACATTTGAGTAGTAGAAAAGTTAGGAATTTTATAAAACATACAGTAAAGGCGATTACATCAGATGCTCAAATTATCCACAGTCAAGGTCGACAGATTCTTGAAAACGTCGCAACTTTTATCGTGTCCGAAAATGTGAAAACGTTACGCTACTGATTTGAAGTCGAATATCAATTTTACTATATGGCGCTGGTTTTGACGCATTTGACTGCAACTTCAAGTGGGTTCTTCTTACGTGAAATGGAGTCTACCCAGGCTATCGTAACTTTGCAACGGTCTTCGAATACGTTTAAGTCACGTCGGTAATCTCATACCCCTATGAAATCCAGTGCCTTTGGTGCAGCTTGGATGACTGTGAAGATTGCAACGGGACGATATGTTGTTTCCTGTCTTTCAATATCTTCAATACATTGGTGAATCAAGTCACTTCCTCTAGATAGGCTTATTGGAATAGCTACCTTTTGCTTAAGCCCTACAATTCCGGCCCCTACTCTGCCTATTTAGCCTGTATGGGTACACCTCACCGATATCAAATGTCAGGTTTAGTTAACTTTCCAGACCGCTTCGTTTGAAGCTGTACCTAAACTGAATTTTTAAAGTTGATGAGTAGTCGAAAAATGGAATTAAGAGAGTAGTCTCAACAAGAATGCCTTGCCGAGAAGGTTTCTGTTTTCGGCAATCAAGCACCACATCAGTCGACAATTTCTCGTTGGTTTGGAGAATTTAAACGTGGACGGATTATTCTTAGCGACGATCCAAGAACACGTCCACCAACAACGGTAGTCAACCTGGAGAAGGTCGATGATGTACGTAAGCTGATCCAAAAAGATCGACATGTCATATATCGTGGAATTGGAGCATTTCAAAGACCATAATTCCAAAAATTCAGTTTCTCTTTGGATACCGCATTTGTTGACGGTAGCACACGAAGCAATTAGAGACAATTGGTGTCAAAAAACCGGTTCAAACTCAAAAAATAAACACAGTATTGTCAGTGGTGATGAATCCTGGATTTACTCTTATTAACCCGAAAATGAACGTCAGTTCAAGTGTTCCAAAATATACCAAAACCAACGAGAGTTTTTCGTTCTTGAAGTGTTCCCAAAAAGATGGTCATTTGTCTCAAAAAGCGGGTCATGTAACAACAATTCCTCTTCAAGGTCAAAGAACTGTTACTGCTGATTGGTCCATATCGATTTGTTTGCTGGAAGTAATTGGTGAGTTTCGAAAAACAACCCAACCCAACGACGAATGATTCTCCACCAAGACAATGGAAGTTCCCACACAGCTCGAAAAACAATTGAGTTTTTAAAGCTGGACCATCTCCATACAGTACCAACCGAAGTCCTAATGAATTTTTCACTTTTCCAAAAATTGAGAATGAACTGCGTGGTCAAAGGTTTCAGTCCCCAGAATATGCAGTGAACGCCTTCAGAAACTCTATTTTAAATGTACCAAGAAGCGAGTGGAATAACTGCTTCCAGAATTGGTTCCAAAGGATGCAAAAATGAATTTCTCTCCGTGGAGAATTCCTTGAATAGTTTTCTACTGTTCCGTTAATGTAGTAGCTTTGATGGTGTGTATCCATTCTAAAGTCAATCCTTATTTGTAGAACAGAGTAGCTAGAAGAGATTTTTTTTCATTGGGAAAACCAAAGATAATAATCTTACTTAGCTGATTTTATATTTCGCATGTAGTAAACTGATCTTTCCGGTATATTAAGTGATTAACCCTGGAACAAATCCATGAAATTATAGGCAGTAAAACATAATCCTCATAAAATTTCATCATCGTCCTTTTCTCGCCATTTTCACACCGTCATAAAACGTATACGCTACTAAATTACTCCACTATATTTTCTTCGAAAGGAATTAATCATATAAATTGAAACAAATGGTCGAAGTTATCATGGGAATTCCTAATCAGAATTGAAGTTTTTTTATCATTGTGGAGAATGAATATATATCGGCCTTGAAAAAACTGTCCCACATTTTCTTGGGGATAAACTCGAATTTTAAGATAAAGAATGTGTCCTTCAATGTGCCATTCGGTGAGATGGGTTATATCAGGATGTAAATAATAAAACCTGGTGCTCAACTAAAGAAGTATCGTTGGAAAGTTTGGAGAACGACTTCTGGGAAATGTAATAGTTGATAAAATAACTGACTTTGTTGGTGAAATTCGGACAAAGTTTAGAGTATATTCTGGTTTATTTCACAAATCTGGTAACAGATTAAACATAGGCATGGCATTTTCTCCTCGGACGCCCGTTTCAGCGTAATAATTACCCTTCTGTTGGGAATTAGTATAATGGATTAAATTAGAGTGAAGGATTGCAGCAACAACTTTAGGACTTAAGAATTATTAGGTCTTTCAGTAAACTCGTTTGACTCTATTGTCCTCGTTGTGAAAAGTAATAAGTACCTAAGTTTATTTTGAATTATCTCGAATCAATCATTACTTTTGTCCTTTAAATAATAAGATGTAAGCTTTAATCAGAAGTTTATTTAATAAATTCGGAATCTTAACCGATTATTAAGTTATTTGTATAATACTCGTCAGGGTATACCGTTGACTCCTTGTCTTCAATGATGAATTATGGATTCAGAGCATACTGGGACACGTAAATACAAAAATAATAAATTTTTAGATAGAGAGAGAATTTATTGCGACCAATTTAAAAATGGATTAATATTTGAATATAAATTGAAGATATAATTTAACTGGAATTAGAATTTATTTATGTGGTTACTATCATTATATTCGTTATTCTAGTATCATGGTATGTCAGTGTCGTCGACTACTTTAATAATAATTAGCGGCTGAATGTTGTTATCAATACTGGGGTCCTCAAATAATCATCCGAACACGGAGAAACAAAAAGGAGGATGTGCATGTATATTCTGATCCATGGCATATCGTAACGCGACAGTTCGTAACCCCACAAATAGTAACGGACAATTCGTAACGCCGATAATTCGTAACGGCTTCAGATCGTAACTACAACTTTACTATTCGTAACGGTATAATTCGTAACGCCAAGATTTAGTTTTTTTAGCATTACTGGATTTAGACAAAATTTTATACTTTCCTACACTAAAAATAGTGGTCCACTACATATTTTTGTTAATTTTTTTTATCCTGAATTTACTTTATCTATAGGTATAATTATATCACTATATCACTTTGAAGTACCTACTAAAACTAAGTCTGAATATTAATGGAAAAAAATAACCACTGCGATAATAATATATTTATTATAATAATTAATACAATTTCTAATTCTAACATCGATAAAGGTATACAATTTTAAAAGTATGTATTTTTATTTATTGTTAAAATGAAAACATGTTGCGCTCTTCCTTTAGAAATGTCAATCTCTTTTATTTGTTTATATTTCAAAGTTTGCGGCTCTCTTTGACCACTTCTATATTGCAAATAATAATATGTGTGCTGTAAAGTAACTTATGGAAAAAACCAATCAAGAAATTGCCGCATTGTGGGATGGGAACATTGAAATAAAAATTGAAGTGAATAGTGAAAGCATTCAATGCTGTTAGTAGTCCTGGCCAAACCATCTGCTACATTATGTTGATGATTCCATATGTTTGGAGGAAATGCTGGATCCCTTCGGCCATTTCTCAACTCCCAACCTTTAATAATATACGTATTTTCAAAATACTGCAAAAATTCTTCAGTTTTATCATCAAATTCAGGAGAAATTCCTGAGAATTGTAAATGTGTATCAGTTGTTTCTTCTATGGGGAGTAAGGATAACGCATACTGCAAAATTTTGTACGTAAGAAATAAATTCACGTTTTAAACCAAAATAAATCAATATTGGTGTTACGAATTATACCGTTACGAATAGTTGTAGTTACGAACTATCGCCGTTACGAATTGACGGTGTTACGAATTATCCGTTACTATTTGTGGGGTTACGAACTGTCGCGTTACGATAAGTCGTGTCACCGTATATTCATAGGTTCTCTCATAACTTCTAAACTACTAATCCTATTTCAACAAATGAGGTATGTAACGTCATATCGAATTGAATATGGCGCCCTCTAGAGAACATAAAATCATAAACGAGAACATAAATTTTAATGCTGGCGTGAGTGCTCGGTGTCAAATGAAAGAGCTTGTAGATTGATCCGGTTGGCCTTACCACATTGCGACCTATGAGATTCTTCATTTGTTTCCCGAATACATGTTCCGTCCAAAAGATCTAGGCTTCTGAGAAATCTGCGCAGTCATGTTCCCATCAAGCACTAACAATTCTGTACGCCCATTAAAACAAATGCCTCATCAAACAGCAGATGTATCTACCACCTCTTATTTTTTTTTCGGCTCGAGAAGGGTAACTCAAACAGTGTTGGACTCATCCCCAACGGGATGCCTACCAACCTAACTCTCATGCCTCCTCGAGTCCTTCTCTCCCTCTAATCATGCTCTCCACTACGCCTCTCCATTCCTCCTCCCCCCTCAACATTATCTCCACCTTGTTCTCCCAATACACCGGCTCCCCTAGTTTCCTCTCCAACTTCTTCAGCACTTCTCCGTACTTTCAGCATCTAAACACATACCCCACATCATACTCCACTTCACACCTCTCGCACACTCCAGTCTCTCTTTTCCCAATCTTGTGGAGGTACCCTAACCTAACCACCACTTAATTTTTTTCCGGTTCGAGAAGGGTAACTTAAACAGTGTTGGACTCATCCCCAACGGGATGCCTACCAACCGAACCTACGTCATTCTCCCCGTTACCTCCGCCTCGGAATCACTACCCTAGCATACTTCGAGACAGGCGACGGCTCCTCGCACACTCCGCTCACATCGTCGCCTTCTCCCTACCTATCACTCCTACCTCTCATGCCATATCGAGTCCTTCTCTCCCCCTAATCATGCTCTCCACTACGCCACTTACCTCCATCCTTTCTTCCTCCCCCCTCAACATTATCTCCACCATGTTCTCCCAATACACCGCCTCCCTTAGTTACCTTTCCAACTTCTTCAGCACTTCCCCGTTCTTCTAGCACCTCAACACATGCCCCACATCATACTCCACCTCGCACACTCCAGTCTCTCTTTTCCCAATCTTGTGGAGGTACCCTACTCTTGACCCATGTCCAGTGAGCACCTGTATCAACAAGTAATTCACCTCCCCGAATTTCCGGTCCGTCCAATCTCTCGCTCCTTTTAGCGCAACCTCATACTCCTTCCTCCTTCTCTCCATTTCCTCCTTCATCCATTCCTGTACTTCCTCTCTAGACGCACCCCTCCAGCGTTTGTTCCTAGCTCTAGCCATCACGTCCAATGGGTAGGACCTTGCCAGTCCTGTACTCTTGCACCACCCTCAGGAGTATCCCTCTCTGCTTCCGCAGGAGTGGCCTAACCTTCGCATTCACCCCCGCTCTTTCGCCCCACCTTTCCCTTCCGTACTCTGCTCTACCGTCCTACCAATCACTTTCCTCTTCCACTCTCCCGGCCCTTTCACATTACACATCAATCTCCCCAGCCTTGCTGCTTTTACTGTCCCCTTCTGTGCCGCCTTTGACATGTGCGTTCTGAAGGATAATTGACTATCCAACCACACCCCTAGGTTTTCACAGACTCCTCCATACGAATTCTCCTTCCCTTCATCATCACCCCCACTTCCCTCGTTCAGCATTCCAATTCACATGTTCATTAGCCCATGCATATGAATTGGTGTTGATGGAACTCTTCTCAAAGGTTAACCTCGTATAATCTTCGACGTACTTCTAGGTGTTTCTCTCATGTTTCCAGTTGCTTGATATTTACGGCGCAACTTCTCTCTGGAGATGACCCACCTTAATCATACTTGCCTAACTTTTGTGAAGCAGTTTATTCAAACTTTTTAATTGCTATATGAAATCGAATTGTTATCACGTATGGCGGTCTACGAAATAATTTTAATTTCCTTTTATTGGTTTCCTTGAAATAATAATGATGCAAAACTTCGTAGGTGCCCTGACAAGTGAGCTAAACAGCAATTTCGTATGCAGTAGTTTATTTCAACAATATAAAGTTGTCGAATAATCGCTTTACCCAAAGGGACAAAAGCGAGGAAGTGTGGGAACTATCGAAACGATTAGTATTACTCGGCATTCTCCCATACTTTATGGAATACTAGAAGGGGATTTGAAAAACAAATAGGAGTTAAATTTAATTTTGAAAGTAACATTTAAGTTAAAAAATAATATCCATAAATACTTGAATGCATTAATAAATGAAATATTACGATTTATCTGCATGTACATAATTTTGCTATCTGTTCAATATATCAAATAATCCGGCGGCAAAGCTTTTGTTTATACGGAGCTTATCTGTTATCTATTTTATATTGCATCGTAAGTTTCAATATACTTTATTTGTTTACTTCGGTATTATTAGATTAATTTGGTGATACAATGGAAAATATTTCAATATAAAAGTCTCCGATCTGACCACATGGCACACTATTGTGTCCTGGATAGTATCAACTTGGGGGATTGGGTTGTACATTAAAAGTCGCGTGTTAGATTTGATCTAACAATTACTGTTTTTTTAAACTTAAGTGATGCTTAAACCTTTTATTTTTGATCAAAGATAATTAGAACAACGAATATAATAGCTAAGTTAAATTAACATTTCTCTATGGGCGGCGCAGAAGGTGCAAGTTATATTTCAATAATACTATAATAGTACTATTTATTAAATCGGTCAAGAATAGAATAGTTTTCGAGGACAACCAAGTAATATAAATTGATGTGAGAACAGTAGATATTCATTCTGTCATAATTCTGATACAATTTAGCCCAGTTAAATTCATAGTTGTAATATTAATATTTTCTTTATTACTTTTTATACTTTTATATAGTTTTATATAGTTTACATATTATATCATTTTTATAAATAAATATTTTTTGTTTTGAAAAAGCAATTTTCGAAACTTAAAATATAATTTGCATGTCGGCTTGGTTGACTTTTTTTGGGCCGAGATAGGAAACTAATGTTCGAATGGGTCCAGGACCCAAACAGTGTTGGACTCATCCCCAAGGGGATGCCTCCACCTCAAAGTCGCCGTTACCCCCGCCTCGGAATCACTATCCTAGCGTACTTCGAGACGGGCGGCGGTCCCTCGCACACTCTCCGCTCACACCGTCGTCTTCTCCCTAACACTCACTCCTACCTCTCATGCCATATCGAGTCGTTCTCTACCCCTAACCACGCTCTCTATTACGCCACTTACCTCCATCCATTCCTCCTCCCCCCTCAACATTATCTCCACCATGTTCTCCATCTCCACCCCTCTCTAACTTCTTCAGCACTTCCTCATTCCTCCATCATCTAAACACATGCCCCACATCATCCTCCACTTCACACCTCTCGCACACTCCAGTCTCTCTTTTTCCAATCTTGTGGAGGTACCCTACTCTCGACCCATGTCCAGTGACCACCTGTGTTAGGAAGTAGTTCACCTCCCTGAATTTCCGGTCCATCCAATCTCCTATTCCCAATCACTCCTTTTAGCGCGTCATCATACTCCTCCCACCTGCTCTCCATTTCCTCCTCCATCCATTCCTGTACTTCCTCTCTAGTCGCACCCCTCCAGCGTTTATTTCTGGCTCTAGCCATCACATCCAATGGGTAGGTCCTTGCTAGCACCGCTGCTGCCTGTTCACCCACTGTCTTGTACCCCTGCACCACCAATTATCCTCCTTTTCAACTCTCCCGACCCCTTCACATTACAGATCAATCTCCTCAGACATGCTGCCCTCACTTTCAGAGGCAAGAAGCAGCCGCCTTTACCATGTGTGTTCTGAAGAATAATTGTTTATCCAACCACACCCCTAGGTATTTCACAGACTCCTCCATACGAATTCTCCTTCCCTTCACCATCACCCCCCCCCTTCCCTCGTCTTGCTCCGTCCCTTCACTAGCAACCCCACCGTCTTATCCTCCGCTACTTCTAGTCCGTACCGCTCTATCTTCTCCACAATCTTCCTACACATTCTCTCCGCCTTTCTTTCTATATCCGCCTCTCCATTTGCCCTACATACCAGACACACATCGTCTGCATACACCGTAATCTCACATCCCTCTTCACATACTATCCCACAAACCTCATCAAACACACACTTCCATAGCGTCGGTCCAAGAACTGAGTCTTGGGGCACCTCCGGCTCATACCTCCTCCCTCTAGTGTCTACTATCACACGTCCCGTCAGGTAGTCCTCCACCAGGTTAACCAAACCCTCGCCCACTCCAAGCCTCAGCAACGCGCTCAACACTGCCCGTTTGCTGACACTGTTGAACGCGTTCCCGACGTCAAAGAACACGAGTAGGGCTAATTTCTTGTTCCTCCAGCTGCCCACCCTGGCCCTCTCCACCAAGCCCATTACCCTGCCCAGCGCCGAGATACATGATTTTCCCTTCGCAAACCCGTGCTGGTTTACCCTAAAACCCCCATTCCTACCAACTTCCTCCTCAATCCTATCATTTATTATCCCCTCCATCAATTTACCCATACCACACAGCAGGCCGATGGGCCTGTAGTCCCCTGCTCGCTTCCCCCCTCTACCCGTCATCTTCAGCAGTATCATCCTGGCCACCTTCCACCCTTCCATCTCGACTTACGCAGACAGGGGAGAAACAGCTACTCTTCTTGGATGTATTTGTGACAATGGTTCTTTTATACCACCGCTAGTAATTACCTTACCTTACCCTACTTCTAAAGGTTTACCGTTCTCTAGTTAGATCCAGATTAGACTATTTCTGCTGCTTCATTTACATGTCAGCATCAAAATCAACTCTTAGAACACCAGACACCATTCAAAATACCAGTATCCGAATCTATCTTGGGGGCTTTAGATCTAGTCCAGCTGATTGGTTTTGACATAAAGCCAACATCTCTTAGCATACATATTAAATCGTGTTTTGAAACAGTAAAGAGCTCTTTAATTGTTTTATTATGGATTATTATCTTGTTCTGTAACTATTCATTGCCACTTCTTTGGAAAAGATCAATACTTGCGATAGTTTGATATAGAATCAATGAAATATTTGAAACATTGGTTGAATATAATAGATTGAATCCAAAATTATTATCCATCGATATTGATAGGAAAATGCAAACCAATGGGTTTCACAGACCCTCAAAGCTGGTAAAAATAACAATTTAAGGTAGGCATGGTATATCTTATATAAAATGTTTTCAGTATTTATTCTAAAATTTACAAAGCCAACGATATAAAGTTTGACCAAAATCAGTAGCAAAAGCGTTCGTCGACCTTGATGACCAAAGGAGTACGAACACGTGTTCGTTACTTCTACAATTGATTTTGGATCAGTAGCTAACTTATTCGATTTAGACCTACTCCAATTCCCATAAATCAGATAGGCCTGAAATTCTGTTTGAGTCTCTATAATATTATCCAGCTCCCACATTATTCATTCAACTATTTGGCAGACATGTTAGACACACTTTTTCCACTTTTCTGGTGAAATTGGTGCAAATCCTTCTTCAAAAAGAATTTTTCCGTGGGGGAAATAATATCGACAGACGAATTAACACACTAATAGTCCCAAATAATAAAAGTCATTAAGTACATAAATAAAATACTCAAACAAATATAAAATCAAAATATATCCAAACTAACTATAAAAGTGAAAAATACTTTTTTCTACAGTCGCGCGTAAAATGACTAATTACTATATTCAAATGAAATCGTAAAGTCGACAAATGCCGAGGATTCTTACTTTACGCTCTAGAGCAAAAAAGGAATCTTTTTCGCTCGCTTATTTAATCAAATCACGCCCTCCGAATTAACTCAATTGGTGAATAATTAACAATTTATCAGACTAAAAATTAAATTAAATTATATGAAAATGGTCAAAAATTTTGAAATATGGTCAAAAATGGTCAATTATTGTCAAAAACTGTTGGACAATTTTTGTCAAAAACCTTCAATAATTGTCAAAAATGGTCAATAATTGTCAAAATGGTCGATAATTGTCAAAAATGGTCGATAATTGTCAAAATTTTTTCAAAAATGGTCAAACATTTTCAAAAATTGTCAATTGTCAAAAATTTTTGACAATTATTATTGATTTTTTTTGAAAAATGGTCAAAATTTTTCAAATATTGTCAAAAATGGTCAAAAACTGTCAAAAATTGACAATTATTGTCGAAATTGATCAATAATTGTCAAAAAATATTAAAATTTTGAAAAATGGTCGATAATTGTCGAAATCTATCAAAAATTTTGAAAAATTGTTAAAATTTTTGAAAAATTATCAAAAATTTTGAAAAATTGTCAAAAATGGCCAATAATTGTCCAAAACTATCAAAAATGGTTAAAAATTGCAAAAAAGGATAGAATAATTATTGTTAAAAATTGTCAAAATTTTGAAAAATAGTTGATAATTGTCAAAAATTGCTAAAGTTTTTGAAATATGGTCAATAATTGTCAAAAATAGTCAAAAATTTGGAAAAATGGTCCATAATTGTCAACAATTGTCAATAATTATCAAAAATGGTCAATTATTTTGAAAAATGGTCTAAAATTTTGAAAAATTGTCAAAAACTATAAAAAAAGGTTAAAAACTGTCAAAAATGGACAATTATTGTCAAAATTGGTCAATAATTGTCAAAAATTGCTAAAATTTTGAACAACTATCAAAAATGGACAATAATTTTGAAAAACTTTCAAAAATTTTGAAAAATTGTCAAAAATGGTCAAAAACTATCAAAAATGGTTAAAAATTGTCAATTATTTTTAAAAACTGTCAAAAATGGACAATTATCGTCAAAATTGTTAAATAATTGTTAAAATTTCGAAAAATAGTCGATAATTGTCAAAAACTATCAAAAATGGTCAATTATTTTGAAAAATTGTCACAAATGGTCAAAAACTATCAAAAATGGTTAAAAATTGTCAATTATTGTTAAAAACTGTTAAAAATGGACAATTATTGCCAAAAACTGTCGAAAATGGTTAAAAATTGTCATCATTTTGGAAAATGGTCAAAAATTTGGAAAAATGGTCACTAATTTGAAAAACAGTAAAAATGGACAGTAATTGTCAAAAATGGTCAATAATTGTTAAAATTTTGAAAAATGGTCAATAATTGTTAAAATTTTGAAAAATGGTCAATAATTGTCAAAATTATGAGAAATAGTCAATAATCGTCAAAAGTTATGAAACTTTTGAAAAATAGTCAATAAATAATACGAGCCGTTTCCGAAAATCGATTTAAACACGTAATTTATAAAATCGATTTACTAAAAATCGATTATTTTTCAACATCCCTAGTCAGTAGATCTTTTTAAGGTTAATCATGAAGAATAGCGAAAATGACGATTATTCTAGCACTCCTATTATAACTTAAGATAATATAAAAAACTGTTTTAATTATTAAAAGGGCAACTGTAGAAAAAATTATGTGTGTTTTTCGAGCGTAAAGTAAAATTGCCGCTTTCGAAAGATTCTTTCTCAAGCGGCAATCTGTTACTTTACGCTCTAAATACACAAATAACTATTTCGATTGTAATTTGTAGCTGGCGAAAATCAAGTTCTGTCTCGTAAGAAATAGTGTCAAAATATTGAATGTCACTTCCACCAATAGAAACTTGTCAAGTGGGGATATTGTTTTAACGAGGCATAAATGAAATTTTTACAGAGTCAGTAATTGAAGGTTATTGGCTTTCTTGAAGACCGGACCGGGCCGGTATTCCAAAATTTAATTTTAGGGCAGCAGATTATAAGACTGTAGTAATTAACAATTAAGATTTAGTCTGTCCATTTCCTGTTTTGTCCTGTCTAACTGTATTAAATTTAAGTTCGAATAATAGTAATTTGTTTTACTAGGCTGAAAAGCACAAGATTTAATGCCGCGGATGGTGTTTCATAGCCGAGGCGTAGCTGAGGCCAGAAAACCAGCTAAGGCATTGAATCTTCTTTTCTCCCATGTGAACCATATAATATAAATAACTGGTGGAAAATTTACTTTTTGAACATAAATACACTCGTAGAATGTTCGTAAATGGAAAGTTTTTTAATCCATCATTTTTTTTTTGGGAAAGACGCTACTTTTTATGACGATGAAAAAACGATAATAACGACTGAACTACCAAAGAAAAGCTTCCTCCAATTTTTTGGGGGTAATTTAATAAAAACTGCTTCGAATTTAATACAAAAGTTTTGCTGAAAGTGAATCAAATAAAATGGTATTGAAGCTACGACGAAAACGTCGTTTTATTGAAATACAACAATGGAGAATATTTTGATCGCTACACAATTTCATATACAAGGATACATAATTTTGTGTTTAGGAAGGAAAACTGTGAGCGCAGATAGCGTTATATAGCGTCGAATAAATAAACTAGATCAAAAACGAAAAGAGTACAATAGAAATACTGGAACAAAGCAGAACTTGAATCCGTTGCGGCTGTTATTTATGACACAATAGATAAACAGCAGAATTTCCAGTAAAATTATAATTTTTTTAAAACGTTATTATTTATTACACTTTATAGTTACACACACCTCAATAATAAACCAATAGGGTTGACACTCTAATTTTTATTAATCATTTGTGACCAACCCAGAAAATTTGAATTCGATCGGCAATCCCTTGAATTTAGAAACACCCTGTATTTCGGAAACTACTCATAATCCAATTTGTCTTCACATACATCCCACGGTCGAAATAAATATCCCAATATTATGAAACAAGTTACTTACCAATATCCTATAAAAGTTTTCAAATTATCATTACTGTTGTCCTTTTTCCCTACAATAGAGTCCTATTCCTATTTCCTATTTATTGCCCCCAAAACAAAGAAAATACTTTTCTCCATCGTCTTGTTTTACACATCCCTTTTGTTCTGTTTTTTCTCGAGGTTGCTATGTATGTCAGAACAGATCACATCTTATAAAATAAATAGATACATATATTTTTTTTGTTTTTCTTAAATTTGAGCAAATTTATATTAATACGAGTGTTGTCAACGGCAGTAACCCAGGAAAACGTCGATGCTGTACGTGAGCTGATCCAAGAAGATTGACATGTCACATAATATAGTGAAATTGTACCATCATTGGGAATTTCAAAGACCACAATTAAAAAAATGTTACATGAAGAAGTATCTGAAAAAAAAAATAGGTTTCTCGGTGGATAGCATCTGTTGACTGAAAAACAGAAAGCAATTGGAGTCAATTGGTGTCACAAAACATTAAACCGGCTCAACGCTGGAAACTAAAAAAAAATATATAGTATAGTCAGCGGTGATGAATCCTGGTGGCGACATTTGTCTTGAAAGCGGGTCATGTAGCAACAATTCCTCTGCAAAATCTAAGAGCTGTTTCTGCTGACTGGTGTTGGACCATCCTCCAAACAGTCCCGACCTAAGACCTAACAACTCTTTTACTATTTCAAAAATTAATAATGAACTGCGTGGATAAAGATTCCAGTCCACAGAAGATGCAGTCAAAGCCTTCAATAATTATATTTTGAAGGTACCAACAAGCGAGTGGAATAACTGCTTCCAGAATTGCTTCAAAGGATGCAAAATTGCATATTTTTTAAATACATCAATTAAACATTAGTGTTCAAATCTACTATTTTTCTTTAGCTCTATATGCCGAATATAAAAGACAACCCTCGATAACAACCATATTAACGGTTATGGTCATAACATCTTTGCTCATTTGGAAGGGTTTTTTACGTGGCTATTCCCATAGCACTATTACTCATAGAAGTTCCCACCAGTATAAATAGTTTTTAGACGAACAAATGTCGGGTTTGTTGACAGCTTTTGGACTAAAAATATCTACGCGTTTCAGATACGCGAAAAACTGGTAATAGGAATAAAACAGAAGACAGCAGCAACAAATTACCAAAATCCCAACCCATATCTTGTTGGTTGAATAAGCTTCTTTAAAAGATCATTAACTAGAACTCTTCATAATTTATTAGCAGGGTAAGCTTTTTAATTATATAAAACGCGTATATTTTGCAGTCATTAATCATGTATCTAACGAAATTGTGGTTCTAAGTGATAAAAATAAATTGAAACGTATAGCGATAGATTAAAATGAATCGATTAAAAGAAAATTAGTTCGCTAAACTGGAAAAGCTTTCACCAAGTATCTATCCAATTCAAAGTTTCAATGGGAATTGTAATAGCAGTTTTCAATTTGTATTTTCAAAAAGATTAGATCGGTTTATACAGGATTCATTAACGTTTAGTATTTAAATATATATTTTGTACCATCTAAGTTTATTTCCATTAATTGGACTTTATACAGATAAAGTCAGTCTAGTGTGAACACGATTTGATGAGGTGGCTAATCGGCCTATTCCACTACTACCTTTTCAGATCTATTGTGGTCCTCTCAATCTTTTTAAAGAGCCAGACAGCCTCGAGACTGCACCTTTCATGTAATCTCTTGCCGATGGCTTCTTATCGGCTAGTACAAGAAAAGAAATCGCACATTCACCAGGCAGTCGCACTGGCATAGGATGTGCTCTGCAGTTTCCTCTTCTAGGTGACAGAATCTGCCAATCTGACCATCTCATCCGCCAGTTCGTTGCCCTTATGACCCTCGTGCCCTGGTACTACCATGAGCTTGCAATGGTCTCCAAGTGCGTTAAATAAACCTATGCAATCCTATACTAGCTTGGAGTTGACCTCTATGGAATGCATTCAGTGCAGCTAGGCTGTCTGTGATGATGACAACTGAACGGTATGTTCTTTACTGCCTCTTAATTTCTTCAACGCAATGGTGTGGTGAATCGCCGTCACTTCTGCTTGGAATGATGTGACGTCCTTAGATAGGCTTAGAGGAATAGCTATCCTTCGTTTTAGCCCTAAATTTCCGGATCCTACACCTACGTCTTCCCTGGAGCCGTCCGTACACCAGGTTGCCCCAGCCTGTATGGGTACATTTTTCTTCAAGTCTTCCCTACCTGGTATGGTTATTTGGAGCTTCTTATTAAAGTTGTATCCCGTAGCCGTTGTATGAATGGGTTGCCCTATTAAGTCATCCGCTATTAAGCTTTCGATAGTCAGCACCATGCGTTTAGCTTATGTGTTGTTGATTTTGCGTTACACGAGACTTGAAAGTAGGAGCAATTGATAATGACTTCATCTCCCTCTACTACTAAATCAATAAACCATCGGAAAGTATATCGATCAAGTCATCTCAATGATTGGAACTTTGTGACCAAGTTTAACCATTTCGATTCCGTCTAGTTTCCGATTTTAAACGCTCTCATTGGATTTTGAGATATAGAATAGTGCCGATTATTGAAATGAGTGACATTGCTGGTTATCTGAACGACTCATAATTGTTAAAAAAATTAATAGGTGAGGAATCTAAAATAACACGCTTAGTATTTAATTTGTTTTATTTTTTGTTGTTAGATGTTATTCTGGAAATAACTCAACAATAATATAATAATTATCATCCTCAAGGACATACTAAAAAGTTATCGTATCGTAATGAGACAAATAGTATCCTTCCGAGATTTTAGGAAACTCATTCTACTTTATTGATCCAGCATTGTAGTATTGGAGATTTTGATGGGTATTTTTATACCACTATAATTTTTCGTCTGCAACTAATTCTATAAATCGAAAGACTGTTTTGGCTTTCCCAAGCCAATTCGAGGAAATAACAGAAAAATGCCATTGACTGTAGATGTGAAAAGAAGAAATATAAAACTTTTATCCATTATCGGACAGACTAACTAACACATAATCTAGTTTACTTTTCTTTTGTACCTTTTAATATACTTTCCTTGTAGCTCTTTCAATTAATTATATATCATTAGGAAATAAAAATCGAAGGTAGAAGGAATTTCCTTCGATTTACCAGTATAATTAAAAATTTCATAAAGTAGAAAAATTTAATTACCAGTTCTCTTCGTAAAACGAAAAATCTTGATTTCTATCAATTTTAAATCGAGATATTTTATAAAAAATGTGGAAAAACATGATTATATGACCTACATTTTAAATGTTTTGGGAACTATACAGAAAATAATTATTCTAGTATCTAGCAAACTGTTTGAAGACTGAAATATTATGTACATCCATCAACAATACTTTTTCCTACTACCTCTTCTACCTCTCCGTTACCCCCGCCTCGGAATCACTACCCTAGCATACTTCGAGACGGGCGGCGGTCCCTCGCACACTCTCCGCTCACACCGTCGTCTTCTCCCTAACTATCAGTCCTACCTCTCATGCCATATCGAGTTCTTCTCTCCCCCTTATCATGCTTTCCACTACGCCACTGACCTCCATCCACTCCTCTTTACCCCTCAACATTATCTCCACTATGTTCTCCCAAAACACCGCCTCCTCTAGCATCTAAACACATGCCCCACATCATCCTTCACTTCACGCCTCTCGGACACTCCAGTCTCTCTTTTCCCAATCTTGTGGAGGTACCCTACTCTCGACCCATGTCCAATGAACACCTGTGTCAAGAAGTATCAAGAAAATCCCAAATGGACACCTATCTTTAGAGAGCAAAGTTGCTACGTTTATTAAATTTAAATGAATTTTTGAGGAATGGTACACGACTCAAATGATTTTGAATTTTTGAATACTTCTCCCAATATTAAGGAACAAATCAATGTAGCGTCATTAACCTTACTACCACAAAAATCTAAAGACAGGTATGAAAAACAATATACACAATATAAGCAAGGGGTTGAAGTTAACAAGATAAATATTTATTGTGGGTATGAGGAGAAATCATATATATCACACGGGAGTAAAGTGCCTTTGGAAGTTCACTACCCTCCGCTTCGCGTCAAAAATGGTCCAAAAGGATCAATAATTGTTAAAATTTTGAAAAATAGTCAAAAATGGTCAATAATTGCCAGATATGTTAAAATTTTTGAAAAATTGTCAAAAATGGTCAATAATTGTCAAAGACGGTCAATAATTGTCAAAGGTCGTCAAAAACTGTCAAAAATGGTCAATAATTGTCTAAAATTTTTGAATATGGTCAAAAATTGTCAAGAATTTGGAAAAATCGTCAAAAATTGTCAAAAACTGTCAAAATTTTGAAAAAATGGTTAATAATTGCCAAATATTTTCAAAAATTTGGAAAAATTGTCAAAATTTTTGAGAAAGGGTCAAATTTATCGAAAAATTGTCAAAAATGATCAAAAATTGTCAAAATTTTGAAAAAATGGTCAATAATTAGAAAAAACTGTGAAAAATGGTCAATAATTAGTGAAAATCGTCAAATTTTTTGAAAAATGATCAAAATTTTTGAAAAATGGTCAAAATTTTTGAAAAATTGTCAAAAATGGTCAATAATTGTCAGAAATTGTCAAAAATTTGGAAAAATTGTCAATTATTGTCAAAAATTCTCAAAATATTTGAAAAATGGTCAAATTTTTCGAAAAATTGTCAAAAATTGTCAAAATTTTGAAAAAATGGTCAATAATTATAAAAAACTGTCAAAAATGGTCAATACTTATTAAAAATTGTCAAAATTTTTGAAAAATGATCAAATTTTTTGAAAAATGGTCAAAATTTTTGAAAAACTGTCAAAAATGGCCAATAATTGTCAAAATTGGTCAATAATTGTCAAAAATGGTCAATAATTATTAAAATTTGTAAGTATTGTCAAAAGTTGTCAAAATTTAAAAAAATGGTCAATAATTGCCAAATATGTTGAAATTTTTGTAAAATTGTCAAAAATGGTCAATAATTGTCAAAGACGGTCAATAATTGTCAAAATTCGTCAAAAACTGTCGAAAATGGTCAAAAATTGTCAAAATTTTTGAAAAATGGTGAAAAATCACGAAAAATGGTCATTCTATTGTGCGGTCCGACGACTTTTTTTACAGCTAGACTTGCTATGGGATCCTCCACATTTGACGCACACATAAGGTCTGTTGCAATAAGATTTCGTATGTCCATATTGTTGACAACGTAAACATTGTAAAATGCCGTTTAGTTTTCTTGGCGGTTCTATTTCTACTGAATTATTTTGAATTCTTCTTATTCTATAAATATCTTTATTATTAGGGGCAGGCTCTAAGTCTACAAAGAATAGGTTAAGTGGCTCTTTTGTTACTCTACTTTTGACGTTTAGCATGTTCCTAACTTTTTGGCCTACCTTTTCTAATTCCTGTTTAATTTATTTTGTATCCGTAGAGAAGTGCAGATGTTTGATCACCACTCATAATGCTCGTCCATCCTTCAATTGGTATGTGTGGAATATGATGAGAGTAAAAAAATGGTAAATGTAAAAACCAAAATATCCCAATTGAAAAAGTCTGGGATATATAAACATAAATGTCCAGAATGTAATGCTGTCTATATTGGTCAAATCAGTAGAAATTTTGAAACAGAAGTACTACATATTTGTGATAAGAAACAAGAACTAGATTTCCTTGAAGAATTAGAAATTAGGAAACATTTAAGAGACCCAAAATATGAAGTCGTCAATGAGCTGATAAATCTAGGGAGTTCTCCACTATTAAATTGTCTTCTTAAGTAACAATTGTGAAGATCGGCAGATAAAGTTTTCCTTAGTTTCCTAACACTTATACTGATCCTAAATGGAAAAAGATATCCAGGATATCCCCATAGGGCTAATAATACCTAAGCTTCAATATTTGTAATATCATATCTTCTTCTTTTTTCTATTCATATTAAGCCATTCATAAGATAGGTTAACACTTGGTCTAGCCAAAACATTACACATCAGGTAGGCATTACATCAAATGTAACGTCTGTCATTTTGACGTTGATTGTCAATATCAAAATAATGATCAATATCTTGGAATGTTCATAGTTTTTTCATTAAATAGTGGAATGAATTAGAAACAGTTAGTTTCATCTATAACAGTGATTGTATGGTAGATTGTAATTTTGATTATACTTTTTCTCCAAAGTTTATTAAAACTTCGAAAAACTCTATAAAAAATATAGCGACCGGTCTCTCGATCGACGCGCAGCTACCAGGCTCCATGCGATGTGGGCGTCTCTAAACGAGACTCCGGAGCGGATCGCTAGTGTGATATATAGAAATAAAAGACTTGAAACCGATATATTATAATTATAATCACCCACTGAATCATGTTAAATACCTAAAATATCACAAATATTCAAATTATATTGGATATAAATTTTTTTTAATCCTAAATTTTCAGATTTTGCAGTTTTTAGTTTGAAATGCTTTCCATGTTCTCATATTATTTTATAAAATACCGGAGATTGCCAGTAATTAAATTGAAATAGCGAAGCTAGTGGGAATTGGGTATCAGTTACTCGTATTTGTTCAAATCGAAAATATCTAGTTCACAACTCAAATCGTGCGCTATATTGGGAGAATGTTGGTATTGAGGTCGACATACATTCATGGTTATTAAATTACATGCAACTAATTGATTGACATACAAATGGTTTATTTTAGAATATTGAACAAAGCATAAGAAGCGCCTTCTATACTCCTAGTTATATAATATACTATTTAATTTATTACAAAAATCCATTACTCACTATCTTATATTTTAAGTATGAGATATAGTAGGGAGATTGTATGGAATATAATAAATTGATCGTTAATCCTGATGATCCTGGTCTGTCTTAGCGGAGATAATGAATACACAGAAAGCGTTTAGAGCAACTTTTATATAGAGCACAAAAATATGTGACAAAGGTAAATATTAATTATATTGACAACTCCATGACAGTTTTTTAAAAAAATCAAACTACCACGAACAACTAAACCTAATAGTAAACATAAGTTAATACGTAGTCTCCAACACCCCACCTTTATGTTTATTTTAGGTATTTTCTTGTGATGTGTCTTGTAAGCCCATATTTTTTGTACAAAAATCGAAATCTGCTCTAGGTAAACTTTTTGTTAAAAAATCTGATAGATTTTTTTAGAGATTAGGAAATGTAGTTTTAAATCATTGTTTTCAATCTTCTCTCTTATAAAATGATGTTTTATATCAATATGTTTACATCTCTGTCAAACAACTGGATTTTCCGCAAAGTTTATAATTGATTGATCATCACAGTACAATGTAATACATTTCGGAGAACTTGGAAAAATCTCATTTTGCAATCTTTTGATCCATATTAGTTCTTGGGTTGCACTACTTATAGCCATATATTCAGCTTCTAATGTGGAAATAGCAATTGTTGGTGGTTTCTTTGAGCTCCAAGAAATAGCCCCATTGGACATATGAAAAACGTATCCTGTGGTAGAGCGACGATCAACTCTATTATTGGCCCAGTCAGAATCGGAAAAAGCTTTTAATTCTTCCCCATCTTTCTCAAACGTTAATTTCATAGATTTGGTCGCTTTCAAGTATCTTACAATTCCCTTCACTTCTTGCCAATGAGCTTTACCTGGATTATTGCAGTAAGGACTCAAAATATTTACTGCATGAGCTATGTCTGGACGAGTTCCATTCGACGCATACAGTAAACTACCTTCAGCTTCACGATAAGGAACTTTTTCTCTCTTCTTCAGTTTTGGGAGACATATATGAGGTAAATATATTCGATTCGGATCACTGGGTGTATAAATACCTTTGCATTCATGCAGTCATATTGAATCTATGTAGAATATCCGAGATGTATTTTTCTTGATCCAGTGTAATTGATCCATCTTCTATTTTCTGAATTTTAATTCCCAAACAGAAATGCACTTTACCCATGTCTTTCAATTTAAATTCTTTCATGAGGATACTTTGTAATTTAAAAGTCAAAGTAATGTCATTTGAAAATAATACTAATCTTGTCCTTATTTCTATTAAAATATATACAGAGATCAAATTTTGATTTTAAAAAATTGAAGTTAGAAATTAATTGTCAGCTTGGTCAGAAACGATCAAGTTGACAAAAATTAATTTTAAGATGTACAGGTTACGTAATGACGAGTGAATTTTTTATTTCTTTAACAACCTCACTCCTTCCATGTTGAGAAACTACTGAACACAGTGAACCTACTCACAGAGTGGGGAGTCAGTCTCTGATGCAGCGTTGCCGGTTTAGAATGTTTGGTACTTTCTAAGTAATAGATAACTTATTTTGCATTTGACTTTTAACACCGGATAACGAAGTATTTAGTGGGAGAAAATCGAGATTGGTAATATTATTGACTTTTGAAAAATAAGAATAAAATAATGGAGTTCAAGAAAAAATTTGGACAAATTACAATCTGCAATAAATAAAATCCGTACACTGCTTTCGATTTAACAATCATTGGTATTTAACATTGTTGCCGCTTGAAATGCCGTTGAAAATTTTAAGACAACGATAGACAAAAATTTGGAATAATTTTTACAGATAAGTTCATTTGGCAACACAACAGTTAAAATAAATAGGAGGGGACTGAATACACGCCCAACTGTTTTGGTAGAGGGGACTGATCGCTGGGCTAACAAGTCTTCTCTCTCTGCCACGTAGTTTTGCTCATAGTTTCCTTGTCGTACTTGTATAAGTCGCAGCGTAAGAAAGGGATTTTCGCAATCTGTATATTGGTTGTTGCTGCATTCAAAATTTTTTAACATTGTCTTGTTACTAGTTAAATGGGTTGTAGCACCAGAAGCTAAATACCACTCGGTCTTGCAAACTTCGCCATTATCGTGAACATCAGTGTAAAAAGCTTTTCCATATTTCTTTTGCTTGAAAGTTGACCTCTTTTCTTGATTTGGACAATATGATTTAGTGTTCCCATATTCATTACACCCAAAACAACGATATTTCCGGTTGAATTTTTTCTTTTGATTTTCTTTTATAACAAACTTATTTTTTTTTAAATCAAACTACCACGAACAACTAAACCTAAATACGTAGTTTCCAACAGTCTGGATATTATAACACACCTATGTGTGCAAAGTTTCAATTTAATCTGAAGTGTTGAAGTTAAAATATGTGTATGTGTTTGTATTAGAAAGATGGCACGGAAATTAGTCCATTTGCCACAGAATTTTGGAAATGGCTTTGGTCAATTTAGTTGGTAACGTTAAACTTCTTCAACTTCATAAGCGACTCAATTAAATATTTTTATCTCACGACGTTATTAGAGCAATCAAAAAAGATGTGATTCAGATCACCATAAGAATACTCGTTACAGATACAGGATGAATACCAAGTTTTGCAAGGTGTACAGGAAATCTCCCGTGATAGAATTTGTAATTAAATATATCTGTACCTCAGAAACATTGTATCGTAAGTGCAAAAATATCAATTTTCTCGTTTCAGCTGATTATTAGTTAGAATGATATTTTCTATCGAACTACACTATCCTATGTGTACTAGAAAATATATTTTATGGATTTAGCTAGAGCTATAAGATCGTAAGTCACAATGTATGTTTGAGCCATACTACCGTATATCCAGATAGGATGTTTTGGTTCTAAATTGTAAGCTTAAGTGAGTGAACTCAAGTCCATTATTTTCATTATTTTAATCAGCTGTTGTTATCTCAGTTGAGTCTACAAAGTTGGTGTTCGTTGTTTGATTAAGTAAGAGGTTGTTTCAGTTAAACATTGCAGACATTTCTAGTACGTTTTAATGAAGGATAGTGTTTAAACATGGTTAGTTTACTCATAATAATGATTGGACTATACAACAGTACTATTTCAAGCAGAGGAAAACTTATACTTTCGTTGGCACAACAACAAAACAAGTAGTACCGGTAGATCATAGAGATTCCTAATAATAATGACAAAAAATCCGGGAACAGCAGCCCTGCGCCTACTTTAATCGAATTACAGGTTAGCCACTTAAATATCAGAAATGTTTAACATGTACGTCTAATTCTGCAAAAAGGATGGCATCAAACTATGCAGACAAAAATGGTTATTCCACTGTTACACAGTTTATAAATAAGTACGTTCATTGGTAAAATTATACTAGATTTAGTAAAACACCATAAATAAAACAAATTCAAGCAAACACATCAAAACAATAATGGCGGCTGAAGACTTTGGTACGTCACGTTCACCGCTTAGAACATCAAACAAACTTCATGTTCTAAGGTTTGCCGTTATGTCAAAAATGCCATGCTCCTACTGCCATCTGCGCTTACTATGCGAAGATAAGACAAATATGTGATATGTCCTAAACCTATAAGCTGAACAAGGATACAACTAGCAGGACTATTTTATTCGTCAATCAAACAATAATGCTCATGTACTTGGCCGACTCTTGGTTGACTCAGATAGAAGTAGATTTTATTGAATCGATAGTAGATTTAGAATCAGAAATAATTACAGCATTACATAATTGGTCAAATTACGTAAGAGCGTGAATAATTTTAAATTTATACAAACGGATTTCACGGAAAAATTCCAATTTCACTTGTAATCGATGTAAATGAAATAATTTTGATGGATCCAGGCCGAGCATAATATACAAAAATACAAAATGTCTCGACATCTTCCATGTTTTTATGATATACGATAGTAATAAGTCCGGGAAAGGTAATTTATTATTTCAATTCATGTTCCATTGTCATGACTTTCAAAACGTACACGTAAAGAGAATTTGAAACGACATAACTTATTTATTCTTATTATACGAGAATATTGGCTTTGCTTTTTAAATTCATGTTTATTGCGACTCTAATAAAGGTCACGTTGTAGTTCAGAAATTATGGATGAGTCCGTATTTTTTTAAATAGCTTCAACCTTTGCTTGGTCTAAAGGACGTTATTTATACATGCTGGTGATTGTTTAACAGGTAATAAAAATATCATTAAATACAGGGTGTTTCATTGGAAAAGGGTCTAACTTTACCTATAGATGGACATCACTTTGGTGGTTCCAAAAAACTGAACAGAAAACTAAAAAGCAAATGAGTAGATTCAATTGTTTACGCTCTTTCTAATTATGAAGAGCAATTTGAAAGAATCTATATACTGGGTGTTGTTATAGGAAAGTCGAGTTTAGAAATTTTTTGTCAAACCGGACCTGGATTATCTTTTTGGTGGTACTTCAATGGAATATCCAGGTAATGGTTATTACGTAGATATACCAATTTTCAAAATAATATCCAGGGTAATTCGGAAGTTAGGAGGTCCGAAAAAATTAGGATAAATTGATAAAACATCAACATGACATTTTCATACATTCTTAATGGACAAACTCAGTTATTAATGTTTGAAAAAAAAAGAAAACTTGCATGTTTCCTTCAGAGATTTCTCTTAATTAACTCTATGCACAAAAAACTGTCTAGACGCTTTAAAGTGATGGAATTACGTGAGATCAAAATTTTAATAAAACTACACTTGTACTTATTGCATATGGAGATAAAAACGTAGTGGGTTGTGTCATATTATATTAGAGTGTTATCGGAAACATGAATTTACTGCCTGGCAGAATTTGTGATGACCTATAAATAGTGCTGAACCGTAAAATAAACTTAAATTTCAGAGTTATTGGAATCCTATAATGACATTATTCATTTTAAGGTCAGGTACTTTGTTTGATAAAATGTAACCTTACTTTTTTTTAAATAATACACTTGTGAAAAATGTTTCTTAGCCAAATATTTTTTCAATTTGACGGAAGGAAAGCCACCAGTGACAAAAAAGATGAAAACTGGAGAAAGTCAGGTTATGTTATGAAAATAATGAAATAGACCATTTCAGAACACGTGTCGTTGACAGGTCGGCCATATTGTGCTGGAGGGCAACCAAATCGATTAGTTAGCGATGAACCTTCTGATTTTTCGTATCTGCTCAGTCAGATAGGACCCATTCGAACATGAGTTTCCCATCTTGAAAAATATATTATCATCCGCTGTTTATCAGTAAAAAATGAAAACTAAATAGTGTGCCTTCCAGCATAATATGGCCGACCTGTCAGTGACGTCGTTCTAGAATCGTCTATAAGGCACCACAGTAAGCGCGAATAAATAACGATAAGCTGTTTCCTTTATTTAAAACATCAAATTCGTATGAGTCTATGTTACAATAAGTGCAGCTCTCTTCCTTCTTGACCTTATAAAAGTTTCAATAACTGCATTAATGTTAGTTGAAAACGTCAATTATCTATATTGTGTCTGTGAATAAAATATCTCTTCGAAATGCTTATTTTAATAATTGGAATTCAAAAATTCTCTCTTATTCAAGATCAGTGTGAACATGTTTGTTTTTTTTCCATTAGAATCTTGCTCATTCAATTCGAATATTCCAAATTGGTTTTTTACCGTCTTCATACTTTATCTGAGCAGGATTGTTTCTTGAAAAAAAAACTGAAATATTGACTTCGTGTTCTTTCACATACTTTTCATTTTTATATTAAGAATATAATTTTCCCCACATTCTTTTTCTTCTTCCAATTACGTTTCAGCAGTTTTTAAATACCCCATTCCTCCCAAAAGATGAACCGTTCAAGAATTTTTATTACATCGAACTATGCAGCAAGACAAAAATGTTACTTGTGTAATGAAACGTATTATGAAAAGTTCGATGTTATTTATTATTATATTGTAAATCAAAATTGGGAGGTATTCAAATATTGAATAATTAATTACAGTTCGTTTATTTAATGAGTTTTCCGAGTTTGCTAATAGTGCAGTCATTGAAGGGAGAGTTAGGCTTTCACATCTGAATTTTTTGACAGTCCATGGATTTTCATGAAAATTTGGAAATAGGCTTATCTCACCCGCAACAAAAATGACATGTATTATATTGTGATTTTTGTTTTGAGGAAGAAAATTAAGTACCACTTAGTGCAAAAAAATCCAAAAATACAGATCTACTTATGGATTCAAATCTCGTTCAATTATTTGTAATATAAGTTATTGATGGAGTAGAAAAATATTCTTCTTAGACTTGAAATGCTACAAGAAATGTTCGTTTCGTCATTGATCAGTTTTTTTTAAGATGAACCAGGATAGATTGCTCTTCAAAAATTTGATAAATTTTTCTGAATAAATCCAAGTCCGTTTTTTATGAGTTGGTGACGTCATCTACACCGCGCAACCGTCACCGCCTCCCCGATATGCCAATTGCGACTGTATCTTGTGCAGATTGGACTCTTTTTGGATGAGTAACGATAACATTTTTTCTCAAGTAAGTACTCAAAGAAAAACAAATCCCCTTCAAAGAGTCATAGCTCGCTTTGTGTTGCACTCAGAGCATTCGTAGACAAATCAATCCAAAGAGATTTGTTATAAAGTGCATTTCTGTTCGTAGTAATTTTATTTATAATTTTCGTAGTTTTCAGTTATTCGTGGAAAACCGTTCAAACACATTATATTGATTTCGTGGGTTATTTTGAGTAAAAATTTCCTTACCTCCGAAAAGGGTTGGCATTCATCCCCAGGGTGAAAGCACTTTGTCACTTTTGTTCCAGGATCCATCCTTCAACCACTTACTAAATTTCAAACCCATCGGTGGACCTTCAAGGAATTAGGAGAGGAAAACCCTATTCAATGACTGTACTATTAGGAAAATACGCTCTCACATTTTCTAATTTATTGCTACATTTGGAATTTAACAATATTTCATTATTTTCATTTTAACGATGTTGATATTGACGTATAATCCCTTTGAATATATTTTCTCCATTGTTAATAATTCTCCCTTCTTCTTGGAGATATATGTCTGTTATATTCCTATGTTGGTATGTGTAATATTGCTGGAAATGAAAATATAGGTGAAAAATTCCACACTCACTGATATCACGTTTATAAAACTGTTATACAGGATAAAAAAAAATTAAAAAGAAGAATTGGGAGAAACTATTAACCATTATTGTCCAGGGTTTAAATATTTTGAACCGCTTGATCTATATGTGAAAATATCTTATTTTCAGTAGAAACTTGAAATTTATATTATTTATCAAAACAAATTCTATTATTTACATGAAATCTTTTGATTTTCTTTCGCTTCTAAAACAATTTTCAAGATACCATCAACTCAACCATGAAGTGTACTTTTAGGTATGCCATTCGCTCAAGTTTAAACTTGCAAATCAAGACCAGAAGTATCTCATTGAAAACTCCATTTCAGCTCTTGAAAGTTTTCTAGCCAAATTGAATAAATTTCGTCACATGAACTTTACTACACATAGAATAAGGTGTAGGTTAATGAGATCATTCGTCCTCTGATCAATCCCATACTAACCGAAATTGGTTTGCAAATAAAATAAAAAAAACCATGGTCTTTTCGATCTTTTCGTACGTTAAAAAAAATAAGTAAGTATAATTTAACATTAAAATCCATCAATATTTTGTGTTAATTTAGAGTTAAAATACAGGTTGTTAATAAGTTAATAATATATATTTAGAATAAGAGTTGTCGTTTACTTTTGGTCTAACCGGAAGTGACATGTATGTCAAAATATTTTCCATAAATTCGCCATAACTTGTTCTCTATCTATGCCAGTTTTTATAGAAATCGTGTTAATTGATTGGTTGATTGATTGGTTCGACACCACCAGTCAGAGACTTAGAGACCTCGGCACCTCAGCCTTTAGGCTTTTCGTGCTATTGGTTATGACGTTTATGTGAAGAGAACAGTAGCCCTTATCAGGCTCAACAGTCTTTTCACTAGGTCCTTCTTGGAGAAATCCTCCCTTGGATACTCCAATAAGACAGAGCTTCACATTCGAAGATAATATGAGAGGCTGTTTCCTGCTCTTCCATGCACAACCGACAGATAGGTTACTCGCTATATAATATGCCAATTGTATACATGTGCTTCCTCAGGGTACAGTAACCGGTGAGTAATCCCGTCACTTTCCTTAACTGGTTCCTGCTGAGGTTTAATATTTCGTTAGTCAGGGTTTTTTGACCAGGAGTTTGCTGTGTTCCTATTTTGGCACGTGTCTCCAGTACGTCTGATGTTTAGTTTGAATCCACCGAGATGTACAACCACGTGCAGCAGATTTTGATGTTCCAAATACTGGTTCAGGACCATTGAGTGCAGTTTCAGACCCTAGCTTTGCTAGGGTGTCCGTCTTTCCATTGCCTACAATACCCTTTGGCCCCGAGACCCACTTAAGAGTTACTCTATTATGGTTTGCTAGGGTTAAAAGTATTTGTAGGTAGTCCCAGTCCAACCTAGATCTGATCTGGAGGCATGCTAAAGATTTCAGTACTGCCTGACTATTTGAGAGTATAAGGATCTTTTGGCCTCTATACACCCTCTATACCCCCTTCATTTGCAAACACGTGTGTATAGATAGTGTGAGCTCGTCGTGAAACAGCCTGTAAAAAGCGAACAATATTCCAATTTGGATCAGAGTACTACCCTATTCAATTCCTTGAACCCCGTCTAACCGGGTGAGTTATTTTCCTCCACCACCAGCATGCCAATGGTCTGTCTGGGTATCCATGTCGATAGTCATTTTTTCTACCGGTTCCAGCCTGTGTTTTTCAAGCCATTTCATCACCATATTATTGCTGGCTTTCTTTAGTTTGCTCGAAACTTCCTTAATCTGCTTGTGCGTATTAGGGATATCTACTACTAGCTTTTGCAAATCATTTTTTTTTCGTTCGCTCCCCAAATCTGGTCGGACTTGTCAGTGTGTTCGGATGTAACTGGGGCGTGCTGGAATCTTCTACTGGCATTTGTTGGTGCTACCTACTTGACATCATTAGCCCCACTGACCATTTTTGTAGCTGTTTCTTGGCTTCCTCCCATCCTTGCGGCGCGAGAAGGGGAGAAATTACTAAGCCACTCCACCAACAACAAGGTCACTCAGCTCCTAGGAGTGGAACCTTCGAAATAGATAATTTTTGAATAAATTGAATTTAATTTGATGCCATAATCGTTCGGTTGAAATCTAGTCATTTATTAAACTCCAGCTGTTCTACATAAAAACAATAACTGTGTAATTTTATTTAATAAACTAGAAGCCATTTTACTGACCAAATGGAATATTTTATCAACTATTAGGTCAAAAATGTACAATCCAAACGTGATGAATCGAAATCAATTAGTTTCGGAAGCTTTATAACGCCGGCTGGGCTCAAAATCCACGTTTGTAAAACCTTTTAGAGACATCAAAAAAAGCAGACAAGGGTTACAACATAAAAAATGATCCATAGATTTATACATTTAGTTAGGCATAAATTTTGACATGGAAAATTATAGTCATAAGATAATGTAGTCACCGAAATTCAAGATGGAAAGAAGAAAATTAGGTTAGAGTGACAGGGAGTTGTTCGGATTTCCTTGTAGTTTCATTTTGATTTATGAAATAAGACAATTTTGTATTTCATATCCATTGCAATATATATTCTTAGAGAATTTTGTTGTGTCTGTGTGATTAATAAATCTGTTTAAGGCGAAACTTAATAATATTTAACTGCAAGTTAAACATAGTTATTTTTCAGAAAGCAAATTAGTGGCGCGCTTAAAATTAATTACTTTTACAATTTCTTCACTTTTACTTAATGATAAAGCCCTGTGAACTGGTTTTGTTATCCCAAATTTCTGAAATAAGTTTGGCAAGAAGTAATTAAAAAAGAAAATCAACTAATGCTAGCCTTAAACAACGTTTCAATAAAGTTTCAAGTGCCGAGTAGTTTTCGTTTCAATAGAATTTGATTTTGATTTTGATTGATTCGCCACTATATAAAAAAAAAACGTGATAAGAAACTCAAATTACCTTTTAGATGAAATCAGATATACGAGAAATGTATAGTATGTTTATATACAAAAAATCGATAAAATTCATTTCACATGCTCGTAAATTGAAATATGATATCTTCACACTCAATTTACCGGTGCTCGGACCATATATAGAAAATAATGATTTTAGAAATCGAGGTCGGATAAATTTCGAATATTTCGTGTATAGTATTAATATATCAATTCACATATCGTTCGGGATTCCATTTCGACAGTAAAAACGCTTTGTGAAGTTTCAGCCTGTTATACTTGAAAGTTTTGAAGCTCCAGTTCATACAAATAGTTTACCAACTTAAGTTTAAGGTCTACTTAACTGTAACTTAGATTTTAGAAGAAAGGGGGGCAATTAATGAAAGAGAGAAATAGATATAAGAACCAAATGATGTAGTAATATTATTTAAAACAAAATACTAATTAAGAACCTTTACTTAATTGAAAAGGTCATAGTTGATTGGTCGAGGCTCTACCATGTGCGCATAGTCGGGCTTACCTATAACAAAGAAAATATGCGTGAGTGTCCGTCTTCATTAACTCTACTGATTAATTAAATAATTATTCGATTTAACTCGCATTGTGTTCTATCACTAATTTATCTACCAACGAGGCCTAGTAGGAGTGTTACTTTATGGTACATGGAGGGGATTAAACGCGCCACCATGACCCCTTCCAGGACTACCCTCTAGCGTAAAGGGATCAAACTCGCATTACGCTACACATTCTACTAGTACTGAGTGGTGCAATGAACATGAAGGGCTGACTCGCGACATGCTCGCTCTAGCTACTAGAGTTTGACCTATGGTCGAATATGAGTGATGCAAAGGGATTAAACTCGCTTTTGCCCGCTCCAGATGCATTTGTCATGTGAGAAAATTTTTGGATTTAGATTACCTCGTTCCACAGCTGCCAAATTTTCAACTGTATGAGAACTGTATAAGAACTTTTACATATTGATCGTACAAATCCCTCCATCCTACTGTACGTTGTCCTTTAATTGTTGCATAGAACAACATGGTTGGCGCATGTCGTAAGTAACTGTCATGTTTAGTTAACTTGACGCCAAAGTTTCAGACCGCTTCGTCATACAGCTGTTCGTAACTTAGAGGGCGCTAGAGTGGCCACTAGAGACAGATGCCGGCATGAGACTCTTCTCAAGGGTGGTTCTACTCCATGTTAGTGCTGCACTAGGTATGTCAGAGGTTGTCAGATTATAAGAAGCTTTAGGGCGCCAATACCTATTAGACATCGACGAAAGAACAAAATGAATTTTTAAAAATTTCGCGCAATAATTTTTTACAATTTTTGAAGTCATCGAATGCCTTGAGAGTTGGTTTCTGTTTTCGGCAATGAAGCACCACAACATTGGACAATTTTTTGTTAGTATAGAGAATTTAAACGTGGACAGATTGATCTTAGCGACGATCAAAGAACAGGTCCACCAACAACGGCATTCGTCCAGCTGTACGTGAGCTGATCCAAGAAGATCGACATATCGTGAAATTGGAGCATCATTGGGCATGTCAAAAAAATTTTCATGAAGTATTATTTGTAAAAAATTAGTTTCTCGTTGGATACCGCATCTTGACAAAAGAACAGAAAGCAAGAAGAGTCAATTGGTGTCAAAATCCTCGAATCCTGGATTAACTCTTATGAACCGGAAAATAAACACCAGTCGGTTGTTTGAATGTTCCAAGATGAACCAAAACCGTCGAAAGTTATCCATTCTCGAAGTGTTTATAAAAAGTGTCAAAAACGGGGTCATAATTCCTCCGCAAGATCAAAGAAATGCTACTGCTGATTGGTACGTGCCGATTTGTTTGCCGGAAGTAATTGCTGGGTTTCGAAAAACCAACCTCCAACGACGAATGATCCTGTGATGCCTTTTGGCCTAATATTATAAGATAACAATAATATTTAAATAAGAAATAAATTCCCTTGAAACTAATTTCAATAAATCATTAGAACGTTGAAATATTACATAAATATGAGTAAGAAGGTCGACAGGTACGAAGTTCAGAGCGTGAAATGAACATAAACATGTATAATTTAATATTTACTTACGGTGAACTTGACTCGTATAAATATACAAGCGACAACGAATTAAGGGAGCAGACAAAAATCAATAATAGATCGATCAGTGATCAGTCAATAATAAATCAATCTAAGATGAATTAATCATCAGTAATCAGTAATCCTTAATTATAAGTATGCTATACGGCTAGGTACTTATATATATAGTTAGTAATCTTAAGTAGTGTAATTTATAGTAGTAGAGTAGTTTAATAAATAGAACTTATCCCAGTGCCAGAAGGAGTTGTTTTATTCCATTAAGATGACCTTCCGAGTGACCAGCAACACCACCAATTAAGAGGCCTATCCACACCTTTAAACCCCAACATTACAATCCTCCACCAAGACGACCATCCTTCATACAGTAACGACCTGAGTCCTAACGACTTTTTTACTTTTCCAAAAATTAAGAACGAACTTCGTGGTCGAAGGTTACAGACTCCTGAAGATGCAGTCAACGCCTTGTACCAGCAAACGAGTGGAATAACCGCTTCCAGAATTGGTTCCAAAGGATGCAAAATATAAAATACAACCCTCGTACCATATGATAATATGGATTCAACCAAGACAAAGTACAGTCTTTAAGGTTTTAAGTTCCAAAAACCTAGATTTTTAAATGTTTCATCAGATTTTTCTAACTTTGGTCTGGGTCTGGAAAACACAGCAAAACACTTTTAATGTATTTTATTAATAATAGAAAGCATAATTTTAAATGAGTTATAACCACGTGTCGTGTCTTTTTCCCTCCACCCTTTAGAGTGTCTGTCGTTCTCTGTTAATTGTCACTTGTCCTGTCAGTTACAACACAGACATGGAACATAAAGACCATAGACAAATTATACTCTATGATATTGTCAGTACCAACTTAAATTTAAAATATGATCTACAGAGTATACCAAAACCGAAATTTAACAATAGTGAAATACTCTCTAGTATAAAATATATGTATTTTGACCGATTACGTGTCACCTCTGTGTTCGATTCAAAAGGACATCGTCATTTATAAGATTAAGCGTCTTGACTCCGAACTCGGAAGTTCGAAAGAAAATTCATGAGATTCTTCGTTCGCGATAACTTGAATTTTATTATCCACTTATGTCGGCGTATACGGATATATATGCGAAGCCTGTGACTTCAAAATTTAGGTGAAGGTCAAGATCGGGAGGGCCATATATTTTGGCTTAATTTGTTTGTCGGTGACTTTGGCCGAAGACAGCGTTCTAGCTTTAAATTTAACGGTTCCAAGAAGTAAACAACTACGAAACGTGGAGTTTTTATAATAAAGTGCTTCAGTATCTAATGAAAGGCTGACCATATAATTCAAAGAGACTGAGTTACCATTTTGGTAGAGTAATTTTATTTATACATAAATTCGCAATCTTATAATGTATATCTACCAACATACATCATGAATAATCGTTTTGTGAAAATGACCCGTGTCCAAGAACGCACAATGGCGTCTCCGAATATCTTATTGTTATGAAATATTTGGGGAATCTTCCGTTATAATCTGTATTGTTTTTGTTATTTATAGATATTGGGTGCGTTGGGAATCATCAAAGAAGTATGTCTATTGTTTTATTTCATGAGTGAAATATCATCCATCGTTAGCAGTTCCTTTTTTTTATATAGATGAGAAAAACTGTCAACTATTAAAACCGCATTTTTAGTCATTTTTTCGAGTAAAATTGCTATAGTCTATTTCAGAAAGGTATAGAGTAATAAAATGGGGAATTCCGTCCAGTTCGGTTCAATTTCGGTGTCGGCCATAGGCGTAGGTCTTGAAATAGTATTGTTTGTAATATTAAAATTTCAAGTAATTGCGTTAGAGAATTAGGAAAAGTATGTTTTCTGGCCTGAAGTGTCAATAACGAAATATTGTGTATGGATTACTTAGGTAGTAGATTATATAGTTACGTTTTGCGTTTATCAGGTAACCTTCTATTAGTGCCTCTGCCTAATTCCAACCCTGTTTCAGATTCGGCTCAACCATGCGCCGCAAGGTGCCTTACCCAAAATGTTTAGACCTTTATAAGTATATTTGTTTAGTTTAACGCATCAGTATTTGCTGTTAAGCCGTAAATAGTATTCACAGTATTATAAGATTAGTAATAAAATGGCGACATTTACACCAACGAAAAGATGTTCCAATAATTCTCCACTATCAGTGAATGAAAAACTTATTATTTTAAATGTACACGATTGCATGAAATACGATTACCCGAAATTTACTGTACAAGAAACTGTCGACCGATGTGCCCGAGTGACTGGAGTTGGAAAGTCCACCGTTTTTAAATTATTGCGGGAGAGAAAGATAGCAGGCCAAGTGGAGCCTCCCAAGAAAAGTCCAGGCAGACCAGTAAAAGTCCTTGATGAAGACACCAAATGTGTAATTCGAAGAAAAGTTCACTCTTTTTATTTTAAAAAAGAAATACCCACCCTAGATAAGATTTTAATGGAGCTTAGCCAGCATGACAGTATTCCCGTTAATAACTAAAAAACTTTTATGGAACACTTTGAGAAATATGGATTTTGCCTGTGAAAAGCATAACCGTGAAGCACTTTTACTGGAAAGCGATGAAATTGTTTGCTGGCGACGAAAATACTTAAGAAGTATAAAGCAGTACAGAACAGAGCAGAAGAAAATCTTTTATCTTGATGAGACGTGGATAAATGAAGGTTATACAGTACCAAAAATGTGGCAAGACAAAAATATAACCAGTGCTCGCCAAGCTTTCATGGAAGGCCTGTCAACGGGTATTAAGGTGCCTTCAGGTAAAGGGAAAAGACTAATAATCGTCCATATTGCAAGCGAAGAGAGATTTTTAAAAGAAGGTTTACTAACCTTTCAATCGTGCCATACGGGAGATTACCACGAGGACATGGATTCGGATGTTTTTTAAAACTATTTTGGTGAAATGATAAAATATCTTCCGACTGATTCAGTAATAGTTACACTAGGCACACTATTTTCAGTGTTTGTGAATGGATAACAATAGGCTAAACCCATATATTGACCCCAACCCCGGTGGTACTACCTGCACTTGATAAAAAGAAAGAATTTTACAATGAAATCAATGCTAAACTATGAAAGTGGCTTAAATATTCGTTGGGTCACTCTGAGCTCCCTTTGCATACCTAATGAGGTTTTATTACTCTATACCTTTCTGAAATAAACTATAACGAAAACAGTGAAATGTTACACAAATATACTCGGTGTCAATATAAACATCGAGTGTTATTATGAAGGACAATTCAATGTAGAAACACGTCAATGCAACTTCATTTATGAAACACTTTATGACACGTGAAGACTAAACTTAGGACTTAATCAATCGTTAAAACTTGATCTCTTGGTAACCAGACTTTATCCAATTGGTCCTAATGAATTGCTGTAAGTTGTTATTTTTGTTAGAACTTGTTCTCAAATTCCGCTGTCACTAGAGATGAGGCATTTTAAAAATAACAGTATTTGAAATGCAAAATTCAAAACACCTATTTCCATTTTGTATTTAAATGGCCAGATGCCGAGTCAACGAAATATTGTGAAATGCTCTTTATGGCTTTAGACTATAAAAAGTTTTAGGGCGCCGCTACCTTTTAGACATCAACGAACAATTATAAAACGTTAAATTAAAGAAAAAAGCTAGGGTGGGAAAGGTACAATTAAGGTGAATATATTACATTGAACCGAACAAGTTCCTCACGGCCCTTATAGCCGAGTAATTGAAAAATCAAATTAAAGAATCAAACAACACTAATTTAATTTCTGCCAAGTTTACGGATAGTTGATTAAATAATGCCTGTACTTTTAAGTTACTTATCTTATGTACTTCCTCTTCTGGAAAAGTTGGGCTACTATAGATAACCTAGGAATGTCATAGAGGTGGCCTAGTTGAATTTTCTAGGGATGTCTACAAGCGGACGAAAAATTTAAAAAATATTTAATTAGATGTAGAATAACTGGATACAAAGTACCTAACAAGTTTATCTGGTTATTGATGTAATCATTCATAGTTATTAACGCCATATTCAACGAAGGAATATCATCCATGAAAATCGGATTTGCCCGAATTTCCCTCAAATTTTCCGGAAAAGTGAACTTTTTTGGATAATTTGACATATTTTTTAGAAGGGACTTCATGAAAAACGGCTAATGATTATACGTTAGTGCTTTTATGTGCTTGTTTCATTGAATTTTCTTTTCAAATACTGAATGTTGGAAGGTAATAATTTTTCCAAAGATGTTATGGGTTTCTCTCAATCCGGCAACGCTGTGCGAAAAACCCTGGTAATATGAAATTGGCTTGCTGAGTTCTATGGACTAGCTGGGACTGCACGGCACTGGTGTTTCATTCAAGTATTATTAGGATAGGCTTACTTTTCCTATCAAGGAAGGATTTTCAAATGTAACATTAACATAAGGTGATATAGGTCGACATGGCATAACAAAGGTACCCCCTATCACTGGATAAAGTTTAGTGAATCTACTGCAAAATAATCTTAATCTAAAATGAAAAATAATATATTTTAATTTTACTTCATTACAGTTTCCTGCAGAATTGTCATATTTTAGTAAATAGATCGAAGATAATAGCATTTAGATTATATTATATTAATACGCGCTTTACTAAAATATGACAATTTTACAGGAAACAGTAATTGAGTAAATAACTACAAAACCGACAAGTTTTTTTGTCAATATCTAGTTTTGGTTTGTGGTTAGATTTAAGGATGTCGCTGTTATCATATTCCTAACATTTCCTTTACTTAGGTTAATATATTGATGTGATTTCAGCGTTGTCTCCAGTCCAGGATTATGCTGTCAGAGCTCTTGGACGGAGGATATCTAACTTGTACTGATGAGGCGCAAATATGACGAAACCGGTCTACATGTGATGTTGTCCCTTCCAATTACAAACCAGAATGGTTGTTATATCTTGCAGATATACCCACCCCGTTTAGCTTAGAAGTGTAATTCAATGTCTGTCGGGTTATATAGCCCGAGAAGTAGTTGTTCTTAGTTAAACGGTCATTGTTTTTTGAAAAATCTTTTTCAAAACTTTGTAAAGCGTTATAATATTATTATTTCTATTATCTTCGATTTATTTTAATTTTGTTGAGATATTTCATTTTAACTTCAACTTTTCGACATTTCGACAAGTGAAAGGAGAAATCAAATCAATTATCGAAAATAATATTCCAGAGGTTCTAACTTTCGCTTGAAATATCAAATTTTGTTTTGTTTTCTAGTCGTCAACGTATAAATAAATTCTATTGTTTTTCGTTGTTTTTGTCACTGATATCTACGGTATCATTGAAGAAGTAATTGAAGAAACCCACATAATGATAAGACATATCAGTTATAAACAGACGAAGTCCGTATTGAGATTCTTTAATGGGTGGTGACACATTTTCAGTCTTGAATGAAGTAAATGTTTTGTTAGTTTTTCCCTAAAAAAATATAATGAATAATAAATAGTTGTTTATACTATACCTAGGGGTGTAAGTAACATTTACTAGTCGAGAACTCTTAACATTCGGATTACCACCAAAACCATTAATATTTATCTAGGAACATCCTGCCTTGAAGCTTATGGTAGATATTCCGACCATTATCACTTTCCCAAAAATATGTACGGTTATTGGAGGATGTGCTTATTGCCAATGGGCTCTGATAGCTTTGACAGAAGGGTCTGCTGCTTGAGGTTGTTAAGTATCTGTGTCTTATTAATGTGACCTATTCGAAATATTGACTAAAGAATCCGGTGGGGTAAGTAAATAGTGGATTGTTGAGAAATGCATTGTTTTAAAATAATTTTCCAAACTAATTACCGTTCAATTAGGAAGAAACACCTCTTTCCGGACTATCTACCCCTATTGATATTGAATTACAATAAAAAAAAACTAAATGGTATGATCTACTAGATATAAACAATCCTTTCGGTTTTTAGTTAGAAGGAGTCACATCATTTGCTGGCGTCTTCTGCGATGTTCTTTGAAGTGTAGTTCAATGTTAAAATAGTATCTTTTTAACCGAGATACGGGGTGTTTTCTCGATTTTGCTCATTTCAAATATCGTAAAACTCAACAAATGAGGTAGAGAGAATCGCCTTGGTGACATCTATTTTAGGAAAACGCTGTATAAAAATTTACACTTGTGTAGAATAAATTTATTTTTGTGGTTAATTAGGTAAGTACGATTAACTACTTCTCACCAAGATTAAAACAGGAATTTCCAAATATTCAGCCTAGAGTATTGAATAAGGTAATTCGTATTAGAAGCTTGTTGCTGGCACGTGGAATGATACATAGAGTGATGAAGCTCAGAAGGTCTGTTATCATATGAGATGCCAAAAGTTATTTATAAAAGGTTTAAGTTCAATATTTCAAATACTCAACTAGGTATTCCAGATCAAAACTATACCCTGTTCAAATTTTATTAACAAAAACAATATGCCCACCTGACCATAGCTCTAGCGACAGACGATTGTTTTATTTTAATTTGTGTAAGGCAATAGGAGAATTAGAAATAGGTCAAGCAATAGTTACATTTTTATGACAAAAATCCTTGTAGAAAACGGACTGTTCCATCATGTAAAAGACATTAGGTAGTATGAACCTGATATATTTTCGACTCGCAAATGTTGCTCACGAAATTAAAACGTAATTAACGTTTTTTTCGTTTTAAATGTTTATAACAATTTCGTGAGCAACATTTGCGAGTCGAGAATATATCAGGTTTATACTACGTAATGTCTTTTAAATGATGGCACAGTCCGTTTTCTACTAGGATTTTTGTCAAAAACTCACTATTTTGATGCTCTATTGCTTAGCCTAAAAGTGAAAGACAATATGGACAAATAAATCTAAATGTTTCTTCGCTAATTTTGTTTAAATATTTAAAGTAGCTGTCATAAAATATTGTCAATTTCTGGTTTTCTTTAGGATAGAAATTTCAACAATTGAATATATTCCATGAATATCGGATTTTTCCGAATTTACCAAAAAATTTCCGGAAAAGTGAACTTTTTTTGGATAATTTGACATTTATTTAGAAGGGATTTCATCAAAAACGGCTAATGATTATACTGTATTGTATGTCGGTAATGCGGAGTTCCACAGGGACTAGTTGAAGCCCGGGTCCTGATGGAATACTCTACTTACGGAAACTACAGTATTCACTGGGATGAGCTTTATTGTATACTTAACTATTTGCACTAGTTTTACATATGTGTTACTTAAGATGATCATGTTACTGGTATAACCTAGTTTTAGATCTGATATCGATGAACTACATTTAAATATAACTAAATGTATCTGAATGTATGTGAATAGATCGGAAGGTCTATGACTGTTTCTGAATGTTTCTTATGAATTATTCTGAATTGTTCGCTTATCTACTTCATCAGCATATATACGTACTGCCCTAGGTCAACTATCCAGTTACGTGATAGTTCTCTGGCCTTTCACTGTCACGTTCGTGACCTCGCGTGATATAACAAATAACTAAATAGATTGTTTTTATAAACATAAATACCTTAAATGAATTAATTAATAATAGATAATTTCTTTATGTAATGCCCAAAATACATCACAATACGTTAGTGCTTCAATGTGCTTGTTTCATTGGATTTTCTTTTCAAATACATTCAATAAATTTGACACAGTAATTGTCAAAATTCCAAAACATGTTCTTTCTTATTAATTTTGGAAACCAGTAGCGTCACTAGGGAAAAATTATGGTGGAAAAAAATTTCATTCACAGTCAAAGCTTGTTTATTACAAAACAACAACAACAACACCCTGTATCTTATTATCATCAACGACAAAACTTCACAAAAGTTTATAGGAACTTTTCGTCATAAAATTGAGTTACTTTGGAAACAATCTGTATAAAGATAAAATTGTTGTTCAACGTCAAACAGCTACTAACTGGTCTCGCAACGTTCACCCTGTATAACAGAAATCCAACTTCATATATAACATTGCTAACAAGATTATTAAGATGCAGTCCTCATTAGTAACTGTAAATTCGTAATTTTATTAGAATCAGCAATAAATTTGTTGGTTGGTCTTGCAAGATTACGTAATAGGTAGCGTATACCCAACTCAAAGTAATACTGTGACTGGCAGTTGAGATAATTTGTCACGTTCCCAATCAAGATTCGTGTTTATTCAAACAATTGTTCCAATTATTATGTAAGGACTGATTTACGTGGAACGTTTATGTTTATAAAACAAAAAAGCGTGTTACAAGAATGTCCTTTTCACTATGAAAATAGAAGTATTTTAATAATTTTCGATGTTTTCCTTGGCGTAACAAAATTAAACCTCTTAAAGTAGAGCAAATTGAAAATAGTTGTCGACTCCAAACGATAATGATGTTAAATGAACAACCATTTATGATATTGTAAAAGATGTCCCGTAAATAAGTACATACCGTAAATTAGAGGCTTGTTAGATCGTTAAGAAATATTTTAAATACCCAAATGCAGCTTTTCCTCTAGTTTGTTGAAGGGTGCAGAAGAAATACACATTTTATTGCATATCTTCTCGGGAGATGAAAGTATAAATTTAAAATTTTTTGTAGTTTATTGTCTCTTCAAAACACATCAACTCTATTAATTCTGTCAAATTCTAATAAGCCAGTGGGGTTACGAGGGGTTCGTAAACTTTTATTTTACCATATTTTTGGAAACACCCTGTATTTGGAGCTAAAGACTTTTGTCCTGCAATTCTTTATCACATTTCCTTCATAAAAGGTAGGTACTTTTTGTTGAACTCTATTTTCAAGATTTGTAACTTTTTATTGCAGTAAGACACTTTTTTATGTTGTAAATTTTTTTAAACAATAAATTTGTAGTAGTCGTAAATATTTTTTCCCTTGAATTAATTCGTACTTGTTGAAATCGTTAAATATGGCAAAAATTTTAATACAAGCGCAGACAATTTAATTTTATTCTTAAACATAGTTGACATTATCTTGAAGCTATCAATGTCATCTGATGAATAATTACTTGTGAAAATATTTAACGAGTATACATACTTTCAGTTATTATTGTACATAGTATTACTAGTAATTAATAGGGTGTTTACAGTTTTGTGGAATATGCTGACATGCATTTAGTACTAGGAGAATGTCAGGGTAATTCTGAACGTGCAGTAAGGCGATAGGTATATCGAAAAATATCCTGGCCGCAATATTCCTAATGGACGAACATTCATTGCTGTGAAAGCTGAAGGACGTCATTTCGAACATTTAATGAAATAGCAACGTTTTTTAATTAAGTTAATACTCTTTTTAATTGAAGAACTATAAATTACAAACCCATAAAAAACGTTTGTGTTCAAATTATTTGGAAATGATCTGCAAAGTAGGTACTAGAAATTTAACAACAGATGTCGAAGAATAAAAATATATTATTCTACGCTTCACAACTAGTTTTGAAAAATATTTTTCAAAAACAGTGACCGTTCAACGAAGAAGAAACAACTACTTCCCGGGCTACATGCCCCGACAGATATTGAATTACACTTCTAAGTCAAACGGGGTTGGTAAATCTACAAGATTTAAACCAACCATTCTGGTTTGCAACTAGAAGGGATAACACAACTTGTAGACCGGTTTCGGCGTATTGCGCCTCATCAGTACAAGGTATATGTTATCGTCCGAGAGTTAATCTCGGACTGAAATGTGACTATAATCAACAACGGTACATATTGTCCAGTTACGGAAATATTTTTGTTGCGAAAATAGCGACATCTCACCTCTAAGTCACAAACCAAAATTCGAACGAGACAACAAATCACGTGGATTTGAGACAAAAATGAATTAATACAGTTTCCTGTAAAATTGTCGTATTTAGTAAAGCGTTTTAACAACAGATGTCGAAGAATAAAAATATATTATTCTACGCTTCACAACTAGTTTTGAAAAATATTTTTCAAAAACAGTGACCGTTCAACGAAGAAGAAACAACTACTTCCCGGGCTACATGCCCCGACAGATATTGAATTACACTTCTAAGTCAAACGGGGTTGGTAAATCTACAAGATTTAAACCAACCATTCTGGTTTGCAACTAGAAGGGATAACACAACTTGTAGACCGGTTTCGGCGTATTGCGCTGTTTTTGAAAAATATTTTTCAAAACTAGTTGTGAAGCGTAGAATAATATATTTTTATTCTTCGACATCTGTTGTTAAAACGCTTTACTAAATACGACAATTTTACAGGAAACTGTATTAATTCACTAGAAATTTATTTTAAAAAAAATGCTTACTCCAATAAAAAGTTAAAAATCTTGAAAATGGAGTGTTGTATCGAGTTCAACAAAGAGTACCTTTTATGTAGGAAATTTAATAAAGAATTGCAGACAAAAGTATTTAGCTCTAAATACAGGGTGTTTCAAAAATATGGTATGGTTTACGAACCCATCGTACCACGCCACTGGCTTATTATAATTTGACAGAATTAATACTGTTGATGTGATTTGACGAGACAATAACCTACAAAAAATTTTAAATTTGTACTTTTATCCCCCGAGAAATATGCAATAAAATGTGTATTTCTTCTGCACCCTTAAACAGCCTCTATCTCACAAACTAAGAAGGTTAGAGAAAAGTTGTTTTGGGGTATTTTTAATATTTCTCAACGATCTATCATGCCTCCACTTTACGGTGCTTACTCACGGAACACCTTGTATAAAGAGGGTACTTTTCTATTACTTTGAATCCAAGGCTTTGTTTTTAACATTTTAATTTTAAAATATATGGAAACTCACACTTTACTTCCTTATCATCCCGAAAGTTTAAAAGTTTTTACAGTTATATTCATTATTATGACGACATATATAAAGACAAGCTTTATACACATCGAATTTATGATAAACCTCAGTCGCAACCCTTTGTTTGTTTTGTGTCTTTGTATTCTTTGTAATGCTTATACAACGTATATATGATATAGATCTCTTTAAAATCACTGGTAGTTGTATAAATAACATAGCTCGGTAAAAACATTATTTGTTGCTTTTTCAGCTCACATATCAAAACACAGAATACAGGATGTAACAAAAAAATTGGTCAAAAATTATACCATTTAATCTGGGGTCGATTGAACTTCACTTATTTATGTACAAAAGAGCACAAAAAAGTTATAAGGTGCTTAAGTTAAAGTAATTTTCATTAATAGATGGAGGGTGCCCACAAGGAGGTGTACCATGGGCAATCTTAGTGGACGACCTCTCCGCAGGACATTCCAGAATATAATTTTACTGTCTTGGATACGCAGAAGACTTTGCTATTGAAGTCAGGGATAGGTTTGCTGGAGTGGTATTGGAAATAATGTAAAGATCCTTAAATATGGTTGAATCAATGCTCAGGAACGGTGACTCCATTTGCCAAAGAGACAAAGTTTATAGGATTACATTTTGATCAAAGGCTCTCATTGAACACTCAGCTTTTAAAGACCAAACAGAAAACTCTCGGCAGATTCAGAGCAATGTATAGGAAAACTGGGGTCTCAACCCAAAAATGACCCAATGACTATACACAAGATTTGTTAGGCCAAACCTAAGGATCGATAGTGTAGTGGAAAAAGATATTGCAAGTGGGAGCTGTTGAGTAGCACAAAATGGCTAGCTTGCCTGTGTACTACCGGGTCTTAGATAGTTAACAGCTGTCCAGATGGCTGGCAAATGTTCCTGAATCCAGTGCATCCCTCTTGTAACCACCGGCTGCAATGGATGCACTGGAGCCAATCTTCTTTTTTCTTAGTTAGACTCCACGGCTCTCCACAGCCCACGCATTCGTCATTTTCTTCTTGACCAAAAGAAAAGTTACTCTCATGTGTTGAAAAGCCACCTGAAGTGTCACTTGAATTACTCTCCCTTCTATTTTTGGTTTTTCTAGCTGTCTCCTTTGCTTTCGAATTGATACCAGAAGGGCCTGCAGCTCTTTCTGGAATAGAAATCTATGGATTTTCTTTATTTTTTCCTGCCTCTGCTCTCTTCTTTAAGCTTATTTCAAGTTTCTTAACTCTTTCTATATTGTCACAAGATGTTAAAAGTTAAGCCACTTTACCTCCACTACTCTTAACATTACTGATGGCGTCAGGCAATGGCGCTACAATCGTAAGCAACTTTCCTAGAGTATCATTTTCTTGAGTACTGTTTTCACCAGTTTTATCTGCTGAACTAGAATGTGACTCAACAGTCACTGAACTTGTAGCAACATTTAACGCTACTTCCTGTACGTTTTCCATACGATTAACCTGACCTTCAGTTCCGAATTGATTAAATGCGTAATCTGGTATTTGGATCGGATCATCAGGATAGATTCCTGTAAATATTATGTATTAATTATCTAAATAAAAAAAATAAGTATCCCTACCTGTAGATCGTAAAGCAGATTCGGCATTATGTACAGACGACGCTTTTCCCCATGCCTCGTTTAAAAGTTTACCAAAATTAAGCCTGGTAAGTGGCCAGTGAGGAGGCAAGCAAAGCAGAATTATGTCATTCTCTTCTGCAAATGTCAATACATCTATTCTATCTAAAATCTGAAGGCATTTTCCTCGAGACTCTTTAGGTAAAAAATGCTTTTTTAGCCAACGATGTGCATAAATTAGTTCATATAACAACAAACTCTATACACAACACAAGTGCACAACTGATGCATACACTGTTGGCTGACAATATCTACTTCTCGATAAATTCGTTGCTACCATTTGACGGCGAAATTTACCACCGCTCGTGCTCATTGGTCAAATCAAATGTTGCGCCCTTCACTGGCTTTTTGTTACACACTTCCGTCCCATTTCACGAAATTACTGCCACAAATTGCAGGGAGCCGAGCTGTAAGATGCTACACCTCAAAAAATGCCTTATATTTTCCATCGTAAAACTCTATCTTTCGTTCACCCCCTTATATATATATATTATTTATTTAACAGATTTGCCATAAAAATATTTCCTATTTATTTCTGTCTTTTTTGTTTCAGGTAAGTTCTCAGATTATCTCACCGAATACGTAAGTAAAATACTCTACTCAAACTATAATGTATTATTTGAAAATAATAAAAATATTTCAGTCCATCCCCTTTTAAAAATGTCACTGCAACAGGATATGTCGTGATAAATTCTTAAAGTTAACCTCATGTTGAACATATTATTTACATGTAGGTTTATGGCGGAATTGGTTCTGTCCAGAACAGAAAAGTCTTTATCGTTTATATTTTAATGTTGAAAATATTAGTTAATTGACTTGACATTTTATAAAATAATTTTTTTTGAAGTTGTCGAATAAATATTGAAATCGAATGTCTTGTGATTAATTTTATTTCACCGAAATAAATTATCCAATACATTAATAACACGCTACAGAAAGTAAAATTCAATATTCAAGCTGAGAGGTGACATGGCTAGAAGTTCTTGTAACTCGTTTATTAGAACAAATGCCCACGTAAAGTTGATCCTTATATAACTACTAGTATTAAATTATTTAAAAAACTTGAACCGCTTTTTTCATATTTTTTTGTGTTTAATTTTTTTTCTCGGATGCTGGTCATATCGCTAACTACACCTCTCCTATTGGGTTTTTTGTGTCTTCTCGGCTTAGCATCACAACACCCACTCCGTAACTCTAGTTCCCTGTACCAGTCTGCACCGGTTGGCTATTTTAGTCTAAGGTGTCGGAATATTGCCTGTCTTCTGAGGTCTATTACCGTTTTTGTACCTTAACCACATTCACAACAACCACAAGGAAAATTTCCCGTTGTATAGCCCCATTTGTGCAGGTCTCATTGGACTGTGACCAATGGGATTTGATTCCGGCTCAACTTGAGTAGTTCTTCAGTTTCGGTTCCGACGGTTTTTTATAGCATGTTTTAGTTTCCTTCATTCAACCTCTCCATTTTTTTGTTCGACTTAATCCTATACGCATCCTCGGATGGTAGATTTAGGAACCCCTAGTGCGGGATCTGGGCAATAACTGGAGTTGATGAGCCCTCTTTTACTTGTTCATAAGTTTTTCCATTACCCTCGATGCCACAGTGTACTGGAAGCCACACCAAAGTTGTTTTGTTGTATTGGTACTCATACTGGTATTCATATACCAGTCTTTTGGTTTCATAAATGCCTTCAAGGACGCCTAGCTGTCTGTGTATTTTTTTTCCTCCACCCGTACATTTCCGCCTGGAATAAGGAAGTGTTTGTTGTTAGTGAGTCCTTTATTTCTGAATTTCTCCCTTCATATTCTGAATAATTGATACTTTTATCAACCCCTCAACCTCCATGAACAATTAATTATTTTTCTTATCAATTTCTTGCTGTAACCATATTTGTATGGGACTTATTGCCTAGTATCTTTATGTTTCTATCATTCTCCTTCTTAACCTTTGTGAATAATATCTGTTTACTTGTCCATATCAGATTCAGCATCAATTTTATTAATTCTATATCAGATTCTCCCTAATTTCTTTTTATTTCAATATTTATTGGTTTTCTTTTCATTTTCTTAATACTCCTGATGAAGTTTCTTCATCTTATATTTTTTTAAATCTCCCATATTTTCGGCATTTTCCTTCCATACTTCATTGATGGATGGAATACCGAGATCAGTATGTAATGTGTGGTTGCTTATAAACCATGGAGCATTAGCTATTATACGAAGTGATTTAGATTGGAACGTTTGCAGTATTTTAGTGTTCGATGGCTTACTGCAACCCCATAGCTCTATGCCATATGTCCATATTCGTTTTAGGATGGTTTTGTACATAAGTATCTTATTTTCCATTGTTAACTGTGAACGTCTGCCGATTAGCCAGTTCATATTTTGAAGTTTTAACTTTAGTTGTGTTTTTATTAGCTTGTATTAGCTTCCAAGTTAACTTTTGGTCCAAGTGTAGTCCGAGATATTTGACTTCTCTTTTTACTGGAATCGGCATATTGTTAATGGTCACTTGCGGACAAACACTTCGATTTGTGGTGAACGTGATTTGTGCGGATTTGTCATTGTTGACTTTCATTCTCCACTTCTTGTAGAAGATTTAGGTGGTATTGTAGCTTTTCTGATGCTCTTGTAGGGTCTATATCTGCATTATTGCAGTATCATCTGCGAAGGTAGCGATTAGAGTATCGTCGGTAGTTGGAATATCAGCAGTATAATTAAGGTATAGATAAGGGCCAAGGACACTTCCTTGGGGAACGCCTGATTTTATGGGTTGATAATTTGATAAGGAGGTTTGGACATTGACTTGTCTGTATCTATTACTCAGGTAAGATTTGAGTAGAAGGAAAATATGATGAGGTAATTTTTGTTTTATTTTAAACTGTAGTCCTTTGTCGAAAGCCTGTTGGATGTCTAAAAATGCTGAAGCACACGATTCTTTTTGTTCTAGCGCTTGCTTGATATTGTTCACTTATCTTTGACACTGTTGGATTGTCGAATGTTGTTCTCTGAATACAAATTGATGTATTGGAATCAGTTCTTTTTTAGGTATGATTTCGGTTGTTCTATGTAGAAGGATTCTTTCGAAGAGTTTGGATAGTTGTGGTAGTAGGATAATTGGCTTGTATGAGCCGGGTTCATGGTGAGGTTTTCCTGGTTTCGCTAACATATTATCTGTGCATACTTCCATTGTATTAGGTAATGAATAATTTGTTGTATTCTATTGACTATTGTGGTGATTAGTACGATGGCTTTCCTTGGAAGATGTTTTAATACTTTCCCGGTGATAAGATCGTATCCTGTAGCTTCATATGGGTTTAAAAACTGGATTTCTCTGTACACTTCTGCTGGGACAATTGCTCTTAAGGGAGATGATTGTTGGTTGGCAGATTCTAAGTAGGTTTCTACCTCGACATCTATTATTGGATTATTTAATGGAAGTGGGGTGAAAACTTTAGTGTTCTGCAAACGTGTTGCTTTTTTCATCGTTTGTGCGAACCCAATTTCCATCAGGTTTTCTTAATTGACACAGTGGGTCTCTTGAATTTTCTAGTTGCTTTCCATAGTGTATTTTCTTGTGGTGATAAGTTGGAGATGTAGTAATTGGAAGTATCGTTTCTAAGGCGTTCTTGATACGGTGGATTAATCTGTTCAGAATTGTCTTACCCCCAGGATTCCTGGTTGCTTGCCATTTTCTTCTGGCTTTCCTTTTCACACTAACTAGTTGCCTTATGTGGAGGGGGATATTGCGTATTGGTTTATTGGCGTTGATTTCCAGACTACTTCTTTTATTATATTTGACAAGTATTCCGCAGCTTCGTCGACTTCTTGTGGTTCCTGTATTCTGTGGTTTAGGTTTATTATATGTTGAAATTGTTCCCAGTTTGTTCTCTTGTTATACAATTTTGGAAGCGGTGATCTCCAGATAACGTTTGCACTTAGTGTTATTAAAATAGCGGTGTGATCTGAATCTAAACCTAAATCGTTTTCAATATGAGAGTTACTGCAAAATCTATTAGATCCGGTATTTTGTTTAGATCTGTCGGCCAGTACGTTGGCTCTCCAGTTGATAAGGTTTTTAGGTTCAATAGTTGTATGGTTTGCATTAAGTTTCTTTCTTTTGGAGTGATTAATCTTGATCCCCAGGTACCTTTCAAGTACTGGAAATTTGTTTTGTGTATTTTTCGTAATTTACAAAGATTCTATATCAAAAAGCATATCTTCAAAGCATTTTCTGCCTTATCAGACAACTTACTCGGCTTTGGGTGTGTAAATGAACGAAATAATTACATTTTTATAGTTGTTTTTTTCGTCGAAGCTGTCGGTCTATACAAACAAAAATTTAATTATCATTATCCCTCTGTCGGCGAAAGTATAATAAATTCAGAGCGAACCCTCAACGTAAAACGAACAGGTAATATTTTAATCAACTTTTCTTTTAGAATTATTATTATTCAGGATAACTTCTCATCGCGTTTTTTCGTTGTGAATTATTTATTTCGTCAAAAAACGTACCTACGTGTTAAGTTGGTGAAAAAATTCATGCACCTTTCACAAACATACAAAATTATGGCAGGTAATATATAGTGTGCGCTTACAGCATGGAATAAATTCATTATTTTGACAACCAAAAACTTTTAAAAAATCTGAATTTTGCATTGTACAACCAAATTTTATTATTCAGGGTGATCCAAATCAATATAATGAAGTGTACTTTTTAAAAACAATCTCCAAAGCGCGTCAAGTGTCTGATGTTATGAAGTATCATTTTACCCAGCTATAATTTGCGGGACAGATAAATCGTAGTGTTCTCGCTCGCAAAATATGTGTTCTGTTGTGTTCTTGTTATCTTTCCGTTAGTTCGTTATGACATTTTGTTATATCTAGATTCTAATAAAACCTGATTAACTAATTAATGACCGACACCCTCTTCAGATTGATGGAGAAAACTGAGCATTACAAATAAGCACAAAAACCTTGAAAATTTCTTAATTTCCATGCTAGTAAACAAAGCAAATCTGTTTAAAATTATATTGAAAAAAAAACTAAAATAATTGTTGTAGAGTGCCGGTTATGTGTAGAGATGTGGACACGACTTTCATTAATAGATGTATAAACGAAAACCGCTAATTCACAAATAATTTTGGAAAATTTTAAAAGAGAATATAAAGAAGTCAGTTTCAAGAAATTTTTTTCATAAAACCAATAGTTTCCAAAAAAAGGAGTGAAAAGAAGTTTGTGGAAATTTGAAAACATTTTTAAAGCACCCTTTGTCACTGTATTCATAATTGCACAGAAACCATTTTGCATTTTCTATTTCATATACCTTTTTAAAACTCAAATAGCCAACTCTGCTTGTAAAAAACTGTTCAGTTTGCTGATAAATTTAAATTATAAATAACAATCTATAAAACTAACAACTAGCTACTTACATAATTTCTTAACTATGCGTTACCCGCACCAGAAAAAATACAACCGTTACCCGCAGGTGAGTCCAGTGAAGAACACCTAAACAGAAAAATACAGAAAAATACAAAATACAATAAAAATTTTAAAACTATAAATTTATAATTTGTTTTCAAAACAGCTTGTCATTTTTACTTCGTTCGATGCGAGTACTTTTATGGTCAAATCTTAAAAATATAGAAATTTTTTCAAATCTTCTCCGTAAGAAAGATGCAGGGAAAAAAGATATTCGTATTGATACATCTGTTGTCTATATTTCATTCGTGGATTCTTTTCCACATCGAAGAGCTACCGCTTTAATAGGAACTTCAATGAAACAGTCCAACTCGTCTTTCTGTAGTGGTATCCATGTTTTTTTACTATCTGGATATGTTTTGTTCCATTCTTGAATGCTTCTTGATTAGTATGAAGGCAAATTATTTCCTTCATATCCGTAGTAATAAATAAATACAGCATTTCAACAAATATCTTAGAATTTCTGATGTATTCAGTAAAACTAGTACGAGCATTTACAAAGTTTCTACCTCTCCTTCTGGCTCTAAGAAACGAGCGAGCATTCTACTCTATGCCCAATTTTGAAAGATATTTTGGACAACTTCCGTGTTCTTCTTCTTCTTCGCTCTGAATTTGTAATTCGTCCTCGATTTCGGAAACACATTCATCAATACAAATTTCATTCTCATTCTCCTCAGGAAATGCACTGCCATCATACTCCAATTCGTCATCAAAACCAGCCTTAACTTCTTTCTCCAATTCTTCAGTAGTCAATGCTTTTACCTCTTTCCATTGGCTCATTTCTAAAATAAAATGAAAAAATTCAACGTAAATATGACACCTCTTAATACCCAAACGGGGCCCCTGCACGACCCCACTTATGTAATAAAAAAAATGTGCTCCTGTACAACGTTTACTCATCTACAAACAATAATGCACTAATGGATGTGTGGACCAATCCCGTCGCGACAAATAGCTGAGAGCATTGTTGCCAATGGCTCAGAATTTAAGAAATTAGAGAAAAATGTATCGGTGGGGTCCTATAACGACCCCGCTTGATGCCTAGAGGGTTAAATATTCTCATAAAACGGTATAATGGTGTGTTCTTTACAAATAGCTGCTTGACATTTCGTACATCTAACCTTTGTCTTTCGATTTTTCTTTAATGGACAAAAGGTGCATTTTGATCTATCTCCAGACTCGTTCAGGTTATCGTCTTGATTTTCTATTGGAGTTATCCCTAAATAGTTTTTTATTTGCAAACTTAACAAATGGAGTAAATTTTGGTTCAGACGTTTTTTCATATTATTTTTTACCAATTCACTTGCCAACGATTTTAGATACTCTCGACGCGCCATATTGAGATCGATATTGTTTGATCGAAAAATAACAAACCCGTTTTTTTCAGCAATATTGAGGACGGAGAAAAAGATAGTCAAAGGCCATCTGCAGGTAATCCTTGCTACAGAATAAATACTTTTTAGTTGGTCCAACGTATCAACTCCACTTTTATGTTCATTATAATATGTAATAACTTTTGGTTTGAAAGCATCGCCGGTGTTTTCATCGATGGCATCATCCTCGTGCATAGTTGACAAAAGCAAGACGTTTTTTTTGAACTTATGATACTAACAGATATTCTTGTCCAAATCCAAACATATTACTGGTTTTGCTTTGGTTGCTACAAACAGTGTGGCGGAATTTCTCGTTTATTATTTCGAAGGGTACCAACAAAAGTTAGTCTGTAATGCTTGAGTAGGTCAATAGCAAGGGGGATTGAAGTAAACCAATTATCGCAAACAGTGTTTCGTTCTGAGTTATGGATTGGCTGATATAAACGGCGCACTACACTTGATGAATCATTATCCACTCTAAATGGGCCTTCCGGTTGCTTTCCAGCGTAAATTCCCATCTTCATGGTAAAAAACACACGGCTATCTACTAATGAATAAATTTTGATACCAAATTTTCTAGGCTTATTTGGTATGAATTGACGGAAGCTGCATCTACCTCCAACATCTCATCAATGGTGCAATTTTCACCTGGTGTTCTGAAAAATTCTGGAGCTGATCCATCAGAGTTCCATAAATCGGCTAAGTTGGTATAATTTGCCTTGAGAACTCCTGCCATATACATTAGGCCAAACATGGCTTTGATATCATCAACATCAGTATTCAAAACATCTCGAGAGCGTGATTAGTTATATAAATATTCGTGTATATAACAATGTCTTCAGTCATGCTATCAATTCCAAGTTTCATAGACTGATTAAGCATTCTTTGCGTACGGTTTGACGCCAGGTAACTTGTAAATAAAGTTATGGCGCTTTGTGCGACTGGTTTTTACTGTACGATGAACTTTCCAGAGAGTTTGGCCGTCTTTTCCCACGTAATTTGGACTATCTTCTGACCAACGAGTATAATTCAGCTCACCTGATTCATCCGCATACATTTTATTATTTAGCGCGCTTTCAACGCAATCTTCGTCACTCTCTTCATCTTCAAGCACTTCTTTCGGAATTTGAATTCTTGTAACAATTCTTCTTGTTCTAACTCAATGAATTTTACACATTTACCTTAGAAAAATCCACAAAACTTACTCAAACTCTATCTTCAATCGTATATCACCATTGCCCGCAGGCGAGCCGGACGCTCAGTTACTCGCACAAACAAGTTCAAACGGCTTCGAAAGGTCGGCACACGTGCTTAAACCCAGAACTCGCAACACCAACTGACCAACAGATATCCCCACATATGAGCAAAAAGACGTCCCCCTTCATATGATTTTTGACGTGTTTTTTCATTTTTTTTATAAAAGTGACGCCTTCAGAATTATGTGAGGTTCTTTGAAATGCTTTATATATCGCACAATAATTACTCTACTAAATGACCGAGAAACAAACCCATCACGACTATATATACATTATAACCCCTACAAAATAAGTAAACCCTCCACCTACGCTGCTATTTAGATTACTTCATTGTCTGGATACATTTGTTTGTATCCCATTCAACATACACAATGGAGTACTTTTCAGTTGCTAAACTCAACCTATACAGCAATATACCCTTTCACAATTGATTCCAAGTTCAATCTGCTTGAAAAAATATTTTCATTTTGCGGATTAGCCGCATGATGAATTTCACCAACGTTACTGAATAAAAAGAGGCGCGCGAGGAATGTGTACGAGAAAAATTAAGCTATCACAGCTAAAACAGTATTTAGGGAGAATTTTTCTTCCATATCGGTGGTGGACGTTTTCTGAGGTTAATAGCTCAGGAAAATGTACAAATTTCATTCAATATCTTCTGTACGTATCTTCTAATGCAATGATTTATTGCGGTGAATCACTCCGATTTTTTCTCTGATGAATTTTTCTTTCATAGCTTGGTATATTTTTTTGCCTTGTCTACGATTTCTCTCCATTTTTTCCTATCCTGGCAAAGTTTATTCCAGTTCCTAATTTTGAATATTTTAATATATTCGATTATTTGATTCCTCAATTTTTCTTTCGGTCTTGTGGTTTGTGGGATCCATGCGGTAATTTTTCTTATTAGTTCCTCTGGTTGTGCCCCCACCAACGTAGTCTTTATGCCTTATCTACGTTTACTATATCCTCTCCTTCTAGAATATCTTCAATCTCTTTATTATTTAGGCCCCTATACTGATCGTTATTTATTCTTTTTGGTCCGTTAATTCTTCTTTATGATTTCCCTTTCAAATATTTTTAGTTGCTCTCTGTCTTTGACTGTGAAGCACATTGTTTCCGCTGCATATGTTACAATTGGACGTATCACTACTTTATATACTTTCAATGTTGGTTGTTTGCTTACATGCTTGTCTTTCAATATTTTTTTGTGCTTCCGGAATATCTTGTTGCCCATTAGTATTCGCTGGGCTATTTCCTCACTTCCAATATGATTGCTGGTAATAATTACTCCTAAGTATTTGAAATGTGTGACTTTTTCGGAACAGTATTCCCCTAGGTTTTTCTCTTTTATGTTCGATTTCTCTCTTCTTGTGCATATGAGGTATTTTGTCTTGTCCTCGTTGATTTGTAATCCTCTCTTACCGGTCTCTCCTATAAGAGTTAACACCGCGTTTTCCATGCTTCTATTGTATGTTGCCATTAAGGCTATATCGTTGGCACATGTTACTACTTGCGTTGAAGCTTGTACAATTGTTCGACTTATTCCAGTCTGCCTCACTGCTCCATCTAAGGCAATGCTGAAGAGTGTAGTCGATAGGGCGTCTTCTTGTCTTACTCCTGATTTCTTCCATGAGCCTCTTGCTTGTTAGTACTTTTGCCTTTGATTCCATGGATATTTTGCTTAACCTGATCAACTTTGATGGTATTGTCAGCTCTTTCATATACTGTGATAGTTTCCTCCGTGATTCAATATAAAATGCCTGTTTAAAATCTATAAATATCACATGTAAGTCTATATCATGCTCGTAACATTTTCTATTGTTTGTGTTACAATGTGTATTGCATCTATGGTCGATCTATTTTCTGGAAATCCTAGTTGGTATTGTCCGATTGTTCTTCCAGTATATTTAGTTAGCTTGCGTCGTATAAGTGATGGTAATATTTTGTAAGCTGTATTAAGCAGCGTTATAAATCTATAGCTTTGGCATTTTGTTGCGTCTTCTCTTTTTGGTATCCGCAGGCTCAATTCCGCAAGCATCTTTTCTGTTTCCCATATTATGGTTATCAACTTGTAAATAGTTTTAATTCATTCGTTTACGATCTGATCAAAACCTGGAGCTTTATTTTGCTTTAGTTGATTAATTATTTCCCTGATTTTTTCATAAGCTGGCGATTCTTCTACGTCTTCTTCACGACTCTCGGTTGTATCTTCTATATTTTCAATTTTATTTTTAAACATCTCTTCAAAGTACTGAGACCAAACTTGTTTATTTATTTTTGCATGTACTCTATTTCTTTTGTGCTGTCGTATATATTCATTATTATTTTGATTATTTTTGGGAAATTAAAACAAAATATTTTTTTATAACCTAATGTCAATTTTTTTAAATTAAACAATGGTTCTTGTTTAATATCTACTTATTGAAAGGATGTTAGTAGAATAAGTGCTGACGATACTACACTACTTTTCATCTTGTTAGGTTAACCATCAAACTAATCACTAAGCGTCAACTGTCACAAGCCGCTGTCAGACAACCAACATGATTTTAGTATTTAATAACGAATTTTTTGTTATCAAGAATGATTGGATTGTGTAAAACCTCCATTTTTAAAGTATTATTTAACGGAAAAATCCTTCTTTGTGAGACATTGTTCATGACAAACAACCGCAAACTGATGTCTTGTATGAACTTTTGATGTATCTGTGCGAAGCAGCGGGAGCAATTTTGTTATATTTCTTGTGTCATTTTTAGTATTCAGTTTTACTACACTATATTTTAGTCTTTATTACGAATGACTTACATTTCTTACTCGGACAATGTCATTTTTCTTCGGCGAGTTGGAAGAAATAACACTTAGGCCGATTTTGTGAAAGATTAGGGTTTTCTCAGAAAATTTGCAACATTGCCAACGATTTATTCAAATTTCAATGAGTTTTTAAATTAAATAAAAGACGAAAAAAAATTTGAGAAAAATGTGTTGCTCTAGTTTAAATTCACGACAAACTAATGAGTTTTCGAAGAATTTAATGTTTAGATTTTAACGTTAAAAGAATACTCTTATTTATTAACAGGAGTGAGAGAATGATAAATCAGAGAATAGACATTCAAGTACTGTTGGAGGAGAGTTTTTTATCAAGCAAAAAGGATTTAATTTGTACAGAACACTCTACTTCTTTATCACTATACTATAACTATAATCACTAAAGATTTAAACAATTTCTTGATTCAACAATTTTTGAGATTAGCATCCAATTTTTCTAATGGAATTTTGGCTGTCAAATATTTTTTCTTGTATTTTCCACTCTCAACTTCAAAACTCTTTTATTTGATTCGATTAATGTTTTCACTATACTTCTTTATCACTATCCTATAACTATACACACTAAAGATTTAAACAATTTCTTGATTTAACAATTTTTGAGATTAGCATCCAATTTTTCTAATGGAATTTTGGCTGTCAAATATTTTTTCTTGTATTTTCCTCTCTTCACCTTCAAAACTCTTTTATTTGATTCGATTAATGTTTTCACTATACATCTTTATCACTATCCTATAACTATACTCACTAAAGATTTAAACAATTGATTGATTCTGCAATTTTGAGATTAACATCCAATTTTTCTAATGGAATTTTGGCTGTCAAATATTTTTTCTTGTATTTTTCCATTTTCAACTTTAAATTTCGTCGCTGCTCGTGACCTTCACTTAAAAATGTTTTATTCGATTTCATTAACATGTTCACATTATCACTGTACTTATTTATCATTGCTTCCAAATTCAGTTGATTTTGATCTACACCATCTTCAGCAACTCCTAACGCACTATTGAAATCTTCCTGTTGGAACAGTTGCTCTACATCGAACTCGTTTTCTAAAATTCCATCTGTAGACACGTCGGCATAATTACAATTTCGTAAGTGCTTCTCCTTCTACTATTATTACATCGTTTGAATTATTTTATGAACAATCATCATTTTTTGTGGTTGTCAAAATTTGGTAATTGGTTCCTAAAACTTCTTCTTTGATGACCATTGGTATACTTTTTTTACTCATCTTTTCGAATCTTGTTTGCTTTTTTTTTCTATACTCACTAACTATATTCACAATCTTTTGCTGTCTTTGCATTTCATCTATGCGATAAAATAAACTATACTTTAAGTTTAATATTTTCCTTTTATATACCACAGGGTCTGACAGATAGGAGAGGATTTTCCTTAGGACGATTTGAACGAGTTTTAATATTAAACCAATTAATTGTCATAGTTATACAGATATCTAATATATAAGATATCTAATTGAAAACAAAACACTTTTCTTGTTCTACTTTGAAATTTAAAATGCATAGACTTTGTTTACACTTTGAGAAACGATGAATGGTTAAAATGATCTTGATTTGTGTACAGAACTGTATTTATTTTCTTTTGTCTGGAGATTTCTGTGGAAGAAAGTGTGAGAGGGAATAATCGATATTTTGTAGAAATCCAGGACCAATCCGGTAAAAAAAAATAAATAACAGTTTCCAGTAAAATATCAAAATTATTAAAAGAATAGATTGAAGAAGATTTTCTAAACAATGACCGTTTAACTATGAAGAAACAACTATTTCCATGACTGTAAGCCCCAACGAACAATGAATTAAAAACTAGGTGGTAAAGTTTGTCCAAAATCAATTGCAGAAGTTAAAGCACCTATGCATCCCTCTTGCCGATTTTTTCCTTTGATTAGGCATATACAGATCAGAGGAAGAAGGTCGAAAAGGGAAGCGAATCCGTGCTTGAGCTTAAGAATTGATTTTGGATAAACTTTATCATCTACTGGACTTAACCAACCCTTTTCTTTTGTAATTAGAAGGCGTCACTTGCAGATCGGTAGTTTTACGCCATCATCAGTTGGGTGGGTGGATCTCGTACAGCACCTATAAGCGCGACTGAAGTTGAAATAGTTTTAAAAGTATTCTTTTGATAATTTAGAAAAATAATGATATAATGTGATATTTTTAGTTAATCGATATAGTATTCAGTACCATTGTCTGCATTTCAAACTATCCAAAAGTTTTATATATCTCATCACTATTGTCACGCATTTTTATTTCAAACACATATTTCAGTAACAATTTTTTTTATAATTGGACCCTTTGAGTATCACCATACCGCTTTCCGTTGGTTTATTTCGAAAGAGACTGTTGAAATCACGCCACAGAGCAGACGGCATTACATATACTCATCGACAATTCACCCTTTACTATGGCGTGCCGTTCTGGTATTTAATAACATCGTTTTAAAAGAGGAAAAAAATATATATCTTTTCTTTCAAAAATATTAATTCCGTAATTATTCTGTTGAAGAATTAAAATTATGTTTTTCATAATAATAATACACGAATTTCCATTATGAAAAACATAATGGAAATTGCCGATTTAAAATTATGAAATACATAATAGAAATTCATGAATTAAAATTATGAAAAACATAATATAAATTCAATTTCCATTATGTATTGAGGTTGCCTATACTAATCTACTGCATGTACCTGAAATCGGATAGTAAATGTTTTACCGGCAACACCGTTTAAAAGTGATGTTCTATTATTAACGAGAACTTATTTTCCCGACTCGGCACCCCCCACTATTTAGAATTCTGTCAATTTCCTCAAAATAATAACCTTATTTTTTCTTGGTTGAAACCGATCATTGGTTAATTTATCGAGAAGGGCAAGGAAAATGATTGAAGAAGCCATACAACTTCAATTTACGCGGCCATTTTTTCAATAGTATACCTTCTTCAATTATTTTCCTTGCCCTTCTCGATAAATTACGAGAGCTTCTAAATAGTGGGGGATGCTGAGTCGGGAGAATAAGCTCTCGTCTATTATTATATTTGAATGATATTAAAACTAACCTATCCTTATTTGTTAATTTCTGTGGTTGTTTGTTTACCTTACTAAACTGTAAACCAAACTATTAAAAGAATCAAATTGAAGTGAGCATAAATTGTTTTATGTGTTACGGTATAAAAGTACAATAGGTATAAGTTCTAGAGAAGTCGCAACTACACTGCTTAGAATTCGGCGTATTATTGGCGAGTCTTGTAGAGTTTTTCAGTCCAGCGATCATTCTATCATATTGCTTAACTAATGTCGGAGCCCTTTAAAAGCCAAGAAGACACTGGTTAGCGGTGTTGCCGGTTAAATACCCAGTTTCGCACTCTCGGATACATGCATTAGAACAGTATAGGCAACCTCAATACATAATGGTAATTGAATTTCTATTATGTTTTTCATAATATTAATTCATGAATTTCTATTATGTATTTCATAATTTTAAATCAGCAATTTCTATTATGTTTTTCATAATGGAAATTCGTTTATTATTATTATGAAAAGCATAATTGAAATTCAAGAATTAAAATTATTGAAAACATAATGGAAATTAAATAATTAAAATTATGAAAAACCTAATACAAATTTGTTTTGTATTATTTAATCAATAATTTTAATTCTTGAATTTGTATTATGCTTTTCATAATTTTAATTATTTAATTTCCATTATGTTTTCAATAATTTTAATTCTTGAATTTCAATTATGAAAAACATAATAGAAATTGCTGATTTAAAATTATGAAATACATAATAGAAATTGCTGATTTAAAATTATGAAATACATAATAGAAATTCAAGAATTAAAATTATGAAAAACATAATAGAAATTCAATTGCCATTATGTATTGAGGGTTACCTACAATTTTGCATTGAAATACAATAGTCAAAATCTCCATACATAATGGGAATTCGGTTTCGAATTTTTATTATGTTTTTCATAATTTTAATTCTTGATTTTCTATTATGTATTTCATAATTTTAAATCGGCAATTTCTATTATGTTTTTCATAATGGAGAAATGTGTATTAAAATTATGAAAAACATAATTTTAATTCTGCAACAGAATAATTACGGAATAAAAATTTTTGAAAGGAAATATATTCTTGGTTTTGTTTTTTAAACGATGTTATTAAATACCAAAACGGCACGCCATACTTTACCATTTGTGCTGAGCTCTTTTGAAAATTATGAACTGGGCGTGATGGGATTACTAATAACTTAACGATATGTATATGCAGGAATTAATGATGAAATAGTTATTTATACTATAAGGGATGTAAGTAACACTTTCTAGTCGAGAATGATTTTGTGCCCGAGCGATTGCGAGGGCAGTGAAGTGTATAAAATTTTTTCTCCTTCCCGCAGAATATGGCATATCGTCTAATACTATATAAATGATAACAATTTAATTCTCTACTCTTCAATACCTAATAATTGAATTTTCATGCTGCTCCATATATACTACCTTGCCCACTCCTATTATATGTCGGAGCACACTTACTTTCGCTACACTCTGTATATTATTTTAATGTATGTTTCATATACTAACATTTTCCGTATACTGCATACTAACTGGGATCATTAACCGTTCATTATATAAAGTAGGTCAGTTACTTTCGTACTTTACTCCGGTACCACCCCATTTAATATCTACTTATATAAGATGTTTTCCCCTCGCCGCGAAATTTATTCTTGGATTTTTATTAATTTAATTCGATAGTTTTCGCATAAAATTATGGACAGCTTTGACCAGTTGACCTTTGACCAGCTTTGACAGTTTCAGAAACCGTGCTTTTGGCGTACTTTTACGAAAAAGCTGCTGAATTAAAGTCTCCATCAGGCTAATGGTGTGAATATTCCATGCTGGAGTCCAGCCTTTTCATAGAGGAAAACATAGATATTTCCAAGTATCCTCTACTTCGAGCATTTTTAAAAAGCAGAAATGACGAATATAAACCCAAAAAATCCAATGTGCTTGACAGGAAAGATGTGAATAAATTCCTGTTTGAATCCGTCGATGATAATGATGAAAGTTGTAATGATAATGGGAGTTGCTGGAGCGTGCCGTTCTAGTGAACTCTGTACAATGAAAATGGACAATGTTGAATTAAGGCATGAAGTCATAATTGTTACTATTCCTGATTCCAAAAATTGAAATGGCACGTAAATCTACAGTGACTAAAAGTTCGAAATTACATTGTTATAAGATCCCACATGGCGAATTTAAATACTCGCTTCTTCATGCGATATCACAATGGAAAGTGCTTTAACCAGCCTGTCGGGAAAAACTCGATTCCTTCAATTTCAAGTAGAATTGCTGAATTTCTGATCTTTGAGAACTTTAAGCAGTATACTGGACATTGGAACCTCAGCCACTTTATTAGCGAATACAGAAAACTTGGTTAGAGATGGAGAAATTATGGAGTTTTTATAAATTGAGAAAAAACGAGAGAACATTTATCCAAAATTTGTAAATAATGTCCATAATTGTACTAATAATATTTATATAAATACACGTTTTATATGGCATAAATTATTGGTTGACTTACAATCCGTCGTCAAGGGCAATCGATACTTTTTTGGTAATTGTTACTTTCGTCCTTCAAAACAGTATCAAAATGCGTTGTTCACAATATAGGGAGGAGAAAAATATCTGTTACGACCTGAATACAAAAATATACCACTGTGGTTCTGTTAACTGAATGCGTAAAAATGAAAATATTTTTTTTTTGTAAAATTACACCCAATTAAAATTTAAATAAATAATAACAGAACACAAGAGCTTCGGGAATAAGAAGATAAACATACAAATTCCAATAAATGAGAGAGTGAATCAAAAAAATGTTTGAAGAGAGCTAGATAACATCAAAGATGTCCGGTATGTACAAAATATTGTAGTTTGCTATTTATTTCCGTGCTACCAAACTTTAGCAGAATACTGTAATCCAAATCAGTTATTTTCTGGACTCCATACAGCGCTTGCCGAATTTTATCGACCCTTTAGAAAAGTACAGCTACAAGTTTTCTGTAAACAGAAGCGAAGCTGCTTCAGCTTCTCTCCGCAGCATGGCGCTACCGTTTCCGTTTAAAAGGATTCTCATTCGAACGCAATACGTTCTTGTTTTTGAATAGTAATCAATAAAATTATTTGATTAATTAGTTTTTGAAAAAACAATAGCATAACTGGGAACACGATTATATATCCTTCAATATAACTGTGAAATAGATTCACTTTGGTCTTTTTTTTTATTCGGTCATTTAACGTCGGTCAATTTCTGCTAATCACCGACGCCGGGAGCACTCTACCCCTAACCGGAAATTTTGCCGAATCCACTAGCGTTCCAACCAGTGGTAGGTATTTTTATCGAGCCCAACATCCATGGACTCGGGACCTCGGTTTTACGGCATATCCACATTATACCTCGTGTTCATTGGTATAATACCTGCGAGCTGTGATATACTACTGACCCTAGTAATCTATGGTGTTCCGCTGCAGGCTGTACGGGCTCTACCACGGTGTTTCCCCAGTGGTCATTCATCCAAGTACTAACCGCGCTCGACTCTGGTTGACTGTAATTATCGCATCAGAGGCGTTCCACTACAGAGCTGGGTCGTCGCCTCACTTTGGTTTTTGTCATACATTTTTGGAATATTAAATATAAACATTATATAACTTCGTATATAGGGAGAATCACCACCAGGCTAAGTCTTAATAAAGCGTGACGTATCCAAATTACATTTTTTCTTATGGGACACCTTATATTTTAGTAAACTTTCTGATAGGCCGTGAAAAATAAGCGAGAGTTTGATGAGGATTTCCTTTACCGAAGCACAGAGTATTCTAAGCTATGACGATTATTCTTAAAATGTAAAGCTTTAAAGAAATGTCAATATCTACTGATTCAATTAATTATCACAATTTTTGCTTTAGGCATTCCTTTAGAGTATTCCACGATTGAACATCTCTTTACAGATTGATCCAAATTTACAGTTTCATTATTAGCCACTGACCGCATACTGTGCCAAATTTGGAACGATTTACATTTATCTTCGTTTCCCAGCGGAAACTTTTGTTTTTCGTTAACGCTTATTACTCCAAATCCGTCACATTCGCTTCTACGTGTGTTCATGAGTTTTTAACGCCCTCTGGCGTATATTTTGGTATTACTCATAGAATTTGTCTAGCCGTCGACAAACATGTCTTTCGCTGTATTATTTATATAATTTGGTTAAACAAACCACCACATAAAAGCTATACTTTTCTTATATAAAAACATTTGCTGATAGGTCAGTCATTATATTTGGTATTGATTATGAGGAGGAAACTGCAGGACAGATCAAAAGTTATATGCAAACACTCACTCAATATGCCAAATTTTACCAACAAATTATAGTGAAAATAAATAAATATTAGGACTTCCTCTTCATATTTGTGTTTATTTTGTATTTTAATAATACTACTTTTACTTAGCATTCGTAATTGACCTACATATTCTCTTTTAAATCTTACATAGACTACATCTTCAGAAGTTCATCTTCCAGACTTTCATATCCACTTCAATTCCCTAAAAATATATGTACAAATAGAAAATGATTCTTAAGTAGTGATTGCGAACAAGATCAGTTTCAGAATATAAGGTATTTAGTTTTAATAATAAAATATATATCTCAAAGTTTCAAAAGTTTATATTTGGATCATCCAGGTTAAATTAACATCTGTCAGACCAAGAAAATAAAATAAAAGTAATTGATTGATAATCAGAGATGACTGATAATCAATCATTCAATAACAAAATGGTAGTTGTACAAAATCAGTACATTCTTTATCCTTTTCCACCTTTGTAAATTCACATATAGCACATCTTTCTTAGAAGCTACTGGTAAAGAAAAAGAACCAAGTTGTGATCAAGGGAAGAGAGATATTGATCCATTTTGCTTTTTGGATGCTAGCTAAGAGCACCTAACGTTAATTTAACGGATTTTTTTGTAATTTACAAAAAGTTTAAAAAGGAAAAGTTTGCAAGGTTCCTTAGAACTGGAAACTCAACCAGAGGGTTGGATTTATTCCTTCACAAACAAATTGTAATTACCCCAGCTTGTCTTGTTTCAATTAAAGGCCACCCACCATCAACCGTAAGTTTGTCGATCACTCAGTTTTATGTGATTATATTCTGAATACTGGCTCAATATCATTCAGGATTTTAATTGTACATTCATACCTTTTTAAATATTTACCTTCAGTAATCTTTGTATTTACGATATATTAATTTTAAGTAAATCATAAATACTGTGAGTCCTAGGTATGCATACTTTGGGTGATTTTCAATAAATTCATATCTATTATAATTATATTCATCTAAACTTTTCTCAAATTTGCACGTGGTTATAATTTTAGACATAAGTCAACGCCAAATTCGATATTTGAAGTTTAATTATATCGGTGGTTCTCACCATAGATAAACCACGTGTTCCTTAGCTTCCTTTCGTAAGAGCCCCTTTTTGTGAGTACCTTCATATACATACTTGTAATCTGTATGGCCTACCAGCTGTTAGGCAAAACCATTATATTTATTAATCATATATCTACATAACGCGATAGTTTTATTTGTCCCCTTAAGAACCCCTTCCTTAACCTTGAGATATTCGAAGGGTGTTTAATATATTTATTTATGCCCTTTCACTATGTAACATCCTTTATAACAGGTGTCAGTGGAATTTATGAAACTTTTCCTTTTCTAATATTTCTAAAAATAATTTGATCCTTCAGCTTTAATTATCAGTATTATCGGATTTAGTTACTATACTAATAATAAAAACGTGAAATCGAAGTGGAATTATTTATTTTTATGAATTTAGCTCAGCCTTTGCCGGATGAAAAGCTTTTCCGATTTGAATACATAAATCATTGAGGATCACGATAAAAACAAACAAATGGCAATTTACGTACAATCGTAATTTAATATTTCCATCAGTAAGATTGATAGATGTATTCTCATTATTTTCGAAATTTCTGTAGCTCGCAATTTGCAGAATCTCATCTTTTCGTCTTTTTCCGTTCGAGTTCAGGAATTACCATATTATTAAACGGTTTCTTAAAGCTATTATGCTTACTGCATCTGCTGCATTAAGTACGGTCATTAATAATCGTTGGTAGGTAAATTTGAAGAATTTCGGTGCCTTAAGTCGACGTTAGAACAATTTAAAGTGCACTATGAAATTAAATAATTTGTTGGATGGATGAATGCTGCAAATTTTCAAAATTGCTTAAAACGCTTACAACAAAAAGTCTGGAGTTGAAATTAAATCATAGAGCTGCACAAGTTTGACTTGAATATTTGAGATTGACAAGTCAATCTTTCTGACAAATAATTCAAGTCAAATCAAACTGGACAATGAATACAGGTTTGAAAATTCAAACTAGTTTGAAAGAGTTTGAAAAATAATCTATTTAGTAGATATACCTTAAATGGGTAAATGATGGGAGATGATTGGAAAAGTCCAAACAAGTCTAAATCAAAATCGGACTTCATCTTCATCAGACTTTTTTTCTAACACACTGACTGTACATTCAGTTGGGGTTTGGGGTGACTCTCTGTCAGTGTAAGGTGAATAATAATTTTCTTTATAAATTTCTTCAAATTTCTTGATGGCTTCATCTTTTTAGGATTGTCCCCATGTCGTTAAAGAAAACGTTTCAATTGTATGACGAGGATCCAAAATCAAAACGATACAGTACATCCAGTTAGTCCTACTGTAAAGCTTAACAATTTTATCGCGGATAAAAAAGAATGTAATGTCCAGTTACTATCAATAAAATGAACGGCTACTCCATAGTAGCCTTTCATCGAATGGGAAGACCATCCATCCATCGTAAACGAATTTTTTTTGAGTCACAAGCATTTAAAAGTATCTTTACTGAATTTTTCAAAACATCAAATTTGGAAAATATTCGTGACTTCAACTGATTTCTTGAAGGGACAATTAAGTTCGGATTAATGTAGTTGTCGAATTGGTGGGTTATATCAACTTCAAAGAAGTTAAATGGCAAATATTTTTTTACAGTGTACTCCACTAATAGATCCATCAATTTGTTTTTCTTCTTCTTATTTTATTAGAATTGGACTTAAACACGCTGCGCAATATGATATTCAAACTTGAAACTGTTTGAAGAAGTTTGATTTCAAGTCAAACCTAAAGATACAGAAATCCAGTCAAGTCAAACTTTTTTACATAAAAAGTTTGATTTTCAATTGAAGTCAAGTTTGTTGAGTAAAATCAAACTAGTTTGACTTGATGCATATCTATTAAATCCTTATCATCCACGTCCTCTGCTAATTTTTTATTCGTATCGATTCTTTTTTTTTACAGGTCACTGAAATTTCTACAGAAAGAATATATAAAAATACCTCTAGCAGCCAATTTAAACATTTTTTCATACACTAAAACTATATTTTTGGGTTTTCACACCAAGATCTATTTAAGCCGAATAATCAATCAATGATAATCGATTGATTTGTTCATTTCATCCAGACAAGTTTTCAAGTCCTTAACACCTCTGCCTTTTTGCTTTTTGTACTCTTGGTTGTACTGTTTATGTGAAAAGACTAGTTATTTTTATCAGGCCAATGCATTTTTTTATATGTTCGCCTCTTCAGTAATTCGTCTACCAGGATAGCCTACAGAAGAGTTGATAACACTCCTCTTCACGAACAGCCTCTACCTGCTCTAGCTTTGATATATCTTATTCTAGTCCAACTACTATTGTTTGTAATTCTGCCAAGGTGTTTGAGATTCTTTCGCAAGTTATCAGATAATGGGCAGATATCAGTACATCAACATGGTTTTATGAAAGGACTCTCTGCTGATACGTATCTTTTTCATGTAACTCTGGAAATAGCGCAAAACTTTGATGAGCAGATACAGACTGATGTTATTTACACATACTTATTAAAAGCCTTCGACCGACTTGATCATAATTTTTACTATGTAAATTATCAAAAACTGGACTGTCTACTGGTATGATGAACTTATTTTCTTCATACCTATCAAATCGGAAGCAATTTTGTGGTATCTAGCGGTCACAATCCATTCTCTCATTCGTTTGGGTTGTGCTCAACAGCCCAGGCACTTAATCTTCGTACCATTTCCCATGTTATCTACTTCCATTCCAGAAGGTGTTTCATCACTTAACTCACATTTCCCATTTCCCATTTTGTGTAGATGTATCCAGTGATCTGGTCGGTAACTGTCTTCAAATGTATCTTACCCACTTTCAATAACCTAGCTGAGAGTTCCTTGTTTAACTTGTTCAGAAAACTCTTTGTATGGAGGTGACCTCCATTTGAATTGGTGCTCCTTATCTAACCAGTTCCGGATTTCCCCTCTTATGCAATCCTTTATGATTCCACAAAACGATTCCGGACCTATGACCATAACATCGGCCATACCACAAGAACCTTGCACACCAAAATTTATAATAATCGTGCTATCCGTTCCGAGATAATTGAGGCGTTCCATACATAAAACTCACTCTATATGCTTTGTGAACAACGCCATCTATTTGTGTTGATAGCTTCGAAAGGTTTTTTTATTACTAACTGTTCGTTCCGCTGTTATGATTCTATTCTTCGAGAGCTCCTGTGACGAGAGTTAAGCTTTAGGACTGTACAATTTACCCCAAAAATATTGCTTGAAATCTCAGGTTTTATCCCGTCAACACCAAAACTTTCAGAGAGCTCTCTCCAACACAGCTTCGTTTACCATCATTAGCAGTCTTTTTTTATATCTCAAAAACGTAGAAAAAACCGTGATAAACGCACATGTTATTAATTTAAAAATCACACGGATTCTACTAGCTGAATTTTTGTCCAAGTACTGGTATATCTAATTAAACGCGCGCATAAATAACCACCACGACCACAAAGGCTTGTTGTTTGGGTTGTCTACCTCGCAGGACAATAATTAAACTTATATCTAAATGGAAATCCAACAATAACGTTCTTTTTAATAACAAGTGAAATGTTTATGAATATCTACTGCCTCTCGGCAGACTTCCAAATCTTGACTATCACCCTGTGATTAATCTCACGAATGAAGAAGAAGCTAGTAAGATGTCGAATGTTTTGTAATGAACCAGCTCTAGTCTTTCTTATAAATTGATTAACTGGCTATTATTCGAATGATAAATAATTTATCACACTTATATTCCTCACTATTAATTCTACGTATTTAAGTCCTTGGCATACATAAAGGATGGTTTGTTTTACATGATTACAAGAGAGTGTTTTGTTAACAAAGGAGTATATCTGTCTGAAGCGTTGCGCTGCTTTGGAATTACATTTCCTTTGAGAAATATAGTCTATTGTTGAAATGTCTCGCTATCTTAAGCGAAAAGCACCAGTTTACTAAATGCATATAAAGCTATTATGATTCCAATATAACATATCTCTTACTGTTGCTAGAGCCATATTTACTGTTTAAACAAAAAAAACCTCATACAATTTGGACGCGACAGCTGCTTCACGAACTTGAGTAGAGATATCAACAAATTTGTTGATTATCTAAAATATTAAGAGTCTACTCAATGTATTGTACGTCTCATATTTTGGGAAATTTTTTAATTTAATTTGAATTTAATCATTAAAAGTTTCGAAGAAACGTGTCTTTTCAGTTTACCGGGATCTATAGATAAATATGTACGTTTGTTACAAACGATTTAAAGATAAAGTAAAATAAATAATAATGGGCGAAATCAGAACTCGATTCGAATAAAAATGGCGGAGTTATGTGATGGCATTAATTCTGAATTGAAAATGTTTCTGCAGTTTATAATTTACAACCTCTTGAAATAAGTAACCGCAAGCTTAGATTTATGACCATGATTACAGAGTGATAAAGAAGGGTCAATTTTATTGTCCTTTTGTCTAGGTAGGTACCTGCTTCAAAAGAAAACTAACAGAGCATTCTACTGTTGTGAATAATTTATTTTCATTTTTAAACTTTTTGATGTTATAGGTGCACACACTTTATTTTTTAAACTGTTCGGATATATACATATGATTATATAGGGAACAGATTATTCTTAGATACTAAAAATCAAGAATGTACTTACAAAAAAAATATTCTTTTGACAATTCTCAAAGACGGTCAATAATTTTTGAAAAATTGTCAAAATGTTTTAGCTATGGTCAAAAATCGTCAAAAATTGTCAAATTTGTCCAAATTTTCAAAAAATGGTTAATAATTGCCAAATATTTTCAAAAATTTAGAAAAATGGTCAATAATTGTCAAAATTTTTAAAAATGGTCAAATTTTTCGAAAAATTGACAAACATTGTTAAATTTTTGAAAAAATGGTCAATAATTATAAAAAACTGTCAAAAATGGTCAAATAATTATTAAAAATTGTCAAAATTTTTGAAAAATTGTCAAAAATGGTAAATAATTGTTAAAATTTAGAAAAATGGTCTAAAATGGTCAAAATTTCTGAAAAATTGTCAAAAATGATCAATGATTGTCAAAACTGTCAAAATTGGTCAATAATTGTCAAAAATGGTCAATAATTGTTATAATTTGCAAAAATTGTCAAAATTTTTAAAAAATTGTCAATAATTGCCAAATATGTTAAAATTTTTGTAAAATTGTCAAAAATGGTCAATAATTGTCAAAATTCGTCAAAAATGGTCAAAAATTGTCAAAATTTCTGAAAAATGATGAAAAATTTACGAAAAATGGTTATTCTATTGTGCATAAGAAGCAAGCTTCTGTCGGCGGTCCGACGACTGCTCACCTTTTATTTATCACATTTCTTTTCGATTCTCTAAACACAGTCGGTGCCTTTGATTAGTTGTACATCATGTTGTGTGGTGAACCATAACAGATACACTAAACTGTTCATTTTCACTAAAAACTGACTCACTTAAATATTCCCGTTTCTAATATATTGACTTTTGATACCACCAGTACATAAAATCGTGCTCTATCGTCTAGTTGTTTTTTTTTGGCGTTGCTCTAATTCTCTTACGGCTGCTAATTCTACTCTAATTTCAACACAAAGAATCCTGGCGACCCGTAATAAAACAAAGTGTTTCCCATACTTATCTGCTCTACTACATCGTATCACATTATCACACCAGTCATAAAATGTCACGAAATGGAGTAATATATTCACAAATAACACGCAAGAAAAGGTTTTTCTTTTTTTTTACTTTCGCGTCTTTAAAAATTGTAATAAGAAAAATGAATAAATGTTAGCAATTGCTTGAAGCGCGGCAGGTTACAAAGGCGGATATTTTTCAGAAAATTTCACTCATGTGCTTAATTTATTAAAAGGGCTGTGAGATACGGAGAAAAAAAATCGCAAATTTCGCTAGGATTCCGTGCGCGACTTTATTTTGAGGTCGTGTCTATCTAGTGAATAAAGTTTAAATTTTTATAGTCGTCTGCGAAGCAAAATGCATATAAATCGTTTTCATTTGGCGGTAATCTCATTGTGTTGCATTTTCCAGACTTTTCACAAATGTACTTTAAAAAAAAACTAGTTTATATGCAGCATCCCTAACTCAAACTTCGAAATCAGCAGATTCTTCCATTTGATCTTCCTTGTAAATTGTTCACGTAAAATATTAGTACTTTTAATGATTTCACATCCTTGTGTTGGATCGCTCTATTCTTCGATAACTATTTTTCTACCACTTCTGTCAGAATAAACAGATGGTCGATCTGATTGTTCGAAAGTTTGCGTCAAGCTTCTGTTCCTGAGTTCTTGTGCTATTTTTGTATCACGATGTTTTCTATAGTACAAACTGTATAAATTTAAGATAAGAAAATTAATATTGAAAATGATCAAGAGAAATCTCTGAGAATTTACTGTAAGTTCGTGGAATATATGGATATAATCGTAATGGATTGTGAAAATTCGATAGGACTTTTCAAATAATTGGTGGACTGAAGGATGAAAAGCGTTTTTTACCAAAAATTTTGAATGGGATGGTAATTTTTTCAATTTATTGAGAAAATGGAACATACTCCTTTTTCCTTTATTTATTGAAAGCAACACTTTGTATGTTACATCACAATACACCATCAGTCAAACTGGTGGCCTTTATAGAAGACACGAAGCTTCTGGAATGGAAGTAGATAACATGGGAAATGATACAAAGATTCAGTGCAAGTCCCTGGGATGTTGTGCGCAACCCAAACGAATGAATGAATAAATGAAATGAAAAACATCCACTTAACTCAACTAAGTTTTAAATTTCACAGCACGCCTTACAATATCCAAAAACGCTCGCACTGTCGATTACATTTCTACTTACAAAGACCGTTAAATCCTGTACAAATAGACTTGATGCCTATTGCATACCCTTCTCCTTAATAAATAATCAAGCGGTTTCTACTAGTATTGAAGCCAAATGGCCAGCGAGCAACAAGCTAAAATCGATAACTGGGCTATATTTTATACAGTATCTTGTGTTTTAAATCCAAGTCGGTGTCCATATACATTTGGTTATAATTATCCTTCAATTTCCTTCATTTAATAAACAGCTTTTAGAGTGTTCTCCAAAAATTCCAAAAATACAGTATGTATGTATGGAGTCAACATTCACTAAGAAATAAAAAAATTTGCTGTGCTCCCTTCTTTTACCTAGTTCCTGAGGAAAATAGCAGATTATAGAACTTCCTTTAGTCCTATTCCGTGAAGGAATTCCAGGATATCGGCAGGTTTCAGCTTAGGCAAATCTTCCTTTTCTATCCAGAAATTTATCAGGAGTTGTACCCTGTAGTAACACGCATTCTACAAATATATGCTTTGAGAATCCCCAAAAAAGTTGAAAACAAAACAATTGTTCAATCACCGCCACCTAGTGACCGTTAAATCCACTGGAATAAAACGATGATATAATATTTTATTGAGCATTGAATTCCCTTTCAAATGATACTAAGTTTGTTAAAATCCATAAAGCGGAACAAAAGTTATAACAGTTTTATCGAGTCAGATTTCCCACTCACCCCTACCAGTTATTTTACAAGATAGAGGAAAAAGTACTGGAGCAAACTTACGTAAAATGATCTAATCATTAGGAATATTTAAATTTTGTGGTACTATAACGGTACATTTATTATAGAAAAATGATGTTTTTGTGTTAATTTTGTGAACTACGCCCTCTAGCGGGGGAGTAGAAAATAATTTCCAGCAGTTTCTCGTATGCGAGTTTGTAATAAAGATATTTTCTTTAAGCTGTACGATAAATACTTTCTGAGATACAGCGGGTTACCTCTCTTAATCAGACTCCCGGTACATATAAAATCGTGTGACCGTAGAAAAAATCTAGAGTGTAATTCGAGCGGAAAGCTGTTTGCCGCTTTCGATAAACTATTACAACCAAGCAGATTTTCCTTCGTAGTTACTTTGCGTCTATGTTGATGGCAGATTTCAAGTAGATCTGCAATGTTTGTATGGAAATCGAAAATTGACATCTTATCCTGTATTGCCGGAGGAAAGATTCTTCTCATATATAGTAGATAGCAATAACATTTTATTCCACAACCTTTCACTGCAGATATCAAAAATTTCATTTATTTGGTGTCTATCGAGAGGAATAATTTTATACATGAAATGAAATAGTTATTTATGTATCAAGGACGAAAAACTGTTTGCTATAGTCGTGCGAGCAGGGGGACAAGAGGGTGATCCCTGAAAATGATCCAGCTACTTTTAAAGGATGCAGGATTAAGTTAGTAAAAACTGTAAATTCAAATTTACCGCTAGTTTTTCGGATTAGTTTCTTCCAAGGCGCTAGATGGCGCTGAAATTCGTTATCTATGCAGGCGAGACAATAGACAGTTCTTTGCCAAGGTGAATATTACATCTTTTCGGCGGCCTTTAGGAAAAATTACTAATTTCCCAATTAAAAATCGACTATTTTTTGAAGGCAAGTACTTTTCGTCCACTTTGCAAAACATAAGTTTCATCTGGGGCATCACGAAGAAATCTGTTTATTTTATCTCGACTAAATACCCTAGATTTTTTCGCTTTGTACCCAACGCCTTGTTTTTCCAAAAATGGAATTAGTTTCGGAAATTTGGATACGTTAACATTTTAGCGGACGAAAAATACTTCAAAAATAATCGATTTTTCATTAGTTATTTATGTACCAAGGACGAAAAACTGTCTTTTAAGTCGAGTGTGCAAATTGATAGTCGAGGCGTAGCAAAAATCTGCTTTGTTGCCAAGCATATTTTTCTGCTAACATAATATTAACTAGTAGCTACTAAAATACGGACTATGAATAAGACACATTTAGTAACATGTTAGTGGCTACTTGTTAGTAGAGTAGTTAACAGCTACTAACGCTGTGACTATGATTAAGGCTAATAATGTTTGAAAGGTTCGAAAACGAGGGAACAGTCGTTATCTTAGTAATTGGAAGAAAGATCATAATCATCGAATAGGGTTTCACCAAGATTCATTTATCTGTAGATTTCCTGAAGATTTGCGAAAATTGAAAACAAAAATCTCGTCCGCTCTTATTTTCCACCTCAAAACCGATGAATAATTGCGAGGTAAGCAATAAGTCCACCAAAATAAATAAATCCGTTATAGCTTTGCATCAATAAAGGATCCAATTTGACGTAGACTCGTAATCCATCCTCCCTGAAGGTATACATCGTGTAGTAATTCAGAGGATTTACAAAATCTAAGTGAGAATATATTAGCTTGTACACTGTATTTAACACATTCTATATACGTAACTTGAATTAATCGAAAGAGGTGCTTTAATTAATTCCGAAACTTCCAGTTCATTAGACTGTATTCAAAAGGTGGAAGTTATATTCGATTAACCATCCGTCGGGCGCAATAGTAGATTTCCCGAGTTAGGGCGCAATGCATCTCTCAGATTCATGACCGAGATTTTTTTCGTTGCAATTTAATTAGAGTAAAAACTGAACTGATGAATATTGCATTGTTTTAATAAAGAACACTTTACACAAAAGCATATTAATTAACAAATAGAAAAATGATTTGGCATTATCAGGGTTGTCTGGATTGTATAGTCTTTGACGTCTCTCCATTCTTGCACAAGGTTTTTAGTAAGGAACAAAAAACACCATAGTAGGCGCAATGATACTTTCAAATTTATAATATAATATAATTGCTACATTTGGAAGTTAAAAATAATACCCTATTTGCCTCTGTATTATATTTCTACTTCATGCATAAAATATACCGAACGGGCGCAATGAATATGTGAGAATAAAATACTCGCTGCAAAGTGCACCTTTATACTAAAACATCACGATAGAGACTGTTGAATGCACGCAACGTTAGGATAAGTTGCACCACATTAAATACATTAAAATTTCATCGGTATGAATCTGTGAGATTATATGCGCCCAACGGAGGGTTTCAAACAGTATATTATGCATCGAGCTTCTAATTCCTAGAAAATTTTGTATATCCTGTATTCTGGTAAAATTTAAGGACGAACATTACTTCAGCATTAGATTTATAAGTGAATTCCAGGTTTAAGATTCTAAAAGTGGTTTATGTATCATGTAACATGTACGACGTAAGATGTTTATGCTCGGATTTAAGATGTAAGAGAACGCCAATCAAATAAGGTTTGGATCACGCGATTTTGATGAATTTGATTGACAGTTGGCAATGACATAAAAGTTCGATTATTCAAGGTTCGTTCCAACATGAGTCCGAAACTATAAGTGATTGTAATAAACATGATCAGTTGCTTTCCAACAACAATACGTGGGAGTTTGGTGACCTTTGGTAAGCAATTCCAACATTCAGCGCAAAAGATTTGAAAACTGTCGCAAGAGTTTGTGTATTTATCAGGAATTGTAAATTTTACATGCGCGCATGAGGAAAATCAAATTTGAGAATCTGAAACGCGTCCTTGATTGTCTGTTGGAACGAATCTTTAGACTCGCAATTCTTAGCTGTAACAAAAGAATTACTTTTTTCACTATATGTCAAACAACAAAAATCAATTCGCTTTTGGTATGTAACTTTTTTGTATGCACATTTGTACTGAGGCAAGTCACCTTCAATCGAATTACTTTTAGCCCCAGAATATACGGTTTAATTTATGGCCTACCTTTTTGTTACACTTAGACCCTGTATAGTAATTATTATACGCTTGAAGGAAAAGTATATTTCTCTTCTCTCTCTCAAACCTTCCAATACATATGCGCACTTCGATAATTTCCAATATTTCAGTATTTTTTATTGTTAGACACGGAGTCGTATGGGTTTGATTGAAAATTTATCTTTCTCAGTTTTTATCTTAAAAATCATAAATATCTTTTAATATTTATTCATAAAACTTTTGCTTATGTTGCATTAAACTTTTTAATTAATTTGCCTTTTTTACCGTCGACTTCCGCCACTGTGAACGCAGAGCACTGGATTCATACGAGCCCGGACCAGCAGGTCGATGTTGTCATGGCAACATAGTACCTACTACGCTTCTGTCTATTTTGTTTTAATGCTTCATTTTACACGTTCATGCTCTATCCCTGACACTCTCAGTAGTCTCCATATAATTATTGGAGGAGGAACGTGAAATTTCTTCGAAAATGAGGCCATCAGAGCACAAGTAACAGGTTAATTGTGTCTTTGTAACAGGGAGATTGTTTTGTTCAAGGACACTACTTGTTTGCTCTTCAGTGTTCGAGTGATTCATACGGGAGAAATGGGGTGTTTTTGTTGGTTGAAAATTATATAGTTTGGTTCTTGAAATCGAAAAAAAAATTTGAGATGTTGAATTTGAATTGAATTTTTTTTACTATTAGATTAATTTTAATGAACAATCATTTTAAAATTAGGAGTTTATGAGTTAAAATTTCATTTCTTTAGGATTCTTCTCTCCTATTTTCGTGTGCAATAAATTTTAAGCAAAATGAAAACTTGAACACCCATCTATTTTATTACCTATGATAATGATGGTAATTTGGTGCTTGATATTTGTACAGAAGTATGCACTCCAAAGTTCTTATTAAATATATTAAGTTATAACTGGATGGACCCACTCGCCTCATTCCTAATCAACTTATCTTTGTTTTTGTCAATAATGGTCTGGGATAAATGGGTTGCATGGACCGCCGTATATATTATTTATTTCCGAATACAAATTGATGTTTTATGTCTTGCCGATGCTAAAGTAATTCTGGGTTAAAAAATTGATGATAACTAGATGTGAGAAGGTTGTAGTTTACACCTTTGAATCTACTTGTGAACCATATTTTTTTTCTATTAGATTAATTTTAATGGACAATCATTTCAAAATTAGCAGTTTATGAGTTGAAATTTTATTTTTTAATGATTCTTCTCTCCTATTTTCGTGTGCAATAAATTTTAAGCAAAACTAAAGCTTGAACACCCAACTATTTTCCACTAATGGCAAGAACAAAATAATTTTCCAAATTGCTATGTCCGCATCTAATTAAAAATAAAATGCGGCGACAGTTTTAAGAACAGTTTTTGTCGTCTAATACTTCACGAAACAGATGACGAAACTTTAATAAAATTCCAGACTTTCACAAATAACCAAAATTTGTCTCTTGTGAATTTCAAACGAGTTACGGATGAAATTTTTCACTTCCGAAACTTTTCACGCCCGAAGCTCGTTGGTTAAAAAAGTAAATGCATTTTTTAATTTGGTAGATTAAAAAGAAATCGTTTGATGAAGGATTTTTGTGCTGACTTGAACGATTACCAATCACATGGATAATATAGTTAATGACAGTATATCCGTCTTTTCTTTGACAACTAATTCCACAGAAATGGCAAAGTAAAGGAAGGAAAAGGCTTGAATTAAAACATAAAAATAGCCCAGTCGAATAAGCTCAAAAAAGGGGCAAAGTAGCAGTTGCGTCATCCGCTATCTTGAATTTAAGGGTCAATTTTTGTTTATTGAATAACTCGTTTATTTTCAATTTTACACAAAAAATGGTAATCACAAAAGATGCTTAGAATTAAATTTCCTACTTCCTATTTCCTATTTTGGTTTCCATCAATTTTTCTCTAGGATAGGTATTTTCTGATTTATACCCCAAAAGAGGGGGTGGATTTTTGGTTCATTAACAACTCGTTTATTTTCAATTTTACAAGAAAAATTGTGGAAAACAGAGTTGTTTGAAATTAAATTTTCTACAATTATAGTTCCTATCAATTTTTTCGTCTTATCGATATTTTTCAATTTATACCCGAAAAGAGGTGTGGGTAAAATCTTATAGCATTATCACGTTATTTGAAATTAAATCTCCTACAATTTTGGTCGTCTTCAATTAATAATTACTTCACTAATTGCAGAAATGCTCTTATTTTTAGAACATATTCATAGAATGTATTCGAGAGCGTAGATGTTAATTATCATTGACCATTCTCTCGTACTCCTACAGCGAAGCCTGACCCAAGCAACACTTAAGGCATAAGGGTGGGTTTTTCCAACCTTCCGGTAAGCCTAGCTGGTAGTTATCCTAAGCTAATTGTATAGGCTAATTAGAAAAAAGGGGTTTTTCAATAAACAAAAATTGGCCCTTAAATTGAAGATGGCGGATGGCGCGACGGATCAAGTACCACGCAAAACAAAATTTATATTGCCAGCGAATTCCGAAGGAAAATTGCTACTTAAAATTTTGTCCTAGTCAATCCCAATCCGACTGGCCTAAAAATTGAAATGTCATTTGGAATCAAACCGCTACTCAATTTCGAAAGCACTTTCCAGAGATAAGTGGAATGGATTTTAAATCCAGACAAAGCAATAGTTAAATAACCCTGTAACAAAATGTATGCTTTTAAAATATATAAATACAAAACGGTGATTGTCATTTTCTTAAAAATGTGATTGAACGTTCCCGGAAATTTTAAATTCAGCGCCTGTTACCCAATAGAAAACGAACTTCCGCAAAGGTTTCTAACCTCAAACATCATAATTTGATTCTTGCTTATGATATATGTGTTTTTTCAATTAAAATGGATGTGGATCATTCAACAATATTCTCTTGAATAACATTATAGCGATAGAAATAGGAAGGGACATTCTGCTTAAACGAAATCATTTCATTTTTCCTGACCATAAGTTTGTTAACTTTTTGGTGTCTAAAAAACTATACCAGGAAATAGTGAACAACTTCTTGAGCAGGCACGATTCACTTGTAATTTTTGAACCAAATTGATTGATGATCACTACTAGAAGAAAAATTAAAAGAGCTAAATATAACGTTTGTTCAAAATTTTATGAATTTTAGGTAAAAAAATATTGAGAGCATCATAAATAAAAACAAAAAGAAATAATTCTAAATAATTATAACCCCTTTTTTCCACTCCGATTGTTTTGCTTTACTTTTGGTACATTTTATGTTTTTATAGCCAAACATAAAAACCCAACTGTCTTTTTATACTTTTTATCTTTGAAATGAGACAGTTGCGACTCTGATGCGTTTGCTCTTTTATAATTTAGAGCGTTCCTCAACCTGAACATTACTCCAACTTTTATAGCGTATTTAATATCCAGAGTTGCCTCAATTCGAGCTTGAAAAGGGCTTAATTAGAGAAATAAATAAAATTAAGTGAAATTCCTTTTAAAGACCACTATATTTCCGTTGTTTGAATCCATTTGCTTGAGGGTAAGTTTCGACCCAGATAAATATTTATGAATTTGTTGTAATCTTTTTGTATCACTAACAATAACTGCTTTTGGAATTTGAGTTCATCGTGCTCTGCATCTGTAACTTGATAAAATAGTTGATCCTAATAGTTACATGAAAGTTTTTCATTACTTATGATAATGATGGTAATTTGGTGCTTGATATTTGTACCAAAGTATGCACTTATTATTAAATATACTAAGTTATAACTGGATGGACCCACTCGCCTCATTCCTAATCAACTTATCTTTGTTTTTGTCAATATTGATCTGGGATAAATGGGTTGCATTACATATTGATGTTTTAAAGGGATTCAATTCTGGGTTAAAAACCTATTAATAACTAGATGTGAGAAGGTTGAAGTTTACACCTTTGAATCTACTTGTGAGCCATATTTGTCAGTAGGAGTTAGTTTTTTTGTAAAATCTTGAGAATACGAGCAGGCCCATACTTAAGATTTCAGTAGTTTTGGGGATTTGGAATCGACTCTTGCGAAGCAAAATGGAGAGCCTAATGGACATACTTGCCCCATAGCTAATCAACCCAGCCATGATTTTGTCAATATTGATCTGGGATAAATGGGTTTCATGGACCGCCGTATATATTATTTATTTCAGAATACAAAATTGATGTTTTATTTCTTGCTGATGCTAAAGTAATTTAAGGGATTCACTTCTGGGTTAAAAACTTATTAATAACTAGATGTGAACCGTATTTTTCAGTAGCAATAACTGTTTTTGCTTTTACTTTTGGAATTTGGTTTCATCGTGCTCTGCATCTGTAACCTGATATAATAGTTGATTCTTATAGTGACATGAAAGTTTTTGGGGCAAGAATTTGTTTTATAGTCCCCCCAAAGAAGTTTTTTATTACTTATGATAATGATGGTGATTTGGGTGCTTGATATTTGTACTAAAGTATGCACTTCAAAGTACTTATTAAATATATCAAGTTATAACTGGATGGACCCACTCACTCTACTCCTAATCAATTTATCTTCGCTTTTGTCAATATTGATCTTACATAAACGAGTTGCATAGACTACCGTATAGATTATTTATGTCATAATACAAATTGCTTTTTTATTGGTTGGATACTGCTTTTAAAGCTAGAAAATATTCATTTAAATGTCTTCCGCTCATCAATAACTCCCTTTCTACTTCAAAAATGTATTGTCACCGAAAACATTAGCTGTCTATCGGTTACCTACACCACTGCGTCTTTTCCATTTCTAAACATTCCATGTCGAAATTTTGTGCGAGAGGGAAACGATCGAAAAAACTTCTCAACCACAATATGGATCATGAAAGAAGTGCATATAGCGAAAATTCAGGAATCTGCGAAGAATAATAGCGTGTGAAATTGGGAACGCACGTTTCCACACAATGAAAATTGATTAACGTCATCAAAAAAATAATGAAAAGGTGGCAGCCAGCTATTACTGTCTTGTAAATACGTGGCAGGTAGTAGTTTGTTATTGTATTGAATAGAGAATAATAAATATGAAGCATTCACAAAAAAAATTAATTTTGATAATAATACAATATAAGTTCACCAAACGGTTTACAATTGTAATATTTCAACTGAAAATCTGAAAACACTCTACATAACTGGATTTTTTTCCGATCCTATTAAGCCATAATGTTTTGCAGATCATTCTCTCCACTACCGGTTATCCACTACACATAACGATTCTCCCAACAACTCCAATCTCATTGTTCCGTTGCTTCTGTTAATCTTGTAAATGGTTTCAGTTTAAGTTTAAATATTAACTTTTGGAATTGGCGTTGCGAAGCGAGTTTCATTCGAAAACTTTGTTTTGATGTTGAACATAGTTAATTTTGATGTTTGACTTGGTTATTTGACCCCAAGGCTAGTTATTTAAAGATTGAAAGTAATCATAAAACAGAAGATAAGTTGAATGAACTTTCACGTACACATTTATACGTTTATTTTCTTTTATCTTAATTTACAGTTTCATTGTCGTCTTCTGAGAAGATATGACTTCTCATGACTCCTTTTGACAGTCCATGTCTAACTATATTCAATGTTTGTTTGGCAAAACTTAATAAGTTGCCAATTTCAGGCTCTGGTCTGATAAAACCAACTGCCGCTCTCTCCCTTACAAGGAACATACAGAAGATATCTGATAACTTGCTTGTCTCAAATATATTAAGTATTTATGTGGGAAATTGAATTTACTGTTTGGACCCTTTTTTGTGGAATGTACTCATATTACTATTTTAAATTACAAAACCATCACATATGCTGGTCAACAATTCCTTTTAAAACAGAAAGCAATGTAAGTAAAAAATTGTTAAATGTAAAAACAAAGATATCCCCAATAAAGAAGTCTGGGATATATAAACTTAAATGTCCAGAATGCTGTCTATATTGGTCAAACAATTCGAAACTTTGAAATTAGACACAATGAACACCTACGAGCAAACAGATTAAAACAACCTGATAAATCCCATTACGCGAAACATCTACTTAAACATTCATTAACTGTCTTCTTAAGTAAGAAGTTGAAGAAAACAAGTTGAATAAACATAAAATAAACTTTTAACTTTACGTTGAAAGTTTTTTCGGATTAAACTGATGGAAAATACGAGAAAAAATTTGTAAGATTTAAACTCTTTGTTGAATATTTTATATAACTTAAATGTGAATAAGAAAAGTAATTTATGCAACAAGTGATACTTTTTTTCATTAATGGGAAAGTTGACTGCAGCATGAGTGGAGAAAGACGCTTTATTCATATGCTGCACACAATATTTTTTGTGTAATAAAATCAAACTAGATAATATTTGAATTACTTCAATTAAACTCTATTACCAGTAAATTGAAACTAATAACGAAATGTATAAAGATTGAATTGGAAATTGTAGGCAATAATTTTTTTTTAAATCAATAGCCGAATTATGAATTTTCGTTTCATTTCGCAATATGAATATCGAAAACGCAATTGTTTGGTTGTTTAATTCGAATTTTTGATCCAGTCCCGTTTGTTTTTGTTTGATTCAAGGATAAAGCTTCATTTAAATTGGTTGAACGTCGGTAAAAAAATCTGTTGATGCTAGGTCCTTATAATATTCGTGAAGTTGTTTTAAGGTTAAATACAAGATACTTAAAAGATAGGGCGTAGAAAAATACACTGCTCCACAATCGAAGTGGATAATATGAAAATTTCTGAATTTTCTTTGTGAATATTTGAAAGAAAAAACGGTATTTACGTGCAATGGAAGTTTATTCAGAGAATAACAAAAGCAACCCAAAAAACAAATATTCAATAAAGAAAAATGGGTGTTCAAAAAAAATGCCAAATTAAGTAAAACAAAATCATAAGTTCCTTCATTATACTATTTACAACGGCTGTTTGTGAAAATTAATACCGTGTAAGACCACCTCGGGCTCGCCCTAATGCTGTCACTCGATTTGGGAGACGGTCTATTAAATTATTGATCAACTGCTGTGGAATGCCTGCCCAGATGACTTGCAATGCGTTAGCTAATTGGTGTAATGTTTGTGGAGCTTGTTCATGTCGATTCAATTCCCTGGACATTTTAGCCCAAACATGCTCGTTGCAATTTATATCCTAGTAAACCCATGATGTTCTACCCAATCGTTCACAAGTCTTATTATCATCAATAAAACAAATCTTGCGCCCATGGTGCTAGCAAATGGTACTTAATAACCATGTCGCGATATTTCTCCGCAGTCATTGTTTGCTGAATCAAGAACAGCTGCTCAGTGCGGCCATCATAACATATGCCGCCCCACACACAAACTGATCCTCCTCCGAAAGGAGTGGTTGGCGCCATTAAATTTGTATTATACCACTCTTTCCATCCAGACTAAAATTTGACCATCAGACATATACAACCGAAATCGTGATTCGCCAGAGAAAAGACAATGCCTCCAATTTTCAAGATTCCAATTGCTGTGCTCTATAGCTCCATAGAGCTTGTCTTGTGGATCGTTCTCGTTCTCCTCCATGTGTATTCTCTGCATTCCCAGTTGGAGCATGTCTATTCCATGATCGACTGACGACGCTTTGAGACACGTTTAAACGCGTAGCGACTTCTTGCTGGGATAATCCTTCAAGTATCCAACGCACTAATTGCTCCAGTTGCACTGCATGAAATCGTCGTAGAGGCATAATTTTAACGTAATAAGAAGACTCATTGGTAAAAACAACAGTAATACAGCCGTTATAAGCTTTTCTATTCGACTAAAATATAAACAGTATACCCATATTTTTCAGTTAAAAAGATAAGAGCCAAGACCATAGATAAATGGTCATACACAGCATACAGTGTGATCGCTTTGACAACGTTTTTAAATAAAATATTTTTATCTACTTCAATTGTTGAGCAGTGTATTATTCCCATATTTATTTTTGTTGTGCCAGACTATGTATTAAAACTGTTTACAATAATTTAAGCGAAATTGCATGCAAACAAATCATAAATACAATACTATAATATCAACACACATGTATCATCATGATTTATTTTCGATTTAAATTTCTGAATCGTTAAATACAAATTGAGAAAAAAAACAAAGCCATAAACTATAATAAACAATTCTGAAATTAAACTATTTATATTATTCCGAAAATGTAATTAACGTTGTTAATTTATTTGTATCATTTTATGATTAACGGAATATTTGTTAATTGGGAAGCGGAAAGTTTTCACAAATTCACATTTAAATCAGATGAATTACTTAGATGTACTAGACAACTGAGATATCGATTGTTTAATATCGACGGCTATTGATTAAGCATATTCGAACAAACTCCCAACCAGTGTAAAACACCCAGTAGCGTGCAAGCTGTAGTCGTACTAGAAAGTTTATAAGATGCGTGATCAATGTAGAAATAAACGTTATTAAGGACATCCTATAATTATTTAAATCGGGAAGCAAGTCTTGAGATTATCACAAGATACATTCTCTCAAATTTACCTGCAAATATTCTACCTTCTTTTCCTAGACATGCAATTACATTTTAGTTTGGTAACAAGGTAAGTATGAACAATAGCGAACTAGGTACTTTGTAAAAGTGACCGGAAATCAAGAGGAAAGGATAGACAAATGTCAGATGTCTACTATTTTCCTAGACAAATGGAACATATCGTGAAATATTTCTACATAATACAAAAAACTAACAATGAGAACTATAATCAATCACATCGTTGGGTAAATGTAAGAAAATATATTTCTCTGTATATGAAATTTGCAGCACTAGACAAACAAGCAGCTTTAATTTCAAAGTTTTCAAGTAAATTAATTATGATATGATAACTTCATCGTATTTAAGGAGAAGTTGAGAAATTTTTCGGAGAATGATTTTCTGCGATAATCTGATTGGTAAATGCTCTAGGTGAGTTGTTAATTGCTAAGTTAGTCTCCCAACAGACGTAGATTCTGAATCCCAAATTCAGTTTACGAAATTCGGAATCGCATAAAAGTTCTTGCCGGATTCTTTGTCGAAGTAGCTTGTCCGAATTTGTCATTTCCAGCGCAGTACGTGTGCTTCCATCCAACACTGTATATTTCATTGATATCGCAAAAATATGGATGAGAATTATCCCAAAGACAGTTTTTGGACTCAATAACGCTTCATTATCAAACACTGTGATTCTTTTGGATACGCATGGGGTAAGAGTTCGCAGCGGATAAGTGTGCGCAGGCGCTATCTTTAGTACAAGAGTAAAAGCAGCAGCACTCACTATAAGGGCTATTCATAACATCGTCGGCAACCGTAAGAATTGGAGGAGCCACCGGCTGCAACGGCTTTCGTTTATGGAATACGAGCAAATATAAAATATCGGCCATCTTTCTAAAATTTTTTACAAACTATTAGTGTCTGCTTCTCGGTGTGGATTTAAAAACGTAACGTAAATACACATTTTCTGAAATATATATGCATTGAAGTTTAATTTCATATCTGAACATAATTTGCACGTTGTTTGTATAACCTCAAATTTGAAGCTTTTTAAATTATTCGTTCTTGGGGTAAGTGTGTGCGGTTAAGTGTACGCATGCGTATACTTACCCAGAGTTTTTCTTTCAGGAAAATGCCTCGTAACTATCGAAGAAAAAATCCAGATAAACGGCTAGTCACCCAAGAGCAAATAAATGAGGCAAAAAGGTTTATGGATCATGGTGTGAGTCAACGAACAGCCGCTGATAGAGTTGGGATCAGCGAAAGTGCCCTTAGAAAAAGACTGTCTTTACATTGTGTTGCAACGTCCTTAGGATGTTTTAAACCTACTTTTACAAGTGTTCTAAAAAATGAGATCATCGGATATTGTTTGAACATGGACAATCTTTTTTTTCGGAATCACAGTTCAGTCATTACGAAGACTTGTTTTCCAGTATGCAGAACTAAATAAAATTCCTAATCGGTTTGACAAAGCTACAAAAATGGCAGGACGTGACTGGGCTGGAGAATTCCTTAAGCGACACGAGAGACTGTGATTACGTCAAACAATTTGCAAGGGCAATAGGTTTTAATAAAGTGCAATTTGACAGATTCTTTGGTAACTTAAAGAAACTCTATGAAAAATACAACTTTAACCTGAATCGCATCTTTAACATGGATGAAACTGGGATGAGTACGGTTCCCAAAAAGACACCCAGAGACGTATACGTGAAAGGAAAAAAAGTGGTAGGAAAAGTTGTAGCTGCAGAGAGAGGTATCGCAATAACCAGCTGCTGAAGAATGGATGCAGTGTTTCAAATGCGAAGAGTGGTGGCATGATCAATGCACCTCTTATTAAACATGGTATTTTTATGCGATTCATGCAAATAAATATGTGCACACACTTAGCCTGAAGGCCGCGAACAGTTACTTCAATGGTAGGACAAGTGTGCGCATGATAACTTGTATTAGTTTTTTAATAATAAGACTGAGAATCCCAAAGTTTATGTTTTTTATTTTTCATATATGTTTATTTGTAATGTACCAATGTAATAAATACTTGTGTATGTACTTCCTATATATAATAGTTTTCTTTTTAACATACTTTGAACGTGAAAGTGCGTTCACTTACTCCAAACGACTCTACCACCACTGTTTCCGCGTCCCGCCTATAATTTGACTTGTAGCAAAATGCGAAAGTGTGGAAAGTCACATATGATGCGATGTAAAATTAGCTGCTGGTCAGTGGTCGGTCCAGAGGCTGGTATGAAATTTAGGATCCGGCCACCGCATTCCACGAGTAGCTACATGTGAAATCCTCCTTTTGGGCGCACCTTTTTCTCATACCACAGAACTGAATTTAATTTGTTAGCTATTAAATTTTCTCTCTCGAGTTAAGTCGTATGTGGCCTCGGTATCGCTTATATTATTTCTCAAAATTCCGCTCTCGTGTCTAGTGCTCCACAGCCTTTAACATTATGTGAAATGTTTATTTTTATAATTTTTTTTGGTTCAATGTTGATATTTTTGTTTTATTAACAATTTTTCCGGAAATTTTCCATCTTCTATCAATATTCTATCCACATGCTGATACACTTTTCCGGAGAATTTCCTTGAATCTGCTTACCTTGTGAGTTTTGTTTTCATTCGCGACGTTTCCTTTCCATTCTTTAGAAAAGATATTTGCTTTTAAGCTAAAATAATCAACTTGTTACAGAAAAACACTCCATTATCATTTAACTTTTCAATGTTACCTCGTGCGAGAAGAAGCTATTCATAACTTTTCCAGATTGTAAGTAATACCAAAGTGGTCTGCTTCGAGGCGGTAACTTGAATGTTATATAACGACGAAGTTTTCATTAAAACTTTAGCAAAGAAAAGGAAATCCGTTTGCTTGCAGACTTTAATCTAAAAATATATTTTAATATAGATTTATTACATAAATGAATACAGATCCATTTTAATATATTTCTGTATTGAATTTCGCGTGCATCACTGTACACGTGAAGCTTTCATATTCACGGGAAAATATTTAATTCATTGAAATTAAATTAATCTGATGCATTTATTATATTTTAAAACTATACAGGCTGTGTTAAATTGTTTAATATTCTCTTCACTGTGTGACGGCTGGGTCGTGGTCGATCTGGATATCTTGTAGCAAATTAAACACATGTTCTAGTAACAACTCTGTCTCAATCACCAAGTATGATAAATTCAGGTAATTTTCATTGTTTAATTCCAAACGAGCCATTTCCATCACTGTACGATGCGATTGACTTCAAATATTCACAATTAATACTATTTAATTATCTCAGATTAAATCAAGAGTACAAAGATAAAGATTCCAATGTTGGAAAATGGCTTAAACATACATTTGGATTAACCTACTTGAGACCAGAAGTTGTTGATGATTGCTTTGCTCCTGTTCCTATCCCATTTCTAGATCCGTCTGTGTACCACACCAACACTCCTTCCTGACTGTATGCTTCCAGCCCATCCCAGTTTAGCTGGATATGCTATGGTTGGTCGTCGTCAATTGTGGCCAACATGTTATCACTTCTCATTTCGAGAAGCGAGTTTGTGATAACATCTGTGATTCTGGAATGACTTTAGGTGTTGGTTCCTTCCTGCCAAATCCCATTGCATTCCAGCATGTATGCAGCCATTCTCGCTTCCGCCTTAACATGCAGAGCAAGAGGCGGAATATTGAGAATGGCTTCCATTGACGCAGTCGGGCTGTTTCTCATCGCACCCGTTATGCACAGGCAGGCATATCTTTGAAGACTGGTTTGCGCAGACCACAACCATTACACCTGATTGGACGTAGGTTCCTGTGAACTGCAACCCAGTCCCCGTAGGACATTTCCAGATCTCTCTGGTTAAGGCCAATTGAACCTGCTTCGCCTGTCCAGGTGCGAGTTTCTCCTCAGGATAGTTCCCCAAGGTGATACCTATTTTGACGGAGGAAAGAGCCTGCTTATTCGTCTCTCCGGATTTTAGCACCTTCGCAGGCTCCTCATTTTTCCTCTTACCCTGGTTAACCGGAGAGTGAGTGCTGGTTTCAGAGCGAACTCTTTTACCCTGCACTTTTGCTCCAGGACCAGAGGGTACTGACGACGTTGCAGCTGAGACAGTTTGACCAGATCTGGATTTGCGATTGGACATTGGTTTCCTATGCCTAATCTCTGCTCCACTGGCTTTTGCTATCTCAATCGCACGTTTGCGTCGTTGCGCTCCCGAAAGTAGGGGATTATTTAGGGTAACACTCCCTAAACTGGTGGTAAGGAGACCTTCTGATTGGCTTTTATTCCCTCCAGAAGTTTCTCCCTGCTCCCTTTGTAACTTGGGGTCCGCTGAAGGAGTTTCACCCCCAGACTGACCTTCGGATACATTTATTGAATGCGAGGTTATTACTACCTAGACCTCCATAGTGTTGTTTTTTGTGGTGTCCATATGAGTCCCACGAGTAGCTAGGAAAGAATGGTCGACTACAACAGAGCCTCGCATGTTGTAGGGAGGCTACATGCAAGAGGGCTTCACCTAGTTCCCTCAGGATAATGCTGGGTCCGGCTTTACAGTCCCACAGGTCAAAGACTCAAAGTTCACCGGGATATCCCCATAGGGCTAATAATACCTAAGCTTTAGTATTTGTAAAATCATATCTTCTTCTTTTTTCTATTCATATATATTAAGTCAATCACAAGATAGGACACTTACTATTTGGTCTAGCCAAAATATTAAACATCAAGTAGACATCACATAAAATGTAACTTCTGTCATTCTAACGATGATATGTCAATATCGAAATAATTATCAATATCTTAGAGTTTTCATAATTTTTTCATTAAATAGTGGAACTAATTAGAAACACTTAGTTTCATTTAAAAAAGTAATTATATTATTGTTTAATAAATTATATTTATACTAAACATTTTACAATTTTTATTTGAAACACCATTGTAATCGTCGGTCTGTCGATAATAACTATAAGATTAACATAAACTTTAGCTATTAGTGTCGAAAATACATCCACCTAGCAGTCTTCTGCGCCCCGTATAAGAGTGTTTTGTGCATTTGGAAATATGCGCAATTCTATATTTTACCGTGTAGCCTTTATTTTCAGAAAGATATGGTTCTATGAGGTTTTCACTTGGAGTTTCTTTTATCTTTTGATTGGATTAAAAAAAAATGTTATGCAGTTTCCAACAATATTTTCATCGACTATGTAAATTAACAAAAGACTCTATTTATAGCGAGCGCATCGATGGCGTGAAGCGAACTTCTCTTGGTAACGATAAAAATAGAAAATTTTAATCCCAAAAAGTTATTTCATTTTAAATCGTTCTCTGATAAACTTTTCTCGGTTCAATGCGAATTGTTCGGCAACGAACATTTTCCGATACGATCTTTAATGAAAACTAAAGGATAAATTGAGGAACAGAATTTCAGGAATTATTTAAATTCTAATGTAAAAAGACGTAAGAAATATTTTAGAAAGGAAAAAAAGTTTAATAATTAAATATATGGATTATTTACGTTAGGTAAAAATGATTACCTAACAACCAAAGAGGGGTTAAAAAATATTAGTGAAAATTTATTGAAAAATGTATTAACATATACCAATTTTAGAATAATTCATAAAGCATAGGACAAAATACATAAAAAAAACAAAACACAAACATGCGCAAGAAAAACTTTACTCTTAATAACACCAAATATGTTAAAATTTTTGAAAAATTGCCAAAAATTTTTAAAAATGGTCAAAAATTTGGAAAAATGTTCAAAAATTGTCAAAAACTGTCGAAATTTTGAAAAAATGGTTAATAATTCCCAAATATTTTCAAAAATTGTCAAAAATTGTCAAAAATGGTCAATAATTGTCAAAGACGGTCAATATAATTGTCAAAACCAATCAAAATTCGTCAAAAATTGTCAAAAATGGTCCAAAAAGATCAATAATTGTTGAAATTTTGAAAAATTGTCAAAATTTTGAAAAAATGGTCAATAGTTGCCAAATATGTTAAAATTTTTTAAAAATTGTCAAAAATGGTCAATAGTTGCCAAATATGTTAAACTTTTTGAAAAATTGTCAAAAATGGTCAATAATTGTCAAAGACGGTCAATAATTGACAAAATTGTTAAAAATTGTCAAAATTTTTGAAAAATGGTCAAATTTTTCGAAAAATTGTCAAAAATGGTCAAAAATTGTCAAAATTTTGAAAAAATGGTCAATAATTAAAAAAACTGTCAAAAATGGCCAATAATTGTCAGAACCTGTCAAAAATGCTCAAAAATTGTCAAAAATGGTCAATAATTGTTAAAATTTGGAAAAATGGTCAAATTTTTCGAAAAATTGTCAAAAATGATTAATAATTGTCAAAATTGGTCAATAATTGTCAAAATTGGTCAATAATTGTCAAAAATGGTCAATGATTATTAAAATTTGAAAAAATTGTCAAAATTTTGAAAAAATGGTCAATAATTGCCAAATATGTTAAAATTTTTGAAAAATTGTCAAAAATGATCAATAATTGTCAAAGTCGGTCAATAATTGTCAAAATTCGTCAAAAACTGTCAAAAATGGTGAAAAATTCACGAAAAATGGTCATTGTATTGTGCATAAGAAGCAAGCTCCGACGACCGCTCACCTTTTTTTAATTATCTACCAGTTTTACACACAATATTAAATTTGTTGACGGGATGCAACTCAGTGGTTGGACGGATGCAAGTCAGCGGTCAAAAGTTTGGCCTGCTCAAATGGGATGCAACTCACCGGTCCCGATTTTGTATACCTCACTTGCAGAATCTGTTATTTCATATTGTATACCAGCATGGGGACCAGCCTTTAAAACAATACTCAATACATTACAAGTGGCACAAAAGTTATTAATAAAAATTATTTATCGAGGAAACAGACTACACCCGACTGATCTCTTGTATAAAGATACTAAAATATTCAACATTCATTTAATATATTATATTTATAATTGTTTAAAAAAAATGTTTAATGAACAAAAATAGGTCGTAAACTCAGTACAAAATCAGACTCGTTCTACCCTGAACTTGAATGTTAGAGTCAGTTTTTTTCACTAAACTCAGCATTCTTTCACTTTCCAAGGTCCAACAATTTTTAACATTCTGCCAAAATATCTAAAAGAAATGCAAAAAATATCATACTTTCAAGAAAGAACTAAAACATTTTATACTTTCCAATCAAGGTAAATTTACTTCATTATAAAGTGATTGTCATCTTACTATACAAACATATGTGTTATATTTCATATATTACACCATATTTTTGTTATTGTTGTTATTTTTGTTCTTATAATACATACATATATTATTGGAATCTCCAACACACTTTCTGCTCCATTCTCACCTTAAATGAAAAGGACATTATTGATCACTGCAAATTGAATTTGCATAGAATATTATATGGTACTCACCAAAAAAAAAAATGTTATGAGTGTGCCACGTGTTTAAACTACAATAAAGCTTCCTAGCCTCCCATAGGATACTCAAAATTCACATTTTATAAAATAAAAAATACTTGTACTTAACACAACAAAATAAATAAATAAAAACTGAAAAAAAATTAAAAAAACTGAATTCGCAGTATGAGGATGGAGGTTCCTTCTTTCATGCCACAGAATCTACATTCTTCTTCCTCCACTATTTTGAGCTTTTTCAGGTGCCCTTTCAGGCGAAAATGTCCCGTTAGGATCCCTGTTAAAACTCTTAGTGCAGTTTTACTTTGTCTTATGCATTCATTTGATCTCAACAGGTTGTAGTCACCCAGAATAATCTTTGATTGTCTAAGTCCTACTAGACAAGTAAAAAGGGTGTTTCAGTCTCCCTCTTTGCTAGTTCATCTGCTATTTCATTTCCTTCTATTCCAATGTGTCCTGGAATCCACAGTTAGGTGACTATATCGTTCTCGCCTAGTTCATGGAGTTTGCCTAGGCATTCACACACCATTTTGGAACTGATTATACAAGAGCTCAGTGCTCTCATGGCTGTTCTGTCTATGTAACTGACAAACAAATTGTTTACAAGATTTGCAACATATTTTACTTTTTTTTGTCCTCTTTTCGCGAACACTTACCTGTCATGTTAAATACTTGTACTACAGAGGGGTAACTACAGGACCCCGCTTACCTCATTGTTAATATTATTTCATAAAACTATCAAATCAAATAAAATATAGAAGTAACATAACCTTAAACATAGAAGTATAGTCCCCACTTCGAGATATAAGGGTTAAGATGTTGCTGATTTGCCTAATTAATTAATTATGAAAATAACTGTTTTTTTTAATCAAAGAAACAATAAATTCAGAATCAGCAGAAAAATTGGTCTAAAAAACCTAACCTCATTTGTGTAAACTGCGAAATTTTTCTAATTAATCTTATTGTTTTGCCAACTGTTAGAATGTAAATTGTTCTGTCCATTGAGTTCAAATTGTGTTTACAGGTGGTAAATTAAAATTTATAATATCAACTAAACAAGAAACTAAAAATGACTCAATTATGTATAAAATTTTCGTTTTAGTTGCATAGAAAAATAATAGATTTCCCAACTGGCAGTTTTATATTCCCAGAGCAACAAACCGTCCTCTACTCCCCTTAACGACACCCCTGTTAAGGCCATGTTATAATTTTGTTTGTGACATAATTCAGTTTCAGTCCTTTATTTATAAACAGAATTAATTATATTATGCGTTGGACATAGTTCCTCCTAAAAATAAAATTATAATTTAATTAAGAAGATAAATATTTTAGGGGACACATTTGTTAATACATGTCTGCAAATAATTACATGATTCAGGTTAGTTCTGCTTTCTTTTGATATAACTTGTAAAATGTCGTCCTATCAACCTTTTCCGAGTACGTCATCGTGACGAATTTCTGTCACCGGACAACCTTCACACTAAATTCTAATACAACCTCAAACCGAAAAATACGGCACGATAAAACTCATATCAATTGATTTTTTACACTTTTAAATTATTATAGTATCCAACTAATACACACTATCACACAAATTTACCAGAACTAATTAACCTTTGTTCTAGATTCATATTTAAATCAGTAAAAAATACTATTTCCATCCATCTTTCTGAAGGTTGTCCGTGATCAGCTGACAACATGGCGCGGAATGACGTCACTTGAAAACGCTCTATTGACTATATTCAGTATCTTCTAAAGCGTTACTATTAACTTGCATTGTGATCGGTTTTATCAATTAATTTTACGGACAATAGTTACTTTAACATTCAGTTAATCCAAGGAACTAAATAACCTTTTAGCTACTTTTTCCATCATTAATCACTGACTTTTTATTCGTTCGTCAAAGTCTTGACCTAGTTTCAAGAGGGAATTGAAATAGTCTATTTTGTTATTTTAAATCTCACTAAAGAAATACACTAGCCGTCACAAAATCCCGTCACCAAACATTTAACACATTTTCAAAAGTGGTTATTTCTTGAACTACACATTCGATTTTAATGATTTTTCAGGAAACTGTATATCAATTCTTCAATAGCACTAGTGTGGTCGAAATTTTGATGTAGTGGTTTATTTATAAATGTACGAAGTGCATAAATGTGAAGATGTTTTTTTCTCGGAATTTGAAGCACCCTATCAACTTCAGTAAGTAACAGGGAATTAAGTAACAAGTAGGATTGGGATCCCAACACGAATGCCATCCAATGGTGTACAGACGGCTCAAAAGCAATAGACGGAACTGGGATAAGAGTGTACTTGGGAATAACCCCAAGTAACTTTCAAGCAGAAATTCACGCCATAGGAAAGTGTGCCCAGTTCAATGTTGATAAAGGATATAGAAGGCAAAGGATTATTACCAGGTCATAGTCAAGCAGCCATTAAAGCATTGAGTTTTTGCATAAATAGCTCCAAAATGTTATGGAAATGCCTAGGGGAATTCCAGGATTCCAGGAAACACTGGAATAGAAAGAAATGAAATAGCTGATGAACTAGCAAAGAAAGGGACTGAAACACTCTTTTGGGAGCCGGAACCATTTTGCGGTACTCCAATGTATTATTGGAAGAGATAAGGAACGCCGAAAAGAGGAGAAGATCTGACCATTGGAAAGATCTAGTGGGGCTTAGACAATCGAAGATACTTCTGAGAAACTACAACCAGGTGAGAACGAATGAATGTCTAAGCCAGAGTGAAACTGAACTAAGAGTTTTGACAGGTTTACTAACAGAACACTGTCAACTGAATGAGCACCTTAAAAGCAAGAAGAGACCTTCATCCACATACTTGCGGATTACATAACAATAGAGAATCGTAGGGCACAACATCTAGGAGACTGCTGGATAGAAGACACATACCTAAACTAAAGCCTGCAGATATTACAAAATTCCTTTGGGAAATAGGTATAAAGGAGCTACTAGTATCTCGAGACTTTCCTCAGCAACTAAGTAGAAGAAAGGGGGCGCAATAGATATTTTAGTTCTCAGTGAATGTCACCCCAATATACATACATACATAGTCTATAACCAGCGGTCGGCCAAAACACTTCCAACTAGCATTTGTCCAATTATAATATTATATAGTAGGTATAGGTCAAAATTATAACCCCCCTTTTTCCTCCGCCGTAGTCTGGTAAAAATAAAACAACTCGCATCTTTTAGTATCTTAAATATAGTGACTTTAAAGAAAACAAATAAAACAGCTTCTATTGGAATTGAAAATTCATTCCGTGTATCGTTAACCCTATACGATCAGTTCTTCCAGCTGCTATTTTATATTCCCATGATCCCTTCTACGTTCCACGATTTCGCTGCCGAGGCCGATCCACAAGTGGTAGTAGGCCATGCCTTCGGTCTGACAGTTGCGTTTCGCCCCGCAGTAGCTCGTGGACGCCGCGTTTCACTTGTTTTCCCACTTTCGATTTTGTGTGAGTGCGGACTGTTTCGAGCCCCTTTTTCTCGTTTTTTAAATTGATTTCTTTTAATTTTATTCAACTATTTGTGGGAAACCAGCGGTTGTGATTGACGGTTGTGAATCTGTGCGGGAGATAATCACTCAATATCTTTATTGTGTTCTACAAAGAATTATAGGGTATTTTTTTTGAATTGTTTAAAATATCTGAAGTTTAGTAAAAACAAAATGTATTGTATACAAAAGATAGGCTTTTCATGAGTAATTGGGTAATAATTGAAGCCCATAATGAACATATTCTATTTTAGACTGATTTTCACTAACGAATTTTTATAAATATCGATATAAATGACCTTAATATTTAAAATATTTATTACTGACTTAATATTAAATAACTGATAAATATCCATATTTTAAGTTGTTTGTTTTTTTCTGCATGGTATTTTGTTACAAAAATTGTCTATGATTAAATCAATGAAATATGTAGCATGATTAGCAAGGTTTTTTTTCAGAAAATTTCGCAAATTCAAAGCCATCGCTTGTAGATTATTTTTCAAGAGATATGCACCCTTAAGCAATAATAACAAAATTTATAATAGTGAATAAAATATTTATTAGAAACACTACAGGGTTTCTCATTATATTTTGACCCCCACTTATTTTTTATTAATTTCGGGAAAAAGTTTCAAATAAAAGTATTATTTTATCTGTACCGACCAAAAATGTAGCAACAGACTGAATTTTGTATAAAGGGAGTGCCCAATAACATAATGCATCTTCAATATTTTAAATGGGCACCCTGTATTTTTTTACAGTTTTGAGTTGCCCTGCATTTCCTGATTACAAATATATAACATTGTGTGGCATTAGTTTTATTCTATTAAGATAAGAAATAAATTCACATATAGTTCAAAAACAACTCATATATTTAGAAAGTCAACAAAATTAATGCACTGTTTTTCTTATCTATTTAAATATTTTTTACTTGTGGGATAAAATTATACACACTACTATGGCTAATTACTATTGATTTATTTATTAGAAACTTAATTTATATACACACTTTACTTAATGTCTACTAATTTATTTACACTCGGTATAATCGTTCTAATTTATTTTCACCACTTGAATATTACACTATTTATCTTCACTATTTCATTCACTGTCCGATTACTAAGAACTTCTGTGAACTAACTCTTTACTGTCCCTTTTACTAATTCTTTACGCACTCAAAAACTTGCGTATATATAGTCCTTCTCAACTCTCGAAAATTCCAGTACCTTCCGCGCTCGTCCTATGCACAAACAAAGCGTTTTACTCGAATGTTCTCGAAAAAAATTCAGTCCGTTGCTACATTTTTGGTCGGTACAGATAAAATAATACAACTTTCATTTGTATTCCCGAAATTAATGAAAATAAGTGGGGATCAAAATATAATGAGAAACCCTGTAAATTCCAATAGAAAAGGAGCAGTTCAAAATTTTCACTTATACCTATATAAAAAAATGTAATAATATTTCTACTATTTAAAAAAAATCAAGCTTGATTTTATTTTGTTGAACAAATGACAGTTATGTCAAAAGATGTGCTCTGCAAAGCTTGAGATTTTAAATAAGTGATTTTTAATCATTAAAAATGTCTTATTGATTTATACAGGGCTGTATTCATTACTTAATTATAACTTTTAAGAAAATTTGACAAGATTCAAAGTTATTTTAAGTTAAATTTAAAGGTGATTGTTTTCAGCGTATATCATATCAAGTCATCGGATAATATTTCAAATAAATCACCCTGTATTAATATTTTTTCTTGAGTAGATATGATTTTTCTGAATTTACTAGTAAAATGTTAATTTTTTTCTTATAAAACCTCTAAATCTGGTATTGGTAAATTCGAGAAAAAATATCGATACAGGGTGATGCATTTAAAATATTATCCGATGACGATGAAAAATATGAGAAGCGGAAAATCTATAAGACCCACTGAATAGTTCCTCCATTATTCAAAAACTTTTAATCTGGTAAGAAAATATCATAATTAAGCAATGAATCAGAAATTTTGCCCAGCCCTGTGTATATATACAGGGTGTTGAGATATTAGACCTTTCGTTAATTGATACATTTTTAAATTGGAACATGAACTCTTGAAGGGCTTTGTTACCGAAATACAGAGGGTTGAAAGTTAACCAGAGGCGCGCTATATGAGTTGGGTGGCCACGTTAACCCGCTTTGTCCAATTTCTACTGAAATAAATATTTTTTTCCTTTTTTTCTCTGTTGATTTTCCGTTGCAAAAGTAATAAACTTTTATAGAGCTAAAGCGAACAGCGTTGCTTTCAAACAAAAGTCTGAAGTACCTACTTAAGAGTATCGCTGGTCTGGATCCTTGACAATTCTGGTATGGATGGCAATGAGAAGGCGGACTCTCTTGCAAGGGAGGATGCCGCACGAGTTTTTATAGGACCAGAACCTACAATTGGCATCGCAATAAACTTTGCCAAACAAACACTAAATACCTGGACAGCAAGAAGAGCTTCAGACTTCTGGAATAATATACCAGGATTGGTTCATTCAAATGCTTTTATACATCCTTCGAAGAATGTCTCCACTGCGAGTCGCAGTGGAGGGCCTTATAGACCCACTCAACACAAACCTAACCTAAGCTAACCTACTAGATTTACAAATTGTGATTTGTAGTGTAATTAACGCAAAAAGTTGAAAAGCAAATGGGCGTAATTTTGAGATCATTTACTGGATTTGATAAAAATTACTGTGACGATAACACTATCAAAGTATTTCACTCACAAAATTTGAGAAATATATATACAGATTGCGAAAATCCCTTTGTTACCATGCGACTTATACAAGTACGACAAGGAAAATATGAGCAAAACTACGTGAAAGAGAGAGAAGACTTGTTAGCCCAGCGATCAGTCCCCTCTACCAAAAACAGTTGGGCGTGTGTTCATCGCCCCACTATTTCAACCGCTGTTGCCAGAAGCTCAGATTAATTTGTACAAATGATATTTTTGTCTCATTATCGTTAACTTTTTTTCGAGCTCATGCACTATTAGGTAAAATTGAACACTTTCATCCGGCAACAGTGTTTACCTTTAGAACGGATTTTTAGTTTAATTTTTTCAAGAAGTTCATATTTTATGTTTAGAATAAGTACTTATTTTATTTTTTCATTTTAATTTATTAATGGAATGGATCTTTAAGTTTTTTATACCCAATTACTTTATTATTTTCATCTCAAGGAAAAATGTTTTATTTTCAAGTTACAATGCCTATTGTAGTTAGAAATTAATTGTCAGCTTGGTCAGAAACGATCAAATTGACAAAAATGAATTTTAAGATGTACAGGTTACGTAATAATACGTAATAATACATAATAATACGTTTATTTCTTTAACAACCCCACTCCTTCCATGTTGGAAAACTACTGAACCTAGTGGACCTACTCACAGAGTGGGGAAAGCCAATCTCTGATGTTATAGCAGCGTTGCCAGTTTAGAATGTTTGCTGAGATCAACACAAATAAGAATAAAATAATGGAGTTCAAGAAAAAATTTGGACAAATTACAATCTGCAATAAATAAAATCCGTACACTGCTTTCGATTTAACAATTATTGGTATTTAACATTGTTGCCGCTTGAAATGCCGTTGAAAGTTTTAAAACAACGATAGACAAAAATTAGGAATAATTTTTACAGATAAGTACATTTGGCAACACAACAGTTAAAATAAATAGGAGGGGACTGAATACACGCCCAACTGTTTTGGTAGAGGGGACGACTGATCGCTGGGCTAACAAGTCTTCTCTCTCTTTCACGTAGTTTTGCTCATATTTTCCTTGTCGTACTTGTATAAGTCGCATAAAAAGAAAGGGATTTTCGCAATCTGTATAGTCATTTTTGATTCATGAAAAAAATTTATTTTCAAGTTCAAACTTTTAAACACCCGGTATCTCAGGTAAACGTTTCATTAAGAGGTTATGTTTCTATATCAAAATTCATCAATTCACGAGAGCATTTTGTTGGTCGAATATAAAAGCACCTTGTATAGTATCATATTTTTAGGGCCAGTTCTACAATTTGAGTATAAACCTGGTATTCGCTATACGTAGGATAACGGGTCACTATTGCGTTCAACATCCAAGCATAAACTAGAGTATAAGTTATCTATTCCAGTTTGAGGGTATAACCGAGGAATAAACTTGTTCTGCTTTTCAATTGGTTAGTTAACAACAACAATTGCTATAGTGTCTCGCGACAGAAGGTGACGAAAATGAAGAGATAAGATTGTACCATTCCTAAGGTATTCAAGTTTGGGTAAAGTATAGCATAAGATGAATGAGGCTCCTAATTGGAAAAATTTGTTATCAGGCATAATTATTTTGAAAAATATAATGAACTAGAATTTCTTATGTGCTTTTAGCTGTTTGTAGGCCTTGTTCTTCCATACTCTTCCATTAAGCTAAATAGAACATCATTTTCTCCACGATCATCACAGAATTTGCTAATTCTGAAATCAAATTTGATTACAGAATGCTGGAATTCTCTCTCTTGAGATTGAAGAAATATTCTGCAACACCTCTGCCCCTATGCAATTTAAATGTATTTACATTCTCTCTATAGTGATAGAATAATATTCTCACACTGGTTAGCAATAATATCATTAGCCTTGACGCAGTTGATTGTCATCGTAGTGTCAAAATTATTGCTGTCACATTGAGTGTTTATCTAATATAATTGTGATTGAGTTCTGTAATATAAATTATCTTTTGTTCATTTCCATTGAAAATCTTTGATCGTGGAGAAAGTATGGTCTGCTACTCGGTTAGAATGAAAATTCGTAATGCTCGTGGCTCCTCACGCTCGCCTTCGGCTCGCGCTCGGAAATTTCCACTCGCATCGAATTTTCATTCTAACCTTGTTACAGAATATACTATTCATTTAATGTGAAAATTATCGATAACAAATATAAAAAAAATAAAGTAATATTCTGAATTCAGTGAAGTCTCTTCCACTCTCCACTCTATGGTAGAAATTTCCGCTTTCAAAACGTCACATATCAAAACGTTTGTTGATTGGAACTATCAGCGAGATATTCTCGGAATAACTGTACCTGTCATGAAAATCCATTTAGAACCGACAACCAGTTATTTTCGGTATAATTCTAGGTTTAAAATATCGAAGGAATAAAGTTTTCTTCCAATTTTTGTTCTCACGTGCCCATACAAGTTTTTTAAATCGATAATATTTAAATTCCACTTGGTCCCAAAGTACATCCCATCTAATTTCCATTTTCTTTGTTTCTACCCATCTTTTTCTTGCTTCCGCATCGTTTCGTGGTCATTTTTATCTATTTAATGTAAAATGCACGATATTGTATAAAATTCATATACCTATTTATCAAAAGTTTTCTCTGAGCTTAACAATTCTCCTCGAAATAGTAACAGTTGTAATAAACAGCTATTGGTTAAACATAAACTATTAGTGCCAACTGGTGTTGTGGGTAGGAACCATATGCTCAACCAAATCTGTTTTCCATGCGTGCTTCTCTATTTATGGCAATTACTGTAGGCCTTTACAAATATTTCCTGTACAAAATAAATTTTACGATCCTATTTACTGAACTAGTGGAATCGAAACAGAGAGTAATGATAATTTTACATTGTTATAGTGCCGCAAAACAATGCATATACTCGTATAAACAAAGTTAGCAGTTAACAGTAAATAGCACTTCAATTTATAATAACAATTATAATTTATTTGTGCTATTTGCGCCACCTATAAACGCTGCTTGCTATCGACTCTTCATACTCAACTCTACGATTACTGAAATATTGTAATACTCAGATATGAAATACGGATTTTGTAGAGGACTATAATGACTTGTGATATTAAATGGCCCGCAAGAGATGCTTTTCAAAATACAAAGAAAAAATTATTCAAGATTTATTTGAAGTCAACGAAGTTTTTAATAAAATTAATACACAGAAACAAATTTATCATTTCAAAAAAGCTTTCCTTCCAGTTTGCAGAATACTTTCAAGTTTTTGTTGTTTTCCACTATAAATGTAAAACAAATAAAATAAAGTCGAAAATAAAGAAAAGTTAAGACTAGATTAGATATGACGAAATAACAAATTGGCCTATTCCAGTGCTACCTTTCCAGATCTATGGTGGTCCTATAAGAGACTGAACCTTTCATGTAGTTTCTTCCGGTGACTTCTCATCGCCTAATACAAGAAACCGCACATTCGCCAGGTAGGGGCACTGTCATAGGATTTGTTTTGCAGTTTCCTCCTGCTTCATCTATCAACTCCACTAGCTTTGCGAGCCTATTAAGCTTACCACGCCCTGTTGACATGACCTACTAGCTTTGACAGTTTGGTATATTTTGCCCATCCTTTCAATTTCTGGATCACCGTCACCGAGAAGTTGTGATGTCCTTAGATAGGCTGGATTAGACCTTTTGCTTAAGCTGCTACACACCTCTGCCTTGGCTCTGCTCGAATACCAGGCTACCTCAGCCTGTATGGGCACACCTTTCTTTCAGCATTCTCTACCTGGTATATCTGTTTGGAATTTATTATTAAAGTTATATCTTGAGGCCGTTGTATCCAAGGGCTGCCCCATCAAGTCACCTTTAGCTCCTCGATAAATTTTCACACACAGGCTTATGTGTTGTTAACTCTGAAGTAGACTCTGCGTTGCAGATCTGACTTCGTCCTGTATGAAAACTTTTGGTGATGGTAGATTCAATAGGACCTCCATCGCAATTGTGGGAGGCCTTTGTAATAAACAGGGAAGCTACTGAACAGTATTATAGCTCCCACTTGCAGTGCCTGTCCTCGACACTACTGATCCTGAAGCTGTGATTGATCAAACAACCGTTGTGTATAGCCTTTGGGTGGAATCCTACTTTTTTCCACACATTCTTCTGCATCTGCCGAGGGCAATGGTAGCTTTATGTGTGGTCTTCTGAAAGTGAGTGTTCCATGAAAGCCGTTAATCAAGATGCTTTGTTTCTTTGGCAAATGTTTCTTTCTGAGCATTAGCTTTCTCTCTTTTATGCATTAACTATCAACTATATTTAATGCTGTTTGAATTATTTCCGATACCACCACAGCAAAATTTCCCCTGACCAAAATAACTATCTTATCTGCGTATCTAAGAAAGTTTGTTGTTGAATATTCCATGAGCTACTATAAAGTTACCCTTTTTTTCCGAGCCGAGATGGGAAACTCATGTTCGAATGGGTCCAGGACCCAAACAGTGTTGGACTCATCCCCAAGGAGATGCCTACCAACCAAACCCACCTCAAACTCGCCGTTACCCCCGCCTCGGAATCACTACCCTAGCATACTTCGAGACGGGTGGCGGTCCCTCGCACACTCTCCGCTCACATCGTCGTCTTCTCCCTAACTTCCACTCCCACCTCTCATGCCATATCGAGTCGTTCTCTCCCCCTGACCATGCTTTCTACTACGCCACTTACCTCCATCCATTCCTCCTCCCCCCTCAACAGTATCTCCACCATATTCTCCCAATACACCGCCTCGCCTAGTTTCCTCTCCAACTTCTTCAGCACTTCCTCGTTCCTCCAGCATCTGAACTCATGCCCCACATCATCCTCCACTCCACACCTCTCGCACACTCCAGTCTCTATTTTTCCAATCATGTGGAGGTAGCCTACTCTCGACCCATGTCCAGTGAACACCTATGTCAAGAAGTAGTTCACCTCCCCGAATTTCCGATCCATCCAATCTCTCCTATTCCCAATCGCTCCTTTTAGCGCGCCCTCATACTCCTCCCACCTATAAAGTTACCCATAGTAGAGGTCATAATCATCCTCCACTCCACACCTCTCGCACACTCCAGTCTCTCTTTTTCCAATCTTGTGGAGGTACCCTACTCTCGACCCATGTCCAGTGACACCTATGTCAAGAACTAGATCACCTCCCCGAATTTCCGATCCATCCAATCTCTCCTATTCCCAATCGCTCCTTTTAGCGCGCCCTCATACTCCTCCCACCTATTAAGTTACCCATAGTAGAGGTCATAACACTACTCCTTGTAGACATCCTACCCCTGTACTTTCCTTGATAGTGCCTTGTACTAAAGTGGATTTTATTATCCTTTCCTCTGGAGTTGCCTTTATCCATTGAAATATTGTTGCAAGTGTGTGTTCTTTGTCCAGTTTTCGGGAGATTTTCACGTTTTTGTTGATATTGACTATAAATGTATAACAAATCAAGTAAACTGGAACATCAAGAAAAGTTTACTTTAATTAATAAAACTAATTAGCATGTTAACAACGTCAAGTTTTCCATCTTCGTTACAAAATTTCGTAGGTAATCTTGCAAGTAAATACAGTTGCTATAATACTCCCGAAGTTTTGTAACTTTGGGAGAATTATGTCACCGTCCCCACTCCGGAACCGACAAAATTACGAACATATATACGCGTTAACTTAAATTGTTCGGAGCTCACAACTATCTCTAACCATATCGAAACTTTTAAATCTGATACAGACCCTAAATGCCAAAACTTAATATCTTGCAATTTGGGGTTATTTGCACTGTTGCATGTTCTTCTCCAAATAAAAGAAAATACAGCTACACGTTAAGCAATATCGGCAAATCATACAACGTAAGTAATTTTCTGCTCGTAGAAAAGCTGCTTGTCTGAAGGTTATATCCCTAACGTTTCCTGAAATATCCTGCTTCAACTGCTGTTTTAAGATTTTCTATGTAGAAACAGGCGTAAGCCAAGACCTATGATGTTCTTCAAAGATATTAAAATGAGTATCAATAATTAGGGATAGTTGCTACTCGACTACTTGAAAAAATGATTGAATTCATATTGAATTATGGAAAAAATACCTAAAGAGATGTAAGGGTAAGTCCGGTATAGATGGCCATAGTTTTTCTAACGGTACAAAATGCACACAAATTAAAATTCAACAAACCATACATTTTCATGAGAAGGAAGCTTCAACATAGGATCAAAATATACAGGGTGCTTATTTAAAAATTAAGGAAATTTGAATTTGAAAACAACTTTTTTCTAAACCGAATAACACATTAATTTTTTGAATAAACTGCAACAAATTATACAATTTTGGCGAGAGGAGGATTTCAGGTTTCATAATAGAACCAACAAATATATAGGGTGTTCCATTTAAAAATTGCAGAAGCTTAAATGTTTGAAGCTTGCTTCTTATAGCACGACTTAAGACTTTTGGGAAGCCTAGTGAACTCGAGAAACGTGTGATGTTACGAAAAAGCGTTCGTCACGCGATGACTCATCCTTCGTCTCTTTCTCGGCCGCCCGTTGCGCTAACTCTCCCCTCTCTTCCTCTCTATCTCAGCCACCTTCTTCTTCTCTCTTCCGTAGGCTATACAGCAGCACGCCTCTCTCTCTCTCTCTCTCTCTCTCTCTCTCTCTCTCTCTCTCTCTCTCTCTCTCTCTCTCTCTCTCTCTCTCTCTCTCTGTCAAAATTTTGAAAAATTGGTCAATAATTATAAAAGACTGTCAAAAATGGTCAATAATTGTTAAAAATTGTCAAATGTTTTGAAAAATTGTCAATAATTGCCAGAACCTGTCAAAAATGCTCAAAAATTGTTAAAATTTTGAAAAATGATCAAAAATTGTTAAATATTTTGAAAAATTTACAATAAAAGTCAAAATTTTTGACAGTTGTCAAAAATGGTTAATAATTGTCAGAAACTGTCAAAAAAGGTCAATAATTGTTCAAATTTTGAAAAATGGTCGAAAATTGTTAAAATTTTGAAAACATTGACAATTATGAAAAAATGTCAAAAGTGGTCAATAATTGTTGAAAATTGTCAAAATTTTTGAAAAATGGTCAATAATTGTCAGAACCTATCAAAAATGCTCAAAAATTGCCAAAAATGGTCGATAATTGTTAAAATATGGAAAAATAGTCTAAAATGGTCAAAATTTTTGGAAAATTGTCAAAAGTGATCAATAATTGTCAAAATTGGTCAATAATTGTTAGAATTTGAAAAAATGGTCAAAAATTGTCAAAAATTATGAAAAAATGCTCAATAATTGTCAAAAATTGTCAAAATTTTCGAAAAATTGTCAAAAATGGTAAAAATTTTTCAAAATTTTGAAAAAATGGTCAATAATTATAAAAAACTGTCAAAATGGTCAATAATTGTTGAAAATTGTCAAATTCTTTGAAAAATGGTCAACATTTTTGGAAAATTGTCAGAACCTGGTCAATAATTGTTAAAATTTGGAAAAGTGGTCTAAAATGGTCTAAAATGGTCAAAATTTTTGAAAAATTAACAAAAATGATCAATAATTGTCGAAACTATCAAAATTGATCAATAATTGTCAAAAATGGTCAATAATTGTTAAAATTTGGAAAAAGGTCAAAAATTGTCAAAAATTTTGAAAAAATGGTCAATAATTGTCAAAAATTGTCCAAATTTTTGAAAAATGGTCAAAAATTTACGAAAAATGGTCATTCTATTGTGCATAAGAAGCAAGCTTTTTTAATTAAGTTTTTTAAACCAAGTAACTCACTAATTTTCCAATTAAACTCAACAAATTATACAATTTTTGAAAGAGAAGGAGTTCAGTATTCACATAGAACCAAAATTGACAAAATTATAATTTTGAAAGACTTTTTTTTTAAAGCCAATTTCTCACTCATTTTTCGATAGAAATTCAAGGAATCATACTTTTTCGGAATCAAAATATACAGGGTGCTTATTTAAAAAATTAAGGAAATTTGAATTTGAAAAGAACTTTTTTCTAAGCCAAATAACACATTAATTTTTCAAATAAACTGCAAGAAATTATACAATTTTGGTGAGTGGAGGAATTCAGCTTTCACATAGAACCAAAATATATAGGGTGTTCCTTTAAGAAATTGACGAAATTTAATTTTTTTTAAAGCAAGTAACTCACTAATTTTTCAATTAAACTCAACATATTATACAATTTTTGAAAGAGAAGGAGTTCAGCTTTCACATAGAGCCAAAATATACAGGGTGTTGCTTCAAAAACTTGACAAAGTCTTTTTTTTTAAACCAAATTACACTCTCATTTTTCGATAGAAATTTAAGGAAAAAAAAGGTTGAGCTTTCACAGGGTGTGTTCAAAGACATAATAGTACTAGTATAACATAATTTTGTCAATTCTAGAGGAAAACAAGGTATAAACTTAAAAAAAAAAGTGTTTTTTGCCTTTTTTTCACACATTTGACAGAAGTCGCCCTAAGACGTACAGTCTACCTTCCTTTTTGTCTGTGTATAGTCTTCCCCACACCCGACGCACAAATTGTCACCAAAATACTCGGTTTCACTTTCGTCATTTTCTAAAATTACTTCTTCATCTTCTTCACTGCTTGAAAACTCCTTCTTTCTTCTCTTTATTGTCTTGAATACCTTTTTATCTTTCTTTGCAGCCTTTTTGTCTTCAGCCTTTTTTTCTTTCTCTTGGGCCTCTCTCTCTTTTTCTTTGCGTTTGTTCAGATGTTCCGGAGAAGTTAAAATAGTCGCTACTTGCTTAGCTCGATTTCTAACTGCATTTATTTTTTCTGGAGCAGATGGTGACAAGTCGGACAATATTTTCGAGGGGTTATTTTGTTATTTATGGTTTTAGAAGTTGATAGCTGTACTTTCAAGTTACCGTTTTTGCCGGAGAACGGATTTTTAGTTTAATTTTTTCAAGAAGTTCATATTTTATGTTTAGAATAAATACTCATTTTATTTTTTCAATTCAATTTATTAATGGAATGGATCTTTAGTTTTTTATACCCAATAACTTTATTATTTTTATCTCAAGAAGAAATGTTTTATTTTCAAGTTACAATGGCTAAAATAATATCCTACTGTAGTTAGAAATTAATTGTCAGCTTGGTCAGAAACGATCAAGTTGACAAAAATGAATTTTAAGATGTACAGGTTACGTAATAACGACTATATTTTTTTATTTCTTCAACAACCTCACTCCTTCCATGTTGGGAAAGTACTGAACCACAGTGAACCTGTGAACCTACTCACAGAGTGGGGAAAGTCAGTCTCTGCTGCAGCGTTGCCAGTTTAGAATGTTTGGTACTAAATAACTTATTCTGCATTTGACTTTTAACACCGAATAACGATGTATTTAGTGGGAGAAAATCGAGATTGGTAATATTATTGACTTTTGAAAAATAAGTGAGATCAACACAAATAAGAATAAAATAATGGAGTTCAAGAAAAAATATTTGGACAAATTACAATTTGCAATAAATAAAATCCGTACACTGCTTTCGATTTAACAATTATTGGTATTTAACATTGTTGCCGCTTGAAATGCCGTTGAAAATTCTAAAACAACGATAGACAAAAATTAGGAATAATTTTTACATTTGGCAACACAACAGTTAAAATAAATAGGAGGGGACTGAATACACGCCCAACTGTTTTGGTAGAGGGGACTGATAGCTGGGCTAACAAGTCTTCTCTCTCTTTCACGTAGTTTTGCTCATATTTTGTTTGTCGTACTTGTATAAGTCGCATTGCAAGAAAGAGGGGTTCGTTTTATATAAATTAAATTTCAATCCTGTCGATACTTTATTAAAATTCAGAACATGATTTCATACTATCCGATACTCATATAAATTGTAATTTTGAGGGTTCGATAGCAATTACGGATAATCTCATTTGCGGAAAATAGAAAATAATCATACGTTTGGGAAATGGAAGATCTGAAAACCTAACATATTGCGAACAAGGATCTAATATAAACAGTAATAAAATTCTGATTCCTTCCAGCTGCTAAGATTGTAGTTACAGACATAAAAAATATATAAATAAAATTGTGATTTTTTTTATTAAAAAACACAGATGAAGGAACCCAGCTCAATTTTCAATCAATAAATCTCTACAGTTTACATTTATTTGCGTACAAATTGCGTAAAATTATCAAAACTACCCAATTATTCCTAACAGATATATCTATTTTATTTCTAAAACATTTCTCAATACTCACGTCTATACTAAACAACAAATTTGTGCTGACTCAGAATGGCTTATAACAAGACGCAGCCCTTCATTCCGAATAATGATATATCAGAAAATAACAAGAAACTCAGCTTCTGGAAGAATTTTTCAAATTGAACTTCAACAAAAAGTGAGATGAATTACTTTTCGTACATCAAATAATTTAACTCGTGTCTAATAATAGAAAAGGTTAATTAATAGTAAAAGCAAACGACAAAATCTTCAATGGGGCCCAAACAAATCAAGACAACTGAACTTCTAATTATGAAAATTGTTTAATTTCTTAGTTTAACAGTTTTCCATTTCGATCTGTATTATGCTAATAATAGGACTACAAGCAATTAACGTTGGAAAAATGCTTTAAGTTCCTTCAACTCTCAAATGATTATGCACGATTCCCTAGGCCATATAATATGAAGTTAGACACGATGAAGTATTTAGTTAGGTTGAGATATATGCAGCACTGTTCCCTAAAGTACATGGAAATGAACAAGGCTTTAATTATTTGTGGAATTTGTATTGAGAGATGTACCTAATCAGTTACTGTCTCTTATTTATCATCGAGTGTTACCAAATTTTTGAGCACACAAATCACCATTAATTGCTAGTGAATATTTAAAATGACGGTTTCAATAAAATCCAGAAAATAAGTAATCAGTAGTAGTTTCTTGTACTGTAGGCTTTTTCGATGTTCTGTCAGATTATATAAAATAATCAATAAACTTTCATTAACACGTTCTCGACGATGTGCGCCACCGGTGGCCCCCCAAACGAGCTATCCTTACAGACGATGGGAACCATCGATGGCCACTGATCAATATAAGTTTAGACTCATATAAAATTTCACGCGTCAAAGATATTTGGGCAACGGCTATAGGAATAGTACATGTTGCTTAGGGTACCACCGAAAAAACATACAGATGCATAAAAATATATGTTTATTTTTTTAAAGCATTTCAAAACATGGTAATACAAAAGTAAATGAACATGAATAAGTATGTATACCTAACTACGAACTAAAAGAACATAAATCTAAATAACAACATAGGTACTCATAAAAAAAGTTTAGGCTCAAAACAAAAGCATCAGTCTGAAGATAAAAAGAAATGACCATGAATAAGTAAGTATACCTAACTATGTACTAAAAGAACAGAAATCTAACAACACACAAATAAATAAAGTAAAAAAACATCACTAAAAATGTATTTTAGTTTTTATTTATGAAGTTCGTTGAAACACTCTAAACAATAGGTTGGGTTTGAGGGACAATCTACACAATATGTATTGACTCTTTTAGTTTTTAGTTTTGCTTCCTTTAGTCCCCGTTCATTTTTTATTTTTTCATAACAGCCAGTGCACCTTTTCTTGTATTTCTGACTATGCCTTCATATTTCATCATTTTATGTGCACTTTTTTTAATTTTTTCTTGGGTGGTTCAGTATCATTTTGAGATGAGTTATTGTCATCAACTTCTTCGCCAGTTTCTATAAGTCCCATTATAATCATATCTGTGATTTGTTATATGTCAAGCTTTTTCCTTGGGTTTCCGAAGTTGTATAATGACTAAGTGTTTACCGCAGCTTCGCAAAATACCTATCGATACCACTTGATTGTCTTCCGTAGTGAAGTATAATAGGATGACATCTGATCTGTCATGTCAACACCTTTCTTTGCTCTATTATAATAATCACTGGTGACGGTTTTAGTATTTCTTCTCCTTTTCTATTTTTAAGCCCAGTTGGTATTAGCTTGTTACTGTGCGATGGTACTTGGCGCTTATCCATCCACTTTATAACTCCATCTTCGTTTTGTTCACCGTATATGTATTTCATCTTTTTCTAGTTTTTTTAAAGTAACCGACTTTGGATTTCTTTCACGATTCGTTCTTAGCGTACCGCACACATATGTCTTTTTGTCCAGATGATCCTTAGAGAGTTGAACGCTTCCATAAAAATTATCGTCCGCCCTTCACCAAGCAGTTTCTTCATCAACTGGAAAATATCGTAGCTGTGGCCATGGTTGATTAGAGTTTCATTTATCTCGTTCTTGCCAACATATACACGCAATTCGTATGTGAAAGAAAGCATCTGGTGTACATATTTTATATAATTTAATGCCGTACTTATGTGATTTGGCAGGTACTGTCGGAAAACCAGTCTTCCTCTCCAAGGCACCATGCTTTCGTCAATGACTAGGTTTTCGCCAGATACTAGGGTGGTTTGGAATTGGTCATGTGTTTGTATCCCGGTATTTTGTGCTGAGTATTGGAAACGGATTGGTAAATCAGTACATGGGCCCCATGTCTCCTGATTGACTGCTTGGTTCATTGAGATCATCATCTAATGCCAGATCAGTTTCTTGGTCTTCTTGTTCATTTTCATATTCTACATCAGAATGTACCTCAGCGTCAGACTCATTATCTTCATCATCAGAAGCAACATATGAGGACCCTGAGTCCGCAAACGGGTCTGATTCATCTGAAGGCCAAGCGTGTTTATCCGTCAAGATTACTCGAGGTTTTTTGGTGCGGGACGTCTGACTGGCGAGATGTCGACGGCTGGCAGTTAATATATAAAGAAGTTGGGTTTTTATTTGGTGCTCCAGATTGTTTCGTAGAAATATATATTTCTTGCAGAGAAGCATCTATTTCTGCAAAAAGTGGGACAATCGAATGTTCGTCAACCTCGACTTCTGGTTGTTTTCCTGGGGAAAGGGAGCCTGTGTGCAGAGTGGCATCTATTTCTGCAGAAGGTGAATCAACCAGAAGTTTGTCAGTCCCAATTTCTGGTTGTGCGTCTGGGAAAATGGGATCCACGTGCTAACAACGGTGTGTCCGGCTCAGTTTCATTTGCTGGTGGGAGGCGAGCGGTGTTCTGCGCTAATTTTAAAATTTTCTTTCTTCTCGGCTTTATTATTATTATTTATACATTAATCTGAAACAAAAAATATTCTGCTTTATGTTGTTTACAAATTCCAACCGATTTTACATGGTGCCTGACGCCCCCAATGAATATTTTTTCGTTGTTGGCGTCGGGTACCACCGGTGGTGCACATCGAAAATGGAATCAAACTACAAAAAAAGCTCATATTTACTGTTCAAAATCACTTTATTTATACAAAAAAACACAAATTAACAAAAATGAGACAGAAAATTTTCGTCCTGAGTATATCTGCATACAACCAGACCATCGTCGCGAACGTGTTAAGTACTTTGATTGATTGATTTTAATCAGTACAGGTTTGGTTTATTTTGCCAGTTGTCTTCAAGTTTGACAGTCTTCTTACAAGATTCTTCTTGAAGAAATAATCTCTTGTACGCGCTGGACTCAGAAAATTGAGTCTCCAGTGATTCGGTGCTTCGCAGGCGAAGATTATGTGTGAGGCTGTTTCCTCATTTTCCAAGCAAAACCGAGAAATATGCTCATCCCTGTCACTGTTTCATTGCCCACAATACTTTAATGTCCCAGGATCCACTGAAGTGCTACCCCATTGTGGTTTGTCAATGTTGAAAGCTTATGTTAACCTACATATTTCTTAATGATGAAGTGAGCTGTAGTATAGTTCCAACCAAATCAGGTTTATTCTGCAATCTACTGCTATTCTTTTCATTCCAGTTCCGCCCTGAAGGTATTATGTCCAATCCCGCAGAACGGTTCAGAACCTACAAATAGAGTAACATTTGCCTTCCTGGCTATCTCATCAACTACTTCATTCCCTCCACTCCTAGCTGTTAGCCAGTTCCAAACCATCTTCGAGCTAATACAATACGTGCTTAACGTCTTGAGGGGTGCTTTGCTCTCTAAGAAAATCGCCAAATTCTGCTTACGATAGATCGTATCCAAATTGTATTGTATACATCTTTCTACCGTGTGAAACCTTTTAATTGTTAGGTCCTGTCATTTCGAAGGGTTGCTCCCTCTATCACTAGGTGAAGTGGTTTGAGATCTAGTGGCAGCGGTTAGACATAATCTCATACTACTTATTTCCTGAGGAAAGTCTCAGTTCCTCCAATCCGTGGGCTGCAGTTTGAGTGAACCCTTTTCCTCTTTCCAGTTAACTCCCAGGTGTTGTTTCCTGTGATTCTATAGTACCTTGCTTCCGCAAGAATGTGAATGATAATGTTCTTCCTCCACTTGTTTGAGCTTTTTGAGGAGATGACACTGTCCTGTTAGAACTGCTGTCAAAACTCTTAGTATAGTATTATGCATTCTTTTGATGCCACCTGGTCATAGTTTCCTATATCTATTCCAGTGTATTCTAGATCCCTCAGTATCTAGGCATTCCCATACTATTTTAGAATTTTAATATAACTTCTAACTTCATCTTGTAAGCTTACGAGTAAATTTATTTACCTTTTTCACCTATTGTATTACGAACCCGTAAATTTTGCTTCGAATCAGGAAAGTGTCGATTTTTATTGAAAAACTTCTCAGAGTTATAAAATTTTTATTTGTTGGATATCTCATCGAAAATATTCTATGACTATCGATTATCGCTTTCTCCGTGTACGTACAACAGTAAATTACACGATTCTTCCAAAAACTTATTTCCTATTAATATCCCTCACGATATCCTCAAAAAAATCTAGTCACTTTAGGGTAGATGTTTATGGTTTCAAGCACATAAGTGGTAATCTTTGTATAATGAAATAAGTTCATTGTTTCCGTTGTTGTACTTGATGAACATGGTGAAAATAATTGTCCTTTCACTTCCTATGGGAGACATCGCAATATCACCAGACCCTCTCCAAAGGAATCTTCCTTTACCGCCTAAACCACAGATGCGAAACATCAAACCGAAATTCATTCACAAAATTTTAACTGTTTCGTTAATTTTGTCCATAAAATATCATAAATATATCAGGCTTTCTTGGAATACACATGGTTATTGGTCCAATCAACAAGGTTTTAGGAAAGGTAGGTCTACGATAAATAATCTATTCACATATTAACCCGGTCTATAGATAAATGCTGCGAACATAACATAGACCTCCTTTCCTATTTCTCGACTCCAAACAAACTTTCTACAATTTAATCAGAAGCAAACTTAGTGGAGAAATGCAACCATGAATATTCCAGCAAAATTAATTAGGCTCGTTTCGAAGACAATGAAAGAATCGGTGGCAGAGGTGACGATATCTGAAGGTAATACAAATAACTTTAACATCGAATCTGGAATAAGTCAAGGAGAAACATGCCTTCAACTTTATTCAATATATGCTTGGAAGTTGTAATTCAGGACCCTGGGTGAAGGGTACAATAATAAATAAATCCGTACAGTTTATTGCATATGTAAACTTTATTGCTATATAGTCTGTTTGAAAGAGACAGAGAGTAATAAAACATAGTTTAACATGGAAAACCCTTACCGGGTGGGCAACTAAAACTCCAGAATTTTTAAACGATTTAAGGTAAACCGGAATAAGTGGAACCGCGATGTTCAATAGTTGAGTTATAAATCACTGTAAAAATGTAAATTCTCAATTTTTCTATATTTAATAATTAATATGTAACTGATGATAGCATATTCAAGCCGTTTGTTGAATAATTTTGGTCCAGGATCACAAACTATGATAAAGGAGAAGTAGGTTCCACTTGTCCTAATATTCGGGGTAATTGGAACCTACTGCTTGTTTCAGCTTTAGAAAGTATTTAAATAGATCCGGGGTTAGTGTATTCAGGAAGTAGCGATTTATTCTGTAAACAAATACATTTGCCAAAATATAAAACGCATTTATAACATTAAGAATGGATTTAAACGTCGAATTGGAAATATGCTCTTAGCTCTTATCCTCAACATCTGGCCAGTGTAATGTTGAAGTTGATGCAATCCGTCGGGCGAATTTCAATTCAGTCATTTGTGCAACGTGCATTAAAGTTTTTTTCCTGGGTCAAAATTTAGCAATTATCCAGTCACCCAGTTGTAAAGCCAACACATCACTGCTAATAATCGTTATAAAGTCATTTTCTTTTGTCATTTCGGTTTGTTCATCTCCTATATCGTACTCATCCGATACATTTATCAAATCTCCAAGACTCTCTTCATCACTCGTGTCAACGTCTGAAACGGTCTTTTTACGTTTTTTTTTGCTGGTTTCTTAGTTTTCGTGTTATCTTTGAAACTACCTTCATCGCTAATTTCTTGATGTTTTTTCTCGTGTTTCCTACCTTTCATGTCATTGTCTTTTAGCTTCTGGAGTGCATCTAACGATGTTATGACCTCATCCCCACCGCATATTCGTTTCTTTTGGTCTGCAGCTTTTGAGATTATTTTACTTGCTCCAAGAGTAGTTATTCAAATGTTCTCTTTCGAGCATTTACCGCTAGAGCCGTGAGGATATTGTCTAAAGCAGAAGGCAATACCACTGCCTCAGATTCTTCAGGAATATAAAAATTAAGTAGGCCATCTGAAGTTGAGCAGGTAATTGGTGGCTGTTGATCATCTGCTCTTGATGCTGAAGGCTAAAGCTCTGAAATTGGCTGTGGAGTCTGGACCAAATATTGAGCAAATCTTTCTTTTTCTAGATGAGCAAGCCACCTTTAATAAGCTGCTGGGTTAAAGTTTTCTACTGAAACAACTGTGTTGGAAAAGGGGAAATCCATACTGAATAATAACTGGATTCAATTTCGACCAAATTCTTATAGCCATAGTTTTTTCTTTGCCATTTGATCACTCAAGTCCATGGGCTGTAGAACGTGAGTAGTATGAGGGGGCAGCTTGAAGATAACTGTATTCTCTTCTCTAGCTATCTCAATTATTGCAATACTGATATGCAAAACGTGTCCGTCCTAGATTAAAATGGCTGACCTTTCAGAAGGAATATTCTTCAAAAAGTTGTTCATAAATAAGCTCTGAAACGTCCATCCACCCATTTTTGGTGGCTGCATATGTTGTTCTAGGATATTCTTCAGCTTTGGGTCGGAGCCAGGAGTCCCACAAGTTTTTGCCTTTGAAAACTATCAAGGGGGGTAGTTTCTCCCCTGCAGCATTGCCTCCCATCAAAACAGTAATGTTTTATCTCCCACAGCCCTGTGAGCAGCAGTACTCTTTTTTCCAACAACTTTTATTCTGCTGGGGTCCAAAAAAAAACTGGTCTCATCTACATGCCATAGACGATTTGAAGGAATATCATGAGAAACATCTTTAAGAAGACTAGAATAATCAGAAATACTAAATGGGTCGATGCTCCTTTTTCGCTCGACTTCAACACTTTGAGGTTTTTTCTGGCTTAAAGTTTTTCACAGCTTCACTTATTTTCAGTTCTTCCTCATAAGGGAGTGCAGTTGGCCTGCCATTGGTCTTACTCTTGATTCCTCTTTGTCCTTTTACTCGCTTGAATAAAGTAGGTTTCGGTATCTTGAACACTTTCGCAGCCCTGTACAACGTTGGGTCACCACTTCTTACGGCTTCTATTGCGTTGTCCAGATCCTCTTTAGAATAATATGACTTTCTTGCGCTTGTAATGGCGAACCATTTCTGCAATAAAAAAACTCAACATAAGTGAAAATGAAATAAAAACCCAATATTAGAAATATGGGGAAAGTGGAACCTACAGTAGGTTCCACTTCCCCTCAGTGGGATTTTTAAGGGGTAAGGGGAACCTATGCTAATTTACCAATTATAACATCAATATAAGTTTCGTACATATTAGAAGCTCTAAAAGTATCAATTATCTAATACTTACCATAAAATTCTGGCCCATTTATTCCATTAAATAGTCTAATTTCCACATTTGTTGCTCTTCTTTGATTACATGTTCTATGCATTTTAGCCATCTCTCTGCATTAACTTGTTCCAGAGCTTTTTCAAAATGTGCACGGACATCTTTCATTTTTCCTTGCCATCCAATCCTATCACCTGAGCCCACATTAACTCTTTAGGGTTTAGCTCGCAATGGTAAGGAGGAAGTCAAAGTATTATAATATTCCGTTTTTTTGCCATTTCGTCAATAGTATATCTTGGGAAACGATCTTTATGTATAATTTACAATTGCCAGGAGATCTTTTTTCAACATATCCTCTTTAATAGAATTTCTTTATCCAAAAGCCACTGAATAATATCTGCTTTTTTCCAAGCGGTGGTAGGCAATTTCTCTCATCTTCTTGAAGGATAAGGAGCGTTGTCCAAAACAATTACCGAGTTGGGCGGAATTAGAGCAGCCGAAGGAAGTGAAGAAACCTCAGTACGCTTGCGGGCATTTAATAGAGCTTTCTTTCATCACAAGAAGCTCCCGTCAACAGGGAACGTGAGCTACCCTCGAATTCAAAATTGGACTAACGATATATATGGGCGTGTAGGGAAAATTTTTTTGAAAACAAAGTCAGGACATGGATTTTTACGCCCCCCAACGTAAACCTGCAATATTGAAACCCCGAAATGAAATTCGTACAAGTTTTTCAGCTGTCAAAAAAAATACGCCTCCCCTACCGCGTCCCCCCGATCAGAGATCTAGGGACCCGGCGGTACAAGCTTTTTTATTATTTGAGCTTGAGTTGAAACAAAAACCATTTGATTCGTAAAAATCGTACGAGTCTATAGAACCCATAAAAAAGGGGGGTCAACCTGAAAATATATATATAGTCAAAAATATGTGAGACTCGAAAATTTTTTTAATAACCCCAGGTGGAAGAGGATATCGAACTCTCTTTGTCCCTAAATTTTCACCCCCTACCCCCCCTTTTTTTGGGGTACAAGACCCGCCAAATTATCAACTCGGAAAGATAATATTCGGGGAATCTTCCTCATTTGGGGTGCTTATAATGCAAAAAAATTTTATTCGAAATTGACCCCCCTTAAAAATCCCCCAAGTGTGGCCTCGAATTGATGTTGGAAACCGCGTATGATGTTTTTAGGCATCGTTTAGGAAGGTATATTACGAAATTGGTGAAAATAGTGTCCTAACCTCAAAATTTGGCGCCCTCTATATCGACTTTTAATTTTTTTTTAAATCAATTCCCATAGATTCGAACCCGCAAATTTTCGTGGGCATAATGAAAATTTTCTAAAAAAATATTTTTTTTAAATAAACGTTTTTCAATTTTTCTCGAATTTTTAATAGTATTACCTATATGCTTATATACTCTATATGTAGGTCTCGACGACTACTTCAATTATGAATTTAGGTATTTCTCTATATTTTCATGAATAAAAAAGTTACTGTTATATTTTCGTATATAATTCCAGTGGCAGCGCCGATGGGAAAAAATCATTATTTTTTCCGAAATCCTCTTCACTTTTTATACATGGATCCACCATTGGAAATTCTAACAAAAAATTATTTATATATATTACCCCCCTTCCCTCCAAGTACCCCCAAATATTTTTTTAATCTTCTCTAATAGGCCAAACATAATCATTTTTGATCCTCTATATAAACTCTCTCTTGTAAAATTTCGAGTTTTTTTTCCTTCCCCTTCAAAAATCCAGCTCAAGTTGCTCGTTATGTATAAGTATCGGCATAGGGGGGTAAAATTTTGCCCAATCCTAAATTTCGTACGAATTTCACCAAATTTGGTATGGGGGACCTTTTTAGGCCCCCGAAAACGATGGGAATAATTCCCGTTCTTCAAAATCAATTTTTCCCATAAAAATGAATTTTCAAAATTTTTATCGGGACCATCGAGGGAGGGTAAAAAAAAATTTCACCCGATTTTGATGAAATTTTAGGAAGGGGTGTTTTCGAGGTCGAGGATTCCAAAAATTTCATCAGTTGCGACCGAAAATTTTTTTAACATGTCATTATTCCCAAAAAACTGTCAAAATTCGACTTTTCATTGGACCAAAAAATAATAAATATAACTCGATTTTTTTTAAATTTTGGAAAATAATAGTTCAAGTAATTATCTTTCAAACCATGTATAAAAAGGTATAAGTAAAATTACGAAGACGTAAATATACAAAGCCTCCATTAAACATATAGCTGCATAAGGAAATGCTTAGCACAAAAAGACGAAAATAAAAAAATAATTCTGAGAAAGATATTGGATATTGGATTCAAGCCAATGAGGATAGACCACTAAGTGGAGACCAGCAGAAAGCAGACTGAGGAGCAGACCAAAAACAAGATCGAACGTTACTGATTTAGGAGTGATTGAAATACAGGACTGCACTGAAATGATCAACGATAGGAAGATATTGAAATTAATAGCGGGAAAAAACAAAAACAAGCTAGTGAATATAAAACTATAGAAAGGAAAAAAAGAGCGATTCACTCGAATTAGAAATTAGAGAGAATACTTGCTCCCATAAATAGGTACTGAATAAATATCGAGATCAGCAATTATTTACTTTTGATGGGATTCTTCTTTCTCTAACCCTGTAGTGAATTCCATAAAATTGCTCGTCAATTATTTCCGTTTCGTTCCCTTATCTCTAACACAACCTTATCTGTGTATAACTGTCGTCGACGCGTTTCCTCTTTTATAATAAATTACCACCAATTTTTGTCCCTTCCATTAGCCATAGCTCGCATACCAGTCGACAGTTATGATATGAATAGCGAAGAATTTTGAAAGGGTTAATTAAGTGCTAAAGGCGGGTGTCGAATCAAAGGGTCTCGGTCACGATTTATATATTAACGCAGATTAAGATGAGAAGGTGAAATAGAATTTGGGAATCTGAAATAACTCCATTAACCTCGACGAAGGAATTTAATCTTGTGTGCTATTGAAATTTGTAACAGTGGCCACTACAAATTTCAATATTTAAACCATCATTAATGATAGTATGATTTAATTATAGTGCAGCATATATCTTTAGACCAACTTAGCTGTACCAATAATTTATCATTCAAAAAGATAGTCGAAATATTTTTTTTTCGAAAAGTTGGCACAACTGTCCTCTATATGACACACAAACAATGGCTGACCACCATTCGTTTACCGTGCTCTATTTTGTCAGTTTATCTCAAGTAAGAACAAAGAATTTGTCTAAAATTTTGCATTGCACTATATAAATTAAAAGTTTTTCATTATATCTTCACTAGTTTGATAAAGCTACTGTGTAGCGAAACGCGTCACTAATTTTAAATTGAACTTTAGTTCAAATTATAATGGAGATTTAAGCAAATTAAATTGTTTTATTTCATCATTCAGTATGGATCTTCATCAAGTAAAAGCCTAATCTATTCAAATGGAATTTCTTATACCGAAGCGCTGAAAATGTTACATAAGACTATTGGTGAATCGATTTACCAAAAACACAAGCGAATGAGTTATACAGTGTATTTAAAAGCGGAAGAGGTGTGGTGGAAGATTTGCCCCAACCTGGCCAGCCATCAACGTCTTCGCCAACATAACTTCGATAAAATGAAGAAAATTATGACTGCAAATCGTCGTATAAGTAGAGAGGTAACCGCTGAAATTTTTTACCCAGGAATCAATTCGTTTCACACAATATTTTTGGAGATTGAAACGTCAAACGTCAAAACTCGCCTTAATCTCCATAACTATTGTAGTTACGATGACCATGAAGCTCTAACTTCATCCTTTCAGGTGAAAAATATAATTTTTTTAGAATACTTGTCAAATTATCTAAAATTATATGTTAAAGTATTGCTGGTAATATAAAATTCCGTCAAGTGAGAGTAGAGTGTCATCAAGCCACAAAGAGGCATAAATATAACATACAACTACGATGAGGAGCCCGGCCGCGACTAGATCGATCGCACTTAAGGGTGCGGATAAAAGGAACACTAGGGAGGGATTGGCCCTTTAAAAGATTCACAAAATCGTTTTGGTGTGCTATTCAAACAGATCCTAAAATAATATTAAGCAGTTTCGAATAAACTAAGTAAATCCCTTTACACTGTTTATCAATTGAAAAGTGAAGTAAGTAACAAATATTATAAAAATAAATTTTTGTCGCTCTAATATTTGCAAAGGAGAAAAGAAGGTTATTCTGTTGGTATAATTATTCATGATGAAAATTGCTCCACGATGTTTGCACGCATATACTCTGTACAAAATGAATGTTATTCCTGCAAAAAATGAAGGTTTCAAAGGAGAACTTTACCTTTTTAAAACACAATTTGAACTAACTTGACAGTTTCAATGACAAAAGTCATTCTTAAACGAAAAAACTACTCCCAGCAGCTACAAGTCAATTCATGGCAAATCTTAAGTATTCACCTTTATAAAACCGTTTTGTCGTACCTCTGGCAACTTTTAGTGGATAACGAGGAAATATTGCATAAACGATAAAAACCACCAAATACAATCGAACGATATCCAAAATGATATATCTCGTTTCAAAATAGTTTTTTGTCCACTGTAGCTCTTCACATTAACATCATATCTTCTTTTTCATCATCATTCAACAACGCGTTAACAATAAGCAACATCCCTCTACAGCAATGAACACATTCGCACTTTCAATCACATCAAATAACTCGTCTTCTGTTACGTATTGTTTGATATTGTTACTATTTGCCAATATCTTTCAAAGTTTGCCTCTGAAAACCAAAAAGACTGGGACAATTTCATTGCTCTATTTCTGCTAGCCTATAGAATCAACGAATCAACCGGTTACAGTCCATCTATGCTAGTCACTAGCAGAGAAATGAAGCTTCTCCACGATCTGTTCGGAAGACTTCCTCCTGGTGAAGAAGCAGAAGAACGTACACCTCCTATGTACATAGTAATCTTGAAAGAAAAATTTTAAAGGGTCCACAATTTTGCTCGTGAACGTTTTAAGCTCTGCAACGATAAGGTGAAGACAAGACTCGTCGTGCATTCAACAAACACCAGTTTCTCGAGTTTCTCTTCAATCCCAAGCGCAGAAAAGGTTTGTGCCAAAAACTGCAACGAAACTGGGAAGGCCCCTACACTAGTCTACCGCATCCAATTGTCCGCGAGGAGTAAGCCCAAGGTGGCCATGTCGAGAGGTTAGCCCCTTACTGCGGGCCCGATCCATCCTGTTGGCTTCAACCAGACCCCAGCAGTCAGATTATTACGTCGGACCTGTAGAGGTCCATAGATAAAAAGAAGAAGACATACATCTAGAATCATCTAGAACTGTCATCGGAAAGTCGAGAACTATCTGGAACAGGTGAAAAGTATAAAAAGCATAGAGATACTACAGATAGAGGCAACAATCCAGCTCGGAACTCGTCAGCGTATAAGATAGAGATAGAAAGTCAGAGCTTCAGGCTGTCTTTCTCTAATGGCGCGCGTGCTATAGACGAGAGACAGAGACAGAAAAACCTCTGACGTCTGTCTTTTTCCACTTACACAGCGGCATATGGCTTGTTGCCTCTATCTGTAGTATCTCTATGATAAAAAGCGGGACAATTGACATTAGTGAGTTAGTTTTTGAAGTATTAGAGAGTTGAGGTCTGTGTTCTTATAGTGAGACGTTATTAGTATTTAATTGTTATAGTTAAACTTGTATAAATTAAGTCATAAGGAATAACATTATTAAGGAGTTACAATATTTATTTATGTATAAACCTGTTTAAACATGCAACAATTGCATTATAAATCGATGTTTTATGCTTTTGCTTCATTATTATATTGGACAGCACGTTTCGTAAGTCCCAAATCGAGGTTTAAATAAAAAAAATCGATATTGACTGAATGTTAATAAGCACGTGAAGTCCGCTTCTGTCTTAGAGATGCCTTTATGTTGGCAACCGAATCTTGCAAGGATCGCTTACACCCGGGGCTCAACAACTACGCCATTTTTCGGGAAATTCTTTTTAGGCTTTTCGACTGTGTTATTAGAAAATTGGACATTCGATACGTTGTAAACGAGTCGCCGATTAGATCGAGATTTTTAACATAACGAAAATCTGTTACCAAATAAAATTGTATAATATTTAGGTTTCAAGGTCGTTTTTTCTTTTGTAAAAGTACCGTATTAATACGTTACAAGACCGGAAAGTTGTTTTACAGGTCGAAACAAGCAGCTTGAAGAGACCTGCTAAACTCTGCTATTATTCAATTTAGACATATAGAATCAATTATCTAAATAGCAACTTTTAGGAACGGTTTTCGAATATGTGAGTACGAATAATTGATGTGACTGTTTCAATCTTTAACCGTTATAAATGGGACAAAAAAATTTAAACTGAAATTCCACTCAATTTAATTAAAGTACGTAATTGTTTTGTATAACCGTATTCACGTTCGGAGTGACAAGAAATTTCTTAATTTAATCAATTTAAATATACAGAGGAAGGCTTAGTTTATTTTGCGGTGATGTCGTCGGAGAGATTAACGACTTTTGTTACAAGATTGGTCCATTTAAGCTGAGAAATATGTGGAATTTCACAGGAGAGGCTTACGTTAGGAAGCTGTATTTATTTTTTCATACTGACTAGAAAATATACAATTTTTTGACTATGCGCTGTATAAGCATGTAAATATTTTGTTTTCAATGAGGTTGTAACTTGATGTTTTCTTGGGCGCTAGTAAGTGGCCACTCAAGAATTATGCCGGCATGAGATTTTTCTCAAGGATAGTTCGGCTACACGTTGGGCGCCAATTTGTAACTTGATGCTTGCTTGGGCGCTAGTTAGAGGCCACTCAAGAATTATGCTGGCATGAGACTTTTCTCAAGGATGGTTCGGCCCCACATTGGGCGCCAATTTGTAACTTGATGTTTGCTTGGGCGCTAGTAAGTGGCCACTCAAGAATTATGCCGCAATGAGATTTTTCTCAAGGATGGTTCGGCCTCACGTTGGGCGCCAATTTGAAACTTGATGCTTGCTTGGGCGCTAGTTAGAGGCACTCAAGAATTATGCCGGCATGAGGCTTTTATCAAGGATGGTTCGGCCCCGCGTTGGGCGCCAATTTGTAACTTGATGCTTGCTTGGGCGCTAGTTAGAGGCACTCAAGAATTATGCCGGCGTGAGACTTTTCTCAAGGATGGTTCGGCCCCACGTTGGGAGCCATTTTGTAACTTGATGATTGCTTGGGCGCTAGTTAGAGGCCACTCAAGAATTATGCCGGCATGACACTTTTCTCAAGGATGGTTCGGCCCCACGTTGGGAGCCAATTTGTAACTTGATGTTTGCTTGGGCGCTAGTTAGAGGCCACTCAAGAATTATGCTGGCATGAGACTTTTCTCAAGGATGGTTCGGCCTCACATTGGGCGCCAATTTGTAACTTGATGTTTGCTTGGGCGCTAGTTAGAGGCCACTCAAGAATTATGCCGGCATGAGATTTTTCTCAAGACTGGGTCGGCCCCACGTTGGGCGCCAATTTGTAACTTGATGCTTGCTTGGGCGCTTGTTAGAGGCCACTCAAGAATTAGGCCGGCATGAGACTTTTCTCAAGGATGGTTCGGCCCCATGTTGTGCGCCAATTTGTAACTTGATGTTTGCTTGAGCGCTAGTTAGAGGCCAGTCAAGAATTATGCCGGCATGAGATTTTTTTCAAGGATGGTTCGGCCCCACGTTGGGCGCCAATTTGTAACTTGATGCTTGCTTGGGCGCTAGTTAGAGGCCACTCAAGAATTATGCCGGCATGAGATTTTTTTCAAGGATGGTTCGGCCTCATGTTGGGCGCCAATTTGTAACTTGATGCTTGCTTGGGTGCTAGTTATAGGCCACTCAAGAATTATGCCGGCGTGAGACTTTTCTCAAGGATGGTTCGGCCCCACGTTGGGCGCCAATTTTTAACTTGATGTTTGCTTGGGCGCTAGTTAGGGACGACTCAAAATTATGCCGGATGACTTTTCTCAATGGTGTTCCGACTCCATGCTTGTGTTGCACTAAGTATGAGAGAGAGTTGTCAGACTATAAGAAGCCTTGGAACGACACTACCTTTTAGAAATCGAAGAATAATAGAAATTGATTTAAATAAAAGGAAACAACTAAGATGAGAAGGGTAGAAACACCTTGTAGAATTTGAGTAAAGATATTATTAATTAAAAAAAATTCCCTTCAGCTAGGTAGATAAGAAATTAACTAAATGAACTGAATTGATATAGTATATTCCGTGTTTTCTTTATTGATTGATAAATTCAGTTAAAAAGACGGTGAAAAACATCCGAAAAAAATTTCGTGATAAGAAAGCAGCTGGTGAAAGATTTGAATACATCTGTCTTCTTTTCATAAATTGTTACTGTGAGCTGGAAAAATTGCAGGTTTATGTTGTCTACAAACGTAAGAAATATTTTAGATATTTCAAATACAAGGGAACAGTAAAAATAATATAATTTCAGGATTTTTTCTTGAATTTAAAGTTAGATATTCAGTAAGTTTTTTAATTGCAAACTAAAAATATTTTTAAATAACGTGAAGATTGTAGAAATGTTCCGACACTGTAACAAACTTTCCGCTAGAAGAATACTAATGGTAACTTTATTTTATAGACGAACTTCCACATTCCCAACTCATACATAAATAAATCAAATTTTGTACTGCACTGATTTCTAACAAATTTAGTTCCTTGTCTTCGATATTTTTCAACTTTTCAACACTTGCTGACTTTCTGTTTGAAATTATTATATTTTTTCCGTTTCACGTAACAAACGATACTTTCAAAATATTCTGCTGAGATAAACAATTTTTTCTTGTACCGAAAATCGTGAAGGATTTACGTGAAGAAATATTTTTTCAACGATTCAACAACATCAGAAAGTAGTTTGAAAAATCTCTAGGACTAGATTTCGATTAATTTTCCATCAAAACCAAGGCGTGGAAAATAATTCTGCCGAAGCTCTCAAATTTTCTAGATCAGTTGTCCAAACCAAATTTTTTACATACAAATAAGAATATTATGCATAGGATTTTGCACCAAACCATGATTTACTGCAGCTTTTTAATTGGTTGATGTGAAATTCTTTTATAAGTTACGGTTTTTTTGTTAGCAATTGTTGGGAAAATTGTTAGCTGAATCCGGGGTTGAATCTATTCCTTCAAAGTGAGTCATTTTGCTTATTAAATTCACTTATCCTACTATCACTTTTATGGCATTACAAATTAAATAAATACAGAAAAGTGAGTAACAAAGGCCCACAGTTCCTTAGTAGCCCTTGGCTTCAATTTTTTCCACCTTTTCTCTCCATTTTTTTATCTAATGATTCACTTTGCCAGTTCTGTACTCTTTCAGATCCACCCGTTTTGTTTTTCTTCTTTTGCTACCTGTTCCACTCATTAGAACTCTCTTAATCATAAGTCATGTGTAATGATATGACCCCACTATCCGGCCCTCTGTGCTCTTATTACGTGTATTATCGTTGGTTTCTTGTATAACTCTAATTCGTTGTTCGTTCCTCTGTTTCAATTCCTCCAAATATTTTCGTTAAAATTCTCCTCTCCCGTATTTCTAGTCTGTCCTCTTCCCTTTTAATCATATGTTTATTCTTTATTAGGTAATTAATAATTTTTTAATAATTTTGAAATTGGTGCCTAGTAAACGTCGACCTTCACGCCTGTGCTGATTTGTAGTGATGTTGGGAAGACCACTTTATATGGGGGTCATCCAAGTCCTTCTGGAGCGCATCTGACTTGATTAATCAACTAGTTCATGCACTGGGAGATGGTATATTTATTATCATACTTTACTATAAAAACTATTATAATAATTATAATTAACTTAAACTAACATTAGTATACTATACTAGAATTAATTAAGAATTAATCATAAAATCAAACATAATGAACATCGTCTGCTTCTCAGCTGTATATTTATATCTAGTGTCAAGTTCATATTATAATTCACCATTGAATGTTATGTAATTAAATACAGTAAACATACGTGATGACCTTGAACCTAGCCTTGCTTATGTTTTGAATTATTTTACGTTTATTTAATTGTTGATATTTATTTGAAGGACATTTACTTCTCATTTTACTTTATGCCCAAAAGGCATCACAGATTGCTCGACTTTTTATTGTTTGGTAATGAGAGATAAAGAAGGGTAGTTTAATTATTTTTTTCAACATTTTCCATATTGTCCTTATGGCGTTACCTATCCAGCATGCGCTCGATTGTTTCTATTGTTTGGGGGCGAGGGATGGAGAAAAGTAGTTAAATGAAGAGTAGTATGGAAATGACGTCTTGAGCGGCTGGAAGAGAAAGACGAAGAAGACCATTAGTTAATGTGTGGGCCACTGAAAACAGTTCACCCCGATGTTTGGCAGTATTTTAATTTTAAGAACATGGTTTCACAAATTTCATTTGCATTGTTAGGAGTAAATTATATAAATGTATTAAATAAATGAGGCTTTTACTTGATGAAAATCCATACTGAACGATGAAATAAAACAATATAATTTGTTTAAAACTTCATTATATTTGAACTAACCTTCAATTTAAACGTCAAATTCAAACAAATGTCGTTCGGTGTAATATTTTTGTGGTTATTTCTTAGTATTTTTATAAAATATGAATAATTATTACTTCGCAATTGTAAACTATGTAATCTAAAATACATAATAATTTTATTTTTTGGCCGGTAATCGAAATGCGCATATTCACTCTTAAGACCCTACCTCGCCGAGGTGGTACAATTGGAGCAACTCTTTTCACACCACTCCACAGTAAACGAACGATTTAAAGACTGCTCCTTTCACTCGTTTTGTAAAAACCGAACGGTTTAAAGAAGGGAGGAGTGTTCGGAGTCAATGGAGTAGCACTGCCGAACGGCCCTATAGTAGCTTTATCAAACGATTACACGTCACAAGTTTGAATTGAACGTAAATCAAATAAGCATATTATATTGTTTCATTTCATCGTATAGAAATTGATATAAAAATGTTATATTTCTGTTGTGGAATTTGTTATTAATTGATTTTATTTGATAATTATAGAAAGTTTCTATGTCGCAAGGGTTGATACAATTGATTCACGATCCCATTTCATCTTCTACGTGGAAACTAAACGATATTTTTTATGAATAAAATATTAAAAACAGCCCTACACATTTGACCCAGAATATTAATACATCAATAAATACAATATTCCAAAGAATATTTTCCATTTTTCATCGGGAATTTCTAAAGAACCCGACGGTTATTCAGATCACGTAGAATCCTCATTATTCAATCCCTGTCGGTTTTATACATTTAGGTAACACTCTTCCCAAATTATATTTTCCAACAGTATTGACTTTTTCTATAAGTAACCATAACCAATCACATGATTTCAATCTACAGTGCGACTATTGTCAGGTATGTTAGTATAGGCCTCATATTTTGAATAACCCCTTAAAAATGTCTATTGGGGCAAGTTCGGGTGATCTAGCGAGCCATTCCACTATTTTTCTTTTTCCGATCTAGAAATCTTCTACGTAAAAACTAGCGCACAACCATAGGGAAATTCCTATTGAAACCATATTCTGCAGTCTAAAATGTTGGCAATTTGGATTTCTTCAAAAGCATAACAATCCTTACGTTGATGTTTCGTGGTCTTCGCGTATGGATGTAAACTAGATGTCCAGACGTACTTCTGTTAGTTTTCAACTGGTCACACTGGTTATCCTTTTTATGATGTCACAGGACATTCTTTTGAAGTTTTTCACTAGGAATCGTACAACCTCTGAGGATCAACTGATACTAGTAGTTATTCAATTAACTCATCTTCCAATTTATCCAGCTTCCTATTTCATAAAAACCATTTTTCTACGATTAATTCTTGCACAGTTTCTTCTTTGGCTTATTGGTATTTTCATCACATTTCCTCTCTTGCTTCTTTACCTTTTAGGAATGGTCTCCTGTATGAATATTCAACTTGGTAAAAGTACAAAAGATGGAAAAACAAATGATAATATATATATAATAATATGATGCTATCGTTATTTCCTTTATTCTTATTTTCATCCACTATCCCCTTACTCTTATAAATGAAACTATTTCTAAGTAAGTCCACTATTTAATTGAAAAATTATGAAAATTCTAAGATAATTATTTCGTCAGAATGATAGAAGTTACATTTGATGTGATGCCTACCTCTTGTTTAATATTTTGGCTAGACCAAATAGTGACCTATCTTGTGATTGACTTAATATGAATAGAAAAAAGAAGAAGATATGATATCACAAATATTAAAGCTCAGGTATTATTAGCCCTATGGAGATATCCTGGATACTTTTTTCCCTTTTAAGATCAGTATAACTGTGCAATGATGTAGGAAACCAAGGAAAACTATATATGCTGATCTTTACAATTGTTTATTAAGAAGACAGTTTAATAGTGGAGAGCTCCCTAGATTTATCTGTTCATTGACGACTTCATATTGTGGGTCTCTTAAGTGTCTTCTAATTTCTAATTGACCTTTTCCAAGTACGTCATCGTGACGAATTTCTGTCACCGTACAACCTTCAAACTAAACTCTAACATAACCTCAAACCGAATAATACAACACGATAAAATTCATAACAATTGCTTTTTAGACTTTTAAATTATTATAGTATCAAATTAATTCACATTAGTACACAAATTTTACCAAAACCAATCAACTTTTGTTCTCGATTCATATTTAAATCATTAAAAAATGCTATTTCCATCCATCTTTCTGAAGGTTGTCCGTGATCAGCTGACAACATGGCGCTGGATGACGTCACTTGGAAATGCTCTATTCTTCAAGGAAATCTAGTTCTTGTTTCTTATCACAAATATGCAGTACGTCTAGTTCTGTGTTAGGTGTTAATGAATGTTTTGTGTCAAGAAGGTGTTTTGCGTAATGTGATTTATCTGGCTGTTTTAATATGTATGCTCCTGAGTGCTCATTGTATCTAATTTCAAAATTTCGAATTGTTTGACCAATATAAACAGCATTACATTCTGGACATTTAAGTTTATATATCCCAGAGTTTTTTTAATGGGGATATTTTTGTTTTTACATTCTTTACAATTTTTTACTTACATTGCTTTCTGTTTTAATAGTATATTAGGTAACAAGAGTTGTAAGTTACCCATTACGCACGAAGTGAAAAAGTTTTCACGAAAATTTCACTAGTGCGTAATGGGATTACAACTCGTGTAACATACTATACTTTTTCTACGCCCATCTATTTTCTTCTTGTGTCGCCAATCCATAAGTTTCTGATAGGTAGTTTCGTATCTTTCTATGAGCTTGAGCTTTTTCTAATATTTCCGACGGAGTACTCATAATTTCATCACTTTCACTACTATACTTTGTTTAACCATCCTTTGCCGTTACGTCATAATCGGTGACGTATTCTGCTGTTTTACGTTTGTCTTATATTAGTTGAATGTACACTTAACCTCAAAATTATAATCAATGACATATGTTAAGAATTGTTTTCAATGATGCATGTTAAGGTGTATTTGTATGAATAAATTGGTAATGCCAAACATTGTATTTAGCTTTATGCGTTGCGTACCTTTTTACATAATTTAGTTTTGTTTTGACTTGAAATCCCCGTTTTTTTTTAACTGATTTGTTTCAAATTTCTAGCTTGAGGATGTTTAACGTCCCTGAGCATGATTTTTGACTAAATTTTAAAAAATACTGATTACTGAATCTTTATTAAATGGCGAATTATATAATATATATTAAAAATGTATACGATTATATTTTTGGGGTGAACCCAAAGATTATTTAAAATTAGATAGAATATCTATATACTCATATTTTTAAAAATTGTATAGTAATTATTGTCTGGTCATTGTGAGAAACAATTTCGTAAGTATTCCTGAGAAATACAAAAAAACACATGTATGGGAGAAAACAGGCAATAAATAAATTTATTCATGAAAAAACTCCCAATTAAAACAGGAAAAAGGAACAAACAAACGGATAAGAAAGATAAACTGAAATAGCATATGTAATGAAATCATATGCAAAGTCTAAGCTTCATCACTGACAAAATCATCTTCATCATAATTGTGGGAGTCCGATTCATTCAGATCTATGATAACAGGAAGAAAATGAAATGCATCAATGCATTTTTCTTTTTCCCAGTCATTACTGATTAATCGATTTGTGTGCTTGATATAGTGCTTCCATTTCTCAAGAGTAACCTAAAATAAAGTTTTATTTAAACACCATAAAATATTCTATTAATAAAGGAATTTAAAAACAATTTCACTCGTTAATGAAATACCTCATTTTGGCCTTACTGCCAGTGCAAGGGCTTCATTCTAGTGGCTGTAATAGGGTAAACCGAGGTTATTTTGGAATCATAGTATCTTTTGTACTCTGACCATACCATCTCTATGGCATTATACTGGCAGTGATAGGATGGAAGAGGTAAAACCCGATAACCATGTTGTAGGGCTAGTTCATCCATGCTGAATAAAAATTATGAAAATATCCAAACATCTTAAACAACCTATATCTTTTTTCTGGTAAGTCCCTTTTCATTACATCCCACAGTTGATCTTTCATAGCAAATTGTGGATAGTGAATTTGCTTTTCCTCTAGCCACTCCACCAATGATTGCTTCTTCCAACTTTGATGTGGTATATTCTCGACAAGACCGCAATGATATGATGCATTGTCAATGATTATCAATGAAGGCTCAGGCAAGTTTGGTAATAATTGTTCAGTAAACCATTTTTCAAAATTTATGCAATTCATTGAATTATGATAATTTTTTGCGTAATTGCAGATTGCTCCATTAGATATTTTCGATTTGATATTGATCATTTCCTCCACTTAAATTTCAGTTTGGCCAAAGCCCCGGCCATGAGCTTAAGGATATCTCAACTCCATCAATATCTTTAAGTTTTTTATGGAGGGACCTAATTGTGACGTGTTCGCCTGTTGAAACAAAATAAATAAGTTGAAATTTAAAAATTGCAAAAGAAAAACTGAGTATGTACCTACCTGCTGAATACTTCGCATACACTCGTGTTCTTATTGCATGTTGATGTATGATATAAATCGATGATCCTCGAGCAGAAACATGTCCGACATGAACTTTGATTTTGTAGTTTTCATCTGTTTCCATTCCAGTAGTAACTAGTTTTTGAACGGTTCTAATAGATATTTCTAGAGCATCAGCAACACGCTATAAAATTCAATAAAATCAAATCAATAAACACATAATATAGGTATATACTTACGTTGTAGACTGCATTTAACGGTAAAAGCGGCATTCCAGCATCTTTCTCTTGAAAAGTAATAAAGCAACTTCTAAATTAAACTTTGCTTTTTCTCATTATACCGGGAAGGCAATTTGACAATGAAAAATTAATTGAAAATGACCAAAAATACTGAACAAATCAAAATATGTCAACTGAACTGTCAAACGTGAGAAATAAAATTTACGTCGACATTAGTTAAGAAATACGTTAAAGACGTCATAATTCCGTCTCATCTATTTCATGAATGAGCGATCGAATTGGACAATGTATGACGTTCCGGCAAAAGATGGGATGATTGGATTTATATGGTATAATCAAATATATTATTGTCTCTTCAAATTTTTTAAACCAAGAAAATCAATTGAGTTATTTTCTTCAGCTTCTAATGTAAATTTCATTTTTATTTTAATCATTGTGCTTGAATATAATAAGATTTTCTACTCCTAAAATAGTTTTCTCTTGCAATGTCACTAAGCCACCTACTTTTCTTTTGAAAAATAAAAGTATATTAACATGACCACTTTTCATTTCCAGTTCTAAATGTAACTTGCTAGTTGTTAACTCAGATTTATGTGTTCTTCGCACACAAAAGTTTATTGTTTTATACTCCCAAGTATGTAGGTGAGAATGAGACGCTCGGAATAAGGAAATACGTATTCAATTTTAATCATTTAAAAGGATTCTTTAGTCGTTGAAAGTGTAAATTAGGCAAATTGGGTCATTTTTGCAGCTGTGCAAGTAATTATATAAAGTTTTAATGTAGAATTATGTTTATTTTGCCTCATCAGGGATTTTCCTCGAAGACATGGAATTAATAGCGAGGCATTCAGTTGTAAGGACCTAAATATGAAAGTCGTTTGGCGTACAGAAAACGTGTTGGTTTGAACAAAACAATTATGAATAATTTGTTTATACAGTACAATTTTTTTTAATTAAAAAGTGTAGAATGAAAGAGAAGAATTTTTTAGCTTGCATTCAGTTTTATATCGAATTATCGTTTTAAAAGTACAGAATAGGAAAATTAATGCTTTGTTATTTCCATATTGCGGGCTATCCCAATGATTATTTTACATATTTTAAATGTTGTCTATTATTTATTCAAATTAAAACTAAAAAGGACCGTTTTTAAGTAACTATACAGGGTGTTAGAAAGGAAGCTCTCGTTAATTGATGAACTTTGATATAGAACGCTAAAGGGCTTAGTTATGGAAATACAAGGTGTTAAAAGTTCGAAATCAAATTTCAAAATTTGCCATAAATCAAAAACGCCTTGAAATTTTTTTTCCAAATTTGGTGACCAATATGCTCTTTAAGAATGTTATATTTTGACATAAAGTAACTTTTGAGAAATTTAACCAGTGGCGTTCTATCGGGGTTAGTGGCAACTTTTATCCCCTTATTTTTTACGCCACTGGAACACTGTACATTATTATCTCTAAGTACCTTCTTGCAGACTTTTGTTTAGAAGCAAATTTCTACAAAACCGTTCATTTTAGCTCCATAGAAGGTTATCCCTTTTTCAACTAAAAATGAACATAGAATTTTTTTAAAATAAAAAAATATTTGTTACAGTGGCGTAAAAAATAAGGGGATAAAAGTTGCCACTAACCCCGATAGCGCGCCACTGGTTAAATGTCTTAAAAGTTACTTTATGTCAAAATATTACATTCTAAAATTGGTCAACAAATTAGAAAAAAAAATTTCAAGGCGTTTTTGATTTATGGCAAATTTTGAATTTTGATTTCAAACTTTTAACACCCTGTATTTCGGTAACTAGGCCCTTTAGGGTTTAATGTTCCTATATCAAAATTCATCAATCAACGAAAGCTTTCTGGGGTAGAGCGTTGTCGGTCGAATATAGTAACACCCTGTATAATGTTATAACGTATATTATGCCATCCACAATTTCAGATATTTTAAACAAAACCTAAAAAGGCTGTGCTTACCAAAATACAATAATTATAATTTTGTACATTCACCACCACGTATTGCGTTCAAAACTTGAATTCTGCCGCGCGAAGAAAAGCTCTTCCGGACGCGTATAAACATGTAAATAGCGTCAATTGTGTGAAAATTCCGTTGCGCCATCTTGTATTATTTAGAGCAAGCTTTTCGATGTTACCGAGGAAGTACGAAAAGTTGCGGAAAACGGACAAAGCGTTGGAAAAACGACGCATCGGAGGCAACGTTGTCTGAACCATGATGAACAATGTGGCAAGCGTTTTCGAGATCTATCGAAATTCTCGTTGCCTTCTTCGAGTATTACTCTGCAAGGTAAATATTATTAATTATTGATAGATATTGTTTAAAAAGATCAAATCAGATGTAAGTAACCCACCGAATTCATCGTTAAACGATTTATTTGCCAATAATTTAAAAAAAAACAATGAAAAAGAGATATTCACGTGGTTACTTATCTTTGACTTTTGTATGGAATGTTGTTAATGTAAACATTGTAAAATTGGAGGTTTTCACTTTTTTTTTTCATTGTAACAATATTTAAACAATGATTTATTTTTTAATAAATTTTTTGTATTGAAGAAATATACACATCAGGTGCAGAAAATTCGATCCACTACATATTTTCCATTTAATTTTAAAGCTTATGACTTATTTATATGACTTGTATAACTTGATATTAACCCTCGTATAATTTTTTTTGTTGGCAAATGATTTTACTATTGAAAAATTTTGTATTATCCTTCATTGTATTGTAAATTGAAATCTACCCTGTTATAGGATCAAGTCCTCTTCAGGGTTTGAATTGAAAAAAATTAAGGCAAGTGAATTTACGGTCGCGGTAGGGACAGCTGTGGCTGTGCACCCAAAGATGGACATCATTGCGGAAATTAAGATGCAGGAAAAAAACCTCATCCCGGAAAAGAAAAGGGGAATGGTGTTTTGTAGTATTCATTAATGTAGATACACTTCAGGTACTGAAAAGTACCTGAAGTGTGTGTTGTTTTGCAATAAAAAGTGCGCTGTTTTGAGTCTGCGCCTTGCAGACTGGAACTCCATCCGTTCCGGCTGTACGTCAGCTGCTCCGCTGGAATTCGCTGTTTCGGTGCGGGAGGTCGGTAAGGAGAGGAAAAGGAAGTGTTTTTGTTGTCCGAGTTTACGTTATTGGCGAGAAGTTGAAGTATGCCTTGTTGCCCTGTCCTTGAACAGAGCAATTGTGGTTGTAGTAGGACGAAGTGTCTCAATTACCATCCTACGGGCGGAAGGGATTGCGTTCATTAAGATAACACTCTTGAAGTATGCTAGGGTAGTGAATCCGAGGCGGGGGTAACGGGTTTGGTTGGTAGGCAAGGGGACTTGGGGATGAGTCCAACACTGTTTGGGTCCTGGACCCATTCGAACACGAGTTTCCCATCTTGAGATAACGCAAGTTATCTCAAAGATTTTCTGAACTTCCGAAGGGAAGTCGAATGGCATAGGTGGTTTTGGGAGTGTAATGAGAGCTGTTTCCTCGGGTTTTGAGGTAGAAGTTTTCCTTTTAGGGCATTTGGGGTCATAGGTTGCGTGGTCGCCACCACAGTTCCTGCAACAAGGCTTTTTTGCCTTGTCACATTTGTCGGATCTGTGCTCGTGACTTCCACAGTTCACTGACTTCCACAGACTTTACATTCAGTGTCAGAGTGGCCTAATTTTGTACAACGAGTACAATATTTCGGGACGGGTGGTAGTTGATTGGAGTTTGAGATTTCACATCTGTGATTGATGCCGTAAAGGAAAATTCCTTTGAAGAGTGCCTGGTGAAGTTGAATTTCAGAGCCTCGGAATTTTGAGGAGGGCGGTGCAATTTGGGTTGGCCTTCAGGTAAGAGATATTGCCTCTTAAAATTTCATTTCTGTTCAGAAGGATGAAAAGTTCCTTCAGAGAGCAGAATTTGGGTGGGAGGTTACGTAAATTAAGGGTTTGAAGCGGAGTTGTTTGTGGAGAAGAAGTGTTAGTTGAAGATTTTGACTAAGAAGTCCGAACGAAGGCTGCTTCGTCATTTTGGCGGATTTTTGTTGCTTCGTAGATTGATGAAGCCTGGGAGGAACGGGAAGAATGGGTGGAAGAAGGAGGAGATTTGGCAGCTTGTGCATAAGATGAAGATCTGGGTTTGGGCATTATTGATTCGAAGTAGGCAGATTTTTCTTTGAGTATTTTAATGAAAGCTGCTTGCTCTGGAGTGAGAGGTGTATCAGAGTGTTTTGGAGAGGGGTCGTGGAATCGGAGATTCTATAAGAGGGCATGGTTTGGACGAAGAGCTGGAGGGCGACTCCGAAGTTGGTTTAGGTCTGGAATGTTTTTTGGAGATTTTAGAAGTTTTTGGGGCTGTAGAAAGTTGAGGAGATTCCTCGTCGATGTCTTAGTGGCGTGGTTTGGTGGAAGATGTTTTTGAAGTGGGGGGGAAGTTAAGGAAATTCATCAAAAGTGTCGTCGTGTTTAATGTGTTTGTGTTTGGACTTGGATTTAGGCATTTTTCGAAAGGATTTGGATTCACTGGGCACTTTTTCACTGATATAAGTACGAGGGTTGTCTTTTATATTCTGCATATAGAACTAGAAAAAAATAGTAGGTAACTTTTAAACACTATTGTTTTTCAAAGTATTCTCCACGAAGAGAAATGCATTTTTGCATCTTTGGGAACCAATTCTGGAAGCAGTTATTCCAATCACTTGTGGGTACATTACATTGCCAAAGCTTGATATAAACTGTGTTCATTTGAAAAGGACCCACCCTTAACATTTCAAAAATAGGACATATTAGAAGGAAATGCCGAAACACGTCAACTTTCAACTTGAGGGGGACACTTTTTGGCGCTAATGTCATAAACGTCAGATTCACCCCCTCCCTACTGGAGACCCCCCTTACATTTTTTCAAATGGCATTAGGTATCAAGTCACACCTCATTAAAAAGGTCTGGTAAATCTCTATTCAATCATTTTGTTTTGCCTTTGATACGAGCCTTCCATTGTTATTTAATCGTTGTTTAAAATTGGCTCTTTTTCAACTTTTATTGCCTGAATGTTAACGGTGGTCACTTTGTACACATGATTAAATTGCAGTTTTTTCTTGTTAACAGTTTTCTTCTCACTATTTGTAAATTTTTTATTCTTTAAAGAGTCTTTCTATCATAACACAATACGGGGGCTTACGAAAAATTGAAAGAGAGCCAATTTTTTGTGTCATCCAAGTCAGAGACAATTTGTTGAGCCTTTCTATTGAGGAGAGTCTTCTTTGGCAGTACGATATCAATTCAACGCCTGAATGGCTGTAGGGCGAACCCGGCTGTATAAAACTATTGAAGAATTTATACAAACTATGGGTAGCACACTTAACCGTATTTGTGGTTGCTGTGTTGTTGGAGGACTGAAAAAATCTTCTATTTTCGTTACCTTGGGATGTTTTGAAAACCACCTCACAGTATAGACTTACTGTGGGTTAAGTGTCTTCTTTCTTATATTCTTATATTTTTATAGTATTGACATGTTTGAACATCTTTGATGATATAATCTCAATGAATTTCAAATGCATGAGATGACAAATTATACTTGGTTGCAATATACTCGTACATTTGAAACTGCTCCTTAAAATTTGAGGAGGTTCATAAATTCGGAGATTGTGTTTTAACAAATCACGACTTTTGGTCACCAACCGTTTATATGTTATAAATTGAATGTTTTTGTTTTTATGCGTGCGTTTGTTTGCATACGTTTATAACGAGTATGGTTTCCTCTATTATCAATTACAGCCAAATAACGGCTCTGCATATTTTCAATAATGTTAAAGTTGAGTTGATCGATATCGATTTGTCTCCAAAGTTGGGGTAAAAGCTGTCTAAGCTCTTGCAGTATCTGTGTGCGTGGTTCATGGGAATTCAAGACTCTTTGTAGCTGGTAACAAGCATGCTCGATGGGATTGAGGTCAGGCGATCGAGAGGGAAGTGCCAAATGCGGGATACCATGGATGACCAAAAGGTCTTCGACTACTCTTGCACGGTGCGGACGAGCATTATCGTCTGAAAATTGGTCCAATAGCAGCATGAAACGAACGTATAACATTATTATTAACTTACGTAAATCTGCGCAGTAATGTTCCCATCAAGCACTTAGAATAATTATGCCAGCTCATTAAAACAAATACCTCCCCAAACAGCCACTGCACCATCTCTGCATTTTTTGGGCACTGGAACTTTTGACCAAGCAGTTTTTTCTTAATTTTTGGAAAAGTAAACAAGTCGTTAGGACTTGGGTCGGGACTGTATGGAGGATAGTCCAATAATTCGATTTTTTCTTGCTTTACTCAATTTGTTTTTCAAACTGTGTGGGAACTTGCATTGTCTTGGTGGAGGTTCAATCGTCGTTGGGGGTTAGTTTTTAAACTCAGCAATTACTTCCGGTAAACAAATCGATATCCACCAATCAGTAGTTACAGTTATTTAATCTTGCATATGAATTGTTGCTACATGACCCGATTTGAGACAAATGTAGCCACCATCTTTTTGGAAACACTTCAAGAACGGATCATTTTCGTCGGTTTTGGTTCATCTTGGAACACCCAAACAGAGTTTTAATTGCTTTCTGTTCCTTCGAAACAGCGGCATCCAACGGGAAACTAATTCTGAAATGACCAATGATGGTCCATTTTCACGATATGTGACATGTCCATCTTCTTGGATCAGCATACGTACATCATCGACGTTTTCCTGAGTGACTGCCGTTGTTGGTGAACCTGCTCTTAGATCGTCGCTAAGATTAATCCGACCACTTTTAAATTCTCCATTGTCGACTGATGTGGTGCTTCATTGCCGAAAACAGAAACCAATTCGGCAAGGCATTCTTGTTGAGATAACTGCCTTCGAAAATTGTAAAAAATTATTGTGTGAAAATTTTCTCAGCTTAATTCCATTCTTCGACAGCTTTAAACGAAGCGGTCTAAAAATTTGGCGTAAGTTAACTAAACATGAAAGTTAATTTTGATATTTGTTGACAGCCGTTAACTATCAAACAAAGGGAATTTATGTTTCTGACCGAAAGTGACCTGTGATAACTACTGAATTAATGAATCTGTTTTATTGTTTATTTTGACAACCACAACGATTTAGTGTTAAAACGTGTTTTGTTAATAATTCCATTGCAATAGAATGCCTCTAACACCGACAGATGCTGCAAGGGCAGTTGCTTTAATTCAATATTGTCGTAGCCAATATTATGCGGTTATGAGTTAGTCGTTGTGCAGTTCAAAGAGCAATTCAGCGGTTTGATGAAATCGGTGATTACACTAGGAGATCGTAGAAGGGCAACATCTGCACGCGATAATCGATTTTTGGTCTCGTCGTGTTTAAGAAATAGCCACTTAACCAGTCGAGCTGGAAAATCGTCTAAATGAAGTGGGAAATGTGGATCTAACCTGGTGGACAGTTAGTCGACGACTTAATGAAAGTAATTTATTATCTATGTCCACTGCTATAGCAGAGCTCGACTTACTTTTGCAAGAAAATACGAAAACTGAAATGAAGCAGATTGGAGTAACGTATTGTTATCGGATGTGTCTATATGTCAATTTTTTCGATATTTCTATAAAAAGTCACAAATCCTTAAATATTTCCTAAGCCGCGTTAAAATCAAATATGTCGGTACTATGAGAATTACCTTCATTTTTAGAAAATATGTTTTATGTTTTATGTTTTTGCCGAATAACTGGGACACACTGTATAATCCAAAAGTATATAATTTAAAAAATTTCTCACAGACAAACTCCTATTGTAATATTACTAAAATATTTTTAATACATGTGTATTTTGAAAATGATAAATAATAACGATTAATTTAATATTATCTATATATATTATTGTAAACAACGTACTCAAAATTTAACTTTAAACAAAAAGATAACTCTTACTTGGATAAAAAATATAAAAATGTAAACTGATTGTATCACTACATTATAAGGGTTTTTGATGAACTTGCACTTCTGCGAAATACTTTATAATAAACAATTCAAAAAGGAAGTAAATACTTGTCTTGCCAAAACAAATACTCCAAGATTTTTTTAATCGATAATTTCCTTTGTCCTCCTTTTATTTCATATTTTTTAGTACAAAACGTTTGTGTCACAATTCAAACCTAAAATTGTAATTTGTAATGATAAAATGCTTCCTCCCTCCTTGATTATACAACCCCCTATGCCCCAACTTCAAAAATTTAAATGGCTGCCTCCCAGAACTTCACATCTATATTCTTGAATTAGTGAGAAATTTAGAGTAACGGGTAATGCGGTAATTAAATGAAGGAATGCTCCAAGAGTACTCGACAAAAGTACTCAAATTAAAGTCCTTGGACAATTTGAAATAGATCCTACTTTATCAGCTCGTTGAGTCTCTGCAATGACAGGAGTCGTTTTGAAGCTTCATGAGTTTCATCCCAATAAAATGCAAATTCTTCAATTGGGCGATGACGATCCAGACCGACGAATTCAGTTTTGGAAATTATTATTGATGAACCTAGAGATTTTTAAGAAAGATCGTTATCCTGTGATTGATTTCTCGTTTATACAAGAAAATTTGAACGAGAAAATGTACCTCGATATGCTGGAAAACAATTGTTCATGAACTACTGGATGACGATGACAATCTAGTTCTAGATGAAAATTTGTTGAAGTTCCAGCAGGATGAAGCACTACTCTATTATGCATTGGCAATTAAGGACTGGCCGGACAATAATTATCCAAATAAATGGATTGGAAGGAGAGGTCTCTCATTGAGAAGTAGGTCACCAGACTAGCCGTCACCTGATTTTTTTCTGTGGGGTTACCTTGAAATAACAAAGACAATTCTAAGTTATTTACAAATATAAAGAGTAAAAGAAAAACAACCAATGTAGCAAAAATAGAATTGGAAAAATGGGAGAGTCATTTTAAAAACCTACTGACCGCAGAACAGCAGACTATTTACATTGAGAATAGAGAAGATATGGAGCTAGAGGAGGAAGATGAAGATGATGAGCCACGATATGATGAATTTAACGAAGCAATAGAAAAGTTAAAAGATAATAAAGCGGAAGGAGTCGATGAAATTGATAAAAAAGAAGGAACCAAGCTCAAGGAAATTTTATTCGAATTAGTGAACGAAATATGGAAAAAAGTAAAGATGCCAGCAGAATGGAAAAGAGGAGTAATTATACCGATCCATAAGAAAGGGGACCCGGTTGAATGTTCCAACTACAGAGGAATAACGCTATTAAACTCGGCCTATAAAAGTTTCACAACAATTTTAAACGAAAGACTAAGAGACAAGATAGAAGGAAAAATAGGTGATTATCAATATGGATTTAGGAAAGGAAAGTCGACTATGGACCCAATTCACATAATGACACAAATTATTGAAAAAAGTTATGAATACAACATTGATCTGAATATACTATTTATAAACTTCAAACAGGCTTTCGATAGTATAAACAGAGTGACACTTAAAGAAGATTTGAAAAACATCGGGGTTCCTAGTAAAATGAGAAGACTTATAAATATGACGATGGAACGATCGGCAGCAAGAGTATTGACAGAAAAAGGGCAAACAAAGGAATTTGAATTTAACAGTGGTGTGAGGCAAGGAGATACAATGTCTACAGCTCTTTTTAATATTGCATTAGATGGAGTCATCAGAGCTGTTGGTTTAAGAGGTACCATAATAACAAAACTAACACAAATCCTAGCGTATGCAGATGATATAGCGATTATATCAAGAAATCTAAAAGAATTCATTGACATCTTCGTAAAATTGATGATAGAAGCTGAAAAGAGAGGACTGAAGGTAAATCAAGAGAAAACTAAAGCAATGTTTATATCCAGAAATAGAGCTCAACCGCAGACAGTTAAGATAAGAGAATACGAATACGAAGTAGTGACAGGTTTCAAGTATTTAGGAATCTATTTAAAAGGAGATAACGATAGAACATTAGAAATAGATCAGCGGATACAAGCTGGACTTAGAGCTTTCTTCAGATACAAAATAAAAAAATTAGTAAAAATACAAAAATAAAAATATACAAGGCAGCGAATCGACCAGTGGTGACCTATGGCGCTGAAATAGCGAATCTGACAAAAAAAAAATAAGAAAATAAATTAAGGATATTCGAGAGACAAATTATGAGGAAAATTTATGGACTAGTTAAAACAGGAGGAGTAGTGAGAAGATTAAAGAATTAGGAAATTGTGCAAAAAATAATGGGGAAGACATTGTAAAATTTATCAAAGCACGCAGACTGGGATGGTACGGACACATTTATAGAAAAAGTGGAGATGAAACACTAAGAAAAATAACAGAATGGATACCAGTTGTAGACAGAGCAAAGGGAAGACCAAAATCAAGATGGGAAGACCAAGAAAACGCGGATTTAAATATCATGAATATCAAGGAAGCGAAAAATAAAGTAAAAGATAGACAGTTGTGGCGTAAAATCGTAGAAAAAACTAAGTCACATCATAATATCTAGGTATAGGAAAAAATACTATAATGGACTGATCCCCATGATAAATGGATCGACAAGACATCCACTGGGTGTGACTGTCATATATATTTATATCTTGAGTAGGTTCGTTACACACTGTATAATTGCTATTTATACCGTTGGAAAGCATTTTTTACTTACTTTCCAACGACTTGTCACATAGGAAGTTGATGGGAGTGCATTGAGTCGTTTTAGTTCCCCATCTCTACCCTAAAAAAATTGTTAAGAATTGTTTGACAGCTCTTTCCGTTAACGAGATTAAGTGCATTGTAATTTTTAAAATTGACACACTGTATATACCTACCTACCCCTGAATACAACAACTTCAAAAATATGACTACTTATTCTACACCGAATTTTTTTCAGCGATTTATTATTTATCAAAACTACTAACTTTTAAAAGACTAGTACTTTGATATTATCATTATTAAAGTGTCACAATAAATCCTCTTCGGATTTTGGTACTTCCGTTTTAGTGTGTGGCAACACTGTTGAAATTTTATCCCTCCGATCTTGTATATTATCAACTATTTAACAACTTAATTCACCTTCATTATTAAAAGCTTTCCATATCAGCGTGAAACGCGGCTACGTTTCATGGCTTATCTACTTTGAAATTTAATAGTATACATTTCACCAAAATGTTGATGAGCATTTCTAGTTTGGAGTATGATACCTTATAAAATTACAAACGCAATATCTGCGAACGAGAATAAATATTGGCATGATGTATTGATTGATTAGTTCGGCACCACCAGTCAGAGGCTCAAAGACCTCGGCACCTCAGCCTTTAGGCTTTTTGTGCTCTTGGTTATACCGTTTATGTGAAAAGACCAGAAGCCCTTATTAGGCTCAACAGTCTTTTCACTAGGTCCTTCTTGGAGAAATCTTCCCTTGGATACTCTAGTCCTAGGAGTGTATATCTCTAATGAGACAGTACTTCACATTCGAAGATAATGTGAGAGGCTGTTTCCTTCTCTTCCATGCACAACCGAAAGATAGGCTCCTACCTATATATGCCAATTGTATGCATGTGCTTCCTTAGGGTGCAGTAACCGGTGAGTAATCCCGTCACTTCCCTTATCTGGCCCCTGCTGAGGTTTATTATTTCGTTAGTCAGCGACTCCGACTCTGAGGGTTTTTTGACCAGGAGTTTGCTGTGTTCCTGTTTTGACACGTGTCTCCAGTACGTCTGATGTTTAGTTTGCCTACAAAACCCTTGTGCCCCGGGACCCACTTAAGAGTTACTCTATTAGGTTTGCCTGGGTTAGAATTTTTTGTAGACTAGTCTGATCTGGGGAGATGCTAAAGATATCAGTGCTGCCTGACTATCTGAGAGTATGAGGATCTTTTGGCCTCTATACCCCCTTTCGATGTTCATTTGCAAACATGTGTCAATAGCATAGATTTCTTCCTGGAATACAGATGCAAACTTCCCCAACGATGCGTGGACATTGCACCTGGGACTGGCACCATGCACTCCAGCTCCCGTTCCTATATCAGTTTTGGAACCGTCTGTATACCACACCTTCCTGTCTGCATGCTTCCAACCCATCCCAGTTTAGCTAGATATGGTTGGTTGTCATTAATTGTTGCTAACATGTTATCACTTCTCATTTCAAGAAGCGAGTTTCTGATAATATCTGTGATTCTGGAATGGCTATGGGTGTTGGTTCCTTCATGCCAATTCCCATTGCATTCCAGACTGTATGCAGCCATTCTTGCTTCCGCCTTAACATGCAGAGCAAAATGCGGAAGATTGAGAATGGCTTCCATTGGGCTGCTTCTCATCGCACCCGTTATGCACAGACATGCAAGCCTCTGAAGTTTTGATAGCTCCAGTTCGGCTTTCCTCTGATCTGTCTTGGGCCACCAAACTAAGGCTCCATAGGTAACCATGGGTCTCACTTAAGTTTGGCAACCATTAGGGCAATTTCCCTTTATTGCATGGCACGACGTATACCCATACTCTCACGAATTGTATCTTAAAAGGTCAGCATCATTATCAGATGTTTTAAACAAACCGATTCATTCACCCAACACTAACCATTAAAGCATGTGCCTATTCTCCAAAAAACAATAATTTCCTCTTTGTACATTCCACCTTCCAAAAATAGCGTTCAAAACAAAATAAAACTTCGGTCTACCACGCGAACAAAAGCCCCACCGAACGAGTATAAACTTGTAAATAGACTTCTATTGTGAAAATACGTTAGAACCATCTTTTGTAGTTCAACTTCAAAGCAAGCTTTTCGATGTTACCGGGGTCATTCGAAAAAATACTGTCAAAAAAAACGATAGGGATTTGAATTTTATCAGTGACTTTCTCTCAACTCCTATTTTTTTAATATGAAGTAGATTGTTTTGATAATTATTTTCATATTCAGTAGAGAAGACATTTAAGGTCAATAAATAAAAAAAGACAACTAATAATATAATATATTTATTAAAGTACTGGATAGGTTACTTCAGTTAGAATAGCACATATAACTGGATCTAATTGTAATCTGTAATATCCATCTTCTCCCCACTCTGTGCCCCAAGAGTTTTTAATGATCCAGTACTCTTTACCATTTTCACTATCGTATCCCACTGCCAAAACAGCATGGTTTATTAAGTAGTTAGTACAAGATGCTTCATCGAAAATTCCTCCTCCATACAACTGCAAAGCTTGATCAGCTTCTACAAGAACTGATACTGGACCCACTGATGCTGTAAATTCAAGTTTTCATTAGAAGTTTATACAACACATGATTTTCAGTCTTCCTACATCTCTTCATTTATTTTACTACTCAAACTCCTTCACCCATCTAGTAATTGGTATCAGTATAATGAATGTAGTTTGTACAAAACTCTTACCTAAGGTATTTTTTAAATTTTCTACAGTCCCGTAACTAGAGATGTTGTAATCTTTAATTGTTAAAACAATATTGCTACCATTACGTCGACAACCGTTATTTTCACCTTCGTATGGGTATGATTCTTCAGTAGAAATACCGTGAGAACGGACGTACTCAAAAGCTCCTTTTGGTAATCCTCCATCACATCCTGCATTACCGTATAAATACGTACAGTCCATAAGCTCTTGTTCACTGAGAACACTTTTTACTCCATTTAATAGAAAGTTTTGTGCTTCAAGAGCGCCAGTCTGAGAAATAAAGAAAAAACAGGTAAATAAATCAAACGAAAAGGACAAATCAGAAACTGTATAGAAAGGAGAGATTCTGAGGAACCCAAAAGTTACATCAAAGTAGATACTATATGGCTACTAAACTTCTCCCCAGTCAGTACTACAGTATTCGCCAGCTAACTTGATGTCCCAGAAATTACCAACTAAGAGAGACAGAGTAATAATGCCCTGCCTACTCGGCTGCTATTGGTGGTAAAATTTTGACAAACGCCAATTGCATCAAACCTTATGAGGTGTTAAGATTTTCAGTAGCGTAGCGACACACAGTTATTGTTTCTTCTTTGTTCAATAAAGTGTTTGTAAAACAAACAGATATGTTTTATGACGTCAACCCTCTTGTGATTACTCTAGATGAAAGTGGTTCCAGTAGCGACAGTGAGTCAGATTCTTCGTAAAGATAAAAACTGTTTATACCTATTCTTAGAAATATACCTAGCTTAAATAATTTCCCATTATCTTGTGTTTCTTTTATTCTCATTACTACCTGGAAGAAATTATTTACTTTCTAACAAATTTTAATTATAGTACATCCGGATATATAAGATCCTAACTTTATAATCTTCAATTAGAAAAATAACATGTTATTGTAATGGGTACCTTATTGTTAAAATATTATTTATGTACTCAGAATTCAGGTATAAAGCAGATCCGTTTCTATTAAAATCAATATACCAATAATTATAACAAAGAAATAAATATTATTTATTAAGTTAGGATCATATATTTCCGGACGGACTTTACTTTATTAATTGTACAAGTTGTGTTAATTTGTAACAGAAAGCGTATCATCAGAACTTGCACGGCACTGTTTACAGTTATCGGATGGGCGGCGTCAATAGCTCCCTTGAAAGCATTTAGGACATCAAGTTAGCTGGCGAATACTGTAGGTTTTGGTAAAGATACCTCTCAGAAAGGACTGGCGACTTCCAAGTAGAATTGACGTTTCTCCCACGTGTGAAATGGAACACAGACGGATTAAAGACTAGGGAAGGGACAGGAGTAAAAGTGTATAGTCCGCAGGGGTTCCCAAAGTGTGCGCGGAAGAGAGTAAATAAGGGTGCTGCGAGCCTCTCACACTATCGCTGAAGAGCTTATTCTAACTGCAGCTGTGGAAGAAAAATATTAATTAAGATGTAGGTAAAGATTGTTTTCCGCAATTGCATAAATATGAGCTTGTTGTCTCCCAAGATGACCCGTTACACAAAACACATTTCGAAGCTCACTGAATGGTTTTCGAAAAACTTTGCCGAAGACGATGTCGAAAAATTTGCGTATAACCAAGATCCTTTCTATGCACAAGCTGCACCAGAATTTATTCCGCAAGAAGAAAAGAGTCTCATTGAACTCTCCTGCGACAGCATCATTAAAAGAGGATTCACGTGTTCAGATTTGGTGGAGTTTTGGATATCGGTCCAAAATAAATATCCAGCTTTAAGTTCAAAAGCTTTAAGAATTCTTATTCCCTTTTCAACATCTTATTTATGCGAAGCCGGATTTTCAGCTTTAGTTGTAATAAACAGTAAATAATATCGCTCAAAGATCAATATGGAGTGAGAAGACTAAGATCAGTGTGGGTGCCAAGATGTAGGTGACGATATTTCTGGAAATTAACGAGCTGATGAACTCACGAGAAGTGGTTCAATAACTAAATATTTTGGACCAGAACTAGTCCTTGTTCCGAGGAAAAATACAGAAATGGGTTCAAATCCAACGTAGACTGCAGAGGAGGAACAGTCCAAAGCAAGTACACATTAAGACTTTCATAGAGGATAAATGTAATAACTGGACCATGGAACTACTACATATGTATCAGCAGCATTTGGCTAAGAATTACGTCAGGTTCAGGGTCATGTCCCTGTAAAATACCATTTGCGTAAAATTGGGATGTATAACGGAGATCTTAGCTGCAGACTTTGTGGTATAGAAAACGAGACCGTAATCTTATCTAACTGTGAGGCACTTGACTCGCGGAGACAAACAATTTTCGGAGAGACCACCGAAACTAAGGCTAGTTTAAGCAGATCTCCTCCATGAACATACCTGAAGAAGATGAGATAGTGCAGCAAAACTCTTGCCAGGAAAAAGACATCTCAACACTTGCGAAGGATAAAGAAGCTCTATTAGGGTAGTGATCTTTTGAAGATCACAACGGAAAATTGGAAACTAACCAAAAAATATATATATTAATTATGCTTACGGCACTGAAAGACCAGCACGAACCACAAGCTCCTTGATTTTTCACTTCAGAAACAGCTCCTGCTCCTCTCCAGTCAATGGATGATGGAGCTTTAACGTTAGTAATGCTAAAAGGCGTTCCAGTTATTTCTGGTTTACTTTCTAATTGTTTAAGAAGCATATTTTCAAACTCTTCTCCTGTCATGTCTGCAAATTTGTTCACACTCAAATAATACGAGCTCTCTCCTTTTTCATACTTGGCGTTGTGCTTTTGGATTTTTTGTAAATTCGATTGAAATATTTCGAATCTTAGATTTTCTTCTATTGCAGATTTATAAGACTTAACATGTTTTTCCTAAAAAATGTTTATTCATAATTATATACGTTTTAGACAAAAATTGATGTCCTGTGATATAGCGAAATGTATTAAATTATAAAGTTCGATGTTCATAGAACCAAGATTTATTTTGTATTTTTAAATTGTTGATTATGATTTTTTATTCTATTCAATGTAAGTTGATTGCAGGAAATCCCTCTGCAAAACGACAAATGCCTTATCAAAAAGGCGTTCCTGAATAAAACTTACTTTAAAAGATGTCCACTGAGAAGTAAGTGATGACGCATTGGCTACCACAAAGCCCAAAGTAATTATTAGTAAAACCTTCATAATTATTCGCCTAAAAAATATATTTTCATTAGACACTCAAACGAAACGAAAAGTACTATCCACACTTCTTTCAATTATTGATTACTGTTTCAATAGACTTTAAGCTTCTCGCCCTTCTACCGAGTGTCTGATTAAGAGAGGTAACCCGCTGTATCTCAGAAACTACTTATCATACAGTTTAGAGAAAAAAATCTTTAATACAAACTCGCATACGAGAAACTGCTGGAAATTATTTTCAAGTTTCCTACTCCACCGCTAGAGGGCGTAGTTCACAATAATAACACTGAAACATCATTTTTCTATAATAAATGTAGGGTTATAGTATCACAAAATTTAAATATCGGTAATCATTAGATAATTTTATGTTTGCTCCAGTACATTTTCCTCTATATTGTAAAATAACTGGTAGGGGTGAGTGGGAAAGTTGACTCAATAAAACTGTTATAACTTTTGGGCCTATAATTTTACCATAGAAAATCCCACTCCATACGTTAACTGGTTAAAATCTTGTTGAATCCAGTGTGGATTCTGATCAGACCACACTGTTGGTTATTCTGTCTATTTACAGATCCATTACTGGAAAATGTAGCTTCATCGGACCACATTATATTTGATACAAAATTTAGATCTTCATTCAGCATATCATCAAGCCAATTACAACGATCCAATCTTTTATCGTAATCTGTAGCTTTTAATCCTTGATGAAGATATACACGATAAGGATTTCTTTTAAAAATAGAGTGAACACAATACCTACTCGAAAGCTAGTTTTCTTACACTAAATTATGGTTAGAATATAGAATAGACGGACAAAAACCGATGGTGCACTCTCAATTTTTTTTGGACGTAAATAGAAAAATAGTCAATTTTAATGGATGTTGATATCTAAGTTATTGGGAACTCTATCAAAAAAGTGTTCAGTTTTTTTTCACATAAATTGAAAGAGTAAGACAGAGTAGTTTTCACAAAATTAATTGCAAAGCACAATTTACAGAAATGTCCGTATTTATAAAAAACAGACACCCATCAAAAATACTTTTACATTTATATACATTAAAAATACTGAAATCTAATAATCACAATAACATGTAGCTCCCATACAATACCAACATTTTTATGAACAACAAACAATTAAACCAGTCGATAATATAAAATGCATGTAATGTGCACGTATTGTGGATTACCTAACGAGACGTCCCATAAATATCACACTGGGGTGATATTTTTTTTCCAATTCAGGAGTGATATTTGCAACTTTCGCAGCAAAAAAAGCAGTGTACTAAATGTCAGATAGTAATAGCATCATGCTACTTTGCGGGAGATGGGATAGCACCACCCCCCGAGCTACAAAGGCTAGTGAAGTACTGTGAAGAGAAGAGACTACCTCTACTCTTAGCATGTGATGCCAATGCACACGATACTGTTTGGGGCAGTAGCAATACCAATCAGAGAGGTGAGCAACTTTTAGAATATATCCTTAATAAAAACCTTAATATTCACAATATAGGGAATACCCACACATTTGTAACAAGGGTAAGGCAAGAAGTTTTAGATTTCACACTGGCAACACAGGATCTTAAACATATAGTAAAAGATTGGAGAGTTTCGGGCGAACCATCTCTATCCGATCAAGTTAGAACTAGGTAAACCTGAGGTGAGCCCCAGAAGAAAACCAAGAAAAACAGATTGGGACAACTATAACACCTGTCTGAAAGAAAACCTAGCACTTATCCAGAGAAAAGGGAGGGCTAAGCACCATCTCGATCTGGAAAATGAGCTTGAGGACCTGAACAGGGCAATAATCGATGCGTTTGAATCGAGTTGCCCTCTTCAAGAACAACGAAGCAGCAGAGATGCACCCTGGTGGAATAAACATCTGTCAGAATTAAGATCTCAAACCTGGGACCTTTTTAATAGAGCAAAAGTCACCGGAGACTGGCAGAGATACACCAAGGTGAGAAACACCTTCTATAAGGAAATTGGAAAAGCTAAAAGAAATAGCTTCAGAAAATTCTGTGAAGATATAAACACAACACCTGCTGCGGCAAGACTCTACAAAGTCATGGCAAAAAGTAGGGTCAACACAGATATGGATTTGAGGAAGCCAGACTGTAAATAGACCGAAAATGAGGAGGAGAGAGTGAGACTCTTACTACAAACTCATTTTCCGGGGATTAGCCCAAATAGGGGAGATAATCCTCTCGAAGGTCATAACAGACCTTCGAGAGAAAGCTAAGCACATTTGTAGTAACGAACGGTTAAAATGGGCTATGAACACCTTTTCACCTTTCAAGGCAACGGGAGCCGATGGAATTTTCCCAGCATTGCTCCAGCAAGAATTCTACCACATTTGGTTAGGATCAGTCGAAGCGGCTTAGAACTGGATTATATACCAGAAGCATGGAGAAGGGCAATAGTAACCTTCATTCCAAAAGCTGGAAAAAGCGACACAACAAACCCCAAATCCTTCAGACCAATTAGCCTAACATCGTTTGTGCTCAAAACGATGGAAAAAACTATTGACAATTATATTAGAGCGGAAATCCTAGAGAGACTACCTCTCCACCCGCATCAGCATGCTTACCGGGCAGGCAGATCTACGGAGACTGCACTGGTACAACTGACGGAGGATATCCGAGGTGCTCTAGACAACCAAGAAGCCGTAGTATGCGCCTTTTTGGATATAGAAGTAGCTTTTGACAATACTCCTCATGAGGCTGTCAAAACAGCATTAAATAGAAGAGGTGTAGACAGCACAACATCCAAATGGATGTCGGAACTGCTCACCACTAGAGTAGCAGAGACGAGGACGAGCAAAGACATTGTCTCCATCTATACAACCAGATGATGCCCACGGGGAGGAGTAGCATCCCCATCAATGTGGAGCATGATGGTTGACGAACTCCTGTGTGGTTTGACTGACCTCAGAATAACCTCCTTGGCAGGATATGCCGATGATATTGTCATAACAGCTAGGGGAAAATTCGAATATACCCTTTGTGACATCGTACAAAAAGGTCTGAACTATACAAATAGCTGGTGTAGGCAAGTGGGACTTAATACCAACCCCACCAGAACACGCTTAATAGCCTTCACTAAGAAAAGAAAGCTCAACCTCAAAACCATTAAACTTGATGGGAGCGAGGTTGAATGGAGACAAGAAGTCAAGTATCTAGTTTTGACTCTAGATAGTAAACTCCTGTGAAACAAACACGAAAAGGCTCTAATGGTGTGCAGGAATGTGGCAGGGATAAATTGAGGATGTAACCCAAAAATCCTGAGCTGGATGTACACTGCCATAGTGAGACCAATTATCACTTATGGAGCCATTGCGTGGAGTAGTAGAACTAGCCTATTGACAACGAGAGAAAACCTCTCCAAAATTCAAAGACTAGCCTGTATGTGCATTACAGGAGAAATGAGAATATGCCCAACAGCAGCCTTGGAAGTTATTCTCAACCTCACACCACTACATATGGTGGTGGAAAGTGTTGCAGAAAGAACAAGATACAGACTAAGTAGAGAGGGAATCATTGAAAAAAACCACCTCCTTACTTCTTAGAAATCAGAAAACCTGGGACATGCCACAAGATGGTATGATGAAAAAGTATAACTTTTCAAAGAAATTCGTTACGGAATTAAGCAACAAGAAGGAATGGGATCCAAATACCATTACCAGACTTGGAAAGACACAGACGGCTCAAAAGCAAAAGAAGGAACTGGGATAGGAGTGTACGGGCCAGGAACCAAACACTCTGAAAGCTTGGGAAAAACCACGAGTATCTTTCAAGCGGAAATTCACGCCATAAGAAAGTGTGCCCAGCTCAATATTGATAAAGGATATAGAAGGCAAAGGATTATCATAATGTCGGATAGTCAAGCAGCCATTAAAGCACTGAGCTCTTGTGTTAACAGTTCCAAAATGGTGTGGGAATGCCTAGGCAAACTCATTGAACTAGGCTAGAAAAATATAGTCACCTCACTATGGTTTCCAGAACGCACTGGAATAGGGACTGAAATTGGTGGCCGGAACCCTTTTGCGGTATCAGCTCCAATGTAATATTGGAAGAAATAGGCAAAGCCGAAGAAAGGAGAAGATCTGACCATTGGAAAGAACTAGTAGGACTTGGGCAATAAAATATTCTTCTGGAGGATTACAACCTGTTGAGGTCAAATGAATGCATAAGTCAAAGTAAAACTACACTAAGAGTTTTAATAGGCATCCTTGCTGGACATTGTCGCCTGAAAGGGCACCTGAAAAAGCTCAAAATAGTGGAGGAAGAAGAATGTAGATTCTGTGGCATGGAAGAAGAAACCTCCATCCACATACTTGCGAACTGCACAGCAATTCAGAATCCTAGGGCACAACACCTTGGAGATTACTGGATAGAAGAGGGACATTTACCTAAGTTAAAGCCTGCAGATATCCTAAAATTCCTTCGGGAAATATGACTAAAGGAGCTACTAGTCACTGAGACTTTCCGCAGGAAATAAGTAGAAGTAAGGGGGCACAATAGATCTTTTAGGTCTCAGTGAATGTCACCTCAATTTACATACATACATACATACATGTCATTTTCATATATATGGTCGTTGGAAAACATATACAATCGTCACAAGTTCGGTGACTAACATGGAAAAATCGGTTTTTCAAATTTTAATCGGCAATTTCGAGGTTATGTCAAAAACTTCCATACAAAAGTTGTCAATTTTTCAATTGTTGAATGTTAAATTTTTTCGAAGAAAAATAGTATTTATGCCACAAATTGTGAAAAACCATTTCTCACCCTTCCTCAACTGCTTGCATTCAAGTCCAACTTTGGGAATTGTCCTATAAAATTATCTACCAGAAAGAACAATACGGAAAACCTGGAAATCAGCTTCTCGTAATATCTACATTCTAGTTTCAGAGGACCACAATAGATCTGGAAAGGTCGCAGTGGAATAGGCCGATTAGCCACCTCATCAAATCTAATCTAATATCTACATACGAAAAACCAGTCGATGATAACGACAAAAAATAAGTTAAACAAACCAGAAATTAGAAATCTCGTAAAATGAAACGTTAGAAGCCTACAAGTTAAACGAATTTTTTAAAATGTGCAAAATTGCAGGATGAAGGCAATTATATAGAATAGCAACAGCTTTACACAAAAAAGGGAAAGCTTGGAAAAGTTCTTGTTTGAAAAATTAAATGTAATTTATACAGTGAAATGTTATAAAGTCGGTTTTATAGTTATTTTTAAAATTACTTACAACAAAAAGTCTGTATTGATACCTACAGACACACTTGCAGTTTGGTAAAAATACTTGTTACTTTAAGATTATTATTAAATGAAATTTAAATACAATTGCTTCTTTTAACTAGAGGTATGACATGTACTTATGATAAAGATAATATTGATTGGATTCTAGATTGTTTTCTGTTCCCACACTAATTTGCGATTATATTATCTATACTTCTATATTTATGTAGAATGCCATTCATTGGTATACAGACGGCTCAAAAGCTGGTGATCAATTTGGGATAGGTTCTTGAGGCACTACGGAAATTTTTGTAATTGTCCTTGAAGGACTCCTAAATAAGATAGTCGAGGTTTGGCTGAAGGGTAGCGGCACCCTACGAACCCTTGAATTTTTTTAAGGGAAATTTCTTTATTAAAAAAATGTTTTAGAGGCATTTTGAAATTTTTGTATCCTAAGTTAAATAATTGAGGAATTAAAAAATCAAAAAGCCAGACCAGTCAGTCGGGTCTAAATGTTAACCCGACTGTTGCAAAATGGTTTTTTAAACAAATGCAAAAAATGATCTTGAGGCACTTTGGAATTTTTGGAGAGTAATATAGATAATCCCAAAAAGCCAGATTAATTTGATGGAATTTTTCATCTGCCAGATGATCGAGAAAGTGCGGGTGAACAGCACTATGCATAGCTTGAGGTGTGAGAGAGAGCATATATATCGGCTATTCCTCTCGCTCAAGGATTACTGCGACGCGATTAGTTCTCACGAGACCACGTGACCTACAGAGCCCACGCGGGATAGGAGTATATGGGCCAGGAACTAAACACTCCGAAAGCATGGGAAAAAACCCCAAGTATCTATCAAGCGGAAATTCACGCCATAAGAAAGTGTGCCCAGTTCAATATTGATAAAGGATATAGAAGGCAAGGGATTATCATCATGTCGGGTAGTCAAGCAGCCACTAAAGTACTGAGTTCTTGCAAAATGGTATGGGAATGCCTAGGCAAAATCTATGAACTAGGCGAGAACAACATCGTGTGGATTCCAGGAAACACTGGAATAGAATAATGAACTAGCAAAGAGGGGGGCTTGAACACCCCTTTGGGGATCGGAACCCTTTTAAGGTATCAGCTCCAACGTGATATTGGAAGAAATGGGCAAAGCCGAAAAAAGAGAAGATCTGACCGTTGGAAAGATCTAGTAGGACTTAGGCAATCAAAGATATTTCTTTGTGACTACAACCAGTTTAGAACAAGTGAATGCCTAAGTCAGGGTAAAACTGCTCCAAGTTTTTCAGCAGGTGTCCTCACGGGACACTGTCGCCTGAATGGGCACCTGAAAAAGCTCAAAATAGTGGAGCAAGACGAATGTAGATTTTGTGGTATTGCGGATTGCATACCAGTTCAGAATCGTAGGACACAACACCTAGGAGACTACTGGATAGAACAGGGATACTTGTCTAAACTGAAGCCTGCAGATATCCTAAAATTCCCCCGGGAAATGGATCTAAAGGAGCTACTGGTCTCTGAGACTTTCCTCAGGAACTAAGTAGAAGAAAAGAGTGGATATCACTAGATGCATGTTTGTTTGTTACGGATAAACTAAAAAACTACTCAACCGATTTTGAAAATGCATTTTTATTCTTTGTTTGCAGCATGAAATATACAGACGTGCCATCATACACGACTCACACGCTTCAAATCGACACAGTGAACATGATAAAATATTGAATTTCTCGTTATCACATCTCACCACATAATTCACTTATTACGCTGGCGATTGTATATATTGCGGTTACGCCAACTCGATAAATTCGATAGGACAACGAACATTTACACTGCTCGTCTGTCTATTAAAATTAGCCCTACTCACATGATGTCCGTTCATTGAAAACAGTATCTTTAGCTCAGAGAACTTGAATTTGCATATATGAAATTAGTGCAGTATGTTGGAGCTCATCAAGTTTTGAATTACACGTCAAAATATTTGTTGAAATTCGGTAGATATGTGTAAATTTCAAAATAGAGAACGAACATTCTGTTGACAGTTGCTGAACATTAAAATTCTCATTTCTTGTACCGGGTGGACCGATAAGTCGATCTCTCTGTTGTATATCAGAAATTATCTATCTTATAACTTTAGGAAAATAGTATGTTTCTAGCTCGATAGCTAGAGGGCGAATTCTATGGAGAAAATCAAAATCCCAGTGGTTCCCAGTTTACAGAACTAGAGAACACACTTTTAAATTATTTTACTGAAAAATATTTATATATTTTTGTTCAAGTTAAAAACTCATTTCTGTTTGACCTTAAAGACATAAGCACACTTTCAATCCTTCTTAATAACAACTTATACTAAAAACTCGCCCCATATATACCGTGTTATAATTTCTTATAAATATGAAATGGTATGAATTGGACAACCTCATTTTTCCAAAGAATTTCTAACTTTTTAAATTAGTTCTTGTAGAAAATACATACAATCCAGTATATTAAAAAGTAAATTACTTTCAACAGGTTATAAAGGGCGCAGTTTGAAAACGTGATCACGCCACCAAGTTCCTGACACGCGTGCTTTTCCTCATTTTCACTTTAATCGATAAAAGATGTTCGTTATATTAAATACATGGCGACAAACACTATTTCGTTTCCATCAGAAACATGTTCGTTGTAATCAATATATTAGAATGTGCTTTCATTAATTGGCCAAAAACGACGATGAGGGTGACATCTATTGATGTGGTGAACAACAAAAACAAATATACCTATGGTCGCGTTCATCCCAATACTGTTTATTTTATTCAACAAGTTGAAAATGGTGGAAAATAGATACCTAAAAGATCTTGTAACATGTCTATCGACCTGTTTCGACTTTTAAATTTATATCGTAAATCTTTCTCTAATTTCCGCTCGTCGTTTCATTAGCCACCCCAATCTTCAACCCTGACCATAAGACAATTGACATCTGCCAACGACCGTTTCCATTTTTACAACGCCACTAACGAAACCCTTTTTCGCTAACGACTTTCTTCGAGGAAAGACCTCCATTTTTATCGTTTGTATATCTTTCTTATCTAAATTGCTGTGGTAAGCACAGCAGCTAGTATACGGCTGAGAGCTAGTATAATACCTTGAGAGCTAGTATAATACCTTGAGAGCTAGTATACGGCTGAGAACTAGTATACGGCTGATAACTAAGATACCGTAGAGAACTAGGATACCATTAGCTGCTAGGATACCATTAACTGCTAGATTATTAAGACACCTCCAAGATATCTCCAGGTCCATTTCTCTACACACCCTTACCGGAGAAGATAATTAATGTTTTAACTTATTTTTTTTTATTTCTTATTCACCCGGCTATAAGAGCTGTAGGGGATCGTGTCCGGGTTAAAGTAAGTTTTTTAATTTTTTCAGTTAATATTTTAATTTCTACAAGGTGTTTCTACCTTTTTCACCTTAGTTTTCTTCTTGTTCACATTTATTTTGTTTTTCGTCTAAAAGGTAGTGGCGCCCTAAAGCTTCCTATAGTCTGACAACCTCTGACATACCTAGTGCAGCACTAACATGGAGTAGAACCACCCTTGAGAAGAGTCTCATGCCGGCATCTGTCTGGAGTGGCCACTCTAGCGCCCAAGTCACGAACAACCGACGGTTACAATCTATTGTGTCCCCTTCCTTCTACTTAGTTCCTGAGGAAAGTCTCATAGACTATTAGCTACTTTAGTCCTATTTCCCGGAGGAATTCTAGGATATCTGGAGACTTTAGCTCTTCTATCCAGTAATCTCCTAGGTGTTGTGCTCTACGATTCATTATTGTTATGCAATCCGCAAGAATAACGATGGAGGTTTCTTCTTCCATGTCACAGAATCTACATTCTTCTTTCTCCATTATCTTGATCTTTTTCAGCTGCTCATTCATGCGACAATGTCCCGTTAGGATACCTCTTAGTGCAGTTTTACTTTAACTTATGCATTCATTTGATCTCAACAGGTTGTAGTCACCCAGAAGAATCTTTGATTGTCTAAGCCCTACTGGATCTTTCCAATAGTCAGATCATCTCTTTCTTGCTTGCCTATTTCTTCCAATATTACATTGGAGCTGATACCACAAAAGATTTTCGGTCCCCAAAAGGGTGTTTAAGTCCCCCTCTTTGTTAGTTCATCTGCTATTTGATTTTCTTCTATTCCAGTGTGTCCCGGAATCCATAGTAAGGTGACTATATTGTTCAATGAGTTGGCCTAGGCATTCCCCCACTATTCTGGAACTGATTACACAAGAGCTCAGTGCTTTAATGGCTGCTTGACTATCCGACATTATGATAATCCTTTTCCTTCAATATCCTTTATCAATATTGACCTGGGCACACTTTCTTATGGCGTAAATTTCCGCTTGAAAGATCCTTGGGGTTTTTCCCAACCTTTCAGAGTGTTTGGTTCCTCGCCCAGTTCCATTTTTAGGCTTATATACGTTGTAAAATTTATTACGTTTTCAGATATCTTCAATTTTGTTATTAAAATCTAAATTCTAAAGAAATTCGAGAGGCTAAGAATAAAAAGTGCATTTTGAAAAGCAATATCAATCATGTCGATCTAGTTCATGGGTTGTTCACAAAAGTTTCTTATAAACATTTTTAAGTCGCTTCCATTTTAATAGCGTACTGATCCTTGTCTTATAATCCACATAGAATGTCACTATGGAAAGATTGATGGTAATTCTCAGTAGAAAAAAAAAGAATTTTGAATAAGTAAAAGTATCTATGTAAACTTCATTATTTGACGTAGTAAAAGCATTTTGGGTAACCTGTCCTCTATATTTATTGAGAAAATGTTCAATTCCATCAACTTTTAAATACAGGGTCAAGTAAAAAAACACAAACTGACTCTATAACTTGGATATTATTAAAAAGTAGTTACAACTAAATTATATTATCAGCATATTTTTAACAGGGTGCTCTGTAAAGAATGGGCCAAACTCCATATGTAGATAGTTTGGATAAAAATAACCTCTTTTAAATCAATTTACCTCAGTACAATTTTGCTGGCTTAAGAAGTTTCATTACATGGACAGTGCTTTAGATTTGATGATCGACCTATTCCACTGCGACCTTTTCAGACCTATTGTGGTCCTATGAATCTAGATTACATTATCCTCGACACTGAATCTTTCAAGTAATTTCTTGCAGGTGGCTTCTAATCGCCTAGTGCAAGAAACCGCACATTCGCCGGGCAGTCGCACTGGCATAGGATGTGCTCCGCAGTTTCATCCCCTTTTTTCGGGTAAAGATGGGAAACCCATGTTCGAATGAGTTCTATCCAGGACCCAAACAGTGTTGAATTCATCCTCAAGGGAATGCCTACCAACCAAACCCACCCCAAACTCGCCGTTACCCCCGCCTCGGAATCATTACCCTAGAATACTTCGAGACTGGCGGCGGTCTCTCGCACACTCTCCGCTCACACCGTCGTCTTCTTCCTACCTATCACTCCTCTCTTTCATGCCATATCGAGTCCTTCTCTCCCCTTAATCATGCTCTCCACTACGACTCTTACCTCCATCCATTCCTCCTCACCCTTCAACATTATTTCCACTATGTTCTCCCGTTACACCGCCTCCCCTAGTTTCCTCTCCAACTTCTTCAGCACTTCCTCGTTCTTCCAGCATCTAAACACATGCCCCACATCATCCTTCACTTCACAGCTCTCGCACACTCCAATCTCTCTTTTCTCAATTTTTTGGAGGTACCCTACTCTCGACTCATGTCCAGTGAGCACCTGTGTTTTCATCTCCCCGAATTCCCGGTCCATCCAATCTCTCCTACTCCCAATCGCTCCTTTTAGCGCGTCCTCATACTCTTCCCACCTTCTCTTCGTTTCCTTCTCCAACCACTCCTGTACTTCCTCTCTGGTCGCACCCCTCCAGCGTTTGTTCTTGGCTCTAGCCATCGCGTTCAATGGGTAGGATCTTAACAGCGCCGCTGCTGCGAGTCCACCAACTGTCCTGTACCCCAGCACCACCCTCAAGAGTACCAATCTCTGCACCCGCAGGAGTGGCCTGACCCTCTCATTCAACCCCGCTCTTTCACCCCACACCTCCGCACCGTACAGCATACCAATTACCCTCCTCTTCCACTCTCCCGGCCCTTCCACATTACTCATCAATCTCCCCAGCCATGCTGCCCTTACTTTCCCCTTCCGTGCTGCCTTTATCGTGTGTGCTCTGAAGGATAATTGACTATCCAACCACACCCCTAGGTATTTCACAGACTCCTCAGAAGGGTTCTGGTCCAATGAATGGCATTGATGAGCCTTATCTGGCCATTTCATCCGCCAATTCGCTGCCCTTATGCCTTAAGCATAAAATAATTCGAGAATCCACTGATAATTTATATCAGTTAATTAATATATAATAAACGCTCTAAATAAAATTCGAAATCAAATTACAGTTCACAAATCTTTATTTCCATATAAAAGAAACAAATAAAAAAACCAATTTCAATTCAACAACAAAAGGAAAAAAAATAGCCGGTCGGAAAATTTTCAAAACCATACATTTAACAATTTAATATTAAGCGGCGCTACGGAAAGTTTCGAATACACAGTTTATTTGTAAAAATGATTTACCTTATAAAATACAGCTTCCACACACAATCTTAATTCACTAAATGTTCACAATACTTTTTGGTTTATCGGTTTTATGCAGAGAGGTCAGATTCACGACAAGAATAGAGTAAGAAATCGAGCGCGAATAATTGAGCCCTCTTCTATCAATTGTTCACTAATTTATATCCAAAATCTTACCTACATTTTTCGGCCGTAGTCGTGGTAAGGGAATTAAACGTAAAATGTATGTAGTTACAAAAAAAGTTGTACCCATACTGAACGGCTTCGGTTTTAATTAAAATGGTATATATACCGGGCGTCCCTTCAGTTGAAAAATTTAAATATCGGAAATGAATAAATTGTGTATGGTAGAATTTGGATTTGCGTATCTCGGACTTATACTAAAATATACTTCAACGGTAATAACGAAAAAAAATCAATGCGGTAGTAGAAAGGGTTGTAAAGTAACGAGTTATATACAACCTAGTGGTAAAATAAAACATATTACGGGAAAAAAATACAAATCAAACTTGCAAAAAAAATAACTCGTTACAGTAGTAACTTGAAAAGACTGTTATTTGAACCTCTACATATCTGGGGTGTGTTTTTATATATTCGGGTCATGCCTTTCATGTATTTATTTGTATATCAGCGTTTGTTAAAATTAAACCTTGTAATAAGGCATCAAGCCTGTTGGGTTTATAAATAAATAAATACATAAATATGTTGTCCAACTAGCCTCTTTTCCCAGAAATATTGTTTTTATTACTTTTTTACCTTGTTTGCAAATAAACGTTATTATTATTATCATATCCCCATAAAGATATTTTTACCTGACATTTCTATCTATTCATTTTCACAGCCAACTAGAAATTAATTCTAAGAGAGCGTGTAACCATATTCGTCAATTAAATTAATGTATCCCTTATGCTCGCAAAATAGTAGCTATATATAGTTCTATTCATTCGCATGGTATATGAAAAGTTTTCCCCGTTGATGGGAGGAATACAGAGAACATGCATTTCATGAACAGACAATGATGCTATCAAAGTTATTTAATATACAAAATGCACGACGGAAATTTGATCTATTTTAAAGCTTGCAGAACGGCGGAAAATGTTTCATTGGAAAAACGTTTTCATTTCTTTACTGTGTCTAGATAGTGATAAAACGGAAAAAAATTGAGTTTCATACAATTTTGTTCGAGTTTTTGATACGCGTTGAAAAAGAAATCGCTTGGAATAAAATCTTGGATGTATAGGAGACAGAAGATCATTTAGATATTTTTTGTTTTGTTTCCAAGAAGTATTTTTGATTAGCACTAATAGATCTTTCCTTGGTCTACATCCTTGTTTTCCCTGGCAGGTTTCTGCACACCACTAGAGCCATTTTTGCATTGTGCGAAATCTTCTTTATGTGCTTGTTCCACTGGAGTTTACTAACAAGGATCAAACCTAGATACTTGATTTCTTGTCTCCGACCACACTTGAGGTCATCATGGTCGTAGATACAGCGGGATGCTTGGTTAAAATATTTTGTCTACTCCCATTCTTAAATTTTATCATTATACAGGGTGATTAATTAGTACGTTAAAGTAAAATATCTTGTAAATCCTCGAAGATATTCGAATAAAACTTTCACCGATTGTAGCCAGCCCAAAGGCTCATATTTTAAAATTAGTCGCAATTCTACAGCGTAGCACCAGATCAAAGTTACATTTTCTTAAATGGGACACCCTGTTTTTCACTTCAAATTTGAATTCTGATTGACTTCGCTATTGTAATGATATAATGTTGTAGTAGTGTATTTAAAAAGTTTTGACCACTTGTTCCTGAAAATCGTATACGTTATACTGCACAATTTAAAATTAATCTGTTTTATCCATACGTCTATGATGGTCTTCTAGTATCATAATTTATTATATCGGCTTCCACATCTAAGAAACCGTATACAGGGCGAGTCCAAACTCGAATACATCATTTAACTTTTTTTTTAAATGGATCACCTTGTATTTGATATCTGTAAATGAAAGTTACTTTACTATACTCTAAGAAACCGTATACAGGGCGAGTCCAAACTCGAATACATCATTTCACTTTTTTTTTAAATGGATCACCTTGTATTTGATATCTGTAAATGAAAGTTACTTTACTATACTCTAAATTTGATTGTGTATTCTCTATACCCGAACTAAATAGTTTTTGTGACAATTGTGACTAATTTTAAAATATGGGCCTTTAGGATGGTTAGAATCGGTAAAAATTTCATTCGAATATCTTTTAGGATTTACAAGATATTGGACTTTATCCCACTAATGAATCACCCTGTATATGCAGCAACGTACTGATATCCATTAATATAGTCTTCATCAGGATACAAGTTTACAGAAAATGGTAATATTTAATGATAAAAATGAAGTATTTATGAAAATATATGGATATTAAGGAAGGTAAAATCCCAGTTCTAGCAGTTCAGGTTTAAATTTTGCATGAGAATTAACAAGGTAAATCTGTTGAAATTGTACCATCTTCAATCCTATTGTCGTCAGATTCACTTTGATCATCTTGTAAGTCGAGCTGCAGTCCGAGGTGCTAAGCCCAGGTGCAATGTACATAACATTGCAAATGAGCATGGAAAGGGGGTATAGATGCCAAAAGATCCTTATACTCTCCGATAGGCAGGCAGCACTGAATCCTTAGCATCGTCCCAGACCAGATCCATCACAAAAAGCCTAAAGGACTCGAAGCATCTGACTGGATGTAGCGTATAAATCAATCAATCAAGTCGATAGCAAACTCATCTATAATTTGATCTAGACGTGATATAAACGTAGCTCGTCACTTGTTAAACATTAATTAGTTGTACAATATTAAATATACAAGTCTAAGCATATAAGTGAAAGCGAGAGCAAAATGATTAATGGTTTTGGTTAAGACAAGAAATTGGGGCAACGATCATTATTGATCTGAATTTGATAATGATAGCTTGTGCCTTAGATACTCTAGTTCTAGGAGTGTTTCACATTCGAAGATAATGTGAGAGGATGTTTCCTCCTCTTCCATGCACAACCGACAGATAGGTTCCTCCATATATATGCCAAGTGTATGCATGTGCTTCCTTAGGGTAAAGTGAACAGTGAGTAATCCCGTCATTTTCCTTATCTGGCCCCTGCTGAGGTTTAATCTTTCGTTAGTTAACGACTCCGAGGGTTTTTTGGCCAGGAGTTTGCTATGTTCTTGTTTTGGCACATGTCTCCAGTACGTCTGATGTTTATTTTGAATCCACCGAGATGTACAAACACGTGCAGCAGATTTTAATATTGGTGTGGTGTGTTGGTGTGTGGTGAAAATAGCCACTGCTATTTGTTACCCACTTAGACATCGTTCTTAACTCTTCTTCTATCAATTCTTAATTAAATGTGAATTAAGAATTCACTATTGAAATGTAAATTCCTTTCCTGGTCAAAGCGTCTGAGCTTGTCATGAACATGAGACGTAAGTCTATTATCTCTCATATGATTTCGTGTATTTAAACAGTGGCAAAGAGGTTTCATCCTTTCTTTCCTGTGAACATGTGTTATTAAGGCCAAACGTATCTTATCTTTAAAAAGTGCATTCATGTGAATGGTAAGTTATTTCGCTTAAATGTATTTTAACTATTCTTTCTTAACAGTTTTCCACTTTCATATTTTTATTATGTAGCAATGTCGTTCCAGTGCCAGGAATATATACCGATATGATTTTGTTTTTTTTTGTTCTTTCATATTTCTTTTCGTATTCTCTTTGAAATATATACATATTTAATATATGTCTATATTTACCGGTATAGAATCAATTATTCGATTTTATTGTTTTTTGATTTGCTTTCTTTGGTTATTTTTTTTATTAAAATACAGGATGTATGAACCACGTTTTTAAATGATTTTCTTTAACATTGTAATACCAAATTCGTTATCAAATTCATACTTCAGACATCTTGGATTTTGTAAAGTTGGGTAAATTTGTTCCTGATAATACTATTATTGTTACTTGGCACTTTACCTGGAACTTTACCTGGATCAAGAACTTTACCTGGAACTCTACCTGGGACAAGGACTCCATCTGAAACCAGGACCGGATCCAGGATATCTTTACCTTTATCTGGAACCATGACTGAATAAACCACTCCAGGAAAGTAACATATATATTTCACCGAGATCGCTTCTTCAACATAGAACAACTCAATAAAAAACTAGTCATTTTTTTTCCTGTTTAATTTTTTTATTAAAAAAGTCAATATACAACTTGTAAATTTAATAACGTTGTTCATAGAGTTTATTTTCCCTTCCAATATTCCAGGATTTGTCGCTATAATGCTGATGTGAGTAACAAATAGACTAGTATTATTCAGGGTGGCGCCCACTTACCTTTCTTAACTTTTATAATTTTTAATAATTAATTTCAGTAACTTGATCAATAATTAACTTCAAGTAGGATTACCCGAGAACCGGTAAAACTACTCTCTGAATTTTTACTAGTTTGGTCTCAGAATCTACACCTGAGGTGATCTCTAAACTGAGTAGCCGTTGCAACTAAAAGTGTGGAAAGGCCTCTGAATCGGTGGTGTTGCAGGTCGCTTGGAGGATCATCTCCAGGGAATGAAACAACTACTTCTAGCACTGGGATATGTTTGATTTATTTACTATAATACATTACACCATTTACTATTGCTAATGATATACATAAGTACCTAGCCGTATAGCATACTTATACTTGATGGTTAAAGATTACTGATCTCTGACCATTCGACTATAAAGAATGTTCTTCATGACTTATTCTAAATCAACTTCTCCTATAATAAATATTGAATGCATTTTTATATAACCAGTCAAGTTCAAATAAAACGAATAAACATATTATTGTTTTGACTTACTTCACGCTTGAACTTGACTTTCTATTAAATAACCTTCTTAATTTATATTTATATAATAATGAAATGTTCGAACGTTTTGTTGAAATAAGATCAAGGGAATTTAATTCTTATTTTAAATATTTATTATTATATTATTATATTGGGCCAAAAGGCATCACATACACACAAGCGAGTGGAATAACTGCTTCCAGAATGGGTTCCCAAAGATGCAAAAATGCATTTCTCTTCGTGGAGAATACTTTGAAAAACAATAGTGTTTAAAAGTTACCTACTGTTTTTTTCTAGCTCTATATGCAGAATATAAAAGACAACCCTGGTACTTATATCAGTGAAAAAGAGCCCAGAGAACCCAAATCCTTGCCAACCATGCCTAAATCCAAGTCCAAACACAAACACATTAAACACGTCGACACTTTTGAGGAATTTTCTCCACTTCCCTTCACTTCAAAAACATCTTCCACTAAACCACGCCACTAAGACACCGACTAGGAACCTCCTCAACTTTCTCCAGCTCCAAAAACTTCTAAAATCTCCAAAAAAAATTCCAGACCTAAACCAACTTCGGAGACGCCCTCCAGCTCTTCGTCCAAACCACGCCCTCTTATGGAATCTCCGATTCCACGACCCACTCCAAAACACTCTGATACACCTCTCACTCCAGAGCAAGCAGCTTTCATTAAAATTATCAAAGAAAAATCTGCCTACTTCGAATCAATAATGCCTAAACCCAGATCTTCATCTTATGCACAAGCTGCCAAATCTCCTCCTTCTTCCACCCATTCTTCCCGTACCTCCCAGGCTTCATCAATCTACGATGCAAAAAAATCCGCCAAAATGGCAAAGCAGCCTCCGTTCGGACTTCTTAATCAAAATCTTCAACTAACACTTCTTCTCCACAAACAATTCCGCTTCAAACCCTTAATTTACGTAACCTCCCACCCAAATTCTGCTCTCAGAAGAAACTTTTCATCCTTCTGAACAGAAATTAAATTTTAAGAGGCAATATCTCTTACCTGAAGGCCAACCCAAATTGCACTGCCCTCCTCAAAATTCCGACTAAAAGTGTGGAAAGGCTTCTGAATCGGTGGTGTTGCGGGTCGCTTGGAGGATCATCTCCAGGGAATAAAACAATTACTTCTAGCACTGGAATATGTTTGATTTATTTACTATAATACATTACACTATTTACTATTGCTAATGATATACATAAGTACCTAGCCGTATAGCATACTCATACTTAATGGTTAAAGATTACTGATCTCTGACCATTCGACTATATAGACTTGTTCTAAATCAACTTCTCCTTTAATAAATATTGAATGCATATTTATACAAGCAGTCAAGTTCAAATAAAACAAATAAACATATTATTGTTTTGACCTACTTCACGCTTGAACTTGACTTTCTATTAAATAACCTTCTTAATTCATATTTATATAATAATGAAATGTTCGAACGTTTTGTTGAAATAAGATCAAGGGAATTTAATTCTTATTTTAAATATTTATTTTTATATTGTTATATTGGGCCAAAAGGCATCACAATCCTTCTTCAACCACTGCTGGACGGCTTATTAGCAAACGACCGTCTCGGAGACAACATCTAAATCGAGCATTATCTTAATTTTTATGTTATAATTAATTATAGATCGAAGATAGATAATACTTTTATAACGCCTTACAAAGTTTTGGTAATACGCTTTACTAAAATATGATAATTGTAAAGGAAACTGTAATCAAGTTTATAATTAATTGATGTGGTAAGTCCAAAATTATATTATATACTTGACTAGATTCATTTGAAGTAACCGTAGAAATGATTAATTACAAATCATACTGTTTCTCTACACCAGTTACATGAAATAATATTTGGAACACGCGCTTCTCGAATAACATTTAATTATAAAGTTACTGTGATATATTTGCGTGAGATTTTCGTAAGAATAAATTAATTGGCAAAGCAACAGATTTAGGTAAATAATGTTGCATCAAATATTTGATTATCCCAGTTGGTAAATCAGTTGGAAATATTTATATTTCCTTGAAAACTCGACAAACTGCTAAAAGCTAAATTAAAGCTAATTATAGAATTGAAAAAAATGTTAAACTTAATACAATTTATAAAACACAATCTTGTAAAATTGTATCGGTACATCTGTTCTTAGAGATAATACAGATTAAAGCCTCGTCCAAATAAGATATCCTGGTTAACTTAAACCAAGACTTTCCTTAGTTCCTTTAATCTCTTCAAATCCCTCTTATCGTAATTAAAAGTCAAGTTTTCTTGTGTGTTCTACAACGTAAATTACACGAATTTAGTTTCAAGCTCTTATTATTATTTTTCTGCTCAACAAAAACTTTCTACCGTGATAATTTCACCAATTATTTTCTTAAAGGTGATGTTCTTAGGGAAAATTGTCGCGACGTAAGTTTGTCGAGTTATACAAGAGGTTGAAACAAAATCTAATAGGTGCCATTTTTGCCCTCATCTGTAAGGAAGTTGAAAGGATACAAGGAACAGATAACAATCAAAACAATCGTAAATGCTAATAGTTCAATTTAATATTTGAATAATGAGAATACGTGTTTTCAAAATAACAATGGATACATTGGAAAACGTAAAATAGCACAAATAACAGGGTCCACTTGTAATCTGTAGTAACCATCTTCTCCCCACAGATTGCCCCAAGAGTTTTTGAGAAGCCAATAGTCTTTACCATTTTCGCTACCGTATCCTACGGCCAAAACTGCATGATTCGTCTCGTAATTTTGGCAACTTTCTTCGTCAAAAATTCCTCCTTCATAAAGCTGTAGAGCTGTATCAGCGGAAACAAGCACCGAAATTGGACCCACGGATGCTGAAAACAAAATTATTGTCCTCGGATTTTCTTTTTAGAAAAATATTTATAATATAAACCTACCGATTGCACTTTTTAATATGCTAACGGTTGCTTCTTCTAGATAAACGGAGTCTCTGATCTTTAAAACGGTATTGTCGGGGTTGCGATGACATTTCTCAGTATCAACACCGAGGTAAGGATATGATTCTTCAGAAGAGATACCAAGACGTCTTATATAGTCGAAGGAATACATGGTGGTCCCTCCAGTACATCCTATATTACCGTATAATTTTGTGCAATCTATAAGCTCTTGTTCACTAAGATCAATAGAAATGTTATTTTTTATAAAGTTCTGTCCTTCGATGGCACCTGTCTAAAAAACAAAATAATCAAGATCGAATTTTCAAATCCCCAAAGATATTGGAAGAGAAAGGTTGAGCATTTTATGTATGTTTTAAAAGATCTATTTTGTCTCCTTTAGTCTCCTTTTGTCTCCTTTTGTCTCCTTTTGTCTCCTTTAGTCTCCTTAAGTCTCCTTAAGTCTCCTTTAGTCTCCTTAAGTCTCCTTAAGTCTCCTTTAGTCTCCTTTAGTCTCCTTTAGTCTCCTTTAGTCTCCTTTAGTCTCCTTTAGTCTCCTTTAGTCTCCTTTAGTCTCCTTTAGTCTCCTTTAGTCTCCTTTAGTCTCCTTTAGTCTCCTTTAGTCTCCTTTAGTCTCCTTTAGTCTCCTTTTGTCTCCTTTTGTCTCCTTTTGTCTCCTTTTGTCTCCTTTTGTCTCCTTTTGTCTCCTTTTGTCTCCTTTTGTCTCCTTTTGTCTCCTTTTGTCTCCTTATGTCTCCTTTTGTCTCCTTTTGTCTCCTTTTGTCTCCTTTTGTCTCCTTTTGTCTCCTTTAGTCTCCTTTTGTCTCCTTTTGTCCCCTTTTGTCTCCTTTAGTCTCCTTTAGTCTCCTTTAGTCTCCTTTAGTCTCCTTTAGTCTCCTTTTGTCTCATTTAGTCTCCTTTAGTCTCATTTAGTCTCCTTTAGTCTCCTTTAGTCTCCTTTTGTCTCCTTTAGTCTCCTTTAGTCTCCTTTAGTCTCATTTATTCTCCTTTTGTCTCATTTAGTCTCCTTTAGTCTCCTTTAGTCTCCTTTTGTCTCCTTTTGTCTCCTTTTGTCTCCTTTAGTCTCCTTTAGTCTCATTTAGTCTCCTTTAGACTCCTTTAGTCTCCTTTTGTCTCCTTTTGTCTCCTTTTGTCTCCTTTTGTCTCCTTTTGTCTCCTTTAGTCTCCTTTAGTCTCCTTTTGTCTCCTTTTGTCTCCTTTTGTCTCCTTTTGTCTCCTTTTGTCTCCTTTTGTCTCCTTTTGTCTCCTTTTGTCTTCTTTTGTCTCCCTCTTCCCCTCACTTCCTAAGGAAAGTCTCAGAGACTAGGGGTTCCTTTAGTCATATTCCTTGAAGTAATTTCAAGATATTTGCTGTGTTCAGTTGAGGCAAGTCTTCCTTTTATAATCAGTAGTCTCCCAGATTTTGTTTGTAATACCACGCATTTCCTCAACTATGTCAATGGAGGTTTCTCCTTTCATTCTACAAATTCTACTGTAATAGTTTTTACTTCCTTTCAATGAAGGGTAAGATTGTTCCAAGGTAAGGTCGTCGAGGGAGTAGAACTAAAGCCACATGTTAACTTGATTAAAGTTAATAATAATTGTTTTATGTTCAAAACAAAATATATACCAAAGCAAGAATTATTGCTGGGCCATAGTGATGAGCAAAGCAAGACCAAGACCTGGACAATCTTGGTCTTGCTGATCCAGTCTTGGTCTTGCTCAAATATTTCCGGTCTTGGTCTTGGTCTTGGTCTTGGTCTTGGTCTTGGTCTTGGTCTTGGTCTTGGTCTTGGTCTTGGTCTTGGTCTTGCTGATCCAGTCTTGGTCTTGCTCAAATATGTCCGGTCTTGGTCTTGGTCTTACTTATTTAGTCCTGGTCTTGGTTCTGCGTATCCAGTCTTGGTCTGGGTCATTTTATCTGTCTTATTTTTTTTAAAGATGGTCATAATTATAAATTTAAAATAATTTACAATTTATTATTAACTAACAAAATACTTTATTTTATTAAAATGTTAAAAAATATCGTATCCTTTCTATGTAAACCACGTATCTGAGAAATGGCCATTTTCGGGAAATCATCAAAAACATCTAAAAATGTAGTTACGAGGTTTTCGAAGAAAGGGAACGATACGCTCTGAAGTGAGTATTTTTAGTTCAGTCTTGTGTATTTGGTCTTGGTCTTGCATATTCGGTCTTGGTATTGGTCTTGTTCTTGTCCATTCGGTCTTGGTCTTGGTCTTGCTAGTCTAATGATAATCTTGGTCTTGGTCTTGCTTTTTCGCAAGGCCAAGACCGAGACTGCAAGACCAAGACCAATTTTGCTCATCTCTACTGGGCCATCGAAACTACAACTGTAAAAATCTGTCAAAACGCTTAACTCTGACTTATGCATTCTTTTGATCTCAATTAAAATATATTAGAATTGAAAAATTTGCTAGAAGGGACGATAGAATGAATCCAATCCAAATACTTACAGTACTGAAAGCCCAGCACGACCCACATATTCCTTGATTTTTAACTCCTAGAACAGCCCCTGTTTTTGTCCAGTCAACAGATTCTGGCAGTTTAATGTTGGAAATGTTCGCAGGTTTGCCTTTCATTTCCGGCATGCCCTTTATTTGATTATCGAGCATATGTTTAAATTCTTCAGGTGTCATATCAGCAAACTGCGTTACTCCCAAATAGTATGAACTTTCTCCTTTTTCGTATTTCTCGTTGTGCTCTTGGATTCTTTTCAAATTAGATTGGAAAATTCCAAATCGCAAATTCTCTTCAACGTCAGAATCGTATAATTTTTTATGATCTGCCTAAAAGTTTTTTTTTAATAAGGAGAATTAAAAAAATAAATATAGATCTTACTTTGAAAGACGTCCACTGTCTATTAACTGATAGTGTATGGGTAGCCACAAAGGCCAAACTAATTGTTAATAAAACCTTCAACATTTTTTACCTAAAACAAATTTTAAGATACAGTGAAAAGACAATGATGGATAGTACGATATCCGCTTCAAGATTCTGCAGGTATCTGTTTTTTGCCTTTGAACAAATACCTGCTAATATCTTTATTTTTAACATAAAGATCTGCATCTATCAATTTTTTGTTATAAAAATCCCTACATAAACACGAGGCAAACGGAAAAACATGAACCTTTCCTTAGTGGCGTACGGTCTGACACACCGACGCCACAGTTGCGTAGTCATTATAACATCACGGGAAAGAGTGGGGTTTTCAGCGTTCAAATACCTTTCAAGGCCTTCACGGAGCACGATTGGCTTTAGTATAGCGATGGCGATTCTTTCTAAAAAAGGTCGATTTTTAAATCGATTCGAATCGTAACCTGATGGATCGATACATAAAAAAATCGAGGTCTAAAAGATCGATTTAAAAAAAATCGATTTTTTTCAAGTTTGTATTTTTTACAATGTAAATATAAATAATCCTTTTTATTGAAAAACAACAAAAAGGTACCCCTAAATAAACAATCTCTCTCCGGGATCTCTTATCAGTAAAATTGGGGATTTTTTTAAGTTCAGGGAATTCGATAATAATAATTATTTTTTGATTACCATATTATTATCACAAAGTATCGGATTAGGAATGTGTGAGATTAATGGAAAAGAATCATCGATAAAATAAAAATCGATTTTTCTTTATTCAAAATTAATGGATTTGTCGAAAAAATCGATTTTAATAAAAAATAAATCGATTTCTGCGAAAAGATCGTTGATTTTTTTTTGGATTGTTTTAAAAATGGACATGCTTTTCGTATATATTCCGATAATAAACCTAAGAGATTTATTCGTTAACGATATTTATCGGATTGAAAAAAAATCAAATAAAATTATATGAAAATTGTCAAAAATTTTGAAATATGGTCAATTATTGTCAAAAACTGTTGAAAATTGTCAATAATTGTTAAAATTTGGAAAATGGTCAAAAATTTTGAAAAATGGTTAAAAAATTTGAAAAACGGTGAATAATTAAAAAAATGATAATTGTTGAAAAATTTGGAAAAATGGTCAGTAATTGGTGCAAAACTGTCAAAATTGGTCAATAATTGTAAAAAATGGTCAATAATTATTGAAAAACTGTCAAAATTGGTAAATAGTTGTCAAAAACTGTTCAATTGGACAATTTTTTCAATAACTCGATTCTTCTTTATTCAAAATTAATGGATTTGTCAAAAAAATCGATTTTAATAAAAAATAAATCGATTTCTGCGAAAAGATCGTTGATTTTTTTTGGATTGTTTTAAAAATGGACATGCTTTTCGTATATATTCCGATAATAAACCTAAGAGATTTATTCGTGAACGATATTTATCGGATTGAAAAAAAATCAAATTAAATTATATGAAAATTGTCAAAAATTTTGAAATATGGTCAATTATTGTCAAAAACTGTTGAAAATTGTCAATAATTGTTAAAATTTTGAAAAATGGTCAAAAATTTTGAAAAATGGTTAAAAATTTTGAAAAAACGGTGAATAATTAAAAAAAAATGATAATTGTTGAAAAATTTGGAAAAATGGTCAATAATTGTTAAAAAAAATGGTCAATTATTTTTAAAAAATGATCAGTAATTGTTGCAAAACTGACAAAATTGGTCAATAATTTTTAAAAAATGATCAGTAATTGTTGAAAAACTGTCAAAATTGGTCAATAATTGTCAAAAACTGTTCAAAATGGACAATTTTTTCAATAACTGTCAATAATTGTTAAAAGATGGTTATTAAATCTCAATTATTGTCAAAAACTGCTGAAAATTGTCAATAATTGTCAAAAATTTTGAAAAATGGTCGATAATTATCGAAAATTTTGAAAAAAATTTGAAAAATGGTCATTAATTGTCAATTATTGTCAAAAACTGTTGAAAATTGTTAAAATTTTGAAAAATGGTCAGTAATTGTTGCAAAACTGTCAAAATCGGTCGATAATTTTTGAAAAAATGGTCAATAATTGTTGAAAAACTGTCAAAATTGGTCAATAATTGTTGAAAGATGCTCAATAATTTTTGAAAAATGATCAGTAATTGTTGCAAAACTGTCAAAATTGGTCAATAATTTTTAAAAAATAATCAGTAATTGTTGAAAAACTGTGAAAATTGGTCAATAATGGTCAATTAATTGTTAAAAATGGACGATTTTTGTCAAAGACTGTCAATAATTGTTAAAAAATGGTCAATAATCGTCAAAAGGTGTCAAAATTTTGAAAAATAGTCAATAAATAATACGAGAGCCGTTTCCGAAAATTCACTCCTTAAACACACGTAATTTATACAAAATCGATTAATATTACTCGAAAAATCGATAATTAAAAATCGATTATAACAAAATAATAATCGATTTTTATAAAAATCGTCTACTTTTTCAAACATCCTCACTTATAGAGTTCCCTATAAGCTTTTTTGAAAAAAAAGCAACAGTGTCTGTCGAGTCTTCTGGGATCCGAGCGGTTCCGCTCTCATCACTACTTGCGATGTTGCCGGGGCAATTGAAAAAAAGGCCGCTCTACCAAAAACACAAAAAAAAATCGAAAGACGATTTTCAAGGGTGAAATATCGATTCACTGAATCGATTCAATACAACATCTCGATTTAAAAAATCTATTCATTCGGTCCGAGGAATCGATTCTTCGATTAATCGATTTCAGATCGCCATCCCTACTTTAGTATTGCCGCCGTGCCTATTGTGAGTAGGTTAGAATTTTGCTATTCGGTCTGATACACCGACGCCACTATTTACGTTAGTGATTTTTCATTCGGTAAGTTCTTCGTTATTTCTAGGATTTCTATCACTAATACCAGTTATTTCAGCAATGGACTTTGAGAAGGAGGAAGAGAGACTGCTAAAATTAATGGTCTAGCCAAAATATTAAACATCAAGTAGGTATCACATAAAATGTAACTTCTGTCATTCTGACGATGATATGTCAATATCGAAATAATTATCAATATCCTTTAATAATTTTCATAAATTTTGTAATTAAATAGTGGAATTAATTAGAAACAGTTAGTTTCATTTATAATATTTAATGGAAGAAGTTCCATCCGACATCGAATTTGACGACAACGAATCCGATGGTGAAGAATATATTGTAGAAACAAGGGAGGAGGATAGCGAAAGTGAGCAGGAGTTGGGAAGCAATGATGAGGAAGTTGAAAACAAAGGGCACTACATTTTTGGAAAAGATGAATTCACTAAATAGGGGAAACATGCACCACAAAATAAAAACGTTAGGACCAGATCGGTGAATATAGTGAAGCTTTTGAAGGAGTAAAAAGGAAATTTATGAATCTGAAAAATGCTGTTTCTATTTGGCAGCTTTTTTTGTGAAGATATTCTGAATATAATAGTAGAAAATACCAACTTTATGATTGAAAAAAAGAAGCATAACAACAGTGGGGAACGGAACTGCAATCCAACAAACGTTCCTGAACTAAATACATTTTTCGGTTTGCTGCAGCTAGGAAAAGCAATCATGTAAATGCTAATGATTTTTGGAAAACGGATGGAACCTCGATGGAAATCTTTAGGCTTTACGGATTTCATTTTTGACTTGCCCACATTCGTTTCGATGATAAGGAGAGTCGCGAAGAAAGACAAAAGACTAACAAACTTGCGTTGATAAGAAATTTATTTGATAATTTCGTGTCAAACTGTAAAAAGCCCTACTCGTTATCAGAATATACGACAATTGACGAAAAGTTGGAAGCTTTTAGAGGAAATTGTTGTTTTCGTCAATACATTCCATCGAAGCCCAACAAATGCGACATAAAAATATTTGCCCTAGTAGACGCTAAGACATTTTATACCAATAATCTTGAAGTTTATGTTGGTAAACAACCTCCAAGGCCATTCGAGGTAGATACTAGACCATTTGGTTTAGTACAGCGTTTATGTGAACCCATTTCAGGTACAGGACGAAATTTAGCAACCGACAACTGGTTTACCAGTATAGAGAGCCGATGAACTCCGTATCAATCATAGACTAAGTTTGTTAGGCACAATTCGCAGAAATAAAAAACAAATACCTTCTTTATTGTTGGAAGGCAAAATACGTCAGTAAAGGTGCTGCACCGGCCTATTGGTGGAGGCGCTAACATGGGAATTTCCATAAGAAAATCGCAAAAAGAGCTAAGCTCAAAAATAGCAAAAATGGTTCCCTTCAAGGTCACGCGTCTGCTTCCATCTGTCACTTGCCACCTGTCATCTGAAGCGTTTTGAGACGTTTTGAGACGTTCTGAAGTAGAGTGACACGTTTTGAGACGTTCTGAAGTGTTCTGAGACATTCTAAAGTGCTCTCGGGCATTGTGAGATGTTCGTTGATGATGCTGTCGCAGGAACACTTCAGAACGTCTCAAAACGTGTCACTGCACTTCAGAACGTCTCAAAACACTTCAAAACGTCTCAAAACCCTTCAAAACGTCTCGAAACACTTGAGATGACAGGTGGCAAGTGACAGATGGAAGCAGACGCGTGACCTTGATGGGAACCATTTTTGAGCTTAGCTTTTTTGCGATTTTCTTATGGAGATTCCAATGTTAGAGCCTCCACCAATAGGCCGAATCGGTGCAGCACCTTTACTTACGTCCTGAGGGTTCCAGTATGTTTCTTTTTTAAGAACATACAACCCTAGTGTCTTATATCCCGAAGCCTGGAAAAACGGTTTTGCTTATTTCACGATGATGCTATTGATCCAGAGACTGGAAAGCAGAAATGATAATAGATTATAATAAGACAAAAGGTGGAGTGGATACAGTGGATAAGCTTTGTTCTACTTACAACTGCGTGAGAGCTTCAAGGCGATGGCCTATGGTTATTTTTTACAGCCTAATGAATATAGCTGGTATAAATTCATTTACAGCAAATATTATTGATAAAAATGTTCAGCGCAAAGATTTTTTACTCGAACTTGGGTTCAGTTTGCTGACAGACTACATGAAAGTAAGAGCAACATCCGTCTATATTCCAAAAAGTCTGAAAATAAAAATTTCGGAAGTTTGTGGATTGCTTTAGCAAGAGCAAGGTCCACTTGATAGAGTAGCTGGAACTGGCCGTTGTCCGTATGCGATCCAAAAAAAAATCGCAAAACCCGTTTTAGGTGTCAAATGTGCCGAACATTTTTGTGATTGGACCACGCTGGAATAATTTGTAGCAGGTGTTATAATGACATGGATATTTAATACATTGTTTTAAAGTTTTTTTGTTTTTGAGAATGTTTGTTTATTTCAAAATAAATATTATTTTCCTAGAATTGGTCTGGTGTCGGTCTGTTTGACCGACGCCATTAATAACGTTATTTCTTGAACGCCACTAAGGAAAGGTTAAGAACACAAATTGACTATTAAAGAAATGATACATATAAAAAAAGAAAAAAATATTGTTAACGATGCACAAGACATTTCAAATATTTTAGATCTAAAGTAATCATTTTAATTATTTTGAAAAAGCTCCCAAACGGGTGGCGAAAGTTCCAAAAAAATTTAAATAGGCACTTACCTCAAGAAAATCACTGGAATTATATCAACAACTCACTGTCGTTTAATTAATATACCTATTCACTAGGTACTTGTAAATTTTAGATAACAACTTTTGCGATTAAAAATTTTAATACAGTTTCTATTTTTCATGTAAATTAGGAATAATCTTACACTTTTTAAGTGATAATTAATAATAGAATGAAGATTATATTTTGTCAAATACTGATAAAAAAAAAGAAATTCATTCATGCTATTTTTTTTCTGATAATACTTGATCATTTTTTTAAACATCAGCGGAACTAATTTGTTTTATTCCAATTCAGTATGAATTAAATTAAACTTCTACGAAAAATATGGTAGAAACTTCCAAACCATCCCTTTTTATTTAAAAATCAATGAAATTTAAATAGAAGGCAGTTTTACTGACATACTCAAAAAGCCGATAGATAGTTAAAATATGAGTAAAAAATGTCTTTTATATTCCCACAATACATTAGCACACTATAAACTGAAATTGAAATTTCCGTAGAATGCTTTTATTTGCAGATCTTTTGTTAGAGTCGCTATCCAGCCAAAGAACCTTATTTCAAAAGTATTTCACCGAGTGAATATCAATAATATATGGGTTTTGCGGGAAACTACATTGAGAACTTTGCTTCATCGATTTTCGGAACTTCTATTATAGATTATATCAATTCCATTTATTATCTTAGAGATCTACCAAGTTCAACTTTTCACGAAAAATGTAATTTAATAGGCTAAAAAAAGACACAGATTGAGTATGCAAATGACGTAAGAAAACAAAATAAAAGATACATATTCGAGTCAGAAATTATAAGGAAGTACTTATCTGTACATCAGAATCGAAGAAGAATTCCGTTGTTCGCACATGTGCTTTGTGAAATACGTTCATTTGTCACTAGATGGGTCTGTTCTAATAGGAAATTCCAGAAAACGCGATTATTCATATAGCGTATAGATTAACGGGTAGGTGGGCCTCATTAGGAACCGGGCTTTATTTGGTACATTTACCTTATTCCATATTTCTAGATCAAGTTTCAGATCTCCTTCAGTTTACGCAAAAATAACTATATCGTCAGCAAATGCTCCTTCTGACACTTATTCACTGTTAAGATTGAATTTATAATTTTTTTCCTCACATTTTATTATTATTGCGTCCATATAGGTAATGAATAAAGTTGGGCTCATAATTATAATGTATTATATCGCAAGTACTTTACAAACATTGTTTGATCGTACCTTCATATATTAAAATAAAATGTCTAATTTGTATTTTTTTTGTTTCATGTGCTTCTTCGATGACTTCCTATGATGATCAACGATTAGAGCCCAATTAGAGTAAGTATAGTATGGTTTTTTATAAAAAAAAATTATTGTTAGAATTAAGAAATTACATAATTATGTTATTCAGTACTATTCTGTAACTCGACGGTATGGGGATGACTGGGTGGGTGGACTAACATATAGGAGTAGACTGCTAATAGGCTGCAGTGCCCCGGGCATGAGAACGGCTCCTAAAAAAACGTTTTCTCTGAAAGTATAACCTTAAAAATTGACAAGCAAATGCGTCAGATGTGATAGTGCTTACTAGATCTGAATGCTGTGAAAAGCTATCGGTACAAATGAGTTAGCTAACGTTCAATACATCCTGAATTTCATGTCGAGTTAAAATTACCATCTCAATAATCTCCATTTTTGTCAGTGAAGAAAATTTTGAAAACTGCGTTTTGAGGTTAATATGCAATATAGACCATTCCAGAATCACGTCACTGACAGGTCAGCCCTTATTGGACTTCCTCCATTGGAACTTTTAATAAGGGCGGGGGCAATGATGGCAATTCTTAGGCTGAAATCGGGTCCCCGAACAATGTTCGAGAAGGACACACTGATACAACTGGGACATTACTAGACGAACCCATATTTCACATGAGTTTTGATTGCATGACACCCGAGAATATATTCACTGAGCTAGTGAACATCATCATCCCATCTAGGGAACAGGAGATGCACCCAGGTAATTCTGGTGGAATCATCTGGTTCACCGATGGTTCCAAAAAAAGACCATGACAGTGGGGCTTGTATAAAAGGACCTAGAAAGAGAATGTTGTTTAGCCTTGGTCGATATACGACTGTGTTTCAAGCAAAGAAGATTGCCGCTGTTCCTGTATTGATCAAAACATCAGAAGAGGATATACAGGAGAAAAAAATTAAAATATTCACTGACAGCCAGGCTCTGCTTAAAGCTATCAGTAATTCAACCACTAAGTCTAGATTGGCGAAAAACTGCAAAGAATCCCTTAACAGGCTGGCAGGAGACAACAAAGTGTCTTTAATATAGGTGCGGGCACATGAGGGGATTGCAGGTAATGAAATGGCGGACCAGTGAGCTAAAGAAGGTTCTAAAGGAGACCAGAACAGTTTTGTGGAATCAGATAGATAGGGAACACCAACCCAAATGGAGGCTGACACAAGGGCTCCTCCACACAAAGAGTTTACTGAACAAGGTAGACAAGGAACTCTCAACCAGGCTACTGAAACTGGGTAAGAGACATTTGAAGACAGTTATCGACCTGGTGAAACACCCACTCACATACTCTGCTTCTGCGAGAACTTACAAGCACTTTGGAGAGGAATTAATTCAACCATCACAACTACTGAAAATCCTTCCACTCAAACTAGTGGCCTTTATAGTAGACACAAAGCTTCTGGAATGGAAGTAGATAACATGGGAATTGGTACAAAGATTTAGTACAAGTGCCTGGACTGTTGAGCACAACCCAAATAGATGAATGAAAGAAGGTCGGCTATCATATTGTGCTGGAGGACTCATTTTCTATTTAGGTTTCATTGTTTACTGGTAAACAATGGCCGACCTGTCAAAGTCACGTGTTCTGGAATTGTCTATACGTGCACTGCAACTGACTGTCTTTAAATGGCACTATTAGTTTTCAACACAATTATTAAAATAAATATCAGTATCCGAACATTTATGTGTTAGAACTCGTATAATATAACCCTATTACTTTTATTGTCTCTCTAATTGCCTACTATTCTATTATCGCTTTTTTCTCTCGCCTCAATCTTAAATTGATTCTCCCTTTTTTCTCTCATCTTTATGTCCCATTATATCAAATCTCGTCGAAAATTTTCGTTACAGTAAAGACGATTTATATATTTTCTGTGGTCGAACTCATGGAACTTATAATTTAAATATTTGTCGGTAGGTACGTGTAGCTACCTGAACTGAAACTCTGGACTGGAATCCCTATAATAGGATAATAAATCTCTAAAATAACGAGATATATTTCCCGCGACATATTTTTGAATTATGAGCATACGGATTTAAATTTAATAAGGTCGGATGTCGGGTAGAGAAAATTTGTACAAATATTTGTTAAGCTTCTAGTTTCATCTTTCTGTGATTATTTTTTCCTCTTTCATCTTTCACAAGGATAATATTTATTTTAAAAAAACTTATTATTTAATTAATATTCTCAGTAAAAACTTTCCTTAATTCCTAAATAGACATGATAATAATCAACCTCCTGTTAAACGTATTCACTTTGTATACATTTCGCATAAACGATTTACGCAAATAGGACTGATATTGTTACAATGTCCTCTTTGTTCCAGGGTATAAGCCCGTTTAGCTCTCTGCTAAATGTACGATGACAGTGTGTTAACTGTCAGTGTTGCTAAGAATAAATATGTTTTACTGTTTCATTCCTTCATTTTGTGAAACGAGACAAGATATTGTGAATATTCTGGCTGATTACAGTGACGGCTCGTGGAGTTTGGTCAGAAGACCAGAAATTATATATTTTTAGAAAAACTGGGTCTTAACATTCTGTATCTGTAGAGTAGGGAGGGTGAGTTTGAGCCCACATGTGACCCATTGGACGTCCTCCTGAGGAGTTGTGCTTCTAGGTCATCGTCCATCCTGTCCTTTCCAGGAAGGTGGACAGGTCACTAGGAGACATCATCTCCTTTATATCGGCAGGTGCATGCGAAGACTCATTGACGATAACTCCGGGCATTCACATAAGACATGCCTGACAGTTTCGTCTTCCTGTTCACACATCCTGGCCCCATTGTATGGAGGTGTTTCCTTAGCTGATAGTGGCCAGTCAGAAATCCTACTGTTAAACGTAGGTTTTTCCTAGTCTTCTCCAAATATTTCTTCGACGCTAGCTTCCCAGGATCTCCCAGGGTGATCCTGACAAAACTGCATCCCTTGATTTCATCCCATCTCTTTAAGGGTTGAGCATGAGTGTAACGTTCGTAAATCGGTTCAGAGATGCTACTTATCTTTTCGATTTGATTTAATAGTTACGCTTGTTTTTGTACTATCGTTTAGGGCGCGTACACACGTCCTTGTGCTTATACCTCTGATACCAAGATGGCGCACTTCGAATTTAAAATAACTGAGCATTCGCGTTCCTTTAGAGAAGTTTCAATTGCCCACCCCGAGGAACCGACACTGGCTGATTATACTGTATAATATTAGTATAAAAAGCAATATACAGGATGTTCCCTTGAACACTATGGACGTTAAGTATAGTAAGACTATTTTAAACGAAAAATACATTCGATTTTTATGTATGAAAAATAAATGACTACAGCTAGCTTTGTCTTTTGAATGTTAATCGGGATAGAGAGCGCCCGTCGTTGTCTGGGAAATGAGCAATTTGCAAGTAAAAACAAATTCCAACTACACTGACATATCAAAGTACACAGAGGCTGTTTCACTTTGAAATTATTCCACACAAAGAAATCGAAGTTTTCAGAGTTGGTGTTTTCTGTTTTGTGTATTATTTTTTATTATTACATTGCAACGTTCCTTTTTGGTTTTTAAAGATGAAATATTGCGGGATTATTAGATTATTTGTATTCATAGGACCACAGGCAGTCCTCAAGCCAAATCACCAGCAGGCAGCAGTCAGGGGGCACTTCCCCCGGAAGCGAGAACACCCACAGCTTCGTCAAAAGGAGCACTTCAAAATGTCAAGGGGGACCATCCATCGGTAAGCCAGGATGTAAGCATGATCTGTTTTCTATTACTACCCTAGATATTAAATTAAAGATCAAAATACAGAATGTTTATTAAAAAGACTGATCTGTTATGCAATTGTAGTCTCCTCAAAAATTCAGCAATTTATGGAATCCTCAGCTGCGTGATAAAAAAATAAAATTGAAATACTGGAAATCGACATGTTATAGGCATAGGAAACATTAATGAAAATAGATAATGGACAACGTATTAATCCAAAATACTTTGTTCCCATTTAATTAATTAATCAGTTTGAACTATTCAGATACCTTCAATTATTAATATATTTCGATTCGACGGTTTATCTGCCGCACCCTGTATATTTAGATAGTTCTAACGTAATTTTATCGAATTAATTGGTTGAAGTTATGGTGAATGCGTTATATAGGTATCTCTTTCGCCAATATCTTCAGTAAATTGAAGACTTAACTGCACTCTGCATCTCATTAGTGCGAATTAGTTTTATCAAGCTACGAGCACAGCTGGAACGATCATTCATGTCAGATTAACTTGTTGATCTCTTAGATATTGTAGATTTTTTTGACAACTATTTCACAAACATCATGACAAATGTAATAAGCGATACAACCAAAAAAAGCATAGAAGTTAATTTGGAATGACTTAGAAAGACTTTTGGGGTAAATTTTTATCCCAAATATTACATACATCTCAAAATATGCAACCTAAACTGCTTACTAATTGAAGTCCGCATGTTTTCCTAACCGTTTTAATCCAGCATTTTTTTGGGTCAAGGTGGGTAACTCATGTTCGAATGAGTCCTATCAAGGACCCAATCAGTGCTGGACTCATCCCCAAGGGGATGGCTCTCAACCAAACCCATCTCAAACTCGCCGTTACCCCCGCCTCGGAATCACTACCCTAGCATACTTCGAGACGGGCGGCGGTCCCTCGCACACTCTCCGCTCTACCTCTACCTCCACACTCCTACCTCTCGAGTCCTTCTCTTCCCCTATTCATGCTCTCCACTACGCCACTCACCTCCATCCATTCCTCTTCCCCCCTCAACATTATCTCCACTATTTTCTCCAAATACACCTCCTCCCCTAGTTTCCTCTCCAACTTCTTCAGCACTTCCTCGTTATTCCATCATCTAAACACATCATCCTCCACTTCACATCTCTCGCACACTCCAGTCTCTCTTTTCCCAATCTTGTGGAGGTACCCTAATCTCGACCCATGTCCAGTGAGCATCTGAGAGAACAAGTAGTTCATCTCCCCGAATTTCCGGTCCATCCAATATTTCCTACTCCCAATCGCTACTTTTAGAGCGCCCTCACCTTCTCTCCATTTCCTCTTCCATCCATTCCTGTACTTCCTCTCTGGTCGCACCCCACCAATATTTGTTCTTGACTCTAGCCAACGCGTAAAAATGGGTAGGAACCTTCACAGCACCGCTGATGCTAGTACATCCTCTGTCCTGTACCCCTGCACCACCCTCAGGAGTATCCCTCTCTGAACCCGCAGGAGTCGCCTAACCCTCGCATTCACCCCCGCTCTCTCACCTCACCCCTCCGCACCGTACAGCATACTCTGCTCAACCGTCTTACCAATTACCCTCCTCTTCCACTCTCCCGACCCTTTCACATTACACATCAATCTCCCCAGTCATGCTCCCCTCACTTTCCCCTTCTGTACAGCCTTCAACATATGTGTTCTGAGGGATAATTGACCATCCAACCACGCCCTCAGGTATTTCATAGACTCCTCCATACGAATTCTCCTTCCCTTCACCATCACCCTCACTTCCCTCGTCTTGTTCCGTTCCTCCACTAGTAACCTCACCGTCTTATCTTCCGCCGCTTCCAGTACGCACCGCTCTATCTTCTCCACGATCTTCCTACACATATTCTCTGCCTTTCTTTCTATCTCCGCCTCTCCCTTTGCCTAATCCAGCATATCTACTAAATCAAGGGTCCGTTCAGTATTCAGCTAAAACATTTTTAGTTGATTTATAAGAATTTCATAAACTGCCAGCTTGCTTGAATATTTCAAAATACTTAACATAAAATTTTTTCACCCGATTTCAAACGAAATTCAGCACTCAAACGTAGCCTTCTGAGATACAAAAAAAAAGTGAAATGTTTCTTATTGTTAAGTTTCTGAAAAATATAATAATTTGAAACTAACAAGAGGTTTAATCGAATACTATTTTCGTTGAAATTAGTTTCAAAAAATATTTCAAACATTCTGAATTTTAATCTTGTTTAAAAAGAATATCGTCTGTCGTGAATATGAAGTCCATTTAAATAAACTTTTTGACATATTCTTTTTAAATTATAAACTTCTTAGGAGGCATTAAATGGTAGTAAAGCGCGTTACCATTATATATCGAATAATATATTTATATTATTAACGCCTTACAAACTTAGAAGAGTAATTCAATGTCTGTGGGGGCATATAGCCCGAGAAGTAGTTGTTTCATCTAAGTGAACGGTCATTGTTTTTGAAAATATTTTCAAAACTTTGTAACGCGTTAATAGTATAAATCTATTATTTTATTACCAATTTAATGTCTACTTCCAATTCTGTGAGAAAATAATTTATAAATGTGATATATAACATCAAATATTTTTTCGCTGTGGCCCATATAAGAACCTACTTTTAATCGACTTTTGGTAAATTTCAAATTTCAGTGGTAGAAATAGTTAGCCTATTCACAAGTATCAACATTTGAAATATATCAGTAGCGATTGTTAACAGGGGTCTTCTAAAAGTCGATTGTTATTGAAATTATTATCGATTTTGTATTGAAATCTTAGTTACGGCGATGTAACGTTTCAAAGTAAATTTTGAGCCGTATTATCACAGTTTACACTACTACTACACCAACACTTTACACCTTCTCACGCGGGTTTCCATAACCAGTAGCTCACCTTCAGTATCTGAAGAAGTTAACTTGGTGATCGAAACGCGTGTAACATAGTGTTAAGTGTTAGTGTAATGTAATGGTAGTGACATCCTAGAACATTTTTTATTTAAATTGAAATTGCTTTGAATAAAAACTGTTTTTGCTATTTCTACTCAACTCTAATTTAATTTTGTGCAGTAAAAGAAAAAACTTTTGCAATTACTTTATATAATGAATTTAATCAAGTTGGAAAAAAAATCTATAAATTATTATCTCACAAAAAATCGACTTTCTTTCGTTGCTCGTTTGTTAAATGTTTAATTGTACCCTGAAATGAACCTGTTAGGTTAAAATGTTAATGTTGTTATTGCATTGAATTGCTTTCGGAAAATAACGTTTATAGTCTTCACTGAATTTAAATTCTGTGTAAATTAAAATAGTCCAGGAAAGTAAGAATATTGAATGGAAAAGTTTGGATAACTGGATTTGATTTTTTTAAACGAAAGTATATCCAGTATAGACTACTTTCCTAAATTCTTGAGATTATCCCGCTTGAAGCTTGCAAGCACAGCTTGGAGCACGTGAAATGCAACAGTTTTCCATCTATAACTTTTTTAAATTTAATCGCACAAAAAAATCGTGAACATCAAAATTGTAGGGAATTTTATACCCTATAAGATGACATAAAGCAATATTTTGGGAAACAATTTTTTCAACCCTTAATTCTCGAAAAAATTTTGCAGAATGGTTTTCCTTTTCAGGACTAGTGGTTACCATATAAAACCACCTCAAAATTTTTTTTCTCTATTTTCTTACTGGTATAAATGCGTTGCCATAGTGTTATATGTGTTGCCTAACATCAGAACTAACGAACCAAATTTCATTAGTGTTTACCGCAGTTACCTGTTTACATTTGAGCGAAGTGTCGTTTAGTTTTATTGAAAGTGAAAAAAACCCTAGTTTTATATTGTTTCAGCGAAATGGAATGCGTCTGAATTGGGAGGAAAAACTGAAACTGAATTATGGGAATTAATACACGGGATTCCCAGTGATAATGAGTCCCTGATGGTTGATAATATTGATGATGTAATGAATGACGAAATGTCGATGGAGGAAAATCGTGAAGTCGCAGATGACGTGGATGATGTATTCGATATTGAAAATATGGATATTATTTATGACTACGCAATGATTGCAGAAAATTTTACAGAGGATGACACTCACTGGGATAGTGATGACGACATTCGATTAGTAAAAATGCTCGAAATCATTTCACCCCCAGAGTGGACGACTAGTACTAAAAATGTTAATAATCCGGAGGAATTTCGACAAGAAACAGATCCTAACCTTCCAGATACAGTAGAAACTCCTACAGAGATATTTATTCACCTTTTCCCTGAAAGTTTGATGGAACATATTTCATTCCAAACCAATTTACACTATATTCAAAAGAATGGCGCAGAGAGAAAGTTTACTGCGACAAGTGTTGATGAAATCAAGGTTTTTCTTGGCATGAATATATTGATGGGTTTGAAGTGGTTGTCTAGTTTTAAAGACTATTGGTCATCTCGGGACGATTTATTAGTAGTGCCATTTCAAGAGATCGCTTTGTTTGGTTTCTTTCAAATATCCATTTGAATGACAATTCTTTAGAGCCAAAAAAAGGAGAAGAAAATTATGACAAGCTGTTCAAAGTGAGGCCGCTTCTATCGAAATTGGAAAACACGTTCTATGCATATATGAAACCTAATGAATATCAGGGTGTGGATGAGTCAATGATCCGTTTCAAAGGGCGCAGAAGTATTCGTCAGTATATGCCCAATAAACCCATCAAACTTGGATATAAAATCTGGGTTCGTGCGGATTCTACGGGATTTATGTGGCAATTTCAAATATATACTGGGAAAGTTGGTGCAGCAACAGAAAAAAATTTGGGCCAAAGAGTTGTATCAGATTTAATATTAACGTTACGAAGAAAAAAACACAAAATATTTTTTGATAATTTCTTCAATACAGTTGAGCTTCAAAAGAAGTTATTGATGTACAAACTTTATTTATGTGGAACGTTGAGAAAGGAACGAAAGAATTTTCCTACACTGACTTCAGATAAGGAAATACAAAGAGGAGAGACAGACTGGTGCAGAAGATGGTTTAGCAGCGCTCAAGTGGATGGACCGTCGTAGCGTATTACTTCTCAGTAATTATCATGACAAAGTATCTAGAAAACAAAAAGATGGTTTGGTGCAAGAAATATCCTGTCCAAACATGGTCAAAGATTATAATAAAAATATGGGCTTTGTCGATAAGTTGGACATGCTAAAAAGCCTATAAGAAATAAATAGAAAATCCCACAAATGGTGGCACCGAATAATTTTTTATTTTGTGGACGCATGCGTTGTGAATTCTCATATTTTATTTTGCCAAAGATCTGGTTCATAATCGATGACTCTCAAAGAATTTCGATAATGTGTTTCTCGGGGGATGATAGGAATACCCGAACGTCCTAAAACAGGCAGACCTTCTTCAAGCGTCCCTGTCTATAAATTTTAAAAACTAGTACCATTGTAAGTACATCACACGAAAGGGGCTCATCTACCGCAAAGATCCACCTTACTCGGGTGTGCTTCTTGCAGTAACATAAAAAATGTACACATAACAATATGGAAATGTTCTACATGCAACGTCGGTTTATGCCTTAATAAAGAAAGAAACTGCTTTGCACAATATCACACAAAATAACATTGATGAAAATATCTCATCCACTCAATGTTCAGGTACTTAAGTTCTTACCGGTTAGTGTCAGTGACCACATCCTGCAGGTCCTATGGTATTGGAACCATTCAGTTAGGCCAAAATACCAAAATACACTAAATAGTAATCTATTCCAAAGAAGTAGGTAAATATTTATTCGACAAACATTTAATAAAATTAAAACGAAACAAACAGTTACTCTTAATCATTTGCGTTAACCTAACCTAACCTAACCTAACCTAACTCATTTGCGGTTCACACATCTCCAACGTATCTTACCGCACTTTAATGTATTTGCTTTAGAAAATTTAAATTTATCCATAACCAATAACTTACAACCTTTCTCACTAAACATTAAATACACTGGGAATGATTCCATCTTAATCAAAGACTAAATTAATGAAAATTAACTCTTAAACTAGAAATATTTATTGTAATCAATTTGTTGAAACAGGTACCTACCCTACCTAACATTGCATTAAAGGTAGTTAATCTCTTGATTTCATATTCTAGGCCCAACTGAATGGTAGGATTAGGAACTACCTGATTTTTTGGCCCAACTGACATATTACCCTATGGTTTAATATTTTTGTCTTATTTAGACTGTAATAAACAAATATTTTATAAGTATACTTTCAATTTCCATAAGAAAAAAAGTCCGGCCTCAAAGGGTTAGGCGACAAACGATAATAACGACTTCTTAATATAGGAAAATGTAGAAATCAGGCCTCTGAAAACGTTGGTGTTTTCAGATTTCAATAATCTAAATTAGCGGCCACACAAAATTTCAATATACACTGTGTTCATTTGAAAAGGACCCACCCTCAATATTTCAAAAATGGGACATATTAGAAAGAAATGCCGAAACACGTCAACTTTTAACTTGAGGGGGACACTTTTTGACGCTAATGTCATAAACGTAAGATTCACCCCCTCTCTACTGGCGACACCCCTTACATATTTTTAAAAAGACAACTGTTAAGAAAAAACTGTTATTTAATCATGTGTGCAAAGTGACCACCGTTAACATTCAGGCAATAAAAGTTGAAAAGAGCCAATTTTAATCAATGGTTAAATAACAATGGAAGGCTGGTTCAAAGGCAAAACAAAAAGATTGAATAGACCTTTTCAATGAGGTGTGACTTGATACCTAGTACCATTTGAAAAAATGTAAGGGATGTCTCCAGTAGGGAGGGGGTGAATCTGACGTTTATGACATTAGCGCCAAAAAGTGTCCCCCTCAAGTTAAAAGTTGACGTGTTTCGGCATTTCTTTCTAATATGTCCCATTTTTGAAATATTAAGGGTGGGTCCTTTTCAAATGAACACAGTGTATATATTTTTTTCAACCCCGACTCATTTAATGAACATTAACGCTATCGTTATGCGGTTTGTTGCAATCGATAGATAGAAAGTTGTAATTTTATGAACAATAAGAAGAAAATTTAAAAAAAATTACATTATTTTTTCCGAGTTTTACTGGAAAAATAAACTTTTTTCTCCATTTTTATTAAATTTGACGTTGAAAAATATAATTGATGGATTCATTAATATTCTGGAAATGCTGATCTTCAAAAACCACGTATTTTGAAAAAAAAATTCCAGATTCGACCATTAGAAGCGGAGAAAACAGTATTCAAAGTTCGGTAGCCACTGTGACAAAAATTTTAAAAATTTTGAGCATTTGATCGATTCGGTAAATTGTTCAATTAAAGCTGTAAATAAACAAATTTTGTATAGCGTCAACGAATGAATAAAAAATTTAACAGTTGATTCAGAGTATGAACTGAAGATTGCAGTAGCGTCCGGAAGTGTGGATTAAATGAGCTTTCGTGCGCGATTGAACGGAGCTTTCTAGTTGTCATTCGGTTTTATTGGAGTTGAAAATCTTGGGTATAAAATGATTATAATTAGTAAGTACCAGACATTTCACATTTTATTATTATGAGTGAATTAATTGAGCAAATTGTACAAATATTACATAAATCTTCCAAAGTCTACTGCTATTTACATTTGAATCACAATATTTTTATACATGAATATACATTACCTCTTAACTTTTCTCGCTCTTTTAGGTCGTAGTAGAGGGTGTTCTATGTCTTCTCTGTCATTCTCATCGCAAGAAATATCGACAATATTGCTAGTATCAATTGCAACTTCACATTCAACTAAGTTACTCATGTCAATGCTATGCTCATTACTTGAACTGATATTATCATCATCATCATTTAATGAAATACTTTCCATTTGCTTATTACCACAACTCTTACCTTCGCAGCCTTTACATAAAATCATACAATAAATACCAACTTTTTTACATCCACACTTTGTATTAGAACTTCCTTTGGTACAAGCACTTGAAATAATCGACATTAATTCTTTAGGAATCAATTCTACATCTGTAGTTTCTGGCACCAGCCCATAATTTGCAATGAACTTCCATCTTCCGTCTATCTTTATCCCACAGTCTGAGTTGGTAGAACACTCTAAAAGAATGTAATTTCATTGTTGCCTGAGTCGGTGGTAAAATAGCCAAATTAAAAGTTTTCCTAGCAGACGATATTTGGAAACACGTAAATCTCAATTCGCTCAACGTTTCTTTTTCGTTTGATTTCTCTTCATAAGCATACTTTATAACTTCAATGCCAGCTTTCTCTACATCAACTTTATTGGCTGTTTGATGATAAAATATTTTAAGATGTTTTTGAAGCTCTGTGTTTTTGCTAAGAATTTTCGCGAATTTAAGTTAACCCTGCATATAAAAAGCAGATGTAGTATCATATCCGCTGAAAGCATGTAATAATGTAATGAATTCCTTGAGCATAAGATATTTGAAGCTGTTACAATGATAAAATTTGTTTTCTGCTTTGCCTACTTTCAATAAATAAATAATCTTTTTATTGTGAGCTAATTGATTTAATATAACAATTATATCTATTATATTTTTCAACGTCAAATTTAATAAGAATAGAGAAATCATTTTTTTTCAGTTAAACTTTTTTTAAATTTTCTTCTTACTGCTCCTAAAACTACAACTTATTATCTATCGATTGCAAAAAACGAGTATCGATAGCGTTAATGTTCATTGAATGAGGCGAGGTTGGAGAAAACATATATATTTAAATTTTGTGTGGCCGCCATTTTGAATTTTTGAAATCTGAGTTTTCAGGTGCCGGACTACTATATTTTCATATATTATGAAATCATTATTATTGATTTTAATTACGTTTGTCGCTTAAAAAACCATTTTGCAAATTTTTTTCAATTTTTCAAAAAAATGTTTTCCAAAATATTGCAGTGTGTCATTTTATAGGGTATAAAATTCCCTAAAATTTTGACGTCCACAATTTTTTTGTGCGATCAAATCTAAAAAAGTTATAAACGGAAAACTGTTGCATTTCACGTGCTCCAAGCTATTCTCGTGCTGGCAAGCTTCAGCGGGATCATCTCAAGAATTTTATTACAGCTTTCGGCCTAGCTTCCCCGGTCTATAAGCCGCACGTGTAGGTGTTGCCGTTTTTACGACCTCTAGTTTTACTACCGGCCTAGATCAAAATTTATCGGTTGAAATGATATACCAACTATCACCAACGACGTAAACTTAATAGTGTCTTGATTCAATTTACACTGAAATAATCCCAGTTATTCTTATGGGTTTGCTACATCAGATATTTTCTCGATTGACAACGTTGAAATTCAACAAAAAGTATCATAGCTCATTAGTCGATTTTCGTAATTTGTATAGGAGCAAAATCTAGATGATTGTTATTTTTTTCTAGCAGGAAAAAATTGTATTTAGAATTCGACGTAAATGTTTAATGTTTTGTGAGTGTTTTTATTGTCAAATATGTGATACAGTATTCGCCAGCTAACTTGATGTCCTAAATGTTTTCTAGGGAGCTATTGACGCCGCCCATCCGATAACTGTAAACAGTGCCGTGCAAGTTCTGAGGATACGCTTTCTGTTACAAATTAACACAACTTGTACAATTAATAAAGTAAAGTCCGTCCGGAAATATATGATCCTAACTTAATACATAATATTTAATTATTTGTTATAATTATTGGTATATTGATTTTAATAGAAACGGATCTGCTTTATACCTGAATTCTGAGTACATAAATAATATTTTAACAATAAGGTACCCATTACAATAACATGTTATTTATCTAATTGAAGATTATAAAGTTAGGATCTTATATTTCCGGACGGACTATAATTAAAATTTGTTAGAAACTAAATAATTTCATCCAGGTAGTAATGAGAATAAAAGAAACACAAGATAATGGGAAATTATTTAAGCTAGGTATATTTCTAAGAATAGGTATAAACAGTTTTTATCTTTACGAAGAATCTGACTCACTGCCGCTACTGGAATCACTTTCATCTAGAGTAATCACAAGAGGGTTGACGTCATAAAACATATCTGTTTGTTTTACAAACACTTTATTGTACAAAGCAGAAACAATAACTGTGTGACGCTACGCTACTGAAAATCTTAACACCTGATAAGGGTTCGATGCAACTGGCGTTTGTCAAAATTTTACCGCCAATAGCAGCCGAGTAGGCAGGGCATTATTACTCTGTCTCTCTTAGTTGGTAATTTCTGGGACATCAAGTTAGCTGGCGAATACTGTAGTTATGTAAATATTAGATTTTGTACATAAATGTTGATGTATATGAATGTTTGTATTGGTGTTGCATTGGGTATTATTGTTACGTAATTTGTAAAGATTGGCTATGTTCAACGTTTCATACAAATAAAAGTTATAATTATTTTAAAAGCGAGATAAAATCTAAAAATAACGTATTAAAAGTATATACAAATCCGTAAAAGAATTATTTTCTAGGTTGAGCTTTCATTACTGACGTTGGTAGAACCCGAGGTCCTTTTGTTCGACGTTAACAAACAGGAATTCAAAATAGGACCTCAATATTATAAACTACCGGATAAATTCAACTGTTTACTTTTAATTCTTCTGAAAATATGAAATAGTATCATTATTGGAAACACATTTGCGATTTATTTGACGTTTTGCAATACTTAGAAGGTTATGTGATGTTGAGTTTATAAAAATCTGTTAAAAAAAATAGACCAGTTTAATTATCAATAGGGTGCATTCTAGTGTTGCTAGAGTTCAACAGGTGACTCGTCAAAGCAATATAAGAGAACATGAAGCAGCGCAAGCAATAATTATGGTTAACGATAGTCATCCATTCATTCATTCATTTGGGTTGTGCTTAACAGCCCAGGCACTTGAACTGAATCTTTGTACCATTTCCCATGTTATCTACTTCCATTCCAGAAGGCTCGTGTTTTCTATAAAGGCCACTAGTTTGACTGGATGGATTTTTGGTAGTTGTAATGGATGTATTAAGTATCAATTCCTGTCCAAAGTGCTTCCGTCTAAGTTCTTGTAAGTTCTCGCAGAAGCAGAGTATGTGAGTAGGTGTTTCATCATCAAGTTCATATTTTCTGCAAATAGGTTCACTAACTTTGCCCATTTTGTGCAGATGTTTCTTCAGGGCGCAGTGTCCAGTCACCAAGTCCAGGTCCAGGACCATGTCTCTCACCCAGTTTCAATAGCCTGGTTGAGAGTTCCTTGTCTACCATGTTCAGTAAACTCTTTGTATGGACGTGCCCTTGTGTCAACCAGTTTCCGATTTGACCTCTTATGCAATCTTTTGTGATTCCACAAAACTTTTCCGGACCTATGAAGTCTCCTTTAGAGCCTTCTTTAGCTAAATGGTACTACCTGCAATCCCCTCATGCGCCGACACCCATATTAGAGACACTTTGTTGTCTCTTGCCAGTCTGTTGAGGGATTCTTTGCAGTTTTTTACCAGATTCTAGACCTAGTTGTTGTATTACTAAAAACTTTCAGCAGAGCCTGGCTGTAAGTGAATATTTTAATTTTTTTCTCCGGTATATCCTCTTCTGATGTTTTGATCAATACAGGATTCAGCGGCAATCTTCTATGCTTGAAATACAGTCGTATATCGACCAAGGCTAAACAACATTCTCTTTCTAGGTCCTTTTATACCAACCCCACTGTCATGGTTTGTTTTGGAACCATCGGTGAACCAGATGATTTCTCCAGAATTACCTGGGTGGATAACCTGTTCCCTAGATGGGATGATGATGTTCACTCGCTCAGTGAATATATTCTCGGGTGTCATGCTATCAAAAATCACGTGAAATATGGATTTATCGTGTATTGTCCCAGTTGTATCAGTGTGTCCTCCACGAACATTGTTCGGGAACCATAAGTCTCCCGATTTCAGCCTAAGAATTGCCTCCGTCCTTATAAAAAGTTCCAAAAGAGGAAGTCCAATAAGGGGTTCCATTGATGCGGTCCCCGTGCTGTTCATTGCTCCGGTAATAGCAAGAAGGGCTTGTCTTTGGATTGCAGTTAATATATTAACTGCAAATGACACTTCTTTTCACATCCACCAGATTATTTTTCGATAGATGATCGTTGGAATTATCACAGTTGTGTAAATCCAGTGAACCACCTCAGGTCAGTCAGGTCGTATTCCCCGTATTCTTCTGCATTGCCAGAAAAGCCTAGTCGCCCTGTTAGCAATTTTTCCAGGTGTACCTTCAAAGCTAATTTGTTTGTCATCAGATAGTCAACAATAAGTCGGACAGTTGGACATTTGAATGAACTTAGAAGCAGAAGTTCAAAATGTAGAGATTCCTGGACGAATCGCGGAAGTCTTAACGAAGCAGGTTTAAGGAGTAGAAGACTAGCAGTTGATGAATGGAAACAAGTGTTATTTTCGGAAAGTAGTCAGTTTGTATGATGTTCCCCAGAAACACCGTTATAAAGATGACTATGATTCGATACAAAGCTGTTTTTGTTAAACCAGTGTAATTATAAAAGGGCGACCGAGGATCGTAGCCGGCACTCTAGCGAGGTATTGACTCGGTGGGCTTCCTTCAGGGGCTCTGGTTGTCAAGGTACTGACTTGTCATCAATCCCTTTCCCCGTTCAACGGGATATTAACCTGTTAAATAAACCTGTCCGAGCAGAAGGTATTGACTCCCGCTCTTTCCCGATTCTCCCGTTTCCAAGGTACTGACTTAGGGATAATCCGTCGCGCTGGAGTGAGCATCCAGTTAGTGTGCGGAAGCTGTTGACTTTCATCGTCTCCTGAATCTCGTGTCTCTAAGGTACTGACCTAGGGATACTTCGTCGCGCTGTATCCAGAAAACCGATGGTGTGCAAAAGTTATTGACTTTCACACTCTCCTGTATTTCTCGTCCCTAAGGTACTGACTTAGGGATACTCGGTAGCGTTTACTGTACGTTCCCCAACTAATAGATATTCCTGCTGTCGAAACTCCACCTGCTACATCATGCTATGCAGATTTTTCTCTATTTTAGTTTAAAATGTTTCGAATATTTTGCTGGATACTTCTAAATTTACGTACGTCGAATAAACTAGATTTAATCAAATCGAATTGTTCCTGTTTGAATCAAAGTAAAGTATTCGATATTTACCTACTTCCTTTTACATCTTCTCTGTGAATCGTATAGTCCACCAAATGAAATTACTTACCTTTGAATGTATTAGACGTTAATTACAGTAAAACCTTTTGATTATTTTTTTTATTTTTTTTTGTTAAAACATCTAAAAGCAATTTTACCTTTATTGGACCAATCAAATAGCACTTTTATAAAAAGAAAATTGTAAACAGTACTTGGCAAACTGAAAAACGTGAGTAAAAAGAGGTGAAGCAAGACATTTGTCGAATTCCGGAAGGAGTTGACTTTCTAATCAGTCACTTCTTAACATAACCTCAAATGTAAAAAATAGATTTTTCAGATTTTCTTTTTTCTTTTATCTATATCTAAATTTTTTGTTCGTAAATGAAATTGGTCCATTCCTTTTTATTTTTGCCATATTTTTCGCTTCTTTCCATTTTATATGTCTTCTTTCTAGTATTTCTGCAACTTCTTGGTTCCAAGTTTTCTTCCTCTCTTTCTTTTCGTATTAACTCGAGCTTCCCACATATCCCTGACTGATCTGTTGTTCATACTTGTTAAGTGTCCGAACCACTTAAGCTTTTGGTTATCTAATACTTCGAGTGTTATACCCATCACTCTCCTAAGATATTTCATTTCCATTGCTTGGATCCAGCTTTCACTTCCATAAGTGAGGATTGGCCGGTAAACTGTTTTATATACTATAATTTTGGTTTTGGTACTGATTTCCTTTTTTCCTATAAATGAATGATAAAGTTTTGATGCATTGGTGATCCTTTCGTTTATTTCAATATCTTCATTTCCATTTTTGTTTATCTTTATACCAAGGTATTTAAATACGTATACCTGCTCGATTTCTTCCTCTTGTATCTTTAAATTAATTTCTTTATCATCTGATCCAGTGGACAATACTTTTGTTTTCTGTATGTTTATTTTCAAGTTTTTCTTCTTTAGTTCGTTTTCCCATATCTTTAGATTTTTCTGCAATTCCTCTTCGCTGGGTGCACAAATCATTAGATCATCTGCAAACGCACACTCGGCCATGGTGATTTGTTTCAACCTGTTCTAACCTATATGTATAATTTTAGTGTTCGTTTTCGTAATGATGTCGTCCATTGCAATTATAAACAATAGAGGACTTAGTACTCCACCTTGTCTAAGTCCATCTTTGACTCTGAATGTATCGGATTCAAGGTTATGTCTCCTGACATAGCTGTAATTGTGGCTGTACAGGCTCCTTATTCATGTGGTTAGACTCTTTGGAACCGATCTTTGGTCTAGGCTACTCCAAACTGTTTTTTGTGCTACACTATCGAAAGCTTTTTCAAGGTCCAAGAAAGCCATATAAACTTCTTTTGTTTGTGTTTTTTCCATCATTTGTTTTATCGTGAAAATGTGCCCTTTCCTCAATCCGCTTTGAGAACCATCCAGCTGTATTAATGTTCTTAATCTACTTTCCAATATGCTTTCATATAATTTGGAAACTACGCTCAATAATGTAATACCTCGATAATTAGTACATTATGTCGTGTCACCTTCTTTATGTATAGGCATTATTACTCCTACGTTCCAGGCACCTGAGTGGTTTTCCAAGATTCATTAAGCATTTTTAATAGTAGCTATTTTCCTGTTTTTCCTAAGGAAATGATCATTTCTGGCGTGATTTTATCATGACCTCCAGATTTTTGTCTTTTTAATGGCCTGCTCGAGTTCTTCTGCCGTTATGCTTTCACTTCGTTAATTATCTATTTTTATTTCTGTTTCTATCACGTGTGTTAATACTTCCTGGGTTTGCTGGTTTAAGAGTTCTTGAAAGTATTGTTGCCAGCACTGCATTATTCCTGAAACTGTTTTGTTCTTCTTATTTAGTTTTAGATTTAGTTTTTCAATTCGTTATAGAACAACTTTTGGTTTCCATGATGGTCATCTTTTCTACCAAAATCTTCCCAGGTTCGACTTTTTGCTTCTTTTTCCCTTTGTTCTTTGTATTTTTGTTGGCTTATTTCTGTTTTGGTTCTTAAGTAACTTGTCCACCATTTAGTTTGTTTCCTATATTTATCTACAATTGTCGATCCACTCACTTATGCGGTTGTTAATATCATATTTTTGGTTACATTCCAAAATTCTTCTACGTTTCTGCTTTCCATGGAGTTTAAAATATCAGTTGCTTTAAGCTCTGCTTTGCTTAGCTATTTCTTTTTCAGATATTCTATAAGCCTTTATAACTTTATTAGATTTCCTTATCTTACAAATTCTTTTAACATTTCTGTTTATTGTCTTAATTTCAATTTTCGCCTCCAATAGGTAATGATCACTGTTCATTTCTGGTCCTCTCTTAACTCCAGTATCTAGTATTTCTTTTTTGTATTCTCTGTTTACTGAAAACTGTAAAACAAACAGAGAGTATAAATCTTAAATATTTACCAATATTTACAAACTACATTTCTGAGATTCATTTTTCCATGTCCGAAGCACTTTTTTCAAAGGAGCAACTTGCTTTAGAAAGCCATTTCTCAGAGTACTGCCAGTACAGTATTCGCCAGCTAACTTGATGTCCTAAATGCTTTCTAGGGAGCTATTGACGCCGCCCATCCGATAACTGTAAACAGTGCCGTGCAAGTTCTGAGGATACGCTTTCTGTTACAAATTAACACAACTTGTACAATTAATAAAGTAAAGTCCGTTCGGAAATATATGATCCTAACTTAATAAATAATATTTAATTCTTTGTTATACTTATTGGTATATTGATTTTAATAGAAACGGATCTGCCTTATACCTGAATTCTGAGTACATAAACAATAACTGTGTGACGCTACGCTACTGAAAATCTTAACACCTGATAAGGTTCGATGCAATTGGCGTTTGTCAAAATTTTACCACCAATAGCAGCCGAGTAGGCAGGGCATTATTACTCTGTTTCTCTTAGTTGGTAATTTCTGGGACATCAAGTTAGCTGGCGAATACTGTACTTATGTTTTTCGTTTTCACATATATTTTGTGTTTTATCGACCAATTCATCCCCGTTATTGTTTGACACGGTTAGAAGTATACTTTATTAATCATCCTATCCATGGGAAATTTATTGCAAAAATGTAATGATTATAATTTAGAAACTGCCTAATAAGAAATGTTGGTTGCCTAACTACAATCTCATCTCTTATCTGATAAAAATTAAAAGGAATCCATTAACTCAATTTAATATACTTATTATATTCTTTAGTAATTATGCTGTTTGTTTTGTTGGTAGATTTCGCGCCTGATAAGTCATGTGTCGTTATTATTTTTCAGAAATATGCAATTCCGCAATCGTGGGAATGATTATTTAAAATTACCTTAGTTGTAAAATACAATAAACCTGGACATGCGGTTTATTATTACGTACATTTATAGAGCATAAAAAAAATTTTTATCTGAAAAAAGATTCGTCATGATTCCTTGAAAAACAATGGAATAGTTCCCGAGAAAAGTACCAATGTAACTTCGGGGTCGAGTTTGAAATTCTCTCGAGTCTCTATCAGCTTTCCCCACTCCGTCGCCACGAGCCAGATAATTAAATTGATAGTGCTGCCTGAACTTTCTAAAATGCTTTCAGCTTTATTATCTTTTTCCCTTAGAATAAATATATGACAGCTAAAGTAATCCGTGTTCTGATATAAATATTTGTCGCTTCACCCTTAAATTGTTGAACAATAAGCCTTCAACATTGACGGGCTGTAACTCCGTTGTTTTTCGAATTTTTTCCAGACTAAAGCACTTTTTATGCTTCTGAAAAATAATAACGACACATGACATCACACCGAAATCTACGAACGTCGTAATGACGTACACGTTGTTTGTGAATTTGAAGGAATAATTAGATGTAACGTAAAGACGTCATAATAATAGCATCGCTTTTTACATTTGTTTATTAATAATATTGTAGATAATGGTTATTTTCACTCTTCTTAACTTGTTGACAAATTTTTCATATTTTTCTACGTCTTCAAACGCAAAATCAGCCACTACAAAGGAAACAACGTGAAATGCTCATTTTAAGGATATAGGATTTCCTAAACGAAAAATTTCTCAAACCACTCCAGTATATCCTGTTACTTCCTGACACCAATAATTAAATTGACGATGCCGGAAACGGACAAAAATAATTCCACGCCCTTCAAATTTTCTAATAAAGATTCATTACATTTTGAATGTTCCGGGTAATACGATATTGGTCTTCAAGGTTCAAAGGAAAAACTCAACAGCGTAAGAAAATTTAATTAAAATGAATTTAGCTGACACAAACTTAAAATTAACGTCGGCTGAAATAATGCTCTAGTCCTTTAATTATTATTTTGGTTAATTAATGATCTTTTACTGGTAAAAAATTATTCTGCTTCAAAATATTTTCCGTTGGTAACTAATTTTCGAGAAAATGCGATACCACAATGACTGACAAAATTTAAATGAAAACATAGTTAGTTCACAATTTACTTGTTGACTGTACCTATATAAATTCAAAAATTCAACTAACAACAATTACAATTTTCACTGTTCACCTTTGATTATATTTTCAACATTTAACCCGGGCGTCGACCCAGCTCTGTAGTGGAACACCTCTGATACGATAATTACAGTCAAGCAGAGTCGAGCGCGGTTAGTACTTGTACTGGGGAAACACCGTCGTAGAGCCCGTTCAGTCTGCATCGAAACACCTTAGATATGGTCAGTACTATATCGTTAAACGTTAATCCGCATCATTATCAAGTGCTCGGCGAAACCCAAAATTGTAAATCGGGCTAGTGGCCACCGTTGACCTCAAAGTGTTATATGGGAACGGAATTTACCGAGCGCTGACGATCTTCGATCGATCTTCGAAGTTTACATGTGATGGGTCAAAAGCTCGGTCCAAAGAGATGAGTAGAGGGGTTGGTAGGCCGCGCTATATTTTGATTTAAAGGAGAGCATTTGAAGCGAAATAATGAGCTGTGTTTTGATGTAATAAGTTGTTGCAAATACTAAAGATCGAAGGCTTCACTTAAATTTTGAAAAGATTTAGACTAATTATCATTTAATTTAAGTCCCAAAAAAATGTTTTGCCTCTGGGACTTTGGAAAGGAACTCCACAAAGTTTGCTTTTTTAATGATTTTAACGACTTCTGGGCAGAAAATGGGAGTGGTTTTTCGAAAAATTAGGCCTCCTATGGGGGATAGGCCTCCGGGGGGCTGGTCAGTGGCGTTCCATATTTTAAGATTTTGGTCACATCACCTTTGAGCCGCCACTGGTCCCGAGTCCATGGATGTTGGGCTCAATAAAGATCCCTGCTACCACTGGTTGGAACACTAATGGATTCGGCAAAATTTCCAGTTAGGGGTAGAGTACTCCCGGTTCGGTGATTAGCCTCAGTTGCCGAAATAGACCGACGTTAAATAACCGAATAAAATTTTAAAAAAAACAATTAACCCTTCAACCATATTGGAACTATCGTCACAAAATAGAATTCAATTTTTAACAGATTAATTATGACTTAACCCTTGAAGGCATGAATAATCTCAACATTCATAACTTTCAAGCAACATGCAATTCGTTAATCTTCTCGCGCTACAAACTTCAAATAAATCACATGTTATTTTTTAAAACAAAGTGGTTTTTGAAAATTTAAACAGGCAACCTTAATGTCATTGAGCATGCTTCTTTGGACAGACTCTTAATATTTACAGTGGGGAATTCTTATTAAAAGTCCAACACTATTGGAAATTTTGGGGAACCTGGCACCATTGGAACCTCGTCTCGCTGTTTTTCCGAAAAGTACGTGTCAGGAAAAAATGTCAGCATATTTTTTAATGAGCAACTTGAGAGTCGAAATGATACAAGTGTGTACATCTTTTACGTTGTATGGCTATATGTTTTGTTACAGATGGCATTTCTACAAAATCGCTCAATATCATTGGTGGATATGTACATTGACAATTCTGAACCCTCAGAAAATGTTGGACAAATACATTTCTCATTGGAATATGACTTTCAAAATACAACGCTCATCCTTAGAATAATACAGGTAAGTGTCTAACAGTTAAATTTAACCTTAATTATGTTACTCAAGACGGGAATATTTGCACTGAAAAATAAATTCATTGAGTGGCCTCCAGGATCACTGCACCTTGGACTATTTTTTATATGATCTTATAGAGCACACTGGAGTAGAAGGAAATGAAATAGCAAAAGGATGGTCTGAAAAATACCGGAATCCTTGAAGCTATAGCTGAAATATCATTCGTTTCAGGACGCCCCACGGTTTATTATTTTTAACGGCAAACACTAAAGTTTCCCATCGATTTTATTCCATAGCCAACGTGACGTTTTATAAAAAATAATTGCCTATTATGAATTATGTCACGAATAAAAATAAACAAGAGCGAAAAAATTGATTAGAAACACGAGAGAGTTAGAATCGATTAATCAACGAAGTGAAAAAAAATTGCCTACGAGTTACACCTGATTGCTCATTGAACGTTTTTCCATTAGCGAAGGCTGTTTGCCCTTTCGGCGACAAACCAAAAGCCAAAATGGATGTTTTTATCACAAAAGAATTGTCAATAAATCATATCGACTCCTTTTGTTGTTATCCACGCACTGAATAGAAATATATGTATAAAAGCGATGGGAGTGAATGTAGACATAAAAGTTTTGTTATCTTCACGTGAATAGGACAATTGAAGAGTGTTTAACGGAGCAAACTCAGAGGCTCTATTCATTTATAAAGAATAAAAGAAAACACTTCCCATTAATTCGTCTACCCACGTATAGATGGCGATATCTATAAAACGAAGTCGTTGAATTTCGGTGATCAATATATTATTATCTTAACAATGAATAGGTAGAGAAGTGTGCCAAAAAAACGCTTTTTAATGGGAAGACAAAGTGTATCTGGTATGGTAGGTATGGATCCCTGATCTAGATTCCTGGTAATGCTGGTATGGACGGCAATGAAAAGCATCCCGGCAGGTGACAAACACTTAATATAGCAAGAAAAGTTTGAGACTTCTGGCATAATTTACTTACAGGAATGGTTCATTCAAAGGCCTTCGAAGAATGTCTTCCAAAGACTATAACGCCTGCACCTACGTTTTCTAAGAGCTCTTAGACACTTACGACTGTCGGATTAGATTAGATTTTATGGGGTGGATAATTGGCCTATTCCACTGTGACATTATCAGATCTATTGTGGTCCTCTGGTACTCAGGTTACCATGACCTTGCTTTTGGTGCAGCTGTTAAGATAACAACTGAACGATATGTTATTTTCTGCCTTTTAATTGCTTCAATTCCACTTGGAAAGTTATAACGTCCTTAGATTGGCTCATTGGAATAGCTATCCTTCGCTTACCTCTGCCTTGGAGCCGACCGTATACCAAGTTGCCTCATCCTGTATGTAAAATACAAACCTCTTGTGAAGTGAAAAATCCACTTGATTCGGATTATAAATCTCAACCAAAATGTGTGACACTTTATGGAATCGATCTGTATATAGCTCGATTAGCAAAACATGCGATAGCCTATAAAATACCGGCACTCTTCTGTTATTTTCCTATCCTGTATGCCAATAAAAATCTCTCACGGCTACAAGTGACCATTAATTTGTTTCAAACCTCCCTTTAATGTATTTTACCGCAATTTTAGGTTCATAGCTTTTTGTTGTGGATATGAGGGATTTATGAACATTAATTTTACAAAATGAACTCATATTTCGACGATTTGCGAATTCAAACCGTTTCAAATTAAAATATGGGTCACAACTTACTAGGAAAAAAAATTCAACTTTATATTTCTTTTAGGGTAAAGATCTACCGGCCAAGGATCTGTCAGGTACTAGTGACCCTTACGTTCGAGTAACATTGCTACCCGATAAGAAACATCGATTAGAGACCAAGATAAAGCGAAGGACGTTAAATCCTCGATGGAACGAAACGTTTTATTTCGAAGGATTTCCGATTCAGAAGTTGCAGTCGAGAGTACTGCATCTACACGTTTTTGACTACGACAGGTTTTCCAGAGATGATTCTATCGGAGAGGTTTTTTTACCGTTATGTCAGGTAAATATTTTTTTTTCTCGATCGGGATCAAATTAGAATCGTGCTTTTTTTTATTTAGGTTGATTTAAGCGAGAAACCTTCATTTTGGAAGGCACTAAAACCACCGGCAAAGGATAAATGCGGCGAGCTTTTAACTTCACTCTGCTACCATCCCAGTAGCAGCATCTTGACGTTAACCTTGCTCAAAGCACGCAATCTCAAAGCCAAAGACATCAACGGTAAATCAGGTAAGCAGGGATTTTGAATTTTTTTATCCTTTTATCCTAAAAAAAATCCTTCTTAAATTCCTATTTGCATAAAAAAACTCGCTAGATGAAAATAGCGTCTGTTTAGTATTTCACACTCAAGTATTTTCACCTGCTTTCTTTCAATTCTAGTGTTTGCTTATATTAACGGGAGCGCCCCTGAAAACCGACGTTTCTATACAAAAAAGAAACAAAATGGACTTTCCGCTCTGTTTACGAGATGTATTTTCTGTTTGTACACTGAAGGATAGATGTTTACTGTTTTTTTTTCTGTTTATTTTTCAATAAACTTTTTCTATTTTCACCGTACAAGTTACAACTTTGATCTTAGACTTGGATCGCAGTCATTCGACCTAATCAAAAGTTAGGTACATAACAGCAAGATAAAGCTTTGTGTTTTTCAAATTTATTACTAGACAGTATGTTCTCTTGTTGTTGTTTTGACATTAGAGTTGTTGTATTTTATTTCACTGAACTGTGACAAACGAATCGAGATTCTTTTTGTACGGTATTTGTTTCCACACACGAGAGCTGCTCCACTGCGAATAGACTCACCCATCACAAATATCATCTAAACTAGACCTAGACAGCACAACATACGAATGGATGTCGGAACTGTTCACCACTAGAGTAGCAGAGACGAGAGCGAGCAAAGACATTGTCTCCATATGTACAACCAGAGGATGTCCACATGGAGAAGTAGCAACCCCATTAATGAGGAGCCTCGCGGTTGACGAACTCCTGTGTGGTTTGACTGACCTCGGAATATCCTGCCAAAGATATGCCGATGATATTGTCATAAAAGCCAGGGGAAAATTCGAAAACACCCTTTGTGACATCGTACCAAAAACATCTTAATAGCCTTCACTAAGAAAATAAACCTCAACCTCAAAACCATTGATGTGAATCAAACTTTTTAGTGTTGTGCAGCATAACCGACCTTCTTGGTGTCTATGGTATCAACCGTCAGTGTCAATGTAGTGACTATGTCATTGCTGTCAATCTGTTTACATATCTCAAAATATGTACAATATTATTATTGAATAAAACCTAATATCCTAGGTTTTCTCGTATCTATTCCAACCATTAAACTTGATGGGAGCTAGGTTGAATTGAGCGAAGAAGTCAAGTATCTAGGTTTGACTTTAGACAGTAAACTCCCGTGGAACAAACACGAAAAGGAGATTATATACTAATGGTGTTCAGTAATCTGGCGGGGAGAAATTGGGACTGTAACCTACATTATGGTGGTGGAAAGTGTTGCAGAGTGTTCTTAGAAATAAGAAAACCTGGTACATGCTACAAGATGGTAAGAAGAAAGAGTATAACTTTTCAAAGAAATTCGTTACGGAATTAAGCAGCAAGAAGGAAAGTGATCCAAATAGAAGGAACTGGGATAAGAGTGTACAGGTCAGGAACCAAACACTCTGAAAGCTTGGGAAAAACCCCACGTATCTTTCAAGCGGAAATTCACGCCATAAGAAATTTTGCAGTTCAATATTGATGAAGGGTATAGAAGGCAAATGATTATCATAACGTCGGATAGTCAAGCAGCCATTCAAGCACTCAGTTCCAAAATGGTGTGACAAACTCAATGAACTAGGCGAAAACAATATAGTCACCTTACTGTGGATTCCAGAACATACTGGGATAGAAGGAAATGAAATAGCAGATGAACTAGCAAAGATGGGGACTGAAACACCCGTTTGGGGACCGAAACTCTTCTGGGTTATCAGCTTCAATGTAAAATTGGAAGAACTAGGAAGAACTAGGCAAAGCCGAAAAAAAGAGAAGATCTGACCATCGGAAAGTTCTAGTACGACTTAGATAATCAAAGCTTCTTCTGGGTGACTACAACCTGTTGAGATCAAATGAATGCATAAGTCAAAGTAAAACTGCACTAAGAGTCTTAACAGGGATCCTAACGGGACATTGTCGCCTGAATGGGAACCTGAAATAGCTCCAAATAGTGGAGGAAGAAGAATGTAGATTCTGTGGCATGGAAGAAGAAACCTCCATCCACATACTTGCGAATTGCATAGCGATTCAGAATCCTAGGGCAAAACACGTAGGAGTTCACAGGATAGAAGAGGGACATTTACTTAAAGCCTGCAGATATCCAAAAATTCCTCCGGGAAATAGGACTAAAGGAGCTACTAGTCTCTGAGACGCAGGAACTAAGTAGAAGTAAGGGGGAACAATAGATCTTTTAGGTCTCAGTGAATGTCACCCCAATATACATACATACCTAACTTATACACTGCCTATACCTGCTTTCTTAGGGTTTATTATTGTTTTCCCTGAACTTCTTGTGCTAGGTCGTTTTTGAGTTCCCCCATGTGGAGTTTCATGTTTTTCATGTCTCCCAATCTACTTTTCTCTACAGAATAGTAACTTTTTGACTTAATTCCATCATACCCTTCATTTCTCATAACTATTATTATCTTTACTTATTCTCTTCTACATTCGCTACTTATTTTTAAACCTGAGCTGATTATTCTATAATATAATACAATTTACAACTACATTAGAAAAGATGATAAAATTAAACCATATGCGATTCCCTTTTTGATAGATTTGTTTTACTTTGGCACTAGATTCCTATATCCTTTGCGTCAATATTACTTTTTCTAAGAGTTCATATCGTTTATTTTGTGAAACGATTAGGAGAAATCAATAAAGTATAGTTTATTCATGACTCTACTTCGTTGAATGGGGACAGACTAGAGATCGCTTCTCTGGAATCCATTTATCTTATTTTTTTACTCGACGTTTCCTAAATATTTTCCAACATCAACTAAAAATTTTTTTTTCATTTTGAGTAAAGAAAATGCTAATCGTAGTTTATCCTGGTGCGTATATAAACGATCAAAGACAAGCGAGCATTAAACGTGAATTAGTGCTGTCCTTCCCATAATCAATCTAGATACCAGAGTAGATCCATAAATCACAAATGGAGCGCATGAAATTATGACGCGTATATCCTGTTGGGGGAAATGTAATCAGATGTGACCTATGTATGTCAATTTGAAACGCTGTCGCAAATTTTATTTGCAATTAGTCTAGTTGCCGAAACATCGAAAAAATATGTTAGACTTTTGAAATAATTCGCAGCACACAATTACTTGGTTTGTTCAATCCCTGGTTGATTAAATTTTGTTGTTCATATCTCGTGAATCGCTCCATGACGTTTTAGTTCCTTCTTTGCAGGTTAGATATTGGATGTAGAAGTAAAATCACCAGAATGACATAGGAAAATCTGTTTATTCTATTAAGTTCGATTGAGAGAATGGTGAGACAATATAAAATCATCATTTGTTCTTCTTTCTGATTTTCTGTTCTCCACTTCCAACTGTTCATTAACAAAAAAAAGAAGTGCTAGTACAAACATTATCCATTTTTGACCCACGTTGGGCGCCAATTTTATTTATTTAATTTTATATACTGTTAGTGTTAATTTAAAAAAAAAACAGTACCAACAAATAACCAGATGTAAAATAACCTATTAAATTTTACAAATTGCCAAAAAAAAAATCCTCTGGATAATTGGAATTTCGAAAAATTAACCCTATGACTACAATTTACAGAGGTTCGTTGGAATAACTATATTCTAAATCTACCTTCACTTATCGTTTCCCATATAATAGACATTACATAATTTATTAGATCATCTACACCCTGTGATTTTTTCCAATTAGTCATCGGTACTAATCCTGATCTGATGACTCTCAATTTTTGAGCATCAGAGGCAGCAGCAATCGCTCACACTTTGTTTACTTGCCGTTTCAAAGTGTTAGGTTAGGTTACGTTGTGTTTTTTGATGATAAACTATAATAATGGAAATATTACAGACTAGTAATTAATAGTGAAATGATTCATTTACAGATCCATATGTGAAAGTATGGTTGCAATTTGGCGATAAGCGTATAGAAAAAAGAAAAACGCCAATATTCAAATGTACTCTGAATCCCGTTTTCAACGATACTTTTTCCTTTACCGTACCTTGGGAGAAGATTCGAGAATGTTCTTTGGACGTTATGGTTATGGACTTTGACAACATCGGAAGAAACGAGCTTATAGGACGAATATTATTGGCAGGTATGTTACTTTATAATTATTATTATTAGTCGACCTTGTATTATTTAATGATTTAATTAACCGGTGCAAAACTAGTAACCCAAAGCTTTCGGATCATAGATACATTTGTATGGAAATCACAGAATTGGAGAAACCTACAATAGAGTACCGAAATCCTAGAAGCACGGACTGGGAGAAATACACGAATATCATTGAGCATCTACTGGGGAATGTCAAAAATGATGTAGAAAACAGTTAACAGGAGAGTGGGGATGATTCTATACAACAAACAAATCAGGAAAACGCTGGAGATTCTACTGCAGCCACATCAGAATAGGATATACCGGACAAAAAATTCAAATATTCACTGACATCCAGGCTATGCTTGAAGCTATCAGTCATCCAACAACTAAGTTCAGACTCATAAAAAACTGCAAAGTCTCTAATATGGGTGCCGGAACATGAGGGGATTGCAGGTAATTAAATGGCAGTCCAGATAGCTGCAGAAGGTTCTTAAGGATACTTCAAAGGTCAGGAACATTTTTGTGGAATCACAAAATATTGCATAAGAGGGGAAATCGAGAACTGGCTAGATAAGGAATACCAACTCAAATGGAGGTTGACAAAGAGTTTACTGGACAAGGTAGACAAGGTAGACAAGGAACTCTCAACCAGGCTATTGACACTGGGTAAGGGACATTTGAAGACAGTTGACCTGATGACTGGACACTGCACCCTGGGGAAACATCTGCACAATATGGACAAAGTAAGTCAACCTATGTGCAGAAAATGTGAACTCTATGATGAAACACCTACTCTTTGAGAACTTACAAGGACTCAGACGGAAGCACTTTGGAGAGGAGACAATACAACCATTACAACAACTGAAAATACCTCCAGTCAAACCAGTGGCCTTTATAGAAGACACGAAGCTTCTGGAATGGAAGTAGATATCATGGGAAATGATACAAAGATGCAGTTCAAGTGCCTGGGCTGTTGATCACAACCCAAACGAATGAATGAAAGAGCCACACCTACCAGATTCCGTTGAGACAGGAACGGATCACTAGGTCAACTCCGATAGCTTGCGCAAGAAAAGAGGACTGGAACATAGCTAACCAAGTAATAACCCATAGCAAATTGAACTGGACTATTGCCTCGGTCGAGCCCCTGGACCAGAAGGCATAATCCCAGCGCATCTGCAGCAGGGGAACATACATCTAATTCCAGTACTTTGTAAATCCTTCAGAGCATCACTGACCACTGGATATATACCAAATGCTTGACATAAAGCGGTAGTCGATCAAACCTTCTTCGACTCCATGATAGATGTTGTTACAAGGCGTGAAGTAGACTTCACCACATGTAGGTGAATGAAAAACATACTTTCCAACAGAGCAGCAGCACAGAATACACCAACTAACAAGAAGCGAATCCCGACGCATTTTCTTTGATGTTTTGGTAACCAAAATTTATGACCTTGAGACCGACGTTGACAAATAACTTAGAAAATAAACTAAGAAAATGATCAAATTTTCAAATATCGGCGATCTTATTATCAAATTATAAAAATGGCGATTTTCAGACATGCGCATACAAAAATGATCGGATGCTTCGCTTCATGTTAAGTGGTGTATTCTTTGGCAGCAGCATCAACGAAGTTTGGACATTCCATGGAAGTCTTAATAATGAATGGATGCCCATAGGGAAAGATAGCATTGGGCTACCAGATTCACATCGGTCACTAGAGTCACTAGAGTAACAAAACCAAAGTAGAAATTGCTTTTAATTTAAACCTGTTAATATTTTCAATAATACTAATTTTGATTTTTATGCAATTTTTGTTTTAAATGTTACAGGTAAAAACGGCTCCGGCGCCTCTGAAACCAAACACTGGCAAGACATGATCACCAAACCAAGACAGACTATAGTACAATGGCATAGACTTAAACCAGAATAAATTAACACACTATAGTATTACGAATATAACAACTTTCGAAAGCACCCCCATCACCTTTCAAAGTACTTATATTTATAAAAATTATCAAAAAAGGGATATTATCTATTTAATATTCATGTCACTATTAAGGAAAATTTTATATAAATATAATTCAGATTCGTGATTTATGTTCATTAAACATATCTAAGAAGTTGTCTTAAATATTTTCGTGATGCCCACTAATTCTTGGAGTGCATTGCCAAAAAGACCGATTGAATTTACCGCTCAAATTTGACTACTATACTCGGGTCCAGAGCTGCAACATGTTTCTGTTCCATTTCCCGGCATTTCATAATTTTGTAATATCTTGAGAATTAAAGGGTATTTTCTTTTTTCTTTTCTAAAAAACTCTGAACGAATGAATCAATTAACAATTTATATACAATTTTAATAACAGACCCTGTATTAATCAATTATGTTTAAGTCAATTTCCAAATATCATTTCCTTTTTTAATTATTGTTCCACAGTTTCTTTTTTAATTCCGTACCGTTTTCAAAACTACTAAAAGACAACTCTAAGAAAATATATTTAAGACAATTTCTATATTACATCCCCAATTTATATTAATTTATTTATTAAAAAAAAATTTTAAACTTTTTCACAAATTAATTGTTATTTATTCGCTTAAGTGTACATAAATCGCACAAAAATGTAACCTGAATTTTAAAATATTTTCCTTTTTATAAAATACAGGAATTTTTCCATGTGTGTGTCCCTTCACCTTAGAATATTTTTTTTTATTAAAATTTTACGCAGTTATTAAAAGATACTTAAATTACGATAAACGAATCCCTACAAACGTACTGTCAAACCAATTTCTATTTAATTATTATTTATACAAAGTAGTAAAGAATTAATGAGGCACAATTTTAAGGAGAAGCGTAATAAAAAGCCATTCGCACTTTTGACTAATTTTCAACTCAACCTATTTTTTAACTTAATTCTGACGAAAAACCAACATATATTTCTGATATACCTACTTCTAAAAGATATCTGACGTTTTTGCGCACTAAGATCAGAAATACTTCTGACAAACTTAAAACTAAAACTTACTTCTGACATTTTTCCGAAGTTTTATGGCATAATTCAGACTTGTAACAGGCCTCTGACGTACCTGCTACGAAATTTTGACGTAATTCTGGAAAATTCGCAAATACTTCTTGTCACACTTCCACGACTTAATTACAACGTATTTACCTTGGAAATACTTTTGACTTACATCCAACTCACTTATGACGTTTCCCATCAGTCATTTTGACTTACAGCATATTTCTGACGTACCTATAACGTTATTTTGACGTAATTCTAAAGAATTTCAACTATAACTTCAAAATATGTCTTGACCATTCTTTAAATTTTGTGACGAACCTCCTACATATTTCTTCATTTACTTTACTGACATAATTCTAACGTACTGACATACTTATGACGGTTTTCCGACCAAATTTCCATTTCTATTGTAGTTTGGACGATATTTCTGACGTAGCTGTCAATCTTTCTGATAAAAACAGGAGTGGACTTAAATGAGATTAAACTGAATAAGGCTTCTTGGTATTTTTTTTTATTGTGCCTCATTAATTCAAAATCAATAGTTTTTAATTTTATTTTAATTTATTTTTATTATTAATTGAAAACGCTTAACGGAAACATTATCAACTTGAAAATCATTGACGAATTAGTTGAAATATATTTTATTAAATAAAGTGAGACTATTTTTGAAATTAATCATAATAATTTATTTTTTTATTCCAAAACATTGAATCATATAATATGTGGCTCCTATATCTTTAAATCTTTCACGAGCACAATTACTTTAATTAAGAATATACAGGTTGCTTCATTTTCAAATAAAAACTATTTTTTTTATTTAGTTTAATTAAAAATTTGAAAAAAATAAATATATATCTTGAATACACACTGTATTCTATTCACATTTTCTGTTCGCTGGTTGTAAACAAAAGCTTAAATTGAGCAGGGCCGTATTTTATTTTACAGTACTACAATTAAATAAAGTACTAGAAGTAACTAAAGTCTCATCAACTACTGAAATAGCTCGCGAACTTATAATAATCCGGTCTAAAGAGACATTTCAAATTGCAAAAATTGTCTGAATTTTGGTAGAGTCCTTGTCTATACCATTACAAATAAAATACTAAAAGTTCCCATCGATCCCATTTCTGCTCAAAAACTTATTCAAGGTCAAATGTCAAAATTTTCGGTATTTTGGATTTTTCTCGTAAACGGTGAGTTTTATCAAAAAAATTGTTCAGGCAAAAATTTTAGATCATAAAATTATTCACAAAAGTTGTCTTCATACTTTTTTTCTTCGTATCACCATTTCTGAGAAATAGTGGTTCTAAAAATTGAAGGAGTCCACGATCGGTTATGATTTCTATTGATATCTCAATCTGATTCACAAAATCGACTTCAACAGTGATGTCTTCAACAATTTCTTCTTCCTCTTCGTCTTCTGCTTATTATTATTCTTCTTTCTCTTGCTGGATATCTATAAATTGTTCAAATTAAGATGAATCAGCTGTCTCTTCATTACCATCACATTAATCCTCGTTTGTTGCATTCACTTCAACATTCGAGCAAGACTGTCCTTGACAATTAGTACACGCTGGTGAACAAAGTAACCTTTTTTACAGCCACATTTAGCACTACAACTGTGTTAAGGGGTTTTTCCGGAGCAGGGAGTAGTAAAGTTTTAATCGGTTCCAAAGATCTATCTGCAATTTTCCAGTCCCAGTCTTCTGGGTTCAGTTAATTGCCCAGCCATACTTGAACTTGGTAGTAAACTGGATACAGGTGTTGATGAACAAAGTAGATGCTGGAGGAAGACAAGATAGCTTGAAAAAAAAGTAGTTTTATTAGCTTCACCATCTGGACAATAGAGTGGAACGATGTTATTCAAGTTCATGCGGGTAGACTGAATAAGGGATTGAGTTTCTTTTGGATGTATATTCTGAGGCATAAATGAGTATTTGTACTTATATTGAATGTCCAATGATATCTCAGAAATAGTGATTCTTGGAAATAATATTTATAGGTATTTCATGATCTATAATTTTTGTCAATTCTATTTTTTTGAAAAAACTCACCGTTCACAAGAAATCCCCTAAAAACTGAAAATGTCTGCCCCCCACCTTGAATAACTTTTTTAGCAGACATGGTAAACGCAAAACGTCTTTCGCTAGAGCTGTTTTCAGGTGAGGGCTTTGTTTTGACGGGTAGTGATCAAAATTTGAATAGAGTATAGTACTTTTTTAATCAGTCGGTATTTGTTCGGTAATTTCTTACACTGATTTACAATTTTTTTCACATTTTAAATGAAACAATCTCTATATATTTAAATACATATAATATATAAACGATGTCTAAATAACATAAAATATTCAAAAAAAAGAACTGCGAAAAAGTCTCTGAAATGAGAAGTATTTTTTGTGATACCTTGTAGTAATGTTAAAATATTGTTAAATTAAATGTGAATATTCATAATAATATTATTAAAAAAATAGTCGTAAGAATTATTACTAAAATTTTCTTCGTTCAACTTTATCAATTTTCAAAAAAAAATCTCATAATCACGGTTCTAGCTTTACAACAGAACTGTCCTCTCACTATTCGAACTTTTTATAAAAAATTCGCAGGAAATAAACACGACTGGTTGTCGGCAAAATATCACAATAATTACAACTTGTGCTTGGGTATATCATACGCAATCATACAGTGCGAGCAATAGATATAGTGATGCAAAGCGGTACCGACAACATCCTCCTCTGTTTTTAAAACGTTCAGTTAAACGAGAAGGAACCACTCTGAAAGGAGAGCCGCAGAGTCTATTACACCCCCGCAATGTCTAGCCGGATTTAATTGTAATGTTCGCTCGTTTACTTTTTCAATAAACAAAAAATAATATCTAACAGTAAAGTTATTACTATAATAAAAACGAAAAGATTAATAATAAGAGAAAAAAATATTTCTCAAGAAAAAACCATATAAATTTTTATTTATTTTCACCACTTGAATATTACACTATTTATCTTCACTTTTTCATTCACTGTCCGATTACTAAGAACTTCTGTGAACTAACTCTTTGCCTTCGTTTCACCAATTTCTAATTCACTCAAAAATCAGCGTATATACAGTCTTTATCAACTCTCGAAAATTCTACAGTTTTCTACGCTCGTCGTATGCGTAACCAAAACCTTATTCCAGTATGTTCTCGAAAGCGCATTCGCCAAAATTTATAGTCGAGAAACAGGGCCGGCTTTGAGTTGGTGACCTCGCAACAATATATTAAATGAAAACTTCAAAATTATCGATAAATTTATAGTTTTTACCATTTTTTCCATTTATGAATTCACGAAGTAAGGAATTCTACAATAAAAGTGGTAAGGTTCTTTTTACATCACGTGTTAATAACAGAAGGAAGATATTGTCGGCACCGCTTTGCATCACTATACCTATTACTCGTACTATACTCTAATTGTTGCTCTAGTAACGAGTAATCGAAGACCATATTGGTCCAATTAGGCAGAGGCTGGAGTGCTGCTTAAATTTTCCATTAAGGAAAACATACTTTGGTCCCAGAAGTCGCTTTTGATTGAAAATTCGAAGGTGACTGATTGACTCATTTATACTAAATGTTGTTCTGGTAGCGAGAAAATAGGAGACTGTATAAACGGAAGGTGGCAGAGGGAGATTTCAAAAGCTGGAGTGGACCTAATTGACGATTTTTTAATCTTTGGTGCTCACCTAGTGGATCTACTCAATCGCTACAGATTTTTTTAAATGTTTAAACATTAAAAATTTAAACAGAATATTTTTGAGTTGGACGACGAAAATTTCGGTAGAAAATAATTTATTATGTAGTTTTTAAATGTCTACAAGTGTAACGAGAAAACGCTTTATCTTTGTCTGTATAGAAAAAATAAAATAGAACGAATTCGGAATGGATTTTTTCGGATGAGGTTTTGTCGCCGGACGGCCGGACAATGTGATTTTGGGTGTTTTTGCAAAAGAATTTGTATGTGCTTTTTGTAATATAGCGATAGATTCGATATACTTGTAATTTTCATATCGACAAAATATTTTTTGCTATAAATTTAGTGGTTAGCATACATCGGCAAATCAAACGCTAATTAAACTTATTCAAATGACTCTAGACAATTATTTGTTAGGATCATTAACCTAACTGGAATGCCCATGGTTTTTCATATAATTGAGGCTCAAGGGCCATTTTGATAAAAAGTAATATTTTGAGAGACTTTGAGGGTGAAGGTTGAATTAAATTTCATCAAGCTGGCGTTGAATTTATAGAGTCCAGGGCGGCAAAATTTACATTTTGCGTCACCAAAAATACTTCCTAAATAAAAAGCATTTTGATCCCACATCCAAGTAGAATATGGGTAAATGGCCAACCATAAATTACGTCACACTAATTTTAGGACTTTTTAACCCCTCCCCCAAAATATGTCACATTTTTAGAACCTCTTTATGCATGTATTCAAAAATAATCAAAAGAAAAACGTTTTTGTACACAATGTCACATTCCGGTGATACCCTCCCCCCTTTAACATGTGATGTAATTTATGGATGGCCCCTAATGGGGTGGCATTTTTTACGGTGCCCCAGGATCCCAGAGTAAATCCAACCCTAACAATATCTCTTTAGATTTTAAAATATAGTACCATACATTTTTGGTGGTTCATTCCGAAAACGCGATGAAAGATGAAATCCTGAAACTTTTTTTATCGATTTGCGAAATAATTTCATATACAGGGTGTTTATCGAACTCGCCTGTTTAACGCCTCGTTCTCTCCTCTCAAAATATCACGTTTTTTTTATAAATAATCATATTACCGTTTATCTGCCTATGAATGCGATATAATATATTGTTCACGTATTTTTTTAATCTTAAATAAGTACCGTTACACTGTTAATATGTGGCCAATTGTGAAAATTTAATGTTGATTATCTGTTGTAATATATTTCAAAGTTTTATCAAGCTCGACGTGGCTAAAGATATCTTTTGAAAAAACTCGCTACCGAAACAACTATTTTTCTTCCGGTATGGTTAATTATATACAGGGTGATCATTTAAATTTCGACAAATTTGGTGACCTTTGAAACTATAATAATCAACGTGGTTTTGCCCTGTGTCATCTATTCAATAGTTCAAAGTTACTTTTTCCGTATACAGGATGTTTAATTGAGAAAGGGAAATAATTAAACGGCAAATAGACTCTAGAAATACCCCATTTATTGGGACTTACTATCTTTGTAACTGAGATACAGGGTTTTTTGTCGATTTTGCTGATTTTTTGTTCGTTTAACTATTTGGTATACATTTTCCTCAATCACAGTCCAATTAAACCACTTACTAATAACGATAAAAATCCAGGTCTGGATTGAGAAAAAATCTAAAAGCGATTGTGTCTCTCCATATATTGAAATATTTTCAAATGGAAACGTCAACAATGTCAAAGTAATTAAGGTATGACAAAAATCAACTAAATGACCGGTTGCCAGCTCAATCTCAAATGTAATCTAAAATCTGTTAGGATTTAGAATTTAAAATGTTGCTTCAGTTTTTTTGTGTTCTTTTCAAATATTAAATATATTGACAATGTTTCAATATACAGGGTGTTGCTTCACAGACACAATCGCTCTAAAAATGTTTTCATTGTCCGGTCTTGGATTTTTATTGTTATTGATCAAATGGGCTGTTATTGAAAAACATGTATAATACATATAAAACATATATACAAGGGGATTCGTTACTTATGACCTAACAAAGGAATGAGCCAAGTCGACAAAACACCCAGTATTTCAGTTGCAAAGATCTTAAGACCCAATAAATGGGATATTTTTAGAACCACCTTCTATTCTTAGTTAAAGTATTTCCCTTTCTCAACTAAACACTCTGTAGAGTATTGATTTATTTTTTTTTTCTACCAAATTACCATACGATAAAAAGGTCATCACCCTCTACCACCACGATTTTCTGATTACTCTACATACAGGGTGTTGAAAATTTAACAGAAAAACATTTGACACTGTATATCTCAAAAATTTGCAACAATAACAAAAATTGGAGATTGATTCTCATTTCAATTGAATAATTTGGTGTACGTTTGTCCACCAAATGTTAACGCAGCTCCTAGCATTGTCAACAATTTACACATAGCGGTACGTTGGAAATAAAAAAATGTAACTAAAATTTGTGTCAATTCGAAATCGCGAGTTTTTTCAAAAATATAAGTAAGATGACACCTAGGTGTAAAAGAAGCAGTATAACTGTAGTGCCTGAATTAAACGTATCGTTTTTGAAGTATATTTTGAACATTTTTTAGTAAAATAGTGATATATATTGGTAGTTTTAATTTTTTGTGTACGAGATAAAATGTTGACATTGCAAATGCATTTTAAAACAATTTAGCTGTCTAGTATACTGAAGTAATGATAGTTTGATGTATTTTTAAAAAGAAAGCTTAGAATTTTTATAAATTGGGTTTTTGTGCAATCACCAGACATTTTTGTAGAAACTCTGTTTCCTGCACCCTTAGATTTTTTAATTTACTCAATAACGTGAATAAAAATCGAAAATTCATTTATCTACTATTCTATTCTTATTATTGTAATTGCACAAAAGTCTTGCAAGTTAAAGATTGTTGAAATTAAATTATTATTATTTGAAGGAATTTTATGATGAAATGTTACTCTTGCAATTATATTGCAAGAAAAAGATCCAATATGTAGGCATTTGCCATCATCAAATAAATGTTGAGTTACAACAAAAAATTTCAATGTATGTAAATATATGTTAGTTGACAAGTAACCTAATATTGTAGAAGTATTTATTAGTAAAGAATAAACGTATTTAATTTAGAATCTTGTTTAATTTCTGTTTCATTTTCCGTATCCTAATTTCTACAACATAGTTTTATGGCCGACTGATCCCTTAAAAAAGAGGGATTAACAGCACCAAATGCAAATGGATCGGATCCATGCTCGAGCATAGGAGAATAACAGCACATATGCATGATAAAACAACTAAAGGATGTCCTCAAGGTGGAGTACTTTCACCATTTTTTTGGAACCTAGTTGTGGATGACTTTATCTGCAGGTTGAATGATCAAGGTATATGGACTCAGGGCTTTGCGGACGACATAGTGATTGTCACCAATGGTTAATTCCCACAGGTGGTTATGTCCTACAGGAAGCCCTACGAATTGTGGAGGAATGGTGCCTTAAAGAGGACCTGTCAGTTAATCCAAAAAAAACTAGTTGCTTTTACGAATAGAAGAGTTCTACTGTGGGTTCCAGAACACACTCGAACCGAAATAGCAGATTAATTAGTAAAGAAAGAGTATCAAACTCCCTTTTGGGTATAAGCACCAATATATTAGAAAAAATAGATAAAACCAAAAAACGGGAAGGTCGTACTATTGGAAAGATCTAGTAGAGTTAAGACAATCAAATATACTCCTGGAAAACTACGTTTAATTAAGATTAAAAGAATGCACAAGTCAGAGTAAGACTGCGCTAAGAGTTTAGACAGGGGTTCGAATAGGACTCAAAAAGTTGAAACTAGTGGAGAAGGAGAAATTTATCATGTAGAATAATACTAATAATAATAAATACCTTCAAGGAATAGGACCAAAATAACTACTAGTCTCAGGTACTGAGTAGAACATTTCTTAGTTCTTAGTGCTAAGAACCAAAAACCAAAAACATACAAACATTGAAAGCTTTTTAAGTGTAAAAAGTGAACAATTTTAGTTGCCTTTTGACCACTACTACGTGGAATCATTCCATAATTTTCATATAAAACCAATATATTATAAATTCTCTTACAGAAATATCACATAGTACATATCAAAAGAAAAGGTAAGGCTGGACACCAACTTGAATTGGAGGATTTTAAGAACAGCGAAGCAGTGGAAATGCATCCTGATGAAACAGTCATCTAGCTGAATTAAGATCTCAAATCCGAAACCTCTTTAATAGAGCAAAACTCACCGGAAACTCGGAAAATACACTGAAGTGTAAAAAACCTAAAATGGTATGGGATATGCCTAGAAAAACTAGACAAGAACAACATCGTCACCCTACTGTGAGTTCCAGGACACACTGGAGCAGAAGGAAAGGAAATCGAAGATAAACTAGCAAAAAGGGAGGCTGAAACAACCTTTCGAGCAGCGGGAGTCACGAACAACAGAGTTTATAAATATAACTCCAAACTTTAGTTCGGCATAGCCAAATGTTTCTCATCAGTGTGAGCAGAAGGTAGAACGTGGCTGGTGGTTATTGTACCAAACAAAAGTATGGAATACTCACTAGGATCACATTTTCGAATATTCGAAAATGGACTTTTGAAGATATTAACTTTTGAAGTTTAAATAGTAAGTTTAAACATTTAAATCAAAATTTCATACTAATTAGAGCACTAATCGAAAATTTCATCACTAAACTTATTACGTTTAAAAAATATATATCACAAAATAACTCAATGTATCCCTGAACTATACAATCGTATTTTTTTATCCTTGGGAAGTATTGATTGAGCTAAGCGAAATTTCAATGCAGCGCTGCCAACTGTTGAAGCTGCTGATATTACAGATAAACATGTGATACTCGTTCTCTTGAAAATTCTAATTGTTGTAAATAGTAGTTAATATCAATTAGAAATATTGTTGTTATACAATGGCTGAAGGTACGTACGAATACGAATGCATGAGAGCAGAACTTTTGGGAATTGAAAAACCAGATTACGAGCAATTCAAGAAAAATGTCGAAGAAAATGAGAAAAAACAGGTACAGGAGGAGGAAGTTGATGTGGAAAATCTAAAGGTTAGAAGAAAAATTCGATATTATGCTAATTGTTTTACGTCGTTATAGAAAAATATTAGTAATTTTTATTTTTTAATTGGCACAAAATATTGATATTCCGGATCGCCATTTCAAATGGTCCTAGTATTGGGATCTTATAAATAATATAATAAGATATACAAAGTCAGTTAAGTGGAATAAAAGTTACCTTTCTTAAAGGGGATTAGTATCGCGTTGACAAACTTAAAATATCATGGACCGTATTCAAAATATTTAACTTGGACGAGACGCTGTAAATGTGTTGTCAATAGACTACAATAGCTAGTGATCAAAAATTTAAAATACAGACCTCAATTTAAAAAAATAAGGTATGCTTTTTAAAGGACACCCAGGGAAGTTGTTTCGGTCCAATTGGCTGTCAAATCCTGTTTTTGGGTATACAAAACTATGTATTGAGAGGAACCCACAATTTTTGTAAACATTGTTTTGCTACTTGTGAAATAATTATGATTAAGTGATCTTAAAACAATCCATTTTTACTTTTTTAGGAGATTGATTTGGAAGAAGAAGGATACACAAGAGTATCAGGAAAATTAGATGAACTGAGCAGCATATTGAAGAAAACTCAGTCAAAAATAAACCGAATGAAGGTAATTTAAATTGCAAAATCTCAAAATATTTGTAACGGACTTCAAAAAAATATATTTCCACTCGTATTTGTTATGCATGTCCGAGCATAACTTCTTTGATTATGAACCGATTTCTATGATTCTTTTTACGTTGGAGTCAGTATAACTCCAAGGTGGTCCCATTTTGTTAAAGTAGAATTATTTTGTGTAGCCTATCTGCCTCAAGGCCAAATGCTTTCGGCCAACTTAGTTAGAAAAATCATGTGTCAATGCTATACTTTGAATAAATGTCAGAGAAGATAATTATAGAAGAATTAGTCAGTTATAAGCATTTAATAGTCTGTCGGTATTGCTTATACTATTAAAGGTATGTTTGTTTTAGGCGCCTTTCTTTAATACTTCAAGTTTACAAGTTTGTATTTATGTTTAACGTTGTAATATAATACAATTAGTAATTGGACTGAATCTAACAGTTCTGTTTACTTACTTGCATATACCCTACAAGGTATAAAAATTACAACACATTTCAATCTCATTGATATTGCATTTTGGACTTCGAAGATACACAAAGGAACTTCTTTAAATCGTATAAGAAATTTATGGTCATTGTTAGGTTTATGACAAAACAAGGTCGGTACAGCCAGTCAAATAGTATGTGTTCAAGATATCAGTTAGTATTTATAGAGAAGTTTTTAAGTTAGTCAGTTGTTCTAATTTGTCAGAATAAAATATTGAAATTGTCAATATAATTAAAATTGCTATAAATCTAAATCCCTGAACGTAATTTCAATACCGAGGAAAGTAACATTGGTTAGAGTGAGCAGTACGTCCGTTCCTTTAGACAGTTTTCTAGTTGCTGGTTAAGTTCTTGGAAAACCTTACAGTATGTGCCCTGGAGATTTCAGCTACGTGCCCGAAACGTAGGAGTGAGAGTCAACGCTTAGTTATGACCAGTGTACCAATTCCAGTGCTCAAACTAGATTTGACCGGCTGTGCCTTACTACGATCTACCCATGTAAAATAAATAAGTTTAAGAACAGTCATAACTTCATCCCAACCTTGTTATCGCTGTAGCCAATCCACCGCTACTGGGTCATTTAGAATTGTTGAGCCCGGAAAGTGTGCCTCGATTGTCATTGATATACTTTCCTCGAATGTTATTGGGCAGGTGTCGTCGTCCTTTTTTAGGAAACCTACTTGATTCACAGTTCCCTACTTCGCCAGCACCTTGTGGGTTCTAGAACATGTGGAGGTATCCTATACCTCTTTCACGATTACCACTTGGTTGGGCAGCACACCTCATGAGCTGCAAGAATAGCCTGGCTTGATTGATTGTTTGACTGATTGGTTCGGCACCACCAGTCAGAGGCTTAGAGACCTCGGCACCTCAGCCTTTAGGCTTTTTGTGCTCTTGGTTATACCGTTTATGTGAAGAGACCAGTAGCACTTATCAGGCTCAACAGTCTTTTCACTAGGTCCTTCTTGGGGAAATCCTCCCTTAGATACTCTAGTCCTAAGAGTGTATATCTCCAATGAGACAGTGCTTCACATTCCTCCTCTTCCATGCACAACCGACAGATAGGTTCCTCCCTATATATGCCACAGTGACCGTTGAGTAATTCCGACACTTTCCTTATCTAGCTCTTGCTGAGGTCTGATATTTCGTCAGCGACTCCGAGGGTTTTTTGACCAGGAGGTTGCTGTGTTCCTGTTTTGGCACGTGTCTCCAGTTCGACTGATGTTTCGTTCGAATCCATCGAGTTGTACAACCACGTGAAGCAGATTTTGATATTCCAAATACTGTTTCAGGACCAGTGAATGCAGTTGCAGACCCTAGCTTTGCCTTTTCATTGCCTACAATACCCTTGTGTCCCGGGATCCACTTAAGAGTTACTCTATTATGGTGTGCCAGGGTTAAAAGTTTTTGTAGGCAGTCACAGACCAGTCTAGATCTGATCTGGGGACATACTAAAGATTTCAGTGCTGCCTGACTATCTGAGAGTATAAGGATCTTTTGGCCTCTATACCCCCTTTCGATGTTCATTTGCAAACACGTGTCGATAGTGTAGATTTCTGCCTGAAATACAGATGCAAACTTCTCCAACGAAGCATGGACATTGCACCTGGGTCTGGCACCATTGACTCCAGCTCCTGTTCCTATGTCAGTTTTAGATCCGTCTGTATTTCGATCAAATCCCCTTGGAGAGCATCGCTGAGTGACATTAGTCATCTGTCTCTGTTTGTCTCTTTATGGGGGCTTCGGTAGGTAACTGAAATTCGAGAAGGGGTAACTAGATCGAAGCTTATCTGTCCATGGTTAATAAACACTAGTTAACATCTAAACAAATTTTCTTGATGACAATTTTCAATTTGGTCAAAAATAAAAGTATTGTACTATTGAGTGAAAGTCATATTTTTTTATACTTCTTGGTTGAATTTTGAGTTTTAGTTCATGCAGAACTTTTTATGAACAATAACTTTTTTCGCAGACGTTTCCCATATACTACGAACTTAAGTGGACAAACTGTATATAATCTGTTCGAATCAGTCCCGCGTCACTACTAATGTAATTAAATATATTTTTAAGGCATCGTGTGGATCTGTGGCTGGTCTTCTAAAAAATCGACTAGGATCTTTTACCTCACAGTCTTCCCTTGATGCGGATCAAGTAGATAACGCGGACCAACCAGTTCCAGAAAAAGAAGCTATCGATTCTGACAACGATTCGCCTGAAAAAACGAAGACTGCTGAAAACGGTACGTCAGAAAGAAAGAGTGATTTACAAAAAGCCTTGGACAAGGACCTCAGTGCGTTAGATAAGATGATCGAAAGGGCTGAACAAGCTCAATATTCGATGTCGGATCAAACGAAAGAAATGAAGAGATTTATGTAAACCAAGGAATATTATTTGTAAAATTACTGTTAAGGTATCAGTATTGGTATGTTGAACACAATTTTTTTCAAAGATTTTCTAAATATCTATAATTGAATCGAATCGTTGAAATCCTATACTCTTACTAAGACTTCACATCTACACTGTGCTTCGTCTTGTTTTTTTAACAAAACTATTTTGTTTAAGATGTCCAATTACGAATTAAAGATAGACTAGCATTTTGATTGACCCCATAACATGTATTCTATAAAAGCAACATTTAATAATTTTTATAAAAACATTTAAATTAACCCTTCTGAAATTCAAATGATACGCAGCTGTGTGTTGTACTCGCTTTTGATTTTTTTTGTTTTCAAAGTATCAAGACTGATATCAATGGTCAACTATAATCCAAAACTATAAAGTAGTTATTACGGCAAATTGATATAAAACTAAAATTTGAAGAATTTTTTTTTAAATTTAGCGCAATAAATGAATCATAACTTTGTGGCCTTTTTTACTAGTAGATACCATCATCAAATGGAAAACTAGATAAAGTGGAATCACATTTCTCAAAAGGTAATTGTAAAGTTCAAAATCATCCGAAGAGAGCTGAGCTTGTTTAAAACCCAAATTGTAGAATTGTAGACTGTCAAAATAAACCCTAGCAGGCCGCCTAGCGGTGAAATAAAAGGTCAGCAAAAAAATTGATAGTTTTGATTAGCGAAAAATACATATTTATTTTGATTGTGAGTGATTTCCTTGAAATTCACACATCAAAATAATCTAGGAAACAATATTTAACTTTTTTGGCATGGCATATATAAACTTCAAAATTTATGTGGGTGGTACTGATACCATCATCAAAAATAGAGAATTGTTACAAAAGTTCAGAAAAAAAAAGACAAACAATGAATGTTAATAATTTTAATAAAATTGGTACGATGGTATAAAAAATATTGAAGATTCAAAAGTACCTCAATAGGTTGTTTGGCCTTTTCTTGAAGAGTGCCACAATGGTACCAAATAATTCTGGCTCTATGGCCAAACCTGTTTTTTCTGAATTTGGTAATAAAATATTATTTTGAAGTAAAAATTCAACAAAACTAATGTATGAAAAGTGTAGATGCTCTAGCAGCATGGTTTTGAAAATGTATCCATGTTGGATACACGTGGCCAATATATCACTTTTGGACATTATACCCACGTATATCCAACGCAGATACATTGGCAACAATGCAGAGCCTTTTGGTATTGCACTTTGCTCTCCAGGCAGGCAAATGCAGTATTCTCAGAACCGGCTTTTGGGGTACCCCAGGCCACCATATGAAAGCTCCCATAAAAATAGGTACAAAGCGGACACATTCATAAAGCTGTTGTTTCGTGTGGAAAGCTCCTTGATTAACCAAACAGTCTTCGTCCCACCGAATCCCAAAGATGTTCGATGGGATTGAGATCGGGGGACTGCGCAGGCCATGGTAAAACATCGATTTGCGCATTTTCCAGATATTCGCCTACTAAGTGTGCTGTGTGTGGACGGGCATTGTCATGCAGGAGCTGGAAATTCGGGCCGACTTGTGCAGCATGGAGGCACAATGGGCTGTAGAATGTTGTCACGTTAACTGGCGGCATTCAAATAGCCGTCCAGTAAAATGAGGTCAGTTGTTCCTCCAATGCGAATACCAACCCATACCATAAGTGTACCACCTTGGAAACTGTACATCTCCTGGACAACGGCAAGAGGTTCCATTTTTCCAGGTCGTTTCCACACACGAACTCGACACTTATCAGGATGAAAACCAAAGCGAGACTCATCCGTGAAGAGCACAGTACACAGTACGACATTCTTGATGTCCTCTGTTTGAGTGTTTGTGTGCCCATGCTAATCTTATACCGCGATTGCCACTGCTTAATTCCCCTATCACTACCAAATATTATGGATAATCATGATTTATGAGATCAGCTCTCTTAAAATTAATTTTTATTCATTTAAATCAAATCAACTAATATCGCTTCCTGTATATTTTTAGGACAGTTTTGGATATATTTAACAATCAATATTTTTTAAAGTAACAGTTATAATCATATTTTTAAAAATATCAATAGCTTCGTTATAAATACCATATATATCTTATTGAAATTGTGGGTTATACAATAAGTACAGTCTCCAAATATTTTGACCTCGGAATAAATTTCACTTCAACAAAAATTATCCTTCAGAAGGAAGGGCGGATTTTAAAATATAAACATCCTCTATATCTTCGTCGCTGAAGTTATGGGACGGCAACTTTTGCAACTGTCAATAATAAGTATGCCGTGATGGAAACTGCACAGTACAAACAACAGTCTGGGGGGGGGGGCACGTTACCCCGTGTCGAAAAACTACTCTGGTACATATACGTGTACATCCCAGGCATATAAAAATTATAAGGAAAGCAAGATTTCAAAAATAAATAATAGATAGTATTGCGATCAGTAAGTCTAAAGCAAAACGAGTAAATGCCTTTCGGATGAGCACGGAAGGTCCAACGGCCAAATGCATTGCTGCTAGTAGAGCTAGTAGCATAGAGAAATTCTGTATGGCTAGTACGTCTGATGTTTAGTTTGAATCCATCGAGTTGTACAACCACGTGCAGCAGATTTTGATATTCCAAATATTGGTTCAGGACCAGTGAATGCAGTTTGAGACCCTAGCTTTGCCTTTTCATTGCCTACAATACCCTTGTGTCCCGGGACCCACTTAAGAGTTACTCTTTTATGGTTTGCCAGTGTTAAAAGTTTTTGTAGGCAGTACCAGACCAGTCTAGATCTGATCTGGGTACATGCTAAAGATTTCAGTGCTGCCTGACTATCTGTGAGTATGAGGATCTTTTGGACTATATACCCCCTTTCGATGTTCATTTGTAAACAGGTGTCGATATCTGTATCTGTAGTGTGGGGAGGGTGAGTTTAGGCCCACAGCACTTAGGTCACACGTGACCCATTGTACATTCTCCCGATGAGTTGTCCTCCTAGATCATCGTCCATCCTGTCCTTTTCAGGAAGGTGGACAGGTCACTAGGAGACATCTCCTTTATATCGGCAGGAGTAGGCCAAGACTCACCGAACACACACTCTCTTATTGACGATAACTCCGGGCATTCACATAAGACATGCCTGACAGATTCATCTTCTTGTTCACACATTCTGCATAGAGGTGTGTCCACTAGCCCCATAGTATGGAGGTGTTTCCTTAGTTGACAGTGGCCAGTCAGAAATCCTACTGTTATGATCAGGTAGGCAAGCCTCTGAAGTTTTGATTGCTCCAGTTCGGCTTTCCTCTGATCTGTTTTTGGCCACCAAACTAGGGTTCACCACAGTTGTGTACAACCAGTGATCTATCCGTGGATTTAGTCCCCATGTGTTTCCTATCGCCCGTTTGGCAGCCATTAGGGCTATCTTCCCTTTATTGGTTTTGTCATGTAGGTGTGAGTTCCAGGTTAGCTTTCTAGAATTATGCCCAGGTACTTGACCTCCTGGCTAAGACACAGCTGCACGTTGAAGAGGCTTGGCAGTTTTAGTCTATCAAGCTTCCTTTTTCTAGTGAAGAGAATGAGCGCAGTTTTTGCAGGGTTCACCCTTAGGCATTCCCTCCTTCACCAAATCTCCACTATTTCCAGAGATTGTTGCATCAGCTCCGATATACCGTTAGGGAATTTCCCCAGTACAAGTATTGTCACATCATCTGCATACCCCTGGGTGTATATCCCCTTCCTGTTCAAATCCTCCAGGAGTTCGTCTATGACAAGGTCCCACAGCAAAGGACTCCTCCCTGTGGGCATCCCTTCAATATCGATACCTCCATGGAATCTCCAAATAAGGTTGTCGTTGCTGTCCTGATGAAAAGCATGTTTTTCATCCTCCGACATGTGGTATCGTCTGCTCCACGCCTTGTAACAGCAGCTATCATGGCGTCAAAGGAGGTATGGTCGAACGCTCCTTCTATATCAAGAAATGCTCCGAGAGCTATTTCTTGATTTCCTAGGGCAATTTTCGACACCAGTTGGTGCAAGGCTGTTTCACAGGATTTTCCTGATTGATAAGCAGGTTGGTTATAATGTAGTGGCCTTTCAATGAGAAAGTTTTCCTTAACATGCCTATCAAAAAGTTTCTCCATTATTTTCAACATGAAAGAAGACAGAGTTATTGGTCTGAATGACTTTGCCTGGGAATAATCCTTACCTGGTTTGGGAATAGAGACGATTCGGGCTCTTTTCCAAGCAATTGGAATATATCCAGCTGCTAGTGATGCTCTGAAGAGTTTACAAAGTACTGGAGATATGTATTTGCCCTTGCTGCAGATGCGCTGGGATTATTCCATCTGGTCCAGGAGCTTTGTACGGCTCAACCGAGTCAATAGCCCAGTTCAATTTGCTCTAGATTATTAATTTATTTATCCTTTTTTCTCGCACGAGCCAGGGGAGTTGGATGTCTGAATGGCTCCGTTCCTATTTCTACAGAGTCTGGTAGATGTGCCTGCAGTAGAATCTGCAGGGTCCCGCTACCAGTTTCCGTGTATGATCCATTAGGTTTTAAAATATTGCCTATGGGATTGATAGGATCTTTGGCAAAGATTTTCTGGAGGCGAGACGTTTCTGAGGTTGTTTCCACCTCACCACAAAATCTCCTCCAGGACTCTCTTTTTGCCTTCCTGATCTGTTTGTTGTAAGCAGTCAGAGTGGAATAATATTCTTTCCACTCTCCTGTCCTCTTCGCATTGTTAAACAGTTTGCGAGTTCTCGATTTTAGATTGGTAAGCTCCTTTTTCCATCAGGTTAATTTCTTCCTAGAGGAACGGATTACCTCAGAGCAGTTGTTGAGATAAGAGAGTTCGAAGTTGGTGGAGCAATATTAATATTTTCAACTCAAAACCAATGGTTGAACTAAACTACGACTAAAAAATTATTAAAATGATATAAACCAAGAAATTTTTTAAATTAAAGTTGACATCATTTTGTGAGGGAAATTCACACTTTCAATAAATACAGATATGAACTAAATGTAGCTCTAGACAATATAGCAAACTTTTCCAAAATTATCAATTGTTTCAATCGTTGAATACGCACCAAGCCGTGAGTGGAAATTCTGAAGTTGGAACTTAGTTTTAAGTTTTTCGGCTTGTTTATAATGTTAAAGGTTGAATGTAATATATTTTTAATGTTTAAAACTGTTCTTATGCAATAATATTCAAATATAACTGAATGATTTATGCCGCAATGTATTTTTTTTAAATTCCCATGGTTGAAAGAAGTACTAACATCCAAGCAAAATAACAAAAAATGCAGGTCAGAAAATTTGTTGGAATAATAAAAGTACCAGTATCACCTATTATCCTAAATCTGAGGGGATATTTTAAGGTAAATCGATTCTAGAGATTGTTGAATGACTGTATTTTCCCTGAAAACAGTGCCGTAGGTATACCAAGAAATATTTCAAACCGCAATTTATTTTATTTGTATATGCGTCATTGAGGTTAGGTTTTCTTTGCGGCATATTTTTTTACGAAGCAATTAACATTTTGCAAGTAGAAGTAGGATAATTACGCCTCTTTCACATTACACGGTTTCGATGGTGCGGTTAAAAACCGTCCGAGTTTTTGCCGCGAACATTGTTGTTTTCACATTGGCACGGATTTTTACCGTAATATTTTCATTTAATTTGTTTATTACGATAATGTGAATCGAAAAAAACTTCGTGCTTTGTGGTTGCTTCATCGTCGCCGAAAAAGAATAGCACGAGATCTCCTTTTTGGGTGCACCCCCAACAATCAGAGAGGAAAGGTCTTGCTTCGACCAAGGTTATTAAAACTTCAGCATTCTTAATACCACTTAAAACAATAAACACAAACTGAACTGCAACCGTAGCCGTATAATGTGAAAGACCCCATGACTTTCTCCATTTCAACAGCCGTACGGTTTTTAACCGCACGATCAAAACCGTGTAATGTGAAAGAGGTGTAATGCTACAAGCTGCAATAACTGCCAGTAACTCCCCACATCTACGCCAAAGACTTCTTCTGTTTCATTCAACCTGTTTGACGTATTCTACCTCCATAATTCCGCACAATTATGTCGTGTTGTTACCGAGTCGTCAGAATATAACAGTGTTGTCAATGTAAACATAGGAAAACGTATAATTTTATACGACAGGTGCTAACTAACTTTCAGGCTCATTATTTTAATTGGGATAAAACAAGACTGGAAGTGTATGAATTGAAAATAAAAGCAGCTGCTGTATGAAAGAAGATTAGTATGAGATTCTATCTTTTAGTTGACCCGAAAAAGAGGTCACTCTCGGGAGAAATGTAGGAAATACGTTGAATTATATACCGCTTGGCAACACTGTAGTAGAAGCCGGTACAACTAGAGTAAAGTAAAAAGGATGTAAAAAAGTACATGTGCTTTTAAAGGAGCAGGTAATTCGACTGACTGAGTCCGGATTAATTTATGAAATAATAAAAATAGTTTTTAAGATATTTACTTAGTTACAGTTACCTGTAAATAATTGGTTTAAGATAGTTCCTGAAGCAAGAAATAAACAAATAGCTAAGATATCGTAACAGACACTATGAATTAGGGATGCGCGATACTATCCGATATTTCAGTGTATCGATACTTTTACTTCCGATACTCGATATTTTGTATCGATACTATGCTTTTCGATGCGTTCCAAGTATCGATAAATTTGTAGTGTATCGATACCTTGCGATACGGGATTTTTAGTGGTAGCGGCAAGTGCCGTTATCTATAGTGATGAGCGATATATCGTGATTTTTTAATCACGTTGTGAAATGATGTCGTGCTTTTTTTAACGAAACTGAAAATAAAAAACGAAAAATGTGCAATTTTTTGCGTTTTTCGAGCTAATTTTGAGGTTATGTGAAAAAGTCTCAAGATCTACAACTTTTATAATCAACTTTTTATTCTAGGAACTCAACTTTGGCCGGAAATCGCAATAATGTTTTTTTACACCAAAAAAAAAAAGTGTTTTTTATCGAAAAAAAGTCATAACTCGAAAAATTTCCAAAATTTTAATTTGAAATTTTTTTTCATGGTTTGTGACTATCAAAGCTACCTTCTACTAAATTTTCATCAAAATCGAACATTTTTTAATGAAACTAAAAATAAAAAACGAAAAATGCAGTTTTTTGTGTTTTTCGAGCTAATTTTGAGGTTATGTGAAAAAGTTACAAATGAAAAAGTTGTAGATTTTCTCAAGATCTACAACTTTTATGATCAACTTTTTATTCTAGGAACTCAACTTTGGCCGAAAATCGCAATAATGTTTTTTTACACCAAAAAAAAATGTGTTTTTTATCGAAAAAGAGTCATAACTCGAAAAATTTCCAAAATTTTAATTTGAAATTTTTTTTCATGGTTTGTGACTATCAAAGCTACCTTCTACTAAATTTTCATCAAAATCGAACATTTTTTAATGAAACTAAAAATAAAAAACGAAAAATGCAGTTTTTTGTGTTTTTCGAGCTAATTTTGAGGTTATGTGAAAAAGTTACAAATGAAAAAGTTGTAGATTTTCTCAAGATCTACAACTTTTATGATCAACTTTTTATTCTAGGAACTCAACTTTGGCCGAAAATCGCAATAATGTTTTTTACACCAAAAAAAAATGTGTTTTTTATCGAAAAAACGTCATAACCCGAAAAATTTCCAATATTTTAATTTCAAATTTTTTTTTCATGGTTTGTGACTATCAAAGCTACCTTCTACTAAATTTTCATCAAAATCGAACATTTTTTAATAACTAAAAATAAAAAACGAAAAATGCAGTTTTTTGTGTTTTTCGAGCTAATTTTGCGGTTATGTGGAAAAGTCACTGATGTAAAAGTTGTAGATCTTCCCAAGATCTAAAACTTTTATGATCAACTTTTTATTGTAGGAACTCAACTTTGGCCGAAAATCGCAATAATGTCAACAATTTAACCGATATGGCTAACAATACTCCTGTAACCTACAATAATTGTAATTTTTATATTAATTGTAATTTAAAATGAGTTTGAAGTAATTACCTTTCCTAGCTTGAAAGTTATATTGTTCTTTTTAATTATTGTTCTTATTATTTTAATTTAAAAAAATGTTGCATTAAAATAAAATGTTTAACTTGGAACACTCGTTTCTAAGTAATCTGTTTTAACAAATAGCATTCGAGAAAGAGGAAAAATCCTCGTCTTCGACTCGTATTATTAAAACCACTCTCGCTCATGCTATTTGTTAAAACAAATTACTTAGAAACTCGTTTTTCCGAATTGTTCCGGAAAAATTAAATGCACTAGGGATATTACCCCCGAAAAAACGTCAAAATTTGCAAAATCTCGGATCGTTAATGTATCGATAATTCGAGTATCGATAAATTAATATTCGATATTCTACTGTATCGATACTTTACGTTCCGATCCGTAACGATACCTAATATCGATACTTTCTAGTGTATCGCGCAACCCTACAATGAATGTACATTCACAAGAATAGTAGTTCAACTCTTCGGCACGCCCCTAAACGTTCCCTCCTTGCCCCGTCTTAGAATTCGGTTTCGCTAGTCAACAGATCTTTGTATTTTTTTATTTCTGTGGCTCGGTGCCTTATTGGTGCAGCGTAGAGTCTATTGTGGCTCCTATGATCTCCCTCTTCCTACTGCTAGGTCCACTGATGTTGGGCATACGTCGGCTCAGTGCTGTGGCCCTGGCGTATTTTACATGGTCGCCGAATGTGCCTTATTGGTCTAGCATGACTCCAAGGTATTTTATGTCTCTTTTTGGTTCTATGCGTGCATCTCTCATTTTCAATTCCATCATACAGTACGTTCCACAGAGTAGGTCCAAGAGTGGGACCCCGGCCGTTACCTGCATCTCCTGTCCCTTTTCGATTTTTATCTTCCGATCCATTAGGTATTTTGATGGTATTTCTTAGATGTTTCGATATTTTTCATCTTTCCAGGTCTCCAAGAATTATTGGCCACGATGCAGTGTTAAATGCGTTCTCCACGTCAATCGTGATCAGAGTACTTAACCCAATTTCTTCTCCTGTGTGTTGATCTTCTATAGCCGTTATTGTGGATCTTCCTTTTCTAAAACCGAATTGGTGGTCTGAAATACCTCCTTTCTCATTTAGTTATTTTATTAGGCGCCTTTTGATTAGTGACTCGAAGGTTTTACTGATCGTGTCGAGCAAACAGATAGGCCGATACTTTCGAGTGTTTCCTCCTCCTTCCGATTGTAACATGTCTATCGACCTGTTTCGATTTTATAGAATAAACCATTTTAATTACCGCTCGCCGCCACATTAGTCACTTCCAATTACAGTTCTGTGATCTCAAATTCTCCTACTCCCAACGCTAAGACAATTGACCCTTGACAACGGCATCTTCCTTCCGCTGAAACGCAGTTTTTTCCTTTCCATTACCGACTGCCTAGGGAAAGACCATCTTCCGCTATCTTTCATATTTTTTTAAGTAGCTAATTAATTTTGATGTGGTAAGCACAGCCCCTAGGCTAGGATACAAGCCATAGGCTAGGATACAAGCCATAGGCTAGGATACAAGCCCTAGGCTAGAATACAAGCCATAGGCTAGGATACAAGCCCTAGGATAGGATACAAGCCCTAGACCAGGATTCCGTCCTAGACCAGGACATAGCTGCTAGGATACTGTTCTAATCTCTATCTTCCTATCTTCTTCGAGATTTAGTCGCCATCTTCTCCTGACTTCGTAGAGGTAAGAACTACCTACCTTCTTCAACCATCACCTTTTCCGGAAACAACAACTTCATAAGCTAAGTACCTATAAAAGTACAATTCTTTTCACATTTATTCCATTTCCTGTGGCAGAAAAATAAATATAAACTTGTTTTAAATTCCATTTTTTATTTTTTTTTCTAAATCCTCAAGTAAGTTGAGGGAGATATCGCCCGGAGATAAAATTTTAAATGTTTTTTTTTATTTCTGTTAAAACTTTTATCTAAATTCTACAAGGCGTTTCTACCTTTTCCGCCTTAGTTCATTAGTACTTTTTATCGACGTCAAAAAGGTAGTGGCGCCCTCAGTTTTTACAACCTTTCTGTTATCCTTGTGCGACATAAACTTGGGGTCGAATCACCCTTGAGAGGAGTCTCTAGCCGGAGCCCTTCAAGCTGGAGCGTTTACCGTTACAAATTGGCGCCTCATAAAGTTACACGGTATTAGCTCTAGATTCGCGGTCTTCCAGTTTTCTGGGAAACTCTGCTGAACTAGTAATTTGTTCATTATATCCAGCACCCATTCGCTTGCAATGGGTACTTCCCTCGCTTTGATGTTAGTACTTTTTATCGACGTCAAAAAGGTAGTGGCGCCCTCAGTTTTTACAACCTTTCTGTTATCCTTGTGCGACATAAACTTGGGGTCGAATCACCCTTGAGAGGAGTCTCTAGCTGGAGCCCTTCAAGCTGGAGCGTTTACCGTTACAAATTGGCGCCTCATAAAGTTACACGGTATTAGCTCTAGATTCGCGGTCTTCCAGTTTTCTGGGAAACTCTGCTGAACTAGTAATTTGTTCATTATATCCAGCACCCATTCGCTTGCAATGGGTACTTCCCTCGCTTTGATGATTCCCGGGGGATACCGCCAGGTCCGACCACAATAGATCTGAAAAGGTCGCAGTGGTAGTGATGAAACGATACGAGTAAATACAAGTATATACTCGATACTTTCCAACGATACCAAGTACTTTTAGCATCGATTCTTTGAAATTAAGTATCGAGTAGGTATCGGTCAAAATTACTCATATCAGTATGTCAATGTCCCTATTTCATTTTAACATTGATAAAAATAAATTACATTTTTGAACGCATCCTATAGCCAAGTATTAGTTTTGTGTAGTTGGCAAGCTTGTCTGTCTATGCCCAAAAAAAACAGTCAGCGACGCCACATTTTGTAGTCATTGACAATGACAATTGACATTGTTTTAAAGCCAACCCATTAGAGGAATGGGAGAATTTAATGGCCGTATTCTCAGCGTTATATAAACAAGCTAGGGTTGCGCGATACACTAGAAAGTATTGATATTAGGTATCGATACGGATCGGAACGTAAAGTATCGATACAGTAGAATATCGAATATTAATTTATCGATACTCGAATTATCGAGACGTTAACGATCCGAGATTTTTTAATACAACATTTTTTTTAATTAAAATAATAAGGACAAAAATTAATAAGAACAATATAACTTTCAAGCTAGGAAAGGTAATTACTTCAAACTCATTTTAAATTACAATTAATATAAAAATTACAATTATTGTAGGTTACAGGAGTATTGTTAGCCATATCGGTTAAATTGTTGACATTATTGCGATTTCCGGCCAAAGTTGAGTTCCTAGAATAAAAAGTTGATCATAAAAGTTGTAGATCTTGGGAAAATCTACAACTTTTATATCAGTGACTTTTCCACATAACCTCAAAATTAGCTCGAAAAACACAAAAAACTGCATTTTTCGTTTTTTATTTTTAGTTTCATTGAAAAATGTTCGATTTTGATGAAAATTTAGTAGAAGGTAGCTTTGATAGTCACAAACCATGAAAAAAAAATTCAAATTGAAATATTGGAAATTTTTCGAGTTATGACGTTTTTTCGATAAAAAACACTTTTTTTGGGGGGGGATGGAAAAAGACATTATTGCGATTTCCGGCCAAAGTTGAGTTCCTAGAATAAAAAGTTGATTATAAAAGTTGTAGATCTTGAGACTTTTTCACATAACCTCAAAATTAGCTCGAAAAACGCAAAAAACTGCACATTTTTCGTTTTTTATTTTCAGTTTCGTTAAAAAAAGCACGACATCATTTCACAACGTGATTAAAAAATCACGATATATCGCTCATCACTATAGATAACGCCACTTGCCGCTACCACTAAAAATCCCGTAGGTATCGATACACTACAAATTTATCGATACTTGGAATGCATCGAAAAGCATAGTATCGATACAAAATATCGAGTATCGGAAGTAAAAGTATCGATACACTGAAATATCGGATAGTATCGCGCATCCCTAAAACAAGCGCGCATATATTTGAATGTAGTAGATACCTCTGTACCTTTTCTAAAGCTGGCGCAACAGTCACTGTTTCCAGAAATCGCCTAACAGCCAAGCATTTGGAAAAATTAATATTTTTGGGAAGCACTACAAAAACAGACTTTTTTTCATAAATGCCTTTAATTTTGTACTTGTCAATAAAGAATACCAATACTTTTTTACTTTTTACTCTTAACTTTCCAAAAACTATTCGATACGAGTAAGTATCGATACTTTTCAATCGATACTTTGTAGGTATCGATACTCGTCGACCGATACCGTATCGAGTAAAAGTATCGATACCTCGACGGTATCGTTTCATCCCTACGCAGTGCAATAGGCCGTAGGGTTGCGCGATACACTAGAAAGTATCGATATTAGGTATCGATACGGATCGGAACGTAAAGTATCGATACAGTAGAATATCGAATATTAATTTATCGATACTCGAAGTATCGATACGTTAACGATCTGAGATTTTCCTAATTTTGACGTTTTTTCGGTAAAAATCACCTTTTTGGGGGGATGGAAAAAGACATTATTGCGATTTCCGGCCAAAGTTGAGGTTCTAGAGAAAAAAGTTGATGACAAAAGTTGTAGATCTTGAGAAAATCTACAACTTTTTTATTAGTGACTTTTCCACATAACTTCAAAATTAGCTCGAAAAACGCAAAAAACTGCATTTTTTGTTTTTTATTTTTGGTTTCGTTAAAAAATGTTCGATTTTGATGAAAATTTAGTAGAAGGTAGCTTCGATAGTCACAAACCATGAAAAAAAATTTCAAATTAAAATATTGGAAATATTTCGAGCTATGACGTTTTTTCGGTAAAAAATAGTTTTTTAGGGGGGGCTGGAAAAAGACATTATTGCGATTTCCGGCCAAAGTTGAGTTCCTAGAATAAGAAGTTGATCATAAAAGTTGTAGATCTTGAGAGAATCTACAACTTTTTAATTGGTGACTTTTTCACATAACTTCAAAATTAGCTCGAAAAACGCAAAAAACTGCATTTTTCGTTTTTTATTTTTGGTTTCGTTAAAAAATGTTCGATTTTGATGAAAATTTAGTAGAAGGTAGCTTTGATAGTCACAAACCATGAAAAAAAATTTCAAATTGAAATATTGGAAATTTTTCGAGTTATAACGTTTTTTCGGTAAAACACTTTTTTTGGGGGGTGCTTTTTCCACATTATTGCGATTTCCGGCCAATGTTGAGTTCCTAGAATAAAAAGTTGATCATAAAAGTTGTAGATCTTGTGAAAATCTATAACTTTTTTAGAGACTTTTCACATAACTTCAAAATTAGCTCGAAAAACGAAAAAAACCGCATTTTTCGTGTTTTATCTTTAGTTTCGTCAAAAAAAGCACGATATCATTTCACAACGTGATTAAAAAATCACGATATCGCTCATCACTATAGATAACGCCACTTGCCGCTACCACTAAAAATCCCGTATCGCAATGTATCGATACACTACAAATTTATCGATACTTGGAATGTATCGAAAAGCATAGTATCGATACAAAATATCGAGTATCGGAAGTAAAAGTATCGATACACTGGAATATCGGATAGTATCGCGCATCCCTAATAGGCCGATTAGCCACCTCATCACTAGACTAGACATGTTCTTAGCCCATCTACTATCTCTCAAGTTTAGGTCAAATTCCTAGAAGACCTAGTAGATTATTTTTGTCTATCGAGTGCAATGTTTCTTCGCCAATAGGAGATGCGCGCGTCTACTGTAAAAATAGTAAACGTTCAGGAAAAGCACAGTTGACTGAAACCATCAGTTAGGAGAGGTGATTGTGTAAATAAAAATAGACCAACATTGGTGATTAACAATAAAACCGCATTCACCGTGTGATGGCTTTTCTTCGTTCTATAGTTAGATACAGTGTTTACAAAAAGTACGGATTAATATACGACCCCTTCCAACCGAATTTCAGTAAAATAAAAAATTTAAATTTCCATCAGACCGCGTTAAAATCGTCGGCGGCGAGTGGTAGTTTAGTGGAAAATGCAACTAATTCATTGGAAAACCCTCCGCGGGATACGTTGGACATTACTTTTTCCGATCCAAAAGCAGCTTTTAAAAGTAAAACAAATTGGGAACTTATTAGAGCATATCTGGTATATGCCCTGTGTTCTTTCCAATATTTGGTTGACAATAATATGAAGGTAAGATGAGACTTTACTGCAAATTTTTAATTGGTGACCAAAAACAATTGAGTAAGCAAAAAAAATGGATATAAACAAAAACTGACTGATAACTGATATAATTGTACGTTTGTTAATCTAGTCGCTTATGTAAAGTACATAACGATGATTATATAATAAAAATTCAACACCAACAAAACGAAATTCTTTTTAGATACGTTTCGCATGTTGATGTTGGGTTGGCAATGAAACTAGAATAACCTTCAATCGATTTTAGCAGCAGAATTTGTAAGACAGTGACGTGCGCTTCGTACCTAAAAGTCTTGTTTTCAAATAAGTGTAGACAAGCGAGATTTCCTAATACCGCTCAAAAATTTGTAATTCTAATTTTCCATTGGGTTAACGTTTCTACTTCAAAATCCTACTGCCTTCGGAATAGATTAGTTATTAAAATTAGCTTGCATCAGGAGTTTTTTCAAATAGGTCGAAATAGTTATTTGTGTATTTAGAGCGTAAAGTATAGTTCTTCTAGGCATAATGTAATGACCCATATTTTTAATCCCAATGGCGTGTATATACATTTTTATAAATTCAAATGTTGTAAAATAATGTTTTTCATTCAAATTAATATACAGTGTGGAAACCACTTACGGAATAAAATTCTTTATGTCATTATTTTAGAAAATTATAAAAAATGCCGAGACACGTCAACTTTTGAATTGAGTTGTGCGTTATGTAAACATAAATTTAAATGTACAGGGTGATTCACGCAAATATGCCATAGTCGGTGTTGTTTTTTTTTAATGAAACACCCTGTATATTTGCATATTTTTGAAATCCCCTTAATGAACCGATTTCAACAAACTAAATAATGTATGGTCAATTATGAATTATACAGGGTGAAATTTTTATTTTTACAGTTATTAAACACATACATAAAATACCTGATGTATTTGATTTTAATACATTAAAATAAATGCTCAAAATGTTCTCCACCTAGTTGTTGGCAATAGCACAGTCTCCTATAGAACTCCTCTTTAACTTTGTTTAAAGTTTGAGGTGAAATATTCCGTATTTCTGTAGTTATCCTGTCTTTGAGGTCTACAATGCTAGTTGGTTGTGTTGCATATACTTTGTTCTTGAGATAACCTCACAGAAAAAAATCTAACGGCGTAAGGTCTGGCGATCTAGCTGGCCACTCAATAGTACCTCTTCGTCCAATCCATTTATTGGGGAAGATTTCATCTAAATAAGTTCTTACCATTAAAGCATAATGGGGTGTTGCCCCGTCTTGCTGGAACCAAACATTTTCATTCGGTAAGCTAGGATCTATTGCGTTGGGATAACTTCATTTCTAAGCATATTTAAATATTTTTCAGCTGTCAAATTTTCATCTATAAATATAGGTCGCCTATGATACCGGCCCAAACGTTCACCCTTTGAGGGTACTGAGTATGTGTCTCACGCACCCAATTAGGATTCTCTGCTGACCAATATCTACAGTTCTGTCGGTATACCTCTCCATTCAATGTGAATATTGATTCGTCAGAAAAAAAAATGGTACCAAGAGCTATCTCATTTCTGTTCAGCTTATTCATCAATCTTTCGCAGAAATCCATTCTACGATCTGGATCGTCTTCTGTTAACTCCTGCACAAAAGTTAATTTGTAGGGATGAAGTTTTTCTTTATGAAGACATCTTAGAACAGTTGTATGACTAACATTATTTTCACGGGCAATTTGACGTGTACTTGAAGTTGGATTATCTTCGACACTTAACAAAATATCCACTTTCACATCATCTTCAACGAAGTGTGGTTTTCTTTTCAATGGTTTGACATGTCCAAGTTCTCTGAATTGTGCATGAATTTTATACACAGTACTTTGTGAAATATTAGGCAATTCGGGATACCTGTGATTAAATAAGTTTGCCACTTCAACTTGACTTCTGCAGCTATCCCCATACCCGATCATCATTAAAATCCCAATTCGGTGAGTCTCAGTTAAGTATTTCATTTTTATGTCGACTAGGAAAGAGTGTTTGACAAAGATTTTACTTTTTCAGTATAAACTGTCAACACATCAACAACTGACAGAATAGAAAACAATCCACATTATTTACCGATTTTGTCTAATTATTGGCGTGGGGTGTTGCCCCATCTTGCTGGAACCAAACATTTTCATTTGGTAAGCTAGGATCTATTGCGTTGGGATATAAGTTTGCCAACGCAGGAATAACTTCATTTCTAGGCATATTTAAATATTTTTCAGCTGTCAAATTTCCATCTATAAATATAGGACCAATAATATGGTCGCCTATGATACCTGCCCAAACGTTCACCTTTTGAAGGTACTGAGTATGTGTCTCACGCATCCAATTAGGATTCTCTGCTGACCAATATCTACAGTTCTGTCGGTATACCTCTCCATTCAATGTGAATATTGATTCGTCAGAAAAAAAAATGGTACCAAGAGCTATCTCATTTCTGTTCAGCTTATTCATCAATCTTTCGCAGAAATCCATTCTACGATCTGGATCGTCTTCTGTTAACTCCTGCACAAAAGTTAATTTGTAGGGATGAAGTTTTTCTTTATGAAGACATCTTAGAACAGTTGTATGACTAACATTATTTTCACGGGCAATTTGACGTGTACTTGAAGTTGGATTATCTTCGACACTTAACAAAATATCCACTTTCACATCATCTTCAACGAAGTGTGGTTTTCTTTTCAATGGTTTGACATGTCCAAGTTCTCTGAATTGTGCATGAATTTTATACACAGTACTTTGTGAAATATTAGGCAATTCGGGATACCTGTGATTAAATAAGTTTGCCACTTCAACTTGACTTCTGCAGCTATCCCCATACCCGATCATCATTAAAATCCCAATTCGGTGAGTCTCAGTTAAGTATTTCATTTTTATGTCGACTAGGAAAGAGTGTTTGACAAAGATTTTACTTTTTCAGTATAAACTGTCAACACATCAACAACTGACAGAATAGAAAACAATCCACATTATTTACCGATTTTGTCTAATTATTGGCGTGGGGTGTTGCCCCATCTTGCTGGAACCAAACATTTTCATTTGGTAAGCTAGGATCTATTGCGTTGGGATATAAGTTTGCCAACGCAGGAATAACTTCATTTCTAGGCATATTTAAATATTTTTCAGCTGTCAAATTTCCATCTATAAATATAGGACCAATAATATGGTCGCCTATGATACCTGCCCAAACGTTCACCTTTTGAAGGTACTGAGTATGTGTCTCACGCATCCAATTAGGATTCTCTGCTGACCAATATCTACAGTTCTGTCGGTTTACCTCTCCATTCAATGTGAATATTGATTCGTCAGAAAAAAAAATGGTACCAAGAGCTATCTCATTTCTGTTCAGCTTATTCATCAATCTTTCGCAGAAATCCATTCTACGATCTGGATCGTCTTCTGTTAACTCCTGCACAAAAGTTAATTTGTAGGGATGAAGTTTTTCTTTATGAAGACATCTTAGAACAGTTGTATGACTAACATTATTTTCACGGGCAATTTGACGTGTACTTGAAGTTGGATTATCTTCGACACTTAACAAAATATCCACTTTCACATCATCTTCAACGAAGTGTGGTTTTCTTTTCAATGGTTTGACATGTCCAAGTTCTCTGAATTGTGCATGAATTTTATACACAGTACTTTGTGAAATATTAGGCAATTCGGGATACCTGTGATTAAATAAGTTTGCCACTTCAACTTGACTTCTGCAGCTATCCCCATACCCGATCATCATTAAAATCCCAATTCGGTGAGTCTCAGTTAAGTATTTCATTTTTATGTCGACTAGGAAAGAGTGTTTGACAAAGATTTTACTTTTTCAGTATAAACTGTCAACACATCAACAACTGACAGAATAGAAAACAATCCACATTATTTACCGATTTTGTCTAATTATTGGCGTGGGGTGTTGCCCCATCTTGCTGGAACCAAACATTTTCATTTGGTAAGCTAGGATCTATTGCGTTGGGATATAAGTTTGCCAACGCAGGAATAACTTCATTTCTAGGCATATTTAAATATTTTTCAGCTGTCAAATTTCCATCTATAAATATAGGACCAATAATATGGTCGCCTATGATACCTGCCCAAACGTTCACCTTTTGAAGGTACTGAGTATGTGTCTCACGCATCCAATTAGGATTCTCTGCTGACCAATATCTACAGTTCTGTCGGTTTACCTCTCCATTCAATGTGAATATTGATTCGTCAGAAAAAAAAAATGGTACCAAGAGCAATCTCATTTCTGTTCAGCTTATTCATCAATCTTTCGCAGAAATCCATTCTACGATCTGGATCGTCTTCTGTTAACTCCTGCACAAAAGTTAATTTGTAGGGATGAAGTTTTTCTTTATGAAGACATCTTAGAACAGTTGTATGACTAACATTATTTTCACGGGCAATTTGACGTGTACTTGAAGTTGGATTCTCTTCGACACTTAACAAAATATCCACTTTCACATCATCTTCAAAGAAGTGTGGTTTTCTTTTCAATGGTTTGACATGTCCAAGTTCTCTGAATTGTGCATGCATTTTAGACACAGTACTTTGTGAAATATTAGGCAATTCGGGATACCTGTGATTAAATAAGTTTGCCACTTCAACTTGACTTCTGCAGTTATCCCCGTACCCGATCATCATTAAAATCTCAATTCGGTGAGTCTCAGTTAAATATTTCATTGTTATGTCGACAAGGAAAGAGTGTTTGACAAAGATTTTACTGTTTCAGTATAAACTGTCAACACATCAACAACTGACAGAATAGAAAACAATCCACATTATTTACCGATTTTGTCTAATTATTGGTGTTTTTAGGCAATTTTTAGGTATTTATGATAAAATTCATGGGCGTAGCAGGTTTTGTTTAATATACAAATACGTCTAATAATTAGTTAGTTTAGATTTTTGATAAATCCATATTTAGCTAATTTAAAAAATTACCAATATTTCAAGTGTAATAAATTATTAATTTTAAAATTTCACCCTGTATAATTCATAATTGACCATACATTATTCAGTTTGTTGGAATCGGTTCATTAAGAGGATTTCAAAAATATGCAAATATACAGGGTGTTTCATTAAAAAAAAACAACACCGACTATGGCATACTTGCGTGAATCACCCTATACATTTAAATTTATGTTTACATAACGCACAACTCAATTCAAAAGTTGACGTGTCTCGGCATTTTTTATAATTTTCTAAAATAATGACATAAAGAATTTTATTCCATAAGTGGTTTCCACACTGTATATTAATTATTAATACTTTTCTACTTTAGATTAACTACACTTTTCTACAACTAAGAACTAAACTCATTCAAGTATTTTTGATAATATTTCTCTATAACGCACACTCCTGGACGTTTAGAAACCCAGGTCAGGCCATATGTTCAACACTTGCATTTTCCAGTTGGCCGAGTTAAAACTGTCCGGTTACTTCGTTATATTATGCCAAATTCTGAGATCGATTTTTTATTTTAATTTACGGTCATTGTGCAGAAGATGTGCTTCTCGACTTTGACAAAAATTATTGTGACAATTTATAGGAATTGCTTTCATAATTAATATGTATAAAGTAAAATTTGGCGGAAAGGCGTATTTTACGGGATAGGGAGTGAATAGGGGTGCTGGGTGGGGTAAAAAAGCCCAAAATCGTAGATTTCCAAATAAAAATTCCAGCCAATAATGGTGGTTTTCCACTAAACAGACAGTTGAGTTTGTGTTTTCTTGAATCTGAAAAACAAAAACAAAACAGACACAAACCAAAAACTCTTGTTTCCATTAAGCGAATACGTTTTGTTCGAGTTTTGCTTTCGGCCCTTTTCCATTGGGTGTCGCGATAGCCGAACACATTTCTTTAATAAACAACCAACATGTTTACAGAAAAAGATTTTCTTAGTTGTGGCTGGTTTATATTGAGGTCCTTGGAAAAAAGTAAGAGCATATATATTTTTTACTACCAATAATTTATTATTATTATTATGTAGTTCGTGTGACTTGTTTGTTGATAGTTGGAATTTTATTTATGGAACTATTCTAGTATTTAAAATGCATGTATATATAGTATCAAGGAAAAAATATTATCTAATATAATTTTTAGGTTACAATTACCTAAGTACATGTTGGCTTCTAAAATGTTGTCACTACAATATGAAAGATTGATGTAAGGTTTACAGACAAATTATAAATAAGAAAGTTCTGATAACCTGGATCTACATCCTTTCTAAAGGTAGGCAGTTTTATTTTATATTTTGTTGAAATAAATCTTAATTTTTTTTTAGAAAAGCCGGGATGTGAAGCTTTAGTGTGTAGGTCATTCTCAACAAGGAAAATCATCCTGAGATATATGATCATTAATCATAGCAAAAGAAAATTGTGCAGTAAGCACCACCACAGCTCAGAAAAGGAGAGCAAATCCATTCTATTCTCCGAGTGAAGGTATATGCAAATGATTGACTAAATCGTAGCCCTGAAATCAATACATATTATAATTATCAGTATATTGGTGAATTATTTATCACTCCATCATCTTCTAATCAATCCAAATTTATATTTACCATTTTGTTTTAGCTCTCCAGCATCTACCGCAACTGAAAGTATTGCTAATAAATGATTGATCGAATGAGACCTTTCAATTCAATAAAAACTATTAAATTAATTCTTTGTAGTTTTTATAAAACTTTGTGATATACACATTTACCTTTAGAAAATGTTGCCTGAATTACTTATTTTGAATATCATGATTAAAATAAAATGATAAATAATGCCACCCCAATTTTTATGGAATTGTTTTATTAAAAAGAAACATTGCAAATTTATAAATTAGTTACTACACCGAAAAGTTTGTAATACTATTTTTTTAAATAAGGTAGAACAATAATTGTCAAATAGAAATCTTTCAAATTTAAACCAATTCCAACCCGCAACTTCTGGAATGCATCTATCGGCTTGCTTGGCAGTAGCCAGTATTAACTGAATGGGATTTTTAAAAAGATGGTAGGTAATACTTTGTGACTATACTGTTCTATCATATCCACCATGTATTTTGTTGGGGGGTTTGTTTCTGAAAAAAACATTAATTGAAATAACCTATATTATTATTTTTGTAAAAATCAAAGTAAAACAGCATTTATTGTCTATTAGGTATAATTTGAAGTAAGAATTTTGAATGTATTAAACTAGTTGTGTAGTCTTCTGAATTCTAACATATAATTTGCTATATCACTGTTCAAATACAGTTTGTATCTACTTACTAGGCTGTTATATAAATAAGCTCAGCTTCAACATTTGTTGATTGAATTCTATATTGTGTCATTAACCTAATATTATCGAAAAGCATTGTCCATAATTTATTAAAGGTTCAGAAAGATTCAATAGTAAGTAATTGGTTTTCAAACATGTTCTTCATTCATTTTCCCATGATAATAACTCAACTGAGATTCATATAAAAATATACTTTCTGCTCCATCAATATAACCATTTTCATTCTCAGCATGTAATACAAAATATCTAGAATAAAAACAATTTTGCATTCTAAAATTTTACATAATCATTGTAACATACCTTTTGACATAAACCATTTTGGAAAATTCAGGATTCATTAATAAAAACAAATGTATACAGTGGTTTATTTTTGTTGAAAGTTCCATAAGTCCTCTTTGTGGATGTATCATATTTTAGTAAACTACTCAGGAACATTCTACATTTAATAATTATTGTTCTTCCTCCAATTACTGCAGTAACATTACTAAAGTGACATGATTATCTATAAAAAAATGTCCATGTATAATTGCCAAGTTTTAAGAATAATGTAACAGAATATAATAAATACAGTTGATTGGGTATAATATTGAACTTATACATACTTGCTTCATAAACGCTGTAAATAGTATCAGGAGCAGGAGTAAATGTATCAACTATTGCAGTATTATTAAGTTTCATTTATACGTTTTTTTGGATGTAACTTTAACTTTGATAACTCATTACTGCTGGTGAAAGATTACTCACAGTTCTTTGCAGTTTTTGTCACAACATAACCCCAAAAATGTCAAGACGTCAACTGAACCTGAAATAAACCATTTTAATCGCGGCAACAGCGCGCATTTTTGCCAACAAAAAGTTTTTATTAAGACTGACGTTAGTTTGAGTTTAATATTTAATTAACCTACGAGCTGTATTTGATATCAAATTAATTACGAAACCTTTCTTTAAACATATATTTTTATTTTTTAATACAATGCGACTTATAAATTTCAATATTTATTGAGTTTAGAGAGGCTTAACTTAGTGATTGACAGAGGATTGACAGCAGCAATCGAATGACATGATATAAACCAACGTCTCTTTTTCGACACTTTGATGACGTGCAACGGATTCTGTACTGAACGGGCTATAAATATATACTTTTATTTGTTTAATTGCAAATTTCAATTGTATTTTTTCTTGTTTCTTCGTATGCTCTGTAAAGGGATTTATATCTGTTGGGCAATAAAGGCTATTATTATTATTATTATTAATAAATAAAGCATTATTATCATTTAGGAGAAAAAGACGGCGACAACACAGATATTGGGTTCGATCACTTTTATCTAGAAGAGGAAATGATGGTGCTGCACAATTAATGAACGATATCCAAAATGATGTCATTGGATTGCAATTACCAACTCACAAGGTCAATACTTATGTTTATGATGACGGCATATAAACCCCGCATTCAATCTCTTGAATTTATATACAGCGTTTGAAAACAAATTTCCCATCTATGAAAAAAAATACGTTATTTACCTACCTACCAACCTACCAATTTGGTACAAAAGTTTTGTCTAGACTAGCAAAACGAAAATATAGAAGTAGAATACCTAAAGAAATCCCAACACCATTGTTTCAACTAAAAAACTCAATTTTCAAAACACGTCGAAACTTTTTGATGTTACCGCTTCCGAACGGGACCCGAAAAACAAAACACCAACTGTTGCAAAACTGTCTTCAAAAAGTTAGCGAAAAGTTGCAGTTTTGTTTTATTCGACACCAGTTTGTGTTTTGTTTTTGTTTTGTCCGTTTAGTGGAAAACCGGCTTAATGTTACATTTACAGTGTTGTCAGATTTCTGAATAATCCACTAATCCAATGAAATTTAAAAAAAGGATGCAAAAGCTATTCTACGAAAAATGTAAATAGGTAATATAACTTGCAATATATCTGATTGTATAGTGTATAGTCGAGAATTCTAAAACTTGTAACTTGACTTTGAGTATTTCATTCCTTGCTATTTTTTAGTATTCAATTAGAATTGTTATGATATAGGTAGTTTGGTTTTGTTGGGTTACGTAAGGTTTGCATGGTTGGGTTAGGTTTGATTATACTAGATTTCCTATTGCATAGGAGCACAAGAAAGGGTCGATAGTCATAAAGCGGCAATAAACCATTGGCGTTACATTTTTCGGTAAAGACCTGAATGGTTTCATTTGCCCGGTTTATTTAATAGTGCAAGAGTTATTGGGCCAAAATACCTGCTATAATCCGTTACCTACTGAAAATGGGTAGGTATTAACTATAAATTCTAGGTACTGCTAAACAATGAAAGTTTTGACAACTATGTGGTCACAAAGTATTCCAGGTAGCTATAAATGTAGATAGGTACTTGAATTGTGCAATCCTTAATATAGTTAGGTAGTTATCTTTTGGTATATAATATATATCCTAAAAAGAAAATATATGTTTCAGTATTTGTTGCGTTTTTTTCCGAAATGATCAAGTCAATTCCTGAAAATTCCGTCATTATTATGGACAATGCCTTATTCCAGACTAGTAGAAAAATTGCCCTCATCCAGCTGGAGAAAGGGGGAAATAAAAAATTGACTGAAAAAAAATACCTTTTGATAATGATGCCGTAAAAGCAGAGCTTATAACAATAGTGAGAGATAATAAGGCAAAATTTAAACGGCATGTTGTTGATAAAATGGCCAAAGAACATAATACAGGGTGACTTACGAGGAACTGTACATACTTCTACCATAAGTAGAGGCAAGTTAGGGGATTATGAAATGACCATTAAAAAATGTCTTCTTGTTTTGATTATTAATATACAGGGTGAATTATGGATTTCGTCATATCTTTTCAATGATTGAGTCGATTTGTCTCATTTTTTGGTGAAAGTGTGTATTGGTTTCTGGCAACTAACTGACATTTTCAGAATTAAAAAATACAGGACCGTCTTCGTGAAAATTTGTGAGACTGCTTCATATTCAACACTTCACCCTGTATATGATTTTTCTAAAATCTGATATACTTTTTTCAGAGGGCCAAATAGACAGTTAGACCTGGGTAATTGAATTTTTTGTTACACTTACCTCACATTTCCATTTAAACATTCATTTTAGAGTCAAATTGAAAATTGGCAATAATGATATATCTTACTGTATAATAATGTTTAGTTATTAAAAAGAAATCTTTAAAATAAACAGAAACGACACACACTGTGCTCCAGTATGGTAAATACCATAATTTGAATTGATTTACAGGACCGGAATTAAAAATTTGGCATATCTGGCCCATCTCAATAATTCACCCTGTATGTAACTTTTTTCACCCATAATAGACAGAAAACAGATAAAAAATGTTTGTAATAACCTAGTTTTCTTATTTGTTTGAGGAAAAATCATGTCTAATTATTTGAATCGGATTGAAATGAACAAGCCCAGGAAATGTTTATTCATAAATTAAAAAATAAAATAAATAACAATAACCAAATAAGAAAACAACAACAAAATTCAAATACCCAGGTCTAACTGTCTATTTATGCCATCTGAATAAATTATATCAGATTTTAGAAAAATCATATACAGGGTTAAGTGTTGAATATGAAGCAGTCTCACAAATTTTCACGAAGACGGTCCTGTATTTTTTTAATTCTGAATATGTCAGTTAGTTGCCAGACACCAATACACACTTTCACCAAAAAATGAGACAAATCGACTCAATCATTGAAGAGATATGACGAAACATTGTTTTGGTGAAGCTCCATAATTCACTCTGTATATTAATAATCAAAACAAGAAGACATTTTTTAATGGACATTTGACCCTGCATAATTGTTCTTCATTTGCCACCTCATCATTGCGAATTAAATTCCATAGAATTAATGAGGGCTCAAGTAATTTTGTATGCTGCTTCTTTTTAATAAAGCAAATAAATAATATTTGTTTGTGACTTTTTTTAAATGATTATTATCTTTATCTTTGACTTTTTATATAACTTTTAGATCTTTAGGATTTTTTTTGTAATTTATTAAATACCTACCAACCATACTTCAGCCTATACTTTCATCTAAAGAAAAAATTCAAATATATAAATTTATCGAATATATAAATTTGTCCTAATTCAAAATTATTTAACATGATAAAAAAAACTGTAAGACCCAACTATACTCGGCAAAATCAAAGATTACAAAAAATATATATTTATTTTGTAATCTTTGGCAAAATCCTTAAACTGACTGCACGACACTGGCCACCGGCTTATCATATCAATGAATCCCTAACCATTGTGCCAAATTTTACGAGCCTACCTCTACCATTGTATCTGAAGCGATACAGGACGTGTCGATTTAATTTTGGTAAAACCGACTTATCATTTTATTCCACATAGAAAAAAAGAAAGACTCACCCTATATTTATAGTACTTTTGAATAAATAATGAGGCACTTTGCTCCTACGGAAAAATAAATATAGTATAGGCAAAGATTACAAAATATATATAAGATTGTTCACTCGTACGAATTCGATCGATCAAAGGATTCATACCGCTGGTTACTGTCTGGTGACTTAGCGGTTGGCGCCATGCTACAGTATGTCGCTAAATCCTTACTTGCATTTAATTTTGCATATTATACGGGTTGTCGCCTATCGAGCGCTAGTATTTTAGAATTCGTTGTTCGTGTTTATGTTTTATAGATATTTTAAATTTATTAATTAATTATTGCAATAAGGAAAAAATAATATTCATATTTTCCTCTTTAATAGCAAAACTTATAAAATAAATATTTTGTGATATTTGTTAATAGTCTTAGAAATGTGCCTACAATCTCTAGAAACTTTGTAGAAGTATTTCATTTAGTTTTTCGGGAAACGTTCCGGAAGTAAAATTTCTTGTTCGCATTATTTTAACTCCTGTCTTCCAAAAGTAACATTAATAATATTATAATTGCGGTTTTAAAATGCCTGTGTGTTGTGCTGTGATCGGTTGTTCCAGCAAGGTGGGAAAACCAGAAATATCCTTTTATCGTTGTCCCAAAGTCGTTGAGAGGTGGGTATTAAATTAGTTATTATCAAATACGGAATTCAACTTTTTTAAACTGTTGTAACAAAGATATTTGATAATAATAAATTAGTTAGTTATTTAGTACTTATAGATACTGGGTATTCATAGAAATTTGAAAATTCACATATCTAATTTATTAATAAATACATCCTGCAGCTGCATAATATGTTTTTACTGTTTTAACCTTGTGAATCTAAAAAATACGGAGTGTCCAATTTAAAGATCAAAATTGTTTTAGTGGTCCTATTATTCTGGTGGCCAATAAGTATGTATAATTTAATTTGTGATATTCTGTATAAATAACCGCTAGATCATCAATAAGCATCACAAAATTACTAAAATGTTGAATAAAATCTGTCAATTGATTCATTTTAAAAATTTTAATGTATTTTTTTACTTATACCTAAACTTCCCTTTTCAAATTCATATCCTGAACTTTTTTTGAAATAATTAACATTTAAAAACATTATATAAAAAAAACCTTTAATAAATCATCCTATTTGAATATATATTTCTCAAGTTACCCCTGTATAGCTTGGAATAAAATATACTCTTCTAATTCCCTGGTACCTAGCGGTGTCGTTATTTACAACAAAAGGGAGCCGTAAATAGGATTTATGAGTGCGGCGATCTTTTAAAACACTAAGAAGAATCAGACCGCCTTCAAGTGAACTATCTTATATATATTTTGTAATCTTTGGTATAGGTAAGGTTTGGTTACGTTTGGTATTCCCGTTTTTCTGATATTGTTAGATACACACTTTGATCTGTGTCGGTTGGTGGGGAAGCGATATGTATTGAATATTTAAACATATAACTTACATTTTCCGAGAATAACTCTTGCATCCTTTTTTTTAAATTTCATTGGATTCGTGGATTATTCAGAAATCTGACAACACTGTAAATATAACATTTTTGGATGGAATTTTTAGTTGGAAATCTGTGATTTTGAGCTTTTTAGGACGCATTTTTTACCCCACCCATCACCCCTATTCACTCCCTATCCCGTAAAATACGCTTTTCCGCCAAATTTTACTTCATACACATTAATTATAAAAGCAATTCCTATATATTGCCACAAACATTTTTGTCAAAAGATTAATCAAACATACAGGGTGGATAACCTTTCAGTGATGACGTCAGCACCACTATTTGTAAATGAAACAGAATTTTTTCATTATCTAATAAATAATTTATGCGTTACTTTGTGGAGGCACTGTAGATTCAATCAAGGTCAAACGTTTTATCTATAACAGGCCAGACTGTCGGTGACTAATGCTAAATTTAATCAAAATTAAGGTTTTACGATTTAAATCTTGTTCTTAATTGCTATTTCTAAATATTGACGATTATCGTCTGGGTATTGTTTTTAAAGATACCTATCTAGATTCTACCGGGTTATGTAAAACACTAAGATTGACCTATTAGGATTAGGTAACCTTGTACTAATTCAATAAGAGCGTTGCTAGGGAAACAATTCCTTAAAACGGATTCAAATTCTAACTACCTATATAGGAACGTAAAGTAGTATTCAAGTTATTTGCGTTTAAATGGAATGTTTAAAATACCTTAAATTATATTTGATTGCTTATTTCGTACGAGTCAACACTATTTCACTAATTTGGTTATAAAATTTATTAGTTTCAGTTAATTATATTTCAAATGTTCTTTTCGTATTGACGTATTGATGTTTATCAAATTTTAATGTGTGTGTTTGAGTAAGTATAGATTCACATTTGGTCCCGATTGGTGGCGCTGCAGTCGGGTTCACGTAGAATTCCTTCTATTTGGCTGGACCGAATTTGATGAAATTTTGTATAGGGAGGTTTTTTGGGACGGCCATTCCAAAAAAGGGTTCAAATTTTCATTAAAAAAAGGTTGCCTAAAAAATTGGAGAAAAATCTAATTTTCAGGAAAAATATTCCTTCTATCAAAAAATTAACATTATCGGATTTTTCGACTCAAAATACCTGTCATATTTTTAGATATTACCCTACACCTTCAAATGGTAAAAGGGATTTTTGATTATATATATTTAGACATAAACGTAGATTCTAAATTTTTTGCAATGGAAAATTGTGTAAAAATCTTTGATATGCCCCTCTTAAAATTGTTATTTCGTTTAAACCATATCAGCTATAAGTATCATTTTCGTAATATTTCATAAAGGAAGAATGGCCCTAAAATAGTGAACAATATTTAGTTGTTTCTATTCGATTATTGAAGTTAAGTTTAAAAATGTATAGTGATGACATCAATTTTTTACACCTATGGAGTCGGTGCGACCAAACAAGTATTTAAAGTCAGTTGAAAGTGAAAAGCAAAATTTTAAAAATAAACCAAATAAGAGTTCTGCAAATTCAAAGTTGAAAGTTTGTTAAAAACTTATCAAATAAGGACTTACAGTTACTAATACCATTGTCCGTCCTTCACCCCCTTTACACGCGTGTGCCGTCTGTATTTTCTTCGATAATAAATAAGAACCGACCAAATGCAGTTTGCCGTTAATTCAAATAAGGCGCGGCTTGTTAACTTAAGGCAAAGATTACAAAATATATATAAGATAGTTCACTTGAAGGCGGTCTGATTCTTCTTAGTGTTTTAAACGATCGCCGCACTCATAAATCATATTTACGGCTCCCTTTTGTTGTAAATAACGACACCGCTAGGTACCAGGGCATTAGAAGAGTATATTTTATTCCAAGCTATACAGGGGTAACTTGAGAAATATATATTTAAATAGGATGATTTATTAAAGGTTTTTTTTTATATAATGTTTTTAAATGTTAATTATTTCGAAAAAAGTTCAGGATATGAATTTGAAAAGGGAAGTTTAGGTATAAGTAAAAAAATACATTAAAATTTTTTAAATGAATCAATTGACAGATTTTATTCAACATTTTAGTAATTTTGTGATGCTTATTGATGATCTAGCGGTTATTTATACAGAATATCACAAATTAAATTATACATACTTATTGGCCACCAGAATAATAGGACCACTAAAACAATTTTGATCTTTAAATTAGACACTCCGTATTTTTTAGATTCACAAGGTTAAAACAGTAAAAACATATTATGCAGCTGCAGGATATATTTATTAATAAATTAGATATGTGAATTTTCAAATTTCTATGAATACCCAGTATCTATAAGTACTAAATAACTAACTAATTTATTATTATCAAATATCTTTGTTACAATAGTTTAAAAAAGTTGAATTCCGTATTTGATAATAACTAATTTAATACCCACCTCTCAACGACTTTGGGACAACGATAAAAGGATATTTCTGGTTTTCCCACCTTGCTGGAACAACCCATCACAGCACAACACACAGGCATTTTAAAACCGCAATTATAATATTATTAATGTTACTTTTGGAAGACAGGAGTTAAAATAATGCGAACAAGAAATTTTACTTCCGGAACGTTTCCCGAAAAACTAAATGATATACTTCTACAAAGTTTCTAGAGATTGTAGGCACTTTTCTGGCCCTTAATTGCTTCTCTATATTTTTATCTTTGTTTACATTATAAGAACTTAATACCAAGACTGCATTCAGAATTCGTGGGAAAGTGATAAACTATACGATTTATTATGTATACAACTAAGACTATTAACAAATATCACAAAATATTTATTTTATAAGTTTTGCTATTGAAGAGGAAAATATGAATATTATTTTTTCCTTATTGCAACAATTAATTAATAAATTTAAAATATCTATAAAACATAAACACGAACAACGAATTCTAAAATACCAGCGCTCGATAGGCGACGACCCGTATAATATGCAAAATTAAATGCAAGTAAGGATTTAGCGACATACTGTAGCATGGCGCCAACCGCTAAGTCACCAGACAGTAACCAGCGGTATGAATCCTTTGATCGATAGAATTCGTACGAGTGAACAATCTTATATATATTTTGTAATCTTTGCTTAAGGTGAGTTTACACATGCATGGATTTAGTGGCGCCAATAAAAACTGGCGCGCCAGTAAATCAGATTATAGTCTATTTCAGAAAGGTATAGAGTAATAAAATGGGGAATTCCGTCCAGTTCGGCTCAATTTCGGTGTCGGCCATAGGCGTAGGTCTTGAAATAGTATTGTTTGTAATATTAAAATTTCAGATGACGAAGAATATTATGATTTTTTATAATTTAATTTCTGTATAATGTATTTTTTGTATAATGTTCAATAAAAAATAAGTGTACCTAATACTATGTACATAACGCCTAATTTTTATTCTGTTAAAATAAAATTCTTTCCTTTTTACGAGTATCCTACCGACACGCCTTTGGCACACTATTTTCAATGTTTGTGAATGGATAACAATAGGCTAAACCCATATATCGACCCCAACCCGGGTGGTACTACCTGCACTTGATAAAAAGAAAGAATTTTACAATGAAATCAATGCCAAACTATGAAAGTAGCTTAAATATTCGTTGGGTCACTATGTGCTTCCTTTGCATACCTAATGAGGTTTTATTACTCTATACCTTTCTGAAATAAACTATAGCAAGTGTAAACATCGACTTGCACAGAATTTTTATTTTTGCATGCATAGACCAAAAAAGTATGCATCCTTCTGAAATCACTGGCGCCAGTGGTGAAAAATTCCTACGAAAATCAAAACTTGCAAGTGTAAACAAGTGCTCGCACGTCGGCATCCACTCGCCAGTTTTAGTTTGATTTTCGCCTCGGTTGAGCTTCTATTTTTCGTTGATTGTGATTGTAGTTTATCTAGTTTATTATGGTTAAAAAAGAGTATCAAAATGTTGCTATGACATTCGAAGATAATTTTTATAGATTGCAGGATCCTCTGCTGCGAGTTCTTCCTAGAAGTTTTGCAGAAGCACACAAATTAGGACGACGACTAATCCATGGTTTAACACAGACACGACCTTTTTGTTGGTTGCTTTCTTTTTCTGTAATTATTTTATCTTTTTTTCCACTAAAAGTTTAGCGACTATTTTACAGGCTACAGAAAGTTCACTCGACATAGTGCGCACTGTGAAAAACACTTTTAAAATAAAAATGGCGTGCCTTGCGGACTTTATTCAGTCCTAGGAACTCTTCTCGGACCGTTTGAAATTGGATAGAGTTTGAAAAAACCCGAACATCCCTCATGGTCTATAGAACTGAACTAACCTAACTAATTTGACAATTGACTTTTCTTTGACTTGGAATGTGTATCAAGATAACTCATTACTGTTGTGTATCCCGCATCCCTTGCATTTTGGCCATTTTGTTGAATCTTTTGGTATTAAGAAGTTTCTTGTAAGCCTTCTGGAATTATAACATTGTTGATCACATCAAGAAGAACATAATATTCACTTGATGATGATGATGATGATGATGATGATGATGATGATGATGATGATGATGATGATGATGATGATGATGATGATGATGATGATGATGATGATGATGATGATGATGATGATGATGATGATGATGATGATGATGATGATGATGATGATGATGATGATGATGATGATGATGATGATGATGATGATGATGATGATGATGATGATGATGATGATGATCATGAAATCATTAACATCCATTTCGTAAATATTAAAGGACTATGCTTCTATCTTATGGAAAATAAAAGACCACTCAAATGCGGATATTTTGATACCAACTTATTCGTCTTGAAAAATAGAACATTTGATAACATTGCGCCAATGTTGTAATTTAATTAATAAACCCACAAAATCAGTTCATTTGTCAGAAATTTTCGATTCGATTACAAAATCTAACCATTCAATAGGACTCCACCTGCTGCGGTGAAACAGAGTCGGACTTGTGAATATATAGTTAGTTGTACATACGATGAATACCAGTTTCGTTGAAACAAAATAATAGGATTATATTTTTCAGTTGTATAAAGATATGATAGATTGCAATCAAATTATGTAAAAAAGGTACATCTTTCAATTGACAATCTAACATCTTTACATAAGTTTGTTATTTTATAATAGCAGTTTATTATAACGTTTTCTATATTATAATAGTAAAATTATAATAGGTACATTTAATAACTGACCGACACGTATTTCGTAAACAATTCCGGTACAAACGAATTCCCGTCAGGATTCTTAATGACTATAAAATACACATGAGTTCACGTCCAACACTTGCTGGTATCTTAATCCCGCACTCGAATTGCCGTCCAGTTTATTCAATCCGCTTACAGGTAAACTAAATAATTTTGAAAATTTCAGTAAATCGTAATACCTATTCGTAATCCTGAATTCTAATGAAAAAGTTGAATAACCTATTGTGGTGTCTAGGGGGTCTGTCAGTACTAATTGCTATGAATATATTTTTCTATTATATTAAGTTGTCATTTTCGAAACGGCAGTTTATTAATATACATATTTCCGAACGTTTGTTGTCGTACTCTATAAGTGATACACAAAATGCTTGAAGTAATGCTAAGTGAAAAGGGTAAACCCTGGTTAGGTTAGCTTCTTTACGTGTATGTATTTATGACTCAGTTCAGTAGTAGTACGCAATAAAATTGTAGAATTAAAATTCCGTATTTTATTCCAATAATAATATCATATAAAATAATATCGTGTAATAGTGCCAAACATAAGACATTTATAACTATTTCTTATTTCATACATCCGAAAACGGACCTCCCTTAAAACTTTTACTGTTCACTTATTACAATTTGCAATAAATACATAGCTAGATATCAGATGATTCAGAGAATTTACCGTAATTACCATAAACACCTTTTAGACAGGTCAGTTTTCACCCTGACGGGAACTCGAGTGACGGCTTAACGTATCCTAATTATGGAACAGGTAGGCTGGTTGACTGTAGTTGACGCTGCTGATCGAACTATACCTAATCATGAAGAAATATAATGATGCAAATTAGATTTCAGTTAACAGTGCTTTTTATGTCACGCAAGGGAAAACACTCATCGCCATCAAAATATATATAACACAAAAACCGGCTTCGGCTATCAAAAAAATACAAATATTGAACAAAACCCGGCTTCGGCTATCAAAAAAATACAAAAATTAAACAAAACCCGGCTTCGGCCATCAAAAAAATTTAATAAAGCAAAAAGGCGACTTTAGCTACCAAAAAAATATAAAAACCGGCTTAGGCCAATAAAAAATTTTTTTCTACACTTCGCGGATAGAAGGTAATGAGGTCCTCAGGCACTGCCTGAGGGGGGAAGGTGGAGCGCGTAAAAGGGGATACTCTAAGAATTATACATTATCTTTTAGTATCACCCTTTACGTCGGGTTCATTACCTACACACATTTCACAAGCATTTTTGTATTAACAGTTAATCGACATTTAACATCTTGCATATAAAAAAATCTTTTCCGCATCCCTATCCTATTTTTTTTTAAAGAGTTACCGATGCCAACAAATACACTACAAAATACTACAAAGAAAAAACAAAATATAAAAATTAACTGATAAAATTAGGTCAGTTCAACCCTGTCTGGTTTTATTTATTCATTTCTTATCACCGTTGATATCCTTACTTCGTGGAATCTGTAATACATGTCTATTTACGTATTTTCTCTCTGTTTTACTCATACAATCTCCGTAAGCGATTTTAAATATAATATCATTAATTGTGAGTTAATTATAAAAGTCACAACATTGGCGCAATGTTATCAAATATTCTATTTTTCAAGACGAATAAGTTGGTATCAAAATATCCGCATTTGAGTGGTCTTTTATTTTCCATAAGCTGGAAGCATAGTCCTTTGAGTAATAATCCAAAACAAACAACACACAATCCGTCAATAAAACATAAACCTCTAATTGCTTCAAGCAAACTTATAAAATATCTCCCACCCTCCTCCTTTGCAAATAATTTGATCATGCGTCAAAAATAATCAGAAAATCGTCCTAGCTCGAGACTGGGGATTGGTTTAGACGGTTTTCGAACCGTCCAAGAATTGTTCTAAAATAAACCCGAACGCCAAACTGCGGGTGTCAGAACCATCCTGTTAAAACCCGAACAAACTAATTTCGACTGCGCAAGCTCCGGACAGTCTTAGAACAGTAATTGCATGAACCCGAATAAATCTATAGTGTAAACCTTTACTGGCGTGCAAATAGAAGTGGTGCACTACTGGCGCCACGAAAACCATGCATGTGTAAACTCACCATTATAGACAGTGGTTGCTGAAATAAAATGCGTCCAGTTAACTAGACTGGGACATGAAACGTGTTAAAGACTAAAAATAAAATGTTAAAATCTATATAAAATAAATTTTTATTTAATGACGTATTTCATTTAAGAAAATTTCAAACCCGAACGTTCGTTACTAAAATATGATAAATTTGAAAAATGTGTAGGTATATTTAAGCGACAGATAATTTACGATTCTGCTACTATAGTTATAAATAGCTCGGCGCTCGGTTATGTTAATTATATTAAAACACAGTTAATTTAATTAATGTAGGATTACACCAACTGTAAATGAACTAGATTTTTAAATCAGTCTCCATGTCTGTGGTACAAAATTTGAAAAAAATCTTTGATCTGTTAGTATTTAGTGAATAGTGATAAATATGAGACGAATTATTTTATAACGTCATAAGGACAGTGGAAAAAATGTATACAATAAAAAATAAAGTAATTAGCACATTTGTCATAAAGACAATGGGAATAATATACATAATTTAGACCTATACTAGTGATGCCCACGAGACGAGAAAAATCTCGTCTTTCCTCTCAAGAAAAGTGGAATGTCTCGTCTCGCCTCATGTCTGGTGCGAGAGTCTCGCAAAACTATCGCAAAATTCTCGTGTTTCGTGACTAAATGAAATACACAGATAAAATCAGTTCTAATTTTTATTTATTTTATTTTTATTTTAATGCATCACTGTTTTTTTTCTGTATGGTATGGAATAGTGACAATTTTGTTATATAGGAAAATTTTTTATAAAAAGTATACACCTAAAATGTTAAGAATATCAATTATAATAGTAATAAATAATAAAAAAATAGTTGGATAAGTGAGATTTGTGATACGGACAGGTTTTTGGGGGAAGACTTTTTTTCCAAATTTTTTAATATTTAAGAAAACAAATCCTCTGTTCTAGATTTTAACAATTTTGTAATGAGAACATTCGGATTTGTTTCTCGTACATATATATTTAAATTACAAAGGAAGGTGCTTTAAAATGGATTAGAAAAGACTGCGAGGTGCCTAGTGATTGACAGAAAAAAAATAAAAGAATGTCAATGAATAGCTCTCTTTTTGTTTTTGATCTCAGTATATACACAAAGATGATTTGGATAGATAAAAATTAACACCTACAGGGTGATTCGTCAAATAATCCTTAAGTACGACTTTTGATAATTGCCCCAAATAAGGAAATTATAGGGAAAGCCAGAACAAGAAATTTGTAAATAAAAAAATGTAGTTTCGTACTTATGTTGAATTAAATTTGAGTAATTTCAATAAAAAAAAAGTAAGTTAATAAGTGTACATTCTGTATAGTATTTATTTAATAACTTCGAAATATCACATTTAATTTTTTTTCTAAATTTTTTGTGATTTTTGTAATTTTAGTTGTTTTCTAAACTTGTTGAACATATGTACCTAAATGATATGTGTCTTGAAATACAGCTCAGTGCAAATCAGGACAAGTTATATAAAATACTTTAAAAAAAAATGTAGAAATTAGATTAAAAACAAAATATGGAAACCTATCCCAGGATTTTTCTCAGCGAAAATTTGTACTATAATATAAGATTTACTGAAGTGTGTAGTAGTTTTTTTCTATAATATTTAGCTTTGGCATCCCCAAAAACCCCTTAATTCATATTTTCAACGATTCGAAAATGCACAAAAATTCAATTAATATTAGTTTATCAAAATAGCGCATTTAAATAAATATTACGTAAATAACACGTCAAAAGAAATATATAATAATAAATTAAATATTTTTTTGTGATTTTTAAAATTAGTTAAAATTATGTATTAAAAGGTTTTTGGAGATGCCGAATCTAGATAATACATATAAAGTGGATTGATGAAAATCGTATATAACCCTCCAACTTGGTAAACTTACTGATCAATATTTTCCTTTTGAACCCAGTCATTTAAACATAAGAGGCATCTAGCCGATTCCGATGTTTTCTTTCAAAATCTCGTGATACTCCCTCAGTCCTAAAATTTCTTCTCGTCTTCGATATTCCTTCTCCGCTTTTCCAAAAACCCTATCTGCAGGTATGAAACTATGACCTCTTATGGGAAAAACATGTCGTATTTCCTTAAAAACTGTAGACTTTTCCAAAAAGTAGATAAGAACTGTCATCATGGTGCTGTTCTTGTTTTGGGAGAAACACGAGTCTGAAAACAACTCCAAGATCAACTCATTCTTACCTTCATCAGACAATGTGTTTTCAAGTTTGCTCAGATAATCTAACAGACCAGAAGCTATCTCATTGCAGCCCCGACCTCCCTGCGTTTCCAACCAAACGTACAAGCTGGTATCTTCTTTGGATTGCTTTTTATGTTGATGATGTACAATGCCTAGGTTATAGAGCCAAACTTGTCTTGAATAAAAAACTTCACCAACAGACATTTTTGGCAACGGCTGATTTTGTTGGCAATCGAAACAAACTTTGAATGTATTTTCTCGGAATGTATTCATGTATTTGAAAAAGGCCTTTGCTCTCATCTTATGAAGCCTATACTTGGTGCGGAGTTCATTTCTTGCTTCTAACACCTTGGTTCTTTTCATATTTACCAGAAACTCCTTACAGATAAAACATGTATCTGAATGTGGATTTCCAAAGCCGAGGTTAAAGTTTTGATTGTTGTGTCACAAAATTTGTTGTACATTTTCTGTATGTTTAACTCAGGTGGTAGGTAGCTTCTTCTGCATTTTGCTCTCGAGTAGTGGCTTTCTCTGCATTTTTAGCTGCTTATGTGTGCCTTTATTGCTTCAGTTATATCTTTATCAACCTGCTTTTGTACGCGAACTCCCCGCTTCTCAACCAATAGTTCTCCGGCGAGAAATTTTTTTGAAATACCGGACAGTCTGTCTTTACTTGCACCTAAAACATGAGACAAGTTCGGAATGACAAATAAATAAAAATAATTTTTTGACCTACCAGTTATCTTTTGAAAAGTAGCAGCACAAACAGGAACATTACCCTTAGAAGTTCTAATGGAGTATTTGACGGAAAGTTGTCTGTTTCTCCTCAGATTAGTTTCATCTGTAGTTTTTCAACAACTTGCATTAACTTTAGCAATATTTTATCTTGCTCAATTTTTTTCGCGTCATTATCTAAAAGCTAAACAGTCTGTAAAAATCTTCATTCAAAAGCTAATTTAAAAATATGTACTTACCAAGTATTTCATTTCTTGTCAGTTCTCCTGCATTACAAACAACGCCTTTTGTCTTGTCTTGGAAATGATTACATGCGATGTCCGCTTCACCTAACCTCTCTTTTTTATAGCGCGTAATTTTTGGTCTTTCTTGATCACGGTTGTTTTTGGAAATACGAAATTTTCTTCCCTTTTGCGTAAGGCCTACATTTTTACTATATTCTTCATTTATTTAATCCATATTTTAAAAAGAAAAACAAAACACGTAAACACGTGGTAACGAGCAGCACTGATCACTGTAGTAAAGCTTAACCTGCACTTATTACAAACTCATCGAGTTTTAAAATATCAGTGTAGTTATCGAGTTTTTAAAAAGTCCGTGTAGTTATCGGATTTTGAAAAACCGCAAAATTTTGGCTATGCTATAGCTCTTGCAGTTGTCGCGTTTTCATGAATCTGACGCTACCAGCTGGTCCGGCATTAAATTTTTGTATAGAATCCATGTATAACTCAATTTCGGTAAAAATGTACTTATCGAGTTTTAAAAAAATGGTCCTCGCCGGGGATCCAAAATTAAGACTACGGTATATATCCAATTCGTTTTTTGGTAGTGTCTTAGAATTTTATCATGGGCTGCCTGACACTTATGGCACACCACTCCAAATTAATAGATTATTTTTGTAAACAATCCAACAGCCTGAAAACCCATTATAAGCAATTCATCCACTTTGTTTCGGTTTTAAAACAAATATTTAAAAATATGTTCTTTCGTTTCTCCGAGGCAATGTTATTGTAAACACAAACTGTTTGCTATTATGCGGATTTAAGAAATGTATGTCAACATTCGCGACAATTAGATTAATTAATTAATATTTGGCATTTTTCTATGCGATACTTTTGCGAGTGAGATTCGAGACGAGACTTTTGAAAGTCTCGCAAGGAAAATTTAAAGTATTGTCACGAGACGAGACCAAAGATTACAAAATTTGGTAATCTCTTAAACCAAAATATCGTGGGCATCACTAACACCTATACATATAATTTTTGTACAATTTTCCCAGTGTATACTACTTATTATAAAAAATAAATGTCTCTTATCACCTTGATCTATTAATATTTGTATCAAATATCGCCTAAATATTGTAAAAAAAAACATCTGCACTTATCAATATAATATTTAAAACAGTTCTCCAGACATAGGTACTCATAAATTCATACTTATCGACAAAAAAATTACGTGGTAGAATATTTGTTATCTTTATGACTGCTAAGATCTATTTATATAACATGGGATTGGAGGTTGGTCTCATACGTGTATTGTCGTCATCAAATAGCATTCAACGATTAAATTGAATAAACGGTCAAACAGATATTAATGAAAAAACATGCTTCTTATGAAAATAAACCAATGAGTACTGACCACTGCAAGGTACAGAGCATTAAGGCCGCTTGACATGGAGCAATACAATTTGCAAGAAATTTCTTGCAAGGTCAGCATATTGCAAATGATGAATCGTGCATGCTGTTTGACATCATGCAATTCAGAGAAAAAACTAAGTGAATCACTGTCGATTATCAAATCACAAATGACAAAACGTCAGTCACCACCATAGATTAACAACACTAAAAATCACAATCAGCAATCAGTTGATAGGTATCATTTGACTGCAAGTAGTTAGTTGGTTGGTAACAAAAAAGAAACTAGATTTCTCCCTAGAATTGCGCCTTGCATGCAATAGAAATGGCACAAAACCGATAAAATTGCAATTGCATCGAATTGCAGAAATTGATCAGAGGAGTCTCAATCTATATCCAAAGCTAGTTGGGGAGCAGATCCTAAAACGCTGATGATGATATATAAGGGGATAGTAAGATCACATATAGATTTTGGGTCAATTTTGTTTAATAAGGTTACTATTCAAAACTTGAACAAGTTAGATAAGGTTCAATATAAAGCATTAAGAGTAGTTATGGCTGTCATGACATCAACTCCAACTAATTCACTCCTAGCAGAGGCATGTGAAATACCTCTGAAATGGAGAAGGATGTGGCTTGCTGAGAAAGGACTATGCTTCCATCTTATGGAAAATAAAAGACCACACAAATGCGGATATTTTGATACCAACTTATTCGTCTTGAAAAATAGAACATTTGATAACATTGCGCCAATGTTGTAATTTAATTAATAAACCCACAAAATCAGTTCATTTGTCAGAAATTTTCGATTCGATTACAAAATCTAACCATTCAATAGGACTCCACCTGCTGCGGTGAAACAGAGTCGGACTTGTGAATATAGTTGTACATACGATGAATACCAGTTTCGTTGAAACAAAATAATAGGATTATATTTTTCAGTTGTATAAAGATATGATAGATTGCAATCAAATTATGTAAAAAAGGTACATCTCTCAATTGACAATCTAACATCTTTACATAAGTTTGTCATTTTGTAATAGCAGTTTATTATAACGTTTTCTATATTATAATAGTAAAATTATAATAGGTACATTTAATAACTGACCGACACGTATTTCGTAAACAATTCCGGTACAAACGAATTCCCGTCAGGATTCTTAATGACTATAAAATACACATGAGTTCACGTCCAACACTTGCTGGTATCTTAATCCCGCACTCGAATTGCCGTCCAGTTTATTCAATCCGCTTACAGGTAAACTAAATAGTTTTGAAAATTTCAGTAAATCGTAATACCTATTCGTAATCCTGAATTCTAATGAAAAAGTTGAATAACCCATTGTGGTGTCTAGGGGGTCTGTCAGTACTAATTGCTATGAATATATTTTTCTATTATATTAAGTTGTCATTTTCGAAACGGCAGTTTATTAATATACATATTTCCGAACGTTTGTTGTCGTACTCTATAGTGATACACAAAATGCTTGAAGTAATACTAAGTGAAAAGGGTAAACCCTTTCTGGTTAGGTTAGGTTAGGTTAGCTTCTTTACATGTATGTATTTATGACTCAGTTCAGTAGTAGTACGCAATAAAATTGTAGAATTAAAATTCCGTATTTTATTCCAATAATGATATCATATAAAATAATATCGTGTAATAGTGCCAAACATAAGACATTTATAACTATTTCTTATTTCATACATCTGAAAACGGACCTCCCTTAAAACTTTTACTGTTCACTTATTACAATATGCAATAAATACGTAGCTAGATATCAGATGATTCAGAGAATTTACCGTAATTACCATAAACACCTTTTAGACAGGTCAGTTTTCACCCTGACGGGAACTCGAGTGACGGCTTAACGTATCCTAATTATGGAACAGGTAGGCTGGTTGACTGTAGTTGACGCTGCTGATCGAACTATACCTAATCATGAAGAAATATAATGATGCAAATTAGATTTCAGTTAACAGTGCTTTTTATGTCACGCAAGGGAAAACACTCATCGCCATCAAAATATATATAACACAAAAACCGGCTTCGGCTATCAAAAAAATACAAATATTGAACAAAACCCGGCTTCGGCTATCAAAAAAATACAAAAATTAAACAAAACCCGGCTTCGGCCATCAAAAAAATTTAATAAAGCAAAAAGGCGACTTTAGCTACCAAAAAAATATAAAAACCGGCTTAGGCCAATAAAAATTTTTTTTTCAGCTACACTTCGCGGATAGAAGGTAATGAGGTCCTCAGGCACTGCCTGAGGGGGGAAGGTGGAGCGCGTAAAAGGGGATACTCTAAGAATTATACATTATCTTTTAGTATCACCCTTTACGTCGGGTTCATTACCTACACACATTTCACAAGCATTTTTGTATTAACAGTTAATCGACATTTAACATCTTGCATATAAAAAAATCTTTTCCGCATCCCTATCCTATTTTTTTTTAAAGAGTTACCGATGCCAACAAATACACTACAAAATACTACAAAGAAAAAACAAAATATAAAAATTAACTGATAAAATTAGGTCAGTTCAACCCTGTCTGGTTTTATTTATTCATTTCTTATCACCGTTGATATCCTTACTTCGTGGAATCTGTAATACATGTCTATTTACGTATTTTCTCTCTGTTTTACTCATACAATCTCCGTAAGCGATTTTAAAAATAATATCATTAATTGTGAGTTAATTATAAAAGTCACAACATTGGCGCAATGTTATCAAATATTCTATTTTTCAAGACGAATAAGTTGGTATCAAAATATCCGCATTTGAGTGGTCTTTTATTTTCCATAAGATGGAAGCATAGTCCTTTATAACTAAACATTTAGCTATAGCTAATAGTTCGGTAGCTAGTTGTCTATTGAGCCTGTATCAAGATCAAGATTTTATAGTAAAATATACAAACGCTCCTTTAATAGAGGGTTTGGACAGAGTTTTACATCTATGTACACATATCAAAAAATCTCGATTATTACCTTGTTTCTCTCACACTTTCGAATCACAAATTCAACAAATTAATATACATAAATTTAACATCACAAAAAACCATCCCCACTGTCAATCTATCCTATCCCACAACGTCAAGGAGAATTGGAATGATTACCAAATAGTTTATACAGATGGATCAAAAAATAAAGAGGGTAAAACTAGATTTGGAATCTATATGGAGAATATTCAAGCACGCAACTCTGGTCTGGAAAAACATTAGGACAAAAACAAAAAAAATCTGGGTGGATAATCTAACGGTTAAGCCCAATATCTCAAGAAAGAAGAAGATTGCATTGCAGGTTGTATTCCACCATGTCAAGCATTAACCTTTATGCAGAGACAGAGACAGAAACTCTGGAAAAAATATGAATTACAAATATATGAAAATTTAGTGGCTACTATACAGATTGCGAAAAAGTTTAATAGGTCATACGATTTACACAAGTACGACAAGTACAACACTACTCGAAAGAGAGAGACAAGCATTGTTCGCTGTGTGAAACTCACAGTTAGATGAGTCCCCTCTACCAAAACAGGTGGGCGAGTGTTCATTGCCCTTCTTACCTTTAACCGTTGTGTTGCCAAATGTACTTATCTGTAAAATTTATTCCCAATTTTTGCCTATCGTTGTTTTAAAATTTTCAACGACTTTATGCGGCAGCAATGTTATAACAATAATAATTTTTACAGATAAGTACATTTGGCAACACAACGGTTAAAAGTACCTAAGATCTAATTATTGTGAGGTTGTCTCTTTCTTGTAGTGTTGTTCATATTATCCTTGACGTACTTCTGTAAATCATATGACCTGTTAAACTTTTTCGCAATATGTATAAGAAAATAAGAAAAATAAAATTTTCATCAAATAAAGATTGGCCATTATGCAAAAGTTGCTCGGATGCATGTTCTGGTTATAAATAATTTACTTACAAATACTTATGTTTAATACTGCCCTAAGTAGCTTCAACTTTCTGCATAAACCTAAAGGAATACCTTCCTTATGGCATTGACGCTGTAAGTACTGAGATCATACTCTCTGACGTCACAAGCAATATCGGCGCCTTTACAGGCACTTGGAATAATTTGAATTTTGCCGCATTTTAAATTCGTTTCAGTGACTGTTTTTGGCAAGAAAAAATAGAGCATACTTATTTGAGGTCTATAGCACATTGTTGCTATTTAAAAAGTTTATCAAGCTCCCCATTGTAAGATCTACTATAAATAACTAGAAATATTCGGCGTTCTGACTAGAAAAAAGTAATAAGAGATATTTTAGGCGACATAAATGAAACGTATTCTCAGAAGTTGAATAAAACCTTACTTATGCGCTATATATACCTATATGTTACGTCTATTACGCAAATTTGTTTCAGCTTATTATTTTTTTGAGTAATGAGAATACTTAAATATGTTTACTATTTACACTCAAATTCTTATTAGAAAAATAACAAACCATTATATAGGTATTTCCTCGAAACAAACCGGTCGTTTTCTGTTTTTCGAATGTTATTTTTTAGAAGACTAATATTATTGTTTTTTTTGCCTAAAAATAACTAGTCAAGAAAATGGCATAGCACATGAAAATTTTAGAAGATACGTCTCGATACGTTAACTAGTTTATTTAAATAACTAAATTTTGAACGAAAAACAGTTCTGGACCTCGTGCTTTACTTATCCCATATTTTCAAAAAACCATTTTGGGAAAAAATCTAAAGAATTTTCATCATGCTCACGAAAATTCCAGGGTTTGACACTTTTCTTTAAAAATAGTCAAAATTCGTTTTGAGATTAGGTAAATTCTTTAAATAGATGTCGAAGAATAAAAATATATTATTCTAACGCTTTGACAAAGTTTTGAAAAATAATTTTTCCAAAAACAGTGACCGTTCAACGAAGAAGAAACAACTACTTCCCGGGCTACATGCCCCGACAGACATTGAATTACACTTCTAAGTCAAACGGGGTTGGTAAATCTACAAGATTTAAACCAACCATTCTGGTTTGCAACTAGAAGGGATAACATAACTTGTAGACCGGTTTCGGCGTATTGCGCCTTATCAGTACAAGGTATATGTTATCGTCCGAGAGTTAATCCCGGACTGAAATGTGACTATAATCAACAACGGTACATATTGTCCAGTTACGGAAATATTTTGGTTGCGAAAATTCTTTAACAATTGTAGGATACTTACTGATTCCTAAAAACACCATACGCGCTTCCTAAGATACATTCTATTGCCCACTCTGTATGTAAACAACTGAATTATTGCTTTGTAGTTTCTGGCAGATGAAACCTTACAGTAAAAACAACATCTCGCTCAATAAATTTGTAAATACGTAACATTAGGCAATTAACTAAAAAAAACCTCAAGGGTTTTCTTTATATTTGATTAAAAACTATTTTTAAATTCTTCCAGTTAAAAATATATTTTTTTTTCAGTTAATGAAATTAACAGAGAAGATTTTGGGTGAAAAACTATTCGTCAAGTTGATGAAACTAACATTTTATGGGCATTTCGTTGCCGGAGAAGACCAGATTAAAATTAAACCTACTTTAGATCGTTTAAGGTCGTTTGGAGTTAAACCGATTCTTGATTATTCCGTAGAAGAAGATTTATCGCAAGAAGAAGCAGAAAAACGTGAAGTGGCGTAAGTACACGTATACTAATTTGACAAATGACAAAGTAGTGATAAATTAATTGACACGTACAGTGTTAGCCCCCAGTCGGATTAGCTCAAAAAAGAGGCAAACCCAAAAAAAATTTCAAGTAGCAATTTTACTTCGGAATTTGTTGGGGAGGGGGGTCACTGGCAGTCTAAATTTTGTTTTGCGTGGTACTCGATCCGTTGCGTCATCCGTCATCTTAAATTTAAGGGTCAATTTTGTTTATTTTCAATTTTACACAACAAAAAATGGTAATTACAAAAGATGCTTAGAATTAAATTTCCTACAATTTTGGTTCTTATCAATTTTTTGGTATGATCGATATTTTCCGATTTATACCCTAAAAGTGGGGGTGAATTTTTGTTTGATTAACAACTCATTTATTGTCAATTGTACATGAAAAATTGTTATAAACAAAGTTGTTTGAAATTAATTTGTCTACAATTTAGGGTATAAATCGGAAAATATCGATCCTAGGAAAAAATTGATGGGAACGAAAATTGTAGGAAATTTAATTCTTTTGTAATTACCAATGACTCAACGGATCGAGTACTACGCAAAACAAAATTTAGACTTCCAGAGACCCCCCCAATAATTCCGAAGGAAAATTGCTACTTAAAATTTTTGCTGGGTCAAATCCTAATCCGATTGGGCTATGTCGTTTTTAAACAATATGAAAATATAATTGATACACTCCGTATAACGTTTAAAGAATGACATTTATCTTTTTTATTATCACCAAAAAAAACCACAAAGGATATAACCGATAAAACTAATATTTATAGACTTGTTTTTTAAAATATGTAATACATTTTTATTGTTAAAACCCATTACGTACTGTTGGAAAGCCACGGAATTTTTTTTATACGTCAAACGGAAAAAATTAATTTGAATATTTCGTTATGTAATTTGAAATGTCAACTACAATCATTCAATTAAACTATTTTTTTTGCGATTTAGAGCATCAGTGCCGGAAGCTGGAGACCAAAAAGTTGAAGGACCCCTGAAACAATACCACGTAGATAAAACTTTCGCCGACAGAAGATATAAAGTACAATCAGCAAGGACCTATTTCTATCTCAATGAAGCTCAATGTGAAAAGAATATGGAAATTTTCTTGAAATGTCTAGAAACAATAGCGGGTAAGCGGAATATCGAACAATTTTGTTGCTAACTCGCCACTATCGTTAATACTGACGATGATAATACAACCTTATCAATATATTGTTACGCCACTGGGTAACCAAACATCCAAACCTTAATCCGAATTGTATAAAGTATTTTGAATGGATATTCAAGAGATTATAAGATATTAATTTTTTATAAATTTTATTGTTTACCGACTTAACTGAAGTTTCAAGGACGAATGAGCTGCCAACATTTTAACCGTATTTAAACAGATGTAACTTTGTTGGCAGTTATAACACTATTGCATGTTTGTACATAACGTGGTCAGTTTTAAGTGCTTTATTTTTTATTATAAAACCAAGTCATATAAATAGTTTGATATACAGGGTGTACCTATTAAAATTTCTGGGAAAACAATGAACAGTAAAGCTGTAAAAGTTTGGTGGGTATGCCATCCCTGCAAAAATTTTGAATCATCAACCGTTGCGAGTAGTCCGACCCTGGCTTCAAGGCACTACTGTAAATCTGTTTACCTTTCCAAAATAAACATGCACGTACCTTATAGTTATGCCGAAAATTTTGTAAAAATCAGATAATTAGTACAAAAAATAAAAACAAAAACCAATTTCAAAATTAAAACTTTGGATGCCTATAACTCGAAAACGAGGGCTTGCATAGAAAAAGTTTATATGAAGTAGTAACATTTTTTTGGCTCAGATTATACGCTCCTGACTTATTTCCCATTAGTCCCGGGACACCCTGTATAGTAAACTGTAAACGTTTTAAATTTCTAGCCGTTCTAAAATCGTAAATTATCTCAACAATAGTTGCTAAGTTTTCGTTTGGCGATGAAGTATCTATCATAAAGAACCCTATACACTGTGTTCATTTGAAAAGGACCCACCCTTAATATTTCAAAAATGGGACATATTAGAAAGAAATGCCGAAACACGTCAACTTTTAACTTGAGGGGAACACTTTTTGGCGCTAATGTAATAAACGTCAGATTCACCCCCTCCCTACTGGAGACACCCCTTACATTTTTTCAAATAGCATTAGGTATCAAGTCACACCTCATTTAAAAGGTCTGGCAAATCTCTATTCAATCATTTTGTTTTGCCTTTGATACTAGCCTTCCATTGTTATTTAATCGTTATTCAAAATTGGCCCTTTTTCAATTTTTCGTATGCCCCCGTATTGTGTTATGATAGAAAGACTATTTAAAGAATAAAAAATTTACAAATAGTAAAAAGACAACTGTTAACAAGGAAAAACTGCTATTTGATCATGCGTTCAAAGTGACCACCGTTAACATTCAGGCAATAAAAGTTGAAAAAGTGCCAATTTTAAACAACGATTAAATAACAATAGAAGGCTAGTATCAAAGGCAAAACAAAATGATTGAATAGAGATTTACCAGACCTTTTAAATGAGGTATGACTTGATACCTAATGCCATTTGAAAAAATGTAAAGGGTGTCCCCAGTAGGGAGGGGGTGAATCAGACGTTTATGACATTAGCGTCAAAAAGTGTCCCCCTCAAGTTAAAAGTTGACGTGTTTCGGCATCTCCTTCTAATATGTCCCATTTTTGAAATATTAAGGGTGGGTCCTTTTCAAATGAACACAGTGTATATTGCAGACATGCACAATTTACTTCATTAACTTGGAGTTCAATCACGGACAAATTTCGTAAAGGTCGTCCAAAATTATTTGTGTTTGAAAACATACATGTTTTTTGTTTTCAAAAACCCACGTACGTTTACACCTGCACTGTGTAGTGGGGTTTCGTCTAATTCAAATGGAATAAATTCATTATTTATAGACTATTTTAGATTATAAATTGACATCCTGCAAGGAAAAAATTTAATGGGCCATCTCATTAACCTTTAAATAAATGGATTGATAGATTTTTTCCATTCATTACATGAGGAGGTCCGAATTGTTACCGCCGCAACAGTTATAATCGCGTTAAATCGTATACTCCTTTCCAAGATATTTATTTTTAACTTAACACCAACGTGATTGATTCAAGAGAAAAACCCACATCAGGTAGTCGTTAATCCGATAACAATAGCACAGTATCGTATCGTAATCGTTTCTTCGAAAAGATAATGCCTAATAGTATGATTATTTAACAACTGAAATGTTTGGCTGGTAAAATAATATTTAGTTTTAGTATCTAAATTTTACCGACTACGGATCTGTTATTGTTTCCTCAAGATTAGATACCGAAATATTGTGAAACATACTTTACCATCCCTAAGCAGTTCGAGCGCAATTCGGAACGCACCCTAATACATCTTGCCAGATTATTGTTTTGTAAAGGGAAATGGACCACAGAATACAAAAAAATCGGAAGGGTCTCTTGCCATAGAACAATAAATATGCGCAGCTTTTGTATGCAGAGACAGCCTGTCGAAAATAGGATCAGAATAGCCGACGGAGAGAGTCTCTTTCGGCTGTTTTGTATTCCGTGACTGGACTTATCTAGTCTCCATGACTGAACTGCTCGAAACGCTCACCGTAGACTATCTCTCTCTTTCAAGTAATAATCCTTATATTATCTCCGTCTTACTTGTTAAAATCCTATGGTCGATTAAATTTTTATGGACGCACTTAAGTACAATAATAGAAGTAATGAATTTATTACATTTGGCTTAACCACACTGTATACAAAATAAATTATAAAATATAGATAATTTTGGTATTTTATTAATTTTCTCTTATTTTTCATAGAATTTCAACAGACGGGCAAAGGTAACGTAAAGAATACAAACAAAATTCTAAGCTTTTTGGAAATACGCGCATTGGAAATTGGAACTGTCAAATGTGGTAAATCTCAATGATTATATTTTATTCAACTTAACTCACATTGTATATTGAATAGAGAAAAGTAATTAATTAGTGTCTAGATAAAAAATTTCCACACTCGACAATTCCAATGTTTTTGCTTTTGCCACTGATAAATATAGAAGAAGCAGTCTATTTTTATTTTGCTTATTTTTGTTTATGCTTGGCTAACAAAACTGCTTACCGGCATTACTAATGAAATTGTATCTGGCAAATATTGTTATTTTGAAAATGTTACTTGGACATTAGAACCAAGGTTAGACAATTACATGTAATGGATCGGCCAATTACATAACTCAATTATTGAAAAATACTTAATATCAGCTATTAATGAAATTATTTCAAGTGTTCAATTATTGAAGTTTATTTTATAAAAATGTTTTGTTACTTTTAATAGGAAATTAATGTAAGAATGTTTTTATAGCTCCGCTCCAACTAGGGCTCGGAATTGTATTCCAATAATTCGAATAATCCACTATTCGAATTTTTGTTAGTTACAAAATTCGATTATTCGAATATTTGACTAATTGACTATTCATTCTTCTTCATGTTCCTTATGGTGTATTCATTATTCTTTTTGTTATTCGTTCAACTATTCGACTATTTGAAAAATATAAGGTATTTTGTTCATAACTTTGTATGAGAAAAATCCTAAATCCGGTTCTGCATTAATCCATTTGTATTTTTGGGGATAAGAATATAGAAAAAACCAAAAATAGGCCATAAAAATTGAAAACCTGTCGTTGTTTGTCTTGATTGATTTGGGTTGAGTGCGGGAGAGACGTTCACTGGCTGTACACAACTGTAGTGAAACCCATGGTTACCTGTGGAGCCTTAGTTTGGTGTCAAAAAAAAGATCAGAGGAAAGCCGAACTATAGCTATCAAAACTTCAGAGGCTTGCCTCTCTGAGCACAACGGATGCGATGAGAAGACTGCGGCAATGGAAGCCATTCTCAATCTTCCGCCTCTTGCTCTGCATGTTAGGGCGGAAGCGAGAATGGCTGCATACAGGCTGGAATACAATGGGAATTGGCACGAAGGAACCAACGCCCATAGGCATTCCAGAATCACAGATGTTATCACAAACTCGCTTCTTGATATGAGAAGTGATAGCATGTTGGTCACAATTAACGACAACCAACCATACCATATCCAGCTAAACTGGGATGGAGCATGCAGTCAGGAAGGAACGTTGGTGTGGTACACAGTCGGATCTAAAACTAACATAGGAACAGGAGCTGGAGACCATGGTGCCAGACGCAGGTGCAATGTCCACGCATCGTTGGGGAAGTTTGCATCTGTATTCCAGGCAGAAATCTACGCTATCGACACTTGTTTGCAAATGAACATCGAAAGGGGATATAGATGCCAAAATATCCTCATACTCTCAGATAGTCAGGCAGCACTGAAATCTTTAGCATGTCCCCAGATCAGATTAATAACAAGAGCACAAAAAGCCTAAAGGCTGAGGGGCCGAGGTCTCTAAGCCTCTGACTGGTGGTGCCGAACCAATCAATCGAGTGAGACCCTTGAATATTATATAAACAATATAAATAAAAAATAAATTATGCAATGTATCCCCAATAATATTATGTCTTTATTACTACAAAATGAATTTTGTTTGGATTAGTAAAACAGTATTACTAAAAACGCCTTTAAGTAACAAGCTAGAAACTAGAAACTTTAAAAAACTGAATGAGGAAGCTATGGTGATAAGCCAATACATCTGGAATATACTCAAATTAAGATCCTCTATATTAAATGAATAAGCTTTTATTATTCTCAGTCTAGCTGACTAATTATATCACAATATTTATGTAATTGTATATGCGTATGTAGCCACTCGTTGCTGAATGCAAGTTCTTAGAAGCAATAAATATATTATTATTATTAAACTATAAACTTCAAAAAATTGATTATTCGTCAATCTAAAAGTGTTTATCTTCAATAATGACTATTCGAATAAAATAACAAACGACTAATCGAATAACTAAATTTTAAAAATTCTGAGCCCTAGTCCAACAGAATGTTCCAACGATATTTCGAACATGCACGCTTTGCGCATGAGTTGACTATAATCTGTTAGAAACACTTATACACTTGTTATATTTATATAGGATTGCAAAATAAAAATAAAAACTAGTCTGAATTCAGTGAATTCTCTTCCACTTGCTAATTTATCAAAACAAACCAAGCGAATTGAATGAGTTATGGTGTAAAATGGCAGAAACTGCAAAGCGTCAAATGTCAAAACGTTGGTTGACTGGAATTTGATGGAGGCTTTTTATATACAGTATTGGTGCTCCTTTAGTCTACACTTCACCCTGCCTAATTAAAATAATAACAAGCTTTTGTTGTTCTACTATTGCTGATCCACTATTTTCACATATAACCATGTCCACTAAAATGTTGAACACAATATTGTTTACTTTTTATATAATGTGTATAAAAATACTGTATAGTTTTTTTTTTAAATATGGAAGTGAGTGGAAAACAGTTAATTCTAATTAAATTTTTAATGTATAGGCACATCGACTGGCGCAGGAATCGCAGCGATTAAATTTACAGCCTTAGGCAGACCACAACTATTAGTAAGTGTTCATCATTCCACATCATCAAATAAAATTACTATTCATTTCATACATCAGTAAATTTGTACTTAAAATCTCGTGTTCTATGGTCAATTTTATCGTTAGTGCTAAAAAATTACTAATTTAATTTACAATACATGGCCAAATTTCAAATTTGTTTAGCAAATAATCTTTTTCTGATATAAAATACCTATTTGGATTTATATTTTCTTCACTACTTAGCATATGTTTATAACAAATCAGTCCCAATTTTTCGTGTATTTTCAATCAGATATTTAAATATTTGGTTACAGCTTATTATGTCCCATGACGTTTTGACAGTCCAACACGTCGTGGAATTACCTCATAAAGAAATAACAGAATTTTGAATTAAAAGATTGCCGTTGAATTTACAGGTGTATTGCATGTACATATATTTGTTACAGCTTCAACTTTCTGAAGTTATTATGAGAGCGAGACAGTACATGACTGAAATTGTAGGAGGAGAGGGAAACGTATTATCACATCACTTAAAAGTGGAAGATCTTGAAAATAAATTTGAAAAAATCCAAGATAAAGAGTCACTCAAGAAATTCCTTATGCAAGTCACATCCGATAAACATGGGTAAATAGTTATTTAACAAAATAATGGATGTGAATAATCGGCTTTTAATTCACCTGTCAGTTTAGGCAAGCTTTCCGTCGGCTGTATTTCCAATGAAATGAGAAAATATCCTTCTTTAAATTTTATTCGATTGCACTATGAAATGAATTCAACGTACATTAGCCATTTTTGTCATTACCGATAGAGTAAAGCCGGCTGATCAGAAAATATTTTATGTCCGGCGTCCCTCAGGCAGGGATTATGCTGGCAATATTTTCCGGCACCGGTCAGAGATTTCCTGACAGGGTGAGGCCAGCCTTAAATTGACATATATGGGGAAAACTGCAAGTTGATATTTAATATTTTTGTATGTTTAACCTAAACTAAACGCCAATTCAAAAGTTTGGTTTTGTGTTGGGTACTAAATTCATTTATTAAAAGAATAATATGAGTCAATTTTGGGTACATTAATATAACTGAAAAATGAACAGTCGACGGAAAAATCTTTGTCAGAAATAAAGTATCTATAAATTATTTCAACATTTTATTTTCGTTTTAAGCGTCCTCCATCTATTTCCTTGGTCCGGTATCATAGACGATAACCAAGAATTAAGCACCACTTTTAGAGTACCAGATTTAAAATCTGGGAGAATGAATAGATTGATTACCCAACTATCACCAAAAGAAGAAGAGATGTTTAGAAACATGGTTAGAAGATTTAACACGATTGTTAGAGTAAGTTAAAAAAACATAACAATAAGTAACAAATAGTTATTTAGTGCGGAAAGTGATACTATTCCGCATGCGATCGCAGACGAGTGCGGAAAAGACACTATCGGCAAATGTTGGGTATAAAAATTTTTCTACAAGAACAATTCACAATTATTCATATACTATATTGATTTTAATTCAGTCAATATTTTTAGTTTTAATATGCGCATGCCAAAACTCCTCTCAGGTCGTGGTTCAAAATGTTATTTTAATAAAACTGTCCAGAAAATTTTTTAAACTGAATTATTATTACATTTGAGAAATTACTTTACATTCGGTCTTTATGTAAAAAAATATCTATTTAAATTTCGATATGAAGAATTAGTAGGTATTGTTTTATAATTGTTATTATTATTATTATATTATGTTACACTCACCCCAATTGTTTTAATTTAAATTTAACATAAAAAATTTTTCAAATGTCCTAAATATTATTAAATTTATTATTATTTTAATGTATAATTCTGCACTATTGTTATTTAATTTTTATTTCGGATTTAAATAGCATTAAAATTGTTCCTGATTTAATAAATTGAAATTTACTTCCCTGATAACTCCTCTCGCTACAATTTTAATTATTCATACCATGAAGCTCTCTATCAATTATTTTTAATTTTCCTCTTATTCTGTTAACATTTTCTGCTCTACATCAATCCCATCTCATTATTTTTAATTTCAGTTTATTTTAATTTGATTTTTACTTTTTTTAAATTTTTCTGACTTATAATAATTTCCAAAAATTCAACCCTTTTTATTTATCCCGTTTCTCAAATTTCAAAATTTTTTATTGGTTTATTCAAAATTTTTAAATGCGTTAAAATATGGATTTGACATCCCTAAAACTCACACTGTATAAACTTGATAAGTAAAGAAATTATATTATTTTAGATATATATTTTAAGTTCCATAAGTTTTTAATAGATGGCACAATAAAAAAACTTTTGTTATTTAGTTGAAGAACAGAAGTTGAAAAGTTTTTAATATTTTCAAGTTGAATTCTTTTAATTCAGTATTTTACTAGATCTAAGTCTAAGTAAAAAATTGTTTTTTTCTAATTTCTTCAATTTAAACTATTATTATTCGTCACAACAGTCTCCTACCTTTAGGCATATCGCATTTCTTGAGCTGAAACGAGCGTTAAAATCTGTAAAAAAAGAAAATGGAAGTAATATAATTTAATATTGTTTAATAATAAACAAAAAAAATTCATTCATTTTGTCATTTTAATTCTTGATGATGTAGACTTGTTTTATGAAACTGTCGATGATATATTAATAGATCGGAATTTAAAGTTTTTTTTCGTTTGAATTACCATGGACAGATGATTTTAGAAAGTATATGACATAATTAAAAAAAAACGTTTTATTTCCCATCAAATCCAAACAAAATCATAAATATAGTTACCATAAAGAACGTAAAGAAGAGCAATTCAAAATTATCCAAATATTTTTTGTCGATCTGGCAACATCTAATTACTTGAGATATGTACAACCTACACGTCTACGCATAAAAAGTAAGTTATTAACGAAGGATTTACAAAAGCTTTTATAATAATATTGTTTTCTACTCCTATACTATAAATTGTTAATTAAATGCCAATTTTCAGTTTCATAATGATACTCATTATAACACTGATTTTCATTATGAAACTGAAAAATTCGCCAATAGAAAATCTAGATTTTTAAATAACCCAATATTTTCTGTAGAATGTTTGGCAGTTTCTCAGAGATTCGTGTTTTATGAGTTTCAATATTTTGCGTTAGTCAAAAAGGTAGATATAGTAAATTTTATACCCATTTAGAATAAGACCATCCTTATTTATTATTAATAAATCGGTTGAAACAAAAAATTACCAACAAAAATGAACGTCGTAACTAATTTATTAGATGTCACGTTTTTGAAGTTACGTCAAATTTTGATTTCATGTTAATGTCATAATGCAAAATAAGATATAAAAATGCGATATTCTGATGAATCCAAAAAACTTATGCTTAATGTAGTAAACTATTTTCAAAACGATTTAGGATCTCGATTTAAGGCAATTCAAAAAGCGTCCGAAGCACTAAAAGTTCCAGAAAGCACATTATATAATCTTGAAAAACCAAACAGAGCTACAGATTTCGAATTTAGAAGAAATATGTCTGCAAGCGTTTCCCGGAGCAAAAGCCGAATTACAAAAAATACCCTGCATTGTTTGAGGGAAGTAATTTATAAAATGTATGCGCGAAAGGATAAAATCACAGTAGAAACTATTTTACGGCAATTTATCGAAGAGTCTCCAGAAACTAAGATTTCCAAAGGTTCGTTATATTTGGGAATTAAAAAAATGGGTTTTCATTTCAAAAAACAGGATGGAAGAAAACATTTATTGGAAATGCCTGCAGTCAGATTAAAAAGAATATTATTTTTGAACAAATACCATGCTGCTAAAAGCGAAAAGCTCTTTACACCTGTTTTTCTGGATGAGACATGGGTTTTTAGTAAAAGCGGGGACAGAAGAATGTGGCAAGATGGTACTAAGCACAGTGATTTAAAAATAACTGGAAGTGGGACACGATATGTAATTGTTCATGCCGGTAATAAAAAAGGTTTTGTGGCAAATGCATCGCTTATTTTTAAATGCAATAAAAAAACAGGCGATTACCATGATAACATGAACACCGAAAATTTTGAAAATTGGTTTAAACAGCAACTAATTGTAAACTTGGAAGAACCATCGTTAATTATAATGGATAACGCAACGTATCACAGTCGCCTGGATGAAGAAATCCCAAGAAAAAGTTGGAGTAAAACACGCATGTTAGAATGGCTCAAAAAAAAGAATATTCCTTTTCCAGATCACATTTTAAAGGATGCTGTTTGGAATATAATTGAAAAGCAAGTTTTTCCAGAAAAAAATTATCATTTAGACAAATACGCCGCCGAGCATGGTCATTGTGTTCTCAGGCTACCACCATATCATTGCCATTTTAATGCCATCGAAATGGTATGGTCAGAAACTAAAAGGCATTATGACCAAGCTATTACGAGGTCACCTACTGAAGTCTTAAAAGTATGGAATGACGTTGTAAAAAATGTACCGAAGCAACACTGGCAGAATTACATAAATCATACAGAGAAAATTATTTCTGAAGCATGGGAAGTAGAAAACAAACTGGACCTACTAAACATCGAAACTATGGTGATCTCTGTATCCAATGAATCCGATGATGAACTATCACTTTCCGAAAGTTATTCTGATTTAGAAACTAATTAAACTTTGCCTTGAAGATCACGTTATATTTTTTTTTAAATCTAGAATTTGTACTTAATCGAACTCTGAATTGCCATATTTTTTTAAGAAAACTATGTATCTAGTTAATAAAACAATGTTTTTAAAATTAGTGCGCTTCTTTTATATTCTTTTATTATGTCAACATCTTTAGAATTTTATGAATTTCATAAAATTAATTTGTATTATTACAAACCGCCACTGATAATATGAAATTTCAAGTCACTACGCCAATGCAATAAGAAATATGTCAAGCATTTGACATGACAAAGGTCATAACCTAATTTTTTTCATGCGGGTTCAGATGGTTCAAGAAGCCGCATACGTTAAGTTACTAAAACGGCTGGTACCTCTAAATAGGTATTAATTTTACTATACCTTCCACATTTTAAAAGAAATGTTTAAAATGTAATTTATAATTTATCTTGTTTAATGTTACATATGAATTCGCTTATGTTTATTGTTGTTAATTTAGGTAAATTTTTTTATAATTAATAAATTAAAATAAATAATCAAATAAATAGTTTACTTACTTTTGGCTTAAATTTAAAATTTGTACACCCAGAAATTCACTATAATAAATATGTTGAATTGTAAAAAAAAGTTGACAGGTGTTTGACATTTCGGTGCGGAAAAGTGCCATAGCGTGTACTTTTCGCATTACTTTTTCAACGGTTATCATAGAAATTAAAGAAAAGGCCTGCTTTGCGTATAAAAATTTGTGTAGAAAAGCGTGTTTTGCAAAGTGGTTGGAGGAAAAAAAATTATTCTAAAATTTCAGATCTATACAATACATTGACGTCCGGGAATGTATTGCTTTTACTACCAGATACACATGCGAAAAAGTACAACTTTCTGCATTGAATTATATGTATATGGATAGTCGTTAGTTTTTTCACACTTGTTGAAAAACATTATTGTATTAAGTGTTTTTGAGAACCTGTTATTCTAAATATTTGATTAAACTTTTCAAATAACTTAGCTTTTTATATCAACAGGCGGCTCAAGAAATGGATGTTAGAGTAATGGTAGACGCAGAGCAAACTTATTTCCAGCCGGCTATAACACGACTTACATTAGAATTCATGAGAAGATACAACAAACAAAAAGCGATAGTCTTCAACACGTATCAATGCTATTTAAAAAACGCATTAGACGAAGTATCCACAGATTTGGAACAAGCCAAACGACAAGACTTTTATTTCGGAGCCAAATTAGTTAGAGGAGCTTATCTAGAACAGGTAAACAGTTGATAAATTAATTTTAAAACGAAAATTACTTGATTGACTTTTGTCAGGAACGAGCCAGAGCCGCAGCAATGGGTTATCCTGACCCAACCAACCCCAATTACGAGGCAACTACTGAAATGTACCACAATACTCTGTCAGAATGTTTAAGAAGGATAAAGGCTTTTAAAACAAAAGGAGAGGATAAGAAAATAGCTATCATGGTGGCTTCACATAACGAAGATACCGTTAGGTTTGCTCTTAAAAAAATGGAAGAATGTGGAGTCGAACCATCCGATAAAGTGATATGTTTCGGACAATTATTTGCCATGTGTGATAATATTACGTTCCCATTAGGTAAGATTTAGCTTGGTATTCCTAGGGAAACAATATTTAATCCGTTAGAGATATTGTTATTAAATAAGGTGCTATTTTAGGTCAATCAGGTTATTCATCTTATAAATACATCCCGTATGGACCTGTAAAAGAAGTATTACCGTATTTATCTAGAAGAGCTCACGAAAATAAAGGAGTTTTAAAGAAAATTAAGAAAGAAAAACGATTAATAGCGACAGAAATTTTCAGGCGTTTATCTAGAGGACAAATTTGGTACACACCCAAAGGAAATTATGTTCCCATATAAAATGTAAGTTTAATATTGTTTTGTGTTTATTTTCGATCTTGTTGAACGATGGTAATTTTTTCAGGTTAGGATTGCAGAATTCGCAAGAAAATTACCGAAAATAAAATTCCACATTGGTTTGATTACTTACTCTCTTTGTAGATAAGTAGTTAAAAGTGAAAATAAACTATTATCAAGCAAAGAAACTATCTGCGTGACAGAAAGATATATTTAACAAAAATAGCAATGTGATTTCAAACGATTCCGACTAATTGTATTTATATAAATAATGGGGTGTTAAACCGATATCCGGCTTTTGGTATTTTATCAAAATATATTAAAATAACTTTGCAAAAATTAATTTAAAAATTTTTTAAACCGAATATTTTAGGAGAAAACTGGAAATTAAGAATTCCTAAATGTTTGCAACTTTCACTACAGATACGTCACATACTTAAAGATGAAGTTAGCCACTTTCTGATTTAGATGTTTTATGAACTAATAGCCAGTTACAAAAAGGCCATTCGAATTTGAAGTTTGAAGAACTGTCAAAGTCTTTAATATATATGAGTTTTTTGTTTACAGTTTATACGAGCTTGCCGTTTCAATATTATAAAAAAAACATTGTCGTAATATTTTTTTAGTTGAGTTTAGTTAGTTTTTCTCCACAATTTTTCAAGTTGGAATAATGTCAATATCATATATCATTGTTTTGTATCATATTGCACGAACACAATAGTTACAACGCCTCGTAAAAAGTTTGTAACTGTGCCTGCAGTAGAAGTTAGTTGAAAATTGTGGTTTGAGGCTGCTAGAAGAAAATATTAACAGACTACAACTAATTACAATTGCTGTGAAGATCACTTTGATGTGAGTAGTTATATATGTGTGTGTAGCCGTAAAAATAAATTTAAACAACTCCTAAGTAATTCACTATAAAAGCAATATAACATAAGCATAACCTATACTTCATCAAGATTTTAAAAAAGAAGAGGACAGAATTGTGGTCCTATGTCAACCCTTATGTAGCTAACTTCTCTTTTAGGTAATGTAGGTCACAGCATAAATGGCGAACTATTTAAATCATCCAAAAGTTGAATTTTCAAATCGACATAAAAACTAACATTGAGAAAACATCATATTTTTGTTAAGTTTAACACCCCATTGTATTGACGTTTGGAAGACAAAAAATGCCTTTTTGGTGGCAAAGACCAAGATATATATCGGTAGTATTGCATAAGTCCATCTGTCAAATTTTATTTCAAATAAACTATCCAAAAAGAACGTTTATTCCTTTAAATTGTATATAAAACCAACGCTCGTGAAATCGTGAATTATGATTTAACACTTTTATATTACATGATGCGCGTGCTTAAAAATAACTTTCATATGTCATTTTGCGTTCTTTTGATGATCTAACGATTAGATGCACTTACATACGCGCCTATAGTTCACCCAATTGGGATCATAGTATAAAAATAGAACTAGTAGGATAACTTAGGGCGATTCCTTTGAAATATTGTCAGACGGATCGGATAATCTTGATTGCGTATAACTTGCCGTCGGTAGACCAAAATTTTCGACTGACGCTTGATGCTAACCGGTCAGGATCGGACTGAAATCATTTCTAAACTTTGTAAATTGGAAAATTATTCACCTCATGAATTGTTGCGAGATTTTGAAACACTTTAATAAAAGGTAATGCGAATAAACATAATTTGATAAGATGCATTGAGAGAGCAACTGAGGACATTTCAAAATGGCTATCTATGCGCGTGACCTTATGCGTAGTCTCACAGAATTTCCAGGAGTTATCCTACTAGTTCTATTTGGGATGATGACGGTATTCAAATAAAATCATAATTTTAACTTAGGGTCAATTGCACCTACTATTTTAAGTCAAGCTTATGGTTAAGGGTCGCTTAAAGTTAATATTTTCATTGCACCGTTTGTCAAACTCAATTTAGACCTCCCTTAATTTAAGCCGTTAATTTCGGAGGCTTACAAGAAAACTTAAATTCTTTTAACCCAAAAGTTGCTTGCTGCCTGGCGGTTTGTTGTGTTTTTATAAGAAAATGGATATTTTCAATGATGATTTAGATGTGCTAGAAATAATAGAACATGGTTTACGAAACGGGTATTTGTTCGGCCAAATTATTTTCACACAATGGACAATTTAACTTTTTTTAAGACATTTAGATTTTACAAAGAAATTGTTGTTTATTTTAAGTTTGATAGAAGATTTTTATTTTCTATTATGTCTTTGAAATATACTGTTTTTCTCTTTCGGTATAGTTAGGACCTCTATAGGTCTTTCGAGAGACTTATCTTCTATTTTTTATACAATAATTCATCGAATAAATCAAAAAAATCCAAATCACGATCACACCCAAATCAAACAACAAACTAGAAACAATGCCATAAACAAATAATGACAGTGAGTTGGTGCAAATGGCGCTTAAAGTGGTAGTTTCTATGTCTGCTATATCTATGTCTTTTGATCCCAAACATCAAAAGGCTTCATTGTTCCATTTATATTTATTAGAATTAGAATTTAAAATTTAATCTTTTATAACCATTATTTATGTAAAAACTTATTTCTTCTTCTAATCAGTTTACCAGTGTTTGGGAACATATGACATCACAGCGGACATGTGACAAGTATTGACGTATGGCGCGAATTTTGAAACGGAATTTAAATTTATTTTTGACGCAATATATTGAAAAACTAATAATAAATATTTGCGGCTATCCCAAAAATAGTCGACAACAAAATGCTACAGAAAATATCTGAGAATATCCATGTTATCACGCAGATTATTAAAGCTTAGAATGTGTTAATAAAAACGTTAGATAATTTGTACATTGAAATAGTTTATAATGATAAATTATAAAGAATCTACGTGACAGAAAATCGCGTGTAAAGATCTTATAAAATAAATGATTTTCCAGGGATATTAAAGTTTGATTCGTTTTAGGTTATTTGGAAATCTTGCACTTAGATCCTTTCTGATTACTGCTTTATTGGGTGTAATATTATAATATTTATGTTGTAGCTTATATTATGTGGTATCATGAATACCTACCATTGTTCAACAAAACATCGTATAGGATTGAGTTTTTGAGCCTTGCCAGTGGCGGAGCCGCACAGTGCAATTGTTAATATAGGAACCACACTACGAGTCGTTTAATTGTTTTCTTTCTTCATGGTGAAATACTCTATCAAATGCCGATTTTCTGCAGTAAATGCACAATCAATCCTAGCTGAAAGGGCTAATATTTTCTTTGGCCCTTTTAGCTCCAAGCCACAGATATAATGAAATTTAAAAGGTATGAAACAGTCGAGGAAACTAAAACACTGATCGTCAAATACAAATCACGAAAACATATACGTCCGGAAGTTTGTACGAAGGCTGGTGAGAGAAGATATAATTACGTATATTGAAGCCTCATAGACGAATGTTAAAGTTAAAAGTTCTTATATTATTTTAGTGATGGCTCATAATCGTTGAATTATATGCTTTTAATGGACACGGGAAAATAAATGTTGAATTTGTTTAATTAAGTATTTATCCCCTCCCGAGAAAATGACGAAATGTAATTCTATTCATGTTAAATGTTGTTAAATAACTTGAATGATTATATTTATGATATGATGATAAATATAAGCAGGAAATATTTCTTATACTTTACAATAGATATTAAAATATTTATGTAACACTAGATACATATACCATTAAATCAAGAATAAAGACACGTTATTATGGAATGTTTTATAGAAATTATAGCTAAATATATATAGTTAATAGATTTGAACTGCAATATAAGAACTATATCCCCATTTGAAACACCCTGCAGAGTTTTATTCGTTTTAGAATCCCAAGACGGTTGAACTTCGACAAGGTTTTTTTTATATTGTTTTTATTAGTCGCTGTAATAATTAGCAAAACAAATCCATTTTTTTTGTTATACCCATTTATATTTTTTATGACAGATATTTTGGAAAATATTTGATTAGCCTGTGATTTTGAAGTTTCTTTATCTTGAAAAAAAAATTAATATTTTAGGCTCTGTTTAATTTTTGATGTGTATAAATTATAAATAAAATAAAAAGTTTTAATTTTAATTCGTTTTTTCTTCAAAGAACGTAAGACTGTTTAAAACGAATGAATACTAACAAACGTTGATAATATATCTACACTTGAAAAAATTTACACAAAGCAAAATAAAGAGGTTTTATCAATATTCTAAAAGCAAATTGAAATTATTATAAAAGATCAATGTTATGTAACCTGACCACGCGTAGGTATGACCGAATCGATGATAATCTATTCAATCATTCCAATCCCCTATTACAAGCCAGCACATTTATATAGGTTGGTCAGTTTTTTAACGACCATAGCGGAATGGTATTCCTACCTCTACATTTCAGTGACAAATATGTATATAACAAAATGGTGTGCAAGTATGTACTCCTTAAGGATAAAAACAGTGCAGTGACGAGGTTCGAGATATGCGACAGCTACAGAGCTGTCAGAAAAAAGCATCTTAGTTACTTTAGAGTAACTTAGTTACTTTGAAGTATCTTAACTTACTGCATGTATCTTAGTTCCTTTATTTTTCGGCAAAAGTAACTAGTATCTTAGAAACTTTTCAAGAGGAACTGTATGTTGTAACTTAAAAAAGTATCTGAGATGACTTTTGTTTGAAACGGCGATCTCGATTCATTTATATACTTCGCCACCCGCTCTGTTAAAAGGGTGTGTGTGTTTCAGTTGCGACTTGCGTTTGTAGTTTGTGTCAATAGAAATACCGTTTAAACTATACGTTTTTAGCAAACAAATTATTCGCTTTTCCTGTATCGTCGTCTGAAGAGTAGGTAAATTAAAAAGAAGCAGTGAATAAAATGTGAAATCTGATAAATGATAAGTGACGGTCGTTACCAAGCGGCGGCGTAAACAATACCATTTTGCAGCCGGATGCGGTACCTGTTGAAGCAAACCCAATAACACAGAAATACTCTATTAAAAGACTTTTATGTTTAAAGAAAAATTATAGTAATGACAACTATTAAAATTATATATGACAAGTATCAATTTGTATATTATAAACAAGTACATAACAACTAGTAAACTAGAAGGAAAAACCTAGAAAATGATAATATTTCAACACTTTCCCTCATTAAGTGGTTTTTCTCTTCACTAAGTTAGTTTAATCCTATATTTGTACAAAGCTGTACTAATCTAGGTTTTGGAAGAGCTTTGGTCATCATATCAGCCAACTGATGCTCAGTATGTACTTTCTTAACGACAATTTCTCCTTCTGATACCAATTCCCGTACAAAAAAGTGCCTTGTTCGAATATGTTTGGTACGTCTATGGAATTCGGGATTTTGAGCTAACCTCAATGCTGGTTCATTGTCAATATGAAGTTCTGGTACAGCTGAGAAGTTAGTTATTTCTGTCAAGAGACGTTTAATCCAAACTATTTCGCGAGCTGCCTCACTTGCATCAACTATTTCTGATTCGGTTGTGGAAATTGCTACTGAAGTTTGTTTTTGGCTTAACCATGATACCGCACCTGCAGCATAAATACAAACAATTCCTGATGTTGATCTACCAGTGAGTGTATCACCACCATGATCAGCATCACTGTATATTCTTATGATTCCTTGCAGATGGTGTGGTTTATAAGTGATTCCATAATCCAATGTTCCTTGAAGGTATCTAAATATATGTTTCACCTTAATAACATCTTCTTTACTGGGATGTTCCAACGATCTAGAAACAACTCCTAGTGCATAAGATATATCTGGTCTCGTAGATACCATAAGGTACATTAATGAACCAACTGCTTCTCTATAAGGAAAATTTAGAGATTCATCTTGATCTTTCCCTGATTGAGAATAGTCCTTAATAATAGGTGTTGAAACTGGTCTGCAATTTTCCATGCCAAACTTTTCTAAAATTTTCTTAGTATAGGACTTTTGGTGTATTTTTATTGAACCATTGTCTTTGGTAGATATCTCTATACCTAGAAAATACAAAGCAGGCTTGAGGGTAATTTTGAATTCAGATTTCAGTTTTTCAACAAAATCTGCAGTATGCTCAGGATGATTAGAAGCTAACAGGCCATCATCTACATAAAGAGCAAGTAAAAGTTTGATTTTTCCATGTAGCTTTATAAAAAGACAAGGATCAGCTTCGCTCATTATAAATCCATATTCCTTTAGAAATTTAACAAAACGTTGATTCCAGCACCTAGGCGCCTGTTTTAACCCATATAGGCTCTTGTGTAATCTGCAAACCTTTTGAGAGTTATCATTGAATCCTTCAGGTTGACGCATGTATATTGTTTCATCTAGCTCTCCATAAAGAAAAGCAGTTGATACATCGAACTGAGTGAGTTTCAACTTTTCATTTGCTGCAACACCAAGTAAAAGTCTTATAGTGCTAGATCTCGCAACTGGACTAAATGTTTGATCATAATCTACGTCTTCTTTTTGAGCAAAACCTTTTATGACTAGTCGAGCTTTATACTTATCAATGGAGCCGTCGGGATTCGTCTTTACTTTATAAACCCATTTACATGGAAGTGGTTTAATTCCTTCCGGGAGTTCTTCCAAAGTCCACGTTTGGTTTTCTTGTAAAGATTCCATCTCTATCTGCATTGCCTTTTGCCATTCTTCCTTCTCAGAGCTGTTTATAGCTTCTCTGTATGAAGATGGTTCTGAAGGTTCAGTTATATTTGCTAAAGAAGTCATTACAAAGTCTTCAAAACGTTGTGGAGGTTTTATTAATGCTCTATTTGGTTTTTTATCTTGAGCAGCGAGAACGGAAAACAAATTTTTCTTGATTTTTGGTACAAGCCAAACATCACTAAGAATTAGTGTGTTTTTTTTATTATTGACCAATGTTTCAAAAATTATTGTTCCTCTTCCTAGGGCTTCAATTGATTCACCACTTGCAGTTATCACTTGATGAGCTGTTGTGAAAGGTTCATAAGTATCAAATAATTCTGGACAAAATGTAATGTGATTTGTAGCACCATTATCTACATACCAGTTACGAACCACTTCTTCTGAATTAATACATTCATTTGAACAGACTAGAATGACGTTAGCTTTTGAATTTGTAGTACTTGGCTTAGGGGGTTTGCCATCAGCACGCCATTTGGGACACATTTTAACTTTATGACCTTTTTCTTTACAATATTTGCAATACCAATTCTTGAACTTATTTTTATTTGGATATGAAGACGTACCAGTAAAAAGAACTTCTTGATTCGCCTTATTTTTATCTTTTTCATTCAAGGCTTTCTCATAAACACACAATGGATTCGTAAGGTTGTCTATTGTTCTATTATTTTTGGATATTAACATCCAACTAGATCTAAATGAGAAATAATTGTCTGGTAATGTTCCTAAAATTTTACAAATTAGCAACACTTCTGGTAGTTCAATTGCATTTTCTTTTTGAACTGCTAATTTCATTTCATTCCAAAGATTTTTAAGCTTAGACATATGTGTAGCTACATCGTCATTTGGTTCTTTTTCAAAGCTAAAGAATTCTAAACAGAGATTATAAACTTTTTCTTCTGTTGCACCATCAAATAGTTTATTTAATTCTTGCCATATTTCTTTTGCTGTTGAAAATCTCATAATTTTCTTTAAAGTATCTTCGGTCATATTGGTTGTTAGGATAATCATTGCACTGCTTTCTACTTTTCTGTACTCTTTCAACTCTTTTTTGTACTTGATACCTTCTGCCTCCGTAGCATTTTCTGCTAAAGTTGTAGGTTCTTTTAGTGTACCTTCTACAATTTCTAGAGCTCCAATAATACCTCTTAGTAATATGCAAATTTTAAATTTCCACGTAGACCAATTTGATTTACCTTCTAAAAGTCCAATTTGTACTTTTGTATAATCCATTTTGTCAACTAAATCTGTGACGACAAAAATTGGGGTATATTTATTTATTGCGTTCCTGGGCCCATAACCTGTTGAAGCAAACCCAATAACACAGAAATACTCTATTAAAAGACTTTTATGTTTAAAGAAAAATTATAATAATGACAACTATTAAAATTATATATGACAAGTATCAATTTGTATATTATAAACAAGTACATAACAACTAGTAAACTAGAAGGAATAACCTAGAAAATGATAATATTTCAACAGTACCAAGTTCTGTACCTGTCCTCAACTTTTTAGGCTTTATAAACGAATAATCTACAATGTAACTATAAAAGTATTTTATTTAGTATCGAAGAGTAACTAGATATTTCTACCCAAAGTAACTTCTGATACTTTTTCAAAAAGTAACTTATATCTAGCATCATAGATACTTTTCCAAAGTATCTTTGACAGCTCTGGAGTCACATATCACAAAGTAGAGCGACTTGTTTTTGCGATTTGAAGACAAAGTCTTAAATATCAGTTGCCAAAATGTTGTCGGACAGTGAAGATGAAATTCTTGTCTCTAGTGCGTCACTGTAAATTGTAATTCTTTTAAAAAGGCAAGTTGCTGTGCATCCTATTAATAAACGAAGAGAAAATGTGGAGCCTACCACGCTTTATTCAGAGATCTAAAAAACTATCCTGAAAAATAAGGTTTTGTAATCATGTCAGAATGGATTTATCTACTGTCGTTTCTCTACCGTCCACAGTAAAGACTAATTATTGGAACTTGTCTCGAGGTAAAGATATAGTATATTACAGACCTAGGCCAGTAAAGTAATAAATGTCTCAGATCACATGTAATTGTCGGCCGAAATAAAAATTTTCTGTCCTCTGGCTGGAAAGCATCAACTTTTGTTGGCGCTTTCCGGCTCGCCATTGAACAGAAATTAGTATATTACGTTCCAAGGCCAGAAAGTTGGATTTCCAGGCGTATGTGATAAGATGGCCGAGGCGAACAGCCGATTCCATCATATTGCATACGTCAGGGTATCCAACATTTTGGCCGTGGGTCGTATACTATTTTTCTTGATCATCCTGCCGAAAGTACGATTATTCTGGCCGCCATAAAAGTCGCTCTTTCTGGCGTTTAAGGCGGCCAGAATAATCGTACTGTCGGCGGGTCGATCAAGAAAAATAGTAAACACACATCGGCTAGTAAATAAGAAAGCCTCAGATCACATGTTTGTCGACAATTACATGTGATCTGAGACATTTCTCACTTTACTGGCCTAGGTACGTAAATATACTATTGAATTTAGCCTCGTCGCTCGCTTTGTCTCTATGCTACAACGAGACCCTCGTCGCTCCTCTATGTGCGTTCCTACGTAAACATCATCATCTCGAACTGCACTATGTTTCTACCATGGAAGATTGTATCTTGTGCGAAAGAAAAGCGCCATAGTTTACGCAATTAGCTGTACGTCTTTACTATTAGAAAATATTTGTGAACAAAAAATATTCTTGAATCAACTAAAATTCATATTTTGGGTGTTTTTTAGCCATAATAGCATTAAAAAGTAAACTTAAATAAAGTACTCTAAAACTGAACCAAGGAAAAACTTGATGAAACATAAAAAAATTGTACTGAACATAACCTAAATCTGTCATACAGATTTCTCCTCATAGCCGTCAATCATATGGTCGATAAAAAAGTGGCCAGACCCATATTTCAATATAATCTATAAGGTGTGTCAAATGAGCATATCTAAAGAACGTTTCACAATATTTCGTTGACTCGGCATCTGGCCTTAAGGATTTAATAATTAAAAGTTTATAAATCCCTCATTGTACAGTAAACAGTAACAGATCCGTAATCGATAAAATTTAGATACTAAAACATAAATTAAACTTATTATCTCGTCGAGGTAGATAATTCACATCTATATTTTTGAATATCTTGGTAAGTAATCATGACGCCACATTCGTAAACGATATGACTCCATTATCGCTTGCCTCTTATTGATATGGTACAATATTTAAATCCCATTTGAGAAATAGCTCTCCACAAACTTGTTCGGCTACAATCAATTCCCGTTTCGTCTTTAATTAACCGCTTTTTTATACAATCCAGGGTTGGTATCATTTTTGGTATAGGCAAAGAATACACAACAGATGTGTATGGGTATTCTTTGGTATATGACATATATATATCGTTCTTCCTTTTGCATTTGGTCAACATATTTGGTTTTATTAGCGTCACTTCGTTTTTTTCGTTTATGTATTGGCTTATTGATAATGTCTTTTACTGTGGATATTGGGGTTGTGGTCAACTTACATGTTTCTTTTGCTGCATCAGTTATACTATAACCTGGATGTTTCAATGATTCAAACACATTTTTCACAATTCGCTTCGCATCCGGCGATAAATGCACTTTTTGCCCTAGGACGCCACATACCGAGTTTTAAACACAAGATTACTTTCGGAGAGAAATGTTCATTCTAAAATTCTGAGACAATATTGAAAATGATTATCCCGAAATCCCCACTTTCTATTTTATTTATAAATATTTTAATCCCATTATATGTATATATAAAAAGGGCATTGGAAATAAAGTAGATAGGTGCAGTACAGATCAGACAAAGGAAAACAAGCAATGAAAGCTCTTTTTATATTTACACAGATTGAAATATTTATAGATAAGGTGGTCAACTATTTATCGTGAAAAATGAAAATTCGGAAATATATCTTCCGAAGCACAAATAAATAATAGAATAATTAAATAAATTTAAAAATTAGTCTCTTACTATTATTTTACCAGCCAAATATTTCAGTTGTAAAATAATCATACTATTAGGCATTATCTTTTTGCTTTTCGAGGAAACGAGTACTATACTGTGCTATTGTTATCGGATTAACGACTGTAGGTTTTGGTCTTAAATCAATCATGTTGGCATATAAGTCAAAACGAAATATCTTGGAACGAAGTATACCGTCAGTTACATTCACCGGACCAGAGGTATCTGTTTCCTTGGTTTTATTGTGTAGATACATTATTCACCAAGCTAATATTTCTAGACGTTACGAAATGAAACTTAGTGTCCTTATAGTGTAAAATATACAAGACAATAAATATAAATTATTAAAACATATATTACGATTTTTTATTCACATATTATTCCTCGAAAATGGACATGGTTTCCACTCTTAATGGTTAGTATTTAAGAAAAAGGGGTTAAATAAACACAAAGACATTTTGAGAAGTATTTACTTAGAAATAATATTTACAAAAGAGGATAATTCAACATGACATCTTGCCTTGCCAATTCCAACAACATAGGATCATCGAAGAACTTATTGATAGATACGTCTTGACTGAGACCTTTACGTCTTCTAGTTTTTATCATGAACTCCCTAGCCAAGTGAGTTGCAGGTTGTGGTTCAAGTGGTCTAATTATTATTGTTTTATCCAAAGGATCACCAGGAACAATCTAAAACACGCATTTGTAGTTGTGGAGCACCTCAAATAGAACTTATACTTTGCAACGCTTTGCAAGGTACAGTTCTTTACTATTCAAGCGAAGCAATAGAATATATTAAGTATAATAAATAAAAAATACAGCAAATAATTGTAGTACAAATAAGCTTGCATCAAATTTGTATCTTCAGAGCCACCAGACTCACACGTTATAATGATTATAAACATTTAATGAGCTTTTTTGACAGATCTAGTCTAAACGACAAATTTCAAATATTTATTCATCATATTTTTTTATCAAAGTCGAACCAAGTAAAAGAAATTTATGAATAAAGTGAAAATCACAATCATACATTGTGTTTAAAAAATTTACATTGTATAATTTTGTAAATAATTACCTGCCAATGATGGAAGACTGATAAACAGAAAGCTTGACCCTGAGTATGTGTCCTTAAGTCAGTTTCAAATCCAAAACTGTCGATGGCTGGAATGAAAGCTTTAATTGTATAAAGAGGTGAGCCAGGTACGGGTGCGTCTTGAGTTACATGTCCACTGAAATAGAGAAGAAAACTAGTTGGAAGCCCAGAAAATGCAATAATGCTATGGTCCAAAAGTAACTAACCGTAACCATGTTTAACCGCTTCGGTTGACAGAATGAAACTGAAAAATCTAGTTGTATTCGGGACACAAAACCATTAAAAGAACGAAACGAAAATATAAACTTCCCAAAACGACCCCGGATTTTGTTGTTTGTCACTTCAAAAAACAGTTTTTGGAATTTTTGAGTTGTTTTCAAACATGCTTTTGTGTTTCACCACCTTCTTTTGTCAAGCTTTGATGAAGAGTCTTCAGATGATGACTACCGAGTTGCAAGGGAAATAAATCACAGGGAATTACATATTCATAGATAGTATCATGTTTTAAATATCTATAGCCGATTCCAATGTTCTTATTATTTACATCTTTGATATACCAATATGCCGCATTTGCAGCGATACTTGCTAGTTTTGGAGCACTATATTAAACACATTCTGAATTAAAACAAATCTCTGGTGTAAAACACCTGCTAGCTTCCATTTCATTATTCACACTTTTTTCTTTCCTGCTAATCTCTCCAAATTAATAGATTCTCTACTCTTCAAAACCTCACATATAATGAAATTGAATTCTTATTCTGCTCCGTATATACTACCTTGCTCGTACTTACCCCTCTTATTATATAAAGGTCAACTACCTTATCCATTAGGTCTCTCATTACTTTAAACATACTACCCCCCACCCTCCATTTTCTACCGTGCTTCGTTAGTACTTTCGTTACTTTGAACGTACCTACCTCCATTTGCTCTCTCATTACTTTGAACCTAATACCTCCCTCCATTTGCACTCTCATTTAACATCTTCTGATAATCAAAGTAAGCAGCTAGCTACCTAGCTAAAAAATTTTAATTCAATAATTACTTTTTTTTTCTTTAGTTTCAAGGCCAAGAATTAAGAATTTTGTCACCAGAGTAGTAGAATTGTATACTGATGGAGAATTTTCGAATGTCTAGACCAACTTTTGACCATAAGCTGTAGTTAGTTAGTGACAAAAGTGTTCCTGATAATAACATGGGAAGAAATCCTGTTTTTGCGAAAAATAAGTTATGTTTTTCTCTTCGATGGTCGGATAATCGACTAATAATAGGTTTGTTCAAACTGGCGTTTAGGAACCGAAAACTCGAATTTGGGATGGACACATCAACTTTATCACCCCTTCCAGAGGTTAGTTTTTGTACGGTTCACGGTTCTATCCGTACTAGAACGGTTCTATCACCACTTGGAACAAACCTAATAAAAATCATAAACAATACATGACAGATGACAGTCGAAAAAAGAAGTAACCGGGCTCCTAAGGCTGGTTACTAGTTTGACAGTTCATTAACCATATTTGAGGAAACTGTGTTCCAAAACTAACCAGATTTTCAGCAATCACTACTTTTTAGTTACTTTCGGGATGGTAAACCGCAAACCAGTTACTTTCGGACCAGTATAATAACAAGTGACACTAATGACAGATGGTTAAATTATGCAAAACTATTGGTTTGCATTATAGTTCAGTCCAATGGTACACAAAAGGGGCTCAAAGAGGAAAGTTTTGAATTGTTTTTGGTGATTTATTCTATGTTTTTTGGTGTGTAAACCAAGTTGTCCAACAAACATTTTCTATTGAAATAAAAGAAATCTTCTTAAAACCAAAAATAACAGCCCGGAAATCATCAAACACATTGACTCCGTCTGTGAACTCCTACATATTTTTACTTTATATCATTTTATTCATAGATTACTTACCGTCTTTTTGCTAAAACTGTATAAACAGCAGATACACAATCCGCAGGTGCTTGTACTTCAACAAATAGATAAGGTTCCATCAATCTAGGTGTAGCCATAAGAAACGCAGAATAGACAACTCGTCTTGCTGTAGGTATGATCTGCCCACCTCCTCTGTGTAAAGGTTCGTTCGCTATGACGGCGTCGAGGATTTTAAATTTGGTATTTCTGATAGGTTCTTCACATAGAGGACCTTCTCTTGTACCCCATTGGAATCCTTGAACGATTGAATCTTTTACTGAACTCAGAAGACCTTTGTCAACTTCCGAAGGAAGAGTATCATCGACTAGAATGTTGGGACCTAAAATCAAAGTTTTCAAACAAACAAAAAATATTATTCAAGTTGAAATATTCAAAATAATACCCGTTATATCCGGTCCAAACGCCCAAATACTTCTAGCTGCTAGTAAATCCCAATCGTATTTAGTCTGGAAAAATTCTCCTAATTTCTTCTTATTCCAACCTATTTGCACGTTTTCGTTCTCTATATCTTCAGCAAGACCTTTTTCCAAAGGTTCTGCAATCATTGTTATCTTATTTTTCTTATTTGGAGTTTCAGCGAAACACTTTAAACTCGAGGTCTCCACAACTGTTTCACAAAATGCCACCACGGGATCAGCCACTGTAACAAAAAAAATCATAGAAACACAATAATTGTTGAAAATTTCGATTTTACCTTTTATATCAATTTCGGAATACATTTTTCTTAAATCATGCATCACACAATCCAAATACAATTCACCAGTTCCTAAAACAACGTGTTCTCCGCTCTCTTCCACCCTCGTAGTCAATAGAGGATATGATTTATTAACTTTTCGAAGACCATCCAACATTTTTGGTAACTCTGAAGGATTTACAGGCTCCACTGCTATTTTTATAATACTTTGAGTGTTAAATTTCAGAGGTCGAAAGATATATAAGTCTTCTGCTACTGATATGTCTGTTAGAGTAGCTGTTTTTACAATAGATTGGTCGATACCTTCGATCAGTACCCAATTGCCAGCTGGTACTCGGTTTAATTCAATTTTATACCTTAAAAGTCACAAACAATTACAAACAATATTTCTAATGGAAAAACTTAAGTTTTCTACCAAATTTTTAAAATCTTTATAATTTCAGTTTGTTACCTTGATTCATAAATCCAAAGTCTTCCTATTGTTAATATCCTGGAGTCCTCTTCATCCTGAATAGTGTAATTTTCTCCCAAAATTCTGACATCTGAACCAGCATGTAACGTTCCACTCATTACCCTACCTAAAACTTGGAAGAATGTACAGTCTTCGGTTGGATACATTTTGGAAGTATGCACCTGAAAAAAATTATAATAGAATCAAATTTTAAAACTTTTATGTATAATATACCATGAGTATTCCTTCTTGATCACAATTGGTCATATCTTCATAAACTTTACTTGTATTAGGACCAGTGTAGATGTGGTTAATTTTTTTTTGTGCATTATCCAAAGGAGAACGAATATGCTCTACACACATATTCACAAAACCTAAAAAAATCTTCTGATTATGGAAGCTTGAGTAAAATAAACTGTTTTGTTTTACCATTGAAATCGCCCAAGAATTTCTGACAAACTAATCTCAAAAGAGGTCTTATATTTAATTTCATCTCGTTCTTATTCAATTTTATTCCTAATTCATCCAATACATCCAGCAGCGCACAATCAACATCACCAATAACTTGTGCAAATATTTTATAAAGGGGTTCTAAGATAAACTCAACAAAACTACGCTGGGCTGAATTATGAGGGGCTTTCTTAGTAAACTTTCTCCTAAAAATATTAAAACACCAATTAACATTATTTATTTTATTAATTCACCAATATATCTAATCAACAACCAAAGAAGATAACGTGTGTGAGAGAATTTATAATTTTGTTGAAAAACACTGTGTTTGGCTATGATCGAATAAAAATATTCACTTTACTTTACCAACCTTGATAGTACTTACGTTTTATTATTAAAATATATATCACCCCACAATCTCTTTGAAAATTCATCAATGTTCACTTCTCCATAGTACAAACTATACACATTTGCAAAAGATTTTAGAGTAAAACATATTCCATATTGTGAACTAGCAAAACAAACATTTCCCAGAACTGGAGACACAATATGAGGGTTGGCATCATCAGAATATAACCTTAAATAAACGGGAAGTAGTAAATAATTTTTAAAGCAAACTATAAATTTTTATTACTTACGTCAGCAAACCATTTATTTCTTCAACTATATGCCTCAATTTGTAGTAAGCATCTTGGGGTGGTAACTTAAGCTCCAAAATAAGCCTATCAATTTTATTAATACAAATAGTGATTTGCATTTGTTCTTGTACTGCATGCTTAAGAAGACGTTCAGTATTCAACATGACACCTTCTGCAGCGTCAACGAATAGTACGATACCATCACACAATCGCATTGCTGCTGTGACTTCATCAGAAAAATTTACATGACCTAGAAATAATACAAATTTGATCCTGCTCTATATAGATTTGAGATATATTTAGAGGTCACGCACAACTTAGTTTGTGTCTTAAATAAATATTGTTTACTACTAAATACCAATTGAATATAAACTTTTTGCTAATTAATCACACTACTAACAATAATTAAGTTTTTTATTTATGGCACTATTTGATATTAGCATAATATACTACTATAAACTTACCTGGAGTATCGAATATATTCATAAGATAACTTTTATTTTTTATATCTTGAAGTAGTAAAGTTACTGGAATAGATTTGATAGAACAGCCTCTTTCCTGTTCTGTGAAAAGAATATCTGTATAACGTAAGTTTTTTTCCTCATTATCTTGGTAAACTGGATGAGTTTGTTTAATCAGACAATCCACAAAAGTAGTTTTTCCATGATGCAGGTGGCCAATGAGTGCAACATTTCTTATTAGAGATGTATTATCCATCATATCTGCCAAAAATCTATAGAAAAGATCAAATTATGTATGAGAACGTAAAACTTAAGAGTAAAGTAAATATGTACTCACTCCATGCTGTAAAGAGTTTCTGGTAAGTCTTGCTCTTTCAATTGAAACTTTTTCTTTTTTACAGGTTCTACTAAAGGTACATCTAAAGGCTGGGCGTCTTCTTCTTGAACTATAGTTTCAACATCGGGTCCATAAACCTGAAGCGCTGACGGGTAATACTGTTTATCTTCATGTAAAACAATAGCCATCGGTTGTGGCTCATCTTCCATTTGCTCATCCTAGAATATATAATAAACAAGGAGGATTATTATAAATCTTTAAAATTTAAAGTTTTGGTTGGAGTACTTACATCATATTCTTGTTGATCATCTTCATCAAGTAGTTCCTGATCTTCTTCCTCTTCATCATCACTATCCAATTCTGGACCTACATAATTACCAAATTCGTCGTATAAATCAGCGTCCATTCTGTAAAAAACTGAAATAATGCATATTATGTATTTGTTGTTTATAATTGAAATTTTTATTAAAAATCTCAAATCAAAATATGTTATTATTAGATAAAATGCATTTTACATGATTGTTTTTCATAACTGTGAGACTTACGTTGTAATATTTCCTTTCTTTATATATATTTAACAAAAATAAAAATCGGAATCGGCGATAATAAACTTTGCTAGTTTGCTAACCTCAAACTCAAACAAACGTTTATATTTCGATTCTCTTCTTCTTTACCTCAGTGTGGAGAGAACCACAGACACAGACAATCTGAGAGAACACTTGATTTGTGGCACAACAAAAATAAATAAATAAAATTACATATTTCTGTAGCTATTCAATCGCAATTCTCCCAGCCATGAGATAAATTATTTACATTTCGGATAAGAAGTTTCCATTAATTTTAGTATACTCGTGAATTGGAGACCGAATAAGAATATTTCCAAAAAATATAATCGTGCCTGAAGCTATATTCCGTCAAACCTTAAAAAAGAAGAAATATACTTGTCGATTGAACTTGAACATGAAGCTGAAGTGACAACTGACATTCTTTTTAGTTAAAAATTGTGTGTTGAATTGTGGCACACAAGAATATCTGTTTAATTTAAATATAATCCGTAAGTATTTTAATTTTTCCTCACCATATTTATGTCTATTAATTCATTGTTCCCATGGCCACAGTAATAGTTTCTCACAAAGAATGCTAATAAAAAAAAGTTCAACGATGTTTATATTTCAGTATCAGGATGGCCATCCGACCAGTTTACCGACCTACAATAATCAAAAAAAGGACAAAGAAGTTCATCAGACATCAATCTGACCGATATGGCAAACTAAAGGTAAGCAATTTTACTTAATCACAGAATTCCACATAAATGCTGTTTACATTTTTAGCGCAACTGGCGTAAACCAAAGGGTATTGACAACAGAGTAAGAAGACGTTTCAAGGGACAATATTTGATGCCAAATATTGGTTATGGGTCAAATGCTAAGACTAGGCATATGCTACCAACAGGCTTCAGGAAAGTTTTGGTACACAATGTTAAAGTAAGTATTCTCGTCTACGTTTAGATAACGGCTATTAGAATTCTAAATAATCCGAATAAGATTCCTTGGTATAATTAAATTTACAGTCTTAACTATGATGTATTTGGTAATTTGCGCCTGAAGCATTTATGTCGACAATTCTAACTGAGTATAAAAATCCCAAAATTGTAATGCTTCAAAGGTTATTTCTCAAATTTAAGACAATTATTTTTCTTACAGGAACTAGAAGTGCTCCTAATGCAAAACCGTAAATATTGTGCAGAAATAGCCCATGGTGTATCATCTAAGAAACGCAAAGACATTGTAGAACGTGCTCAACAATTGAGTATTAGGGTTACTAATGGACATGCTAGATTACGTAGCCAAGAAAATGAATAAACTAAGGTTTTTGTTTAATATAAAATTCTAAAAATCTCGTTTTTTATTTCCTAAAGAGTCCTAACACTTATTAAATAGCGATTGATTTGTGGCGAGTTCTGATTCATGGTAAAAAAATGAATAGTGGCAAAGTTGGAATGGTAATAGTATATTACATACAAAATGAGGAAACAGATCATGACAGTACAGGCTCTGTGAGGGCTGCTAAAAGTCGTGGCTAGAATGATCCTGTGTGGTATGTATATTATTTTATTTACAATCGCGTAGTTAAAGCACCAATTTAAGAAAATTTGTGACAATTTAATATTTTATTTGACAAAGAACTTCATGAAACTTGGTAGGCAATATTACTAGTTTTGACAATTAAGTAAAAAAATATTCTTTCCATTAAGCAATTTTAATTTTTTGCTTATGCAAAAGTACATAATGTCTGATTTTGAATTAACCTGTACTCCTCTGGAAGTCCGAGCAGCTGAAAATGCTGGATATAAACCTAAAAAATCCAATTTTCTCTCAGAAGAAAACATCAGTACCTTCTTAAGCTCCAGAGGAATATCTTGTTCAAAAGATAATATTTCTACTATTTAATTCCTATCAATTGTGTTTAATGGTATATTTTACTTTAACGTTGCTTTAATTATTGGCATAACTGGCACCTGCAGATGCGATGAACTCCTAAATATGAAAATGGGTGATCTGGAAATTTTAGAAAAGTGCATAATAAGAGTTATTCCTGTAACAAAAACCTACACTTCCCGAACATTTGCCATTACAAAATCTGAATGGATAAAAATAATAAAGCAATTGGTTCCGATCGTTTTTTTTTACAAATAAGGAATGGAAAGTTTACAAATCAGCCTTGCGGTCACAATGCTATTGGAGGTTTTCCCAAAAAAAGTGGCTTTTTTTTTAAATTAGAAAATGCTTACGGGTTTACGGGGCATTGTTTTAGACGTTCTTCAGTTACATTGCTATAAGCAAATACAGGTGGAGACATCCTACAGTTAAAAAAATTAGGAGGATGGAAATCCATCATCGTAGCCAAAGCATATGTGGAGATCTCGTTACATGGTCAAGTAAATCCCATACAGAAAATCCGGGAACGTAGCCCTCTTTGTCAACTTCTGAAACCCAATACAATGTTAAGCAACAACATATGAACTTATATTAATGGTTCACAGTAATCGGAATTCATATGTTACAATTAATATTTACAATAATTCAAATTAGTTTTGGTTCATAATATTTTTCTTTGCGTTATAATTTAATAAAATAAATACCAGTTGTTTGTATTAAAACTTAATGTAAGGGGAGTGCCTTGATTTTTAGGTTGGAGAAAGATGAAAGTTTACTGGTAAAGGCGAAACCTGTTTCAAATTGTCAGTAAGCTCAAATTATTATTACAAAGAGACTCAATTGGCTGACTACAAGTGTGGGCCAGCTTACTAGCAAAACTACCCTACATTTATTTAATAACTGATCTGATTACAATACACATAGCTACATTTTCTTTTACATTGTACTAAAGAAGAAATATACATCCTCAAACCAATATAGAAATGTTAATACATGCTATTTAAAAATAATTATTATTTAGAGAATATTCTTAAATAACTTTCACAATCCATAGTATATAATAAATTTATCTTTTCTTCTGAATAATATTTTGAATCTTCTGCCACTCTCTATCAAGATGAGCTTTTTCATTTTTATCCTTATGCTTTCTTGATCTGCGCCCATCAGCCATTTTTAGACCATACTGGAAAGCAGCTTTTGGTAGTGCCTCTTTCTGATTCATATATTCTGAGTACTCTTCAGCTGTATCGAAGTCCCATCTGACAATTGGTCCTTTCTTATTACCAAGATCCATTTTAGAATAATCTACTTCATCATCACTATCATCAATTGCATCGTTCATTTCTTCCAAACCTGGGTAACATTCTGCATATCCTTCTGGTTCTTGCTGCAATTTATTCAAGATCTCTGCTGATTTATTCACCCTGAAGGTAGGAGCAGCATTGTCAACAGGTTCATTATCATGTTTGTCAAAGTAAGCATGTCTTTTTCTATCGTGATCACGGTGTCTACTACTTTTGGCAGATGGTATGTATTCACCAATATCATCATATATTGAATCATTCTGGTGTGAACGCTTTTGACTTTTCTTCCCTTCATGCTCTTCTACTTCAAAATCTTTAGAATCTTCCGGCATACCCTTCTTAGATTTTTTATTTTTACGACTACCTAAATAAAATTCACAATCAATTATTCTACAAATAAAAAGTACTAAGCTAATAATGAGCAAAGATGAATTTAATAACAATGATTTTATAAGTTTAAGCTTACCTTGTCTTAAATAGCTCAAAATTTGTGTAAGCTTATTTATGACAATATCATTTGTTGTGACTGTGGTTGTTAATTCAAAAGAGGGCACATCTGCAACTGACCTTATTAAGGTCGTTGGAATATCACTTTCTGCCTCGTCCTCTGAAATAAAAATAACATTGAAGTCAGTTATTAGGTACTACTTCTAGATGATAATAAGATACCTAAATCAATAACATATGCCATTCTTCCAGGAACAAACAGCTCCGATCTTTCAATATGTCTGGATTTTAAAACATTCATCGTATAATAAATAGACCTTCCAATTTTAGTTTTAAATTTCAGTTCTTCTTCTTCCTTTTTCTGAGCGTCTTTTCTCTCCTTTTCTTTTTCTTCCATACTCTTTGTAGCAAGTCTTTCCATTTCTTGTTCCTGTTCCATTTCAATTTGTTGAATTTCACTTCTTACTTTCTGAAGCAAAGCATAGTCCAATCCTTTTACCAAGTGAGTGTGCTCCATGTCACCTCCCAAGAATTTTGATTCTTGAATCATTTGCCTTCTACGTTCAGCTGCATCATATCCAGATTTAAGATCTGGTGCAACAGCTCTATAAGCTTGAGCAGTTGCAATAGGATCATCAGCTTGGTAATCAGGATTAACTCCTGATCTTCTTTCGCCAGCCCTGTCACGGTACTTCTCAGCCAATTCTGCCATTTTATTGTCCTCCTGTTTTTTAAGTTTTGCATAGAAACTTTTCTTTTTACGTCGAGCTTCTGATTTATCTTCGATTTTAGGAGGAGGCATCGAATTTGGATTGTTCATTGCTTCCTTTACAGAACCAGGGGCTGCTGGCGTATGTGAAGGATTTGATCTTGGAGTCATTAATAACTTCCTAAAATCGTCATTTGTAAGACGTTGAGACATCGGGGTTTCAGCCATTTTTACGAATTTATTTTGAAAACTTCTCGAGTCTAGATTTACTTATATTAAATAATGTTTATTTTTTATTATTTCTATTTTTCACACAGTCCGAAGTACTGACACTGTGTCAACTTAATATGACATCTTTATTGCGTTTCTTCTTTTTTATGTGTATGTGACCTCCCTACACAGAAATAGATCTACTAGAAAGAGTTCTATATAAGGTCAATGTAGCCAACACAATAAAATAAAATGATCGAAATGACATATTAAATGGGGGTGACTGAAAGGGTTCACCTATATATTGACTTAATTTTTCAGTTTTTCAGATATAAACCATATTTTATGCAATATATATCTTGTACCCGAATGATAAAAACATGGAGGCTATACAGATAAAAAGCTCGTTTTAATTTAGGGTGTTTTGCTTTCTAATGTTTACCACAAATATCACAGGAAACTGTCAACATTGTCAGTGCAATGGTGCAAGCAACAAAGGCATAGTTTTAGCTTGGTATTTGTTTTGTATGTTTCAAATTTTCAAAATTAAATTATAATACACTGGAAAGACATATATACAAACGAATAAAGTTTATAAAAATAAAACCACGCTGTGACAACCAATGTTATGACCTATGACGTTGACAGTTAACAGACAGGCCATAATCCTTAAGAAGCAAAGTTCCCTAACTTAAAACGAGCTTTTTATCTTTTGGGTACAATATATATTATATAAAACATTGAGTATATCTGAAAGAAACGAGAAATAAGTTAAATGGTGACCCTTTTTAGCGACCCCCATTTCTTATGTCATTTCAATAATTTTGATTTATTGTGTTGGCTACATTGACCTTATATAGAACTCTTCTTGACGTTAGAGATTCCCAATTATAAAATCTTTTAAAAAGGCTACAAACTATAACTGTGAAAACGATTCACAAATCAGTTCAGAACTCAATTCAATGGCACGAAACGATCGTTACGAGGCGACATAGATAAGTAAGATTGTTTTGGTTTCTGCGCAAGACAGTTGGCAAACTTCACGTGGCTTCTCCTTATGTGAAACGGAGCATATGGTTCGCGTTCCAAAAGCAGCTCACAACTGGGTGATCTGTGGTCCACCTCCATAGCGGGGTTATGCCGTGAAGCAGTCTGGAGAAAAAGGCACTTGCGATGAGGCCAAGAAGTTCATTTAAAATAGGCGAACAACCACGATCCTGACAGGAAGACTCAACAAATACATGAACAATATCCAGATTGGCAAACACAATCATATGCAGGTTTTGCCAAGAAAATGAGGAAACCTCAGCACACATACTTCACCACCATGACTGCCTGATTAGCCAAAATTTCCAACAGTAGGGGAGGAAAACCCACAACTTCCCAATATATAGAAGACCTGAGGTCTGGTCTATAGAGTCTAGTATTTTAAGGATGAGTCTAAATGAGGAAAAGTAGCATAATATGAAAGCACACACAATAGCTCTATAAAGGTCCTAGTGGAATGGAAAATGGAGAGGCTCTTAGAAGCACATAAGCCTTATATTAATACTAATCTTACAATTGAAAAAATTATCAATCAGGTGCAAATAAATAAGGTTGTTTTGTACCTTGGAATGAAAATAAGTACCTATATTTGTAATCATTTATTTCAAATTCAATTAAAACCAATATGTGAAAATTTCAAATACAATTCACTTCTCATAAACTGTCACAAGGAAAAATATACTAGTCAAATAACGGTGGTAAATATTTGAATCTTAACATAATTATTGTTTGTTTTTAATCTCTCTATATTGACACTGAACTCATGCTTAGCAGCTTGCCTCGTTTAATATAAACTTTTTCATCATCATATAATATGCAGAGGTTCAGAATATATATCATCGAACAAAAAATGTTTTAATTATTCAAATATTGCAAATTATTCATCACTTTCTTCTTCATCACTAAAATATTCACTCTTTTTTATCTTCTTCCTGGGGATATTTGTAGTGTCAATTGGTTCTACTTCGTCATAATTTCCTGTAGCTACTTTATATCTATAACTTTCCAATTCATGTTTTTCGTGCTAAAAATATTGTCATATTGATAGTGTTTACTAATTGTTGTAATGTAAAATATACCTCCAATGCAATAACTGCACTTAATGTTTCATTATCTTCAACAACTTGTTCATCTTCCTCATTTGCATCTCTTTCTTCATCTGTACTTTCAAAATACTCCAGTTGCTCCTGTAATTTTTAGATTACACTAGATGAGAAAGAACAACATCTAGCACAAGAGACAATTCTGAGAAACAGAATACTACCTCACCTTGGTTAACTTTTGAGCTGGTGCATCTTTTCTCTTTCTCTTCCTTACTTTTTTAGGGGGTGGATCGCGTTCTCCCAGTAAATTTTTATCACATTTGTAGCTCAAGTGTCCATTTTCTCCGCACTCATAACATATTGCTTTATTTGGATATTCCTACAACACAAATTAAGTTATAAATAGTTACACCAAATTTTAGAATACTATCAAGTACTTTTCTTCTGATAAATTCCTTGGTTCTACCATTGTCTTTAGCAATACTAGCTTTTAGTGTTCTTCCAAACATCTACGATACAAACAATATTAATTTTAAATAACTTTAACTATATTTCTAATTACTTCTTTCATGTTTGTTTCATTCACACAAGTAAGAGCATCCTCTGGTCTTAAGAACAATATAAATGCGACACCTTTACTTCTCCTTAAAATGGGTTCTTTTAAAACAGTAACTCTACAAATACAAATTAAATTTAGCACTCATGTTTATAACAGATATTCACATTCTAAAATATTAACGTTTTTTTTTACTTGCTTTACTATTTTCCCATGTTTCTCGAATAATTTGTGGAGATCATTATTCTTTAAATCGAATGGCAAGTTCGAAATGTATACAGTACTTTTACTTGGAATCAAGCCACCACTCATGATTGTTTTAGTTTTTTTTTTAATATAATTTATATTTTCTGATTATAATATCAACAAAGACTGGTGTATTCTTTGATATCAATGTCTAACATTATGGATTTTCATATTTTGAATTTTGACAACTGACTGCAAGTCTTCTTCTTCTTCTGGTTTCTTGACCTCTTGCTTTACAGCATCCGGCCAGGTTCTTTTTAGAATGCACTGAATGCAGCTTCACGAAGAGTGCACAGTTAAGTGCGCCTGGGATTGTCCCATGCTCTTCGGGAAGGATAAGTACTGGGACTCACATATAGAAAGCGATAATGATTACTTTTGTCGACAAGACGCGTAGAATAGAGTCGATAGTAGAATTCTATAGTGTGCAGACAGGTGATCTGTGGTGCAGACTCCTGAAAACGTGTGTCAAATTCAAGTGTCAACATAAAATGTCATCCGTCTAAGTCACACCATAGACTAAATATTAGTATCGAAAGTGCACTCTTGCACCTGTTCGAGCGCAACGAACATTTTATGAGGAAGGAAGATTGGGGCTGCCGTTGCTGTTGAAAGATGTCCCCAGCCGGTGAAGGATGTCACTACCGATAAAACATTTATCCAACCGGTAAGAGATGTCCCCCAGCGGCGGAGGACCGCCTTCTCGGCTGGTGGATCCCCCTCTTGGTTGGAAGGTGTCCCTCGCTGCTGGAAGCTGTAAATGGAACATAGTTAGACTTGCTGTGGATAAAAGTAAAATTATTTACAAACAAAAATAATCAACTCGATAAATTCAATACATATGGAAAAATAAAAACAATTGCAATTGGAGGAAAACATTTGCGGTTGAAATATGTTCCTCGCGGTTGGAAGATATACCGAAACGGTAGAAAATGTTCTAACGTATAAAAAATATATCCAATGAAAAAGTATGTTTCTCACCGGTGGAAGACGATCCTCCTGGCTGGAAGATGACCCTCTCGGATGGATGATGACACTCTCGAATGGATGATGTCTCTCTCGGTTGGAAGATGTACCTCTCGATTGGACCTCGCATCCCTCTGCTGGATGATATCGCCCTTTCGGTTGGAAGATGCCCTCTAGACTCGGTGAGGTTCCTCTTGGTTGGAAGATGCCCTCTAGGCAGAATGATACCCTTCTGGTTGGAAAGTTATCTCTAGGCTGGATAATGTCCCTCTCGGTTGGGTGAAACCACTCTACAAGGCAACAATATTACCAAAGAATACCACTACCACCTTCGGCAAATATAATAATCCCCTACTAGGCAACAACAATACAAAAAATTACCACTACCACCTTCGGCAAATATAATAACCCCCTACTAGGCAATAACAATACAAAAAATTACCACCACCTTTACCAGCAAAGATAATAATTCTCTACAAGGCCCATGATGATGTGGAATATTGGAAAGGTTTCTGAAACAAAAAATCAAATGAAACTGAAAAATTTTACAAAAATATCGTTTGTATCTATGAACCCCGTAAAAAAAATAATGTAAATTACAAACCAATTGGTGAAAACGGGAAAGGCACCTGGAATTTACAGGTGTACAGTTGACGATCCTCTTGGCCGGAAGATGACTCTCTCGGCTGGATGAAGTTCCTCTCTGTTAGAAAATGTCCCTCTAGGTTGGATGAAACACCCCCTCCCCCGGTTGGAAGAACCTAAAAAAATTCCTGGAATAGAAAATCAAACAAAATTGAAAACATTCAACAAAAACATCGTTGGAACCTATGAACCCTGTAAATAAATATATGCAAATTACAAACCAAATGGCGAAAGCAGGAGAGACACCTGGAATTTACAGATGTACAGTTGACGATCCTCCTGGCTGGAAGATGACCATCTCGGCTGGATGATAACCCTTTAGGTTGGAATATGTCTCCTTCGGCTGGATGAAATCCCTCTCAGTTAGAAAATGTCCCTCTAGGTTGGATGATACATCCCCCAGTTGGAAGAATCTGAAAAAATTCCTGGAACAGAAAATAAAATAAAATAGAAAAAAAACAAGAAAAACATCGTTGGAACCTATGAACCCTGTACAAAAATAAATGCAAATTACAAACCAAGTGGCGACAACAAGAGAGACACCTGGGATTTACAGGTGTACAGTTGACGATCCTTCTGGCAAGAAGATGACCCTCTCGGCTGGATGATAACCCTTTAGGTTGGAAGACGTCTCCTTCGGCTGGATGAAATCCCTCTGGGTTAGAAGATGTCCCTATAGGTTGGATGATACATCCCTCAATTGGAAGAATCTAAAAAAATTCCTGGAACAGAAAATCTAATAAAATTGAAAAAATTCAACAAAAACATAGTTGGAACCTATGAACCCTGTAAAAAAATATATGCAAATTACAAACCAAATGGCGAAAACAGGAGAGACACCTGGAATTTACAGGTGTACAGTTGACGACTCTCTCGGCTAGATGAAATTCCTCTCGGATAGAAGATGTCCCTTTAGGTTGGATCATACACTCGCGATTGGAAAAACGTAAAAAAATTTCTGGAACAGAAAATCAAACAAAATTGATCCTGGAATTTACAGGTGTACAGTTGTTTAAAAAAAAAGAGCAAAAATACAAGATTATTATAAATTATGCGCCATCCTACCTTTTTTTGTCAAAGTTATGGTCGAGTTATTCCTTCTTCAAATGTGCGATGAAAAATTGGTAATTAAATTCATTGTTGTTTGTCTATCCAATCCGAACAATTGCTTAAGCTGGAAATCCGGTATTTCATAAGGATCCATCTCATCCCTTAAAGCTCTCTGTTGAAATATCAAATGATTTCTAAAAAAATATATATGTTTTACGATACCACATATATACCTATGATATAGGACCATATCTTACCTGTCACGCTCTTCTATCATTGGAAATACCAATTTTTTTTTCACTGAAGAATGTAGCTTCACCAATAAATACACAACACAAAAACAAACTGTAAGACGCACCAATTTCCGAAAACCCGATCGAAAATATTCACAATTCTATAAGATTTTCTTTGACTTACACGGGATGCGCGGAATTTTATATATACCCTGAAAAGTTATAAATTTGCGCAGACTTTTATGTATATATAGCCTGAAAAGTTATAAATTTGCACATAATTGACCTTGAAGACATATGAAATTACATTTTTATAACATTTGGTTGAATTGAATAATTAATATAGGTACATACGCGTTTAGGGTAGTTCCTCGCTCCGTTACCTTAAACAAAAAAATTAAATAAATATCGATCCATTGATCATCTAACCTTTACCAATTTCAGATGTCCCAAAAATTTCTGATCCATTTTCTATTCATTCTCTCTATTACTTGTGAGTTTGGAGATATTTGCAGTTAAAATAGGTCGGAAACTTCTGGGACACCCGGTATTTTATCTAATATTTCTCCATATCTATTCTAAATAAACGTAGAAATATTTTCAGAAAAAAAAATAAATTAATGTCAAAAACTGACACAAATAGACATGGGAAAATATTGAGTAGATTTAATGGGAAATAATATAGGTATATAAAAAAGAATATAATATAAAAGCTGTTCTATGTTAAATATATAAGCAAAAGTTTTCTAGTAATCACCCTGTAAATAGAATTTTAAAAAATATATTGAAAATCGTATAAATTTTTATTGAAATATTTCTAGGTTTATCACAAGAAATAGAACTTTGTTAAAATTATTGTTATTTTGAATTAAAATCAATAAAAGTCCAAAAATAACGAAAAAATAATTCACATTAACCGATTTTCAATTCAAATATTCTTAATTCATGTGTCCAAGATTCAATCAAAAGTAAAAAAAAATATTTGTACTTACCCTAAACCTAATATTTATACACTAGAAATCCAGATCCATTCCAATTTTGTGAATTTGAGTTCCAATTCCTACAAAATTCAGTCATAAGTAATGAGTCAATGCGTTATATAATCCCAATTAGTCATGCCGGCCCGTCTTTTTTGGTAGAATATGGAAATTTTTAGTTAAAAAAGACTCAAAAGTTGATTATAAACAATAATAAAATTTCATTATTGATTACCAGGATATTCGGAAGAAGTTCGAAATAAATAATTATTGAAAATTTTATTTTTTAAAGGCCGGAAAATTTCTGTTTTTGGATAAAATATATTCGATAACGTTCTAAGAGATTTCTAAATTAGTAACATTATTCTTTGCAAAAATTATAAAAAATAAGTATTTTTGGGATCAAAAATAGTATGGAAACTTTTATAATTACTAGTCAAAACCGTTAAATAAAAGAAAAGCTTACCATATTCATTCCATTTCAATATATGATTCCAATCAATTTCACTCTTTCACTACACTACACAAAATTTCGAAAACGGCACTTTCGACACTACACGTAATACCGAAAAGGTCACTCACGATGCTTCGCAAAATTTCGAAAACGCCACTCCCGACACTTCACTATACAAAATTTCGAAACCGACACTCCCGACAGATCCGTACTACAAGACGGTTGGCGCGGTACTGAATGAGAATGTTGAATGTATCCTGTGCTATTAACGAATATTTTTAACGGTACCGATTTTATTTAAATTGAAAAATGTGTAAAGTTTGTGAATTTTTTTTCTACATATAACTGCTAATATCTAGGGAACCAATCGAAATAATTACACAAACTGTTTTTTATTCCATGAGGGAGCATAGGTGTGCTAATTTAGTTTTCTTTAAATGTATAGTTTCTTAACAAAAGGAGGGAGACTTTTCAAAAGACATAGGTAAGCTATGTCAATCCGAAAATTTTCTAAATACACTATGCCTTTCGTTAATAAGTTGTTACTTTTCAAAAGACGTAGGTAAGCTATGTCATTCCTCATATTTCCTGAATATTATCCAGTATTTCGTTAACAAGGAGGTACTTTTTCAAAAGACATAAGTAAGCTATGTCGTTCCTCATATTTTCTAAAAACCATCCAACCCGCATCAATTGAGAGGATATTCTCTGAGCTAAATAATATAAAAACATTCCACAGAAATAATTTGTCTTCAGAGACTATATCTGCACTGATCTTTTCAAAACAAGGTATTAGTAAAATGAAGGAGGAATTTTGAAATTCAATCCCTCTCAAAAAATGATAGATTGCAACATATGGAAAGAGGCAACTGACTGATTTTTATTTATGTATGATTTTCATTCTAGTAGTTCCAAATTCATTGCTGAATAATCAAATTGTGCAGTTGTTCATCGTGTGATCAATTTTTATTCTACAAAACAAAATCTGAAAAATTCAGTCATTTTTGCATTGTTCACTATTCAAATTTCCCGCGCGCAAATAAACGTCAATGAAGAAGAAATCAGTTGCGTGTAAAAACGTGTAATTTGAAAATTGGAGTCGTGTAATTGTAAAGTTTGGTGTAGGCAACACTGCGTTAACACATGTCCAGCCAGTACTTCACAGGCTGCATTTCTTCTTCTTCTACAATTTGACTTAAAATTTCGACTATTTCTCAAAATTTTGAGATTTTTTTGCAAAATTTTAAATAAAATAAATTCTATGTGGCACCAATACGCCGTCGTAACTTCATCACACTTGATCACAAAAAATTCCTAATTACTATTTACCCATATAAAACATCAAAACTTTTTTCAATAGTTTGCAAGGTCTATGCTGAACCAAATTTCACCTGATTTATTTTTTTTGCTTATATTGATATAAAAAAGATGACTGAAACTATTTAATATAAAAGACCAAAGTTTCACCAAAAAGAATAATAAATTATGACTTTGACATCATATCTATGATTGACATTTGACATGACAAAAAAAATAGAAGATGATTGTTTAATGCATTGTTGTTGTATGTTCATTATGTTCCCAAAATTTAAAACTAAAGTATTTCCATATGAAGGATAGATTCAAAACGACGAAACGTTTACTTGTAGTAGCAGTTTTCTTACTTTTCATTTGGACATGTCAGCAAATATTTGGAGTTGGAGACTAATGGTTTTATGATTGTAATAGAGTTAGAGGAGTCTTTAACATGTCGAAGCACAAAGTATCGTATTTTTTTAATCCAGATGTAGGAAACTTTCATTATGGGACAGGACATCCCATGAAGCCTCATAGGCTGTCCGTTATTCATAGTTTAGTGATGAATTATGGGCTTAACAAACACATGCAGATATACAGACCTTATAAAGCTAGTGCACATGACATGTGCAGATTTCATTCAGATGAATATATTGGTAATTGATATACTTTATTTTGTAGTATTTTTCAGTATAATGGAAAATACTTTTCCATTGTTTGTTTATTGTTTTAGATTTTCTACAAAAAGTTACTCCCCAAAACATTCAAGCTTTTACAAAGCATCTTAGCCATTACAATGTAGGAGATGATTGCCCTGTATTCTATGGGTTGTTTGATTTTTGTTCAATGTATACAGGCGCTTCTTTAGAAGGTGCAATGAAGCTTAATTATAATGAGTGTGATATTGCAATAAACTGGTCAGGTAAAAATTATTTGCAAAAAATTATTTATAAAACATCAACTAATTTTTTATTTGTAGGTGGATTGCATCATGCAAAAAAATTTGAAGCATCAGGTTTTTGTTATGTTAATGACATTGTGATAGCAATTTTAGAACTGTTAAAATATCACCCGAGGGTTTTATATATAGACATCGATGTTCATCATGGAGATGGAGTACAAGAAGCATTTTATCTTACTGATAGGGTTATGACTGTTAGTTTTCACAAGTATGGAAACTATTTTTTCCCAGGTAAATTTTCAAAAATGAGTACATACATTGCGACTATTTAATCTTATTAATATGGTATAAACTATTTGTATTGACAGGAACTGGGGATATGTATGAAGTAGGAGCAGAAAGTGGAAGGTATTATTCTGTAAATGTCCCATTAAAAGAAGGAATTGATGATGCTAGTTATTGGCAAGTTTTTAAGCCTGTTATATCAGCTGTAATGGATTTTTATCAACCTTCTGCAATAGTTTTACAATGTGGAGCTGATTCACTAGCCATGGACAGGTAATTACTTAATTTGAACTATAATTATGCAGAACAGATCCTTTTTGATTCACTAAACTCAACTATTTAACAAACCCGAATTTTTTATTGCCATCAGTAGCATTCAAAGTGGGAGAGGCAACGGGTAAATTTGGTAAAATTTTTTGTGTATCATCATTTTGACAAATTTTACATTGAATTCAAAAAGTATAAGGTAATTTCCAAGAAAATTGAATTCACTATTATGCACAGTTTTCGAGAAAAAAAAATTTTAATTTTTCAGGTTAGGGTGCTTCTCCCTCAGCACAAAGGGTCATGGTGAGTGCGTGAAGTTTGTGAAAAACTTGAATGTGCCTACGTTAGTGGTGGGCGGAGGTGGTTATACATTGAGGAATGTAGCTCGCTGCTGGACATATGAAACTTCATTATTAGTGGATGAACAAATTTCAAATGAATTGCCGTTTACAGAATATCTAGAATTTTTCGCCCCTGATTTTACTTTACATCCAGATGTAGTTACTAGGCAAGAAAATGCTAACAGTAAACATTATCTAGAAGCCATAACAAAGTAAGTAAATAGATTTGTTAACTACCATCCCATTTTTTAGTAATCAATCTACCATGTAATTTATTTTATAGGTATACTTTTGATAATTTAAAAATGTGCCAGCATTCTCCCAGCGTCCAGATGCATGATGTACCAGGTCCATTGCTATTAAGAGATGAAAAAATGAAAGAAGAGGATGATCCAGATATTAGAATAAGTCAGGATTTAGAAGATAAAATGGTGGAAGCTAAAAACGAATTTTATGATGGGGATAAAGATAATGATAAAGAGGACGTTAAACCTTAAATGCTTAGTGGTTTCATTTAAGGATTATTAATAAAGATATTTGTACAGTAGTTTAATTTTCAATTATTTTTTTTATGAGCTATTTAATTTGTAATATTTTAATGGCGTTAAATTAAATGAAATTAGTTTTAATTTTGTATCCAGTGTGAATGATTGAAATGTATTTTTGTTGTTTTGTTTATACACAAAACAAATTATATATAAAATACTTGATAAACTTATGACTTATTTTTTACAATAAATCAACCTACCAAGAAAAGAAAACTTGTTTGCTTTGGCTATGCAATGGGGTGTTAAACTGAACAAAAATATGATGTTTAATCAATGTTAATAGTTATTGGTGGACAAAATTATAATGGGGAATCAATTAGTTTTAATATTTTTATTCTCGCAAGGTTTTTATGTCGATTTGAAAATTCAACTTTTGGAAGATTTAAATAGTCGCCAATTATGCTGTGACCTACATTACCTAAAAGAGAAGTTAGCTACATAAGGATTGACATAGGACCACAATTCTGTCGTCTTCTTTTTTAAAATCATGATGAAGTATAGATTATGCTTATGCGTTATATTGCTTTTATTGCGAATGACTTTTAGGTTGTTTGTATTTACTTCCGATTTATTTTTACGGCTTCACATCAATAGTAACTAGTTGTAGTCTGTATATTTTCTTCCAGCAGCCTCAAATCACAATTTTCGTCTAACTTCTACTGCAGGCACAGTTACAAACTTTTTACGAGGCGTTGTGTTCGTGCAGTATGATACAAAACAAGATTTATATGATATTGACATTGTAATGTATGGATAATCCGAACAGAAAGTTGGCAGACCCCGTTCGGATTACCAGAACTTCCGGATTATATAGAATTTTTAATTAGTGATATCTATAATAATCCGAACTAGTTCGGTTTATAGATACCTTTCTTAACCATACAAAAAATACATTTCCACTACAAAAAGTGGTGGGCAATGGTTATAAAAGCCTTTACTGATTAGTTAGGATTACGGAATTCGGGTGTTCAGATTATGGATATCATTTTATCATTTATTTTATTGGGGCGTTCGGATTATAGGAAGTTCGGATTATCCATACATACCTATATTCCAATTTAAAAAATTGTGGAGAAAAACTAACTGAACTTAACTAAAAAAATATTAACACAATGCTTTTATTTTTTTATAATATTGAAAGATAACGCTGGTATAAACTAAACCATAAACATTTGACATTTCTTCAAACTTCAAATTCGAATGGCCTCTTTGTAACTGGCTATAAGTTCATAAAACATCTAAATCAGAAAGTAGCCAACTTCATTTTTAAGTATGTGACGTATCCGTATTGAACGTTGCAAACATTTAGGAATTCTTAATTTGCAGTTTTCTTCTAAAATATTCGGTTTAAATTAATTTTTGCAAAGTAGTAGGTACTAATAATATAGGTACTTTCATAAAATTCCTTACTACAGAACACTAGCGAATAACGAAATAAACAACAGAGATCAAGCTTATAACACTTGTGCTTATAATATTATATTATACCACTGCCATTGAAAGAATATTGAAATTATATAATCCTTTAAAATCATATTTCCTATCTGTTGACAAATGCCCCACACAGTTCTAGAAAGATTTTTTAACGACGAGACATCTGAATTATGGCTACAGTTTGTACATAGTCAGTCATCAATTTTTCATAATAGTGTAAAATGTATAGAAGGTGACAATAATACAATTATTGAGGTGTCTGATGAAATTAATAAATTAAAAACTAATTAACGGAAAGAATGGAAAAAGGATTTTTACCACTAATTGTTAGACGAGATTTGAATACTTTAGTAGAAAAGGGAATTATTAACAAGACTTGAATAACTTCTCAGTTTAAAATGTTTTATATGAATTGTTTACAGTATTTAGAAAAGTGGTCAAAACAGCTTGAAGCAGTTGATGGATTCACGAGGATTATGCTCAACAATATAATAATATAGAAAAAACTTATGAATGTTTGGTAAAAATACTTTCCAAACAACAATATTGTTGAAAATGATTTATTTGATGAAGTCTCGTATTTAAAAAATTATGCAACGGAAGAAAAAGTTAATGAATGGAATTAAGAATTAATTAAGACCAGATTTAAAGTGGGTTGAAATTTTCCGGCATTTTAAGTCGGAAAATATAAATTTTAAAAACATTAATAAACTTGTCGAATTCACAATGTGTTTACCAGGCACAAATGAGCCAACGGAACGGGTTTTTTCTATTATTAACAAAATGTGAACAACAGAAAAAACACAATTACCTAACAATTGAGACATTAAAAGCAATGCCAATTGTAAAATGTAATATGGAATACAATTTGTGAGGAATTTTATCGAAACATTTGTGGGAAACACAGAACTTCTCAAACAACTACATTCGGCTGAAAAGTATTTATAAATTTATATTTATAATAATATTATACGATATTATAACACAATGTTGCTATAATTTTAAACAGCTAATTTTTTTATATAAATAATATTTTGGTGTTAAAACAGTTTTATTTGTATTTTAAAGTTTAAAGTTTATTTTTCGTTTTTTATAAAATATGTATTTACGTTATGGTTTTACAAATATATTTTAAATAAAATAATGCGTTTTCTAAATAATGGTTCATACATAGCTGACCTTATGTACTTATTTTAATACGACCGTACGTTGGAAACAATGTCTCGGCCTCGCAAAAAGTACCACTTTAATTCTGATCTACAAACCTCTATCTCGCGGTGGAAGGTAAGGGTGCAATAAAATATTAACAATACTTTTGACTCCGTTATACAGTTTAAGGTTAATTTTCTAAACAGTTTCATATTGATATGCGGTGTAATACGCCACATCAACTTAAAAAATTCGCGCCAACATTGGAACATTTTCCTCTGGGATTGTCCCGCATTGGCAGTTTTTAAATATGGTCACTTTAGTTTAACACCCTATTTATCTAAACAGAAAAGAGTTGATGTTTTTAAAATCCTAGATCAACTACACACTACATTTACAATAAGATAAATCTTTTCACAAGGGATCGGTACAAAAATTGCAACAGAGGAATTAACATAATTGGAAATAAATTATGACATAGAACTAGTTATGATCACAGATATTTTTGTTAATGAATGAAAAAGTTAAGATAAAAACTAAAGTATACAATATGTGTGTATACCTCATGCTAAAGCCCGTCATTCACCAAGTGCAAATAATTCTCGTAGCTTTTATATCCTAATAATACTATGAACTAATTTAGTAAGTTCAGAGAATCCATTTTGTGTATTATTAATATTAAGGTAGTAGAGTAGAGGACTGTAAACTGTAATTGGGACATTCAACAAGCATATGACTCCGGGGAATCCATCATATTACAGACAGCCGTTTTCAGTGCTGTTAATAATAAAAATTTCCTTTAAAAGAGAATTTTAAAAATGTTTTCCTACAGGTTCTAAGTTATTATTCTGGTTACATAGATGTGTACAGGTATTTGCAAACAATTGTTATTTTCACCAACTAGTGAGTGTGAGTATATAGTAAAGATGCATTTACAGAGATAGTGCACTCTCACAAACGCCCTCTACGCCTTGTGGTGCCATTTGCCTGATTTCTATGGATGTTCTCCTAATGATAAAAATAAACAGTTTTCTGTAACTTAATATGGCGGCAAATTTGAATTTAATTTTTACTGTGGAGAAGCTGAATTCGTTTGGTGAAATATAAATAGGTCTGCGAGCAGCATTGGAGAGTCTAATAGACCCACACACCTAACTATATAGAAACAAACAATTTAAATTTCTGGCAAAAATAGTTTATTTTTTCACGAAATTAAAGAAAAAAATATACAACACAATTTTAAAGTACTTTTCTTAACTACCTATTAAAATTATCACATTATTTTGGTCCCTTAAAATCCAAGCCTTATATCATAAACTTTACATTAATATTTAACAAAAATCGAATTTACATAACAGTCTTGTAAGATGAATTAATTCAACAGCAGGTTCTTCTAAGTTTACTTTTCTCTGATATTTTATTCTTCAAGTCTTGTTTGATATTGACAATATCGTACTTCCTTTCCACGACGTAATTGGTGGAGTAACTGTGATCAAAATTAGTGGTATAAACGAAATTAGAACTTCTGACAGCCTTTTGTTTGTTGGGATCTAAGAATTTTTTAACAAACGACTGAGTAGCGAAGCTCATGGTAGAGCTATCAGTTGTTTTCTTCTTTATCTGCATCTGTTCTTCACACGTGTGATTTTTTACGTGCTTTCGTAGGCTGCTAGGATCTGTATATTTTTTGGGACAGCCCACTACTTGACAAGCGTAGGGTTTCTGTAAGAATTTTTTTTTAAAATATACGAACAGAAAATGATAATTATTACTATAGAAAAATTTAAGTAGTTGTGTAAAGGTATAAAAAAATTCCAATTTGAATTTAATTACGAGAAAATTGAGAATACTATGTGGAGGTGATTTTTAGCAAAATACGGGATGATGTGGACAGTGGTTAGTTGGGAACCAAGTGAATAGAGTATAGTTTACACATATTTCTCACCGTATCAAAATGCGTCCTTTGATGTTTGGCTCTGTCGGAACTATTTGAAAAACTTTTTGGACACGTTGAAAATTGACAAACATACGGTCGTTCTCCAGTGTGACTTCGTTGATGAATTTTCAGATTTTCCAGTCTGGAAAACGCCTTGTTGCATCCTTTAAACTGCAAACAAAAAAAATAAGAATTTGAACATAACATATACTTTTCGAAATAATTTATTTTTATTTATAATGTAATGATACAACCGAATATTTTAGGAAAAAACTGGAAATTAAGAACAAGAATTCCTAAATGTTTGCAACTTTCACTACAAATAGTCATCTATCTAATGATGAAGTTTTTACTTTCAAAATCAATATATATGTCATCTCTATGATATCACAATTTATACGAGCCTTTATAATCTTATACTATAATAAAATAAAAGCATTGTATTTTTTGAAGTTAAATGATAGTTTTAACCCTAACTATGTGGAACTATGTAGCATATAACATATTCTTCTGCCTTTGCTCCTTTTATCACTGATTTTAAAAAGGAAAACGACAGAATTGTAGTATGTAAACTATTATGTAGCTAACTTCTCTTTTACATAATGCACGTCACTTCCTATATGGCGGACTATTTAAATTATCCAAAAGTTGAATTTTCAAATTAACATGAAAACCATATGAGAATTAACATATTAAAAATAATTGATTCCTCATTATGCTCTTGTCCACTCAATAAGCATTGAAAAAACATTATATTTTTGTCATTGATAAATGTAATCTTCAACAAAACCAATAACGAACTTTATGGACGAACTGTTATCATGTTTTAAATGAAATGACATCATCATATATATGCAAACCGTGAATGGGAACTTATTTAATTCGCCATTCAACAAATGTTTTTGTCAAACAAAAAATCATTTCCGCAATTTTTTCACACAACGTGATAAATTGGCCATAACTATACAAGAAAGTATCAAATTCAAAAGTTCATTGGCAAGTCGTTTGAAAAAATATATTATAACGTCTGTCTAAGCGCGGCAACAAAACTAACACATGTTGGAAAAGAAATCAACATGTCTTTTTGCCAGAAGCGGCGGTGATAAGGGGCTTCCGGCTATAAGTAGGGCATTTAATACATTGCCAAAATAAAAAAAAATATTTGCACCATCTGGATAATTAGCAAAAATTGTCACTAAATCACTAAATTTTATTTAAACATGAACAATAAACGTAGGAAAGAAAAGAATGGAACTTTAGGGTGAACATATTTTTTTTGTAAACTGGTAGGTTTCAGTTTTTTTATTTTCTTGTATGTACATGTATCGGTATCAAGCATTTATGTTTATTATAAATTCTGTGAAAAAATATAAAAGGTGCTTCTAGTAGTAGAATGTTCTAGACTACCACTGTCTTCGAATGGAAATAAACAACACCTGGGGCAACTTAATGCATAGTGTCGATAGGATACAAAAAAATAAATCAAAAAAGAGTTGCGCCATGTCTGCATACACATGTAATTCCAAATATTTATTTTCTTTTCCTTACGTTAGTTTATAAGAAAAACACTAACCCACTGCACTATAGATTGTTGTTTATTATTCGTTATATCTAGACTAAATTGCTTTTTTTAAATTTAAATAATCCAATAATTTTGTTTATACAATAACTGTTATTTTAAAAGGGTAAGGTAAGTGTTCAATTTTTGCATAACATGTGATTACTAAAGAATAAAAAAGTGTCGAAATGGATATTGTGTCGTTGAATGAATCTCAACGATATTGTAGAATGAAGCGGTGATGTCAAAAGTAAGTACCTAAGTACCTAAGTAAGTAGTACATACCTCTCTATAACATCAACACATGAATTTAAAAGAGGCAAAAAACTATGTAGGGAACCATACAAGAAACTTTTCATACAAATCATAAGAAATATAGGTATGCTAAGAGCCACTAACAATCATTGAAATAATGATTTGCCTGATCAGAAAGTGTCACGCTCGTGGGAATACAAATTGATTGAAAAATAGACTTGAAAAAACACATGGAATATGCAGCTTCAAACATCTACGCCTACAGTTATGCATTGCGAAATGTCAAATCACTTTTTGATGACATCTGATTCTAAATGACAGTGATTGTGGATAAGACGTTGTATTGCATTCGTGTTTTAGTTGCGTTTTATCCACCTAACCTAACTTTCTTGTTTAGTGTTTGAACCGTTTACGAAAGCGTTGATTGATGATTGATTAGTTCGGCATCACCAGTCAGAGGCTTAGATATACCTCGATACCTCAGCCTTTAAGCTTTTTGTTATACCGTTTATGTGAAGAGACCAGTAGCCCTCATCAGACTCAACAGTCTTTTCACTAGGTCCTTCTTGGAGAAATCCTCCCTTGGATACTCTAGTCCTAGGAGTCTATATCTCCAATGAGAAAGTGCTTCATATTCGAAGATAATGTGAGAGGATTTTACCTCCTCACCCATGCACAACCGACAGATAGGTTCCTCCCTATATATGCCAATATTATGCATGTGCTTCTTTAGGGTACAGTGACCGGTGAATAATCCCGTCATTTTCCTTATCTGGCCCCTGCTGAGGTTTAATATTTCGTTAGTCAGCGACTCCGAGGGTTTTTTGACCAGGGGTTTGCTGAGTTCCTGTTTTTGCACATGTCTCCAGTACGTCTGATGTTTAGGTTGAATCCTCCGAGATGTACAACCACCTGCTGCAGATTTTGATATTCCAAATACTGGTTCAGGACCAGTGAATGCAGTGCCTTTTCATTGCATACCCTTGTGCCCCGGAACCCACCTAAGAATTACTCTATTATGGTCTGCCAGTATTAAAAGTTTTTGTAGGGAGTCCAAGACCAGTCTAGATCTGATCTGGGGACATGCTAAAGATTTCAGTGCTGCCTGACTATCTGAGAGTACCTAGGATGCGGATCTTTTGGCCTCTATACCCACCTTCGATGTTCATATGCAAACACGTGTCGATATATCGTAGATTTCTGCCTGGAATACAGATGCAAACTTTCCCAACGATGCGTGGACATTGCACCTGGGTCTGGCACCATGTACTCCAGCTCCTGTTCCTATGTCAGTTTTAGATCCGTCTGTGTACCACACCAACGTTCCTTCCTGACTGCATGCTTCCAACCCATCCAAGTTTAGTTGGATATGGTATTGTTTGTTGTCGTTAATTGTGGCCAGCATTACTACCATTATTACCTCTCATTTCAAGAAGCGAGTTTGTGATAACATCTGTGATTCTGGAATGACTATGGGAGTTGGTTCCTTCGTGCCAACTCCCATTGCATCCCAGCCTGTATGAAGCCATTCTCGCTTCCGCCTTAACATGCAGAGCAAGAGGCGGAAGATTGAAAATGGCTTCCATTGCCGCAGTCGGGCTGCTTCTCATCGCACCCGTTATGCACAGACAGGCAAGCCTCTGAAGTTTTGATAGCTCTGATGACGAAAACGTTAAGTTTCTTTAAAATCCTCATTTTTTGCAGAAATAAATTTCATTTTTGATAAAGTAAATATCGTGGACTGATTCCATCATGTCTTTTGCTCGTAATAGTGACTAAGATTTTTTTTCCTAACTTTTCCTTTTGGTTTTTAAGTTACTAATCTGGCTTGTTGCGTAGGGAGAAACGTCAAGTTTTATATCACTTTTGATCATCCGTTAAAACAATTGAACCTCTCACCGCTGCCAGATTTCGAAATGGCAATAGAAAATAAAGAAAATTGTCCATTTTAAAAAAAGATGAAAAACAACTTACCGGACATTTATTTGGTTTTTCTCCACTGTGCACTCTCATATGAATAAGTAGTTTATATCTTGCATTGAATGGTTTTGTTTTCCTTGGACAATTTGACCAATAACAAGTAAACTCTTCGCCTAAAAATGGATCATAATGTAGTTGACAACATCGTTATAGTACGGAATCCAGCTGCAAAATCAGTACCTACTTTCCCGAGCTCTTATGTCAAAATTTTCATTAAAGACAAAATACCAGCATCTAGCCAAAGAGAATTTTCGAAGGGTATATTAAATATCACAAAACCAACCTGGAACTTCAAGAATCGAATCCAATATTATTGATAACACAAATATTATGATTCCTAAATTGACCGGAACATCAACCTTTAATAATTGTACTTTGCATAACTGCACATTCAACATAAATATTAATAATAAATGAGTTAAGTTTTGTAATACATTTTGAGCAATAAATATTCTGTTCCTATATTATTGTCAAATTATTGTTGGCTGCACAAAAAATATTGTACGCGCCACACTCGGAAAGTATATTCACAGGGCTTGCATGCTCGCCCTGTAAAGTATCACTTTCCGAGCTTGACGCGTAAATAACTATAGCGAGCACTTTTTGATTGGCACCTTGTTAAAAGTGTATTCCCCCATTCATAAAAATATCTAAAAAAATGAGTTTAATTAACCGCATGATGGACGAACAGATTTTGCAGCCGGATCTTATACTATTGTACAAGCGCACATAAACAATCAAATTATTTATAAAAGCTTCGATCTATATAAATCTTCAAAAATATAAATACATTTTTTCATTTCTTTTACATTTTCAACTGTAGATAAATAATGTTTATAAAAAATATTTAAATAGAAAATAATTTTATAGTTACCTCTTTTCAGTTCAACGTGGCTTTTTTCAATGTGTTTTACAAGAGAAGTTTGAGATTCATAAAATTGATAACAATTTTCCCATTTACACTGAACATTGATAGAACTACTTAGTTCTTCCTCATAACCATTATCATCAATTTCTTCGGGATATTTCTAAAAATTAAATCTAATATAGAATGTTGTAATATTTAAAAAAATACTTATTCAGATACTTAATTTAAATGTAACCTCAATAATTCATAATCTGACATATACAATAAAAAGCAACGTGTGGCCGAGTTTTAGCTAGTTTTATATATTTTACTTACCCTTTTATTGATGGAAGAAGTAGGATTAGTTGAACTGAGAAGGGGATCGTCATTTAGAAGTGCTTCGCTTTGCGTTAAAACCATTTGATTATCTCGATGAATGTCGAAATAAGGTGTAGGTTCTTGTAGAGTACTGTTATCGATGAATTGTATGGAACATTTTGAACTTAACAAATGCCCAAAGTCGTTTGTAACACAAGAAGATGAATCCTAAAAAAATGTTAAGGGTTTTAAAATTTTTGGATCTGTAAACCAGAGGTACCAAATCTGGAGATCTTGATCTACTTTTGATGCTCCTCTTTAAATTTAACGATATGGAATTACAGTATAAAAAAATTCCAATCAAGGAGCTAGTAGTGTTTATTATCTGCAAATACATTGATCTTAAGTGGATAAATATTTGAAATGTTTCTGTATATATTGAAAATATTTACCTGATTAGTACAATCCAATTCATTTGCCGTGGTTTTCCTCAAAAATTTGTTAAAGTTTGCATTATTTTTAATAGTATCTACGGGTGGTAAAAAACCATGACATTCATAATCACTAGTACTATTATCTTCAGTTTTTAAACTGTCCATTATAAAATTACCATCTATTATATCCCCATTAAAATCAATGCTCTCAAAACCAATGCATTCAACGTCTGCTTCGTTCAATTTTTCCCCTTGGAAAGGAGGGGGAACGAAAAATTGAGAAAATCCACCACGATTTACGGGTTCAGCAAAAGAACTTTCCGTGGTAAACGTTTCAGTATCAAAATTTTCTTCTACTTCATTAGCTTTCGTCACATTTTGGTCAAAATCAATTTCAAAATCATCAAAATCGAAATTAATGTCTATATCACTATTAGGTGTACTGACAGGTGTCATTTCGGAGTTAGAAATCAAGTAGTCTATGAGATAATCGTCGGTAACTTGATCTGAGTAATTTATTTCAGTAGTTTCAGAAGTGGGATCATCGAAAGTTGAAAGAATGTCGGTTTTTGATAAATGTTGAGCTTCATAAAAAGCTAGATTGAATTTTTCCATTAATTCAGCTTGCGTGAGGTGGTTAATAGGGTTGTACAACTGATCTGTCATGTCGTAGGTTTTTAATAACATCTGAAAATAAAACAACTTGTCAAATATCGCTGTTTATATCATTATTTTATTAAATATTCCTGCTGAAACCTATCCTGTATTAAATATTCCAGTATTGGTGACTAATGTACTACTCTTTTTTTGCACGAATAAAACGAATATTGTTATGAAGAGTACGTTTTCAAATTAGTCAGTACTATCCGTTACGTTTAATAAGTATAGACTTATATTGTTGCCGGGATTTATATTAGAAATGATTGAACTTTTTGTTGAGTTTTTTTGTTGGTTCAGTTCGACGTACAGCAACTGGGAAATGGAAATATTGGAACATGACAACGAAAAAGTAAGTACTTTTTCTGAATTATTGAAAATATCGAGTGTAATGCATTATTTGAATTATAAGAAAGCCTAGAAAGGACAAGAACCGTTTTATGTTTATAATTCCCAATGAATATCAAAAATTTGGTGAAATTCTTTATTGATACAGTATTAAAAAAAAATTGATTATTTTATGTTTCCATGTGAATTTAGTTTCAGAATTTAGTGTTTTGTGTATTTATATTATTTTTGTACCGTTTATTACAATTTTCTCGGGAAAATATTCGTACATTATACACCAGTCAAAAATGATCGCATATTGGAATATGAGTCATCATTCGCTTTCGTTCGTTTCGCAGCGAAAACAAAAATGAATGAAAATATTGTACAATCTTTTGACTGCTACTAGTGGAAAATCCAGTGATATTTTCTGTAGTAATATCACAAGAGAGTGACATTAAATTGAGAATAATTTGACAGATCTTAGACAACTTCATTCATTTATTCATATATTTGGGTTGTGCTCATCAGTCCAGGCAATTGAACTAAATCTTTGTACCATATCCCATGTTATCTACTTCCATTCCAGAAGCTTCCTGTCTTCTATAAAGGCCACTAGTTTGACTGAAGGGATTTTCAGTAGTTGTGATGGTTGTATTAATTCCTCTCCAAAGTGCTTCCGTCTAAGTTCTTGTAAGTTCTCGCAGAAGCAGAGTATGTGAGTAGGTGTTTCATCATCAAGTTCACATTTTCTGCAAATAGGTTCACTAACTTTGCCCATATTGTATAGATGTTTCCTCAAGGTGCAGTGTCCAGTCACCAGGTCTGTAACTGTCTTCAAATGTCTCTTACCCAGTTTCAGTAGCCTGGTTGATAGTTCCTTGTCTACCTTGTTCATAGTAAACTCTTTGTATGAAGATGCCCTTGTGTCACCCTCCATTTGAATTGGTGTTCCCTATCTAGCCAGTTCCCGATTTCCCCTCTTATGCAATCTTTTGTGATTCCACAAAACGGATGGATATTTCTAGTTCTTCTCCGGACAACAGTACTCTACCCTGCGGGAGAACTCTTCTATTCGTAAAAGCAGCTAGTTTTTTTTAATAACTGAAAGGTCCTCACAATTCGCAGTGCTTCCTGTAGGACATTCATAACCACCTCTGGGAATTTCCCCTTGGGTACAATCACTATGTCGTCCGCAAAGCCCTGCGTTCATATGCCTTGATCATTCAACCTACAGATCAAGTCATCCACAACTAGGTTCCACAAAAGTGGTGAAAGTACTCCACCTTGAGGACATCCTTTAGTTGTCCTAACGGTGAATGTTTTATCATGCATATGTGCTGTTATTCTCCTATGCTCGGGCATGGATCCTATCCATTTGCTTGTGGTGCTGTTAATCCCTCTTTTTTTAAGGGATCTGTTAATAGATGACATCAATGTGTAGTCAAAAGCACCTTCGATGTCTAGAAATGCTGCAAGGGCTACTTCCTTATGATTCAGGCTACTTTCGAGATGTGAGACCAAATTATGCAGGGCAGCTTCACCTGATTTCCCTGCTTGATTAGATTAGATAGTTTGTTGCCAGGCAATAGATACGAGCCCCAAGGGCTCGAGTGGCTTTTGCCGAATGGCAACAAGTTTGAGAAAAGGCCTAGAGAATTATTATCTAATTTATCGAACTCTCGTGTGGTATTCGATAGATTATTTTTTGATGTTACAATCAAAATCACTTTAAGATTTCATATTTTTATTTCAACAAATTTATATCACTTGAATGGGTCGAAATTTGTTATATCTTGCAATAATTTTGCGGATTTATTCCAGATTGTGTTGATCACAGCTTTTTTATAGTCTTCTCCATTCCGTTTCTTCATATAGAACCCATAGTCTTTCAAAACAGGGCCGGATCTACATATGGGCTTAATGGGCTCCAGCCCAGAGCCCCGGGTTCCAGGAGCCCCGAATAATCAAATAATAAACCAGTAAAAAAAATACAAATCAAAAATATAGGTTTAATTTTCCCGCATAATCCTTTTTTTTAGGAAAATGGCAAATATTTTAATTATTTCGTGGGTTCCCCGGATACCGTTAGCCCAGGGCCCCCAAAGGTCGCGGTCCGGCCCTGCTTCAAAATAACGGCTAGTTTTGTCGTTGATGTATTTACTTCCAATTTATAGCCCCAATTGTCGCAAAATTTCCAAATCGTACAATGCCGTTTGTCTTCACTTGAATGGACAAGGCTATGCTTAAAATTTCGTGTATATAAGCTTCGCTTAGATAACGGTGCAGCGAGCTTAATTTTTTGCCTGGCTTACTTGTTAAGCCAAGGTGGTGCAATCGGGCATTATTTAAACAGATTTCGTTCAAAAAATGGTGGTATATGATTGGTCTATTTCATGATGAGGGAAATAATCACTAGTAAAATACACTTGGTATTTCCCTCGCCTTCCACTTTGAATTATTAACCAATTACGAGCTTGAAAATTGATTAATGCGTGACCAATCAAAACGAAATAAATCAACCACTACTATTGATGTGATTTTTTGGGGAAGAGGAGGTTTATTGGATCAATAAAAAATAGATGAAATTAAAAAAAAATTAAAAACAAAACGCGTCACATGTAAATTAAAAAAGTTGCTCAATCATTTTATTGATTACTTATAATTATTATAAGTAAACACATAGATGGCGCTACCGACCATTATCAGAACTTTTTATAAATACCTGATAAAGGTAACTTTTATTGATCACAAGGAAAATGTTAAATTACTTCAATGGGCAAAACATGTATTTAATTTAATTGTTTTATTGACTTAAAAATGCCGCTCCGAAAGCGAGCCCATACGATAGCCATAGCAGAATTAGATTTGAATTTTCTTAAAAAACATAGGAAATGAATAGATTTGGAAGTACTAGTCTTCAAGAAATTGATAAAAAATACCTTAAACGACTAGATATGTCTAGATATCTAAATATAACAGGATCTCAAAAAATTTGCTATTGTTATTGCTACTGAATTTCTGGTATATTGTATAATTTGTTTCGACATAATTTTGGCATTAATAATCAAATATTAAAGCCTTCGAGCTATTATTATCTTTGGTAACTCATTTGGTGAATTGAATAGAAAAACTATTAAAATTTTTGTAAACATAAAAACATTTTCTTCTAAAAGAAAACTTTGGAGAAAATTATTATTTTATAATAGATTTTATAATAGATTATAGATTATAAATTATTTTTATGAAACAATTTAAAAATAAATATTTTTATATGTAGTTAAATATATCACAACAAAAACTATCATACGTTAATAAACATTACTTACGTTTAAAGATTCACTCACAAAACAAAACTTTTCGAAAAATAACACACAATTTTGGAAAAAATTAAAATAAACATAAAATTGTCCGTGTCGAAATCAATTATATCAATTTGTCAAAAAATCCGCTGTCGCCGGTAGCCCTAATGAGCTCACTGAATACATCAAGTGATACCATCAAAATATCATAACTAAATTAATATGACATCTTGAAGTGTTATAATTTTAAACCCCATGAGATTCCGATTGCAGATAAAAATTCGTTCGAGTACAATCGGACATTTTCGTAGTGTAGCTTTCAGAGCTTTCAGTATTATAGCCCAGTCTATGAAAATTAATCTTAATCTTAATTATACAGTGTGTAAAAAAATTAAAAATAATAATTGTGAATATAAAATGATTTAAAAATGATACGAATACAACAGATAATAACTCGTATCTAAAATGTAAATTGAAACATAAACTAGAGTGCTTATATAGATTCTATCGCATGATTAATAAATAAATTAGGAACAAAAATATCAGGTGAGCTAAGATCTGGATAGAAGAGGACCACTTGAGATAGTTGTTTTTCAATATTTATAGGAATTGATTGGAAAAATACTTCCTTAAAATAACACCTGCAGCGCCTTTATCCACAATAACTGCAAATTCATATGCACCACGTTTATAATTTCACACCTACAGTGTAGAAAAAATATAAATCTAGGTTGTAAATGTAGGTCGTAAATCTAGGTTGTACTAATAAAAACAATTGGAAAAAATCGAAAAAAATAGAAATTTAGAGTGTAAAGCTTGATTGTAATAATAATAAAAAAGAAAAATGAAAAAATCGAAACAGGTTGCAAATCTAGGTTGTAATAATCGAAAAATTGAAATCTAGGTTGTAATAATCGAAAAAATCGAGAAAAATCAGTAAAATGGAGGGAAAAATCGAAATCTAGGATGTAATTATTGAAAAAATCGAAAAAAATCTGAAGAAATCGAAAAAATAGAAATCTAGGTTGTAACTTTAGGTTCTAATTATCGAAAAAACGGAAAAAATCGAAATCTAGGTTCCAATTTGAGGTTGTAAATATAGGTTGTAATAATCGAAAAAATCGAGAAAAATCGGTAAAATAGGGGAAAAATCGAAATCTAGGTTGTAATTATTGAAAAAATCGAAAGATATCTGAAGAAATCGAAGAAATAGAAATCTACGTTGTAACTTTAGGTTGTAATAATCGACAAAACGGAAAAAATCGAAATCTAGGTTCCAATATGAGGTTGTAAATATAGGTTGTAATAATCGAAAAATTCGTAAAAACCGAGAAAAAAACGGAAAAAATCGAAATCTAGGCTGTAATTTTAGGTTGTAACCGAAAAATAGAAATCTAGGTTCTAATAACAAAAAATAGGAAAAAATGGAAAAATCGAAATCTAGGTTGTACATCTAGGTTGTAATAATCGAAAAAAATCGAAAAAAAATTCTTGCCAAGAAATTGCATGACTCTCACATTATTTCAAAACATTGGCTGGAATACAGGGGAAAAAGGGATGATTTGGAGTTACACGAAAATACGTTCAAACTGTAGTATAATCCAAAAAGTTATTGAAACTATTTTCTTTTGTTATTTTTGGGAAATTAAACCACAATATTTTTTTATCTTTCACTTCAACGTCTCGGTAGCGTTCCAGAGACCATTATCGAGAATAACATTTTTGTCAAATTTCGACAACTAGATAATCATTGAAAATGTTTTGAAATTTAATGTTGCAAAATTTAAAAAGTTGATTTACTACACCAACGCTACCACTAACGTGCGTTTCGATGACCAAGTTATCTTTTTCAGAGACTTAAGGTAAACTTCAGTATCTGAAGAAGCGAGTTGTGTAAAGTGGTAGTGTTGGTGTAGTGGTAGTGTAAACGGTGTTCAGTGTCAAGTATCGCCGAGTATTTGCTCATCACAACCTAACAACTAGCTTCCCCCATCCAATTTGTATATTCTGTCTATTCTCGTCACGAGTATTTTATGGTTTCCACCGTGAGGGTGGTGCTAATTGCACATGTAATCGTCAAGCAGGCTTGCCTTTGCAGTCTGGTGAGTCTGACAGAAGCCAGATTTTTTTGGCACTTGCCCTGTCAGATCTCGGAGTCATTTGTGGTCATGCGAACAACTGGTACACCTTCTCTTTCTATTCCCGTCACTGCCTGTCACAAAATTGGAAGAATCGTATTGTTAAAGGCACCTTTAATATCTAATTCTATCAATCCTTTTATTGACATTAATGTCTCTCTAACATGCCAGTGCCAGTATTTTTTCGAGTGTCTTGAAGATAAACGAAGTGAAACTGTTTGGACTCAAAGTTGTAGGTGAGAAATTTGAAGGCTTTCCCGCACCTTAGGTATGAAAACTACCTGAGTCGCTCTCCAACTCTTTGGAATATACCCCTAGGCTAGACTACTGAAGATATTTACCAAATGTAGACGGGCACGCTGCCCCATCCCTGTTGTAGTAATGCAGGAGAAATTGCGTCCACACCCGGCGAATAACACGGTTCGAAGGACTTTATAGCCCAATAAACCGCATATATTAGGTGATGATTTTTCTTGCTGCCTCCAATCTCACGACCCATCATCGCCATCATACGTCATTTGTATCAGTTATCCGGCTGGATGGGAAGTGGTTCTCAACGAGAAGCTCGAGTTTCTTTTCTGGGACCCCGGAGGTCTCCTCTAGCTAGGATCTTGTTGATTGTGGTTGCTGCAGGAATCTCACTGATACTCTGGCAGAACTTTCTCCAAGATTCTTTCTTGGCCTTCCTTATCGCTTTGTTGTAGTTTGTTAATGCCGTGCGATAAGTATCCCAATTTCCATTAGCTTCATCTCTGTTGAATTTACGAGCTTTTTTCTGAGATGTTCCAGATTGCCGTTTCACCATGAAGTTTCTCAGTTAACTCTCTTGGTAAGGGTAGTGAAAACCTTCAAAAACAAAATTCTTAAACCAAAAAAACTCAACTCTTCCGTTATTAAAAAAATATATTTTTCAACAGCAGTTAAGGCTGTATATTTCAAGGCACACACTCATATTGATTTCCACTTTATGATGTACAGGTTGTTTTTAAAATTATTGCTCCTATCCATCAACCTTAAATATTAACAGCTGTGTTATTTTAAATGAAACACTCTATTCATTTTGACAGCTATTTTTATCAAAATTGTCAAAGCAACCAAGCCAAATGGCTGATGTGCTGAGTACTTGAAACCTTTGACTGACAGTCGCGGTTAATGGTTGCTTATAACACCGAACAGAACATTGATGGGTAGGTACCGTCCGTAGCGCAGAGGGTTACGTAAGGGCTTTCTAACTGAGGGGTTCTGGGTTCGAGTCCGATGGTTTCGCTTTTTCAGAATATTTAGCTTATAAAAGGTGATGAGAAACTTTGTAATATTTTCAAAATATCTAAATTTATACGAGGAACAAACATTAAAATGCTTCTTAAATGCTTTTATAAATAATTAAAATGGATTATTTGAAATCATCCTGTATCTAAACAACTCGACTCCAAAAACTAACCGCTTTTAAAAGGATCAAAAATAATTAAAAAGAAAGTTAATACCAACTGTTATTAATAAAGAAGTGCTATATATTTGTCTCTCTTCATAAGTCAGAGACAAGTGCAGAACGACTAGAGATGAGATATCAAATTACTGGGTGGTAAAAAATTTTCAGCCACGTGCAGACAACCAATGAGAAGTCTCCCGTATGAAAACACATGAAATACCATTAACACTCAGCGCGAAGCTTCTTTTTTATTTTTATTCAACATTATAAATGACAAAAAAAACACGTAAAACGGTTTGTGTACATTAAACTTTATTCAAGTGAAATACCTGACTCAATAAATGAATTAGAGAAAAGAGTTTTTCAGATCAAAACTACCTTCATAACATCTGTTCCTTATGGTATATTCATTATTTTTTGAGCAAATTGAACCAAATATTTTTTCAACGTTTCGGAAACCTTCCAATTACCGTTATCAAGAATAATTAATTTTTTTTTAATTACTCCCTATACGAGTATGACACTTACAATAAAATCGGCAAGTAGACAATCAATGTAAATGTTTTGTAGCCGAAGCAAGAACTTTCTTAAGGTCCATTCACAATAGATTATATCTTAGATAAAAATGATTGTGAATGAACAAATATTATTTTGTAATAACATTTTGATATTTTGGTTTACTAGAAATAGGATCTGTAAGGCTGCTGTTTGTTTGCTACTTTTTTGTAAGATATCACATCCGACGATCAAGATGCTTCTAACGATACTTCATTTGTCAAATTACGATAAGTAGTAAGGAACAGATGAACATACCAAACAGGTCAAAATAATTACTCTCCTTTTTGTTACACCCATATGCACCCTAGACAGCTCGTAAATAATCAAAGTTTTCCATATTTTTTATTTCTTTGGAAGCGTCTTCCTTTATTTTTATTTCATCCATTTTTTTATAGACTGTTCTGTTTCCCACGGATTGTTTTTGTGGTTTTAGACGATTCAACCCTTAAATTTTATCATTTTCACGTGTTTCCATAAATCGTCCAGTCCAATTTGACAGGACAGCTTAAAAACGCGCCACATTTTTCTTATAAGTATTAAGTGACAGCAGCAAAAATGTCTTCTCGTTAAACATATGTTTTATGTCTATCAACTATTATAATACAAAAAATTGAGTAAATACACTGGGATCAATAGTAAAAAGTATTGAATATCTCTTTATAATACAGGGTTTGTTGATAAATTTTTACAGACAATAAGATTTGCTTTTCATCTTCTTGTTTTTTTTTACAAAAAATTTCCAATTTACTGAGTCTTACGAATCGTAAGTTACGATCTTTGTAGCCGAGATACCTACAAAGTGTTTTATCGATTCTTCTTATTTCTCCATAAAGTCATAACTAATTAATCACCGCGTATATATTTTTGATATTTGTTACGCATGTTCTTCTGTCAAACATCACCTTGTATACCGGGTGTCCCACAATTTTTTAGACAGGCCACAATTCTAAAAAGGCTCAAGGTAACTATAAAATTGAACGGACTTTACAAGATGGGGAACCCCTCATAATGTAAATGACTTACCGTCAATATTAAATATAAGGGGGGGGGGGTCGTGTGACAGCTCATATTAAAGGACTTTTCATTCAGAATTCAACCATTGGTATTATGATGAATTCTCTACAAAATTTGATGAAGTTACTTTTAGCCGTTTTAGAGTTGTGATTTGTTTAAAAAATGTGTATTGAAATGACGAACATTTGTTTTCATATTTGGAAAAAGTACAAAGAACCAACCAAAAATAACGCTATAACTTTTGCGAAGACAGTTTTACTACTTAATATTCTATCACCTTGTATACCGGGTGTCCCACAATTTTTTAGATAGGCTATAATTCTAAACGGCTTAAGGTAACTCTATAAAATTGAACGGACTTTACAAGATGGCGAATCCCTCATAATGTAAGTGACGTACTGTCAATATTAAATATAAGGGGGGGTCGTGTGACAGCTCATATTAAAGGTCTTTTCATTCAGAATTCAACCATTGGTATTATGATGAATTCTCTACGAAATTTGATGAAGTTACTTTTCGCCGTTTTAGAGTTGAGATTTGTTTATAAAATGTGTATTGAAATGAACATTTGTTTTCATATTTGGAAAAAGTACAAAGAACCAACCAAAAATAACGCTTTAACTTTTGCGAAGACAGTTTTACTACTTAAACCCGTCGTTGAAATTTCTTATTAACGCCCTGTAAATTGGAAAGACAGTCCAAATATAATTCTGTTATGTATCTACCTCGAGAAGGAGTAGGAGTCTGCTCATTCCGTTACCTAGTTTCTAGTTTACCCAGTTATGAACAATTGCTAGGCAAAATAAATCGGTAGCTGTGCAAGACCTAGCAGAATGTGGATTCCAGGACCCACTGGGATACAAGGAAATGAAATAGCAGATGAACTAGCAAAGAGGGGGACTGGAACACCCTTTTGGGGGCCGGAACCCTTTTGCGGTATCAGCTCCAATGTAATATTGGAAGAAATAGGCAAAGCCAAAAAAAAGAGAAGATCTGACCATTGGAAAGATCTAGTAGGACTTAGACAATCAAAGATTCTTCTGGGTGACTATAATCTGTTGAGATCAAATGAATGCATAAGTCAAAGTAAAACTGCACTAACAGTTTCAACAGGGATCCTTACGGGATATTGTCGCCTGAATGGGCACCTGAAAAAGCTCAAAATAGCTGAGGAAGAAGATTGTAGATTCTGTGGCAGGGAAGAAGAAACCTCCATCCACATACTTGCGAATTGCACAGCAACTCAGAATCCTAGGGCACAACACCTTGGAGATTACTGGATAGCAGAATGGGAAAATTCGTAACATCTGAAGCACTGTAACTTGGGTTTGGAATTTGATTTTGCTGGTTTTGAAGGTTCGAATTTTGCATTCTGATTTACTGGGTTTTGGCCCTGTGTGTTCAGCTTGTTTACATTCAAAGGATCGGCGAGGATGCCCCTTGAGCTAAGGGCAGCCTTTTCGATGGCAAGGGACAATTCTAGAGATGAATCATCGTGTTAAAAAAACATGTCTTGTATGAATCTGTCTCTGATAGAAAGCATATTAGCTGGGTATTTGCATGGTGCCGCTAATTTTCGGAGTTCCTTCATATACTCAGCAATGGCTTCTCCTTCACGTTGATTACGGTTGATGAAGGTGTGTATTGATGGAATTATCAATGGCTGATTAGTTAAATGGTTCTTGAGTAATATTTGTAAATCTTCAATTGTCTTGGTTTTGTAGTTTTCGGGATATAGTAGGTTTTTAAGAAGTTGGAATAGTCGAGACCCAATCGCCGTAATAAACGACTCGATTTTTTTTCTCTCTGGTACCTCCCGCAAATCGAGATATGCTTCAAACCTGTCAACGAAACTTTTCATCGAACCTGGATTACCTGCATTTCTATGGAGTTGGAGAGAACTGCCGAAAGATTCGTTGAGGGACATGAATGTTGCTTAATGTCGTGCTTGCATTTCTGCTTGTTTGGTTACGACGTGAACGAGGCTGCTTACATTTTCTTGAAGCGAGGCGTTTTGCGCAACTAGGGTATTGAGTTGTACTTCCGTCGACTGCGCCATTTTAGTATTCAAATGATCGAAATACCAAATGAATGAAATAAAAAATTACTTGATTGAATCAAAGTTACACAGAACATGTGAGAAAACATCATAACAATCACTCATTGACAAACGTCGTTGCTTAGCAATTGTTCATAACTGGGTAAACTAGGTAACGGAATGACCAGACTCCTTCGAAATATTTTAAAATGAACAAGGAAATGTTTATACCAAAATGGAGGACACTCTGAGCAATTATTCTTTCTAATGTAATACTTTTTGTTGTCTATTTAAGACAATAAAATTCATTAACTGTAATAAATTCAATTTAATTTTGGTCAGTTTTTGTACTAAAACATTAAAAAGTAACATTAATACAATACCAATTTTTAAATATTTTTGCGAGGTCACCTACTCAAAGCTGGCCCTGTCCCTCGAAAATAAAATTTCGTCCCTAAAATCCAAGACAGAAAAAAATGGTAGATTTAAGAACACAAGGCAGGCCAGAAGCACACCTCAAGACAGAAGATATTGGCAATTTTGCTCGAGTCAAGGCCCCAACGTTCGATGGAAAGACGTCGTAGACCAACTATGTTAAACAGTTTGAAGCAGCCGCTAGAGCGAATTATTGGTCCGATAGGGAAAAGGCAGTGAACCTAACCATCGCGCTTCGGGGAGATGCCTTATATGTGCTTCAGACGATACCCCTTGAAGAAACGGATGACTTCGAGCAGCTGAAGAAGAGGTCGGACATGCGATATGGTCACGAACATCTAGAACACTTGTACCAATCGCAGATGAAGAACCAAAGGCAGAAACGAGACGAAACTGTGGATATCGCCCAACTAGTTCGATTTACTTATCCATCAGCACCGGAAAACATGATAGAATGTCTGGGAATCCAGGCCTTTATTGATGCCTTACGTGACCCTGATATGCAAACGACGCTTCGTTTGGCGCATCCCAAAACATTGGTCGATGCATTAACTGCTGCTCTTGAAGATGAAGCAGCCACGAAGGCTTCGGGGTATAACAAAGTCAGGAACATTCAAGAAGAAGGTGACGAAGATAGACTTGACCAGATCGTCAACTTGATAAAAAGCATGATAGAAAAAAGCCGAAGAAGATTAGATGCTGGAATTGTGGAGAGCTAGGGCATGTACGCAGTTCGTGTAAGCGCCTTAGGACTCCAGCAAACCAAGAACCTCAGTCCCAGGAAAAATAGAACGGATTGGCTCCGAGGGGGCAGCACCGACCCAGGATCGTTCCAAAGACCCTCTCATACTGATAGCCCCTCTCAGATGCCGTAACGACAGTGTATAAGTGGATGGCGAAGTGAATGGCAAGAAATATACTCTGCTGGTAGGAGCAACTAGAACCATTATACGGCCGGAGAGAATAAAATCCAGGAAGAAGCTTCTGCCAACGAGGCTGCGACTCCGGACCGCAACAGGTGAGAGTGCCAATGTTCACGGAGAGACACAAATCCAATTCGTAATTGGTGGAGAAAAGTTCACGCATACGGTAATCGTAGCTGACATCGAAGAAGACGTGATTCTGGGAATGGACGTAATGAATCTACATGGTTTTCAGAAACAGAACCATTAAAGTAGGTTCCGAAGAGGTATTCCTCCATACATATGAAAGCAGCACGGTGTTGGCAGCTATACAGGAAGATACTGTTCTACCTGCACGAAGCGAAACCATGATAGTAGCGCGGTTACAGGGAATCATGGAGGAAGGTACACCGGTTATGATGGAGCCATGGAACCACGACGAAGAGGTTGGTAGAGGAGTACTAATTGGAGAAGGATTGGTTACGTCAGCGAAGGAGAAACGTGAACGATCACCCAATTACGATTAAGAAGGAAACCAGAATTGAATCCTGCGTACCAGTGACGTCTATCGTTCGTCAAATAACGATAACTGACAATTATAATGACAGATTCGAATAGATGTTGTCAATAGCCGGCCAATCCTTGAATCGAGCTGAGAAAAGGAAAATGAGAGAATTCCTCTTGCAGTATCGAGACCTATTCGTACCAAAAGGAGGGAAGACTGGTAGAACATCAGCCAATCAGACAATCAGCTCGAAGAGTACCACGAGCGAAGAGAGAGGAAGCTGAAATAATAATTCAAGAGATGGAGGAAGACAAAGTGTTAGAAACATCTACTAGCCCTTGGGTATCTCCAGTAGTGCTGGTCAAGAAAAAAGATGGAACTACCAGATTCTGCGTAGACTATCGTCCTCTAAATACCGTGACGAAGAAAGACAGCTATCCTCTGCCTCGAATCGACGATACGCTAGACACAGGGCCGGCTTTGAGTAGGTAACCTCGCAACAATATGTATGTTTAAAATAGAATCAAAAATTTCAAGTACGGATCTGTAAAATAAACACCGGCTTAGTGCATAAGAAGGAAAACCAACGTAGGGAATGGAAACCCTGTATAATTTTTAAAAATAAGAATTTTTTCGCTCGATTTTTTGTTCAGATACAAAATAAATTTTAAAAAATTTTCAATTCGTTCGTATTTTCTTGAAATTCACTGAATTGTATCTTTTACAACTCACATCTGTAATTTGTGATTTTCTTGAGATATGGCAGCCAAAATTACACTTTGAAATTGCCAAAAATGCTTCATATTCTCTACTAAAAGCATTGCTAGCAAAAAAATTCCTTTCGAGATCAATATCAACAAAATTTTTCAACTCAAAAATCAAATTTAACTCAAAGGTATTTATAACTGTATGCATTTTTCCTATATGTCTAAAGTGATAGAAAATACGTAGTGATAAATATTCTATACAGACGGTCCTGTTTTCGAAGACATCTAACAAGAATCCGACTCGAGATCAAATGTTCAACTAGTTGTCTTACTTTTACCCGTTTTCAGTTTTAAATTCACCCGCCACATGTGGTAATTGAATGTTTTTACTTGGACGGGGTTAACACTCGGCAATTTAAGAGAAAAAAGGCATTAACGAACGTAACTCGATATACCAGAACTTTACTACCAAGAGTTATATCAGATCTAATTTTTTTGTTCCTCAAAGGTTCAAAAGACTTATGGATGTTGTTTATAACACAATACGTGCGTTCTGAAAAAAATGGGTAGGATGATGAGTTGTTATGTGTAAATATTATGAAAATATTATACAAGGAGTGTCGTTTTTCATGTCTGCGAACTTTCTATATATACAGATACATTCAAATAAAAACGGAACATAGGGGTTTAGTGTATTCGCCGATCTAAATAGTCCACCAACAAAACATTCCTATAAGTTCACTTCAATGAATATCAAGTATTGATCTGGACAGCTGGATTCAGAATCACTGTAAAAAAGCCCGCCCCTTCTCCTACCAAAATTTGTTAGTTATGTGCGAGGTGTGTCCGAAGTGGGAACTGCGATTTAGTATTGAATAATTATTTGATAGGGTTAGTAAACGTCGCTACATATGGAAACAATATGCTCACGTTTTATGTTGTTAAAATCGAAAATTAATTGTTAAATTATCTTTAACAATTAATGTTTCGAGTTAAGATAATATGTTTTGATTTCTTTTGGCCATAACGGCTTGCAAAATAAAAATAAATTCGTAAATAAAACAAAATAGGATTCTTTAAATTGAAACAAAGTTATGGGCTTGAACACTCACCGATCGACTGACTGTCTGACGCTAATTAAGGACCGCCCTCAGTTGAGAATATGGAGTGGTGGGAATTGTACGATAAGTTATAGGTGTCCAAATAAACGATTATAATAATCGTGTTTTTAATCTGTTGAAGCTGGATGTTGGTCGACTAGTTCAAAAGCAGTTCTGATACAATGCTTAAAATCCCTATGTTCCGTTTTTGTTTGAATGTATCTGTATATCTAAACAAGCTTCTAGATAATTTTTTCAACATCTAACTGGAAATTGTATCGTTTAAAATTAAAAAACAATTGTTTTATTCTGAGTGAGAATTTTTTCATTAGCATTTACGTGTCTCGACATCTATGGTCTTCTATACATTTATCACAGAAATAAACGTCTTTGGTGAACTTAGTACATCTTTGAGAGTTCCACTGAGCTTTGACGAAGCTGATCAACACTAGGTTTGTTCCAGCAATGGGTTGTAGGTTAGTTCTAACACATAATTTGAACTGATTTACAGCGCATGACAATCAAAATAATAAGTCGTACTAGTTTGGAATTTGTTGGTGCTGGAACGCAATTTTCATGGTTAGGTTAGGTTTATTCCTTTGCATATTAATAGAATCAATAGATTCAAAAGCTGCTCATCATCGTAAGATGACATTTCAGAAGTGCTGAAACATACTTGCGTGAAATAAGAGAGAATTTGAAATACCTGCTCAAGAGTAAGAACTGATCGAACCGTTCCATTGCCACGGCGCATACGCAGTACAATTCCGAATTAGTTTCATTGTGTGCTGGAACAAATCTAATAAATAGTTCTACACTTCCACATATAATCAAGTGTTAAACTTAGCAAAAATATTATGTTTCTTCAATGTTAATAGTTAGTGGTGGACAAAATCATAATGGAGAATCCATTATTTTTAATATTTTTATTTTCACAAGGTTTTTATGTCGATTTGAAAATTCAATTTTTGGAAGATTTAAATAGTTCGCCATTTATGCTGTGACGTACATTACCTAAAAGAGAAGTTAGCTATATAAGGGTTGACATAGGACCACAATTATGTCGTCTTCTTTTTTAAAATCGTGATTGAATGACTCGGGAGTTACAAACTTTTTACGAGACTGTTGTGTTCGTGCTTTATGATACAAAATAAGATTTATATGATATAGGGCATGTCCACCAACAGACAGTTGACAATCGCCCGCAGGTAAAACAATAAACAATTATTTGGTTAGATTTGTATTTTTGTTGTTTTGTAGTGTTTTAATGATCCTTTCTATTATAAACAGACAGATATAACCTAAGCAATTAAAACAGTGTCGAAGAAAGCACCAACTCAAAATTAAATTAACTCAAACAGGATCAAAATAACTATAAGAACCACGTGTTGTGCTTAGAACATAGAGAAATAGCATAGAACGCTTGTTTCAACTTCAGATTCATCCGGCCGTGACGTCACGTGGACTTGCCCTATTGACATTATTCTAAATTGTGGAGTGTAACAAAAAATATAACTAGTAAATATTAAAATTACCAGTTTGTAATTCCACAGAGTAAGGGTCAAAACTAACTGAACTTAACTAAAAAAGTATTAACACACTACTTTTATTATAATATTAAATCGCCAAGCACGTATAAAATGTATACAAAAATATAATATCATATGTAGACTTTGACAGACAGTTAAAAAAATTCTTCAAACTTCAAATTCGAATGGCCTTTTTGTAACTGGCTATTAGTTCATAAAACATCTAATCAGAAAGTTGCTAACTTCATCTGTAGTTATATGACGTATTTGTAGAGAAAGTTGCAAACATTTAGGAATTATTAATTTCCAGTTTTCTCCTGAAATATTCGTTTTAAAAATTTTTAAATGTATTTAAGTAGTACCAATATACAGGTAGAATTTTTGCAGCCATGAGGTAGTCGTGAGTGATTCGATTGTCATGTTCTTAATCTTCTTATGATGATTCTGTTTTTTTATTCCTTGAGTTGGAAGGAATGTAATTTTGAACGAACTCAATCTGCTATCTGGATTGTTACATACTCTGGTAGAGATATTATTTCGGTCATGTGTTTCTCAATATTTTTGTCACTGATTTCAGCTCGTTTTTCTTCTCACTGGATCTCTAGAGTAACCAAGAATCTGGGCCCATAACCTCTTAGATGTTATTTGTAATAACGACAACAGTTTTACAGTCTTTGACAATGTCCAAATGTTAATCAGATAGTCCCTGAACTATGATTAATTGTGCTTTTGTATCTTTCTTACGCCAGTCCTTCTTCACTGCTTCTGTTGCCGTTTCATCCAGCTCTGTTTCCAAAATATCCTCGTCTCAGAATTGTTTGAATTCTGAACCACCAATTATTGAAATTGTTTGCCTCCAAAATTGGAACAGGCAAGCTTGACAGTCCCGACATTTTTTTTCATTTTCATCACTCATACGCGAAGAGCCTTCAAAGTTCTCATTTTCTACCTCGTTCTCATGTATACTTTCTTTGTCTTCCTCGGGTAATTCTCTAATCATTTGTTCTGGCTGATTTTCTGTAGTTTTATTCAAATTTGTATCATTGTTCATCATTTCATATTCCAATATGCTTTCATCTACTCGTACATCCCTAGACCTTATTACTATTCGTTTTTCTGGAAGCCATAGTCGATAACCTCTACCACAATATCCTACTAGTACTCCTTTTTTTGCTCTTTTGTTTAGTTTGTTTTGCTTTAGCAATACTGTGTACCATGCACGACTTCCAAATACTTTTATTTTATTCAAGTCACTTTTTCCATGAAAAATTTTTGCAGGTGTTTGACCTTTAGGTAGACTTTTGGTAGTTAATCGATTCATTTCATACACTGAACACTTGAGTTCTTCGCACCATAATTCTTTTGGAACTCCTGAGTCTATTAGTTTTGTTCTTATTTTATTTAACAGTGTTCAGTTCATTCTTTCGGCTTTGCCATTTTCTTGTGGCGTGTGAGGGATTGTGTTTTCTAAAATTATTCCTTTTTTCAGACAATATGATTTGAAATTTTTTGAAATATATTCTCCACCATTGTCGAGTCTCATAGCTTTTACTTTGACATCCTTTTGTCTTTCAATTTCATGTACATACTCTATTAGATTCTGATCGGCCTCGTCCTTTGTTTTTAACGTTTTTATAATAACAAAATGTGAGTAGTCATCAATTATAGTTTGAAAATATTTCGACCCATCAAAACCTACTGGATTGAATGGTCCACAGACATCACTATGTATTAAATCACCAATATTTTTGGTTTTTCTTTCAGACTCTTTGAAAGGTAATCTGGTACCCTTGCCTTCGATACATGTTGAACACACTTTGCCCAAATTTGGTAATCCAAGCTGTGTGAAAACTTCTCTACTGGGATGGCCTAGTCTTCTGTGCCTCAGATCACTAGCTATTGTACCATATTCACCCTTAATTTCAAGTGTTTCTTCATTCACAACTTTGTCAGCTGTTAAAATATACAATCCTTTTGAGTATTCACAATTCAGAAGGAAATTTTCTCCTTTTATCTCCATTTTATGTTTCTCCATGATTATCTTGCATCCCTTTTCTGTCATTTTTGACGCAGAAAGTATATTATGCTGCATATTAGGTACTATTAAGGCTTCAACAGACACCTTTTGTCCTTGACATTCAAACTTCAATGTTCCTTTCTTATTAGATTTCAGTTTTTCACCATTTGCTATCTGGATTGTTACATACTCTGGTAGAGATATTATTTCGGTCATGTGTTTCTCAATATTTTCTTTCACAAAGTAGTCACTTGATCCTATATCAATGATAAAGTATAACTTGTCTTTGACATCACATACATTTGCTGCGTACAGTTTCATTTTGTGTCTCATCAGCGTTATATGCATGCTGCTGATTATATTGACTGTATCCTCTACTTCTCGTACCTCGATATCATGTTCTTTCTCTACCTCGGCCTCTAGTATTTTCAGGACATTTCCCAATAAAATGATCTGTACTTCCACATCTGTAGCATCTTCTATTATCGGATACCTTGAAACTTGTCTCATTATCAGAATTTTGACACTCCTGTGTCAGTAACTTTAGTTCTTCATCTAATAATCTAGCTTTTGCAAAATCCATGGTCAACGTATCTACTGTTTCTAGAGCTGTTACTATTGTGCCATATTTTGGTGGTAATGTCAAAAACAAATGGCATACTCTATCACTTTCATCTAAAACAGTTCCATGTTCTTTCAGTTCTCGGATGACTGAGTCAAACTTCACAAAATGGTCTTCTAATTTTTCCCCAGATTCCGACTTTAGATTTATTAGCCTTCTCCAAGTTGATAATTTGGTAAAAGAACTCGACCTGGCAAATACAGCTTTTAGAGCTTCAACCTGTTGTTTTGCACTTTTGAAGTCTTTGACAATGTCCAAATGTTTATCAGATAGTCCATTGTTTGTGCTTTTGTATCTTTCTTACACCAGTCCTTCTTCACTGCTTCTGTTGCCGTTTCATTCAGCTCTGTTTCCAAAATATCCTCACATAGTTCTCGTCTCAGAATTGTTTGAATTCTGAACCACCAATTATTGAAATTGTTTGCCTCCAAAATTGGAACAGGGAAGCTTAACAGTTCCGACATTTTTTTTTGTCACTGATTTCAGCTCGTTTTTCTTCTCACTGGATCTCTAGACTGGCCATGAATCTGGGCCCATAACCTCTTAGATAGGTATTATTTGTAATAAGGACAATTTTTATAATCGTTTTCTATTATATCTATTTTATTATATTCCAAAGTGACACTACAGTTTTTACAATACTTCAAACATGACAAGTCTCTATTCCGTCTCTAAAGATAGTTATGATATGAGAAAAGAGAGGGCCTAAACATTGAATACTAAATTTTCTATCAGTTTTGTCATGACTTTACTAAGAGGTAAACTGTTTGATTTTTTAAATTAACTTCTTCAACCTTGTCTTCTTTCGTCGATTTTTCACTCAATATACATTTAATTGTAAAGAAAGTTTAAGACATTGTGCTGAAAATATTTATTGATAAACAAATATACCTAACATAACCTACCAAAATTAGAATTTTTCCAAAAAATGTCTTTATTACTTCTTGAAATATAATTTTCCTGGAACTAGAAAAAAATTGGATATATAATATTATATGTACAATTTTAAGCTAAAAAGAATGTTTGTGATAGGTGAAAGTTGACATAATGACAAATGAGCTTAACAAATTGTTATAGAGATATATGCAAGTGTTTTAAAATGTCTACCGAATGTGTACGTTTTCTAATGTTAACCAGATGTTGGGGAGAACTTCTCCATATAAGAATTAGTTGATCACGTTAGTTTTCTAAGCATATTTGTACGTGAGGGGTCACTGAAGTTTAAAAATAAATAAGTGGCCTCGCTCCATATAACAAGCGATCATTTTTTGCTTATTTTTTTTTTATAAACTTTTGAAGGGGGCTTTTGCAACTTTAAACTAGGTAATAAAAGAGGTAATAAAAATTGAGGCTTCCAATATGAACTAGCGAATATTTAAGATATAGAAAAAAGAATTAAAAAAAAAACAATTTAAATAAAAATGTTTTATATTTAAATTCGTTAAAATACTAATGTAAAAATGTTTAAAAAAACAGGCTTTTATAGCAGATCGAACTGAAAAGTAAGAACTCGATAAAATTAAATTATTTTCAGAATTTAAAATAATACTAAAGTGATAAACCAAAAAAAATGTTATACAAAAAGCCGAGGGGTACTTATATATGATATTTTTTGTTAGTTATTTTGGGAAATCAAACCACAAGATTTTTTATGTTTTTTATTTCAACGTTCCAGCTACCGTTATCAAGAATAATTAAGTTTTTATAAAATTCTGGCCCTAACTCATAGTTTGGAAATATTGTTTGTCTCTTTATTATTATTTTAAACTGCCTGAAGATTGTTTAATTTTATTGTTCAATTAAGAGGACATCTTAATAATTCAAAATTATTTTTTACTTTTTACTCAATCTGCTATAAAAGCATAGTTAAGTTCTGAATAAATTTTATTTGGATTTTGTAATTCTCAACAGAAATTTTTCCATAATTCATGCAGGGTGATTCATTGGGAAAAGCGCATACAGTAAAGGTAGACACCAACCAAGACACAGGATGATTTATTAATTGTCCCCATTTTTCCAATTAATAATAACTTATGAACCACCATTTACATTTTTGTAATATTTGGTACGTATATTCTTTGTCCACAGTGGTGTCGATCAACATAATAAATAAAAATCTTATTACAGGTCCGGCCTTATAAAAATTAATAAGTAAGTTTTGACACGAAACAACACCATGTATATCAATATGATTCAATTTTATATACATATTTGGAAATAATAAGTAAGAAAGTAAGACTAAGTGTATTTGGTGCTTCCGCATACAACTTTTTTACTTATTAACTCTACAGTGTGTCCACGGATGGGGTGCCCAAGAGGAGAAACATTTTTATTTGTAGTTTTAGTCAAAAATGTCATTCTTGATAAAAAGTTTTGCTTGTTCTGAAACCCCATTATATAAAATAAAATTCAAGTTTTTCAAAACCTGCTTCATTTTATAGTCCATTTTATGGAAAACACCATGAATTTTTTCGAAAATGTAATAATAATCTAGTGAGTGACGTAAACGATATACCTAATAATTAACTGTCAATTTCGGTAAATAATTTTCAAGTTGTCATTATTTTTCAACAATGCTAACTCTTCAATAAAGAATATATCTAGTAAAATGCTATGGTATTGGGGATGCTTCGTGCACGTATGCAATTAAACTATTTAATGAGAAATATCCGTTACGTGGAATGGAATGGAATAGTTTCATCCCATAACTGTCGGTATTGGGCTAGAGAAAATCCTTATGACAGGATTCAACGTCATAGTAAATTTGCTAAGTGTACAGTTTTACCAGATCGGATAATCTGGAGGAAACGTTAAATCAGGAAGTATGTATATTTGTATTTGCAGGACAACTTTTTAATACCTGAATTAGATAACCTTCCTTTGGAGAAAAGGCTTAAAATATATTTTCAGCACAATGGCTGTTCATCAAATTCGACTTTTCTTATAAGAGGATGCTGGATGAATGAATCGATTGGAGAAATGTTTTGAAGTTGGTGGAGGCTATGTCGAATAATTATTGAATTATTGAAGTACACGTCACTCACTAGATTATTATTACAACTTCGAACTCAGTGCAAAAATTCATCATTTTCCATAAAATTTACTATAGGTTTTGAATAACTTGAATTTTATTTCATTTCATGGGGTCTTAGACCAAGCAAAACTTTTTATCAAGAATGACATTTTTCACTAAAACCACAAATAAACCACCCATCCGTGGGCACACTGTATATCTAGATGTTTCGATAAATAAAAGGAAATAAAAAAAGTTCTTCCCCAAATGGTACTTTTCAAGCCTTAATCCATAAAATCATCAACTATTTTTTATTCTCTTAATTTCTGGATCCCAACCTTATTGAAAAACGACGAGTAACTTTCAAACACCCTGTTTGCGTAAAACATTGATCATAGAGTAGGTTCATTCATTCATCCATATATTTGGGTTGTGCTCATCAGCTCAGGCACTTGAACTGAATCTTTGTACCATTTCCCATGTTATCTACTTCCATTCCAGAAGCTTCGTGTCTTCTATAAAGGCCACTAGTTTGACTAGAGGGATTTTCAGTAGTTGTGATGGTTGTATAAATTCCTCTTCAAAGTGCTTCCGTCTAAGTTCTTGTCCTCACAGAAGCAGATTATGTGAGTAGGTGTTTCATCATCAAGTTCACATTTTCTGCACATAGGTTCACTAACTTTGCCCATATTGTACAGATGTTTCCTCAAGGTGCAGTGTCCAGTCACCAGGTCGGTAACTGTGTTCAAATGTCTCTTACCCAGTTTCAGTAGCCTGGTTGAGAGTTCCTTGTTCAGTAAACTCTTGGTATGAAGGTGCCCTTGTGTCACCCTCCATTTGAATTGGTGTTCCTTATCTAGCCAGTTCCCGATTTCCCCTCTTATGCAATCTTTTGTGATTCCACAAAACGGTTCCGGACCTATGAAGTCTCCTTTAGAGCCTTCTTTAGCTAACTGGTCCGCCATTTCATTACCTGCAATCCCCTCATGTGCCTGCACCCATATTAGAGACACTTTGTTGTCTCTTGCCAGCCTGTTGAGGGATTCTTTGCAGTTTTTCACCAGTCTAGACTTAGTTGTTGGATTACTGATAGCCTTAAGCAGAGCCTGGCTGTCAGTGAGTATTTCGATTTTTTGTCCGGTATATCCTCTTCTGATGTTTTCATCAATACAGGCTATAGCGGCAATCGTCTCTGCTTGAAGCACAGTCGTATATCGACCAAGGCAAGAGAACATTCTATTTCTAGGTCCTTTTATACCAGCCCCAGTGCTATGGTTTGTTTTGGAGCCATCGGTGAACCAGATGATTTCTCCAGAATTACCTGGGTGTATCACCTGTTCCCTAGATGGGATGATGATATTCACTCGCTCAGTGAATATATTCTCTGGTGTCATGCTATCAAAATTCATGTGAAATATGGGTTCGTCTAGTAATGTCCCAGTTGTATCAGTGTGTCCTTCTCGAACATTGTTCGGGGACCATAAGTCTCCCGATTTCAGCCTAAGAATTGCCATCATTGCCTCCGCCCTTATAAAAAGTTCTAGAGGAGGAAGTCCAATAAGGGCTTCCATTGATGCCGTCCCCGTGCTGTTCATTGCCCCGGTAATACCAAGAAGAGCTTGTCTTTGGATTGCAGTTAACATATTAACTGCAGAGGTCACTTCTGTCCTCCTCCACCAGACTATTGTTCCATAGGTGATCGTTTGCCTTATCACAGTTGTGTAGAGCCAGTGAACCACCTCAGGTCGTATTCCCCAGAACTCTTCTGCATTGCCAGAAAAGCCTAGTCGCCCTGGTAGTAATTTTTTCCAGGTGTGCCTTCCAATTCAGTTTGGAATCAAGGGTCACTCCCAGATATTTGACTTCTTTGGATATTTCTAGTTCTTCTCCGAACAACAGTACTCTACCCTGCGGGAGAACTCTTCTATTCGTGAAAGCAACTAGTTTGCTTTTTTTGGATTAACTGAAATGTCCTCTTTGAGGTACCATTCCTCCACAATTCGCAGTGCTTCCTGTAGGACATTCATAACCACCTCCGGGAATTTCCCATTGGTGACAATCACTATGTCGTTCGCAAAACCCTGCGTCCATATGCTTTGATCATTCAACCTACAGATCAAGTCATCCACAACTAGGTTCCACAAAAGTGGTGAAAGTACTCCACCTTAAGGACATCCTTTAGTTGTCCTAACGGTGTATGTTTTATCATGCATATGTGCTAATATTCTGCTATGCTCATTATTTATTTTCGCTACATGTGAAAAAAATTATGAAAATTTAGAAAAATGCCTCGGTGTGAATAATCTACCTTTACAATAAATCACCCTCTATAACTATTGAAAATAGCAGAAAGAAGGGAGAAATTTGATAAAATAAAACACATTTAAAACGTCTGGACGATACATGTCATATTCCAAGATAAAATATCTGAAATGCACTTTAACCTCGTGAATAAATTAAATATAGACCTTGCGAGGTCTCCTGCTTAATGTTATGTGTTTGAAGTAATAATTATAAAACTTTTTAATTTTCTTATGCATGTCTTAGCGTGCTTTCGAACACGTGTTGGTGCCGTCGAAAGAAGGAAAAAAATAGACACAAAAACGTTTAGAAGAGTGAAAAAACGTAAACTATACTATACACATTAGGTCGTCTCATATTTACATGAATTATTTCTAAAACCCAGCTGCGGAGAAATTTCATTGTTTTTTCGTCAGGCTCGCGACTGTTTTTAGAAGTACTGTCCGGGGGTATAAATATGGAGATATTATATTTATCATTATCCAGCAAAAAAAACAGTCGTATTTTTAAATCTCTACGAATCTGGAATTTTATTTAAGTGCGTAGATACTAGTAGTGCGATGATAATTAGAAAAAAAAATCCGATGGCTATTTTAGTTGGGCGTTAAAACGACAGCTTTTAAATTCAAAACGAATGAACAAAATTTAAGGGGTGTCACTTTGTTGATAATTTGTTTTTGAAGAAACTATTAAAGTTACTGTATTATTGTTTTTTTTGTACAGTTATAAAATTCGGTTATTTTTCCTTCAAAAAATATTCATTAAGAAGAAGTGTAAGAGCGAGTTGACGGAGGACATTTAAAAAAATACGTTTTACGCTGTCCACGATGGCAGAATGGCAGAATAGCGTCAGACAAAATAGCGCTGGACAAAAATAACGCAGAACAAAAACAGCGGCAGACAATAAAAAGGTTAATCCCTTCCCCTTTTTGGAAAACTTCATTTAAGTCCACCGCTGTTTTTGTTCTGCGATATTTTTGTGCTGCGCTATTTTGACTGACGCTATTTTAACATAGCGCTATTTTGTCCACCGCTATTTTGACTGACGCTATTCTGCTACAGAGCTGTCCACGATAACTCGTTGCTTGTCAAATGAAAAAATATAACATCATTTACATTTATTATTATTATATTCAAGGTCACTCCCCACGCCCAATTCAAATTCTTCAAGAATTTTGACCGAGTCAAGCAAAAATTCGGTAATTTTTAAATTTTTATGGTTAGGTATGTTCATTTTGTGTTGTGGGTTTACGTGAAAATGTAAAAATTCATTTTTTTAATAAGTAAGTATTTAAGTACTGTGAAACATTATGGCCGTGGGGAACAATTATTCTAATATGAATAATACAGAGTACAAAAGTATAACTCGAACAAATTCTGTAACTTGATAAATAAAGGTTTATCGCAAAATTCCTGAAACACGTCAATTTTTATTTTCAATGGGGCATACTACAAAGAGATTTGTTTATCTTTTTAATTATCTAGGGGGCTGCAGACACCCCCAACTATTTTTTTTAAATGGAAGGGTAGGTTTTTTTTTTGAAATGCAAATACAATTCCATTTTTTTCTTACTTTTTATAAGCAATGTGTCGGAAAAAAATGAAATAAGGAGATATTTACTGAAATTACTTTAATGTATAGGTACATTTTTTCTTACTTGATAAGCCCAATAAAAAACCTGCTCGATAGTTTTTCGGTCAATTTGAACTGAATGTGATTGATTTGTTAGTACTTGTTTGCATTTCAACGTGTAAAGTGTAAATTAAAAACGAAAAATAAGAAAATGCCCTATTTAACCGAGACGCATCGTATAGAAATTTTTATGATGATGGGATATGGGGACAGAAGTCAAACACAGGCTGAAGTCGCTCGTTTGTTTAGTGAAGTCCATCCAGAATTACCTTCAATTAATCGAAGTACGATTAGCAAAATTGAAACACGACAAAAGCTTTTAAAAGTCGACGAAGAAGCCCAGTTGAACATATTGTTGGAAGTTGAAGAAAATCCTGTTACTCCAGCTAGGCAAATAGCTCGCGTTCATGGTGTCAGTCACACAAAAGCGTTTTAAAAATTCTTAAAGAAGCCAAAAAGCACCCATATAAGATGCAAAACCTGCAGGAGCTTAACGAAGATGATCCTGATCGTAGACTCGAATTTTGCGAACGAATGATGGCTTCTATCTATGGTGGACAAATTGCTTTGGAATCGGTGCTGTTTTCTGATGAAGCTACGTTTACATTACACGTGCACGTCAATCGACAGAACTGCCGTTATTGGGCTGACGAAAATCCCCGTTGGATGCGTGAATGCCATACCCAAAGGCTTCAAAAAACAAACGTTTGGGCTGGAATTATTGGGGATCGCATAGTAGGTCCTTTTTTTTCAATGAAAACGTAACTGGAGAAACATACCTTAATATGCTCCAAGAAGAACTGATTCCTATTTAATAAATTTATTCTTTAATAATTCGGATCCCAACTTATTTGACCAACGGATGTGGTTTCAACAAGATGGGGCACCACCGCATTTTGCTCAAAATGTACGGACCTATCTTAACGAAGTGTTTCCAAATAGGTGGATTGGAAGAAGGGGCCCAATTGAGTGGCCAGCAATATCACCCGATCTTACTCCATTAGATTTTTTTATGGGGATATCTAAAGAGCAAGGTTTATGCCACTAAACCTAACTACATCGCCGAGCTTCAACAGAGAATCAGGGACGAAATTAGGCAAGTAACGCCGGAAGTGTTACAAAATGTTCGGAATGCTGTTTATAATCGATCAGGATATTGTCAGCAACAAGGTGGAGAGCACTTTGAACATTTATTGCATTAAAGTAATTTCAGTAAATATTTCAAATATGTCAAACTGCATAAATTTTATTTAAATTGAGTATAACAGTATAAAAAGGGTTGAAACATGTTACAGCTGTGTTCTGTAACCCCAAAGATACGTCTTGCAATTACACACAACAAAAAATATGTTAAACACTGAGTTTGTATCATAAGCAATTATTTATTTTTTTCTATTTATTTGTATTGGTTTGGTGCAGCAACAGAAAACGCACACGTCTGGTGTATCAACACTTTCAATAACAGGTTGTATGTTATGGTTTTGCTTACAAGGGTAAAGATAACATGTTGGAATGATTAATTTACAAGAGGCACTTTCTTTTAGTCGAGTTTAATATGTTAACGAAGTATGTTCAGTAAGTAATATCTTTTCAATGAACCCTTAGAAGATTCTACGATAATTTTGCAGATCTAACGAATAGTTAGAAGTGACAAATTGGTAAAATTTTACTTTACTGTGAAAAAACATGTATCTTTTAGATGCCTTCATGTTAGCAAAACCAAAATAATTATTGCAGAGATTACCAATTCGTATTGTAATGAATACAGTAAAGATACAATACTAGTCTTTATTGATTTTAAACAAGCATATGATAAGGTAGACAGCCACTACTATAAAAAACAATAAAAGGAATGGGTGTAAAGTAAAAGTAGAAAGTTTGTAAACATCATAAAGCTGACGTTAATGGTTCGTAATCACCTTACATAAAGTCGTGACTTTTTATGTAGTGGCGTATCTATCTAGTTTAAGATGGCGTCAATTGGAATTATTGTGGCTTGTATTTACTCGTGTTGACACAGGTCCTGTCCATCATAACTTAAAAATACCTCAATACTAAACTTCTCCACAACGAATTCACAAAGCATAACCACAAATAAACCTGATGGTCTCGAAATGTCACGGCAGCACACGAGAGTTAACGAACTTCCAAAAATGTTACCAAAAATCAAACCTTGATTCCATGACATCGATGTCCTGACATAACGACATAGTGACTTTTCCGATTTTCACGGTATAGTTTAGTTCAAAATATATCTTCCATAAATAACCTATCCACTTAAGACTCATTGTTAAACAGCAACTGACAGTTCGAAACAAAGAAATTTTATGAACTTGCAGGTATTATTGTTATCCTTTTGTCTTTATTGAAGTGATACTTCTAATGCGACTTCCAACAAGGTTGCGTTAAACGTTTAACGCTACCATGGAGGGGGTATGAAAGCACTGTTGCGAGAGTGAGTCGGTAGATACCAAGCACATGCGCGTGGAAAAATTAGATGCACGAGGGATATTTGGTAAGATTATTTCCTGAGTTAAATAAACATTTTATTTTAATAATACATTTTTTTTTAATTAAAATAATAAGAACAATATAACTTTCAAGCTAGGAAAGGTAATTACTTCAAAGTTTGTTTTTACAAGGCAACTTGTCAAACTTGCATGAAATTTTTTCGATTTTTTTTCCGGAAAAACTGCTGACCGCTGAGTTGACAGTTGTTAAGTAATGTTTCCACTTAAAATTTATATTTGACATACCAATTCTTGATAGCGATTGGTCAAAATTAATAGGAAGGAAATAATCGTAAGTAATATCATAAGGGCATCTAATTTTTCCGAAAAAAATCGAAAAAACACGTTGCTAAGTAATATTTTAACAAGAAGCATGAGTGTTGGTGGCAACAAAACATACTACCTATTATACATGCATACATAATAAATATTTAGGTATTTGAAAACTGGAAAACAGGTAATTTATTTAATCACACATACTACAATCTTAATTGTTTATAGTACAATTAAAATATAAATTGCAATTTTACTTGTTATCAAAGGTATTGTAATTTTTGGTGACAACAGCTGTCAAGTTTTGCCGCGGGTAAACTCGTAAAAACTGCTGACAGGTGCTGTCATACAGTTTTTTCATCTAGTAATTCAAAATTGCGCGTTGGTGATTGGTGGAAATTAAGACGAGGGAAATAGTCAAAGAAAAACACAAACTCTTGGAAAATTTCTATTTATTATTTGTGTATGCATTAATTGTATAAATATAATTTATACAATTTTCAATACCTTGTTGTAAAAAAACATAACATATAATATAACTAAACACATAACTTAATCTTAGATAGTCTTATAATATAAAAGTAACTTTATATAATTAAATCACTGCTCGCTGGTGTTACGCTTTGGGTGTTACTTTTTTCTGAAACAAAAAAGTTAAATTTAATAAAAACATTCACTAAAAGTCACTGCATTTGTTATTATAAATTCTACCATTCTACTCGTTAATTTTCGATTTACGAATCTATTAAAAACCGAACAGAAAAAGAAAAAAGTACATTAAACTAATTTTAGTGAATGAAAAAAAAAATATATTTTAAGTGATTGTATACGTGTGATGTATCTGCACATATAATATGTGTATGTATTTATATGTTGATTAAAAAAAATCTCAAAAAATTAGAAAATTATTAAATAAATCAAACTTACCGCTAGCACTTTCTCTTTAGAATATGATTCTGAGCAAATATTTCTTGCTGAGTATGGTGATACTAATTTACATTCACAATCTAAGCCTTCTTCGTAGTTGACAAGAGTATCTATAACGTTGTGAGTTGCTATGTGAACATATTGTTTTCGTTGATCCGGCTTGGCATCCTGGAAGTTGTTGGTAACGAAAACATTTCCACGATTCTGAAGTAAAAAAACATTATTTAAATATTTTAGTGAAAAAAAATTGATAAAGCTACACCAATATCTATAGAAATTCTATGTCTTCTTTATATAAAGTACTTTCAATTTGTTTAACTATGGAATTACCATCACCACGGGTTTTAAGGTTAAGAATAGGCAATGTGTATTGTCAATTTTAATAATTTTTTTCAAATATATCAATGCTTAAGCTAGATTTGGAGAGGTGGCTATTCCACTGCAACCTTTTCAGATCTATTGTGGTCCTCTGAATCTATATTACATTCTCAAGTCCGACTTTTTAAATAGCCAATCAGCCTCGAGACTGAATCCTTCAGATAATTTCTTGCTGGTGGCTTCTCATCGCCTAGTACAAGAAACCGCACTCTCGCCAGGCAGTCGCACTGGCATAGGATGTGCTCTACAGTTTCCTCCTCTAGGTGATCGAATCTGCACATGGCTTCATCTGTCAACCTCATTAGCTTTGCTTACCCTGTTAATATACCTACTACGGCTTTGACAGTTTTCCTATCTTTGCTAATAAACTGTTTTGCCTGTCTCTGTCCTGGTGAGATTATCCACCATTCTGGAGATTTCTGTGCCACCCACTTCCTTGTGGCAAGATTTATTATCGACTTTGCGTCGCCGCAGAAGGGTGCAGGTCCAATGAATGGCAATGATGAGCCTTGTCTGGCCGTTTCATCCGCCAATTCGTTGTCCTAATAGCCCTCGAGCACTTGCATCCAGGCTACCATGACCTTGCAATGCAATGGTCTCCAAGTGCGTTTAAGGCGCTTTTGCAATCCCATACTAGCTTAGAGTTGTATAGAATCGAGTGCCTTTGGTGCAACTTGGCTGACAGTAAAGATGGCAACTGAACGGTCCTTTCCGGACTTTTAATTTCTTGTGACATCCTTAGATAGAATGCTTACAGTCCACAAGAAAAACCAGACCAAAGAGTTGTATCTCAATTTCTTATTGTTGAAATCTATTAGATAATTTAAGTCGTTTGTCTGTCTGAGTGCAATAAACTAAAAAACTTCTGAACTGATTTACGTTTTGCCTTGGCGAAGCCTGGGCGGGTCGCTATTAAAATTTAAGAGAAATTTACCTTAACGGTGAAATCTACGCAGTAATCATCGTACTGTAAGTCTTTATAAAGCTCAGATGAGCCTTCTGGCTTCTTCTTTCCTTGTGTATAGGTGAAAACGTTTTCACTGTTGAAACCAATGACGTCTGAAGTTTTCTTTTGATCTTTAACGTGTAGATTATCGAAAGGAGTAAACAAGTGTATGGAAATTTGATTGTTTTTGAACAGTAAGGTCCTCAGTTTTTGTAACTGAAAAAAATAAACAATCATTATAATGTAAAACAATGTAAATGAAGGCAGATTTCTTGAAGTTCCTTAAAGATACTTACTGGATACAGTTTTCCAACTTCACACGGTTTTCCGGTAACGGCGATGATGGTTTTGGCAGCATGAGCACGGAAAGGATATTGATATCCTTCAGTATAAGTTCTAGCTTGAAGATCTTGCCCTAGAGCAAGTTCTACATCCTTCAAGACACTGTGGAAAGCTTCTACTGTTTTTGAAAATTCACCAATATTGTAATCATTTTTGGGGGGATCGGCGAATTTGATATCAGGTACCTTTCCTTTGTAGACTAATTTTCCTCCAACAGTTATATGACTTGGTGAATTATTTTCTCCTCCGTAGGTGATGAGGTGGATGTCGACATCCCTGTAATTTTTTTTGTTAATATCAACTAGTTTACAGTACTGGGACAAGGTAGTACTTACGTAATTCCCTTGGCAGATAATCCTTTGATAACCTCTTGTACTAGTGGTTTAATCAATTCGTCGTAGACCAATTGGTTGGCTTTTATAGTGTCTACCAAAAGAACGATATCGGCTGCATTGCTTGGTATTTTGACGCTAAATTTATCTCCAACGGAACGAGGTTCTTGTCCATTTGTACATTTAACTGTTACAAAAGAAATACGAATAATCAATAAGTGTACTATTTTTGCTGCGTTTTATCCGAAGATGTTCAGTTAGATTATTAAATGCATCGCTTACCTAAGTTATCTGGAACATGAATAGGAATGTTATGTTCAAAGCATTGTGCTACATAAGCACTAGCTACATTTTCCAAAACGTCTGGGGTCTTTGCTGCCAAACCTGCGCTACAAGCAGCTTTGAAAGTTTCGGTATCGACAAATGGATAGCACAATCTCATCGGTGATTCCCATCCGAACAATTTAGCACATTCAGGATTTACAGCTCCCGCAGGTGGTATAACAACAGGTTGACAGTTACCAATTTTATATGAATTACCAAATTCGCTTTCAGAAGTTACAATCTTTCCAGTAGCAGCTGTAAGATCATCATAAGGTTCGTTGTTACCTTTACCAAGAAGACCTTTGAGTTGACCGTGATAGAATCCTGAGATGTAGTATCCGCATCCGCTAAGAGATGCTGTACAAGCTATTGTGACACCCGCGTTAGATCTGAGGTATACCATGTCGTAGTTTCTGTAAGCACTGACGCCAGATTTGCGGATTGGAAGTTCTACACGAGCTAGAAATCAAAAGAAAAGGTATTTTCACTCGAACGAACTTTTAATAAGAGCAGCGAGCTTATGCAATTTGTTCTTACCGGTATTTAAAGTTGTTTGCCCTTTATCGTTAATGGTAATAGAATCTTGTGGATCAGCCAAAGTAATAGCACTTAACTGACCATTAACGAAAGTTCCAATAATTGTAAAATTGCCGTTAACAGCATCTCTAGCTAACAGGTATTTGCAGTTAGCTGGGAAATTGACATATTTTCCGTCAAAAGTGAAAATGTGTTGTCCTTGAACTGACATGGCAAATACTGTAAAAAATCAAAAAATTACAATCGATAGGGTTCTTATAAATCTACGAATCTTATTTCTAATTTTGATTATACTTACGTGGGAATGGAGGAACCCATTGTCCTGGGTTGTTCAATAGAGACAAAAGGAAAGTTGCGATTTCTTTGGATGGATCTTCTTGTAAAATGTAAGCTATCGGTGAGAATTTGACAGCTACGAGCTTAGGCAACTTCTTGAATATGTCTAAAGATAGGGTTATTTGAGGTTGCTGGATATCTGATGTTGTTTCGGTTACGAGCAACAAAAGTTTATTAATAAGCTTGATGGTTGTTCTAACTATTTTATCTAATACAACTAAATCATCGACTGGTTTTTGTTCAATTTTCTAAAAACAATAATTAAAATTATCAAAAGTAGTCAAAATATTTTTGACTATTCATGTATTTACCTTTTCCAAGTAGTCCACAGATACATCTATAATTTCTACAATGTCTGAACGGAGGATAAATTCTGGAGGTATCAGATCTTCAATGGTAGCTGCTATTTCTTTAATAGCTCCAATAATTCCCTCAGCATTTGGAATTCCATTCTTTACAAACTAAAAAAAAGATTGTTATTTAATTTTTATTTCTTCGCTTAATAATCTGAGGTTGACTTGTTGACAATTTTTTTTACTTCTGCTCGATTGAAAACCAGGAAATATAGGCCGAAAATGACCATTTCACGATTTACCATTTCGTACGGCTGATTTTTGGTGTACAGATAGTATAAACGATGTACAAGAAGATATAGTTTGGCAAACATAACTGAAGCTGTGAAAGGAATGCGGTCGAAAACATTCGATATTGCCACGTTTAACTATGAATAAGCTAAAGTGCTAAGTATCTAGTGATAATAATTAGAAAATGGATCTTTTATTATTAGCAATATGTCAATAATGATTAAACGTTAGTTCTTTAAAGTGCTTGCTTCATTGGATTTTGTCTATTAACATTATTTTTTCAATTTCTGAATATTTAAATCTAAACGTTCCATTATTTTGGACAATAAAAATTTTACATTTGAAATATAAATTTACTTACTTCGTTCCATTGAGCTCTAAATTCCTCAAAGATTGGCAGAGCCCTGAGTTCTTCAGAAAGCCTCTTATACACGCTGGCAATAATTTCCCTAACTTGTACATAAGATTTTTGAATAAATCTAGCGATATCTTGGCTCAATTCGCTGAAAGTAGCAACCAATTGTTTAATTTCTGGTTGGTATTTTTCGACAACCTCAGTAAGGAGCGCCAAATAAGATGAAGTGATATCTATTAAAGTATTAAGAATTTCACCACCAATACCGATAAGTTTTTCAAGAAGATCTTGAAGGGCCGCAAGAATATGTTTATCGAATGATTCGATTGCAGCTGATAATATACGTTCTACTGCAGATTCTACTGCTCTAAGTACTTCGAGTACGGCTGATAGTACTTTGCTGATAACGTCAAATAAGTTTACGTAAACGGTTTGAATGAGTTTTTTGAAATCTTCAAGAGACTTATCTTGGTCTAGTTCATTTTGTATTTTAAGAAATTCTGAATCGTAATATTTGACAACAGGTACAACATTAGGTACAGCGGTTTTAATCAGTTCAGAAATTGTATTGCCTTCTTTGACGATATTGTTGTTGATTTCCTTTCCGATGTTTTGAAGATCTTTCACAAATGCTCCTACACGTTCCTTGCTTTGTTGTAAAGTACTTTCGATTGCCTTGGCATTGATACTGTAATCTGGTTTAAGGAAATTCGCATCGTCGAGTTTGAGAGTGGCATGGAAGAGGTTTACTTTTCCTCCGCTTGTTACGAGGTCACTACGTATATCGGCGATTTGACCCGGAATCAATCCACTGTTGAATTGCAGTTTTGTCTTTGGATCACCTGAAACAATAAATCATTTTTCATTTATAACAGCACAAAAGTGAATATTGTGAATAACTGAAGAAATTTTTGCCGATGTGAAAGTTAAACTTACTTTTGTATCCAATTGTGAGGAAAAGAGTGTTGAATTTCTTTAGTTCCAAGTGAGCTACGAGGGGTTTCTTATCAAACGAAGAAATTTCGCTATCTACAATTTGTTGATCTTTGTTGATGTTGTACTTATTTTCAATTTTAATCAAATCGATATTCAAGTATCTCACAATAACTTCGGATTGCTGTTTGTTTCCTTTAAGAGATAATAAGTTATCATACTTCGATCCTCCCACGTTATAGATCAATTTATCAATGTAGTGGCCAGAGTAAGCTTTTCTGTCAATTTTGATTTCTCTTGAAGACAAAATGTCGATGCCAAGACCGCTGCTTTTGATAGCGATGCTTGATTGAGCAAGGTAACTGGTTGGATCTTCATGTTTTGCTGAGAATTTATATTCAGCTACCAATTTTTGAGCAGGCTCTCTGAATATATCAATGATGGTTGTCACAGTTACATCCGTGATTGGCTGATTGCCCCGGACTGTGTTGATCGAAATGCTGAATGGCTGTAATAAAAAAAATCAAATAACAACTGAAACTCGAAAAATAAAGATATCTACGTACCTTCTTTAATTCAGGATGTGATAACTTTATATCACCACTGAGGATTCCTTTACCTTGTGGATCTACATTCAACGAACCACTAAGAGCAGCCTTCACGTTAGGTTGATTCTTTTTGTCCAAGTATAAAGCGGCTTCGGCTGAAACTTTACCACCAGTCTTTTTGATATCTTGAAGTCCTTTGATTTGTCCTTCCAGAGAAACTATTCTTTTTGGAGTCGTTAGTGTAACACCAGCTTCATCAGGGTGAAGGTAGAGGTTGTATGAGTATTTTCCTTCTACTGCTCTTTGGAAATGGATGTCAATGATCTGATCAAAAACGTAGTTCGTTCTTGTTGTTACAGCTTTTAAGCCAAATTCATTTGGAACGCCCAATTTTCTTAAATCTACGGTGACTTCCAAGACATGGTTGAATTTGTTTAAGTCTGAAAACAGAAAATACATTGCTATTTAAATGTAGACATTTTCTGGCTTTTGAACGCCAAACTGGTTTGTAAACTAACTGTCGTTCTGACATGCTGTATTGGCTATACAATAAAGTGGTGAAGCCGAATACTCTGCAAGAAATGGTCATGAGACTAAACAAGGTACGAAGACTTGCATGGCAGCCTGAACGCTAGATCCAGAGCATATCAGACAGACAGGCGAAGCTCGAGGCAATCTCGAGCCATAAAGAGAGTAATGTTTGAGTTTTTAATATACCTAGTGAGACTATAATTCTTACCGTTTTCAATGACTTTTGAGTCGAGTTCGAAATGGGCACATTCTTTATTCTTTTCGCAGTAAGAATCTAATATTCTAAACTGCTTATCGGTTATCTTCAGCTCAGCGTCGATGGCGTTGTTTCCTATTCCGGCGTCGAAATCAATTTCAAATCCTTCTTCGCCGTTCTTTTCCGAAGTTAACAGTTGAGAAATGTATTTAAAGTTTGCTGCTTGGGTCTCTTCTTTAACTTTAAGCGATCCTGATCCTTCAATAATATATTTACCGTGTTCGTCTCTAGCTTGGTAAGTGGTGCTTCCACTTACTAAGTTTTTCCCAGCAGATTTTATGGTAATTTGGATCTTCTTACTTGCTTTTCCTCCTTTATTGTTAGCTTCAAACGAAATCTTATTGAGCTTGATAGCTGGACAATGTACATTTCCTTTAACGTAAAAGTTTTCAACATCTTCCAAGTTAGTATCGATGTTACCTTCCAATAAAAAGTCAGATCTTTGGCATATTATTTTCCATTCCCCGCCAAACTCTTTATCGCTAACTTTGTTTCCTTTCAAGTAAACTTGACTAAGTTTTCCTTCGGGGCATTTCAATTTTATGTCAATCAAAGGAGCGATTTCGGAAGATTTTAATTCAGTATCCAAAGTCCAAATCTTTCCATCAAGATTCAAATTTAAATTGCTTTGTACGTGCTTGAGATCTTCAGATTGTTTGGTTTCTACAACCAAATTGTTCTTTTTGAAGTTTTGTAAAGGAGTTTCTAATTGAGCTTCTAGTTTGTATTGATGTTTGCCAAGTCGGTTAACTGATCCTTCCAATTTAACGTTTTGACCGCTACCGTATTGAATAGCTACATTTCCGTTCAGTTGACATTTGTCTTCTCCCAGGTCTTTGCGACCATAGCCAGCAACAACGGAATAGGCATTATTTGATGTCTTGAAGTTTCCCTAAAATTGGAATAAATAATTTTAAAATAGCAATTATTACAAATATCTAGTGAAGCCCACAAGAATCTCGTTTTCAGAAGTCCCGTCTTGTTTTTGATACTATTTATATATTCTGCGAGTGGTATCGTGAGCATCACTACAAATATCCCAGTTTAACAATTTAAAAATTTGTTACTCACTTTAACTTCACCATCTTTATCACTTGCTCTGACTTGTCCATCTGCATTGAAGTCAATTATTACAGCCTCTTTCTGGAAAGTAAAACATTCAGTAAGTAACTGTTAATAAAAATATATCATTAGATCGATCTTTATTTTAAAAGAAATCTTACTTGATTTTCGGCATGTGCTGATATTCCTCCTTGTAACTTCAATTCTCCAGTATGATCACTTGGGATAAGAATAGATCCAGACACTTTAGATTTAAGTGACTTCAAGTCAATGCTAGAAGACAAGAATTCAAGGTCAAGTTCTCCTGATAATGGTGTATTTTGTCCTAGCACGTCGTATTTTCCTCCGACTTTAGCAATAATTGCTTTGTCCCATGATGAAGAAAGTTCAAAATCTCCTGATCCGTGGATGTAATTGTACTTTAATCCTGATTGAATTGGTGATTTCAAGATAGAACCGTATATTTTACCCTAAAATAAACAAATTAATTAGAATATATATATATATATATATATATAGAAGCATGAAACAACTACTTACAGATGAATCAATTGATCGTTTTTCTCCTTGTTTTTGCACTTTAAAAGCAAATTCAGCGTTGACGTTTCTACCATTAGCGTCGTCAGCGGAAGCTAAGTAAACAATATCATAGATTCCTTCCTTATTGTTGATGGTATTGTATTTGCCAGACAAACTTATCTTGCGTCCAGGAGTATTTTTGTTTTGTCTATATTCCAAGCTAGCCAAACCTTGCCCACTACCTATATCTCCGTTGATGTTAAAGTTCCTGTTCAATTTTCCTAATAAATATTGATCATTTGGAAGGATAATTTCTATTTCTCCATTCTGTTTTCCAGCTTTAATATCTCCAGTACCGGCAGCGTTAAGGTTAACTTGTAGTACTTTTCCAAGTATGTCGAGGCTGTTCTTTGAATCTACGCTGTTACCAGAAAGTTTACTGTTGGTTGATAGAATTATTTTTTGGTTTTTATCTTTATCGAAGCTTGGATATAAAGTAAGAACAATGTGGTAAGTTGTTGGTGGTTGAATTTCAAAAGTACTTTCAAACTTTACTTGTTTTTTAATTGTATTGGCGTCGATTAGAAGATTGGCGTTACCAACTCCTTTCACTGATTTCAATTGACCATTAACCACTAGAATGTTTTTGAGGTTAACTTTTATGCTTCCGTTGGCGTTTCCGTTTTTGTTGGCGTTAAGAAAAGCATCAATAACAACGTTAGTGCCGCTAATAACTTTGTGATGCGCCGCTAACTCGCTAGGACTGTATTGTAGACCACTGTCAACTTTGAAAGGCGTTGGATGTGTAGGAAGAACTACAGTTAAATCAGCTCCTACGTTAACGTTAGTCGGTTTTATGTTGTGTGTAATAAGGCCTTTAACTTCCAGTTTTACTCCGTTTAAGTCTAGTTCGTTGTTGATTTTACTTTGCTCTCCTGCTAGTACTTCTCTGCTTGATTTGAAGGAGACTTTATTTTCAAATCCGTAAATATCGAAATCTACTGCGAAATCTCCTCGTGTCTTTTTGTCGACTTCGAAATCTAATTCGGAACCGAATTTGACGTCGCTGTATTGGAAGTCTACTCCGTATTCGATACTTTTCGGTGTTTGTTCGGCGTCTAATTTAATGTTGAGGCTTAGCAAAGGATAAGAAATTTTGTTTTTGAAGCCGAAAGTAAAATCGTTGGGGGATTTGTACCTCCTCGTCAGGCTGTTGGTCAGAGTAATTATGTTTGTTTTCGAAGAAAGGTCTTGGCCGTGAATTAGTTGCCAGGTACTGTCGGTTTGTGAAAGATCTTGGGATTTTTTCACACCTCCTTTAAGTTGGAAGTTGAAAGCTTGGTTGATGTTGTTCTTCACTTCGGCGTTGAGAGTCAATTGGTAGGTCTCGAATACTAGGCGACCTGAAAAACATAATAAAAGCTTAAGCTACCTAAGGATTTAATAGGTTCCTGAAATCCGATTTAGGCGAGTATCGAATTTAGATATTTCCTAGCTTAGGAAGTACCTTGAATATACGTTCAGTTAAATAGTATCTTACCTGTTATAGTAGCTGATTGTTGACCTTCTGAAACTGTCAAATCACTGAAAAATGCGTTCCTTTCATTTCCAATATTTCCGTTAAATCCAACAATTTTTTGGTTGGGCAAATGAATCTTTAGGTTATCGAAAGTATATTTACGGTTTCCACCGTTTTGTTCAGCAATAATTCTTCCGTCAACTTTAACTGGTAGTTCTTGATTTCCGTCGGGTGTTTTGAGTTCAAGAATTGGACTATAAATGGATTTTTCCTGGGAACCAGAGATTCCAACACCAAATTTAATGTAAGCTTCGCTATTGTCTTGTCCAGCTTTTAGCAATAAGGATTTTTCCTGGTCAGTATTTGTAATTCTACCTTCAGCAAATGCAGTTTTTATTGGAGAATAAAAGACGGCCTTAATAAACTTTTGTGGATAAATTTCGCTTAGAAGTTGTACACTGAGCTTCTTTTGTCCGTTTTTGCCAATACTTTCAACCAGAATTTCACCAGAAGTGTAATCTTGATTCACAATGTTTTTAAAATGATATTCTGCTAAATCTTCATTTTCGATGCTAACAGAAAATTTCGCGTCTCCTGACAGAGGGAATGGTAAAACCGCAGCTTGCTGATCGGCTAAATTAGGTCCATTTATTTCGGCACAGAAAGCTAATCCAATAAACGGACTTGCTTGATCTAAGCAGATTTCGAAATTTTTGCCTTGGGCAAACTTAAGAGCAGTTGCAGAAGCTTGTCCATTTTGTTCTCTGGTTTCGATGACGATTTGATGATCGAATGAAATAAGTTTTTGGACCGGTACTGGCAAGCCAAACTTAACATCTACGCCTTTGCCGTTGTTATTTAAAATAATCTTGACGTCACTTCCTGTAGCAGTGTATAAAGTGGATACCACCTTAAGACCATTTTCAACAACTAGAGCATCTAAGGTAAGTCTTGCAGTTATTTCAATATTAGCACTTGGAATAAGTTTCACATTCACGTTGGTATCTTTGTTGTTCAGAAGAGCCCTTACGTCTAAGCCACCTTCAGCTTTGAGTTGAGTATTTGCCGTACCTTCAGCTGCTAATCGCAAAGGAAAACCTAGAGAAGTTGGATAATCCAATTCTGTATCGAAGAATAAGATGTTTGCACGGAAAGTTTCCTGAAAAAGATAAACCATTTTAATATCCAAAACATAAAATTATATTGATTGAAAGATCAGTCGTATAGAAATTAGAAAGTTTTTATACTTACTTGGAAGCTCTTAAGTTTATCTAAACCTTCGTTGAATCTATTAATAACTTGGTCGACGATAGCTTCTGGAGTAAGACCAGCTTGATAACTGTTTAAGTTGGCGTAAATAAGTTCTGAGCCAAAAGCTTTGATACTGATATCAAGATCCAGGTCTTTATCCAAAACATTTTCTTTAATTTGAACAGCCTTGCCAATATTATCAATTTCTTTTCGACTAACATCACGACGAGCCCTCAAGCTTGATCGGAGTTTTTGGTTAAGATCATTCCAAAATTTAGATGAAGTTTTAATTTCGTTTTTGAATAGTTCTCCAAGCGATGATCCTCTTAGAACTCCTTTGGGTCCAAAGTAATGTTCTACTAATCTGTTCAAGTTTTCTTGTCTGAGATTGAGTTCCAAGAAATTCATAGAGTGACCAAATACTTCGGTGGTGAGGTTCAGAGTCGTTGACCTTGGTAAGAATTCATTTTCAGAGTAAATAACGTTAACGTCAGATGATGAACCTAGACCAAGAGTATCAATTGCGTAGGAAAATTCGCCGTTGTATGACCACTTTCTAAAATCAACCGGGAATTTTTTGTTAACACTGAATCCAAGGTACTGCTTGGCTAACTGTTTGTCTGGATTAGCTGAAGCCCTGAGGTTACGAATATGGGATGTGATGAATCCACCAACTGAAATAGTAAATGATTTACGTTAACATATTTTTCTTTTATACAAAAAGAAAATTAAACAACAATAGGGTTGTGGTTTATTTTCGTCAGGACATACTGTACCTTGGTAACTGGGTTCTTGTTCCAATAAAGCTTTCACTGCGTTACCAATCTTGTCATTGGGACATTGAGCCAGAACCAAATAAGCTTTAATTCTTATTTCGGAATCTTGTTGGACATTTTTCAAAATCTGAAGAGCACTGTTTCTAATTTTATCCTTGCAGGGATCGGATAGATAAGTTTCTAAAGCAAAAGCTCTTAATCTGCTGGAAGCTTGCCTGTTTTCTGCAATTGAGGCTACTTTGGCAACAACATTGTCATTTAGATGTTTGAAGTTTGATAATGTTTTCAGAATAAGAATTATTTCATTTTCAACTTTTTTATCAGACGTAGTAGCGGCAAGCTTCTGAAGAAGCTTCTGAGTAATTTGATTGATCGCATCGACCTTTTCGCAAGAATGTTGAAGGCAATAACGACCTACTACATTTCCAATACCTAAGTAAGCTTCATCTGGAAGATTTGGCAAGTCAAGTAATTCCTAAAAAATAAAACATAATATTGATATTTTTGTCACCTTTTAAAATTTCGTTTAAGAGAAAGTTAGATTAAATTGAATCACTGATGACTTTCTAAAGCTATTGAATCAAGCAGATCATGCATTAAAAATGCGAGATTTGGGAATTATACTTACTGCTGCAGTTTTGATTGCGTTTTGAGTTGAGTGTTTAACCAAAGACAATCCAAGGTACACCAAACTTTTTTCAACATCATTAAATTCATTGCTTTTCAATAGAGTTATAGCCACTTCGATGGTATCACCAGTACCGGCTTGTAAAATAGCATCCAAGAAAAGCTTTTTGGCAGTAGCTTTATCACCAGGAATAACACCAGATCTAACTTGATTGTAGACGGCCAAAAGATCATTTTTATTTGCAACTTTAACTGTTTTTATCAATGTAACGAATTCCTTGGCAGTTTTTTCACCCACCACGATGTCAATGCTTTTAACGACTTCTTTAACTGCGTTCAATATAGTGTTAACGTTACAAGTAGGGGCAGTTACTGGATGAGGATTGTCGAAGATGATAGATCTTGGAGTATTCGGAGCAGCTTTTGGAGAATCTTTAGATGTACCCAATAAATGAAGCTTAGTCGTAACTTCAGCCTTAGCACCATTCTTACCCACCGAGAAGGGGACAAAAGCGTACTTCTCAGTTACAACAACCTGGTTTAAAATACCGTTTTTAATTGTTAATTTTGCGTTGTAGTCACCGTTCAAAATGGGACTTGACTTGATTTCACTGTTAAAATCGAAAGTGGTGGTGAAGAATTCGGCTCTCAAGTTTTCTCTGTAAGCACACTTGTTCAAGTCTCTGTTTTTGACGACGATTAAATCAGCTCCTTCCTTGTGTTGGGCAATTTCCGTGGGACACAAACCAAATATATCCGTTTCGTGTGCGCCGTTCAAATTGGCTTGGAACAAAGATGCAATAGCACGCTTAATATTAAGTGAATTTTGAGTATCACGTGCGTCAGTACAAATACTGTCTTCGATGTGTCCATCGTGGAAGTTGAGCTGGATGGGTTTATCAAGATCTGGTATGGTTCCATGTTTCTACAAAAAAATTAATTTGCAATATTAGGACTGAAATAATTGTCCCGTAGGGGATTGACATTTTTTCTTACCTTATTTCCGCTTAGAATTTGGACGTTCTGAAGTTTCAATAATTGATTACATTCTCCTAGTTGTGATAATAATACTACAGCTTTTACATCAGTACTTGTAGCTTGGCTGTCTACAGTTGATAAACTTATATCGATTTTTCCTTCATAACTATATTTATACGTCGTACCAGGCGAATATTTAAATACTTTGTTATCTGAAAAACAAAATAACGGTTAAATATGTTCAGCTATTTTGAATTAACTCCAAACTGAAGCTGCAACAAGATACGATTTCTGATGGGACATGCATCTATTATTACTAAGATCTTTCCTCCAGAGCCATAGAAAAGTTGGTGGAAACAGAACTCACTAGAGGAGTAAATGTAAGGATGAAGTAGGTTACTTGATGCGATATTTTAGTCTGAGGGAATTGAGATTGCGTGGAGATGAAAAACAAACTCACTGAAAGAAGAAACTTTTAGCGATATCCATATACTGGAATTGAGATTGACACCGAGAAATGTCTTGTTTTTGGACAAAATGTTGTTCAGTCGTTTATAAATCTAAATATTCTTTGCTTTTAGAGCAATTTGAATGCGATTCAACTGAAGGATCTTTGTTTATTCTTTCAAATTGAGGTTATAGAAGGATGAGACATTCTAAAATTAGCAAAAGATAATTTGAAACAAAGTGTTTGACTAGCACCGGGATTCTATTTTACGATACGATCGTAACGACCAAAATTGACAATCAGCAATTCTATTTTTCGATTCACTCGATAGGTATAGACGAGTCGTATTCGTTTACTTATTTTGAAACTTATATGATATTTGGCATTTCCTGACATATTCGAACCTGCGCATTCTAATTTCTAACAAAAAATAAAAACTCTTTATGTGTTTTCTGCCGATTTCTGCAAATTTACGAAAATAACATCAAGAGAAGTCATTTTTTATGTAATATACTATTATTCTTGGTAAAATGTAGCCTATTGTGTGGGAGGGTCTTTTAATGGCATAGCAAGCCCAAAGAAATTTACTATTTTGTTTACAACGATAAAAACTTAGAAATAGTGACCCCTTTGAAATACCTGACTTAGTTACGATTCAAATAACTTTATAGATTAAATAAGAGGTGAGATAAGTTCATCTTAAAAATGTTGATATTATTACTATCAATAATCTATATCTATTAAATCAACTAGAACCCTTATAGCGCAGATCAATGAAAGGATTACTATTTCTCAAAATCCCAATGAATTTAGTTTGAGGGCTAATTCAGCCCATAATTTTTTCTGTTTATCTCTTCCTGAGGCCCCAATGAAAAGTTTAAAAATGAAAAAGAGTTTTTTTAATCTGCCAAATATCAAATGAATTCTGTCGACAATGTCACAAAATATTTTCGTCTAACTTCACTTTGAAAGACTCGTATCAAAATTGCTGTCCAAATCCGAGAACACCCGATTTCAATTCGATCGTAAAATAGAATGGGACAATCCGATACGATCGAATTGAATATCGTATTCGATATCGAACGACTCGATAAAATCATGTCGTGAAATAGAATCCCACTTCAATAATGGGTATTAATTGTTATAATTGACATTATTATTTTTTTACTTCAAATTATGAAATTACTTACTTCCTTTGCAGCCTGTCCTGCATACTTGATCTGAAAATATAAATACAAAATAATTAATGGCATAATATAACACAATTTTTGTACTAGTACTAGTATAGTATCATAATTAACCTAAAACTACAACTACATTCTTATTTTCATGTTGCCAATTTCTATCTATTGAATTTTTACACAATATCGGAAGCGAGAATGGCTGCATATACACTGAAATTCAATGGGAACTAATACGAAGGAACCATCAACAACATTCATTCCTGAATAACAGATACCATCACAAACTCTCCTCTTGAAATGAGAAGTAATAATATGTCCATAATTAATGAAAACCTACCATACAATATTCAGCTAAAGTGGAATATGCTGGAAACATGCAGTCAGGATGGAACGTTGGTGTGCCACACTGAAGGATCTATGACTGATAGAGGAATAGTAGCTGAAGAAAGTGATGAGATTAAGATAAACAGGGATGTGCATAGAACAGGAAGAACCCGCCTCACATATTTCTCCAAGAAGGATCTAGTTGAAAGACTGTAAAGTCTGATAAGGACAATTAGTCCCTTCGCATATACGGTACAACCAAGAGCACAAAAAGCCTGAAGGACTCGAAACCTCTGATTGGATGTACCGTATAAATCAATCAATCAATAAAATGCTTTAGATTTCCATTCTTACTATTATTGTTTGGGATTTATTTTTTTAAATAAGCTAAATATTATTCGATCCCGGTACACGTCCAAACAAAAACCATATTTTTCCAGTAAAAATGACACACTTCATTCGACTTAACAGCATCAAACATCTGTGTAAGATATAAAAAAATTCATTTCGTATTTTTTCTCGCCGAGGTATTTCTATAAGTCTCCACGAACACCATATAGGGCATACCTATATGTTTATTAAATTAGTTCTTGTTGGGATATTGTCATTATCTCAATTAGATCAAGTGGATAATAGCCGGTAAGCATTATATCTACCGCCGGTTGTTTGTCACAGAAGACAATGACGATATTTAAAATACAAATAAAGTAGACTCGTAAAGCTTTTGTTCTCAAATACTTGGAATTGAATCATCGTTTACAATTCGAAATTTATTCTATTGACTATTTGTTTGGAATTATATTTATTAATTAATAAATCGTAAACAAACTTTGTTAAGTAAACGGAAGAATATATTAAAAGTTTCCAAATGTTTTTGGAATACAAACAACGCAGATGTAATTTTATTTGTTGTGATTTGGGTACATTTTATTTTAGGTTATTAGGTAAAATCTGGCATTTTTTAAGTGATGTTTGACATTTATAACCAAAAGAGCAGTGAAAAAAACTACTCGTTCTAAAATAAAGATTAATGGGCCTGAAGAAAATGTTAAAGTATTCGAAACTATTGTGATTACATCCTCTTATCATCGGCAAGTTGACATTAACCCTGAGAATATCAATATAAATAATTAAAAATAATAATAAACGACTTTTGACCTCGTAATCTTGCAAATTTATGAATAACTTTCAAAATAAGAAATATCATCTCATGTTTACATGTAAATTGTTACTATATCAATGAAAATGTTTAAAAATGTTTTTTTTATCAATTTCCAATTCGTAAAAAATATTATGTAACATATTAATAAATATAGAAGGAATTAAATTTTTAAATTCAATAAAATTAAATTGCAAAATAGATTTTAGTTAATAAAACGATCATTGGCGTGCCTATTTATTTATTTATTTATTAAAGTCCTAACAGACCTAATTATAAGGCAGTAGCTCATTTAACAATTTAACAACTATTATAATATTTTTAGTTTAATATTAACGAACAATTTCAAAATATAATATACCAAATACAAATTGATAGATTCCTCCAACTTTTTCGCTGAACATTAATACCATTCCTCCCTGGCTAACAAAACTTCCGTACTGCGATACTTCCTTATCAAATTTCAACAAATATGAAACTAATCAATCATTTCAAGAAAAAGTGTCCAGACTTAGTGAATACTCACAAATCTATACAGATTCCTCGAAAATGGAAAAGGGAAAAGGAGTAGGAATTTCAGTTATTACTCCCAGTGCCGTCATTAAAATAAGGATACCAGAAATAGCAAGTGTATACTCTGGAGAACTGTATGCAATCTTTCAAGCCCTTATATATGCAAAAAACCACGAACCAAGTCATTTTTTGATCATTACGGACTCTCTAAGCTCTCTTGAAAGCATTCACCAAATGTACTCCTCGTATTCCCTAGTACAAATTATCAGAAGAAGCTTATAAAGATATTCGTTTTTCATGGGTTCCGTCACACATAGGGATAATCGGAAACAAAAAGGCAGATTTTAAGGTCAAAAATGCAATTGATGACCCAAATTGTTCTTTAGTGTCAAGAACTACTGTGACAGACTGTAAAAACTTTTTTAAACAGTTAGTTATCAGCTACTGGCAAAACTGCTGGTCTCGATCTCCATCAAAATTGAGGAGTGTGAAGAAAAGTGTAGCTGCCTGGAAATTCCTACCCACCAAGAGAAGAGATCTCCATTGTTAGCTAACCGTAGCAAGGAATTCAGAGGTGAGGAGGAGATAGAAGATGCTAGTATTCCAAATGGAATCATACATCTTGTTACCCTTTGGGGTATTTTAAAAGGTATTAAAGACAGTAGAGCGCTAGAATTTGTAATACTGTTTACCAACTTATACAAGAGAATAATTGCTAATAGCTGTCGTCCAGACTGTAAAGATATTATGTTAAATTCTATTCGTGATCTTGTTGTTTTAACCGTTGTATAGTCCGGCCATTTTCTGTATTTCTTAAAATAAAGATATCTCAAGAATCTGTTTTGCACTCTCTCAACAGCTTCTAAGTGTACTTTTGCTTGTTCGCCCCAAATGAGAGATTCAAAGTCTAACTTAGGTCTAACCATAGAGATACTACAGATAGAGGCAACAATCCTGCTCGGAACCATAGAGATACTACAGATAGAGGCAACAATCCTGCTCGGAACCATAGAGATACTACAGATAGAGGCAACAATCCTGCTCGGAACCATAGAGATACTACAGATAGAGGCAACAATCCTGCTCGGGACCATAGAGATACTACAGATAGAGGCAACAAGCCATAGGCCGCTGTGTAAGTGGGAATGTCCGTCTGAACTCCGGTGAGAGAGAAAAAGATAAACGTCAGAGGTTTTTCTGTCTTTGTCTCTCGTCTATAGTATACGTTCCATTAGAGAACATTTTTTACGAGACAAGGACATAACAGAACACTTATTAATATTAAACTTTAATTGGTTATCAATACTCCATTTGTGAATATTATTTATATCTCTTTGTAACGTGACACAGTCCCCCTTTTTAAATATTTTAAAATAATGGGCAAATAATAAAGAGTCTGAAAAACGAACACATTGTGACAGATCAATCACAAACAAAACAAATAAATAACAAAAAAATAGGGTTGTTTATCAATTTTCAAGTCCTTGATGGTATTAAATCACTCAAAATTGTTCTTAAGAGATGATTTTTACAATATTGTAACTGCAATTATAAGAAAAAATCCTACCACTGGCGACGACAAGAGCTCGGGGGCACTCAGGTCAAATTTTGACAGGATATTCAAAATATCAGATACTAAATCGTATGAAAAAAACAGTGATATATTAATTTTATTTCAAGTTTTTTTACCTTACTGGGAAATATTCTTTTTATGGGGTAACTGAGGAAAAATTTAGCATGTGTCACATACATTTTCGATATTATATTAATTATTTTCTTTCCTTGCTATCAATTTTTTATAAATCTCTTTATTTTGAGAATTGAATACTTGTACTGAAGAAGCCTTATCGCCGATAGTAACTGTACGTCACTGGTAATTATCAAATATTAATAAGTAGAAATAGTCTTTTAGTCCACCTTTTTATCGGGTATTTCTTTTAACACTTGGCTTCACTGGCATGAAAAAAAAAGGAACCTACTGGTAATTTTTCCTACTAAGGAAATGTCCTTAAACAAATGACAAAAATTCCTTGGAAATATTGTTTAAATGTAGGAAAAGTTAGTTAAATTATAAGATTAATAGTAATAGATAGCTAGTGGTAAATAAATGTTAGCAAATATCAATATCAAAGATGAACCCATGAACTTGATATTCATTATGCATATAATGATAATGAATTTTAATCAATAATGGGAAAGTTTCAATAATTTTGTAAATATGTATTGCTTAATCATCCATAAAAAAAACCATCTATAATCTCATCCAAAAAATGTAAGCATAGATGTAATTTGGAAAAAAAAGGATTTTAAAAGATCGCGGAAGATTTTTAGGAAACTTTCAGCTAGAGAAATGAGGTTTTAAAATAACGGCATCATTCTTATATTTCCTTGATAAATAAATTATTTCATTTAAAAATAATACGGAAATTTTAAATCAATCTTGTCCTTTTATGGTTAATAGATTAGAAGTTTTCTAGTAATAGAATATCAATAAAGAAAAAGTATTTAAAAATGCATTAATATCATTTTTAAACGTGTTGAAACAACAAAATGGTAAACTAAAAGAATACTGATATAAGTTTAATGATGTATCAAGAATAAATGTAATTTTTTAAAGTTTTAAATTATTAATTATGATATATTTATTGAATTAAATCAAGTATGGAAGTATTTTCAGGAAAATGATCGAAACGTAGCATTGAATAACTCCATTTTTCTTCCGATTCCAACTCCAGACTATTTTTAAAAGAGCTTTTCGAAAAGTTTAAAGTAAAGTATGAGACTAAGTGAGTTTCATTATTAATTGGAAATATTTCAACATGTAGAAGAGCTGAAAATATGGAGATTTCACCCAAATCAACTGGATAAAATGTCCCTCCTGTCTGAGTTACAGGGTGTTTTATTTAAAAATTATTTGTACTTTAAAACTCTTTGACATATTGTTGTTATACTTAACATTTACAGGAGCAAGTAACTGCTTGATTCTTCCCAAATTTAACGTTAAACATGCCAGCTGCACAATTTATTTTGATTTTAATGTGTATTAATTATAAACATAATGTTATTTATAGATATTTCTCGGAACGAGTAGATGCATTAAACAATTAAAAACAAATTGTGGTTCTCAAAATGTTAGAATATATCTACCAAAACATAGAAACCTTTTATAGCAAAAATGTTCAATGTGAGCATCGTTCACTTCAATAAGTTTAGCCTTTCTTTCGCTGTTAAAAAGTTTTATAATAATTACACCCTGTAACTCAGACAAGAGACACATGTTATCTGGTCGATTTGGATCTAATCTTCATATTTTGTAGCCTGTATATGAATCAGAAATAACTACTACTCGGTCTACATAAAGTTAAAAAGTTAATTCCCCAGCCCAATCTGAATCTTAATTAATTTCCAGATAAACAAGATTAAATCTGTATTGAAGGAATGAATCTATAATAAAGCTTCACCGTTGGATTTCGGGGTAAAAAATGTATTGAACATAAGATAGTTTAACCAAATATTTGCTCAGTTATGTTTTTAATATTTTACGGTTCTAATAATTTTTTATTTAGTTTCGTGAAAATGTATTGTTAATTTAATTGATAATATTCAAATAAAAACTATTTGCTTATATACTTTGATGTTTAAAAATCAAACAAATCGTAAAAAAATATTATGAGCTTTATTTACTTTAATTATTACAGAAAATCAATAGTACGTTGGATTATATAAGATTTATATTAAAATAGTAGTTTCGAAATATACAGCAAAGAAAATTGTTATATCAGGATTTAAATTAAATTATTATTTTTAAATAAAAAGCGCACTATTTTTCAAATGAACAGTTTAGTTAATAGAAAAATACGTTTAATCACAAGAAAATTACTTTAACTTTAACTATTTTAACTTTAATTCCGGCCGCGTCAAACAAATTCAAAAATGGCTACTTAAATTGATAAATTGATGGGAAGTAGTATACTCGTCGAAGAAGAAACACTTAAAAAAATATTATTTATTTTCTTACCGGCAAAAGTCTGTTGAGCCACTAAAACAACTACTGCAAGGGCAAGGCCCAATCGCAACGGACCTCTTCGATCCATTGTCGCACAACAACTGTTGTTAATTATCTCAAGAATCTCCTTTATACTTGTCCTCTGACCTTTGACTTTGATAACGCGGAGAATACTAAATAATCATCATTATTGGTAGTCTTTGGAAGGTAGTTGAAAAGTAAAATTTTCAAACGAGCTGGCAACAGTGTGTTTTTACAAAATGTACAGTACAAAATATACGATACTTACACAAAAAAAATTTTTTTCTGATAAGTAATAAATATAGTTATTTTCCTAACTACTGGGGAAAGTAATACTTTTCCGCACCGGACATGCGTTCGAGTGGTTAGGTTAGGAGTGGGGAGTTGAGTACAGCATTTTTTCTACGAGAAGGCGGAAAATTGATTGGGTTGGGACTTTTCCGTACGGCGTACTGTAAAATAGTATTTAGCGAGCGGAAAAGTATTCTCGTAGAAAAAATAATATAAATATGAAAATTCAAAAACGAAATGGTTGGCGAAGTTGATAAATAAAGGGAATACAATTAAAATAATGGTTAATTGTTTATAATTCTATGTCTAAGTCTATGAA